>JACCIA010000016.1:0-1370296 GCA_018906985.1 Apocrypta bakeri | reverse complement strand
TTTTAAAGTCTAATTATTAAACGTAAAAAAGAATTTGGCATGTATTTGTCAAGATAAGATTTAATGGTAAAAACTATTACCAAATGCTTTTGTAACATTTGCACTCAATATTACTATGCGAGAAGAAAAAATTGTAATTAAAAATAAAATAAATTTGTAATATTTATTTATTTTTTCGTAAATTTTGGTTTTTACTAAATTTACAGATTTATTTTATTATAATTTAGAAAAAATCATCTTGACATTTTTAAGATTAACGAACTTGTAAGTTACCTACAAATTATCTGTTATCACGCAGAATAAGGTAAATGAAAACCAAATAATCCTAACAGAATATGAAAAGTGTTTTAAATAAAATATTAGGTAAAATTATTACCTAATGATAGAAAAAATTGCTTATTTATAAGAAGTATAAAAGAGTTTCGAGAGCTACATCAGGCGATTGATGAACCGCTTGTGATACTAAAAACGCTAATTTGTGAGCGTATTGACAAGGCGCTGGTACTCGTACAGTACCACTCCAATTAAAATACATGTGGCACAATTTATACGTTAAACGCTGCAATTTGTCAGCGTCCATGCCACAAGTATCATGTACAACATTGTATGCTGTTGGCGTAACTGTGCCCTGCGTTACATGTTGTGCCACGATCAGAAAATCATACTTTGTAGGATCGGTTATAACATCATCAACGACAGTTCCTGGTCGTGGATTTTCCCTACCACAGAACAATCTGGTGTTAATCTTCTTAGTTACAATCACATAAGCTAACTTAATATCATTGACATTTTCATAAACACTCTGTAGTTTGGACTTTATTTGTTCTACTTCGTGAGTAACAACAAACGGCACTTGACCTTCTCCGACTCCATCTCGATAGATTACAATTCTTTTAGGTAATGAATTATTATAGCGTCTGAATTGGTTTAAAGCTTTGCACAAATTAACAGAAAGATCATTTGATAATTCTTCTCCACTCGTGTGACTGCTAACTGCACTAAAATATCTTCCAAAATTAGGATCTAATGATGCCACCATTGCGCCTGAAAATCAATTATATAATATTAAAATTAAAGAGTTTATTTTCAATTGTTTAAAGATAGACATGAATAGAACATACCAAAATCTTTATTTTTTGTATTTGTGTCATGGCACACATCAAAACCAACAATCATTATGCCTTTTGTCGGAATCGAGATGCTCCATGGAATTCCTCCTATTTTACAATTCATTTGGATAACTATTTTAGTAGCAATTGACTTTGCATTCTTGTTTTGCAAAGATTTTGCAAGAACAACTTGCGTCGGAACAGGGCGATCTACACAACACTTTTTCTTAATGGCCGAATATCTGTCCATCCTGTTATTCAAAGCTACACAGAAGATTAGCATTGGAGAAATTTTTCTTTGAACATGCTCCAAAGCATCTGCATAGGAAGCAGCGTGATCGGCACGAAGATCTACGACATGAGGTTGCTCTATTCTGAAACCCATTGCTCCTGCAACTCTTATCATCATACCCACGAATTGCTGCAAATGAAAAATATAACTTATAAATAATCATAAACACAATTTGTCTACAAATATATCAAACTTTAGCAGAAAGCATACTTGACAGTCGCGTTTTAATCTCTCAGGAACTACGACCACCCAATTGTCAAGAACTCCACATTTTAACAACATTTTGTCGCGAAGGTCGTTTGTCCAGTTTGCATTAGGATTAACCTGGATTCTAGAATTGTTTTGTTGAATAATTTCAGCAGGTAAAACTCTTCCTGTTAAAGTAACTAAACTTTTTTCAAGTTCTAAATTCCAATTTTGGAATTCAGTTACTACATTTTGTACAGATTGTAAACGTTGGTTGAAATTCATCAATTTATTTATTCTGTCACGAGGAGAGACACGTGTATGCTGTGCTAATGCAGCCATTAATCTAAAGTTACTTCTCATCGAATCGTTCAAACCTGTATAAAAATATATTAAGCATATAATAACAACATTGAAAAATCAAATGTATTTGATAAACGAAAATAAATTGTACCTGTGGTTCTACATAGCTCTGGTACTAAATAAACTAGTTCGTCCTTTCCTGCTCGACGATCTTTTGATTTGGATTTCGACACTAATAGCGGTTGGCGCATTTCTCTAATATGAATATTGTATCTACTTTGGTAATAATCTACATAAGAAATTTCTTCACCATTTTTCTTTTTAAAAGTAGATTTTGGTGAAACGTTGTAGTCAACATCATCAACTCTGTACGTATTATTATTATAATCCGTTAGTACGACGACTCCAATAACATGTTTGCTAAACAAATTCTAAACAAAATAATAATTTATTTTATGTTTCATTATATCTGCTAATATATTATAATTAACTAATATATAAATATCAAACCTGATAATCGTAACTGTTTTGATGATGACAGTCTACCAAAATATCTAATAAAGTTTCGTTGCGCATAACTTTATGTGTTATTTCAGCACACATCAGGATATCTCGTTCATGTTGACGAATAGAAGTTATATACCCGGGCCAAAGTTCAAGTTTATAATCGCGGACTTCTACCTGTGATTTGAATGACATTATAGAAAAATTAATTTAATTGAGAAAATAGATAATAATCATTTTCCTTTATTTACCTTATTTCTTGCGTCAAAATAATTACGTCCAACTAACTGTAATTCCAAGTAGTCAAGGCACTTTCTCATGATAATATTGAAGAACTGAATATAATCGTGGTCTCCTCTTGTCATATCTCCCGTGTGTCTGATTTTGATTTGCATAATTTGTTTATCTCCTAAACGTTCAGATGTCAATTCCAGCGACTAAAAAAGAAACAAATATTTTAATATTGTCGCAAGATTTTCAACTTAAATAAAAGTTAAAAAGTAATAACCTCTGTCAATCTTTGACTAGTGTACAAAGTTGACCCGTCAAAAATGTAAGCACCTAGGATATTTCTATGAGGTCTTAAAAGACCTTTACAAACCACTTTACGGTCTTCTTCCGGTGAAAAATCTACTCGATATTTATGTAAACACCAATCAGTTGTGCTTAATAATCTGAAATAATTTGCTGTTAATTGAACAGCTTCACCAGTACCCCCTGAAATTTATTAAAATTAATTAGTTGTTATTTCTTTTTTAATAAAATAAAAATAGTATCTTTTTAAATATATATTAAATAAACCTTGTTTAGATTCAAGGGTGGCCGGTCTCGTAATTATATTAGCGGGTAAAACTCTTCTACCACGCATAGCGCCTCTTCCCAATGATACAGCAGATGCTACAGTTCCTTCAACTGATCCTAAAAGAAATACAATAATAAGATTCTGTATTGTATAAAAAATGTATGATGAACAATTATTTGCAATTCTTAATTACCAGCAACTGAAGCAGTATCAGAAGCTGTTTCAGAATATGATGTTGGTGGTCTAGGCACAGCACCTCTAATTGTTTCACCACGTGCTGAACTCTGTACAAAATGTAATAAGTTCATATAGAAATAAAATATGTTTATAGCATATATAAGCATAAAAGCATACCTGATAGGATCCTTCATCTGAGCCTGAAGGTTTCTGATAATCCCTAGGCTGCAAAGTACATCACAAATTAAAATCTTCACATTTAAAGCTAACGATTTATAATAAAAAACCATACGCTATAGCATGACTCAGCTGTTTGTCTCTGGTAGTCTCTCTAAAAAAAAAAAAACAATAATAAATAAAATTTGAATGAAGTGAAGAAGAACTGTATACAATCAGACACATAAAACATGAGCGTTTGTTTAAAATTCATACCGAATAGCCTGATTCAGATCTTGGATCTGGTGGGCCAGGACGGCGACCATACGGTTCTCCATGTTGAGAACTTGAACGCGACCTTTCTTGCGATGTCCTCTGTTCATCCGGCTCTCGCCTAGTGTTACGGTGTCCGCGACTCTTCGATCGGCCTCGGTCACCCATATCGTCGTAGAAACGACTGAAAAAATATTCAAATGAATTTACATTGTTCATTTACAATTTATATTGCATAATACAATCGATGAAAAAAAAAACTAGAATTAAAACGGCCTGATATTTTATCCACCTAAAATTCCACTGCAGTACCATGAACCAAGTAGACGATGTTTTAAAATCCATTCTAAGAAACTAAATTTTGTCGTAGCCGAAAGAACAAAGATCTTCGACAAAATTCGAAAAAAGAAAAAAATGCCGAGTGTACACAGCTAATATAATCGAAAGCAAAAGAACGAAAATATTTACGTTCACATTTTGACTTGCGCGCACCTATATTTATGAACGCGGAAACCCAAAATTACAGAAAACTTGTCGGATAAACACGCGTCTTTGAAAACCTTATGGTCGCTGCAATAACTACAAAAAACACAGCCTAAGACACCGTAATTATTATATTTATTTTTTATACAAACCGTTTGTCGCCCGGATACTTAGGCATGGCTCAGTTGTTTTGATTTCAAATGAAAAACCGGTGTCTTGATTCAACAAGTGCACACATAAATGATTTCCAGCCTTTTTCTATATATTCGAAGGAATAATGTTTCTCTATCGAAGAATCATTAAAACTAGTATCAATATGTGCGTAAAAAATCACACGATCTGCGCGAACGTCCTGTCAACCTCCGACTGCGCTCTGCCGAGGGTAAACGTGTTCTGATGCGCGCTCGCTCCGGTGTACATATCACTGTCGCCACATGGCCCTCTCCTCCCTTCGGCTTTTGCTACTTTCCTTTAGCTTTGCTTCTGAGAAATGAACATGGCGCCGCGTCCTTTGTATGTGTTAGTGAGGCGAGCGGCGCGCTGCTACAGTCGCGTTTTTCTGTTTCCCTTACGCAGCGTGTACACACACGTGCGATTTGAAATTTATCCTAGTTACATCGTCGTCGTCGTCGTTCGTCGTCGTCGTCGTCGTCGTCGTCGTCGTCTTTAATTTACGATTTTTCTGACTCGTCGTTTCATTTCGAATTCGGGATTTCTCGGGATGATTGCTTTTTTCCCTTATTTCGTAGCTTTGATACCGATTGTTATACGAATACGAAAGTAACATAGCCAATAGGAACGAATTAGAACGAGCTTATCGGTGAAAGGCGATATTTTTGAGCCGCGCATTCTTTCTTTTGCTTACATCTCTGTATCGTAATCTCAGACAGTTTCTAGTTTGGTAAATTTTTCGCAGACGTAGAGGTTCGATTTATTTTATTATATTTTATCTCCTTACCGGCTTAGCTCCGTTTGTGTGCTAGACAATGTCTCGAGTAATACGGTAATAAAATTCTAAAACCTTTATTACACGACTCAATTAAGGTTTGAGTGTATCTGTAATATTTGTATCTTAAAGAGTGTCGTTTGTTACAACGTCTAGAGTGCATCCCTCGCTTATTTACTGTCGTAAAATGTCTGCGACAATGTAAGGATGTTATATAAATAGTTGAATATTGCACGTTTTTCAGAAACGTTTATATACCGGAAATAGAAATATATAGAATAGACTAATGCATATCTTTACGAAACCGAATTATTAATTAAAATAAATACCACAGTTGTTGCAGAAAAAATATCATTTTAATTGCAATTTATAATTGATTTTTAAAGTCGAAGTATAATTCTCGTTCTGAACCCATGTTTACAACGCTAGAAAAGTGGTTCTTATTGTGAAGCGATTTTCAAACTCGCGGTTCGGTTCTAAATCTTTCTGAAAAGTAAATTTGAATGTATTTAAAATAAAATGTTCTTGTTCTAACTTGCTATGACCTTCGATATTTTCGTATGCCACAAATGTAATACGCGACCAGAGCTTTGTTTACAAATTCTGTAGGATACAACGATTGTCTAAGCTGGTGAAAAAAGACAAAAAAAAAACTAAACTCTTGAAACTTGAAAATTGTATTTGTTGAAAAATATTCTTTATGCTATAAATATGAGTTATCTAAAAAAGAATTCAGGTACAAAAATGATCGAATATCAAATTGAAATCAAGATATTGACTACAGAGTATGTCTGTTCTTGAAAATATTAAAAAATTCAGCCCCACATTAGAATTCGATACTCCGATTCAATGTAACTAATAAAAAAACAATAGCTTTAGTAGAAATTCGACAAAATGTAGGTAATAACATAGTAATCATACAAATGGCCCCTCGCTAAAGCGAACCTATTCTTCGATCTCTAGAATAATAAATATTTTGATATCCATTCTGTATAAAATTTGTTCAACGGCTCGAGTATTAAAGCTATATACCTATATCTACCAAAAAGAAAAAAAAAGTAAATTTATATGCTAAAAAAATAAGTCATTAGTTCATGACAGCTAAGAGCATAACAGTATGTGCACTAATTTGTTTCGGATTACAACCGGCAAATGGCACCTTACCAGCGACTTCGTGTTTCTATCGCCACGCGCAGTCGCTTTGTTATTGCGATGCTAGAAAGAAAGGTAACACTAACTCTATCACCCCGTTGACCTTCGACAAAACAAAAACATCAGGGTAAAAGTTTGTAAAACGAGTCTAAGTTGTCCGACAAACGAAAGCATTACTCTTGTGTATTATAGAGGCGATGAATCTGCGAACAAAGCCAATCGAATGAAAAAACATCGCGAGCACCGCGAAACGATACAAGCGACGGTTCGAAGAAATTACTCGTACAAAACGTTCTCGCGAAGAACAAAACGTATCGATTAAGTTTCATCTACATCCGAGAAAATCACTAGGTCCAAACAAAAATCACCCGCGGAAGTAAGGCAATCTTAATAAATTCGGGAAACGCGCAAAAAATACATTTGGAACGATATGTACGGAAGTGAGTGATTTGGCGGTAGTCTATGTGAATCTTGGTAATAAATGAAGACCCGATAGTGAGAAAAAGAATAAATGCGCTTACCTTTATCAGTGATAAAAGAGGATAAAATAATCGATGTATCCGGTTACAAAAAGCTGTTGATGGTTCTCCCTGTCAACAGTAAAAAATGGAGTAATTGTTGCTGGATTAACTTTCACCCTAAATATGACGTGCTCTCTTTGGGATCCAAAGCGCGATTAGCGCGAACTTTTTTGTGTTTCGGGACTTTCGGCCGTTTGCTTCTTAGCTTCGCAATGCATACACTGGTATTTTTTGTTCGAGAGTTCTGCCCCCTGGTGCGAACTAATGAACACTTAATTATGGTTTATGGTGGCGCCTTGTTGCGAGAGTTCACTTTTTTAAGGTGTTTGGACTTTTTTCAACATTTTTTTAACTTCTTTTTCAAATTTTATTTAACCTCAGCCTTAATTCTAACATTATAATCTTTCTTTTTTATAAATCGACCGGTTGCAATACTTGTTTTTTATGATAAATTAAAAAACAGATTAATCGCACTTTCGTAAATTGCGAGGTCAATCTTTGACGAGTGTATTTCTTATATTTAATTATCAGGATAATATTTGCATTTTATTCGAGTATATTTATATTCTTATTATATTGCAAAAAACAGAGTTCAAAATTTCTTTACCGAGATTTTTCGTTGCAAAGTTGACGGAGAACTAATAATGTTTTAACAATGCATAGGAGGCAAAAAGTCCCTGATTTATTATAAAGTTTATGCTCGTAAATTTATTCGTGCTTATATGTAGTATATATTATGTATATGATGCAGATGCGAATTACGAAGTAGAGATGTTGGTGCTTCGTATTCTCCATTGCATCATTGCATGAGACTGTAAGCTCGAACTATAAGTACTACACTTGTACAAAGCTGTAACTACCGAAGTTACGACATAAAGCATAGTCGACCAACCGTCTGTGGTGTTAGTGATCTGTCTGTCCAAGGATTTATAAACCTTCGACAAGTTTAGTATTTTTTTTACTGAAAATTGTTTAAATAATAAAGAAAATGGTTGAAGAACAGAGAAGACGTGTTGAGGATAAAATGACAAAGCTAGTTGAAGAAATTGACAGGACGAATCTTCGATCTATGCAGGTAATACAACCTTGTAGGTTAGCTTTTGCATCACGTGCGATCTTGTTTTTAGCTACGAAAAATAAAATTTAAATTTATGATGCTGAATATTTTAAGAGGCAATGAAAAAAAGTATTCTTTGCTTTTTTTATTATTTTTTTAAATCTCGTATACTAGTTTTGATAAGCTATGGCTTTTGTCAATATATTAACCTCTAACGATAAAACATGAGAGATTTTGCGAAAAATGAATTAAGATTTAAACAAAAATGATGTTTTTAGGGTGACATGCATAGATGTGCCGCAACGTGTTGTGATAACCCGACTTACAGTGTACAAAAAGTATATAGCTGTATAGAAAACTGTAACTTGCCATTAAACAAAGCACAGCAGTATGTACAAGGCGAATTTCAAAGGATACAGGTGAATAAAATCATTTTGTTACATTAACAATATTCTATTCTAAATTGTAATATTTGTTATTTTACTCTTGTCAGAATCGATTAGAAAGGTGCGTAATGGACTGTAACGACAAAATAAAAGATCAACTCGGACCAAATCCAACGCAAAGTGAAGTTGATAAATGTAGTGCAGACTTTGAAACATGTGCAACCAAATGTGTAGACAATTACTGTGATCAGTTACCAGCATTAGAAAAAACTATGAAAAAAATTTTAGCTAGTAAACAGTTTTAGTAGCAGTACTGTTCAACTTCTTTTCTGTAAAAAGAATTGTAGATAGATTCTTATTCTCCACAGTAAAATAGTAAAATGATTGAGTGTATAATATAAATAGAATTTGTGCAAATAGCTCATATTTTGCACAGCTTTATTTGTGACGAATGTAAAATGCATTTGTAAATTTACAAAGCTTAAGACATTTTAAAGGATTAAATGAATACAACGAATGCATGGTCATAATGTTTATTAACTGTTACACCGCGTTTACACGTCAGTGCATTTTTAACATAACAAATTTACCATTGCAATTAATACAATTTATATTACTGTTACAATAGACATGTTGTTTATTGCACGCTTTTCCATGATATAAAACCTTACTGCCGCTTGGTACAAACAATCTGTCAAAATGCATTGCAAAAAATTTGATCTAAAAAAATATTAATCTGCAAATAAATCGGTAAAATGAGAATAATTTAATATACAGATAAACCTCAACGAAATGCTTCTCATTTTTTCAAGAAAGTTTAGTCAAAGTAATCACCTCTTGTACAATTCTTGCCTCTTTGAAGCTAGTTGCCTTTTTAATGCATGGTGCTACTTTTTTTTATCGTAATATTCATCAGTTTCGTTGCAAAGCACATACAAGGAGATTGTTTTAAAATAATAAATGACAGCACGTGCTTTTTGTATTTTATTAATTTGTTATATTTTGTAGCGGCGACTCGAATACCACCGTCAACATGGCATTCTATATTCTCAAACGTGACGTTCGTCTGCTAAGAAAATATCAATCTCGCAATGGAATGATATGAATTGTTTCGTAAATAAATCGAGTTTTAATATGCCTACAAAGATTAAGGAAAAAAAGAGAAAGATTATATCAAACGCTATTTAGCTATATATGTACGTATAATTATTTTTTCCCAGTTGGTATCAGTCAGAATTATCAGACTAGATTTTTTTCATGCCACGCAGCTCTATACTCTCATTTGCTCAATGTCGGTCACGTTTGAGTAGTTTCAGGTGGGTTTCGGTAGAAAAGAATCAAAAGGTACAAAGAGGATGAAATTTATCGTCATCAATTCACCAAGCTTAGTCAATCAATCACTCGATATTCTCTGGAAAACCATTTGTGCATAAAAACTATGTCCCAATCACGACGACAAGTTACATTGATAGCTGCGCTTAGTTAATTAGTTGTAACGCCACAAGTTTGTCCAAGCTTGGCGTTGATACGACCGATTGAAAATCCTAAATAGAATCGCGTCTTTTGGTCCTACTCTGGGCTATCGTTCATCGATTGTAAATTAGCTCCTCTGATTTCATTGCTTAATTAAATATCATATTTAACGTGAGCAAGCAGATAGAACTTTCAAGAGAGTTCCATCAACTGATTCACTTTGCTATTTCTATGATCACAGAGCGAGGCAGGCGCTTCTATAGCTGCTTGAAAGATAGTTTAGCGATCTCACGGCTCTATGACAATGTGCCGTTCTTCCATTATTATTATTATTTTTTTTACATTTTCAAGCAGGAACAATCTTTCGTTCTTGGAAAAAAACTGACACGCTAGATTTTGGTTATTTCTCGCTGAAGGAGATAAATCCTTACGTAAGGCGTGCTAAGATGTTTCATGAAATTCGCTGCATCGCTCGGTGTTCCATTTATTTACTCGCCTGCTGTGGCTCATTTAAGAATTGCTCACGACATAATTGCCCATTCAGATGCATGAATTTGTACTCTTTAAAGTGTCCAAGCACTTTTTTTGAATTTTTTTTCTTCATTTTTTTATAGAGTTCAAAACTCAAACAGTTTCCGCTTTGAGATTCGTGTGTAGAATTTTGCGTGTCATCACAGGTATTAGTTACGAATTTGAGAAACAATTAAAGTTCATTATGTATATATATATATATTTATATTTATCACAATGTTAACAACATTGGGGGAAACCGTTGATGCAGCGAGGCAAGATATATTATCCGTGAACAATTCTTTCTTCATTTTATTTTCAATTAAATTATAACTTTTTAGCCGACCTAGCTAATCCGCGTAAAAAAAGACTCTTAAACGACTTGAAAGACTACTTATAAAAAAGGGTGCGTACTCTGTAATTTGATGGTAAGCGTCTTCGAGTTTTGAGAACGTGTAAAAACTATCCATGAATGTTGGTATTTAGAATTAAAAACTATGTATGCAAATCTCATATAAATTTCTAAAGAAAATATCTTTTAGTTTTGAAAAACGTCCTCTATAGGACTACGTAGTCATCACACGTTCTTTACATATCTTTTATCACGCAAAAATGTTTTTAGTCACATTTCCTTTTTAGGGCTGCTCTCCTACCTCGATTCGTGACCTTGCTTTAAAACAACAATTAACAAATTCAATAATAATAATAATAATAATAATAATAGTAATAATAATAATAATAATAATATCAATAATAATAATTTCACATAACAAAAACCGTGAAATAAAGTAAAGTTTTTTTAAATAGGTTGCATAGCAACATCGTCAAGTTGAATTTTAAGTAATTGTTTTATGCAGTCAGTAAAAATCAATAAAAAAAGAAGCGATTAAACAAGGAATCTTGCGAGCAGCCCCCTTTTCTTTCTTAGTCTGCCAAGTAACGTTTAGTTAAACGCTTAGAACACATTCTCAAATATCGATATACCTGTAGGCGATGAGAGACAATTCAATGTATGCAACTTGCACGCATACACACACTCGCGTTTATTTCAAAAACTAGAACACCATAAATTTTCAGTCTGCTTATCTGCTGGTGACAAGGTGTCCTCTTCCTCTTGTTTTAAACTTAGTCTAAATTATGTTCTCTCTCACTGAACAAGTGATCTCATATTGCCTATAATCGTCAGAAATATCCTCTTTACAGTAGCTTATCTATTCTCAATTTTTTTTAATACTGAGCAGTCCGTTTTTTTAGTCTTTTCTACAAAAGTGACTTAAGGTTTTTTACAGGAATAAGAAAAATTCTTGCACGCATAAACTGACCGTCGCACAAAAACAAGGCTGTGAAGGTTTTTTCTCTAAACTAGCAGAAAGTAAATAACGAAGGATCATATGGGAAAGAAAGGAGAAACTCTGCAATGCAGAAGTCGAATATTCAAAGAATATGTTTAGGAAAGCGTATTATTTTTTGCAAAAAACGTTCAGTTAATAAGCTTTCGTATATGACGTCACAACCTTGTTTCGGCTCGTCGACAGACGGTTTGTGCACTAAGACACCCTCTATCCACTGGAAAAATGGCCTCTCTACAAAGATATAGTACCCAATGGGAAAAATGTATGTAGACTTTGGAAATAGTCGAATTTTTGTTGCCTAGACGGATCTCAATAACAATCAATGCTTTCATTTCTAACTCGCCTTCTTTCTCTCTCATTTTTTCTCTATCATTATGTTATCGCTCGTAGCTTCGACTCTTCTCGCGTGCTATTCTTCTGGACTATGCACGCGGTTTACCAGAAAGTGTAGCCACCTTCCGTTCCTCCTCCTAAGAACGAACCCTTTTTTTGCGAAAGTGCAACACTATGGCCCGCCATAGCGGCCAGTTGCGCGGCATTTGCAGCTACGCCAGGTGGAGGTGGAGGCAGAACAGGTTGTGATATTCCATCAAATCTTGCGCCATCGAATCCATTCTGCTTTGAAAATCAATTTCAAGTTAGATTCTATTGATATACATGTATATATACATATTTAAATTATAGCTATTTGCAGTCATTGGAATATCAAGCGCGACACGCTTTCGAAGTCTACCTATATACACGTTTCCAAATTCGGTTCTCTTCAATATTAGCTCGTTATATAAGAGAAACTTTATGTTTTAAACTCATAGAAAAAATAATTAAAGTCCCGGCAAAGTACTTGACTTACTGAAGAAATGGTTAAAAAAAGATAATGAGTATTTGAGCACGAGAAATTGCTATTATTAAGCTATTCATTGAAAATTGAATGTCGATAAGTAGTTTGAAAAAATATAAAATTTTTTGAAGACGTTCAAGCATGAAAGCAAATTAAATTAATGAAAACTTACGGATACCATAATGGTTGGCCTAACTGGAGCTGGTTGCATAGCAGTAGGATAGTATGCTGCAGCTGCAGCTAATGGTGGATAATACTGTAACGGTCCATAAGCTGTTGGATAACCTGCCAAATATCCACCTGGATAACCTTGGCCATACATGGGTTGGTACATCTATAATAAGAGTTAAATCAAGCATTACAATTAAATATTACTCATTTTTCACTGAACAATGCAAAAAAATAATTACCATCGGATGAGTAAGAGTTTGATCATATGTTGGTGGGGGTGGACCCTGCGTAGCATAGAGCTGCGGTTGGTTCGGGAAGACCCCATATGGTGCAGCTCCTGGCACTGATGTAGAACAAATTGAAGTTGTTATTGTCATTTATTTTACTCTAAAAGTTTTTTTAATTTAATTTTGAAGTATCTCACCACCATACGCAGCAGGTTGTGCTTGCGCTGGAACAAAGCCAGTTGGTGGGTGTGGGGCCACAGGATACGCTGCAACACAAATTATTCTATGTAAAAAATTGTATAAAAAGTATTTGAAGTTTAATCTAAGCCAACGGTACGTAGTACCACAGCCCAAAAAATGATGCACTTTACATATCCACAATTAGATTTTTGTTGATGTATAAAGTGATTAAACGTCCAAAACAATTAAAAATGTCCAACTACATTCAATCAATCTTCAAGTTGTATTAAAAGACATTCTGTACTTAAAACTATTTAAAAAAAAAATTTAACTAAAATAATAATGTTATTATGTTGGACACAATAAAAGTTTGAGACTGAAAACGGTACTCCCACACCCAAGTATATTTTACACATGACATACACCGTTTTGATTAAGATACTAATTGAAGCTCAAACAATGTTAGTCACTAAATAATGGTGAAATGAAATAACTGAAAGAACGGTATATATTGCCCACTCAGCACCGCCCGAGTCTACAATCTATGAAAACTTCTGAGTAAGTCTCTTGAATCTGGAGTTGTACATTATTTTTGACAGCTGAATTAACATTCTTTGGTTTTTCTACCAATGTAAACACGACTGATGTGAGTTGGGCTATGGTTTTAAAGTGCATTGTTTACCTTCGAAAAATCTTCGATCATAATAATAATTTGCTCTTATAAATTATCATGAGTAAGATAAAAGAATTAGTAACTTAAAAGCATTTGAATCGAAGGCACACAGACACATCTAACGTGAGTCAATCTCGAGAACAATTTTTTAATATTAATTACTCATTCCCTTGCAACATATCAGAAAATTTGAAAATTTGTGAATGATTAGTTTATACATTTTAAAATCAAAACCATTCTTATAATATTGACTCTCGCTTATTCCACCTACCTTTACTTCTAGAACTAAGGCATAATACGAAACCGATATCAAAGCAAATAGCGTTACGCAATCAAGGTAAAAGCCAAATACATTCGTCTAAACAATCAAACCTGAGAGAAAATTACAAATTCAAATTTGTCATAATTTGATTAATCAAAATGTTAGTTTTAAAATTATTACAAGCACAACCAGAAATTAGAAGCATATCTCTAATGCTCTTAGGTTTGATTGAAGTAAAAAAGGAATAATAAAATTGAGCTAAAAATAAAGCCATATGTAAGAAAGATAATGATCGATTTTGAAAAGATGATGATAAAACAAGCTAATTAACGTTTATAGGTAGTTTCTTTAACCAGACGAAAATTTTATTTGATTCAAGAGATTGACCGAGAAGTTGTGTTCGAGCGG
This sequence comes from Apocrypta bakeri, assembly GCA_018906985.1. NCBI lineage: Eukaryota > Metazoa > Arthropoda > Insecta > Hymenoptera > Pteromalidae > Apocrypta > Apocrypta bakeri. The sequence continues at coordinate 1,355,855 of JACCIA010000016.1, read as the reverse complement.
TGAATGTGTAATTTATACAATGAGTACAGTGGTACGATGAATATGTATAATATATGTATATATATATATATCAAGTTCCACACATTCAAAAAGTCGTGACAAGATTCAGCAAACCACAAATTTCTGCAAATATCCAATAAATAAAGATCAAACATGATTAAAAGACCTCGTATTTGCGTGGTATATAATTATTAGTTAAACAGCTTGTACTAAAAATAGATGAATCTTTTTAAAGTTAATGATTTGATAATTTGAAAAATACTTTAAATAAGCAGGTAAAACAAGTGACCATGATAATTATATAATATGTGAATGTATACGTACCTAAAAAAATTTATCAATTGGTACAAGCTATTTAAAATTTAAGAACTATAATTTATGCACCGTACTGTAGCAATGTAGGTACGCAATATAAGTTATGCTTTGTTACTTTCACAAGTTATTATTTTAGTAAGTGGAAAAAGGAAAAAAACAGTCTCAGCAAGCATATCAATCTTTAGTAGATGACCAATCATCTTCATTTGCGTACAATGTTTGCTAACTTCCAGTAGCGGTGAATGGACATGTTGTATTCTAACATAGATGTCAGCCCACACCAAATTGTCCATAATTACTGAGCTTTCATTTACAAACAAGAATCGATGACAAGCAATTGAAAAAATTTCAAAGCACGATTACTATTAAATATTTGAAAGATATATATATTTTTTAAATGAAAGCATTTTACATGTAAAACAGAGAATTCGATTCTTGTAATGAAATGGTGCTCAACATGTAAGATCATGTGTCAGTGCCACGGTGCAAACAGTCATCGAATTCAATAACGATGGATTATATTTAAAATACTAATTTAACGTTACTAAACAAGTGAAAATTTTTCCCTGCCTCCCAAATTGTCCCATAAGCATTCGACCTAGTTTGCTTCCGAGCGAAATAAATAGCTGTTTTACTAAACATTATTCGTAACAGAGATTAAAATTAGTATTAGACAAATTTGTATGAACTTCACAAAGCTAAGAAGTTGTACATTCACCCATTTTGCTAAAGATGGGAATGTATCGAAATGCTTCGGTGGAACACTTGCTTGTCTTCAAAGTGTTTAAAAGCGATTAAGGGAATTTTTGAAATCTGTGCAATATTTATAGTTAAAATGTTTGTATTGTTATAAAAATTTCATTTGCAACAAAGGTACATCTCCTTTTCTCGCTCAACTATCACTGCGAAGACTTCCTGATACATTTCGCAGATTTCTTCAATTTTATAAAACGCTATTATAATTAAGCTCACTATTAACAGTATACACGTTTTTGATACATGCGCATGCACGTGCTGATTTAAAGTGCACAGAAAATGTATATATTTTTGAACTTTAGAATTTTCAAGAATCATCACTGAATAGAGAAAGGACCTCTATTTCGGATATAAGAATTTTCTCTTTCAAAAGTATGAAATTATACTTAAGTGTTCAATAGGAAATAATTGAATCTTAATATTACATTATAAAATTAAAGTAATCAGTTGAATTGAATTGTTTTTCACTCTTAGACTATTAAAAAATTATATATACATTTTATTTTCACTGAAAAGTAATGCCTTATCTCTGTAATTGACTTAATTAGCAAATATTATAAACTTCAACTTAATAGTAATTCATGCATATAAAAAAGCTTGTGATAAAAATAGATCAAGATAGTAAAGTGCAAAAAATTTAATAACACATAAAGTCATGTTAAATAATTGTATTAAATTATACTAAATAATGCAAACATCTCTGTCTCACTATGAAAGCCTTGCTCGTTTAAAAAATAAGATTCAACCGTTGTAATGCAGAACTTTGTAATTCTATTAACTTATGGACTGAAGTTGTTTGCAATTTTTTAAATATTTCGATACTCATATCATGCAAACTAAACTTTTGATTTATGAAAACAAATTTACTACACATAAATTAATTTAAAAATAAATATTTCAAACGTAATTTCATCTTTGTAAAGTCTTATTTGAATGCTCATATTGTAAATGATAACGCATTAATTATCAACTATTTAATAAAAGATCATGATATTACGTTTTTTTCGAATGAAAAAAAATAATTACGAAAAAAAGTTAATATACTAAATATAACAAATAGAAAAACCAATCTATCTACGGTTCTAAAAAAATTTTATCTGAAATCATGCAAATTTTTGACCACAAGTTTTTTTTTTATAGGTTTTCTTTAATTGATTCATCTTTCTGACTGTTAATTGAAATGAATTAATTTGATACTATAATCTGAATAAATTTGATTGTACACGGACATCTTAAAATATAATAAAAATATGTTAAGTTTTCTGCAAAACTTATGATCAACAGTAAAGCACATGCACTATTGTTAAAAGTGAGCTACCGAGTTACTATTGAGTAGAAGTATTATAAATACGCCGAGCTTAGATACAGCATTCGTGTCCACCCTGCTGATTTGTCATCACTGCTGATGTACAGTTTTCAACATAGTTTAAACATAGTTGTGCCTCAATTAGACATTAATGACACAGAGATTGGTAAAAATTGGATTAAAAAATGTGTATAAATGGAAATCTGTACACTAGCAGGATACTGTGGGTGTTAAAAAAAAAAGGAACAAAGTAAGCAATCAGCCAATACCACGGTTTCAGTACAAAATATCAATACACCCATATCAATATCTTACATTTATATTGATTTGGATATATAACAGCCGCCGTCTCCAATTCAAAAAGTTTAGTCGATTTGAAACATTTTCTAAAACTTACAAACCAGATTTGATCCTAAATAACTTTTTAGCAAAAAACTTGTTCAAGTAATGTGCTAATAATACTATGACATGAAGTAACAATATCTTCTATCATAATAATTTTGTATGCAGTGGCGATGTACTGGTATTTACTTTTGTTAAATAGAAAAGGCTATTTATAGAAGAATGAATCTCATTCATTTTTCCAATCCATTCTACAGTCTCAGCCCTGCTATTATTTAACCAAGGTATGCCTGAAAAAATCAGGAAAAAAGCATTAGAGGGTAACCGTACAGGCATTGAAAATTGTACAATTGCCTGACTTTCATATAATGGGTCACTCAATCTAGATCAAAGCTAATAATATATATTATCCACCCTTAAGAACTCATTACTCCTTATTGACACTTTTTGAATCAGGAGGCGCACGGTGCGATCTTATTTTCTTATATATAATATATATATAATTAAGTATATATATGTATTAATGTTTGGTATAATTAAACACGTAGTGATTTAAGGTAATATATAGAGAAGCTGAGGTTAGATACGTGGCTTAGGCTGCGCGAGTTCCAATCTCCTAGGCTCCACCTACTGACTTGGATCAAATCGTCTTTGATATGTCTTTGGTCCGCTGCAAACATATCGACAGCCACAACTGTAGGAACCATCCTTACTTAACTGACTGCTGTCAGTATTTTCATTGTAAAATTATAACATCGGACTCATTACGCAGTCCAGGTTGAAAGTTTTATTTGTCTATCTGATTGATCGCTTAGTCTACACGTATCTACCAGGTTCAGGCCTGTGATTGGCTTTTCAAAGTTCTTAAATTTAAATATATATGGAAGAGATCACTTAACACGGGTACATAGTAGGGTATAGACACCTTCCATACCTACAGTATAATTTTAAAATTAATCAAATATATAGTGATCTTTATATCTTACATCTATATCTAATTTGAAGTAATAAAAAAATGAAAAATTTTCGTTTACAAATTTTGAATTATAAATTTCTTGGATATTAAGAGCTTTCGTTGAAAATTCATTTTTCTGCTCTTTTATAACAATAACATTTTGTTATAAATAATCGACGAATGAATTTCGTTATCCAAGTACGCTATCAAGATAGAAACGTTTTGGAAGGCATAATTGAATATTTAAAAAAAACACAGATATTCATTTGTACGTTAAATTTGAACATGAATCGTCAGCTCCAATATGCTGTAATCTATCGTGGCGCTGTACAAGGCGCTACCCTTCGCATTCAATTCTAGTATATCATCTATACACACATATATATATATGCCATATATATATGTATATATTCCGCCCTAGTACTGACGTTATGCGCAAGGTTCATACAAGTTTCTCTCTCCGTATTGATTATGTTTTGTCCGAGAATTTTCTTTGATACTGCCAAATAAAATCATACTCGAAATTAAATAAAGGTTTCAAAAGGAAAAAAACAATTAGGCAGCAGCAGCAGTAGAGAAGAGTCAAAATTTCATCTACAAGCATGAAAATGTGGAATAAGAAATCTACGACATGTTCGCGGGGGCGGGTGGGGACGGTGCCGCCGAGAATATAATAACAGTAATATATCCGGAGGCCTAAACAAAGCCTAATCTGACACCACACGAAGCCCCTGCGCGACTATCGAGCTTTTCGTCCTCTTCCGCTCATTGCGCATCGTTCTCCCCCCTCCCTCTACCTCTCTCTCTTTCTCTGTCTCTTGCCTATTTTCTCAGCTAATAAATATGAACGGTATAAGGTATTCGACGTGTATGTCCCTGGCTACGTGTATATGTATAATATGTACATACATACGTGTGTGTGTGTGCAAATATATATATACATATATATATATCTACATGTACACCTAATAACGTCCCTCGGTCCCTCCGTTTTGCTCTACTTGTTTCGCGCAAGTACACGTACGCGCTGTCATGGCTATCTCTATGTACCCACGGCATCTACTCGATTCGCGACGACACATAGCGCAGCGTTGAATTTTAATTCTTCTGTTATCCAAAGGCATCGAGCGCTACGATTAAAAATCCATGAAAATCGATAGAAAATTGATAGTTGTCGTACAACCGACCGAATCGGACGGATTTGACTAGGTCCGCAGCTTCGTAATCCAACCCTCGAATTCCCCCCTTTGCATCGGTGTTATCCAGAAAGTCTGCAGCCAAATGCGCGTTCGCGGAGGCCATTTTGTTTGTACTAGCGCGCATAGTGTGCGGAAGGAGGAAGCGGAGCTCTCGGCGCGCGCGCGCGCGCAAGAGCGAACGAGAGAGAAAGACAGAGAGGAAGCGGACAGGGAGAGAGAGCGAGAGAGCAAGAGAGCGAGAGAGAGAGAGAGAGAGACAGGATAGAGGACGATGGTATTGATTCATCTGTCAGCCGTAGGAAATTTGCACTTGTCTCTTTTTCTGGGGCTTATATGTGCACGCAAGCGCGACCGGACGCGCGCGCGTTCACGCACCGGGCTTCTTCTACCTATATCATATTATATATAGGAAATAGGAACGTCCTCGGTACGGAGATAAGCGCTCCGAATTGGAAAAAAGAGAGCTACTACCGCAGGTCCGTTCGAGGAAAAGCCGCACGCCATGAAGAGGGAGGAGTTAGCGAAAAAAAGATGGTCGGCCAAGGAATTTATAGGTGCGCGAACGACCGAAGGAAATAAAACGTCGCCGCGTATGCGATACGATATACAGACTCGAGTATATGTACAGAGAGTTAGCGGACGAATGGCCAGATTATTCGAGAGAGTTAGGGATCGAGGGAAGAGCGAGAACGACCTTTTAGCAAAGCGGGCACAAGGAGAGAATCGATTTTTAGCGCAGAATTTAAGGGAGACGGGGAAGAAAAAAATTCGTTCTTTTTCGATACTACGTGTGTTTGCGATAAACCGTTTTCGAGTTCAAAGGCTCACATTCTTTGTCTGTACGTGTGTATACGTATGTATGCATGTCTCTTTCTCTCTCTCACTCTCTCTCTCTCTCTCTCTCTCTCTCTCTGTCTCCGTGTATTATATGTATAAAGAGTACAGGTATATAAATATGTATCTATCTATATATGTATATATATATATATATATATGGATAAAATAGATATATAGGAGGATGGTGGCGAAGCGCCTGCCGTGGGTGTGCGTGTCGGTGGACATGGGTCTTTCATAGTTACCTTTCTTGTCGGTCATTATTGCTTAACACAACCGGCTCGAGCGCGCGCGCTTCTCAACAACAACAATAACAAGACAGGCGACAACGAGAGACGACTTGATATATTCCTCTCGTACGCGCTTTATTCTCAACGATTAGAAGCTCTCTTTAATCTCGGACTCGACAGAACAGCGCGCACTTGACTCGTTCTATCTCTCTCTTTCTCTCTGTCGATTTTATACAGTGGTACTCGTTCGTCACAGTTGCGCGCACAGACGACGACTGCCCTGCCGTCGCTGCTGCACAACGGACCAGTCGAGAGCGAACGCGCGCGCGCGCGCACAGACGTACACACGTACACGGAGGGAGAGAGAGAGAGAGAGAAGTGACGCTTGCGCGAAAAGGGGGCGATGTTCCATTGTGGCTTTTCAATGCTTGCAAATTCGCTGCAGCAGCCGTTCGTAAATGTACATCGATAACGAGCTTATTTTTGCAAGCTCTATGTTTTCGAGAGCACATTTTTATTCTTCCATGGGACTGCATTATCAAGGCTTTTTTCGCAAAACATCGACTGTTCGTCCCGTCTCGCTCGTACTTCTTACATGTACCTATATGTATATATATATATATATATATATACGTTGCCCTGCCCCGTACTAGTCGTACATCGGTTTGCTATTTGCTCCCTGCTGCCGTGAGATAGTAGTAGTGGAGTCTGATGTGGTATTATATAGTAGCAATAGACCCGTCATTCCCGTCAAACCTGCGTTTTGCGTTCACTTAGGCAAGAACGTCCATCGTCAGTTTTCTCGTCACTTGACTCCCCCACTTCGCAAAGCTGTACGCAAAATATTTGCCTATAGGTATGCCTACAATAATCCTAACTATTTTTAAAACACTTGCATATCTCGCTTTCCTTTGCTTTATTTCGTTGATTATACTAATCATTGTATTTTAATTTTATCTTTTTTATCATCTCATACTTCTCATCATAAAACAATATTTCATTTTAGCACTTATTCGTATCGTACTAACGTAATTTTCCAATGAAATTTTTATTAAAAAAATTTTTTTTAATACAAGTATATGCTCATTTTGTTAGTAGTTTTATTACAATCTGACAAAGATACAGGTATTTATTAAATTAACTTCTCAGGGACAGTTTTCCGAGAAAGAGCACTATAATATCAATAACTATGTAATAATGCATGAAACAGCAAAATAAATAAAAATTTGTATAAATCTCTAAATGCTTACCTGAAAAAAGTACTCACTTTTATATGTGTTATAAATATTGTAAACTATTAATTCACTATCGTATCGTATAATTGACAGATAATAAAAAGTATATCTAATCTAATCTCTGTGCATAATCTGCATTTATACAGTTTTTGAAAAGCGCTGCAATAAAGTGACGACTAAGTGACGGTCATAGTTCTTGTAAATTACGATGGACATATCAGTCCTCTCAAAGAAGAGGGAAGGGGCATAGAAAGAGAGAAAGAGTGAAAAAGAGGGGGCGAGATCGACTGCGGTGGTCCTTAGGCTTTATCGAGCGTCGATGGTATATACTGCGCACATCCCCTGCTGTTCCCATCCCTTCCCCTTTGCGCCGCGTTATAAGTGTTCTGCTCTTTGTACTACATCGCGGAGGCTCGAACGAGAGAGAGAGAGAGAGAGAGAGAGAGAGAGAGAGAGAGAGTCGGCCTCGACCCCTGCGTACGCAGCATTGTTTTCCGAGGGAGACGAGGACGTAGCCCCGACCAATGGCAAGGCTGTCCTGCGCCACTACATATATATACGCACAAAGTTCTCTTGCAGTCACGGTTTGTGCGCACCTGTTTAGTCTTCCCAGGAAAATCGGAAAATAATCCTCTACTTATGGAGCATCATCGAATAACTGGATTTTAGATATCTAGACTGCTCGAACTTTCGAGATAGGAATAGAGGGGCAGGAAGAGTGGGGAAGGGAAAACATTTACATTTTTTATTTAATTCAATAAACTATCGACTTTACAGTGTGATGTCATCGATTATTCGTTTAATTAAAATGCAAGTTTGTTTAGTCGTGTGGACAAAAGATATAATCGATAGAATAATAATAAAAATATTTATTGCCATTTTATTTGCTTTAAATTGATTTCTTTGGATCAGTTGATGCATGGATACACTTGCAGCACCTTTATTTTGTTTATCACAATTATAATCATTATATTGTATAGCTTTGACTTGATGGTTATTGTAATATCGAAGTTTAGAACAAATCAGTCCAAACGAATAAAGTATATTACCTTTTACAATAGATCCATTCTAATCTATCTAGCTTATTCTTATAGGAAATATGATTTAAAATTATAATACGCGAAAATTATTAGTATACGAATACATTGTATACCTATAAATGTAAAATGTAATATAAATGTAACTAAAGCCATTGTACATCTGACTACAATAGCCATTTTATTTATTTATCTTTATTGTCTCATTTACATTGTACTTGTGAAAATATGCGAATAATAGCCTATTGAGCAATAAGGTCGTAGACTGGTCTTTTTTTTAAATAGCGTACTATTGGAAATGGGTATACTCATAATTGAAGTAAATGAATTTATTCCGAGCTGAGAGCAGGAAAGGGCACGTCTGAACCGTCGAATGATCGAACAACAACTAACAGCTAGAACGAAAGCTAGACATTGAAAATATGTGGGAATGAATATTCTAAGTAAGAAACGATAAACACAACATTCGAACGATATATCGCATTACGCCACTATCGTAACGTAACAAAAGTAAGAGAGAACCTTTCCATTAAGGATTTGTTTTTATGCTAATAAAATCTTGCTTTTCCCGTATAAAGAATATTGAGTTTACAGCAGTATACACGCCGAAAGCGAACTTACGCGAAGCGAGATAATCGAGAACATACTTTAACCCCATTGGTGAAGCCAAAATAGTAAACTTAAGCATTTATGAAAGACACATTTTTGCGACATATGATGCACTTTTAAATAGCTGAGAGAGAGAGAGAGAGAGAGAGAGAGAGAGAGGAAAAGGAAGCTATAACTTAAATCCCAGTTGAAAACGCTGACTGCCACGAAATTAAATGACAACATGTGTTAACGTGCATTATTACTTCAAAAAATTATTTCGTTAAAAAATTATTTAATTTCAAAATTATAAAGTATACGTTTTTAGAACCAGCCGCAATAGTTCGGCGTATTTAGGAATTTCGTATTCTTGGAATGATTTTACGAGTTATTAATATCAATGTTTAAGCACTCAACGAAGAAAATATTTCAAGCGGTATTTACGCGTTAGTAAAACATCATTATGTAGTTCAAAAACTGTATATTGTCAACTGGCATTTTTCCGCTTGGAGAACACGCGTTTACATACGTTTTTAGCGACTTCGTTGACGAAGTTACAACGAAAGCCGAGTGATCGGCTTGAAAGTCCCTAAAAATAAGAAATCGTGTATTTTGGTGAAACTACACAGAAATCACAAGCGCTATCCAAAAAAGACGAAAATCCAAGAGATTCTAGCATGTGTATGTATATATATATATAACTATCATGAAGAAAGCGCACGTGTCTGTTCAGCATCCGCGCGACGAGAGAGCTCGTAAAATAAGGCACATCAAGATACGAAACGCGTATATAGTGCCTTGATAAATACTCTGAAAAGAGGTTGAACTCTCTCTCTCTTTCTCAGTCTTATTCCCCTTCTATTTTTGTTCACACGCCATTCGTGAATAGCTCGCTCACTTTCCCGTAAACTAATATACCTATATGTATATATATCTGTATGCTTAATCACATCAGCTGTGAACGCGCACGCGACTCGACGTTATATTATGACGTAGCGTAATTCCCTCATTGTCTGCTTACATACGATACGTATACTTGTAGACGCAGGTGTATACCTGTATAGGATATCTCGCGCGTCTCGGACTTTCGTCGTCGCGGCGTTTGAATATGGCTTTCTCTCCGCGCTCTTCGTTCCGGCGATTGCGTACCGCGGAATACTTATCGTTACCTTAGCGGACCTGTACCTGTACCATATATAGGTCTACCTAGGAGTCTCCAAGATGAACGGAAAATCTTGGCTTCTCTCGAAGATTCAATTATATTACGAGGAATAATGTCGACTATTGTGCGTAATCGAGAGAAAACGTATTGCAAAGTCACGCTCGCGCGCGCGTAGGGTGTAGTCTTCGAATAGTCCCAGCACTGCGGACTAGTTACACTAGTTATATACGCGGTCGGTATAGTTATATCATAGGACGCCCGAAGGACAGGCGGAGGCTGGAAATTCGCACGAGTGCGTGAATTCGTCGCGTCTCCGATTCCAAATACGATATTTGCACAGTATTATACTTAAGATATACTTATACCTCTCGCGCGTAGACGAGAGAAAGAGAATCGTAGCACGTATCTGTGCTATAGTTATATTGTATGTATATATATAGATACAAGATGTACAAAGTGGTGGCAGCGGTGGCGGCGCGGTGAGAGACAGAAACTCGAATCTCCGCTCGTCGTCGGCATATACACACCGACTCGCAGTCGCAGTCTCGCAGTCCGTTCTCGACGCTCGTCGAGGAGCCGTGCGATATATATATATACAATACCATATTCTCGCACTCTCTATTCCGCGCGCTCGCGATTTTCTCCTTTTATTGTTCTTCTCGTCATTCCATCGTTCCTCGCCGCGTATTCATCGCGCACCGTCGTACAAGACTCTGTGTGTTTGCGAGCCTATATACAATACATGTACTCGATGCTCCCTTCGCCACTATGTTCAGGCAAGATTGTTAACTGTTTTTCGCGCGTGCATAACCCGCATCATCAACTGCAGTTTCGGTTCGTTCGGTCGCAGCTATGATGTTGTGGCCACCGCTACTCCGCGGTAGCAGAAAATTTTCCGTGAAAGTGTAGCAACTATATACTTAGAATTCTTCTTCTCGTACCTGTAGCCCGTGCGCTTGCCTGTCTTGTCTATCTATCTATCTCTCTCTCCCTCCCTCTTCCTCGCTGGCCCCTCTGTTCTCGTTTTTTTTATTTCGAGTCAACGACGACTCCTTAGTAATCTATCTCAAGGACCAGCTGCCGGATCATCGACGTCATGGTCAGGTTGACGGAGGAGATGGTCATCGCAAGGACCAGAGTGTCCGACTTTGCGTCTGTCAAGAAACTTAACTGCTGGTGAGTCGCGTGCGATTCAAGTCTCTTTTTTGTTGCTGACCTCTTTGCCGCGCTTCTCTGAGTAATCGTACAAACAAACATACAAATATTTACTTCTGCTTGTTTTCACAGGGGAACAGAATTAACCGACGTCAGTATCTTACGAAAAATGAGAAACGTCGAGGTCCTGTCGCTCAGGTAACATTCTATGATAATGTTTCTTTTTTTCGTTATCCAGCCAACTTTATGGTCTGCCAATGCTCGTTGTCATTAGAATTGCTAAATTATTGATTCGGTTGACTATGCGTGTCTACGTGACTCATCTGTCCATTAATGGTATTCGTAAGGTCTTTTGTGTTCAAGTTCAATGCAGGCTCAATTTTCTAGCTGAGACTTTGGATGTGTTAGCAGTGAACGAGGCTCGTGCAAGATCTCTAATTGCTTGCATACTCTTACTTTCACTCTTTAATCATCGAACTTATCTTTATTTATCATTGTACCATTTGTTAGCTAGCTTAGAATTCTCTTGCTACGAGCATATTTGTGCACTGCAGCTCATGGTCACATCCCACAGATCAAGAACTTGTTCCGCCTACGCATTCCTTTATTGGTAGCAGAATGTCTTTTTTAGTTTTGAATGTGTAAACTAAGCTACTTAAATTCACGAGGGGCCTGATGATATTTCAATGAATCATTCATTCCTTGTTTTCAATTTATTTAAATACAAGTGTAAAAAATGAACTTTTTGTACAGTCATTCTGCTCCAAAAGGAATATTGCTTGGAAAATTCCAGGTATCTAGTATAGTACAGTCTTATCTATTTAAATTTTTTTACCAATCACTTCATATCAGATTGGTATTGGTTGATTTCATTCTGTTATGGTAAAATTCTAATACTTTTAGTTAACGAAATGTAAATAATAACAAAAATCAATACTTATAAAGTAACAGACCTACATACATATATATAATTATATATATATATATTTAGCTATACAGCTGTAATGTGTGGAATGACATATCCATTATTTTTCTTTTCAGCGTTAACAATATCAGCAGTCTTGCTGATTTCCAAAACTGTGTTGATCTCAAAGATTTATTCGTTAGGAAAAATAATATTAAAGACCTAAATGAAGTTTGCTATCTTCAAGGACTTCCAAACCTTAGGAATTTATGGCTTGGAGAAAATCCTTGTGCAGAGATTGAAGGGTATTTATAATTTTTAATCTCAATATTAATAAAAAACAAATTATAATGTTTTTATTGAATTCAATAGGTATCGTTTAGCTGTTATCAAAGCATTGCCCAATTTGGAAAAATTAGATGATAAAATGGTTAGTCCCGAAGAGGTTCAAACTGCAATGCTACGAGGGATGTCTTTGATTCATCCTATGACAGTGAAACCAGAACCATCATCACCACAATCTGGTCGGGGAAGTCCTGAGGTGAGCTTATCAACGCTTTAATTTAACAAATGAGTTTTCTTTTGACTAAAAAGTAATACAAATCATTCAATAATAACGTATTATTTAACTGCATAATATTCAGATTTTGACTTAAAATGTTTTTTGCTTTTAAAGACTAACCATATTATTTTTTAAATACATGCATGTTGTCATAAATGCATAGGTTGTCATGTCCAAATACTCAGAAGATCAAGATGTGGATCAGAGACGAAATTACAGTTCTTCTGATGACCAGGTATAGTGTTTTGTGCATCTAATAACATTCGATTAACTATTTTTTATAGAACTAAGGTTTCGACTCATTTAAAGCACTTAAAAAACATTTATACAATACACATAAAATATAAACACGAAATAAAATAAAAATAAATCAACCTTTAAAAATATTTTTGTTCAGAAGAGTTATGATGAGGTACTTCCAGTAGACAGTTATCAAGAAACTGATAAAAAGAATGCAAATTACAACACATCACCTGTTCATCAATATTCCTCTAATAATCGATACTCTTATGAGGTACATTATTTTTTTTCATAAACACTCTTACAAATACATGTTTTATTAATATTGTCTGTAAACCAAGCATGGTCTTTTAGCACAATTTAATGTTTGCTTATTAATCACTTTCTTTTTATGTTTCTATAAATGATTTGAAAATTTTTGTTCGTTTTGTCTTGCACTAACAGCAAAATGGCCGAATTAAGAATACAGACAATAATACACGTAACAACAGTTTTGCAGAAGTCTCTTCTGCATCAAAAATTCTTGAAACACAACAGGTAAACAGCCTCTAAAGTTTAAATTAATCAGTGCTAAAGTACATAAACTACTTTCTTACTGTATTTTCACTTCTAAAATAAAAGCACGCTTTTATAGTTAGCTTGAATCCAAAATTTTGTACTTATTTCTTCTATACAAGGAGAGTTGAAAGTAAATATGTAAATGTAGAAAACATATAACAGAAAAAACATACTTGTTAAACTTTAGATTATAAATATGAAAATTTGTGATAAGCAAGTTTATTTTTGTCTTTTATATTGGGTTATAAAATTATAATACATTTCTTTCAAATCTCTACAATTATTTTTTCACGTTATTTTTGCAAAGAGTAGAAATTAAAGGACTTGATATTTTAGGACAATGACCGAAATACAGCTTTACGACATAATGGAGAATACGAAGAAGTTAATCAAAGAATGTATTCAGCTGTTTCACCTCGATTACAATATCCTCCAACTGAATATATTGATGAAAGACGAATGGATTATGAAGAACCACAAAGGCCACCCTCGGCGCAATCGAAACGAACCATGATTAATCCAAACATGGAAAGGGTAGGAGTGTTTTATAATTTTCCGGATTTTTAAATTCTTGTTAACGAAAATTAATTTACCTAATTTAAACTAAACAATTCGTAATACTTTGTGAAAACAGGAAGACTTTAATCCATCAGCTGGCTGGCTGAGACGCACGGAGAAGGACAAACGAAGATCACAGTTTCAATATCAAAGGAGACCAGTGACAAGAGTAAGTTACATCACAATCAATCAATGTTACATAAATGTGTAGACACCACGTCCGGCCTTTTTTTCGTAATTACATCCGTTACCGTGAAACAACTTGACAATATATTGTTACATGTTTGCGAAGAACAAATAGTTTGACGCGTGTTAATGTTATTCAATGAAAATTCTATCCATGACTTTAAAAACAGAATTCATCTCCTTTAACAAAAATGTCGCACGATTACTGATTCAAAGAGTTTGAAATACACAATAAAATACTTATCAATCTAAGCTGACTGGTAAATATGAGTAAAATTATATTTAAAAAAATGGGTCAAATAATATTGTTTACCCAACATAATCCATTGCTAATTTGGCACGATATACGTTTAATTTCTAAATTTAGCAACAATTTAAAATAATGTACTCGTCACTTTCAGAATTCGAATATCTTGTCAGCAGTGTTGTGTCTAGTAAAAGAACTGGATTACCCGAGTTTGGAAGTGGTCGAGATGGCTGTGAGGAACCGAATCGACGAATTAGAAGAATGATGTTTCTGACACCGTCCCCAAAGTAAACAGGGGACGGTGCTTCCAACCTACTTACAACAGCAGCAACAATTCGGCGGAGGTGTTTCGGTACCAAGTCCCGAATACTCGGATTCACTTGACTCAACTCTCACATACAGCCAACGCTCAACCAGCGCCAACGATTATAATTTCAATGTCCGCGAACTTTCTTCTGAGGCCTGCAGTCGCGAGGAGAGTCCTTGTAGATTGTTTAGTACGAGTTTCAAGAGCTCCACCTCCAGCACGAATTTTCCCTGCGAACTAGCGTGTCGATTACGCGATGCCGCTGTTGTCGAACAGGAAGATAGGGCAAACAACGAGGTTCGAAGAGTAGCCAGCAGCGATAGCATACCCATAAATCGCGCGACAACAGCTAACGGTGGCAACAATCTATTTAATCGCTCCTACAGAGTTCTAAGCCAGGATTGCGTTAGACGAGCTAAGAGTCCGGATGTGCGCAATAATGCTAGCCAATTGCGTTACATTCAGTCAGCCAAAGGCACCTGGACTTACAATTTTTGAGCGAAGAAAAGGCGCGAGACTACCTCCTTCCCACGGCCAATCACATCATGACATAACTGGTGCTATATGAAACAAAGTAACGCAACGAGACGAACGTATACGCCTCAGAAATGACTGACTACTAAGCACTACACCATGACCTTTTTTAGCTTTAATACTCAACACCATCACTTAATAAAGTACTCATTTTTATTATTGCCAGTGTGACACCGACACGAAGATATTCACTAACTAGACTGATTAACTAGCGAGAAAATCATTCCTCTTATGTACTACTCGATAGGCAAGTGCAATAAAGTAACGCTAAATTCTAGCTGATGCGTAATTGAAGACCCAATACGGGCAGGCTAGCAGTTCTTAATTATAACTTTAAGGCGTTTACATAAATATATACATTATTCTAATTGTACAAATACACACTTGATAAAAAGGAAACAAATTAAATAATGGAACACACTACCAGCAATCGTCTTGTCCATGGATTTTCGCGAAGAGTTTTATTACTTCGTGACTTTCGTACAGTAAAGTTTCTTGCCACGTTCCAAATGGTATAGCTAACGATTGTCTTTCGAAATGTGTATATACTGATTGATATTGATATTAATTACTTCGAATTTTTAATTCAATGTTATTTATCAAAGAGTTATTATATTAATATGAACTTTAACGTGCGCGGTTTATTAAGTGCACGTCTATAATGAATTTATTTATTTTAGAAAAAGATTATATTCCCATAACATTACTGCAAGAAAAATATTGTAAATTTTGAAAAATGTTCTTTTGTGCACAGGTACTTGAATATATATACTGAAAAAACTATTATAAAAATAATTAGAAGAGGAAATCTTGCCAAAGTCTTGTGAACGCATAATAAACTTGTCAAAGTATTCTTCCGTACAAATTGTAACAAATGCGTCATGTTTTACAAATTAACAATCATTACATAGAAAAATACAATTTTATTTACTGTTGATTTGCATTGTCGTCGTTAATCGTCGATTGCATATTATTGTTAATTAAATTTATTGATTGATTCTTTGTCCAAATTTTGCTTTTTAAAAAATTAAAAAATACAGAAATCTAAAAACTGTTAATAATAAAAGAATTGAACTTTTTTATTTGGTGCATTAGAAAAAGTAATGATTTTCATTCTATGAAATTTACAATCTACTGATGTGGCTGGTCCCATTATTATTGTTCTATAAATTAAATATTCATTAAAAAACATAGTGCGTATAAATATTATATATACATATATTTATCATACACATCGACAATATTATAAACTGACGCTCGATTATGAGATGAGAACAAAAATTTGATTAAGTATATATCCTAGGATGGCAATGCTTTTGTTATGGTTAACAGTTACAGAAAAAGGAATATCAGGGTTTTTAATAAACGCAGATTTTCGTGAATAAACTTATAATTACCAACATTTCTGCGCTACGAATCAAACTTACAATAAACTTTTAATAGACCAGATATATCATTACTTAGTTACAATAACATAGCCATTAAAAAATGTAAAACGAGGTACAGTACTTAAAACGAATAGCGGACGCTTCCAGTTATCTAATACGTCCTTTTGACCGTCGTTCGTAAGCTTTTTAAATATATATGAAGATAATGCTCTGTATACGCCTTATTATTGTTTTCCCTTCTTCAAAGTATGCCCATCCAACACATTCATATTCTACAATAGTCTACAATATTTCCTAGAAAGTATTTTCAAAAGTGTTTATTTCTAACTCAATTGTTTGAAATGATATCTTTACAGTAAATTTCGTATCCATATTTGATGTTGCAAATAAATAATACAAATTTATCATAGTTCAACTTAACGTGTATCATAATTTGAAGAATTATTTTAACTGAATTGTACTTGTCGGTAATGAAAGAATAAAATGAAAGATTTAACTATCGAAGGTACGCGCACTAGAACTAACGGTAAATCGGATTGTTCTGATCTAATCTTGGGAATAACAGGATGCTATTAAATTTGTTATATAGGTTAATTCACAAATAAATAGTCTGGTTTTTCTTAATACTTATGTTCATATATTTGTAGCATTATTATATCCTAAAAAGTTAATCAACGTCAACTTTTGTTATCGGCTTGTCCTTCGGTCTTCCCTGTTGCAGCTACCATTAATTCATAAAGTTGATAAATTTGCTCGTCTCTCAATTTGTTTATGTCCTTCAACTGCAATGGCGTGCCCAAAGGTTTCCCCATCTTTGGTCCTCGCAAGCCCAGCTGCTCCGATAAATTTATAGCGTAATCCTGTTGTCAAAACGTTTGTATGATTAATGACTGGACTCGTTTTTCTCTATCTGTTCTATTGTTCAATATTGCATAACATTTTTTAATGTTTTTCTACGTGTATTACTATATTTCATAATTGTAACATATAGGTATGAGTATAGGCGTAACAACTCGATCAACAAGCGCAACAAAGAAATGAACGATGATAATTCTAGATGAAATTCTTGCGAAGTTTTAAAATTGCACATTACTGTAATATCATTTCTTACCGCCCATTCGTTGAGGAATACGTCAGCCTCGGTGGGGTTGCACTTTTTGTGCCTCTTGAACTCGTCTTTCACGTAAACATTTCCTAATTGTTGAATTTCACTTGGTAAACCACGATGTAACCTCAAAATCATTTTGTACAGTCTTCTAACTCGTTGCAAGTGAGTCCACGGTGCGGGAGTAGCTGCCATTGCTCGTTATTATTATTAACACAAATGTTTATGTGGAAGTCACTTCAGTGTCTAGTTCTCTTTTCACTTTAACGGTAAATTCCAGTTTTGACCATTACTTGACGCTTTTTCGGCTGCTACAGAACATGAACTCGCATCGGTCAGCTGTCTGCAGCTGGTTGCGTCTGTCGTCTGCTACACCGGCGGATTGTGGTGGGGTAGAGAACAGTATAGACGATTGAAATATGCCACTCGTGAAGCCGAAATCAGTAGTTCTATTAATGTTTAGTTTCTGTGATTAAGCCATTCGAGTGTTAATCGAATGTTTTTAAATAATTCGAAATATGATGCATATTTATATTAGTGATTCTAACTTGTTCACTCGAAACGCTGTAAAACCTTTTTTGCAATTCATCTATAGACTAGAAAAAGATATTTAGCAAATTACTAGGATTTCATTTGAATCTAGTTCTTTGTATTATTTTCTTAGTAAAATAAAATAAAATTCGAACGAGTCTTATTTTGCGTTGCAAAGAACTATCGTTGTACGTAATGATTCTTAGAACATACTATAACATGTACTTTTACACACTGTCCCGTTATAAACTAAAAAAATATTGTTTTCAAACCATATTACAAATCTTACATTGTCACTGCATTTATTATAAATTCACAAACCTGCACGAAATACGCTTACTCCCAGGAGAAATAAAAAATATTCACAGGACCCTCATAATAACAAGACAATAAATGCGTATATACTTTCAGTACACCTGTATTATAATCTTCCACCTGCAGCAACTCAACAACCAGAGCTCATCCCGCAAAATCCTTCGATACGATGGTACATGTCCCCTGCCTGTCTCGTCGTGTTTCTGCATTTGCCGTATAGCAGGTAAATAATAGGACACGGCCAATAAACGTTCTGTATATATATATATATACATAAAGCTCTGTTTATGATCGAGCTCGTTCTCATCAGCAACCTGAGCTCGAGCGAATTCAACTTTAACCCACCTCGAAGCCCCCTTCCTTCAATTTATTACGGTCGTGCGAGAGAGAGAGAGAGAGAGAGAGAGATAGCAAAGTACCCATAGCTTAAGACCTTAATATCGCTATAAATATATACATACTCGGCTACCTGTGAAAATTCTCCTTCCTTCGATCTACAGGTGGGGGACTAAGTACAGGACTTTTCTGGCACGAGCCTCAGTCGTTGCTAAGCTTCCTTTGAACTAACTACTCTTATACGTGCAGTATATATATGTGTGTAGTTTTACTTTTGCGAGTCTAGCGTCTTCTATAGACAATATAATATGTACGCACGTTTTGCACGTGTATTGTTTGTCGATTCGAACAGTGATATGTGACGCGCGAGTGTCTTAAAAGCAGCTGTGATGTCATCAAGATGCAGCTGATCCTCATTCTGATCATCGGAACGTTAAATCTTTGCGGAGCATGTGTAACGCAAAGTGGAGCTCACGGGGTGTGCGTTAACATTAAAAAGTGCGGACCAGTAATGAAGCTTCTGAAGAGTCGACCTCCTCTCAGGGTTTACAATGAGCTGCGCAATGCGCACTGCGGCTTCGACGGTATTTATTTATTACGTCTATATTTATGTGTGCGCTTGTGTACGCGTGTACGCGTGTACTCGAGTACGGGTATTATCTCTCGAAGGAAAAAGAAATTATGTTAACGAGCTGATGGGATCTTTCTATATGTGGCAATAAATAATAATAATAATAATAATAATAATAATAGTAATGCCTTAGTTCTTGTGTCGCATTCCTCGTCAATCGAGTGGATATGGCTTTGTTTCAAGTAGGAGTGTTTCTCTTCCAGATAAATAATAAAATTTTGCCTTATGACGCGAAATAATTAACCTTATCCGTAGCAAGTTATCGTGTAGCAAGAGGCTCGTTTCTTTGAGCGCGTGGATTGCAATGTCTCGCAATGTACCTATATACACTATGACTTAGTATTCAAATCAAATAGTCTTTTACTCAAAATGTTTGTAATGGAAAAGTTTATTATTGGAAGTGGTTCGTTGTAAGGATTACCGGGAATATATCGATCGGTTTGAATGAATTAAATTTTCTGTAAATGTTCCTTTCTCTAAGAGACGACTAGTGCCAATGAATACTATATCTGCGTGAATCTGTGTTCCAGGTACCGATCCGAAGATCTGTTGCGAACTCGAAACGGATCGCCCAAAGGATGGCGATCGTTCCATCACGGTCAACTTCAAAAGGAATAAAGCTAGCACTACCACGACGACAACGATTTCACCACCGGTAGCGGTGGATCGCCATCCAAATCTGCGACTTTTGGATCACAAGCTCTGCGGCTACACCGCGCCCGAATTGAAAATCTACGGCGGTACCAAAGCTAAACTCTTCGAGTTTCCTTGGATGGCACTTTTGGCCTACGATTCAGATCTCGACGATGGTCAACCGGATTTCCGTTGCGGCGCTACTATCATCAATAGCAACTACGTACTGACCGCGGCCCATTGCGTCACTAATCTGGAAAGTGAGTTCGTCGCCCATGTGACCGCGAACATTGTTATGCGAGAGAATGCGACTCGAAAACGTCTTTTTGCATTGAGTTTTTGTTTTATCGAGGTACCTTTCCATAGCACTGTGTACGAGTATACAATGTACGTTAAATGTACGTTTTCAAATAGTCTAATAATTTTAAATTCGCACGCGCTCGAGCATGCGAATTCAATATTCGTTCAACAAAAGATGCACATTCCATTCGTTGATTATTCAAATTAATGGAATTAGTCTTGAAACTTGTCAATACGTCTCGAAAAAGAACACGATTGTCGATAACATTGAAAATGTTTCGTTTGTAACCAAAGCGCCGGCTAACAAAACTGGACGATTGGCTATCGCGAAACGATTAGTTATCGCAAAATTAAAAGTACAATGCCCTGATTAATTTTCCTATTTCTTTAAATTAAATAATGAATTGATCGGGTTTTTATCGCTTATCGCGTATGCGTTTGTTTTGCAATGCAATTTTTGACGATGGATTTGAATGAAAGTATAAAATAAAAAAAAGTTATACGCGATGATGAGACGCAAGGACAAGATTATCACAAAAAGACTTATTATCGTTGCAGAACTGAAGCTCGTCGGGGTTAGGGTCGGCGAGAACAATCTCGCGAAGGAGAGGGATTGCGAAAGCTACGATAACGGAGCCGCTTACATTTGCGCCGAAAAGCATCAAGACTTCGGCATCGAATCAATTCATCCACATCCAGAATACTCGCCTACGACTTTACGAAACGACATTGCTCTAATCAGGTATATATACGAATATTGTTATGATTTTTCGCTTTTTTTACCTTTCGCTTGCACGTATCGTACAACGAACTTTATAACCGCGGATTTTTTTAATTTCAGACTTGCAAATCGTTTGTACGTATATTAATAATAAAATGAAGTTCAATGCTGACTCGTTAGAAAGATGATCAATGATGATCGTTGAAACTATCAAGGCATATACAGTAATCTATAACAATAGATTAATTCATTTAATTTATTTCAATGTCGGAATTGCAAAGATATTAAGAAATGATGAAAAGTTACGTAAATCAAATTTAATGTTACGTTTACTTAATAATACTAAATTTAATTAATACTAAAGGGTAACGAAGAAGTGGTGCGAGACCTATAGTTACTTACTTGCGCATCTTGGTCGTTTCATAATTCGTAACTTTATAAAATCGGATATCTTCTATTACATCTGAGCTTTTCAGAAATTTAGCCCTCTCTTTGGCTTTTTTCCACTCCCGAACATATCCACTGAGCTGTTGCACGCCATTCGATGCGTTTGCTCTTGTTTTTTACTAAGCCGGGCCTTCCGTTGCTCAAAGACTTTACAAACCAAATCGACGCGATAAAAATCGCATTTCTTTTCTGTTATTCGAATCGCAATAGAGTTCGGATACATGGTACAAAATATCATTCGACGGGTCGTGAGTATTTCACGAGGCGAGGAAGTTGTTGGCTTCGACGAATTCAGTTTTAATGGATCACAGTGTTCATTGTATCTTTGAAATCTCAACCTCAAATTATATTATTATGATCAATTTTACCCTCGGATTATGATGATAAAGAAAGGACACGGTTCGTTTACTCGAATAACCGAAAAACTGATATTTCACAGGATAAACGGCACAATGAGCTTTCGTCCAGCATCAGTCCGACCGATTTGTCTGCCGATCGACACTGCTTCTAGCAGTATGAGCCCTACGGGTTTGGTGACCGGTTGGGGGTCGACGGAAACCGGCTTGGCTACCAGTAACGTCCTTCTGAAGGTCCAATTGCCGATATTACCGACTTCGGAGTGTGAGAGGGTATACCGGGACCAACCGTTCGTCAAACTCTGGTATCGGCAAATCTGCGCTGGTGGAACCAAGACCAAAGACTCGTGCAATGGTGACAGCGGTGGTCCCCTCCAAAGTGTCGCCGTCTACAGGGGTAGACCCAGAATTGTCCAGCACGGGATCGTCAGTTTTGGAAGGAGAAGTTGCGCTGTGAAAGGATCGCCCGGCGTCTATACCGGCGTCGCTTATTACGTTGATTGGATTCTCGACAATCTGAGAGAATGAAATCGACGACGTTGCAGGGATGAGATCGTTGACAGTGAAATTCAAAGCTGAAGTTATTCGTTTAAACGAGAAGGAATTTTATAGGCTGTGGATGCGATGATACTGAATATATCTAGGGTTTCAATTCTTATTCATGCATAATTGTCGGTTTAGAATGTACTTTTCGATTCTAATCTATTCGATTCTAATCTATTCGATTCTAATCTATTCGATCGTGGTGATGGTTTTTACGGAGAAAAACATTTCGCGACCCTACGCATCGTGCATTGTTCATTTTAATTGACGTAATCTGCATTTCACTGCGACGTTTAATCAAGATTTAGTCGAGCAAACTTTTGCTATGCTTTCCTGTACATACACGAATTCACTTTTATCTATAAGTGACGCATTCAGTGTGTTATTAATCGAATACTCTCGATAATAATCAAATTAGTTCTTTTCATAGACGAAATACCGATAAGCTCGATGTTGGAGATAGCAAAGTTCCGAGTTGGTTTTTGCTCTCGTACAAATAAGAAAATCTCTATGCGATGACGACTCGATGTTCATCTTGTAGACAATATTGGTTCAACCAAAAAGATCGATACGAAGCTAATGTTTACTTGTCTTGTTACACGCGATAAAATAATACGAATGATTTGGGGACAAGGTTTATTTTCGTTCTTTTTTAGCGGAATAACAGATTTATCTGAATATCGCACGAACTCAGTTTTTTACGCGAAAATTTCGGAGCTTTAGATACATTTTTATATTTATTCCCAAAATCGTTAAAAGTCTACTGATTGACGATATATTTTATTAGTTTTTTTTGCGATAAAAGGTTTAAAAAAATTCAGTGAAACTTGGTATTAAGTGTTTAGCCCAATGTTAAGTTATGATGCAATCGATGAATCGATACCGACAAATACTTATCGTAATTTGATAATTAACACCAATTAAAGCGATGGTCAATCTTTTTGTTCTTGAAAACGCGCCTACGCATAATTTGAAATATTAAAATAATATTTGTTTCATGATGTACACCACATGATTTCAGTCGTAAAGGGAGAAAAAGAGGATTTTACACATATATGTATATGTAAGATCGGTCGTATAAAATTGTGATATTTTGGAGAAAAATGCGCGTGTACGTATATATATATATATATATATATGTGTGTGTGTGTGTGTCTATGTATGTATATATATATATACAGCGTTAATGTAAATACATCATTAGATAGGAATAAAAATTACGACGACGTACATGTATAAACAAATGTCTTTACTGATTGAAATTATCCTGAAAAGTAAGAAAAAAACAATAACACAATTATAATTCGCGAAAAATCCGAGGATAAGCATTAAAAGGCTGTTCTACTGGTGTTGATCTACTGCTGTTGATCTACTGTAGAGTAAATTACGTAAATCAGTCGACGATAAAATGAATTAATATTTGTCAGCCTGTCGATTGTTTCTCAAACTTGATGTTCCGATGTTTTTTCTTGAGTATGATATTCGATAAGACGCTCGTTATAAAGTATAGACGGCTCCTCGAAATAACAAGCGACTTTTTACTCTCTTGTTTTCATCGGATATGACATATGTATATATAACGATTGCTTACCACTGTGTAAGTCACATACGTATTGTTGTAGGGACAGATGAGTGTGTAAACGCACACGTGAGTAAATCCTGTGTTGGTGTATATACATATATCTATATAGTTTTCCTCAAAGAAACGGGGAATCACGCACATCCAGAATGTAATATATATTTATATACATTTATTTACGTTTAAAAAATACACTTTATGGATCGCTATAAACTTATATCTGAATATCGAATTTCCAACTATAGTACATTCAATAGAAACAATATAACATTATATGTAACAAGCGCAAATTATGCGAATTCGAGTTAAAAAACGATTCTACGCTTCGCGTCATTTTATAAAATAAGTCGACGTATTAAAAAAATCACTTATATACAGTATATATTATACGATTGAGTTATTTAATATTGCTCGCAGTTCTCGTCATGTTATTCCTCGTCGCATCACAGTCTCATGACAATCGCGTACACTCATGAAATGCAGCTTTCGGAAAATAACGGTATTTTTCCAAACGATGCTCGTCTAATTATCTTCCGGAGTTCTGGCATCTTGGATTTCCTATGTACACCAAACATACGTACAGATATACTATACTATACTATACGTTCAATGGCAAACTATTGCACATGACTGTTGTGTATAATCAAGATATTTTACCCTATTACGACGCTCTCCGTATTTCGACCAGAAGGAAACTTTGCAAACGGACCTTTGACCGGTTTGCTTGTTGAAGACGGAACACGCATCGAAAGGTGGAGAGTACAGGTGAAGCGAAACCGCCGGATTGACGACGCTCAAATTTTCCACGCGATGCAGTCCGATCGAGTCTTTCAATGGAGAGATAAAAAGATATTACAAAATCGAAAGACTGAAACAGTGACGCGAGAGTATAACAAAGGATTTATTTAATTGTATATAGTAATGATTAATCGGCATTACCATTTATGTAAGTGACATCATTCGTTCCGTAAATACACCTGTTCATTTCCTCGAGTTCCCCTTGGCATTGGTTGTCTTGTTCGCCGTTAAATTTCCTTGGCCACTTGTACTTTGTCTATAGACAGGTCATTTTAATGTATGTGAATTTACCAGTAATAATTCATTAATTTTAGTACACCACCATTCAAATACTACCAAAACCATACTATATATATATATAATTTTCATTTAATTTTTATTACAATTTTAGCAAGGAATACCTATATAGATCAGAAAACACCTTGAAACTCTGATAGTTATACCTTCCCAGTAATTTACCCTTGTAAATTTTAGTCGTTCTATTATGTACAGTCAAAGTCGCGATTTTAGTCATAACATGAGATCACTTGACTGATAACTTTATTTCTAGCTAGGAAAAGACCTCGTTTCACAAGACGCCGCCTATGTAAGATATTTTCGTATTCATTAAAGGTATCACTGTGAATTTGTTCAAAGGGTCAAATGCTATCTCAATCGGATTTTCAAATTTACTCCTGTTGTATCTCATTAATTGGAAAATCTTGTCCTGAGGCGCAACATGTGAATGCCAACTTTGCTTTTCTGTATAATTTACATACGGTTTGTAAAGAAAATGTTTGGAGGTATTTTAGTTTGGGCATTTTAAGAATAAAGATAATGTACGACTCACTTCGCAGAGTTCGCCCTGCAGAATCTTCATGACGCAATGCGCATCCGCGTGATCGTGGATAGCCGAGCCGTGACCCTCGCCCCAACAGAGTACCATAAGATTGAATTTGCCGTTACCTTCGTCCACCAGATTCCGCGTATATCTGAGAAAGAAAAAACAAAGCCGGAAAATCACCGACTGATTATAGACTATTCTAGGCTGTTGAGTTTTTACGCGCGGGAACATGTACCATAGAGAGACTTAATTAACGCAGCCGCGCGCATAATTGAGACTTATATTAGACTTTCTCATTTTGGCGAATGGACGCATGTAGGCCAGGTGTGCATAGACTCGAAAGGAATTTTCAACAATTGCTTTGTCCTTAAAATTCCTTCGAGACCGATGTACTATATACTATATTGCTAAGTGTGCATTTGCGCACTGTAATAACGTCGGAAGCATAATAAAAAAAAAAGCCGTCTAATGTATTACATTTCTTCATTATCTCGACAAAGTAGTCGAATGGAAAAATATCGGTAGACTACATTTAAAATTGAAACCGAAAACAGATATAAAATGTACGCTGAAGAAGTCTACGTTTTAAGGAATTATGTAAACTGCCCAACAAAACAATTCTACTTATCTTTACGTTTAATAACGTGTAAAAACCTCATCTCTCGTGTTGTATAATGTAGATCACAATGTTTTGACTCTGATCTTGCGAATGTGCGTATGTGAAGATGTTATCGAAAAAAGCTACTCGTGCCGCCGATCGTTATTGTTTTTTTAGCTTCGACGTACACGAATGTATATAGCCAACGCGAACGAAGAGTCTTATCGTCAATATCTTTATCGGATGTTTGAGTGTAATTCTTCCGCGTTATGCTAATTTACATTGTTTATATACTTGTAGTAGGGGAGTGTACATTGCGAAATGACAATAATATTCTGATCCAATCGATCTCGCTGTGTCGACGTTACATTTTCTGATGGATTTCGCTATGTGTGATGCGACGGAATAAAGATCGACACACACACACACACACACACACATATATATATGTGTATCGATCTTTATGCCTTTATATTTTGTGAGCGCGTAAGAAAACGTTCACGAAGTAAATATTTGTGTATCGACGCATACTTCGGACATACATAACATATCTTAAAAGCTTAGAAGCAGGGAAATAACTAATGTTTTTTGACACGTTGGTAAATACTTTTTTTAAGTCTTTTTTTAGATTACACGATTATTAGTTTTAGATAATTCTGAAATTGGCATTCGCAACCAATCGACCATCCAATTTTGCAAACATTTTCAATATACAATGTACATGTATTTGTATAGTGTATTAATTGAAAATCGGATGTGTTTTGCAAGAAAAATATCAATCGTGCGTCGTTATTGTATCAGTCTTATGACGAAAAACTATTTCGCGTTAAATTACACTCTTCCGATTTCAGATATAAATGCGCGTATCGGATGTATTATTATTATGTTATTGCGGATGTTTTTATTTAGGTAAGACAAGAAAGCGAAATAAGAGATCCAAAGTGATTCGGATAATCCTCAGTATTAGACGTACCAGTATTTTCGATTTTATATCTCACGCATATAAATACATCTACGATTATCGATTGCCGATGCATTAAAGACGCTAACGATTCTGTTACGTTATCGAGTGATGATCTTCAATCGGATTTTCGGATATACTTTACTTTCTCTATTGACAAATAATCAATCGCCTCATTATAAATTCTCTTGCGTAGTTTTCTTAACAGAATTTTTCTTGGACACAACATATATATAATGATAGCGCGACGATAATGTTCTTGAAACTTTATTTCGGTGGCGCAATCTCTCGCGCGATTATACAGGAAAAACATGACGTACACTACGTTGTATTAACGAACGTGAGTTTCGTTTTTTTTCCATTCCCGTAAAGGTTTCTATTCACGGGGATGCAGAAAGTGATCCACGCTCTCTGGTCTCTAAATTGAAATTTCGCATGTGTGTGTGTGTACGAATACAAATAAATACATATATATAGTATATAAAGTGTAAGAGAATATAATGCTCGAAAGAGATCGTTGAATGAAAAGTACATATATACGCCGGTTAACGTCAAAATAATTAATATCCATTCGAGATAACCCCTTGGTTGAACTTGCGTAAGTATAACGAATACGAGCGAAGAGCTCCGAGTACGATCTCTCGGCGTTATTTCGTCATTGGAACTTTTCGGTAAATATGCGATAAAAGGAGAATCCCAATCGGTGCATTCTCTGCAGAAGTCTCTTCACGTCCCTAACGCGTAAACTCGCTTGGAATTTTCAAAGCAAGACGTACAATACACGCGACGCGACTATATAATATAGCGTCTCCGAATAAAAATAAATGTTAATTGCTCGGTTAGGGCTCCGCGTGTGACCGTTAAGCCGTGCGTGTATGTGCGTGTGTGTGCGTGTGTGTAATAGGTGATAAAACACGCAGCCGTTATACCATGAAAGAATACGCCGAAATAATCAACAAGGCGCCTTTTCTCCTGCTCTCGCGCTGCGAGAAAATCGCTGCGTATACTATACGAAAATCGGTTGTAAAATGCGATTTAATCTCTATTATTATTGAATGATGTTTATGTATATATCTATAGAAGCTGTTTATACCGCTTGTTAAACGTTCCGACGATTTTCTTATCGCGCGTGCTTGGTACCGGTTTCCCGACCGAGGAGAAGACGAATAAAAAGGGTAAAAGATCGGTAACGCACCTGTATCGATCGAACTTGGCGAATTTCTTCCAATCCTGTGGATTGCTCCTGTAAGCAGCCATAAGGTCTTGCACGTAATCGATGTCAACGTCGTTGGTAGCGAAGGCCTCGTGCAGCTTATCGATAAGCTCTTTCAAGTCGATCGACTTGAGACTCGACGAAAGCTCGTTCGTCATTATTAACCGGCTTTTCTGCGCGAATCGCGAGTCTCGCTCACTGCACACATCCATTATACGGTACCTAAATCTTTGAGCGAGCGATCTACGTAGACGAGACTCCTTCGCGAGGGTGGCGAATACAAAATTTCACGTATGAATACTTATATCGAGAAGATCGGTTTGTACGTGTCTTGCGACTCGGCCGAGCGGAGGACCAACTGAGCCAGGGGAATTCTGTCGAACTGAACAGAGCGATCACCGACAACTTGAGAGATCTTGCTTGCGGTCTTTGAGATACTCCCTACTACTTCGGCTTTGATTCGCCTCGTCTCTCTGTGCACAGTAAGTATTGTACTGTGGGCAAATGCTGTGTGCCGAGTCGTTTTTTCCCCTCCGCTTCCTCTCTCCGCACACTCACTCTCTCTCTCTCTCTCTCTCTCTCTCTCTCTCTCTCTCTCACTCACTCACTCACTCACTCTCTGCACGCGATTTGTCTTTAACGATTTCTGATTCGTCGATTTTCCGCTAATGCAGGCTTTGAGTTCTGGTATACAGGTGCAGGCGATCGGTGCACTTGTTAACCGAAATGTTTGATTTTATTGGAGTCGAAACACCTGCGTTCAAACAGCAATTCGATTCTAGTGTTAGGCAACGTGTATATTATGTGCGCTCGACGAACAATAGTAAAGGGAAATGAATTCTCACACATACATATATAGGTTTAGAAATCAGATAGTTTCCAGAGCCGCTGGAGTCTCTTGATCAATTTCATCATTATTTAAACCGATCCATCATTTTAACTTTTCAAATGCTCGTTAAATGGCGTTAGTACGTTAGTTAATCGGTAGTACACTTTTACATTAATATATATATACAGAAGATAAACGAAAAAGATTATAATGTATAATATAGCTTTGGGAGTAAACCTTCCGTTTTTCTTTCTCTTTTCCTATGGTACATCATCTACTCTGTTTACGGCATGCGTGTATGTGTATCTACGTATTTATGTTAACTTTCCCCCTCAAAGATGCGCAGGTATGCAATAGAGCATTATAGCAGTGAAAAGCTTGTCGGCGCTATTCTATGCAGACTTTATGGTTCCGAGAGGTCATTAAGTAAGCCTATGCTTGGGATTTGCATTGGAATTATCTCTCTTCGGTGCAGGTTTGTGTATGCGGGAGGCGGTGCTATACCCGAAAATTATCGGAACCTACTGCGCATATTGCACGTGTAGCCTTTCGATTTCTTCAATTCGAAGGCTATATAGATAGATAGATATATATATCTTTATAGTCTATAAGTCTTTTCGCTTCATCAAGATAAGTGAAAGCGTTAAATGTGTAAGTAAAAATTTTACAGAGAAATGCAAAGGATGCAATAATTTTCCATATCCACGTTATTTGCAAACATCTCGAATAAATAAAATGCAGTTTATATCTGCGCAGTTAAATTGAAAAACGCGAATCATCAAGTTTGAACTAGATTTCTGTAAACATCTGTATCATTAGAGTGCATCGTTAATGACTGCATTACCTAATAACGTTTTCCAAGTTATTACTACGTTTTTAACGTTATTAACGTTTCCAGTTATTTCAAGGTTTACTCCAAGTTCTAAGAGAAATTATGTTAAAGATAATTCGTTAAATGCGGATACTCTTGGATGTTCACGTTGATTTTTTCTAATAAATCAAATTTATTTACTCCCGTACTCCTCTGGAAGAGACAAGCAATTTTACACTACACAGTATAAATCGAAGCTTCTTTTTATTAAACTAAAGTAAACTTCGATTGGGTGTATTAAGAAACAATAAAAATAGAGCGCTTGAAGGGCTTATTTTTTGCATACCAAACGATATAATACCATTCTTATTTACTGAAAAGTGGATAAAACTTTCCACAAGCTGAATTTTCGTTGTTTCTAAATTTCGGTAGCGCGCAAATTCAAATTATAACCAATTTTCCCGCGCATATATTCAAATTTCCAAATCACAGTTATATTCATACACATTGCAAGCAATCGTACTAGACAATTTCTATGTCTCGGAAAAACGTGCTAATCATTGCACTCATCGACACAATCTGCTTCGTAACTGCGCTGTTTGCATCTCATGAAATTTATTAATTGTTTAAACACCGAAATTTTAATGCTATTATTGCTAGAGTTGTGGCATTCCATTTCGTTCTTTTCGACCTTTTCACATTCATCGTTCCCTTCATACTTTTCGCATTTTTTTCCAACAATTTTAGTGCATTTTTTCAAATTCTTATCCTCACAATCATCAAAGACCATCCGATTGTTTGTAATTGTTCTCGCCTTCTTACAAGCATCGGGGTAACAGCAAGTGTACTTTCTGTCTGCTCTGAATTATTGAATAATAAGACTTTTAGAACGATTTAACCACGAATTTTTAAAGGCGCCTTAAACATATGTATGTTTATGTAAATTTACTAACAAAATCGATTCAACAATTCTATTTGTTTAAATAAGGCTTCAAAATTGACGTGGGTAAAAAGTGACGTGTTTAACTAATTTTCAAATCAGCGGACCTCTTTCGCTCGAGCAGAAGAGGTGGTGAACACCTCAAGCCCGCGTCTACCGCACCGAGAATCTGGGAACGAGTGCAAATCGCGAAACTCTTTTCAGTGACCGAACTTTAATTTTACTATATTTTAAGGTTTTACTTAAAAATCATATTTTTTATGTATATACTTAGAGCTTTTGAATCTTTTTATTATTCTTTGCAATTTTACAAAAGAAAATATTGTTATATTCGCAGTAAAAAACACTTTCCTTAAGATTAAAAACTCTTGATAAGTTTGATTATTACTTCGGATATAAATTTACAATGAATCCTTTTAGAACTATGAGTCCGATGAGATTTTACAGCGTAAAATAAGTAATACAAATTGTTTGGTATGGTTTTAAATTGTGTTAATCACTCGAGTTAACTCAAAACAGATATATTTATTAATAATAATGTACCACTTATAATAAATAACAATTATTAACTGATACAAACATATACCTGTAAACATATACGATTAGACGTAATGAATATACGAATAGAGTTAAAACATCTCTTAAATTATTAATTTCGATTAAGCACGAAAATTAACGATCCACGTTAATCTCTATGTATCGTCAGAAGGTTAAATTTTTAAATTTAAATACGATAAAAACATAAACGCCTTGAAGCAGGCAACTACATATCGTGGTAAACACGCGTGTACAAAATTATAAATTATGAAAAGCGAAAATGAAAATTTAGAAATAAGCTTACAAAGTAACTTTTTGAAGAGCCACTACAATTGAATCGTTATGAATTGTTCTATTTTCATCACAAAGATTTCTCAATGTAGTTAATACCTGTTCCATCTCAGGTGATGTCCTTTGATTCGAGTATCGAAATTTGTACTTTAGTAACAATTCATGCACTAAATCGAAAATATTTAGATACTCTCTCCAGTTGATGGTTATATTTTTATAATTCTGAAACCAAAGTACAAATTTTTATTAGATTAAGATGTAGTCAAACCTATATTGCAATCGAAAAAATGTTATTTATCTCACTTTTAGCAATTCGTTAGTTGGATCACGTTCGATAGCTAGCAAAAAATGTTTGAGAGATTCCTTTAAATTGTTCTTCACCATGTAAAATTGCATAGCCATGTCGAGGAAGATTTGCTGCTTTTGCAGCTCATACCTTTGAGACATTGAACGCAAGTGGCCAATATAATCGAATTTATTATCTAATTTCTGCATTATATCAGCATAGTCTAAATCAGCTACATAGTTTCCATTCTGTGCAGCTGCTTTGAAGTAATGCGAAGCCTCCTGCAAATATTTTTTATGCTTATCTGGTATACGTACTCTATAAATTTGAATTATCAACATTTTCAAAATTAAGAATAGTGAACAAAGTAATTTTACAATTTAGTGAATATTCACTATACTGGAAGTGTATCATACACAAAAGATGGTGTATTTTTATGTATTCACTATTTATAAAATTAGTTTTCATTAGTTTAATGAGAATAGTGAAATTTAAGTGTATAGAAACTCTTGAATTCTGGAATGTAGACTACAATACTATCGCAATTTTACTATCGACCTCTATTGTAACTCATTTTAATTACATTTAATTAATTATTATCAAGGATAAATATAAAATTTAGTAGCCTCTGGATGGGGTTTTGAGCCAATTTATAGTGCCCTATCCCACTCACAGACAGCAAAATGACACTTCTTGCTTATGTACTACTGACTTATAGGACAGTCTAAGTGTTGACAATTAAGGTACATTAAGGAATTCTAAATATTGTTATTATTTTTAATCAAAAGAAATAGTAATTACTCTAAATCAATGATAGATTTATCTAATTAATAGAATACTTTTTCTAAAATAGCAAGTACTCACTACTTGAGATTTACGTCAGAGTAGATAAAAAGATATTTGTATACATAATAAAATAATAAAAACCTTTAATTTCTTTTGCTTCCTGTAAAACAATCCTTTGTAATGAATTAACATGGGATTCTTCGGGTCATGTGAACTCGCTCGATTTAGGCACTTCTCAGCCTCATCGAACTTACGAATAGTCGTGAAAAACAGAGCCAATCGCAAATTAATACTGGCATTTTTCGGATCCGACCTGTAAATATTCCCGAACATTTCGGTACACTTTATTACATTCCGATTCTCTCGATGCATTTCTGCCACTCTTATAGCGTAGAAATTTATTGGCGATAGTTCGTAGCACCTCAGAAAATGAGTTATTTCTTTTTCCGACGGACGATACTGTCCGTTCTTGGTCTTTCGCAAATGTCGCAAACTTCTGCCGAGAATGTAATGCCACAACGAGCAAGATGGACTTTTCGAAAGAGCCATTTCCGCGAGCGATATGGTCTGATCACAACCCATTTCGTGGAAAAACGACCATACGATGCTCTGGCAGCCATAGAGCGTGCCAATCTCGGTGTCGCTATCGAATTTCTTCGAATCCGCGAGCTCCTTGGACAGCTTGAGTACTTCAGCAACATTGCCGTCTAAAAGGTAAACATTATAAACCGTCGCCTTTGTTACGTGCACGAGGACGTCGTAGGAGATATCGTCTTTCTCGACGATGCTGCGAATAAATTTTGGTACTATTTGTATTGCGTATTATGAAGAGAATTTTGCAAATAAGCCGCGGACTCGTTATACTTACCATTTATCTAACAGTGACAAGATCTCGCAAGATCTCTTCGCTCGTTTTACGGCATTTTTCTCATTCTTCTGCACTGACAAGAAGTACGCGCTCGACAATGCTTGGAGGAGAGCTAACACAGGCTGTTCCTCGAATTCTATGAGGAGCTCACTTTCCTCGTCAAATCGTTTTACTAAATTTTCATCTATATCCCACGTGAAAGGACACTTAAACGATTTTTGTAGAGATCCCATATTTCTATTAAAGAATTTGCTCGGAGGTTTGAAAGAGCAACAAAGGACACACGTCTGACCACTCAAATGATTAGGCAGGAACTGAGAGCAAGAACTGAACCTACATAGACCTGTGTGTATCTATATGAGACCAGAGCTTACGTGCGGCAAATGTTTCCGCTGTTTGTAAACACTTGCCGAAACATTTGCAGTACGAAAACTCTGAAGCAATGCGTCGCATTACGTACCATAGCGAACCCGGTACGAGCCGTCCTAGTCCAGTCGCTATAACTTCAAAACAGGCGATCCGCCGCAACTGAAATTTTTCCACAAAATTCTGCGGGCAAGCGTGTAACGATATAAAACAACAGAAATGAAAGAGCTAAAAAGTTGGAGTATTGGAAGCATGGACAGCTTTCAAAAATATACTTTGTTTCAATGATCTGCGAATGAAAATGGCATTAGTTATTAGTTATTGCAATAATGGCCAATATCCAACTTTCATGTCACTTTACTGCTAAACTAATTATTGCTATTTGACATAACACAGCTCACTTTATAGGTTTTCAAAATATCTATATTTTTGTCTAAGCTTTTTTTCGCTGCCGCTAATAGTTTCTCCGCAAAAGTAAAAACAAAACATATTTGCGTAACTGTTTACATCATTGTTTAAACAATTTTCCCAAATTTTCAACTGTTTCATTTATGTTACTTTATATCCTTACTTGCTTGCCCGCAGAATTTCGCGCACAAATTTCAGTGATGGCAGATTGTTAAAAAAAAAACTTTTAGTGACTGATCGATCAATGTATATTCACTAAAAGTGAGAGAAAGAATCTTCCTCTAAAACTCTATCTCAATACATAGGTATACCTATAAATCTGTTGAAGATTTAGTTTTCGAAATAATAATAACTATTTATTCCATCACCGGCAATCGGCGCTTACCGTTTTTGTTTGCGAACGTAAATGTCACGCGCCGAGATTAATTGTAAGCTTAAAAAGAAAGTTTACGAGAAAATAATGTAACCACACTAGTTATACTGCTAAAATTGAGCACATAGGAGATTTATTAAAACTTAAATACTGGGATTTCATTTATTTGTGTCAAAAATGAAAACAACATATTCCACTATTCTCGAGTCGCACTTTTTGGTCGCAATATTGGGTATATGTGTATCGTCGAAACCTCTTCAACGTGAAGAGATCCCGAAATTTGTAAAATTAAGGATATTATAAAGGAAAAAAAATAACAAACACTGTACACCGCAATTGAGCCTTATTAAATGTTTTTATTGGCTCAGAGAGAAAAAGCCACTAGGCATAAAAAACTCTCAAATTCTTACGTAATACACTTGTTGTTTACACTTAGATCGGTGATGGAAATCAGCCGCGAGTGTGCGCGCGCGTAATAATGATATCCTAAAGCCCCGGGTCTCACACCGTTGCAATCGATGATGAGCGCATACCGGGGCGACAACTCTAGAATTATTCGCTAGATTGCCGGATTTAAAAACTTATAAAAAATGCGTGTTTTAATCGCAACGAATATCGCGAGTAGTTATTCTAAAGATTCGTTACACACGACTGACAGGAATTACGCTGTTGCGTGCGCTTAAAAACTAAAACCTCTCCTCCTCGAAGGGCGGGTCTAAAAGTAGTTTACAAACGAATCGGCACGTACAGAATTATCAATCGATGTTACTCAGAAACACCGATTCGTCATACGCATTATTATTTTTATTAACTTATCTTGAAATTAAAAACTAAACTAAACGATAAATATAATAACGCACAGCTCGCAGGCGATTTCTAAACAAAATTCGATATATAATCTCGTCTTACGCCTAAATATACGACGAGCTGTTCTTAAAAACTAGCGCAATGAAAGTCGATATTTATTCTTCGAGCATTATTTTCAGCTCTTTGATCGTGCCTTAACAATATGCATATTTCATATAATATAAGGAGAATATATTCATGGCTGGTTCTTGAAATCTGATTTTGAACTCGCTCATTTTTTAAGCCTTTTTATCAATTTGTTGGGTTTTCCTCCAAGTTTTCCATATACGACAATTTCTATGTCTCGGAAAAACGTGCTAATCATTGCACTCATCGACACAGTCTGCTTCGTAACTGCGCTGTTTGCATCTCATGAAATTTATAAATTGTTTAAACATCGAAATTTCGATGCTACTATTGCACGAGTCGTGGCATCGCGTTTCGTTATTCTCGACCTTTTCACATTCTTCGTTCCCATACTTTTCGCATTTTTTCAAACCTTTATCCTCACAAGCACCAAAGACCATCCGATTTTTCGTAATTGTTCTCGCCTTCTTACAAGCATCGAGGTAACAGCAAGTACGAATTTCTCCGCACCTGTACTTTCTGTCTGCTCTGAATTATTGCAAAATAAGACTTTTAGAACGATTTAACGACGAATTATTAAACGCGCCTTAAACATGTTTCACCTCTTACACGTGCACAATTTTGCATTTTTTCTTTTCGCAATAACTTCGCATCGCTTACTTGCTCGTTTCGGCGAGTCTAGAATGTGATCATCCGACGTAAACAAGTTATAAATCATTGTTTACAAAAAGACTGAGAAAATGTCATTTAAACCGTACCTAAACCGGTACAGCTTCCGATCTTATTTTCACCAATGTTATCAACGGGTTTAGAGCATATGTAGATGTTAACATTTCCAGCCACGCATCGTTCGTGGTCGCGATCTTTCAATCCCATTTTCCTCGATTTTATTATGTCCTGTTATCATTCATTTACAAGATTTCGAAATCGTACAAACGTATTTATAAAAATATTTTTAATGATAGTGCGCACTTACTTTTTCCAACATTACCGTATCACTTTGTTGTTGAAAGAAATTTTCAATGAATTCTCTCGCGAACAACGTAACGACCAATTTTCGTAGCAGGTTATATACACGATGTATTATTTTAAACAATTAAGGTTATGTAGAAATATTTGAGCGAAAATGAGAGACAACATAATTTCATTACAAATATTTGAATTGCTACCGTTTTTTAAATTCTATAATACTCATTTTAAAGTAGCTGAGCGTCATTAGGTTTAGACCTATTTGTTTTAAATGATTTGCAAAAATAAAAAAAATAGTCGTATTCATTCATTATATCTTTCATAACAAGTATGTACGAAGCCTGTTGATAAAGCTCTAATTTTTGCATGTTTTCGTCAATGTTGGTTTTTAAATCGTGTAGGCTGAATTACATCAGAACTTAAGAGATTCCATTAATTTCGTTAATTTATAATAACTCGAATCGACAAGAAAATCGGAAAATAACTTGTGAGCACGTTCTAATTTTTTTATATCAATTGTATACGGTATCAATGCGTTGTGTCGTTAAAAACAGATTAAGCTTAATATACTGGAATATTGACAAATTAAAGAAAGTACATTATGGGTATAGAAAATTTCATATTAATTCTTTACGTTTGAGTCGACTAAAGATACACTTGTAGATATCTGCAATTCGGTTCCTGAATTGTTATACTAGTGTTATTGTAAATATTCCAAATAAATACCTAAACGTTTGTAAATTAATTTCGCACTAACCAGTATCACGCTATATCGGAACTTATATAAAACACAAGTGGCATTGCATACTCTCTTTATAAGCTGCTCCAAAGGACCTTATATAGCATTGAAAAAAACATTTTCTAGTCAGTACAATTTTCAATATTCGTGGTGTTGAAACGAATTCTGTAACTACGGATCATACGAGTCCTAGAAGACTCATTGATACGGCATTTTGTAGGTACGAACCTGTAGTTTTCATTGGCATAAAGCGTGGCGATGCACTCAATAGTTTGTCGTATTAGTTTGTCGTATTGTAAATTATTTATTATAATAATTTGCATATTTTTAATATTATATCTCTATTCCATTCCACTTTCGGATCAACTTTCAATTGGCAATTCTCAATTGTTTCAACGAAATGTAGGAATGACGTAATAGCATAGGTATATTTTCGATCATGTGCATTGTTGGTATATCGCTGTATCGGTATACAAACGCGCAGTGTACGTGATGTTGCATCTGAGAGGCGCGTGAGTGCGCGTAATCGAAAATAAGTATACAGTTATTTCTGTGTGTCGACGTAAAATTATATTTTACCTACTGATAATGCGTAGTGCTTATTATTTTAATGGACGGATGTTGAAAGTAATATCCAAATCTTAATCTATTTTATTTTTAAGAACTTTGGACGTCAATGCAAATTGTGAATAACTTGTTATTACCACTGATTTATGGAACTTTCTGTCTAGTCCTATTTAATAAAGCTTTATTAAATAATGCTACTAAACCTATAGCAAATTCCAAGGAACAGAACATTTTCGTGTATCATTAATTAATAATATTCGATATTTTCATTTGATTAATTTAACATATTCTATATCTAATAGGATCATTAACGGAACGTAAAATGCATAAAACTGAAGTCCTTTTATTATAAATATATAAAATATTAAAGCAGAAAAATTACTGCTTTTTACACTTTTTTATTACGTATTTACATATTTTTACAATCACCATTTTTTATACATACAATTTTAATAATCTTACAATGTCTCCTCTTCAACAATACCACTTTGTGTATCAAGTACTATAGTTATATATTAAAATGAAAAAAAGTAGTACTAAAATATTTGTCATGTCTGCAAATAAATTATTCCATTTGCTCAGTTCTAGACTTATAGTAAATACTTGTTATCGTTATAAAATGTCAATAATTTTCTGAAGAATTAATGCTATATCTTCCCCATCATTATTTATTTGTAAGTCCCAGTCTGGTACATCGTCTAAATTACACTCTGTTTCAGAATCATCGATACCTATAATGAAATATGCATTTATTAAATGGGTTATCTAAGTCTTATCATGACAATAAAAATACCATCATTGTATTCACCTTCGCAGAATTTCCAGCCCCTACTTTTCCTAACTTCTTCACTACTCAATATTCTAATAGTTTTACATTTATTCCTATAGTTTTCCTTAAACCATTGTAAATCTGTTTTTCTTCGAGCATCACTAACAATCCATATTGGTTTGTCATTTGCTAAAACAAAAAAGTATATAAATAAAGTCAATTTATTTCAAATTATTACTTTTACAATAATAGCTTACCGTTATACATAAGTACAGCTGCTCTGCAAAAATATCCATGGTCTTTATTCCTCACATTTTCTCCCCATTTTGTCATTTCCAGTCTATAAGTCTCCTTATACTCTCCATTGCCAAAAAGTTGTTTAGCATCAAGATTTTTAGTTTTTGCCCAGTGAGATTTAATTGGTCCAGACAATTTGATTATAACACTTTTATCACTACCTAATCTTTTGAAATAATCATAAATAATTACTTATAATTAGCAGTTATATGTAAAACTGTAATTAAACAATAGACGAACAACATAATAAATAAGGAAAAATCAACGTTCAACATTCAAATTTATTTTCATTGATAAAACTCGACGTATAACACACGCAACAAGTAACGGTATATCGAGAATTGTACTTTAAATTTCTATTCCACACGTACTCATTTATTGTATTAAATTATTACGAAAAGTGAATAATCAAGTACCTTTCGAACAACTGATCTGTGATAAAATCTTTTCCGGATTTTCGTTTTCCACTAAAAATCAAAATTCTCTCTATATTTTTTGACAAATCGAAACTTTTCGTTCCATTTCTCTCGTACGTGTCCTTCGCATCAGCCATCTTGAATACAACTGATATGTTCTTCACTTATTCTATATACATATATAGATGAGTCGAGTAGCCGGCAGCTTGAGTACGATAAGTATCTGTCACCTCAATCGTTCAATAGTCACTTTTTTCAACACAGACTTTTCAAAACTTTTTTATAATGCAAATGTTTTCTAATTATAAATTTTAATCTTGCTTATGCGTTAAGAATCAGGTTAATGCTAGATTTCTGATAAAATACACCAAGGAAAAATTTCAATATATTCTAATAGTTAAGTGGCTTGCAGAATTGATTGTTACTTGTAATGCAAATGTTAGATTTCGTTTATTTCTTATGGCCAAAGTACAGGGATTTAAAATTATCAAAACGAATTAATTGTTTTCTGTTTTTATTATAATAAAATTATGTCATTACAATAAATCTATTTCTTAGATTCTTTGACAGCCTTTCGCTCTGCTGCCCTCTTCAGTTGTGCCTTGGGCTTGAGGTTGTGTTTCTTTGCGAACCGCTGGTTACGCAAAAATTTCAGGTCCATCTGTAAAACATGCAATACCATTAGTTACAGTAAAAAAGTGAAAAATTTGCCTTTTTATTGAATGATCTTAATTGTACGCGAATGAACCAACTAAATTGGTAAGACGAATTGCAATTTCATCAAAGTAGAAATATTTAACTTTTCCCTATAAAATAAATAAACTTTTTTCTTCTAGGCAACTTAAATTATGTTACTCTCTAAATAAATATTCAATTTGTGAAATTTAAATTTTATGATACTAATGTTTTGAGTATCTTTTATAATAACTTGGTTACTAATTACAATGAAAAAAGAAAAAAATAAAGTTTTCTACCCCTGTTAAATATTGTAACGTAATATATTTAAAAACTAGTAATACTTACACCTAAGGTAGACTCGTGCCTGTTGCGAGTAGGCTTCTTGATTCCATTGCGGTGAGCTTTCCTGCCTAAAAAAAGAACAGAAAAATTAATCTAATGTAAAAATAAATACTAGAAAATAATATTGAATAGAATCTTATAAACATTTGTCTAGGAAATTGAATAGAAAACATAAGACAGAATTTGTATCATAGAAGTAAACTTACTCTGGTTGTGATTTGTGTGATTCTTTGACTTGGCCATCTTTTATGGTAGTTTCTGTTTGCTAAAAAACATAAATTATTTAATTATTATAGTAATATTCAC
Organism: Apocrypta bakeri; assembly: GCA_018906985.1. Lineage (NCBI taxonomy): Eukaryota > Metazoa > Arthropoda > Insecta > Hymenoptera > Pteromalidae > Apocrypta > Apocrypta bakeri. Next base: position 1,314,856 of record JACCIA010000016.1, on the reverse strand, counting down.
AACTTATAATATTCAAAATTTTATTTTAAGCAACAATAAGTGTCCGTAAAATTTGAGGTTAGAACTTGCTTGCAGCAAAACAATATAAGTATTATAACTTTATGCAAGTAACGTTAAACCATAATGTTTAATACATTATATTATTTCTCAACTACGAAGGGTATTTTAACAACAAATAACGGCATTAATTTGGATGGTTTGGATTAATAAATATGATAAAATGTAATTTTACCAGGCACAAACAACGCTCGCCCGGAAAAGGAAAACTATAAAGAAATGTAACTAAATTTACTAGAAAAATCCCTAGAATCGAATCAGTCGATAATATCGCATTTACCCATCTCGCGCCATATTTATCAAAATCTACCTTACCGATGATTGTCGAGGAATACACGTCTCTCGACGATTCTGCCGACACGTGACGTCAGATAACCCTTGCAAAATCAAACCACAGCAATCGAGCACCACACTCTATAATTCTTTTTGCTGGAATGTAGTAGAATGGAATGTAGTATAAATGTTTCAATTATGCATTTTGAGAATATTATATTGATTTTAAAATGTTTCGATCAATTCTTAATACCATTGTTATGGTCATTTTTTTAATTAGCATGTAAATCATTAGGTAAACTCATTAGGGTTACCATCTGAATAGGTACTTTATCGACCGTTTGCTACTTGTACCGTCGCGTCAAGGAATCAGCTCGCAGCGACTCCCCTCGTCGGGGTGCCTCACTTTAAGATAGGGCTTTCCGCTTCTATGCGTATCTATCTTCGTTGATATAACTCTCCGTACATCATACAGTTTGTTTGAGTTTCTGGTTGGTAGACAGGGGAACAAGTAACTCCGTAAATCACACCTGATACTTTCAATTTTTATTTTCATTCGTTCTCTCTTAATTTGACAGATGAGTTTCGCAATTGTCTATTTCGAAAACGATTACTTGCTCAACTGAAGGTGAAAATACGTTTTCCTCAAGTAAGTTGTACATAATTCGGGAAAGGTTTACGAAAATTATGGATGTCACGATCAGTTTGTTTATATTCTGAATTTCGATTCTGCCGTGTGCGAATAGTCTAGATAGTCGAAAAAAAAGGAAACGAAGCGAATCGTCGACAAGCGAGTGGAGGAGGTGATGCGAAAAAAGACTTTGGGAAAACGTGTAGGTCTAGAGTTGTCGTCGAGACGACAAAATGGAATTGGGCCTGAATAATTCACTCTTGGCTGGTGACCAGCGACTCATCGACCACATCGTCGGTGAAGTCAAGTCCCAGGGCATTTTTGATCAGTTCAGAAAGGAATGTCTCGCTGATGTTGACACCAAGGTGAGATGCAATTAGAAGCGATTAATACGCTTCTTTTGGTTTGTTGACATTATTTCGCTTTTTTTTCTTTTGTTGTCATGGCTGATAAAAGGTGAACTTCTAAGATTTGTTTATTCATCTGTTTTTTTTTGTTTCGTTCAATCGATATTACTTATTTTAAGGAAGAGAATTTTGTTTATTAGTTGCATAGATCTGTGTTATATCAATTCTGTTTCTTAGGGTATTAAGGAATAATTCATGCAAAATGTTTTTAGGGATCACAATCATTTTTTGTAATACTTGAAATATGATTTGGCTTAATATTTGGTACATACACTTGTTGTTTACATAAAAACATGATCATAGTTTGCTTCGATCTTGATAAGTTTTTTCCTTTGCTAGTTCTGTCTATTCTTAGATTGCATGTTAAGTATGCAGCTGTATTCAATTTTATTTTATCTCAATCTATAAAATACAACGTATTCTAAATGTGGATATAGTAAAATTATTTAATATAAATTTATTTGAATGACAAATCACTTTAAATCTTTTTAGTTTCATCATGTGAATGAAATAGTTTAGATAGTGATAGTTTATCAGCACAAACACTGTAATTTCATGTTTGGTTAGGGCTGATAAATAGCTCAAGTAACACACCATCTTATTCGATATCCAGATCATTTCTAGTTATGATAAATTAAGGTACAACAAAAATTGAAGTAAAATTTTAAATAATAATTTTTCATTTGTTCAGTTTAAAATTGATATCTCTTAAATAATATTAAACATTAAAAAAATTAATATTAATTATTAGTATCAATTATGTTGCGTAACAGCATCTTTAACTAATTATTGTTCATTTATTATTTTTATATGTAATTGCAATATATGTAATTTTATATCACACATTGATAAAATTTTGATAAAACAACTAATAAATATGAAAAAAATTTTTGTTACTTTTGATAACCAAAAAATGTAGCATTGTTACCAAAGAAGAATGCACTTAATTAATTAAACTGCATGAATTATTTCAAATATTAATTTTGTTCAAATAAAAAGATTAATGAAAATAAAAAAAAAATTTATTGTGAACCTCAATTAATAAGAAATATTTAAAGTATTTAAAAAATTAAAAAATAGGTCACATGTGCTTTATAAAATTAATTCCAAATATTTGAATTTTTTTTTAATATTTTATTATTTTTTCCAGCCTGCATACCAAAACTTAAGGACAAGAGTAGAAAGCTCTGTTAATTCATTTCTAAACAAGCAAACATGGAAAACAGATTTGAACAAGAATCAGCTGCGAGAGACCTTGCGCAAGCACATACATGATGCCCCATACTTAGAAGTTGGAGTTGAAAGAATAGTAGATCAGGTTGTTCATCCAAAAGTTTATTCAGTGTTCATGCCCCAAGTTGAAGATGTTGTTTATAAATTCTTAGGTATTGAAAGACCAAAATCACAAAGAAATGGAGCCTGTGACTTGAAAGATTTACTTCCTAAGGATTTAGATCCTGTTTCACCCGAGTCAGATAGAAATAGTTTAAAAGATGTATCATTAGAATCTATGGATGAAAATATAGCAGACACAACTAACGGAGATGAACAAAAATCAAGCAGTTCCAATTTTCAAGAAAAAGAACAAGATACAGAGGACGTTGTGATTAAAAAGGAAGATACTGTTACTGAAAATGGAGAAAATTCTGAAATGGTAACCAACTCACCTGTAAAAGTTGCTTTGAACAGTTCATTTAAATCTGATGAAACAAATAAAACTGAAGAAGAAGAAGAAGATAGTCCTGTTTTTGAACCAATTGATATCATGAATTTAAATGAATCAAACATGTCGAATGATTCTCATTTATCTGGTATTTCAGAATTAACAAGTCATAGATCTAGAAGTCCTGATTTTATTACTGAGTTTTCTCGTGATAATTTTGACAACAGCAATCAGGATTCGCAGCTCAGTAAAGTATCTTCAAATTCTCGCTTATCGATAGTTACAGACTTTGGTTCTTCTAATCATGCCTCAACTCCAGCACTCGAATCTAAAGAAGATTTTAAATATGCCAAGGATAATTTTAAAGATGTAAGAGAATCAGATTCAAGCAAAGACAAATTCAACTTTGAGGTTATAAAAAGTAAGGAGAGTAGCAAAAGCATTTCATCTAAAGAAAATTCTCGAGATGCTGTGGAATACAAAGACAATAAAAGTAAGGAAGAAATAAAGTCGAAAAATTTAAAAGAGAAATACGACTCTAGGACTAATAGAGACAAGGATCTCAATTCTAAAAAACAGCGGGGTAATAAATATTCTAGAAGCAAAAGTAAAGATAAGAATGATTCAGAATCTCAAGAAAGTAAAGAAAATTCTGGAAAAGGTAAAGAAAGTAAAATAAAGGAACCTGAAAAGAAAGAAGAACCTTCTAAAGAAGTAAAGGATTTGAAAGATTTGTACAAAGAGAAAATCCGTGAATTGCGTGAGAAAAAAGAACTTACTGAAAAAGAAAAATTGGGAAAGAATAAAGACTCTTCAAAGAGTAATAAAGATTTAAAGGAAAAGAAAGATTCTTCTTTAGTAAAAGAAAAAGATGACAAAAAGAGTCATAAATCATCTTCGTCATCATCATCTCGAAGCTCTAGTTATCATAACAATAAATCTTCTAAGAGTTCTGAATCAAAAGATAAAACAAGTAAGCGTGAAGATCGCTACCATTCAAATGGTAAAAGCGAATCAAGATCCAGCAGTAAAAGCAAACGAGATTCCAAATCTGACATGAAATCTGAGAACCGAAGTAGTGATAGATCATTAAAAGATAAAAAACGTAGAGATGATAAGAAATCAAAATCTACAGACGATCATGCTAGCCTTAGAAAAAACTCAAATGATCGTCGTTCTACTGATCGAGATGGTTCCAATGGTTCTAGTAGTAAATACTCTCAAAAGAGTCCCTATGGTGCTAACAATTCTGGAAAATTAGGCCCTGCTGCAAGTCTAACAAAAGAAAACAGCAGAGACCATCATTCTAGTGGTGAAGCGACAGATAATATTCATGATTCTTTGGAATTAATGTTTGCAGATGGTGTAAAAAATTCAGCTAATAACAAATCAAATAATCCACCAAAGAGAGTTGACCCAGGTACAGTAGAAATTTGCTTACCACTAAAGAAACGACCACTATTTAGTGAAGAATCTTCAATTGAAGAAGGTAAATCTGAAGCTAAGAAGCCAAAGATTGTGGATAAAAAGACAAACAAGAAAAAAATCGAAAAAGACATCTTTAAAATTGATACAGATGTTGCTAGTGTACCAGATGAAGAACGAGTACAAATCATTGAGGTTCCTGATGAAGAGTATGAACAACCTTATCCTGACGAAGAACCCATCTTGTCGCTAGAAGAGACTAAAAAGATTATTTTGGATGCTGAACCTATGCATCCTATACAATCAAAACTGTCAGAAATGGAGCAATCAATTCGGCAATCTTTAAATGAAATGATGTCAGATCACAAATTGATTGAGACAGAAAATACTATCATCTCAACTAAGTTAGCTCCAGTAATGGATTCTAACACACTTCTAGATACTCTTACTGGTGAATCTAATGATGAGTCAGACGATCTAATTAATGCAGAGATTTGTAAAGAAAAAATTAACGATAAACAGGATGGAAGTGAAAAAGTACAAAGTAGTAGAAATACAGAACAGAATGAAGAGAAAACTGTTATTCTTCAACCATGCCAAACAGATATTGATAAAACAGACGATCCAGAAGAGATAGAAAATTCCTATCAATCTTGTGAAACAACAATCAAACAAATAGATTCAGATATTCCAACAAGTAAAGCTGATGAAGGTTTGAAAAGTCTTGTAACTAAAAATGAAAATAAAGAAAAAGATGAAGAAGAAAAGACAGAATCTATAAATATAGACGAAAAACAATCTAGGATTGAAAAAGAAAAAGACAGTGATGATGTAGATGCAATAAACATTATTTCCAAATCATCTGTAGAGAATGTAAATCCAGATGAAGATAGCACTGATGATAATACTGATGAATTCAATGAAGATAATAAATTAGTAATCGATGAAGAATTTGATGAAAAGAACAGTAATAATGATATTGAAATTAATGTAAGGTCTGGCAATGAATCACCTAAAACTGATATGAGTGACTTTGAATCAGATAAAGTTGTTGAAAGAAAATCAGAAAAACAATTGGACAAAAATGTTGACGATGGCAGTGTAGACAACGATGATGTGAATACAATAAAAATAAACCAAGACGAAAGTTGTGAAAAACAAGTTCAATATTCCGAAGATGTCAAAAAATACATTAAAGATAGATTAATTGATGAACTTGGTAAGCTCAACGAAGATGAGAGTGACATAGAAAAATCAATTGATAACGAAGTATCGACTGAGGAAAAAGTCAGTTCCAAATCATTGTCACAAGATTCTGATCCAATTAACAAAGATTCAGGTTCTGAAACAAACAAAGAACACGGACAAGACGTTGAACAAAATGAGAATGAACAAGATGCCAATGAGAAAATTGTTCGAAAGATAAAGAAAACTTGCAAGGACATTAAACTTGAAACCAACCAAGATAAAGATGTCGATATTAAAAAAGAATGCAAAGAAGAAGCTGAAGAAAGAAAAAAGGTTGAAGAAGAACTGACATTTATATTCAGCGACGATTCGAGTAGCGAAGTAAAAGAGTCTACCTTGTCGAAAAAGCGCGAAGTCGAAACAATTAAAGTTACTGCTTCTTCAGATAAGGAAGAAGTAAAAACCACTAAAAGTCCAACGAAAGACGAAAAACTAAATGAACCAACGACGTCTAAAGGCACATCGAGTCGCGCCACCAATGTCGTTTCACCAATCGAGGAAGACTGCTTCTATCTGGACAACCAGCAAAGTCATAAGAGGTACCTCAAGTTTAAAAAGTTTCTAGAAAAATTGGAAGCCGATCCAAACCGCACTCTCGAAGTCATGATCGAGAGTTACGGAGGTATCGTTGTTTCTGCCGTGCCAATGTCAGCAGCAGTTGCACAGCCGCTGTTAAAGCGCAAGCTTTCGACGAGTCCAGTTGGTGATATCATCGTAACGAACACTACCAACAACAACATCGAAGGTTCGATAAAAGAAACCAGCAACGAGGAAGTTAGCGACGACGCTGTATCGTCCATGAAAAAACGGAAAATTGGAAGAACGAAGAAAACCAGTACGAGCAGTTCGACAGCTTCAACGAGCCCTCAGTCGCATCACTTATCGCGACAGTCACCACAACCACCGCAAGTTGTTAGCAACGGAGAAAATTTCGTGATGCCTTTGAGTCCAGATAGCGACTTTTCCGCTACTAGCGACAAAAATTCAGCCAACCTTCTAAAAGACGAAAGAAGGTAAAGTATTATATTCTCGTTTGATGTACTTGCAAAATTAATTGAATGATCGTATAAAGGGACAACTGAATTTCGGTTACAGCAATAGAAGTGGCCACAGCCGAAGCAACCAGCAGCGTTACTCAAGCGATGATTTGTATAAGCCTCGACCATTATTTTCTAGTACATCGCGTCGCAATCGTCGCTTTAATCAAGCATAGCTACTAGCTCCGAGTCGGCTGCGACGACATCGCACTGCTGTACCGGCCCCTGCAGTATCGCACTCAGCAACAGCCCTGCGACTGAAGGAAGCTCTGGTTGTGCTGCGAGATGTACTTCTTGAATCTTCTTCAGTACCGACTTCAGCCAAGCTCAGCACTTACTCCTCCACTTCGTCCTCGTCCGGTGACGAATAGAAACAGCTGTCATCGGCAGTCGGCTCGGATTATCGAAACTTGACTTCCAGTGCGATCGCATTCGGACTCTTTAGTTTTCATTTGTGTGTATTTTTATTAACGTTTAATTAGTCTTGAGAAAGAGTCTTGAGAATTTCGAAAAAGGGTTGCTTTTTTGAGGCTAAAAATTCAGAGTCAAGTTTGGTTATCTGTAATTGTCGAGTAAGTTCAGTGCTCGGATGGGGTTCTATTGCTGGATACGGTTATCAATTCTTCTATTGGAAATTAAATTTTTTTTTTAATAACTATGTTTTTCTTGTTTTCGTATATCGATCGAAAACTTACTGATTGTTGAATATTTGCCTTTACTGCTAGTGTCATTGCAGATAATGAAGATTGACTTTTATTTTTAGTCTTGATGATCTGCTCATTTGAGTGCAGAGAAAAAACTCACATATTCATTAAACTCCGTGGAAGAATCGGCATAACTTTAAAAGGGTCTATACGTTGATTGCTGAAGAAAAAATCCTAGTACTTGTTTAAAAAGTGATGATTCTTAAATACTGGTGAAAAAATGTAATAACTTAGTTCAAATTAATGTTGACTAGAATCTTCATTTTTTTATTGGTAATTTATAAATTATATGAATTGTGAACAAGCATAGATTATAATGTCGAATGATAGACCGAATGAAAATGTAAATACACGTATTTAGTGAAAATCTCTTTTCTTCCTCAGAGTTAAATTTAAAGAGATGTCTCCATATGTATGATTTTTTTCTCTGCATTCCTTGTACAATTCGATTAATTAGAAAGATATGTTACCCATTACATTTTCGCACATGACTGAAGATACACATTAAATTAAATGCGTTTATGTGAGTCAGTGTTAAGACAATTTGTTAAAATAAACAAAATCCTGAAACGTAATTGTTATGCATTCTTATAGAAAAACAATCTTTTTAGAGTTACAACTGTCAAGTTGTTTTTACAAACAGCTTTTGAAAATATTTCATTGAAGACAAAAATCATCATAAAATATATGTTGATTGTTTTCAAAATATAGCAGTTTGTTGACGGAAATGTTTAAAAGTAGTTAAATTAATGATATTTTAAATTAATTTAAAATGGAAAATTATTAAAATCAAATTTTAAGCATAGGCTTCATCTTTCTCTCTCTCTCTCTCTCTCTTTCTCTCTCGAGTATTGTAAAAGACGTAATATGACAATTTTCTCGGCTTAGCCTTAATAACAAAAAATTTAAGTCTATGATAAATTACTATGTCGATGACAATGTTTAATATTTTTACAAACATCAATTATAATAATATTATTTAAAAAAAAAGTACCAGACAAATTGAATTATATATTTTGTACAAAATTTTTAGCAATGTATTTTTACAAATCTTTGTTTTAATAAATACATCACGAGTAAATCTAGAAGTATAGAAAATTGTAAATTAAATGGTAAGCAAAATATTTTTTAAATTCTAATCCGTTTTGTAAGTAAAATAAATATAACATAGTAAAATAAATCAATGCTGATTCTTTTATTATTTTATACAGATATTCAACTACTTACGAGTTTAAGGGGCTGTATTTGGAGAAATATATAAATAACCAGATTTTATTATCCGTAATGATTTAAGATTCGTTATTTAAGTATTTTATTGCTAGTACTGTAATAATAATAATATATGACTGCAGAATATTGATCCAGGAAAAGTGGGAAAAATTTAGTTTGAAGGACATACAACGAAAAATGTATGTATGTAAATTTACTATACATAAAATTTATATTTTAAGTGTACTAAAAGTGTTAGCTAATTAGAACACTTAGATAACAGTAAAGTTACAAATTTTTCATAGAATTAACCTTTTCGTAAAATCAACCAGTAATTTTTAAAGCAATCAATGCCTATTAAGATAAATTATTATAATACATTTTATTATTGCTAATAAGTAATTAACAGTTTATTATATATTATTCAGAACAGCACAGCACAAATACACTTGCACAAACTGACAAATAAAATCACTAAGGGCTCAAGTCTGCTTTGAAAGTCGAAAATAATACACAACGAAAAAAACGACTAAAAATTCTTTTAGTTTCGCTTTAAAATGATCGGATCGCGTAAATAGTTCTCATTCTAATTTTTGGATATACTCGCACTTATGTGCGAAATACAAATCACTCTTACTGCGAAATTGTATGAAATAACAAATTGATATTTTATATAGTAAAACATGCTGTAATTACGTACTGAATAATTTGAAGCCATTGACAAGAACTCGCGAAGAATCGGCGAGAAAATCCATTGGTCTTGAATTATGCAGATCAAGATACACTGCTCAACGCAGACGTGCATAGAAAACCGAAGAAAAAGTCAGATTTGCGAACGCAATCAGTTACGGCACGCATAAAGTGATGCAAAGTACCGTTCGCGTTATAGTTCGTCGCTTAGAGAGGCGACGACCGCCGTCGGACAACCTTGGCACTTAAACTTTGTAAAAGCGATAGAGCGAATCCATAATGTCGCACCGTCTTAGATCAAACAAATCCACGATCCCATTTTCCCTTTGTGCGACTTGTTTTTTATTTCATTGTTCAGCTGTATAGACGCAGCCAGAAATAGCTATTATTATTGCAAATTTTCTCCGAGTCGGTAATACAAATTTTTCCTTTGACAATGCTTCGATTTTTTTATAAATAGAGCAATCGATTGTACGGCTCTCGATTATTGTTGATACAACGAAGCTTTCATTAAACGCATAGCGCGTCTAATGTGCTATACGATTGATAAATGTAATATCAACGAATAAGAATTTCACTGACACTTTTCGTCGGTTTACGGCGTTAAAAACGTTTCTTTCGATTTTAGATATGCAAATCGACGAGACGTCGCCGCAATATCGCGGAACTGGACACTCGATCGAGTTCAAGTTGGTTTAAAGACATTTCGAGGATAACAAATAATACGACAAGTTCAATAACGCAGTGGCACGGCACTGTCGATTCCGCAAACGGATCGAACGACCTGTTACTTTTTAACATTCGATATTGCAGCGGTGGATCGCCTTACTATACGACAACGTTTCTACTTGTCACCTATTCGTATCGTAAATTCATAGTCATTGCGGATTTGCGTCGCAATCTTGAAGATTTTCTTTCTTTTCTTTTCTTTTTTTTTTTTTAATTATATTGTGACAAAGTTCATTCATACAGTCCCCATCTGATTTGTTTCGAACTCGCCTGTGGCTGTTTATGATCGGATACGCGCACATACGTCGAGAGACAATAACAAGTTACACGTTTAGCCCAATTGAAAAATAAAATTTAAGTGACATGCGTATGATTCATCGTTCGATTTGGTTTTCCGTCAATGATTATGACTGTGGGTTATGTCGACATCGTACAACTGCGCTTTTTTCTTAACGCGAAGAAACGATATATAAATAAATAAATATCAATAAAATCAAGGCTTCATTTACTTCAAGATTGCGGGAAAAGTTTAAAAAGTTTATCGATAAATGTTGTACAGATAAAAGAAGCGACACGACGATACAGAGAATGATTTTATTTTCTTCTATTCATCGTTGATCGCGTGTAATTGCTTATCGAACTTTCTATAGAGTGACAATGACGTTTCACTGAAACGTATAGAAAACGTTTGAATAATATTCCGCGCTTATACGATAATGCGGCCAGAAACAACGACTCGATGTTTTATGAAGCAAAAATCGAGAATGTTAATGAAAAGCACCGAAAATCACATTGACGTATTGAAATGCAACGTAACTCGACTGCTGAATGGAAATCAAATATTTTCCTTATATTTTTCGTATTAAATGTACGACGAAGAGGAACTCGATACATATACATAACGAGAAAAATGAGAAAAAATGAAACTGATCGAAATCAAAGGTATACGCATATTATGTATATGTGTGTGTATGTGACAATAAAAAACTGCGCAGCATAGATTCTGATGAGGAATTGTTATTGTACGCGAAATGTCACACTTACCGTTAATAGTTTACCGATCACATTTCGCGCGCGAAAATCTCGTTGGTACTTGGTATACAGTTTAGTGATATCTACGAGAGGAATACACACGCACAACATATGTACACTTACGATAAGTTATCGCATTTTATACACACGGCTGAACAAGTACATTGATTGGAGGAAACGCAGCGATGTCATTGGTATTCTTTTTGCAAAACTTACTAATTTTCCTTAAACAAACACAGCGGTTTAATTATCTACTCTGAATGTCAGTACATATATAGATATGAAAACTTCGATTTTTTTCCCCATACAGCTATAAATAATTCAGCTAATTTATGCAACAGTTTTAGTATTGTAAAGACGTCTTAATATCACTCCTAGTCGCAATTACCTGATTGCGCATGTTCGCGAAGGCATTTCAATTTGACGTAAACGTCTGTGTCGAATATTTATTACAAGCCTTTTATCCACGCATTTTAAGCCTGGCTTTTCACGTGTATGTATTTTCATTGTATTTCGGTATGCATATATAGATGCATATACATATTTATATATATATATTTTAAGTGATAGTGGTGAAAGTATTTAGAATGGGTGAAATGTATTGTACATATAGTAAAATACATAGTACAGCGATCGTAAATTTGTTATTCAACATTTCTGAATGCAAATTGGACAGCACGACATTCTACCCCATATTTAATTGATCGTAACTTAATACCGCTGAGAATTTTATTCTCTTACGGATTGTAAATATCCATTAAACGACTACGTTTCATTATCACGCGTCATATGTTATTAAATAAATAGAAATCATGAATTCGATCGGTTGGTAAAATAAAATCTGAAGAAAATACAAGTGTGTTTATCAATGCTACAGGTACAGTATCACAATTGCTAATATTGCCAATTTGCACGAAGAGTCAAGGTTTTCACGACTGTGCGCCGAAAAATGTAATAACCCGAAAATGCCTCAAAACAAATTAGCGGTAAAATGAAATTTCAGCGCAATTTACAATACGCTCGAGATCGAAACCAAATTACATAAGCTCCTGTCGCCGGACGTACGCTATCTCTCTCTCTCTCTCTCTCTCTCTAGGCGTAACGGCAAACTTTCAGATTTGTTTTTGCGTTTACAGCAATAATTTCTCGGAGATTTTCGCGCTCGAAACACATTTGTAAAGCACTCGCGAAACGATGATCTATTAGCATTTTCGATTCTCGGATATTTTTAGGTCGACAAGTCGAAACTTAACAAATAAGCCGTTTCGTATAGATCGATTTTCTCCGGCGCACAACGTCGTGTGCCATTCGCGTTAAACATATCGACCAGCAATCGCTATGTCACACAAGAGTAGGAAAAAAAAAATGTAATAACAATGATCGTTAATTTTCTTTTCCTGTAGTAAGATTCATTTACATCGGTTTTGTAAAACTCATTTGAGAACATGGCAGAGACATTGAATATATGCAAGTATCCTTGAGAGTTTTTTCAAACTCGTTTTTTTTGTCTCCATGTCTCTCCTCTTCGGAAGATCTTTTTTCGCGTCATTAAAGCGAGAACAATGTGACTTTTATACGCGACGCGATTGCAATAGCTGAAAACTCAATTTTACTTTAGAACCGAGAAAACAAAATGTTACAATTGCACCAGAAATATGAGCATTTGAGCGATTCTCAATGGATTGCGCGTATGGCTTTCCACGGATGAAGAAAAAACATCTGCGGTTTACGATTCGATGTATTTAACGGTCATCTCTTTAAGTCCTCGCCGCGTATCAATGAGAATATCTCGCGCGCGAAATTAACGTGGCATTGCGTTGCGGGTGCTGTTAGCGCGATTTTCAAAATGCAACGAAATATTCTGAGCACGAATTACATAAATTATGTATATGCTATGTGTGCACGGAAAGGAAGAAGGAGGGGGAGATAGGACTCTGAAAATCGCGTAGCAGCTTCAACTACGCGCAGCTACACACGATTCTGCGAACGAGTCATTATACAACGTTGCCGAGGCCGCGGGAAATTGTCTCATACTCACTTTTAAATTGTGCAGTTAAAAAGACGCACGATAGGATATACACGACGACTTGAAATTCCGATTTTGAAATACCTACTGAAGATTTACTTGTATAAATGGCATCCACAGTTTGCGATGAGTACAAATGGTAACAGCAGTTTTTTCTACCTCGTAGGTAAGTCTACCTTAGGTATGTTGGCTGATAATATATATATATATATACGTATACAGCGCTAATACATTTATACGAAAACAAAAACAAACGTCGGAGCGAAAAAAATGAAATGCCGAAGCAATGCCGGCAGCAACAGCAGCAGACCGCAAAGTACACTTGTAATGCCCGCACCCGTACGTGTGCCACGGACGATATCGCTCTTTCGATATACATCATATACTAATGCTAAAACAGCGAACATATATATTCGCGCGCGGGTAAGTGTCTATATACATATGCATCTCCCATCTATATATGTACCGTCGGTACGTACGTCGCATCGTACACACATTACGAACCACGTGGTTGCTGAAATAAGAATACTATATATATATATGTATACATATACATGTATAATGGATATAGGTAGACTCCAATATCCATATCTCTCCCTCTTTGAGGATCTTCCATGTCGTCGCGCGTGCGCGCATCCTAACCTCTTCTACTGTTTCGTTCGCGCGGCGCTACCAAGTGCCGGGGAATATACACATCACACGATATTATATATCTTTTCGCTATATCTTTCGCGTTTGGTTGCGCGCGCCAACTATTACGTCGCAGCGCGACTGGCCGCAGCGGCAGCAGGAGCGATAGCGGCGGCGGAGCAGCGAGAGAGAGCGATTCGCGGATCGTGCGCTCAGTTCTCTCTCGGGCAGCAGCGCGATTCGCAAGCTCGGAACCTCGGTCCCGGAGAGGAGTTATATAGATAATAGTCGCAAGGAGAGAGAAAGTGTGCGAGCCAACGAGTGTACTGCGGCGCATTCGACGAACGAGACGAACCCGTTTTTTCAATCCCTTTTCGTTTATCACGCTTGTGTTATTGGAAATATAAATTGGAAATTCCGCGGGAGGTACGTGTGCAGTCGTGCCACGAGGAGCGCAAAGCAGAGAGCAGCTGAAGGAAGATAACGTCGTGTATGGGCCAGTACAGTGAGTGTCTCTCTCTTTCCTCCGGATTTGCCTGTGTGACTCTTCTTGTGTGTACATGTCCCTCTGTGGCTCTGCATGTGGCTCTGCGTGTGGCTCTGCGTGTGGCTCTGCGGGGAAAAGTATTCGCAACTTTCACGATATCCTCGTACGTTCTCCGACGTCGACTGTGACCAACTGCTGTTACAACCTGTAAACTTGCCGTTTTTCCTACGTCTGCAATTTCGCTCGTTTTGCAGAGTACTGCACTTTGTTATGTCATTAGTACTCGTTTGCGCGAACCACCCCCGGCTCTCTAGCTCTCTCTGGCTCTTTCTGTCTATCCCTCTCTCTCTCTGAATGGCCGCAATTCTGACGTCGGCTCCTTTTGTCGCACTCAATGGATGGCAATTTCGAGGCATTTCACACAGACTGTCTTGAAATCAGTGTACTTAATTGCTTGTGGAGTTTTTGGAGTCGTGTCGGTTTTTTAATGCCTGGATTACTGCTTGCAGGTGCTGAACTGAAAATACTGTAAATCTGGAGTCTAAGGAATCGCATTGCTCAGGATGAATGCAGATGATTATGAAACCCTGCCAACCCAGTCGATAGGTGTACACATGATGGCTGGTGCCTGCGCTGGAATTATGGAACACTGCATTATGTACTCAGTTGATAGTGTGAAGGTAAAGAACATCAGTCAAGCTACGACTAATAGATTTGTGTTATTTATTACTTAAATGAGTGTAGACCAACCATGTCTGAGGTCGAAATCATAGTTTACAGTTTTCATCGTTTAGTTTGACAATTTCAATTTACAAACTGCAGATCCAACTTGTAACATTCTTAATTGAAGTCAAATGCAATATATTTTCCTAGAATATTCCTGGAAATCATATTTGTTCCGTTGTTATGCATATATATATTCAGGTGTAACTATCTATAAATTTCCTCAATGAATGCATAAAATATTATTTCTGAATTTGTCACCATTACAGAAACTATAAGAAATTGAATTTTTCTTGCTACTCTCAAAGTAAAGTAATTTTCCTGATTGCTTTCTTAGAATACAATGACACACTTAAACTTCATTTTCCCAATCTTTAAAGATAAAATAAAAGACATTTTTCTACAGATATCTCTGGTAATTAAGTTTTGAACACTATTGTTAAAGATAATGTGAATGAAAATCCAATGTCATCCAATAATTCACATAACTGTAGAAGGTTTGAGGTTAGGTTTGCAAAACCCTTACATTTGGGCTTCTAACTTATGGACAACTGGGTCAAAAGGCAAAATCTATTTTTGCTAAAAATATATCTGATTTATTAAGAAAGCAGAATGAACATTTTTTTGCTTTTTTCATCTTTTACATTGTCCCCACTAATCATTATTGACATAACTCATGATCAGTTCCTTTTAATAGTAATTATGGATTATGCAAGCATTATTGTTAAGTGTACAGGTGAAAGTAGTATTTTATTATTAAATCCAATTTTGTTGATGTATGTTGCCCATTGTATGATCGAACAGTAATATTCAATTTCTATGATTAAAAATTGTATTTTCCTTTAACCAAATATTTTTCTGACAATTTCAGATAAAATACAATCGGTGACTTACTTTATTGGATAAACATGATTCCCTAAAAAATAGTAAAAACAAAGCAATTTTATTCTTGATACGTTAACGGAATAAAAATCTTTCCTGTTGTTCACTTTTACTCTAACAATTTAAGAATTTGAATGTATGAGTTATCGAAGCATGTGCTCTGACAATCAGAATTGTTATGTAATAGATTGGTCTTAGTGCAGTAGCGGATTCTATTTCTGAATCATTGACGACTACAGCCTGAAATAATGATAACTAAAAGATTTTAATAGTTCATAAATATAGTTTATTTAATTATCAACAAAATTAAACATGTGTAATCTTTTATCTATGTTAATTTTTCAAATTTTTCAATGCAATTGCTATTTCAATGATTATTATTTTCAGCAAAAATTGTGTTGATAAAGAGTTATAGTAAACTACTTTTGTTTAGAATCCAAAATGAATTTAAATTGTTTGCACCTTAAAAATTAAATAATTTTTAATCTTAAACATATTATTAATATAAATCTTCTATGTCTTAAAAAAGACCGTTAATAATAACAATTTTTACTGATTTGTTTTTAAAATTAATATTAATTTTTAATGCAATTAGCAATCTTGTAGTTATATTTTAAGAGATGCAATTTAAGCAATATATAGAATATATATCTATAATGTTATATATATCTACCTTTAATGTTAAATTTAGTTAAAATTACACACATTAATAATGTTAATCATTAATAATAATACATCCTTGATAATCTTTCATAAACATAACAGTCAAATGTACTAGTTTAAAGTCAAGCTATTCCTTTGATTACATAACATTTTGCACTTGTTAGAAATTCTCTTACCTTCCCATATTAAACTAGATGCAGTTCTTGTTAAAGGTATCATTTTATTTCATTCCAAAAATTAGCATCTCTAATACTGGATTTTCGAAAGTCAAAGATAATAACATATACTTAGTAATTTCTGCAAGTCATATTTCTTTTAAACAAGCAGTGAATAAGAGTAGGTAAGATAAGAGAATTCTGTACTATGGAATGCACTGGAGAATGTATTTAAATTTGTTGCTCAAATTAATATTGTTAATTGTATTTTTGAGTCTAGTCAATGCTTTATTATCCACCAGTGAACAAACTTTTATTTAATTTTATTGTCAAGTTTTTTAAGGCAGTAAAATAGAATAATCATTTTTTTTCTTATTTTAGACAAGAAGACAAATTCTTACACCAGGTCCAGGAGGTGGAGGAATATTAACAGAAATTGGTAACATGATAAGGCAAGAAGGATTATTCAGGCCTTTCAGAGGTATCAGTGCAATGGTGATTGGAGCTGGGCCGGCCCATGCACTATACTTTTCATGTTATGAATACCTTAAAGAACATATGATGAGTACAAAGACGTTTTCACAAAACAATCACCTAATCTATGCATATGCAGGAGTCGTATCAACAGTCCTTCATGATGGAGTTATGAATCCAGCTGAAGGTAGAAAAATTTATTTAATGCATCGTTGAATAACTAATGATAAATAAAAAAAAAAATATTGAATGTTTGAGAAATATGATGAAAATTGCATTCCTTCAGTGGTTAAGCAGCGGATGCAAATGGCAAACTCACCATACAGGACTGTACTCAGTTGTGTTCGGCGTATATATGCAACAGAAGGTATTGCTGCGTTCTACAGAAGTTATCGAACAACACTGCTGATGAACGTGCCTTTCCAAAGCATCCACTTTGTCACTTACGAATTTTCACAGTCAATTACAAATGCACAACGTACCTACAACCCAACGGCACACGTAGTTTCTGGTATTAAAATATTAAAATTATATAAATACAATTGTTTATTAATGTGTTATTTCGTGTAATGTAAATGAAAAATTTATTGCAAAAGGTGCAATGGCGGGTGCAGTAGCAGCGACTGTTTCCATGCCACTAGACGTTTGTAAAACGTTACTAAATACACAAACTGGCGAAGTTCGGGCGACGGGTATGGTTCACGCTCTTGGATTAGTTTACAGGTACTGGGGACTACCCGGTTATTTCCGTGGATTGTCAGCACGAGTTGTTTATCAAATGCCAGCAACTGCCATTTGTTGGTCAACGTAAGTAAAATTCCATTCTAATATGTTTATTTAATACTATTATCGAAAGTTAATGCTATTTGCATAAGTATCGATAAATATAATGGTCTATTCTCATTTCGAATTATTTTTGCGATAAATATAGTTGAAATTAGCATTAAACAGAATGCTGACACTTTCCAGAACATGTGATTGTATAAATATTATCTTTTTGTTTTTAATCGCTTATCAGATGCGATAACTTCATATCGTATTTAGATGCATCTTATCGTTAATTACACCATTCGATTTTATCATAAAAGAACTTGATAATTCACTGAAATGACGAACTACTTAATACTTCTCACTTCAAACGAAACTTTACGTTATATAATTAAACTATTGTTTTGTATATTCAGCTATTTTGAGATTTGATACATTAATTTTAACTTTTTTCGATTTTAGGTATGAATTTTTTAAATACCTACTCAGGGACAACACAAATCTAGCAGTAGAAACAACCGATGATGAGCCATGTACAGGCACACAAAATCAGCGAAATATCACAAATAATACCAGTAATAGCAACATCACTGGCACTAGTAGCTTTCAAGGAGCCGGTCTCTACTTTAACAAGAAACCCTCGACACCTGTTTTGTTCGACGTGACAAGAAGTTAAAATAACGATGTCAACAACGTACGTGTACATATAATGATCGCCTCTCGAGTGCTGCTATTATGTTATTCGATTCTATTCAACCCACAGATAAGCAAGAACGAGCTAGAGCGAAAGGTACTGTTGTTTGCATCTAATTAAGCAAAGAGAATGAAAGACAGAGACGAAAAATTAAAAAAATTAATAAATGCATAAAGTCTTGGGGAGTCATTTTTTCTGTTAAACGTAAAGAGTCTTTGATAGATTTCGATACTCAATGACTTTATATATTTTCTTTTTTTAACCAAAATGTTGCTGTATAAGATAAATCGTTTATAAATGAAAATATCGGACTGTAATTTTTGAGAATAACGAAGTATGTAATGTTTAAGAACTGTTCGTTAGAAAATTACCTAGTAAAATAGGAACACGAACATATTTGTTATGTAGTGCCGAAATAATCACGTAACTCGCTAAATACGAGAACGACTTTAACATCAACTAAGATGGAATTCGGAAATCGAAATTTTTTTACGCTGTGACACGCTAAAATTGTTAGGATGGTTTATTGTCACCAGTGTTTAAAATAACACTAAAATATTTATAAAAAACAAAAGTTTAACATTGATAAACGAAATTATTTGTAGATGATCTTTAGAATTAAAATATATGAATTCAATAAAATAACATATTTGAATAGCCTCTGTTTGGTTTAGAAAGAATTACAATGTCAAAACCAAAATGATAATTGTTATTAAATTTTATCCGGTGTAAAATGCTTTGTAAATGCGAAGACTTGTTGTAAAGTCCTAAGACAATTATAACGTAGGGCCAGGATAATACAAAAACTACATTGTACAGTTATAAAATGGTAACAATAATTAGAAGGTAAATCGCGAAACTCGTAAATGTTATACTAGAGTATAAACAAATTCATTGTTTAAGTCAAAAAATGAAGCTTTTCATTACAATAATTTAATCATTTAATAACTTTTATCACGACACTTTTTATCTATATAAAAAATGAATGTTGCTTGGTATTCAACGTTCTATATAAATATTGAGGTTGTTTTACAGTATTTTGCAAAATATTTATTACATGGCAAAGGAAGTATACGTTGCTTTACTGTAAAAAGTATATTATTTTCAAAACTTAAAGTTACAGACCATACAAAGTACTTTTTTAAAACTTTAATTACAATACATAATTTTTACATATAATAGAGCATATTAAAAAAGATCGTACACATGAACTATTATATAAGCATTATACATAAAAAAACATCGTACTTGAGTTTAACTGACATTTACAACTTGAAACCAGTTAAGCTTTTTTGATAATATTATTTGACCTGCAGTTCAGGGTCTTTCAAATTCTTCGTTTAATAAACGATCGGAAGAAAAGCACGAGTAAGTAGGAAAAACGGGATATTAAAACCAACTTCGACAAACGAGTAATAAAAGCCAATCTATGTATGAACTTTAAAATAAGTTTAGGCCAGTTTGAGTTTGACAGTGGAGCGCATACTAGATCGACAGAATTTATTTAAGGAAGTTTAAGCGCATATCTTAGAACTTTTGTTATAAAGAAAAATCTTATACGCAACGTTAATGTTTTTTCAAACTTGTTACATTTTTGCTTAAAAGGAGTGTCTTTCGTTACTTAATAGCCAAATATTTGAATTATACGTTAATAGAATCCAATATGTATTGGATAGAAAAGCGTTTTCTAATTAGTTTCGAAGTCTGATCTAAAGGTTGTAAATTATTTATAAGTTTCAAAAGCTTACAATTTGTTATATTACTTATAAAACAAAATCTTATGATTGAAATAATCGTTTATTTGAAAGTAATAAAAGACACTCTGAGTTTAAGTTCTTTTAGCTCGACATCGACATTTTTTTAATGTGCATCGATTTATAACATTATATATTTCACTGTATTCCACAGTATTGCTTCCTATGGCTGTGATTACTGAGTCAAACACATATGATGTTGACTTTAAGAGGGAGTAATATCATGTGAAAACTCTTTCGTTCACGCCATAAACACTTCGAACGTCTTTAGTCTCCATTTCCATTCTTTCATAAGCAAAATGCTGGCCATTCCTTTTTTGTCAAGATTGATAATACATTACTGAAGATGACATATACTTATTTATTTATACTTCTTCCATGCATCCTCCAAAAAAATGATATATGACTAAATAATACACACATACATTATATGCTTGTATAACATGAACAGAAGATATATCAACATTTTTATGTATACACTAAACCAAAACAGATTTAATATATTTTATTTGTTTTAAAATATATGTTTAAAGAATAATACACATGTAATGCATGTAGTTGTATATAATTTTTTTCTCGAAAAATATTGATTTTAGCAACGTTAATACTCGCCTGAAGTGAATGAATCCTTAGGCTAGCTAGTTGCTTATGAATCAAAAACAAAATGATGCCATGAAAATTGACTGTATATGTACATATGTGAGGCTCATGCTCCCACTAAATTGCTATTGTCTTATTATAATATGAATTAAAGTCACGCTGAGCAGAAAAATAACGTATCGCAACAAATGAAATGTAAGAATAATGTAAATAAAATAGACGTACGAAGTACAAAAAATTATAACTTAATTTTTTTTATTTATTGTTGTGTAATTTCTCATTACAATTACCCACTTTAATCTATTTCACAGGTATATGTACAATATTTTGTTTTATTTTATTTTATTAATGTATAAAAATATTTATGTTTATGTTTCATATTTACAATTGAGTTATATTTTTTCACCATCTGCAATGTAGTACGTTGGACTTTGTGATTTTAGCCAAGCTATATAAAACTCAATTTTTAATATTAGTAATGATAGACTCTTTTTAGTCACTTCTGTAGATCCTAAATCAATATTGGATTGAAATTTGCTTTTGAATTCACGATTAGTAGATTTTGTTTTATTCGTAGAAATTTCCTTTTTTGCATTTGACATTAAGTTATGAAGGTCTGATAATGCAGCAAGTATATAGAAAGACCTGTTTTCTTCTTCGGGCCCATTTAAAATTGCATCTCCAGCTTCTTTTGTTTCTAGAACAGTTTCTTGATCTCCTGATAGTGCTTGACACTGTTAATAAATTGTAAATTAATAACTTATCAAACATTGAATATCATTTTGAAATATATTTCATACATTAGTAATTTCAAGCAATACTGTTTCAATTGCCGATAAACTGCTTTGGTATACTCTATTTATTCTCATAGAATCACAGGTGCGTAAAAACACATAAATTGCATCTAATGATGTAGAATGATGCTCATTGTTAAAATACAAAGTTGTATAAGCATATGCATATATTGTATTAATAATGCTGAATTTAATGAATGGTGATACTTTCTGAAAAATTTAAATATAACACGTATTTATCAATTATAATCAATCCATAGAATAATCTATTAATTAATATTATTAATATTCCTACTTACAGAAACTGATTTCAATGCTGCAATACTTAAAACTTTAGGACAATCATTTTGATAAGTTTGCTGGTTTTTAATTTTTTCACTTATGTCTTCTACAAGTTTCTTTTCAGCTGCATATAACCACCAAGGTCTCCACGTAGGTAATAACTTTGAAGCTTCTCCAGTCTTGATTAATGCCTCAAACTGCTGTCTTTCACTTGGAGTAAGGGCAGACCACAATTGATCAGCATCATCCAAATCAATATCTTCTATACGTTTTTCTAACGATTCAATCTAAACAGAATACTTATTAATAAAATATATAAAAAATAAAACCATATTTAAAAAAAAATTACATTTTCATCATCCGAGTCAAATCCATTTTCTTCGTCAAATTCGCCATACTCATCTTCATCTTTTAAAATATCACTCAATACATCGTCATCTACTTCGTTATCGTATACCCTTTGCAGCATTTCCAAAGTCTTTTGTTTCATGTCATGGTCGCTTTGTTGTGTTTTTAACTCATCTTCTACGCATTGTTTATAAAAACTTTCTGAACAATCCAAATGAGCTGTGGATTTGTAGCAGTCAAGGGAACAGTATGCTATACTACATTTTGGACAAACATACCGACGTTGTTTTTCATTGCACCTATAGTACAATACACGTTATATATTATCAATTCTTTATTATATATAGACCATACATTATTAAAAGTATTATTATTGTTTCGTAAAAAAAATATAGGTTATAATTCTAAAATAACAAACACCACTCTCTTTGAAGAATTATCGATAAATTCTTACAATTGGCAAAGCTGACTGTTTTCCGTAGAAGACTCAGTTGTTAATTCCATCGCGTCAAATTGTATATAAACCTCCACATAGATTTCAAATTCAGTGTAAAACTTTTTTTACTTTTGAGTCAACGAGGAAATTACAAATTGGCGCTGAAAATATGCATTAGCAAGCATTAGTCTATCCACCGGTAGAATATATATATGTGGGAGTTCAAGAAAACACCATCTTTACCGACCGCGCAAGCTTGTCCCGTGGTCTGTTCTAGTCGCCGTCGCATGTCTCGAGCGCCACAGTCAATGCATCTTGGCCGTAGAAGAATATTTGAATCTGTTCCAAAGGTCAGATTCAGAACTGACTTAATACTGTTAGACGGTAGTCGCCTCTCAAATATCGGCCTCATTTGGAATTAGTTAATAAAGCTCCTATTAACAACTGAGTTTTTCTTCTTGTCTACCTGTTACGCCTCTCCTCGCATCTTCTCCTGAGTCTTAGAGTTGTATGAGGTCATCCTGAGCAACCCTCTCATTTATATATAATTATTTTATTATAAATATACATCGCACTCGTTCAAGCAATCAGATGCGTAGCTTTCTTCATTTTTGCACCACATGACCAATAATGCATTGCATTCCACGCGGTAAATCAGATATCAGATAATTTAATTTTGTTTTTATAAACTATATTACTTCTACATCTACGCTCGTGAAAATAATTGCAATGTATAAATAAAAACAGCTGAAACCTATATAATCTAAAATGTAACGAGTTCTATTACGACGCGGTCGCGATCAAAATTCAACAATGTCGAAATTGCACGGAGGAGTTTGCGACACCCGTTGCCAGCTATTTCACCAGGAAGTCGTGAGAAAACAAGAAAGGCTAAAAAACCTTTGGTTCATCAAAAATAAACAACGCCTCATCGAAAATTTACAAGTTAAAAATGCATCTCCAAAGACCGCCGACAAGAAAGATCCACACCAGCAGCAGAAGAAGAAACTTGCCGATACGAGGCTTGACTCTAATAACGACACTGTATTTGCATATCCCACAAAATATAAATATATTGATAATTAAATCGCAGCTATAAAAAGAAAAAAAATTTTAGGTTAAGTATCGAAAACCGCTCCCGTCGTGGAGACCGTCGTCGAAGGCCGGGAGTGCCGATTTGATGCGCCCAATTTCTCCAGCCGTGCAGAATATTTTGTACGTTCCGAAAGACGAAAGTTTCGCCGCGAAAAAGAAGTACTTGAAAGAGAGGCACGTGGCTTGTATGATTTTTTGTTGTTGTTGTATGTACATAGGTATATACATGTAGTTTAATATGCGAACGTTACGTACGTCATAGATACAAACAGAAGCCGGAAGACAGGTATTATTATCCCTACTGCTCGAGTTGGATTTTCGGCTGGCGTTTGAAGGATCACCCAGAGATTCCGGTTTCTGAGTACGGAGTACGAGCTGTTATTCAATCGTCCTTTTATCGACCCAATGCATCCAGTCTTCAACGCGATCCTGACTGGTATAGAATGTGCCAAACTGGAGATCCGAAGAATTTCAACGATTTATTGACATATTGAATATTTAGAGAAAATTTAAATTTCCCGCTTTGTCAGTTTGAAATATAGAAGGAAATATCATGGCGCTTTATCCTGTGTGTGCAGTGAATTAACCGATTTTTGCATTTTTTCTCCTTTATTTCTTTAGAAGACGCGATTCGTATTTAATAGGGAGAGCCACTAGGATAAGTGCTTTACGCGAATCATTGTTAATAAGATTCGAAAAGAAATAATGCGATTAAGTAAGCAAACGCCGGTTACTTTTCGCTGCGAAATTGCAAAATAAGATACTATACTCAAACGATATATCGATGGCGCACAATACCGTCACTTGTGTACTTGTAACCGTAATTCGTTTCATTATTTGAATATTTCGTAGATCATGAGATTTAAAAGTCGAAAGAAATTTTAGCGGTTCCATGCAAACAACAACGTGTTTCACAAAATATACATGTTTTCGATCGTTCAGCTCGCGCAAAGATTCTAATACAGCATTATTGCCTGAACAAGACTGGCGAATTCGAAACGTCTGTTACTACTGGAACGGAAAATGACGGTCAACTGACGCGCCAACGGTGGCGTGGACCTGGACGGTGGAAGGTGGAACGACCGAACGAACGCGGTTATACATACACGCGCAATTATAATTTCCACGTGTGTCAGTTCTGTTCTCGTGCGCGCGCGCGTTTCGTCAAATCCTCAGCCGCCAACATACAGTGAACAGAGGTTATACACGCGCATATGTGTAACATTCTCACACATAGTAAGTCAGAGCAGTGAGCTGAGCGGACTAGTGGTTTACCTGCGTATAGGCGTTACTGTGTATGTATATATACAGATGCGCACAGTGTCCGTGAGGACTTTAGGAAAGGGAAGACGAGAGAGAGAGAGAGAGAGAGAGAGAGAGATAGAAGCTCCGCTTCGCTGGCTTTTCGCAACGGCCGAACTGGTCGCAAGATCTAGAAGTCGCGAAGAGAGCAACGCTCCGTAATAAGCCCGCGCGAAAGACGTTTGGAGGTGTATTATGCGCTGGAAGCCGGATCACCGGAGTCCGTCGCAGTAATCGTCCCATCGAGCGAGTACGTAGACAGCAAACAAGGGGAAAGAGCAGAGGATAGACGAGCTGCCGGCGGCGAGGTTACGCGCGCGCTACATCGGTAGATACTCACGCACACACACAGGTAGCCCGCGCCTTTTGCTTCCGCCTCGGAGAGAGAACACGGCAAGGGGCTGTATAAAAGGATCGTTAAAGACTTTTTGGCACTTGGAGTGATCGTCGGAGACACGCAAAATGCTCCGGACGAAGAAGGAAGTTGACCGCCACGTGCAGGACATCTTCCGCAAGCTGCAGGATGAATCCGAGGTGAGTCGAATCGCCGTGCCCTTGAACGCGCCAAAATGCCGCGTGCGCGAGTATACTCGTGTTATTTAGGCTTCGTTTTTGATGCTCCGATTCGTCGCTTCGAATTAACGTTCGTGGAACTTGTTCCAAATTTTCGTTGCGACAAATTCTTGGCTAATCGTGCTTATTTTCATATACACCTTGTCTCTTCGGTCTTTTAACATGAAAATCTTAGCTCTGTATTAGGAATTTCCGATTTTCTAGTTTTGCTTTAGAAGCGTCTTTCTTTTAGTTTTATAAAGTCTAACTACTCAACAATTTTTATGCTCGCAGAGAACTTTGAGGTGTTTCAAGATCGGTGAGCTCTATTACAATGTTGGTGACTATGAAACTGCTAGACGATATCTTTCTCGTTATGTTGAGTTTCGTAAAGAGGCAAAAGCACACAAACTTATGGGCCAAATACTTGAGGCTTTGGGACAAAAAGAAGCAGCACTTGTTCAGTACAAATTTGCTTTTGAACTTGACGGTAGACAAGAAGATCTAATTTTGAAAGGTAAGTTAATTTGTCTAATGTAATGAGGAAATATGTTTTATACATTGTCTTTTCCTTTTTTTAACAGTATGCGAACTGCTTGCTGATCCTGAAGTTGGAATTGACATTAACCGTGCCAGATACTGGGTTGAAAGGGCTGATAAACTATTTCCTCGTCATAAATCAGTTTTTCAATTAAAAGAAAAAATTTTATCAATAGAGAGACCTACAAATAATGAAGAAGATCTAGAAAACCTCATCACAGGTACATAAAATTCGTTATTAACAGTATTTATAAGTAATATTATTAGTAGTAACATTGCATTTACTGTTATGTACAGCCGAATTAGCTGCTCGACCATCTGACGTTCATCTCCGAGTGAAATTACTGAAACATTATATTGAAAAGAGCAAGCTGGATGAAGCTTATAAACATGCTACTGAAATTGAGGCAACAAACGTTCACAGAGACAGTCTGGTCTGGTATCAAGTGCTATGCGAGTTGTTCCTAAAGTGCAAAAATAATCGCCAATCAAATTGGTCTTTTTGGATTTCGTATATTTCGTCTCTAGAACGTTATGCTGCTTTATCTTTAAAAGAACAAGGTAGCTCAGTTAGAAAAACTTCTGAAGCTATCCAAGCTGTTTATAAGTAAGTTGCCAAGATCATTTTAAAATAACATTTTTAAAATTAAAGAACAATGTTTAAATGAAAACATTCTTTTTCAGTTTTGACCAACATCTCTTTGAAGCCAAAAGTCAGAGTTTTTCAAGTTACCCATCCTTGACTGAGAGCATTTTTGTGCACATGTGGGGTCAACTGCACTTCCATTTGGCATGTTTGTTACTACAGAGTACTCAGCGCGAACAAAGTAGCTGGAGTGAAGCTGGTCGTTTGTGCGCACCTTTGTTACTCACCGCCGTGCATGTTAAGCCTATGGACTTAACGGCTTCTTGGGCGGCGCATCTTGAGGCACCTATGAAAAATCAATTGCAAATTTGGTATCGCGAGGGATCTTACCGTTGTAGCCAAGCTGGTAAGTAACTAGTTTCTTATTCAAATATCTTCTTATTCAATCAAGATATTGGAAAAATTTCTGTGTATTATTAACATCTGTCACGTAATCGATCTATTCAATTTTAGGTCATGTACTTCACGATTACTCTAGAGGCAATCAAAAGAAACTTATTGGTAATATTGAGAGGTTTTGCACTGGCTCTTGGAGAGATCGATTATATCAAGTAATTACAAAGATATACGAATATTTCTATATTTAATATTGAATTTCAAATTTTTTTTATATTTGTATATTTGAAATACTTTGTTTCAGAGAGTTTTTGTGGGTAAAATTTATCAAAAAATTCGTAGTTCATATTTCACCAACAATAATGCTATGAGTCCTCCGCTGCGACTTATTTCGCACAACGAGCTTAAAAGATTTGACGAAGGTATATTTAATTTTATTTCTTCTATTTTACTTTAAAATCAAACAATTGTCATAATACAATTTATTTAACGCTAGTCGCGGAAGAAGTACGACCTTATTCTCTTCATCATCAAGTTTGGCCAGCTATCAAGACACGCTATAGTAATTCCAATAGCAATAATTTGCATTCTAGTAGATACGAAGGACCTCAACCAAATTTAATTTCTCACTTGTTCTCCGAGCTGCAATTTTCTGTTTACAACCTTAACCAAGCTTCGCCCGTTACCCTCAGTCGTCTTGATGTCGATGCGTTTCTGAATGCAACAGGTAGATTTAATAAACTTTGAAAGTTTAAAATATTTTAAATTTATATACAAATAGAAATTAACAAAAAATATTGTAAAAGCTTTGTGCGCCACTGCGGTCGTTGAGGAACAACAACGTAATACTCTTTGGAATCCTGATCGCTTACCAACTTTACCAGCTGACTTAACGAATCCACTGGGTTCTGAAGAACAAGAAAAATGGTACGTTACTGTTGAGAGTGAAAACATTCCTTTTTTTCTTGTTATTACACAATTAAGGATTATATAAAACTATTTATTTTACAGGTGGTGTGCTGCTTATAAAATGTACCGTAAAGAGGCTTTAGATGATATCGGTGATACCAGGCAATGTTTACAACGGGGGTTGGAAGTTGTGCGTTGTATCGGTAATCACGGTTTGCACCCTTCCATCTTAGTTCATTTAGCTCGGATCTTCCAATTTAGGGTGAATATATTCAACTATATAACTTATTTTTTATATAAAATCAGCTACGGATTCTAATCTTCATATATTTCTTATGTAGGCAAAACAATTACAAGAAAAAAATAGCGAGAGCAGTGATATTCCTGCCTTAGAGTCTCGTTCGGAAATGTACTGGTCAGCTGCCGTTCCATTACTTGAAAGACTGCAAAATAATCAGACGATTCGTTCGTCGCATGTAAAATTATTTGACTACATAGGGTATGATATCTTTGTATAATTTCTTAAAGAATTTCCCAATATAATAGTAACAAAATTTATTTATATATTACAGAAAAGAAATGAATAATATGGAATTAACGCATGCAATTGAAGAAGGCAAATTATTGTTGGCACGGAAACTTGTCAAAGACAAATTTTATGAGCAAGCAATAGAAGCGCTTCAGGCACTCAAATGTCCAGAGGCATCATTTGAGCAGGGCAAGGTAACGTAACAATTAAACAATTACGATCGTTTGTAAATAATATAGTGGATAAGTAAATTAAGTAATCATTATAAAAATAAATTTTAGATTTACAAAAAATTAGGCGATGAGACAATGAGTAGTTTACCGAAGGAAAGTATTACTTCGGAAATGAAATCTCAGCACATAATTATTTTATCAAAAGCGCGAAATTGTTTTTACCTCACTTTGGATCGCTTACGTAGTCCAAATGCTGATCCCAAACATCCATTAAATGCTGAACTCTGTGCTCATATCACTGCAGTAGAGAACGAACTGAAAAGAATCGATCCAGACACTCCATATACTGATCGTAAGTATATAGTCTACATTTACGTCATTGTTATTTTTCCGTCCTTGGTCACGAACTGTTTTGCTTATTTTCTTAGGTAATCGTAACGACTGTGACGATCATTCTGAAGAAAGCTATTCATCAGCACATAGCGATGAGCATCCTTTAGCCGCTAATTCCTTGCCAATAATTAATAATTCTTTACAAACACCAATGAGAAGTATTCGTCGAACACCGAGACAGTCGAGTACACCTCGCCAGCAAAATCAAGATGCATTAGATGTATATCGTAATCTTAACGTACGTTTCAATTGTATACAAATATTTGTTCTCAACAACGTTTATTAAAAAAAGTTGTTATTCAGCAGGAAGCTCGTCCAAGTCCTGAACGCCTTGATGCGCAGATTCGCCAACTCGTTCATTCTATTGAATCCTTGAAAGAACAAAATCGTGAACAACATAGAGCTATGATATCAAAACTAGATGAGCTTATCAAAATTAGTGCTCGCAAAGAAAGCAGCAAACCGCGACCTCAACCTACAGTTAATCATAATTTAGAGGATGAATTGTATGGTTATAATGAAGAAGATTACAGGTAGAACATAGAACTTATTTTTTAATTTTTTTTTTAATTGAATCAATTTTAAATATACTGTTTATCTTGCAGAGATTATGCCAATTATAGTAACAACTCGTTGCCAAATCCAGTAGTCAACCGTGCTTCAGCTCTTGTTCAAAATCTGTTCGCTGCCCAACGCCACGCTTATTCACCTCTTGTCTATCCACCCCCTGCAGCTGCCGGTGCCCTTCCAGGCTATTGTGCTAATAACTTGCCTTACGATGCAGCAACAGCAGCTGCAGTTGCCGCTGCTGGACAGCACTTGCCTGGTTTCTATCCTGCTGCAGCCGCCGGTGTTTACCCGATGTCATCCCTTTATCGCGGAGGCTTGGATTCATTAACGCAAATGCAGGAAAATGTATTGCAGCATGGACTATTTGGCCAAAGATTGGGTGGTCCGTTACCTGACTATACCACTAATCAACACTTAACGGCTCAGCAACAACAACAACCATTAGGTCAAGTTGGACAATCGCTTAGCCAAGTTGGACAGCAGATTGGACAACAATTGGGACAGATGCAGATTAATGAGCCACCGAAGACAGAACCAAAGTTTGGGTATGACCCTTCTCTTTTTATTTAAACTCAATTATAGCATATTTAAAAATATATACAGATTTACAACAATTCGTAATCTTACGTAAGTTAAAATGTATACTTTAATTTCATTCAAAGATATGCTCCAACAAACGAGCCACATCCATCAGATTCTGCGGCTGCTTCTCTACCCAAAGATACTAGCAATGTTAGTTCTACTACAGCCTCAAATGCTTCACGCAAAGCATTGCCTGTTAACGTTGTAATCACTACATCGGATACTCTACCGACGTCGGCTCCATCAATTCAGCCAATGCTTAGTGTTACAATACCTGCTCAGCATAGATTAGGCGTTTCTCCTTCGCCAACTGTCAATCATCAACAACAGCAGTTGCAGGGTAACGAGCAAGTACCTCACAGTTATCAAATATCCATGCCATCGCAGCCTACAATACCCACCACAGTCAACCTTCCTCCGCTTTCTACTACTATTACTATGAGTTCTCCAGTTATCAAGTCTCAGGGTGAGTTGAACTTTGAAGTCTATTGAATTAATTATTAAAAGCCTAAATGAGAAGAATATATTTTGAAATGTTTAGTTACAGATAACCAAAATTTGAGTATTATCTCGACCGGCTCACGTCACAGTAGTTCTGACGTGACTGAAGTTGAACACGATCCTATTCCTGACTTTGCGCCAATCATTCCTCTACCTGACGAGGTACCGGTCACAACTGGTGAAGAAGACGAAGAAGAGCTTTACTGTGCACGTGCTAAGCTTTTCCGCTTTGCTGACAAAGAGTGGAAAGAACGTGGTATTGGTAACGTTAAATTACTTAAGAATGCTGAAGGCAAAATACGTTTACTCATGAGACGTGAGCAAGTTTTGAAAATCTGCGCTAACCACATGCTCAGGAAAGATATGGAATTAACTATGATGAAGAATAATGAAAAAGCATATATTTGGGTGGCTAATGACTTTGCCGACGAGGAAGTACGTCTTGAAAAACTGTGTATTAGATTCAAAACTGCAGAGGAAGCTGCTAGTTTCAAGGAAAACTTTGATAAAGCAAAAAATAGCTTACCCGATGATGATGCTAAAACCACCACAGAAACTACCACTGTATCTAGCAGGTGCGTTAAGTAAGATTTATAATTATTTATTTTAGAGTATTCAACGAAAATTATTTTTAACAAGGAATATCTATTGTAGCACAAACAAGTCTTCAACAAAGCCGACAATGCCCGAGACAGTGTCTACTAATAAGCCCGTAGAAAAGGTTGGCGGCTTCTCATTTACTTCTTCACCAATTATCCAGAAAGCGCCTAGTGCAGCGGATAAACCCGAACAAAATAAAACTGAAGAACCAGCTAAACCTAGTCCTTTCGCGTCTTTCTCGTTTGTCAAATCAACAGATCCAACGCCAGCAGCTAAAGCACCTATCAGTGGAGGTTTCAGCTTTGGCAACCTACAAACACCTCTCATCAATCAAGATCGTAAGCATTTAGCAATTAATATGTATTTTCATTTCAATTAGTTTTTTATTAACAACTATTATTTTTTCTTTGTAGCTTGCAAGCCTGCCACCTTCGGCAGCTCAGCGGTATCAGATATTCCATCACCTGCCTCGAATCAAGAACGTAAGTATTTTATGTAGTATAATGCGTCATTATATTTTATTGAGTTATAAATCATCAAAATTTTTTTAGTGTTCAATTCACCGAGTGATCAAACACCTCTATTCAATCGCAGACGTCCAGTTGCTCCTGGGCCCACAGATGTATCCAAAGGTATTTATTAATAGTATTTAATCATAGTATAATTTTAAAATGAAATAAAATAATTTTGTATTTATAGGATTTTATGAAAATTTTATTTTTCTGTCGAATTTCAGGAACCGAAGTCAGTCAAATAGAAAATGGTGAAATTGTTATAGCACAGCAAAATATCAATCTTATGCATTTCACAAGTGATAATAAATTATGGAAAGAAAAGGGCAATGGAATAATAAAAGTAGGTTCATAAACCAATGTTTTAAAATGTGCTTAAATTATTGTGAAATAGTTTGGTTTATAAAATTATAAAATAATTTTTTAACAGGTTTTATTTGATAAAACGACTGGAAGAGTTCGTCTTTTGATGAATACGGAAGATAATACAAAAACCATATACAATCAAATATTACCACCAAAAACTGTATTCAACTTAAAGTCAGATACAGTAAATTGGACCTTAGAAAATGAAAAAAATAAACCTGATTCTTATTTAGCTCGATTCAAGAATTATGATCAGGTGAATAATAGTGAAGCATTCTATTTAAATGTTAAAGATTACAATCTAAAAATGTACGTTTTGCTTTTAGGCCTCGCTCTTCCAAAAATCTCTGATGGGATACTTAGAAAAATCAATAAAATTAGCAAGTAGCAATAAAACAGCTACGCAACAGAGACCCTTATCGGAAATGTTCAAGCCGGCTGCTGGTTCTTGGGAATGTAAAGCTTGCTACATGCGTAACGACGGTTTAGCAAAGAACTGTATAGCTTGCCAGGAACCTTCTCCGGCTGCTATTGCAGTAGCAACACCCGCGGCCAGGCCGACTGTACAAACTGTCAGCAAAAACTTATTGGATCAATTCAAGCCAGCGGCAGGTAAAGAATTTGTATATTACTGAGCAAAATTTTCTGATGTAAGTAAGATCTTTAAATAAATAGTTATATTTCATTAGGTTCATGGGAGTGCAAAGAATGTTATATACGTAATAATGCTGGTGTCACTAAGTGCGTAGCCTGCCAAGCTGCAGCACCAGGCCAACCTGCTGCGGAACCATCAGCACCTGTTGTAACATCATCAACTGACAAACCCTTATCAGAGTTATTTAAGCCACCAGCGGGTTCTTGGGGGTGCACACAATGTTATGTTGTTAATAATCAATCGAATGAATATTGTGCGGCTTGTGACAAACCTAAAGATCCGTCTATGCCACCAAAACCTAAAACCACTGGTGGATTCTCTATTAATTCACAAGCACCTGATACTAAGCCGACTTTTACATTCGGAATTCCTCAGGTACTTTTAATAAATAACTTAGATATACATACAATCTTTAATGTATTACTCATATTTAAAATAAATGAAATGTTTGCCTATTCAGGGTGGCCAACCGGCAGCAAACAAACCAAGTACAGGTTTCAGTTTCAATCTCACCACTAAACCAGCTAGTGAAAATGCTGTTTCTTCGCCTATAAACATTTTCGGTAATAACAAGACACCGAATTCAAGCTTCCAATTTGGTATGCAACCACCTAGTACACCACCAAACTCGGGCGGTGAAGGTCCGTTCACTTTTGGTTCACCCGGTAAATCGTTCGATTTCCAATTCCAAGCAAAATCACCGCCAATCAAATCACCAGAGCGACATGAAACCAGCGATGAAGATGTTGTCGAGGAAGCTGAAGACGTATACTTTGCACCCGTTATACCACTGCCTGATAAAATTGACGTTAAAACAGGAGAAGAGAATGAGGATGTACTATATAGTCATAGAGCTAAGTTGTTTAAGTTTGATAGTTCTACCAAAGAATGGAAAGAAAGAGGTTTAGGTGACATCAAACTTTTGAGGCATGTGGATACGAAGAAACTTAGACTTGTTATGAGAAGAGATCAGGTACTTGATTCAAAAATTGATATGAGTGTTTACACCTATTCTATGCAATGATTAATATTATAATTTTTATTATAATATTTTTAGTATAAAATGAATTGCAATAATTCAACTTTTTTTTATTATAGGTGTTAAAATTATGCTTGAACCATGGTGTAACCGCTGCTCTAGAAATCACATCGAAAGATGATAAGACGTGGATGTGGTCAGCTGGTGATTACAGTGAAGGTGAAATTGAATACATGCAATTCGCTTGTCGATTCAAGACACCTGAAATTGCAATAGATTTCAAAAAGGCTGTGGATGATGCTTGTAGTGGCGTGGAAACTAATATTACCAGCACGGTTTCTACTATAAAAACAATACCTAAGACAGATTCTTCCTCCGACATCGAGGTAAATTCGTGAGATTTAATTATTTGAATACGTGAATTTAGTTTACCATACTTGTTTTATTCCATTGATTTCTTATTTTTATTTTATAGATTGTTTATGAAACCAAAGCTACTCCCGAAGAAAAAGCCGCAGCATTGAAACTTCAACTACCCGAAAATTTCTATTCGTATAAGTACAAACCTGACTGCCCTGGCTGCATTGGCTGTAAAGATTCAGGCGAATCTCTCTTCAAAAATGACAAAACAAAGTCTCAACACCAATCTGCAATAGCAAAACCAAACGCACCTATCTTTGTCAAAGCAAATGATTCAGCGCCAGTTTCTGCAAGTGCATCAGCTTTTGGAAACATTTTCAGTAAACCGGCGACGACTATCGCACCGTCGACCCAACCTAGTTCTGGACTAAAGACGACTTTTGGTTCCTCAACCCCACCGATCTTTGGAGGTACTAAAAATATTTTTGGCGAAGACAACACAGGTAGAAATACTCAGCACTTTAAGTCATAAATTTTTTATTTATATTATAAAACTCAAAATATTGATTTACTATTTTACTAGCAACGAAACCAACAAGTTTTTTTTTTGGTCAAACAAACACTTCATCTGCAGTCAAACCTGATTCTCAAAATGCCACTGGTCTTGAAAATCTGAAAATCTGCGAGCCTTCTGTCAAACATCAACCATCATCTATGACAACTAGTACCACTACTGCTAATATCTTTGGTGGTTTTGTAGGAAGCACGACGACAACACCTTCAATAAAACCGACTATTCCTTCAATATTCAATGCACCAATTAAAAACGTTTTTGAAGAATCTAAACCTCTTTTTGGAGATAATAAACCAGTCTTCGGAGAAAAAAAACAACTCTTTACAGAGTCTTTTGGAGAATCTAAGCCTCTTACGATGACTCCAAGTGCTTTTGGAGACAGCAAACCACCCACAACAAATATTTTCGGAGGTACAGCTGCTTCAACTGTCGCATCAACAACTACGACAACCACCAGTTCAATATTCGGTACAGCAACGACTACTACGTCTTTATTTGGTGGAACCACAAGTTCTACGCCAACATTTGGAACTTTAGCAGGCCAGGGTAATACTGCAAATGGAGGTAAGTTTACTTAATTTTAATACCTTTTTTAATATAAGATTTAACAAATTTAAATAAATATTTTAATCTTACATTTAATGTAATATATCTAGGTTTATTTAGCTCGAGTACTTTTGGCAGTGTCGCGCCTACATTGAATGCTAAATCTACAACTGCACCAGCTATAGCGACTACGATGTCTACAACAGTCGGTATATTTGGGTCTAATTCTACTAACTTATTCAGATCGAAGTCAATCTTTAATACTGGTACTACTAACATGTTTGGCGGATCAAAGCCTGTGGTCGGAGATAACGAAACAAAGAAAGAGGGGGGAGTCAATTTCTTACCCACCGAGAAATCACTATCATTCTCAACTTTAGCTGCGAAGACTTCGGAGCAGCAACCTGCTTTTAAGACGGGTATGTCAAATTTAATTAATTTAATTATTCTATATATTTATTTAACAAATTAAAGTTATTTAAACTTAATTTATATCTTTCTGCAGATCCTAACTTCACGTTTGAAGGAGCAGGAGCTTCTGTTTTTGGTGGTAAAAATGCTCAAAAGACTGCTGATAAGACTTCTACAACACCTAATTCTAATAAAGACAAAGAGAATGATGAGGAAGGTGATGAGGAAAACGAGAACGGGGAGAACGAACACGATCCGTACTTCGAGCCCATTATTCCTTTACCAGATGCTATTGAAGTACGAACTGGAGAAGAAGATGAAGAAAAAGGTTAATATTTTATAATTTGTCAAGGAGGATCTTAAAAATGTTAACTATTTATTAACAAAATTGAATCTATTATACATTTACAGCATTTTGCCAACGCGCTAAGCTCTACAGGTATGACAACAATACGAAAGAGTGGAAGGAGCGAGGAACTGGTGAGATGAAGCTTCTACACCATGCGGATCACGGTACTTACCGTCTGTTGTTGCGTCGTGAACAAGTACACAAAGTGGTGTGTAATTTGCTCTTGACATCGGATCTTGAGTTCCGCGAGCTCAATTCATCAGATCGTGCTTGGATGTGGGCTGGCATGAATTACGCCGAACCTGATAATCCCGAGGTTGAGCAACTTGCCGTCAGATTTAAGACACCCGAGCTGGCCGGACAGTTCAAGGAGGCAGTGGAGAAGGCACAACAGGCTCTCACCGAAAAGCAGATGCAAGGTAGCTAAGTGTCGTTTTATACGCACAATCCAACACGGCGGAATTTTTTTTGAACGTGAATAATTATTCTGCTTTTATCATAAGGGATTGGTTAATAGGCCTAAGAAGATATAATCCGGGGATTCCTTTTATTATTTTTGCCCCAATAAAGGGAGAGAGGGGTGCATGTACGTCATTTTAAAAAGATTAGAAATACTATCATACTCAAATTGAAATCAATAGTTCTTGATTCTAATTTTTTGATAAATACGCTCTACGTCAACAATAAACTCCTTGCCTATAAAAATAGGTGATCTCGTTTGTAAATACTACTCCATAAAGTTTTTCTTATTATATTTCTATTTCGTATGCAGAATCATAATTGGCATGATATTGCATAACTGGCTATACACAAGCTAGTAGTCAAATGTTTTCGTTATGCACTCAAATTAACACAAGCAATAAATTATCATTCTTATTTAAGACTGCAGCTTTATTCATTTATTGTTAGTATTACATTATTTATAAGGTATTAAATTGATGTAAATCAATAATCTTGCATTCCCTCGTAGCGTTTTAACTTCGGGCGTTTAATAATATGATTCAATCGCGGATTGATTGTTATGGTAAAAATTTGCACGTTATAAACCATGCAACTTATTCACAATCTTAGATTTGACGTCTCATTTCATAAAAAAATTATTTGTAATATACGCCAAAATTCTTTACTTCTTTTCACTTTTTAAGAAAATAAATGAAAAGCTAGTAATTGTATTATAAAATTGCGTGTATAGGAAAACATGAATTTCGAGTTTAGTTATCAATTTTTCTTGTTGAATATTATGAATATTTCTTTAACTTTGTTATATTTTAACTTTAAATAGCTCGAATTCAGTTTTCTAAATAAAAGTACACCAGCAAATTGTTTGACATATTTTCAAATTCTTTTCATAGGCTCATTAACAATGATCAATTTATAGTCCTTGTATTGTAAATTTCACTTGTAAAAAGGTTAGGACAAATTATAATGTTAACTTTTCACTGGTATTTGCCCTTCACAAAGAGACGCAGTTTTTATTTAGCTGTAACAGAAAAAAACTTGTATGTTATTGTTGTATACAAAATTTTATGTTTATTTCATTTTTTAAAGCTTCGGTTCATTTAGTTTGCACTTAAGTTGATTATAATTAATTTGTAAGAAAAACTTAACCTTGAAGTTTGTATGGCATTTTAATTAAATCGATTATAAATAAAAATAAATTAATTTTACATTGTTATTTTTTTCATTGTATTAAATTATTATTCAAGTTTACTACTAGTCTTAAAAAGAAATTATTTGTGTTGAGAATATTTTCAAGTTAAATATAATCTACTAAGTTTCCGAATTCATTCTAATTAATTAATAAAATAATTATCTCTTGAGGTGAGTATTCAAAACTTTCTTAGATCAAACAGAAATTCTACTAAAAATCAATATAATTTATACATCACCCAATAGTCCTAATATTGTTTATTGCGATTCTTGTTTTTAATCGATTGCGCGTTGTGCAAATTTACATCGTAACAAACTGTATACTAAATAATATCCAATGAATCGCGCATTATATTGTAGGACAATAAAATGTATATGGCGTGTCGATTCGAAAAAGTTCGAAAAATTCTGAAAAATTATTTCGAATTTACCAAAAGAAACTTTTAACTGATTTTCGGTACCTTCCTATCTGTTAAACTTATAGATATTCAAAATGCATCATACGACAGTGGTGAGGAGGATTATGTAGAAGGCGTTGAGTCCGAAGAGGACGAGGACGAGGAAGAGGACGTAGAGGAAGACGAGGAAGATGAGGATCAGATGACGATGTTTGAAAAGCGAGCAACGTTGTATTCCCAGAACGAGGGTGAGCTTAAATGGAATCACGTAACTATGGGCAATCTTAAGGTCATTTACGACTCGACGTTCTTCGGAGCTCGAATCATCGTGGAAAATGACAACAAAGATGTTACCAGTGACACCGTTATCAGTATGGACACCACGATGCAGGTGAGTTTTCTCCATTTAATTAGCATGCACATATATGTATTCCAAATGAAAATCACTTAGAATTATTATGTCAAATAGTCTATTAGAATCTAAATTAATCATATTTTTTTAGCGCAATGATAAAGAATGCACGTGGACAGCGATTGACTATGCCGTTGATCCTCGCGTGAGACGCACTTTGAGGGCTGTTTTCTCGTCAACTCAAACCTCTGAGCAAATGTATCAGACCTTCCAAGAAGTAAGTTTACTCAATTCAAATTCATTTAAGGTTTACATCAACTGTCTGTTGCACTGAGTTAATATTCATTTTTATTTTGTTTTTGTTACAGGGACTAGAATGTGCCACAAAAGCGGATATTCGAGAATAAATCGTTTATTTGCTTTCACCAAAATAGAAAACAAATCTGTACAATTCGATTTTAAATTTTTTTTTGGAATTATTAGTGTATAAAGAAATTATTATAGCGTTTTTACGTAAAAAGAAGAACGACGAACAGTCATAGACTTTTTAAAGTTTAAGAGGAGCTTCTGTAATAATTATATTTCTCTTTGTTCGTCTGTTTTTAGTTATTTTTTCAACTGTTGTAATTATATAATGATCGTGTAAATGAAAAAAACGAAAAGAAGTTAGCGTAATTAGTTTTAGAAGGAGTAATTTTTTTCTTATATCGTTTTTTCTCTTATATGTATGCATCTACAGTGACTGTAAGTACTAGATCTCGCATGCAATTACGCCAATCAAGTAGTTCAAAGATCAGCCATCTATTTTTGTGTAAATTGGCTTGTGATAATGATTATTATTATTATAAACCAAATTTTATTTATAAATAGAATAAAAAATTGACTCCAACTAAGTACTTTAATCTGTAAACTTGTCTTATCTTATGATTTAAACTTACATTTTGATTGTACATCATTTAATAAAAAAAAATATTTCCTAAGTTATAAAGTAAGAAGTTCTCAGTTGTTATTGATTTGTCTTTATCGATACCAAATCGTCCATATTTTGTTTCTCAAAATTAATTGATCCATTGTATCCGACTCGTTACAGTAAACAAGTGTGTTAAGTAATAACCATTTTGCAGTATTAATAATTCTTTCTTAATTATTTGACGACCTTCAACTATTCGTGCATATTTTTTCGCAAAAACAATAAAATCAAATCAATTGCATAATTATCATTGGACGAGTAGAAAATTTCTCGTCAAAACATTAGAATTTTTAATGTATAAACATTTTATTTTCTGAAATGTTCTTGTTTTTGTAAAAGTACTTACTATTCACTGCGCGCTAAACCTGATTAAGAGTATTCAAGGATACGCAAACAAGTGATTGTATGTATATCTATATCTATATATATATATATATATGCATATGCATATAGATATAGAAAGAGAATCACGATGACTGAGCATTTTGAGCGTCTGTAGATGTATCCCTACTACTCAGATCTAAAACCAAACGAACACGGACTTTGACCTCATAACGGCTGAAACATACACTGGACGACTTTACGCTTACGTAGGTTGCCGCCACTTGCCGGGAGTCGACTATCGCGAGTAGACGTATTACTTCTTCTTTAATTTGTTTGAGTATTCAATTTTCCACAAAAATGACTACTATCACTAAAGGTATGTAATATGTTGATTTTATGATGATTTCAAATAAGACAAGTAAAAAATATAAATTGAATAAATGATACTGTAATTTATCTTCGTACATCGGTATATTGAAACAGACGTTTGGTTTTCATATAAAATTTATAAACCTACTGTTATCTTTACCATTTTCAGTTTTTAATGGATATTCTGAGCTGTAAATACAGTTTTTGCTGAGTTTATAGAATGTACACTTGTTTTTGAAGTTTTAAACCTTCTTTTTTATCATATATAGTTTAGAACACTATATTCTAAGTATAATACATAATTATTCATGTACCGTATGTGGATATTAATCGAATATATATATGTATATATTATTTTGAATAGCATATCAGTTGATAAGTGTTATATCAAGCAACTTTTTCTTTTATTGAATACAATATTAATTGATGCTGATCGCTAACTGTTGTTAAAAAACATGTTTTCTAGTTTAAATTTTGTTTGTCTTTATCTCGTGCTTGTTATATTTTAAGGAATTTTCATTGTCGCTGCCAAGCGTACACCCTTTGGAAAAATGGGTGGGTCTTTCACAAACAAAAGTATATCAGAATTATCAGTAGTAGCTTCTAACGCAGCTATACAATCTGCCAATTTAAAGCCTGAACAGATTGATAATGTAGTATTTGGAAATGTTTTACCTGTAAGTTTATTTTATCAATAAAAACATAAATGAAACAATTTTTTTGAAATATTAATATTTATGTTTTTTGTTATGAAGTTATCTTCGTCAGATGGTGCATTTATGCCCAGACATGTATTGTTAAAATGTGGTATTCCTCTTGAAAAGCCAGCTTTAGGCGTTAATCGTCTATGTGGTTCTGGATTCCAAGCAATCGTCAGTGGTGCTCAAGTAAGGAACACAATTAATTCTTTAGCTATTTATATATGTTGAATTTCTATTAAATAAGTAATTTATTACAGAGCATTCTGACTGGAGAAGCACAAATAGTATTGACTGGAGGAACTGAAAACATGAGTCAAATGCCATTTGTAGTCCGTAATGTTCGGTTTGGAACAGTTTTAGGTCAAAAACATGAATTTGAAGATTCACTTTGGTTAGGATTACTCGATACACACTGTGGCTTACCCATGGGTATGACAGCTGAAAAGCTTGGAGCTCAATTTGGAATAACAAGAAAAGAAGTCGATGAGTTTGCTTTAAGAAGTCAACAGTTGTGGAAAGCAGGTAAGATTTGCCATTACTACACTATTGCAATGAAATTTCATAAAGGAATTATAACTTACTAAGCAAATCTAAATGTATTTAGCCAACGATGGTGGCTATTTCAAAGCGGAAATAGCACCTGTAGTATTAAAATCCAAAAAAGGAGAGGTATCGGTAGCAATTGATGAACATCCAAGACCTCAAACCAAAATTGAGGATCTTGCTAAACTTCCATCAATCTTCAAGAAAGATGGTTTGGTCACTGCAGGAACAGCATCTGTAAGATTCTAAATAAATGTGTATTGTAAAATTTACCCTCTGTTTGAAAATTGTAATAATATTCGTAATATGTTTACTATATAGGGAGTCTGTGATGGAGCTGGAGCTGTTATTTTAGCCAGTGAAGAAGCTGTGAAAGCTAATGGACTTAAACCATTAGCACGTTTGGTTGGTTATAGTACTGTTGGTGTTGACCCAACTATTATGGGAATTGGACCATCTCCAGCAATTAAGAATTTATTAAGCGCCGCTGGAAAATCATTGAATGATCTAGAGCTGGTTGAGGTATAACTATTTGTTTTATTAATAATGACATTGTAAAGATTTAATTTTCCAAACAAATATTTTTTTGTGTCACAGATCAATGAAGCCTTTGGAGCTCAAACTCTTGCTTGTGCCAAAGATTTGAATCTTGATATCAACAAACTTAATGTAAATGGTGGAGCTATTGCTGTTGGACACCCTCTTGGAGCTTCTGGATCTCGTATTACTGCTCATTTAGTTCACGAACTTAGGTTTGTTTTACATAAAATTCATGTGAATTGTAATTTAATACGTAATATAATTTCAATAAAACTTTTTACTTTTCTTTGTTCTACAGACGAAGAAACGCTGGTAAATTTGCCATTGGATCAGCTTGTATTGGAGGTGGTCAAGGAATTGCTGTTCTAGTTGAGGCTCTTTAAACATTCTTGTTAATAAGTTGTTGAAAATTACTATTAACTGCTTTACAGCTAAACGGTTTCCGATTTTATATGAATTTTAAAAGATATCAATGCAATGATTAATTATATGACAAACTATTTTTTAGAGATATGTGATTTTAATATCTGAATATTGTATAGAACAATATTAATTATTAAGCTATATATATATTTTTATACTTACATTATGTATATCATAGAATCATGAAAAAATTTTATACAATTTTTAAAATTTTGCAAAATAAAATATGGATTTTAAAAACGTTTTCTCGGTATTTTTATTAAAAATTTTATAAATGAACAATTTACTGAAAATTGACATTTCAGTTAATTAAATTTTGTCAATAAATCACAAAACTTTCAATTCTAATATTACATCATATTGTATTTTATAAATACAGTTTTTGTATAAAATGACTAAAAATAATATACTCTATAAATATTGCAACGGGTAAAATGCTTTTAAAGATGTTTTAACAACAATCTGCGTTATCTTATTTATCGAGAACAAACATTAATTTTTATATTAAATCGATATACGCTGTATATAACGACTAGTCTTTTTGCACTGAAATATGAGAATAATTTAAAATTAAGTTTCCATAGATCAATTCCAGAATGGAATTCATTCTTTCTATTTATTTAAATTTATACAAATAGTCAAAATGATCATGTGCTTTCTGGCAAATTCACCGTTACATACAGAGTACCACGAATTTGACATTTCAAATAAATTAAGAATTCTGTAATATATTATATAATGTAAATTCATAAAATGCAAATAACCACACAGATATTACGATTCATGTTCTTGACACTGTCATTATAAATTCTGATAACTGTTATATTCAAACTAAAATATTGTTTTGAAAATATAGTTAAAATAATTTTAATTCTATATCATAAATATGG
This sequence comes from Apocrypta bakeri, assembly GCA_018906985.1. NCBI lineage: Eukaryota > Metazoa > Arthropoda > Insecta > Hymenoptera > Pteromalidae > Apocrypta > Apocrypta bakeri. Next base: position 1,271,395 of record JACCIA010000016.1, on the reverse strand, counting down.
CAACAAAGCATTCTGCAGACCCTAATTTTATACATCACAATTGTTGCTCTGATATCAACTCTGAATCAATATTTTTATTCAAAATTTGAGTTAACTTCTATGATAATTTAGTAGATCAACGCGTATCCTTTACTAAAGACAAATCGCAATGAATCTGATTGCAAGCATTTTATAAGAACAGGGCACGACAAGTGCATAAATTCAATATCTGACATACAAAAGTGCTAGATAGTGTAAAAATAGTTTATGTAATATTATTTATGTATTTCAGTTCGATTTACCTTAGCTTTGCATACATCCGTTAATCTATCTAGTATTGATACGTCATGATATGGATAAATAGCAATCTAAGGTTTTAGTTACATTAAAACTTATTGTACGTTACAACACGAGTTTTTAACTTTTTACCCGAAGGATATGTAATCTCCAAGATTAAAAAAATGCAAATTTTTTAAGAAAATTCATAAAAATTTTAAAAACTTTTTTTAGTTTTTTCTTTTTTACCTATAAATAGATATAGAATCTTTTAAAGACAAGGCTTACCTATTTATAAATGCCGCTGCAAGTGCTGATAGCGTCTATTAAAGCACTTGTTATTTTACTAGTAAATAAAAACTCGTTCCACAAGTACCGAAATACGAGAAAATAAATATATTTTCTTAGCAATTACTTAAGTATACCACTAAAAGAGTTTAAATATCTTTCGGTGGTGTATCCGATAATGTCGTATTTCCTGTTTGCACTCCACCAGTGTACAGGACTAATTTTTCTCTCTTGTAAAACGGTACGATTTCGTCAATACTGGCAAATGATTGTTCATCGGGTTTGGACGAACCCAATGCATACCTAGTGGATTGTTGTAAGTATTAATTTTTATATTCATCGCACATTATTGTGTAATGAATTAACGATTACATATTTTCCTAGTGCAATTATTAATAACGTTTACTAGCATATGTGAACCAGTAGATATTTTTATTAACTTTATCTTACCTATTGTCAAGTCTTCTTCTAACAGGAACATTATAAACTCTGTCACGGCACCATAATACCAATGTAAGTGGATTATTTGGATTAGTAGTGGACGGTCTCATTAGGAAATAGCCATCGGATCCATTGCCAGTAGTGCATTCTGTAAGAAAAATAACAAGAATTTTGATGAATTGTTCAAAATTCGCTTTATTAAAGAAAATGTCAGTATTACAAAATTGCGCGTTCCTAAGAGGAATTAATTACTTGAATTAAACAATTTATAGATGTAGATTTTATTTAAAAAATGTTTTAATTCAAGTAAATGGCATCTTTTTCAACGAAGCAATATTTTAATAAACACATTTTCGTATATATAATATATATGTCGCAGATATTTTTTGACAGTACATATTTTAAAGGTATATACATACGTTTTTCGATGAGAGAATTTGCTTGATCCCTTGTAAGATTATGAAACCAAGGTCTTTCGTAGTAGGACTGCTTATCTGGTGGAGGTGGTAGAGGTCTAGCTGCATTATTCAAGGATGTCGTGCTGCCAGTGTGCGGTAGTGTCGCAGATTTTTTTTCCAGTGATCGTTCTACAAGGAGAAAAATCAAATATACAATTAACATTCTTAATCAATCAATTGCCAATCGCGGTTTCCCTACTTTGATCAAAGCAATAAATTTTTTTCGTCGAATACACACTGGCTAAATTAAGGCGTGCCTGGGCGAGTGTCTCCTGTGTTAAGCACTCATTAAGGGTCGTTTGTCGGCGCACGCTCGGCCCGATGAGCCGTTTAGGCTCGCCGATTAACGTGGCCATGCTCGCACGTAGGCGCAAAATGATTAATTATTAATTGGTTTAAGACCGAAATTTTGATACTCGTTCGTCCGCTTAAAATCTACTTCGATTCGAGTTTACAAGAATTTAACTTGAAGTTCCAAATTCACGAGAAGACAAGAAAGTAGGTGCAAACGCTTCGGAGACTAGAGCAGAACTGAGCCAAGATAGTGTGCTGATGATCGGAGAGGAAATATTTCGTCGCGTTGGTCCCGCACGGTATGGGGCCACTACGCCGTGATTTTTTCAGCACCTACAGCCAGGAAAATTCCAAAATACTATCGGTACAATCTTTTTATAGAAACACGTAGTCATTGAAAACATTCGGAAAACTAGACCCGGCTAGAAACAGAATACACAAATAACTTGTTTACTAGGACGTATAGTCGTGACGTTTACTAAAAAATGGTTACTACAAATGCATTGAAAGTCCCGTCGTTTGTGAGCAGTACCTGGTGGTTCGGGTGGTGACGCTAATCGGGAATGCGCAAACGCCCTTTTAATTTTGACAATCATATCTGCCACTTCGTCGGCCAGTCGCGCGCTTAGCCCTCCCACGAGCTGTCCACCGAGTCTCAAGTAGAAACATGAACACACCATCACGCGCGTCACCCTACATTATTTCATAGAAGGCTGACTTTGACTAATTTTTGCTGCACTTCAAATTCTATATTATCAAGCGTGATACTGTAAATTTTCACTCGCGTCGCATGTCGACACTCGCGAAAGTCTCTTCGTACTGAGATCTAATGCAAGTACATTAGGTTACATTTGGATTCGATGTTGCGCAGTCAGGCGCCATTTGTGTCACACATGTTATCGTGCGCCTGTGAATGCTATAGTTTTTGCTGTCTCTCTGCTTTTCTTCATTTTATTTCTCGATGATGTAGTACTTCCCACGTTGATTATTAACACCCATAACGCGTAAAAAATGCAAATTACAAAATATTTACCTGACAGAGAAACAGCTTTGTTCAGATTATTTTGTACAGTCGTGATGCTTGGCGGTGGTTTCGCAGGCAATGGCGGCGGATTCACGGAGGTTTTACCATTCGACTCGCTTTTATAATCGCAGCCGTTCTCTTCGGGCTAAAATATTGCGCGATGACATGGGAAAAATATAACTTTTGACAATTACACCATTAACATACGAGAAAAGAGTTTTCAGACTAACCGATTCCGTGATGGATTCGTAAATTTCATACACCTCCTCCTCATCCTGTCCCATGGAAATGGGTGGCAGGTAAACGCTTTCAACGGAGCTGGGTCTGGCACTACCGCTTCCAGTGGACAATGACTGACCACTATCTGCCCGTATAATCGAGTTACGTTGATGTTGCTCAACAATCTGCTCGTCGAACGCTTCGTATTCTTCCTCGTCCTCGCTTTCATCGACCGTACGAGTCGTTGGCAAATTTGCCACTAGGTCGAAGCCATGAATCGAGACCGGGGGCTTTGGTAGGTTTTTCAAAGCGTTTTCTGTAGTATTGTTATTGTTGTTATTGTTGTTATTATTATTATTGCTATTGTTGTTATTGTTATTAACTGGCTTATCCGTTGATTCGAATTTGGTCGGCGACAGGGTCTTTCCTAAAAATTCAATTTTATTTTCTCAAAACACAACGTATAAGATACTTCGATAAAAGGATCGAAATGATTGTGCTTACTTTGAACATCCCCGTGCCCGTTGCCATGAACCATTTTCGAGTTTTTGTACAGGAAGGATTTATTGAGCGAATCGGGTTTTGGTGTGATTGTAGGTTTACTGTTGTTGTTAGGGCTTGCCCCTCGGAGTATCAGCTGTTCCTTTAGTGTGTCAGAGAGACTTTTTCGAGCTTCGCCATTTGAGTGTAATTTCGAGACGTTTTTCCTCGCTAATACTGTTGGAGAATTTGCGGCAAAGCCAATATTTGCATACGTATTCTCAGATTCCAACTCGGCTGAACTGCAATTCGCATATGTGCTTTCGGTAATGAGAGATACTTCCGATCCCAATAAACTTTTATCGCGGTCAATGCGATTGAGTCTATGAAAAAGGATGCATAACGTATACATGTGAGGAGAAAATTATCATAATGAATCATTACGTTCTGAATCGAATGAGAGAGAATTTATATCTATACAATATTTATTAGTCATTTTCACCATAAAAGTTTATTCTACTGGTTTTCAACATAAATTCACTTTTATATAAGCATTGAGAATTTCAAAATACTAAAATGCTTATTTAATGATCATTATAACAAATATATTACACATTGAAATAACTACTTGAATTCGTTAAAGCATAATTAATTCGATGAAATTACGACACAATGTATATAACAATATTTACTGCTTTTTTAAAAATATACTTCAAAGATGTACTTAAAAATCACGCGCAAACATAAATTCATACATTCGATCGTTTCGTTAATTCAGTCTTATCAGAGAAAAAAGTTCTTACGATTGAGAAGATCCTTTTAAATCGTTCTCTATCTTGATCCTATCGTTTTCTTGAAAAAGTTTCAACGTACTCCTAAAATCCGGATTTGTATCCTTGACGGTGGGCAGCATCTCGACGGCACTACTCTCGATCGGCTCGTCGTCAACGCTATCTTCGAAATCGGTGTCCCAACCTGTGTCGCTTAAAGTTTCGGCGTCTTGTTGCTGCTGCAACTTCATTAACTCGCGCGGTGACGTTAAAGCTGTCGTAAGTTGCGGATCTGTGGTTTCTGCTGCTGGTGGTGGCGCTGGAGGTGAATCTTGCCGATAGTGTCGGTCCTCGACATACTTCTCAGGAGACTTCTTCAATTCCTCGACGAATGACCAGAGATTCCTGTGAATTGTTATTACATGAATATAACTATTCATTATTTTTACATTGTATTGCGAGGTACTTATTCTACTGCGAATGAATGGAAGTGAAACAAGTTCATTGCTCAGTACTATATTTTACTAATTTAATAATATTTAAAAAATAAATTTTGATAAACTAATCAACTTTAGTATTCTCTGCAAATATTGGGGATACTCTATAGAGGCAAAGTTATGATCATATGTGTAAAATAGACATTTGATTCATAATATGAGATAAATAGACTGATAGCTTTATTTCTAGTTAGAGACAGAACTCGATTCAAGTCGCGACTCAAATAGATAGTTTTATAGTCAATAAAGGTATCTTCGTGATTTTTTTATGTTGTTTCGAACGAGCAAACCTTTTTAAAATTTAATTTTAAGATTTACGTAGCTTATAAGTGTATTGCAATATTTATGTATTTAATGGCTCAGATATGTTATTTAATTTGAACAGTTTAGCAAATTTCACCAGAAAACTTTTTTGGGGTTCTTAGAGAAAGACGATTCTCCGAGGAGCGTCAAAGTATTGAGAATAAACGTGAAAAGAAAAAATAATGAAAATGTCAACTTTACCTATCTGTAATTTGGAAGTTTTGACAGAACCAAAGATCAGTTCTAAATTATTTCGAAAAAAATAACCCAAATTTTAACCCACCAATCTGTCGGAGAATCATCGACATGTAGGTCAACATTGAATTAAAATCTTTTTAAAAATCTGCAAACACAACATACTTAACAGTCTTTTTATTTTATAAAATACACCGTTTTGGGTATCGAAAACGTCAGTAAGTACAAACATGCGTTATTTAAAAAAGTTAGCGATAACAAAACTTAACAAAGCGTTATCCCAAACGCTTTTCCTCTCCGTGATATAAATATAGGTCAACAATCAATTGTGTTTCAACGGACCAGTGTTGTTTATTTTAACGAAGAAAAAAAAACTTCGAATAAAACTAAAAACGAAACATTGGCATTAAAAAAAAAGCGCGACGCAAGAATACAGTTGATCTCCTACAAAAAATGAAACGAAAGAGAAAAACGAAATGTCCAAAATGTTCCTTACCATATGAGCGGCCTGGTGAGATCGGTCTTCCAGAGCGCGAGCTTCCCCTCCGTCAAGTGCTGCAATTAAACTGAATTAGTAAGATGCATGACAGCCCGCGTCGATGCACAAGAAAGCCTCCAGTCGTCGCGTACTTGTGCCCTATTGCGGGAAATTGAACGAAACTTTAATGAAAATAATCGAGAAGGGCTATTCCGAGCGCCAAAAAAAACACGGGGATATTAAATCACTCAACTTTTAACTGAAATTGCAAAAGAAATTAACGAGGAGAGAGCATTTATATGTAATTTGGAAGGACGGCTATTTTGGAGTACGATTGGAATTATTTATTTACAGCTTGAAACAAATTGATACTTACTAGCAGCTCATCCCCGTCGATTTGACGCTTCTGAACTGCTTTCCAGCACGCCTCGTCGAGTTCGTTCTGAAAATATAGATACTCTTTAGATATGCTATCGTATCCTGCAAAAATTATGAGTAATTTACATTACTCATATTTTTTTAGTTCGTAGTTAGAATATACAAGTATAAACAAATGTATATTAACTCGGTACTCTAAGCTAAGAACACGCGTAAAATAAAATAAATCAGTTTAAGAATTTCTTATCCGCTCTGATAAGCTTTATAGATAAAATATCCATTGTACAATTCAGGTATAATCCATCAATATTGAATACAAGAAAAGGAGTCTTTTTACTTTCTTTCGTGCGAGATTTATAGTTTCTCAAACTGGCGTGTATAATTGATTCGAATAAATAAACAAATTCAAGTCAAATTTTTGCGCCATTCAAATCGAGCTTCGCCATTCATCGAGCTCTGCGCAAATAAATCTCTTCGCGACTATGGTATCTTCGACTATTTGACGCTGTAGAATGTCTATATTTGCATTTTCAGTCGTGTGTCTCCTTATCGCGATTCCGCGAACGTCAAAAAAATTCTTCCGCGCACATGCGCGCAAATAGCTTCCAGTGCTCCCTCGCCGAGCCTGTACGTGACTGAGAATTTAAAAGGGTCGTCTTGTTCAACTGTAAAATAAAACAAAACCAGCAGTAACATCTGCTTGTGTATATACAGTTACTTTCCAGATTTATATCTTTTTCCTTCAAGAAAATGAAAGAAAAAATTAACTTTTCAATGACGAAAATTGCAAAAAAAATATGTTATCTATATATACACACGCGAGAAATGTGCTTTTATTTAGCGATGTAACGTATGATGCAAAACGGTCGTCCAATCAAGAATGCATAAGCGTTTGTCATTGGGGAAAGGAAGTGAGTCAAATCTAACGTAATGTTGGATTTGATAATGCTCATCTCTGGAGGCTATTTCGTGCGTGGAAAAAAAAATACGTCGAACGAAGTTGCTTCACTCCGTATTGCGGAAGAGTTACATTCCTTGTACATATTTTTGGAAAAATGTCTGTAACGTGAAGATGGTGACGATGATTCAGAACACGAGGGACCCTTGTACGCGATGACTAGTAATCCAGGAATGATATTCAAGCGTTATGAATACGAGGCAAACTCGATTATACAGAGAGAGAGAGAGAGAGAGAGAGAGAGAGAGCTATAGACCGTATACATGAATACGTATATTGATATTGATTTCGTCGATTGTATAAGTAACGAAACTTTTGTATGCATCTGCAATGTGGAACTCCGAAACGACCTTTCGGAGTTCCATATATAATGTATATAATACATGTATATGAACTTGAAAAAAAAAATATATATATAGCATATACACACGTATTGTGCGCGTGTATAGCACTGGGACAGTATCAACAACCAAGGCATGTTTGGTAAAACGAGTCGCGCGATATTTACCCTACAAATCAACGAAACATTTACGAAATTAGCTCGCGCGCAAATTATATATATATATATATATATATGTGTGTATAGGTATACACGAGCACACACGAGTTTCACCATCGACCGTCGGAGTCTTATCTTCTTTCAAACGTTAAATTACACGCAGCTGTTGCAGTGCGCATTAGATGGATTTAAATTTATAGAAAATTCGGAAAAATTGCGTCTTCGTTAAATGGAATGGAACAACGGTCAAAGTGCGCGGGGAAAAAATATAGTCCGATACGTTCGACTCTGCATCAGTATCGTGAAATAACACGAAGTCACGCTTTTACTGCAGATAGAGAGTTTTTGTGCCAAATTGAAAAAAATTTGTTCGATGCCAAACAATAATTGCTTTGGGTAGTTCTGAGAAATTCTGTTTCGTACGTTTAATATACGACTATTATTATCAGTAAATATTTGTTTACACGTACTAATTTGCGATTCGAAATTTATTGATTCCCAATAAAAATTTATAGAATTTCAAAAAAAGAGATTCAAACATATTATTTACCAAATAGTTATAGACTTTACGTTTTATTGACAATAACTTTCGTTTCAATTAAACAACCCAATATTTTTTCAAATCAGCATATTATTTATTAATTTAAGGAAACCTTTTCTGAAAAAAATGCGGTATTAATCAGTCTTTTTAAAAATATTACTATTAATAAATGGGGAGTAGTCCGTGGTTAATGTAAAAACTAGCTTTAGCAAACTACTGAAACTTCAATGATGCATACAATTACAGAGCAATTTCAATCTATTCAACTGGAATTTTTTCCTCATTTTCACGCGTGAATACATTCTCTCGTATAATACCAGTTAGTTTCATAGTTTTTCAAGGTAAAGTTTCGCGTAGGAAAAAATAAAAACGCTGAATACATCTATATCACAATTAGCATATAACTGTAAAGGAGCTGAAGCACGTGCAATGGTAAAACCCATCAAGTACTTTCAGTATTTCCAGCGAAATCTATTATAACAAGCAATTCCACGAGTTGTCTTCAATAATGCAATGCAATGAACGAAGTGAAGAAAACCGCTAAATTACTCAACGATAACGTTTTCCTTCTGCAGTAAGTACAACCAGTCGTCATTACTTTATATGCTTAAAAAGCCAAGAAAGAGAGAGAGAGAAAAAGAATTAGAACTCGCTAAGCAAATCCGCGATTGTCAAAAGGAGGTTAACGAGTAGTAGCCTTGGCGAAGACAAATGTTAATGTTCCATCTCGCAGCGGATCGGTTCATCGTCCTCTAATTCTATCGAAACAATCGGAAGGCGCGCGACGCCGCAAGTGCGCAAACCTTATTGAATCACTATAAAGGCATGTGTTGTTCAGAGCAGCAGTTCCGCGCACGACACACTCGCGCAACCAAGTTTCCAAACGTTCGTCCATCTATCCACTCTTTTACACTGTAAAATACACACGCTTATACGAGCACATCCGTCCGTCATCGGCTTGTGTATACATCAGCTGTGTGCGTATGTTGTAAACATTCGGGCGCACACTGCACACAGCCGAGCCTAACCGTCGAGGCCCGAGAGAGCGAGAGAGACGAAAAATACTGCTTGCGGAGTAAAAAATATACGCACGCATACGCACGCGTAAGTGAGAAACAGCCGCAAGATCGGTATAGCAAGCGAGCGAGTCTGGCCACTCTCCCGTGTGCGCGCGAGCCATCGAGTTTACTCACCTTCTGCAACAAAGCAATGACATCGGTGGTCGACCAGCCGGCAATGTCTTCGAGCGTATCGGCTCGTCGCGACGTCGACCTCGACATCCTCGTTTGATACACTCATAACACCCTCGGGCTACCGCTGTTTCTCCTCCGACTCGATTTCGCTCGCGCTCGCGCTCGCCCGTGCGTGTGCGTGTATCGCCTATCCGTGCGTAGCATGCGCAGCTACATAGACGCGTTTCCGAGAAACAAGAGGAAGAGCAAAAAAAATCGCGCGCAGACAGAAGAAGCAGGCGAGGCGCTCGTGGCGGCGGCGCTAACTGACGCGAACGACGAGTTGCTCGCAGTCAACTCGCGTATAGTGTATAGTGCTGTCAGTGGCCGCGCGCGCACCGCTTTATGAGAGGGATATAAAAGAGAAAAAGAGAGGGAAGCAGACCGCCGCCGGTGAACGTCCACTCTCTCTCTCTCTCTCTCTTTCTTTCTCTTTCTCTCTCGTTCTCGTCGTAAATGGGTGTATGTATGTGTGTGTAACTGCTACTGCGTATGTGTAAGCGTAAGTTTTCTCTCTGTGTGCTCGTGTGTATTCTAGATTATTGCTTTGACGAGCTTCTCTTCGTATACAGGCTTTATCGCGAGCTTGGCTTTTACGGACGGCGTGCCTATGCGCTGATATACACACTAGCCGCAGCTGCTCACTGCGCGCTCGCTTTCACCTTTTTTTCTTCCTCTTTGATTCTATTATAGGTATAACCGCAAGCTCGAGTAGCGAAGCGAGAGCGAGAGCGAGAGCGAGAGCGAGATTTTTTCCCTTTGCCTCTGTTTGCTTGGATAGCGATTTCGCAGTATATATAGAAATATAAAGAACAACTAATTGGCATCTGGCTGTCGGCAACTTCATTGTTTACTTGTTGCCGCGCTTGTGCAACGTTTGCGCTTGTAATAGATAGAGTCGATAGAATTTATCGATAATAATAATTGCACTAGTGAAGCAATGCCAACAAAGGTATATTTGCAGTGCTGTCGCACTGGTAAAAGCAGCGACAAAGAAAGGGGGAAAAAAGTTTGACATTCTAATGTATATAGCAATATCCTTATCGCCGTAGGTAATCTAGTTCCCTGCTGTACCAGTTTAGCAGACGACCATAGAAACTCAACCGAGCAGACGACAGACGCAGAGATTGTTCAGTTCAGCAGACGAGCGAGGATCCAGTCGCAGTAGGCCAGTGCCTCTCTCGCCGAGCAGTTCGACGTCGATCACCGCCCGAAGACTCGCTCTGTCCATTGCTCTTCCTCTCGAGTGTCTTCTCTGCCGCCGGACAACGGGTAAACGGTGATCGCAAAAGCCGAATAGAAAAAAAACACATCGACATCAGCGCAGGAGTCGAGAAGCGCCAATAACGCAGAAACACGCACATACGCTTACCTACATAGATAGCGCGCTTGTGAGCGGAAGAGAGATAGAGCCTTTTTTAAATATAGGCTTGAGGTGCTACCTCAGTGCGGGGCTGCGACCCGGAGTTCAGTCGTTTCTGCCAGCGGATTAATAACGCGTCAATTTTCATCGTCGACGAGCCGCAATAAAGTGACGCAAGGATGGATGCCGAGGCTTTCCTGGACATGGCCAACCAGGTGGTCAAGCTCAAGATGTTTCCGTACTTCGACATAGCGCACAGCGTGCTCTGCGCGCTGCACGTCCGGGAGGACTTGGGACCGGGTAAGCGCTGGCTCGCGAGGCATTTTCTATTATTAAAAGTCAGCTCCCCCCCCCCTCCCCCCTCCCGCCCTACCATACCCCTCCTACCCTTTGAATCGTCGTTCAGTCGTACGCGTTGAAGTTTTCTCTGGCTTTGCTGTATATATTGTACGCAGTCTACGTTATGTCTGATCTGATCTTGGGCTTTGTTCGAGAGATGAAAATGCTCTACCGTTCCAAGCGTACTGAGGGAGCAAACGCACAGTGTGAAGCTATATAAAGCACTCGGTGTTTAGCTTTTGATTGTAATAATAGACTTGTTCGTTACGCGTGGATAACTTGTTCTCTACAATTTCTTCAAACTTTTTTCTTTTTCATGGAAAAAACAATTTTCTTTTACAAGATTTTGTATGCGATGCTATAGCCAAATGTTAATTATGTTTGCTATAGTTATAAGCGATGCTGAATTCACGAGTGACCTATCAAGCTTCGTTAATTCATTAGAAATTGATTGTAGATTATTGATTTGCTGATTTGATTCAATTGTTTCGCCTGTTAGCTTGTCCCTCGTTAGTCATAAATTAATAATTGAAGAACCTTTTGATCAGATTTGCTCGATGTTAGGTATAGATTTCTAATAGGTTCTTACAACTAGGGCATAACGTAAAAAATCCGTTGTTAATTTATTGTTGCATAGATTTTTCCGATGTCATTATTTTTCACTGTTAATATGTAATTTAATATAATTTCTCATTCTGTGTATTTCGTACATTGTCGTTATAAATTCTATTTCATTTCAAAGCTTTAGTATGCTACGAGCAAAGTAATACAATAAATCATTATAAATGAATGATTAAAATAATAAGTTATAATCTTGTTTCAGCTCATTTTGATCGTTAAATAATCAGTGTTTCGTAAGCAGAAAAATAACTTATCTATGATAAACAAAAAGCCGAATTTTGTTCAAAATATCATAACTAATCCCGCAATCAGAATTATATGACTTTTTTCAGAATAGTTGATCGTTTAGTTAAGCTATAAGTAGCTTTAAGCTATAAGTATTTCGTTTGAAAAGTATGAGTATTTTTATACTTTTGAAAACAGTTTTCTTTTTATGTAAATTCCTCAAGTCCGTCATTGAAAACAAGCAACAAGCGATTTCTTGAAAATTAAAACTTATTTTTTCCCGCACACTTACAAAAAATGCAAAAGAGAGCCAGCTTTTTGGCAGATTAAAATTGGAGTTATAAATCCGGATTCGAGCGATATGTATACGGTCATTTTCTAAAAATGCCTGATGTGATTCGGGATAATGATTTTCGAAGTTCTAACGACGTACAATATTTTTTTACACGACCGTTTCTTTTTACATAAGAATAAAAACTTAAATTTCTATGCTGGAAGAGAAAAATTTCAATTTTTAATGACAATTAGTTGAAAAAACTGACTTTCCCCTATTGCATAAAGTACCATTCAACCAGTACATCCGTGTCTGCTTTCGTACTCAGTCACTTTCTTCAATACCCATTGTTTCGTAATCATCCAACGATCAACAGAAAAAATAGAAACACGTGTATATACATATAAATGTGTTTTTTTTACCATTTGTATTTATTGCGTTACTTAATGACAGCGAAAATTGGCAAGATTTAAATAGACGAGTACATTTGCCGTGCAATGAAGAAATATTTCATTGCGCGTTGATCAAGACCTAGTTGGCGACTAGAAAGCTTCCAGAAAATACAATATTATTTCTTTCGTAGCACCCATTGACGATGATTTTGAATATAAACATACCACATAGACTGTCGAGTTCAAAAAGCATCAACCTGCTCTCAGAGTCATAATTCTAGAAAAATATCTCTCGCATCGTAGACACGAATTGCAATAACAAACAAAAAGTCAAAATACGGAAAAGCAGTTTCGACTTTTGGTCCGCTTGAATTCTTGGCACAATTGATACACGCCTAGCTTTCGGGTCTTTCGCGTTAGCCGCAAGTGCCCGCGCGACTTGCAATCTATTTCTGTAAGCGTCTTTTGGTCGTACCGACCGGTGAAATTGGACATGTTCGGTCCTTCCTGTGTGCCGACGGGCTATCCAAGTTCAATGTATGTTTTTTTTTTAAACTCAAGTAGTGATTGAAACAAAAATTAAGTAATTAGTGCAGAAGAGCAGTGGACTTTAACGCTTGACTCAGTTCAATGGTCGTTGCATTTTCTCAAATAGCGCATTTAAAAATCAAGGGCGTTTCAGTGACTTCCGCAATCGACCGGGCCTTGTTCTCTTTAGTTGGTAATTTCATAGCTATTGCAAAGTTGGAACTTTTGTTCAAAAAAAGAAAAGAACAATATAATCGATGTATTATGCGGATAAAAAGCGATTGTGTTGCTAATATATTTGAGGCTCGTACAAAGTGTAAAGTTAGCACTTAAACGGATTCCAGTCAACCCATTGTGAAATATTATACCTAGAGTACATATTTTATCTAGAACTGCGTCTATATGGTCAGTCGAATGCCGCGAAGCCTGAATGAAGCCAAAATTATGTAACTACTAGTTTTTAGTACGATATCTCTAAGTCGCAAGCCAAAATAGTCTAATCCCATATTTGCTGGTTCAGATTATTAATTGTCGTTGTTTACAGGAGCTCAGGCATTTTCGAGGAAACACCCCTTGTCATGCTGGTTGTCGACGATGCTGGTAGTTTTTGCCGGTGGAATGCTGTGCAATGCATTACTCGGAGAACCCATTTTAGCGCCTTTGAAAAATACGTCTCAAATACTTGTGGCTACTGTCGTTTGGTTGGTTTACCTATTTTTTTTTTTTTTTTTTTTCACATTTCTATCGAGTTTACGCGCCGCACTGACAGCTGGATAATAAAAAGGTTATTGTAATTTTTTACAGGTACGTCATATTTTATACTCCATTTGACATTGGATACAAAGTAGCCAAGTTTCTGCCGGTGAAGATTGTCTGTGCGGCAATGAAGGAAGTCTATAGGTACGCGATATTGTTGTTTTATAGTTGAGACGTATACGAAGACGGTGATCGACATAGTAATGAGAACATTTTTTATATTCAGGTGTAAAAAGGTATACGACGGTGTTACCCACGCTGGAAAGCTCTACCCGAATGCATACCTCATCATGATACTTATTGGAACACTCAAAGGTAATTAATTCGGGGAATTGAGGGAAATTTAAAAAATTCAATTTGACAATCGCCGTTTTTCCCTAGGAAATGGAGCTGGTTTCACGAAATTGTTCGAGCGTTTGATTCGAGGAGCCTGGACCCCTACGGCTATGGAGTTCATGCAACCGAGCTTGTAAGTATTTCTATTTTTCATTTATTTTGCATTGTCGGTGAATGTATGTCGGTCGGATCAATGCCTGTAGAGGTAAACAACATTTACCCGTAGACGTTTGCTAAAAACTAACGGTCAACTTAAAATTATATATTATATATTTAATACAGTAAAAGTGAAACAGCGGCGAGTGTTTGCAACTCGAATTTATTGCAGACATTTAAATATTGAAAAAGAATTCATAATTAATCTTATAATATCCAGTCTTCGATATTTTTTTATTACTTTTTTTACTCGTAGATAGTAGTATAGTAGTTTGAGGTGAGTATGGGCAAGGCATTTAAATACAAAATTAATTATTATTACTAAGAATTTGGAATTGTCAATTACAGCCCCACGAAAGCATCGATGGTTGCCTCTATTATTTTCGTTCTGGACAAGAAGACTGACCTTATTTCGGCGCCTCACGCATTGGTGTACTTCGGCATCGTTATATTCTTCGTTTACTTTAAGGTTGTTGAAATAATTGCAGAGGAATGCAAATAATTGCTTCCCCTTTTTACAATACCAGCGAATAACACGAAAATTAAACGATACTAAAAAATCCTAAGCGCAGCTCGTTTTCCTCGCATGACAAGCTTTACGAATTCAATTACTAACTATTGTCTTCTAATGCAGTTGATTAATTAGTTATTATTTTATGATTTCAGTTGTCATCCATACTATTGGGTATCCACGATCCTTTCGTGCCATTTGAGAATTTGTTCTGCGCTTTATTCTTAGGTGGCATATGGGATTCACTGGCTAAAATATTGGGTCGTGGACAGGCTAAAGATGAAAAGGCCGATCCGAAGAAGACAAACTAAAAAACTCAAACTAATCTGAATTCAGACTTAGAAAACGTGTCAACGTTCTCGTCGCATACAATTTTAAAGTCTTCATTTCACCAGAGGCGAAGTAATAATTTGAAAACTGTCTATACATTACGTACGCTAATTGCACGTGGTTTATACACTATTTTCACGAATGTCGTTACCCTATAGTCCTCTTTTTTCAACAATATCGCACGATGAGGACTATATTTTAATTGATCCAAAGCGTAACTGCGATACAAAGCGGTTAGTAATTTAAAACTAGTCAATGGTTTAATTCCTAAGGAAGGACAATTGACCGATTGTTGATATGGTAAAGTACAATAATTTTTTTGTTTTTATTTCATCGAATGGCTTTCACTGAAAGTTGCAAGATGCGAAAAGCGAGAAAGCAGTATTATAACTACTGGATCTGAAGAATGGCACTCGGTTATAGATTATTGTGTACATCATTCAGTACGTAATAATCGATAAAAATATCTTGCCAGTTGTACCGATTTTAAATACAAATATTTTCCGATGAATACATCTTCTAAATGTTTTAACATCGCATTACTAAAGTTCACCATTTGAAGATTTATTCACCCGAAAGTGATGACTAAATTGTCGAACAAATTTTTAAAACCAACTTGATATTACAAAGCCAAAGTTACAATAATTTTATTCATTTGTTGATTTAACGATTATTGCATATTTTTAAAGTGAAGTTTACGTTTTCATAGAAGATTTCTTTGTTCGTAGGAGTAAACTCAAGCGTGGACTCGAGTGAACTAGACTTTTTTTATTGATAAATAATTTTTTTCTACAATAAGAAAACAAAAAAAATCTTCTCGCGTTAATTTTAATCGCGTAAAAATGTACTTAGTCTTCTGAAGACGCTGTTTTTTTTCTTACAATTAGCGTCACAGTGTAGGTTGAATTTTACCAGTTGTCTAAGAGAATGAAATGTGCGATTATGTTTGTCGCGATACGATTTGCGATCGTATACATCACGAGTGAATTTTACAAGCACTTATATGCAACGTTTGACTATCCAACTGACGAGCGAAATTTAGCATAGGTATGCGAGTGATTTTGGAAGCTTTCGTATTCGAGGGTAATGCGAAGGAGCTATATTGCATACAGAGCTGCTAGCAAGTGCCCTAAAAAAGTTTTATCGCCGATTCTGATTTTACGGCTGTAAGAAACTCTTTTAATAAAACTTAATGTAATGTCCCTATCCATTGTGTACTTATCATCGCAGCGATAATCGTAAATCAAAATAGAATATTAATGTCGCTACGTATAACATTCTCGACGAAGAAGAAAAACGTAAAAGTATTGTCACCGAAATCAGCCAACCGATATATAAGTCGAACTCTTGCGATTACAGCAATATATTTATACAAGTACACCAACGCCTGTAAAATGCTCACGCGCAATCTCTTGTGTCGCTACTGCATAAAAGATTCCAACTTATTTTCTGGACATGTATTTTAGCGTGAAAACGAATTTAGTCTATTTTACATAAGGATTGAAGAATATTGTAAAAAAAAACGTTATATACCGTATAAAATTGATAAATTATAGAAATGTGAAAAAATGATCGAATGGTTTACTAATTTAAAAAACGTCGTATGTCTCGTAGCCTTACATGTCCACCTGCAGCGGATAAGGTTCGCGCGTAAAGCCTTTAAGTCTTTGCTGACACGAAGGGTAGTGACGTCGAGGCTCGATAACCTGCGTCCTGTCCTCGACGGTCAATAGCAAGTCATCGCTCTCGTAGTATTCGTCAGCCAAGCTAATCAGCTTACCGGCGCGGAAACGCGCTCTAGACGAATCCATAAAAAGGCCAGTTTTCTCGTTGTTGGAGCGTAACGTTGGCTCTACCTCAAATTCGCGGGCTGCGTCATTGCTGGACACCGTCGTCGGCGTAATCGACCCTGTCGGAGATGTTATTGCGCTTTAATTGGATTTCTTTTCAAAGCCTTTTTTCATTTCAACGAATTTCAGTATTGTTTACGAGTTGCTGTATGCCCGATGATTAAAAGCTTATACGAGCGTGTTTCGTAACGCGTGATTTTTCAAGGTATTCAACGTTTGATTGACGTTTTTCGTTTCACTTTCGAAAGCGACACTTTTTGCGCGAGAATTGCTTCAGGGAGTCGGGTCTGAGATAAATACCGAAAATTGTAAGTGAAAATGATGGATTGGTTACAGAAAACGACGACTTAAGCTACAGGTAAATATAGCTTTCTGTATACTTCAAGTATACGTAATCTTTGTACTCCGAAGTAACCCATTAGGTGATTCTGGGTTTTTGCATTGTCCATTCTTGAGAGTGTTTGATTTTTCCATTTGTTTTATCGTTTTACGCGTTTTTATTGAAGAACAATCGACGTACTTTTATAAAAGTCTATATAAAAATAATTAAGTCGAAATTTCTCTATCTCTGAATTATTTAATGATATTATATTGTATATAAGTGTATATGAAATAATTAGGAGAAGAGAAAATATTCAGAAGTAGTTTGACGAAATTGGCTGACTATGTATGTGACATAAAAAATCGCGTATTGCGCGCACATTGCAAGTCCAAACCCCACAGTTATCTAGATATAATTATTGTTCTCTGTGACCAACGAATAGTTTTGCATTATTTTTGGCATTAAGTTTACCTACAACTTAAGTTGCTACAGTATAAAAAGTTTGCTATTTTTAAGAGCATTTATTTATTAAAAAATTCCTTTTTAGAAAAGAAAACACGGGGATTGAAAGTTGAATGCACAGAAAAAGGATTGGCCTTAAAAGCATCTGTAACTACTATTTTTATGATTAATTTTTTTCAATTTATATATTAAATTTTACGTCCATCGTTCAATTCTAATGAGATTTGAGTTCAATCCATCGGCTCTTTCCGCAAAATTTGCCTATTAATATGAAGCACAAAATTGATTCCGTGAACCCAAAACTTCTTTGCCCAAAATTAAACCTCTACTTTCACAAGTCGTACTTAAAACCACCCCCTTACGAGCTATTTAAACTCGTACCAAAACGCCACGCGGTAAGCCAGCGACGTGCGATACTTTACCGACGGACGATGGCATACTAAGTCCATTCGAGCTTTCGGTACAACCCTTGACGATGGAATTGAGCGACAAGTCGCTGCGAGCGTCAGTGTTCGACTTATCCTCGCTCCCGGTCATGCAGTCGCAGTCCTCCACTTCATCGTCCGAGTTTTCGATGCAAGTTTTCACGTTCACCACGACGACCCGATCGCCGTCTTCTTCGCAACAACACGGTATTTCTTCCTCGCAAGAGCAATCCTCCCTCGAACACTCCCCATCGCTTTTGATGCTGCTGCTGCTGCTGCTGCCCGCCGAAGCACAGTAGTTGCAGCAGGGTGCGGTTTCACCCTGAGCGCCGCAACATTCTATGCAAGCTTCCAAGCTCTTGCAACTGACTTCCTGCTCCTTTCCTAAAGAGATAACGCTCCATGTATTTTCTGTTTAATTCGTCGATGCTCAGGTAGAGCTTACTAGTTATTTACGAATCTGCTTGATTGCTAGATTTTGAATTTTAATTACGGGCACATTTACGGTACTTTATAGAGAATTATTTTCCCTTCTGGATTTGCAAGACACCTTCGATCGAGGCTAACTAAAATTCAAAATAGTAAATAGTTGGATTTACTATTTTGGATGCGTATGCCTGTAATTTAAGCTTTGTTCACATCTGTATGACCCTTTGATCAGTTATACAATAGGTGGTTAAAGACTCAATTTCCGAATGATTCGAAGTGAATTAAAAATTCACTACACGAATACTCGTTGATGCGTTATATTAGGCATGAATTAATGGATTTTCTGAATGAATCTATAACATTATTTAAAATCAAAGACTGTATCAAAACTATTTTTTCAAAAATCTTGATACATCTCATCGTGTAACATTTTTTCTGTTCATTCGTCTGGAAACCTTTACTTTCATGCTCTACAGAATGTGTCAACGATTATTTATGCTAATGTTCAGTTTCATTGGTCCATCGATTCACTTCGAATCTTAGGAAAAGTCAGTTTTTAACAACGAAGGGACTCACAACTGCGAAAAAAAGCACACATTTAAGGTAAATATTTTTAATATAACTAAATCTAATTTTGAATTTGAGATATTCTCACTTAATGGCATCTTACCCCTTTAAAAGTAATATTTTATCTTTAAAATATAATATTTTGAAACTAAATTTATCTTCAATAAAACTTTACTAACTGTATACAGATACAAATTTTATTGAAAAAATTAAATAATATTTTCTATACAAAATAATACTTATTCCTTTTTAACTCATTCAATAACGAATTAATAGATTCAAACAAATATTTATTGATTTCATCTTAAAGAAACATAATTAAATTCAAGTAAATATTTGCCCAGGGCTATCGAAAGAAATCATTTTTTCGACTCAAACAATTTTCGATCATATGTACCCACGATAAACTTTCATCAGCAAAAGTTCGAATATTTTCTAACATGTACATTGTTTTCAATAAAAAAAGTACACTTCGATGTGGTGCACTTTATCGCGTACTAAATGAATTTAACTTATTTGGGCAGTAATCATTCTGACTTTTACAAATAGTGTATTTTCAGTATTTGAAATTTAGACAGTACCTCGTCCCATTGAATTTATATACGACTTACGTTTAGGGTCTAATACTTTATCGATGATTCTCGTAATGATCGCGTACCACACCGGGCGTGATTCAGATTTCGATTTCCGTTCTTCTAAATATCGCTTTTTCAGCCATTTCACTAGTCGCATACACGTTCTCTCATTGGCATTGCTTAGTTTTAAATCTTTGATAATGTATCGGTAAGCCGCGATTCTCATACGCTTATTTTTGTAGCCGCAGGCCTTCGAATCCCAAAGAATCGGATGCAATTCGTAGAGTCGAAGAAAACGTAAGATATTGATATCCGTCCAAGGCTCGGTAATCGGTATCATACTTTAACATGACATGGATGGACTTTGAATTTTTCAATGGTTTATGAATCTCGACAACTACAGGTTAGAATAATCATCGCCGACGTTCATTTTTTAAGTTTCTTTTTTGTAAATTAAATAAACAATAATTCTATTATACAGCAAAGAGAAGTTAAGTTAATTAACCTATCGACAGCTATTTTACATCTGTCCGTAAATTTAAAATAGTGAACAATTCACTATTTACGATGGTAAATCATTTTAATTAGTTATTAGTCAAAATCTACAATGTAGACCTGTGTATGTTAAAATGCGAAAATATAAGTTACATATATTCAGTAATTAATAATTAATTATGTAGAATCTTTCAGCTCGGAATTGGTTTTTAAACACTTATTGTACATTTCAGAATCAATAAATGTTATTACTGATTATTTTCTAAAGATTATTCGTTTATTAAAAAATAAATGGGATTCAATATATTTATCGCATTAAAACATTCGATATCATTGTGTCGAACAATTTCTTAAACAGAAAATAAGAAAAATGACCGAGCACATAAAGCGTGCATAATTAACATGCGATGTGACAACCTGAGCGAGTGCGGGGGTTTCTCTATACAAGCCCTGTTCACCCTCGACAGCTTGGGGCCACTCTTCCCACTTGTTCGTTGACAAATCTTTTTCTTAGTCGAGCTGCTCTTCGCCCTGACTAGCTCGTTCTTTCCAGTTGAATTGACAGTTGCTTTTGTGAAAACTAGACTTTTACATTATGAAATAAAAGCAAAGTGACAAAGCAAAGTCTTTAGTGCAAAAGTATTGCTAGCAAATAACATACTAGTAATACTATGAAGCGTAACATATGGCCGTTGATTGAAATATCTTTCAGAATTTTAAAAACTCTGTCTTGTCGGAAACCGCTTCGATGAGTAACAAGGATACCTTTTATTTCCCGAAATGATTTAAGCGTTTTATTTACGCGTTGTTCTATAGTAGTTTGCAAAGGTTGTTGATTAAGGAGATAGGCCTACAATTTTTTGGCGAAGTTGGATCCTTGCCAGGTTTGAGTATTGAGTATTGGTATGAGGATAGCTATATAGTCTCCACTGTTCAGGAAAGATATCTTCAAACCAGATAATATTCAATAATCGTTCTACAAATTGTAATAATATTTGAGGTAAATTTTGTAATAGTACGTTTTTTTATTGATTATTTCGGACCGTAGTATCTATTAGTAATTGTATTGTGTACGAACTCGCAAGCGAGCGAAGTGCGACACCCCTCATAAGCTACGCAAAAAGAGAAAGAGGGTGATAACGGAGTTTCTTACGCTTTATCTCGCTGGGAGAACATTTTTATTTGGTCGGTCGCACTGGGCGTGCACCGGCTTATGTTTACTCTAGTGTCGATTTGTACGTCGATGTGGTTTACGTAATTCACGAAATCACTCGCGGACTGTAAATAAATACGTCTTACCTCTACGGGAGTTGACGCGGTACTGAAGAGACCTTTGTTTATTGTTTGTTTTCCAACGTTTGTCAAAAGATTCATCAACGTCAATCATTTTCTTGTAATAAATACGATATAGAAACTACATGACTGTATGGTGATTGGTAAAACTATAGTTAGAGGTATAATGAAATGCAGGGGAACAGCACTCTAGAGCCCGAAAAAATGCAAATTTTCATGATTTTTCCTATGGCAATTTGGAAAGAGGAATTCTAAATCCGTAAACGGGAGTTGATCAAATTGAACTATGGAAAGAAATTGTGTTTCAAAATTCATACAAAATTGCTGCTCTATGGCCGATATGCAAGCAAATTTTTTTTCACGACGCCTCCATTGGCGAAAACTTTTCCCAGAGACTACGGCTTGGATTGTCTTGATATTTTATCAGCATCTGTCTAGTGTTGTTGGGTAGAAGCGATACATCCTAAACGGCTATTTATCCCAAGTACACCAGTGGGGGAGAGAATGCATGGTATTGGTGGAAAGCGAATTTTTTTTTTAATAGAGAATCTGGTCATGCGCAATCACTCGGTTTACGCTTGTACTATTAATGAGGAGAATGAACCTTTTTTAATTTCAAAACTCATAAATAAATAATAATATTAACAAAATTAGCCTAAAGTCGGAGGCAAGTTGTTGTAATTTATTTAAGTACTAATGCACTTATCCACATATTTTAAATAAAGGTTCAATAAATTAATTTTCACTTTTTCAGATTTAGAGTATATAGGAAAACGGAGATGAAAAGGGCCACACTTAAAATCACAAATTACCAACGTAGCTGCATTACATTCATTTTATTTCGACAAAACACGGTTTATTACTCAAGATACAAACAAATACTGGAATGACAAAAATGCGACAAATTAGAAATCATCATCGATCCCTGACAAGTCTAAGCATATCAGCGAGTTTTTCATCTACGTTGACATTACGAATCCTCCTCTCCAGCGTCTCGAAATCGGCTCTTTCGAGCCACGAGGCCGGATCGTCCTCTCGTCTCGGTAGTTCCGGCAAACTCCGTTCGGCGAATGCACAAACGCCGCACCAGGTCCTGAAATCGAGTTTCTCGCGACATTCCGAGAACGCACTCTCGAGAAAATGAAATTCCGCGGGAAGGAGTGCTCGGCCCATTACGTCTTGAAGCGCATCCGAAAGATGTCGAGTGAGTATGTAACGTGGGCCGCAATCCTTACTCTCTTCGCGGTACTTGTTGAATATGCGACCGAACAGCGATTTCCGGGCGTCACTAACGTAGACGTGTCGAGCCAAGTAGTCCAAGGGTCTGAGACCAATGAGGGACTGACTGTCGAGTAATTCGAACCTGGCACTCTGACGATAGAATAGACGAGGTACAGGCGTTTGGCTCGGTCCAAGTGGTTGAATAGGACTTTGTCGCGGTGGTGGAACGGGACGACCGCCGCTGACCCTTAAAGCTTCCTCGAGAGCTATTCTTCTCTGGAAACAAATCATTTGGCTGAGCGTTACATGTTATTTTGCATTTTTTGTGGGTTTTATATTTTAATCGAGAACGCACAGACAGTCTATACCTATTAGGTACTTAGTCGAGTAAGCGTAAATGATTCTACCTATCTATAACTAGTTTCTTTCGTAGAATAGTTATAAAACATATGAATTTACGAAATATTGGAAACGAATTCGTACACAGAAAGTAGAAAGATTATTTATCTGGTTCAAGGGTGTTTTCCGAGTAAAAAATGCCTTTTACATATACAGTTTTCAGTCCGACACTCAGTTTTTAAGACTTTTGAGTCGATAATTTATGTCGAATTTCATTGAGTGACGTTTACTTGCCAAGCGGATCTGAATTACGTTCAATTGGAAAAGTAAAGGGGAAATTATGTTTAAAGAGGTGAAAAAATACAAAGATGCCCCGTTATTTTGAGAATGCGCCAAGAGACATATTTGGATGGTTTCTGTTTCACAATTAAAGCTTTTGGAATTTTTTCAGAACAGCACTTGATATTAACAATTTAATTGCAAATTAACTAACAAGCATATGCATAGTTAATGTCACCTCGCACACACAACGAAGGTCCGAGACGTAACACCCCACTAACGCTCTTATAAATTATTGAACTAGTAAGAGCGAAATCTTGGAAATGCAAAAGGAATCATAAAAATTGGTACAAAAGTTCAAAAGTTAAGAGCATTTAGAATAATGTCCGAGGTATGCTTTCTACATAGTCTCGCTATAACTTTTTTAAACAGGTTACATAAGGACGATAACTTTTTTCAATCTTTGTATAGTTGTAAATACTGAGTACCAGCTGAAAAGTGCGTGTAATGGACTCTACTTAATGAGAAGACACCTAGAAACCAGGTAAATAGCGCGAAAATAATTGTCGATGTCCAGGTACTGAGTTGTTTCCAGTGTCTCGTGAATGTCGTTATGTATACAGTTAGAGAAAGTAATAATAAGCGAGTTAGTATGAAACAATGGACTAACAGTTTCCCTCGAAGTTATAACTACTGTGCCTTGTTAAATTGAATCTGACTAAATTCGTAATATCCATTTACGAAGTTCACTTGATGAATTTATATTTATAATACGCGCGAATAATGGATTAAGTGCATAACATTGTTTCAATTTAGTCAAGGCCCCATTGTCGTCAGTTAAAAAATACACTTTAAATACTATGAATATCCCTTCAAATTGGATACTTTTGACGAAAAGTATTGCCGTTTGGCCTTTTCTACGTGATTAGTTATATAAATTTCTCGACAGCTCGCGATAAATCTCAAACCAAGCGCAAAAGAAGAAAAGAGCTTCTATTGAATGAAAAATATTTCAAAGCATACTTTCAAGTAAAAAGTCCATTGAAACGAAGAAAAAATCGACTCCACGTAAGATATAGCTTAACTTTTTACGTAACAGAGCGATTTTTCCATTAATAAGCAAAAAAAAGACTCTCTCTACATTTAAACTCAGCCATTTACGCCGTCCCATAAAAATGTCCTACCATAACAGACCACTTCGAATAAAAATGTTACACTCACTTTGGCATTGAATTCCCATTCCACCACTTCTCGATCAAGCTCCCGGCTGAGTTCCTTCAAGACTTCCGGGGGTAAAAAGCTCGGCGGGATATCCTGCTTGATCGCCGGCAAAGTGCCTTTATCTAAAGAGGCTTGCCTCGTCTCCTCCAACCGAGTTGTGCACAGTCTGATAACGCGTTCAGCAATTGAAATGCAGGGAAGCGATTAGCGGAGGAATAAAAAATCGAGCATTAAAGAGAGAGAGAGAGAGAGAGAGAGAGAGAGAGAGAGAGAGGGAGAGAAATAGAACGTACGATGCCCTTCTCGACCCCTCGTCGATCTGCGAGACCTGAGTCTCGAGTGGTTCAGGTGGTTCGCGGACCTCCGTTGGTTGGCCGTAGATCGAGCCCCGACGGCACTTGCGCTTTTTGCGACGCAATTTGCCGCGACGACGCATCGGCGCCGATTCCTCCGGCCCGCTGTCGTCCTCGTCGTCATCCTCGTCGTTATCGTCGCCTTCGACTCGACCTGCTGCTGCGAGATTCGTTGGCGCGCTACGCGTTGAGGCTGCGTCGTTTACCTGTATTGTTTATTTATTCTAACGACTTCGTTGTTTATCGTTGCCTCTATATCGATATTCGCAAACGAACTTACGCGTTTTTAAATTTATTCTTCTGCTTGATGGACTTGCCGAAACATTTTTCTCAACGATTTTCCAATTTTTAAATACATTTTTTAGAATGGATGTTGGAGTCGAATAAAAGTCAGGCTTACGACAAGCACTGTTCACGAATCTTGAAAGATTAATTTCGCGTAAATTATAACGGATCGTCCCGATAAAATTTGAGTGTTCTTTGGCCAATTGAAAGGCATTGACATTGTTACGACATTTTTGTTAAAAATTCCGACCAAAGTCCGAAAGTGACAGTTATTTTAAATTCATACATCGAGGACACGCTTTAAAGAATTTTTTATTTTTCAGTTGTAAATCTTAATTCATTGGAGTGGGCGACTTTCAACATTGTGGGATAATGGCTTGTTCCGAACGAAAGCATATGCGCACCTTAATTTAAAAACCCGTATACGTTACTTTCCAAGCAAATTGTGATTCGTCCTAAAATAGTCATTCCTCATTATGCAGAACAATAAAGGCTACATCTGCTATCCGTCTGCTAATTACTAAGTTACATGTTTATTACACTCTCTTTGATTCTGTGTCTTTAGACGAAAACAGGGTATGCGAATGTTGATAAAAGCTAGAATTGTCGTCTGATTTCGTTGCATTGCATTGCATACCTCTATCGTGGGAGCAGAACGAACGGGCGACGACGAAAGGGCAGTCGTCGTTCGATTTCTCGAAGACGGTGGTTTACGCCGTTGACCGCTGGAAAAATCGCTTCTACGAGAGCTGGGTATCGGCTCGAGGGTCAAAGCGCGCCAACTGAGGGTCTCGTTTTCCTGAATTTCGTGCGAGCTCGCCCTCAGATCCAACACAATGGTAGTCCTGAAGGTCTCTCTGTTCGTGGCGTCATCGTCGGTAGGCGGCGGCTCGACGATGGTAATCGGAGTGACTGGTCGGGAATCCGTCTCGGTATAGCGTCGAAACAGCTCCTCCGGTACGTCGACACCTTCGTGCTGATCCGCGCCGCTAATGGGCTTGCGCTGATGGAGAAGCTCGAGCTCGCTCGGTAGAAGCAGTGTTTTCCCTTCGCTCGTCTGTAATGTCGTTTTTCTTTATTTATCAAATAAATCGAATAATAAACTGGCTATTAATGAAAAATTATTTTCATAGAATTCTCTCAAAATTGTAAGTCGCGAAGTATATCCTATTGAGGTAAAAATTTTACCTGTACTTCAGGTCGCCGGTAGCCGGTAATCTTAAAAATATTCAATAATGCGAAGCAAAGTTAACGGTTGATTATTGTACAAAATCTATAACTGAATACGATTGAAATGAAGTTACTTCGACGTTCAAACATTACTAAATATTTTTAGAACGAGATAAACGTTCATCCTCCAGACAGTTAAGGCGACAAGTTGCACGTTCCGTTATACCTCCACGACTTTTTCGACAATCATAAATTTACAGCCTCTTATAAATCCCCGATCCTTTAGACCGCGCACGTCCATCCTCAGACGACCGAGACCTTTTTTAAAAACACTTTATGGCATATAATTCAATAGTATATATCTGAACATCTTGTGTCAAGGATATAAATGCAGACATTTTTACTCGTTGCAAAGTTAATTTATGACTGTGCATTTTTTTTTATATTATTATTGCTTCATATATAACTTTCCGCTTTCACTCAATATCTCCGTATACATCTACACATCCACTCACCAATGTTCAATCGATTGGAATAACTTTTCTTGAACGAGACTCCTGTATAAAAACTCTTATTTCCTAAATTCGTCCCGAAAAAAACGGGCAGTCTACAGCTAAGAAAAATTTTTAAACGAATTCGACAAAGCTCTCCTTAACTACACTAAACCGAATAATTCAGAGGGTCACAACTCACGCGGGGCCATACTTATTCCGCCTTATTAATCTATCGAACGCATTTTCCACAAGCTGTCTTCTAATCGGACACGAACTTCTCCAATCGCATAAACAAAAGTAGCAACACTAAATAATAGTGATAATATATTAAGCAATCTGATACTATATTTAATTCAAAATTTTGAAAAATGTAATCAATATATTTTGTGCAGTCTATGTATAAAAGTTTTCTATTCCTTTTTTATTTATAATAAAAAAGGAATAGAAAGCAAGGATAATTATTTTTGTTGCCTATTATCTCAGTTACTATCGGTAATTGTAAGTTCTTGTTATAATTGAGTCACTTAAACGGAATAAGTGTCTTTAGACTGTTAGAGTGGTAAGAGATACCTTAAAAAGAATAATAAAAGTTAGTGGATAATTCTGATTAGGAATCCATTTTGTAGTTCTGTTTTGAAGGATTCGTCACGGTATTAGGGGATTCAGATGATACAAGCTGCAGCATATTAATAATTGTTAATTGTAATAATTTACCCAAGCATCTTTCGCTCGACGAACGACATCCTTGGCTTCACCGTCCGCTGGATGGTTGCAGAGCACTGAGCACCCGTAAGGATAAGGATTGAAGAGACCGGCAAACGGCCGAAGAGTAAATGGAGCTGGTACCGATGGTCCCAGAAACTCTATTTTCTTATTAACATTCACAAAAGAAACGTGTGTGTAAAAAAAAATTTATTTTTCTTTATTACAATTGAGTTGTGAGGGCAAATCCGTGTACATCATTACCAAGATTTGAACAAATAGAATTGCATACCTTGGGTTTGGGTCTTCTAACCGGTCTGACTCGCGCCGCAATGAGTCCAGTGCTACTGGCAGCTCTTGGCATACTATCTAGAGCTTAGAAGTAACCAACGCGTCGGTTCGCCGGTGAATGAGCTCGAACCTCTGATATGCACGCCTCTTCACTCCTGCATTCTTTGGTCGAGAGCCGCCGCTTAGTTACCATAGTCACCGTCGATTGTTCGATTCTCCCTCTCACCACGTGCTTGCAAGCTCGGACTTTTTCGTGCCGCTGAAGCTTCCTGTGTCCCAATCTCTCGGAATCCCTTCATTTTCTTTCTCTTTCATTTTCTTATACGACATATATATATATATGCGATAACCCGTATGTGCCTACATCGCTGTCGGAAACAAACTTTTCGAGCGAGACTTGATATGCAAATGGCATTAGGCGCACGACTGGTACCTCCTCTTCGGAGATAGAGACTCATAATTGCCCTGACAGCTGCACAGCTGTACAGTCAGGTGTACGGGTGTCTAGAAATTTGACAGCGAGTGAGCTGCGTCCTAATTCGATGGAGGAACGCTACGTACGTTTGGACTTTTGAAGGAAAGCTGAATCATAGCTTTCGAGGAATTCGAGTCATGATCCATGTTTTTGCTGATTGCACACAATGACGCTTTCAATGTAACGAGCTCCAATGGCGAGAATCGAAGTTCCGATTTGGCGAATGAATACGATTTAACGAGAAAATGAGAAGCTTCGTTACGAACGCTATCGAGGTGCGACGAGGGTTTTATGTTCGAGAATCGAATCCTAAAATAAGTGATCGATATTGCGCGTAAACGCAAGTGGAATATGTATCGTAGACGCGTAGAGGTAGTAGGTTCAGTGCACTTTCTGTTGGTACGCACTAAAGCTCGCTAAAAATAAACGCTATTCGAGCGGGAAAACGAAATGGGAACGTTGTAAGTACTCGCAAATGTACATACTCGACAGTAGCAATGCAAATTCCCATGGGCTTAACGTAGACAGTGCGAGTATAGCTAAAGCTTCCGGGGTTACTTAATGGAAACTGTCACGTTGAAAAAATAACCAGCCTAAGCATGTTCAGCGTAATTTACAACAGTCCTTCATTTATTTTAACGACGCAACATTGCAGCCGGCGCGTCTAGGAAGAAACACGAAGCGCAACAATTACCGACATCATCAATTTTATTTGGTCTCGCGCCACAATGCTTCCGGCTATTCGTGTCTCGCACTCGCGAGAACGATATACATACAGAAAGTAGTGCAGGAAGCGATTACAATGCCTTGACATTTAAGGGGTTCCCTTTATTGATTTCTTTCCTGGCTTATTTTCATCCTTGACACGCGTCCAACATTCTCAAGACTCATTTCTTCCTCTGCATTCGTTTATTCATCAAAGTACTATCTTTATTAGCACTTTGCTGAAATGTTTGAAACAAAAAACTTGCGTATGGTCGTGAAGTAACGAACTATAATCAACTACACGATTCAAGGATAAACATAAAAGCAATTAAGTTTATGATTTGTATCTTAATATGCACCTTTTCGCAATCGATGCTGAAACTATTTATTAAACGTAACATTACATATAAAATAAACAAATTTTGTCCGATATTTTTCAAAAACTTAAATTACGTTTGCTTGAAAATATCGCGAACTTTGATGGGCCAAGCCTTCTCTGGTCGATGACCGAGGTATTTGTCTTTGTACTTCAAGCCTGTGACTAGAGTTGCGCTTTGCGGGAAGGCCGTTTTGCCGTCAAATGCCTTATCGGTATCTGTAAAAAATGAAAAAAAAAAACATAATTTTTAGAATTAAATTTTTTTCATCGAGATATTTTTACTAGATCAATACACACCTGGATGGAAACGATGTGCTTCCGGTTGGACAAATAAGTTAGGCGGTAACTCTATATTCTGCAGTGCATCATAAGGCGTTGTCGTAATAACAGGAGTTTCATAAAATCGCCTCAATTCACCTGCAAACATAATTAACAGTTTGAGCGCGATTACATTCAGAATTGACTTATTAATATATATACGTCGAAAATAATACGTTTCAAGTTTCAATTAGCTTGAAATGTAATCGGATTTACAGCGTATACACGATTGATTCAAAATTCATGAATTAAAATTTTCCATAATCTGCCTCATAACTCAATACAGTAGTAGCTGTATTGAGCAACAGGTGGTTTATATTATTTACATGATGATAAATGCACGAGAACAGTCCGCCAAACACTCGAAATACTTTAATGGTAGCATTCTTTTTAATCTCCAATCCCTCCAATTTGCTGTAATTATCAGCTAACGCGGGAAAATTGCTCACCTATCGTCTGTATCGAAACCAATTGTGAGTTCGGAATGCTGTGTTCAAATTCATCCGCGCATTTGGAAAACAATTTAAACCTAACAAGGAGATCTTCAATTTGCGTTTTATCGTCGCTGTTTACACCAACCGACTGGCAAACGCTGTCCAAACGCTGCGATACGTCTTTAGGTGGCTGGTAAGCTTTGTACGGCCTCAAGAATCTGAAAAAGCACGAATTTACCGTATTAATAATTTATTGTCGATATTCTACTTAATTAGAAAAAACTTATTTAACTACAGTTGCTAAGCGAGCTTGAGCGAAATTTTTTTAAAACGCTACTATCGATTTTCCATTCGAGCAGGGTACCCTACGAATATAGAAACTCATAACTTATTTTCCAACTTTTTTCATTTTCCAACCAAACCGCGGATCGACAACCGGAAGCAATTCGAGAAAAAATCCTGACATCCGAATGAAAAATATAAATCCTTAAAGGTTTGTCACGAAGTCTCGCCATCGCGCTTTTCACTATGGGCATTACGGCAGTACAAAGCGCCGTGTCTTGTATAGCTGCAAGGAGACTGTTACTGTCTCGCAAGGACAGTGAAACTTGCGCTAACACGCGTAAACGTTCTTTACAACGCATTTGTTGGCTTTTTACGATACTACATGTTATTATGTATACGCGCGTGCACAGATAGACTTATATACGGAATAGCTCTAAACTGAGAGGAGGAATTTTTTCCAACTGCGAATTTGGCTCGCCGTTAATGTTTTACAATGCTTGCAAGGGAGAAATGATCTAAGGAAATTCTATAATAATATGCGTAGGCCGAACGAGCGCCGCGAATTACGTCACGCAGAAAAATCGGTATAGCGTATAGAAAGAAAGGCGCGGAAAGACTATTGTACTCGTCTATGCTTGTGTTTAGGAATCAACAGATTTCCCGTTGTATTACAAGACAGTTCATTAGAAATAACGAGATGAAATTTTCCTGGATACCTTTTGGCTAATTGGTGGCTGTGTAAAGTTCATTTTTCTGCGTATGGTATATATATATATATGTATATGTATGATGGAATGGTATAATACAAGATTGTTAATTAATTGTGTAAATTAGAGTATCGAATCGATATTAAAAAGATAGCATGAAAGATCAGTTGAAAGAAAATTATTATCGAACGTCCCTAATGTATAGAATATTCAGACCAATCACGGGAATGGAGCAGCTTCCACTTTCGAAAGAATTTTAATCTATGACTTGAGAGGATATTCGTTTACAGATTTATTTTCCACGTTAATTCTAACAGTTAATTAAAAAAGTGTCGGTTATTTATTGATATAATAATTTGATATTCTTTGGGTATATGTATATTATTTTTTCCATTGTCAATAATGCACGGGATACTTTGCAAAATCGTAGATTGTAAGTCGGTCGACTGTGTTCTTTGTTTATTTTTCACCAGATACATATACGTAATTCGACATTTGATTATTTATTTATTAAAATACTTGCAATGAAAATAAACGGTATCCCCTTTCTTTGTTAGAGAGCGCTTACAAGTTACAAATGCTACCACGAGCGTAATCACGGATAAGGAAAGACAGAAAGCTCTCCATACGCATTTTAAAAAGCAATAGAAAGAGATAAATTATCGCGTGAATAACACAATAAGATCCGACTCGCTTATAATAATGTATATTTTATGCGGCTGACATATATTACTCATATTATCGATACTGAACGCGTATACGATTGAACGGCGGCGCTGCGACACGAGTTGAATCTAATCTAATAATTGTAAAGGATAACAAGTGCCAGTGACATTAATCGTTCAAGTGTACGCGGCGTACATTAGATTAAGATGAAAAACTCACCCCTTGGCCTCAATGGAAGTAAAGATCGAATCGAGGGTAGCTTTCTTCTTCGGTTTCTGTGGCGGTTTCTTTACCTTAGTCCCTCGCACCGGTACCACTAGTAGATTCTGAAAATAATCAAACGCTACTGTTAGTACTTTGCGCAAGTGTTGAATTTTGCATAAACACCGAGTTTGCTATGATTACTGTCCCTATACTCTACTGTTCAAACTCTCTTGAGGTTATGTTGTCGAAGCTTAAAAAATAACAATAACGTGCTTACATGTATGCGTATAGCATACATCCATGTAAGTACACAGTTTAGTAGGAGGCAGAGAGAGAGAGAGAGAGAGAGAGAGAGAGAGCGAGAGAGAGGCCGCGGGAATTGAGGTTATGTCAGGATTGATAGGGTCTGGAATTAGGTTCGGTGATATTGTGGAGAATCAAGCGGAACTTTAAATATCCGATATAATGACAAGACTAACCGTCGTCCTCGAAAGTATCGGTGAGGACCTCGCAAGTGCACTGCCGAGTAAAGCATGTCTCGTGAGCGCCGCCATGTTGGGTCTGCTACTGCCGCACTAACTTGCTGCTGCTACTTCTGTATGTGCTGTTGCGCCCCAGTGTATAGCGTAAACGACGCCGCGGCGTTGCCGTCACTGCGCCGCCGTTGAGATCGAGAACCTTTTTAAAATACGTACACTATACTTACTCGACCATTCTGTATCTGTACCTGTAACTCGGTCTATGTGTACGAAGCGTAGGAGTGAGCGAGACAGAGACATAGAAGCTTTTTCTACGCTGCGTCGACCACCGCGGGATATATATAATATACAAATGTAGATTTGATTGAGAGCACCTGTGGCGGGAAATTTGAATCCCATTCTTATTGTATTAAACGATGAATTACGATTCTACCAATGATGAATTAGTAATGGCGTTTTTTTAAAAATTGCGCCGCGATATAGAGAGAAAGAGTTTATGATAATTATGAGGGTAAACGGCGTAAACGACAGGAGGGTAATTTCAATGCTCCGAAATAAATCGTTGAATCGATATATTGCAGCGTAGGTGTGAATTTACAAGCGAGTGTCGACGATTGTTATCGGTAAGAAAAAAATCAAATCGAACGTATCTACAGCTTCGAAAATCAATGTGCTCCAAAACGAATCAAGCGCATCCTTGAGACTGCGAGAACAAAAGCTGACAGCGTTGTAGTCGTAATAATGAACTGCAGTGTTGGATGTCGAATATTTAGTTAAGGTTTAACTGTAAAAATCCATAACTATGAAGAGGAATAAAAAAAAGAAAACACAAGCGTTTCGTGGAGAGTCTCACAGATGTCTCGCGGCGCCCGGTAAATCCGGCAACGCCGTGTTAGCCGCCTCCTCGCAACGACAAGGACAGCGCTTGTGGATGCTTGTGCACACGTAAACATACGCCTGTATGAGTGCGGCTCGGCTTGCAATTGTACGTGCGCGCGCGCGCGCGAGAGAGAGAGAGAGAGAGAGAGAGAGAGAGAGAGAGGGAGAGAGCGCGCGCACAGTATAGGTGGGAGATACTTAGACAGACAGACAGACGGTCGACCGCAGTAACAGCAGCAGCAGCGGTAGCGGCAGCAGCTCGACTCCTGGCGTCGGCCATTTTGCAGTCGCCATTGATAAAGCGAAGGAGAGAGAAGGATAGAATAAGTCGAGCGAGAGAGACAGAGCGAGCACGACAGAGTGCCGAGAGAGTCGCGCGCGCGCGCTCAGATCGAGACGGAGTGACGAGAGGAGGTGAAGAGTCTCGTCTTGTCCACCGAGTGCAATAGGAGTATCCAGTGAGCGAGCCATCGAGTGGGAGACTGTTACACAAGAACGTCATCTGCGAGAGCATTGGAACACCGGCTGAGAGATGCACCGCTCGCAAGGATACGGTCGAATCGCCGCCGCACCAGGATAACCATCCTCTCTCCCCTTCCCCTCCCCTCCCCCGGCAGCGGAGCGAAAGAAAGAAAGAGAGAGAAGAGTGAGCGGAGCATTCGACCTAACCTAACTTCAGCGAGTCCCTCTGTGTGTCTCTCACAACTCTACGCGTCAGCCAGTTTGCGATATCGAGTGCGCGAGTGTGTGAGTGCCCGACCGTCTCTCTACGGCTATGGTGCAGGCTGCCTTCGGCGGCGCTCACCTCCTGCGAGAGAAACAGTGACTCGGTGATTCCTCGCGGGAAGGACTCCTGCGAACGGGTTAACCCGACGAGACAGTCGGGGGTACGTACAGAAGTGCGCGCGAGAGAGAGAGAGAATTGTGTGTCGCGGCTGTACACAGATATAGCCCAGACAGTGTGTAGGAGAACGAGAGAGAGAGAGAGAGAGAGAGAGAGAGAGAGAGAGAGAGCGAGAGAGAAAGAGAGACGGAACAAGTCTCGGAGAGGTGTGTTGTGCGCGAGCAGGACGACGGAAGGTGGTTTTTCTCGAGAGTGTTGAGTGCGCCGGAGGATTGAAATACAAAGTGTGCAACGTTCAACGTATTCGCTAGGCTGTGGAGAGCATAGAGCGGCGTTAGTCGAGTACAGCAGCAGTGTGCGGCCGCGAGAGAGGATGGAGGAGAAGCCATGACGCACCCCTCGCATCAGACTAACGGCGCCAGCTTGGAGGACTGCCACACCAACTTCTTTGCACTGGTGAGTTTGAGAGTCGTATAGCTATGCGTAGAAACGTACGATGCATGTACCTCGCCTGAGATAGACAGCGCTGCAGCTTATAAGTGTACACAGGAATCCAAAGCCGGGCAGCCGCCGCAGATTTTCCTTCCGCCATGTTTCCCCTCGCTCCGGTTTCCCCCCCTCCCCTTTACGTTCGCCGATGAGCGCCTCCGCAGCCGCTCGCGCGCGTATACACCTAATTAGCAGTCGCGGGCCGCAGATAAGCCAGGAATTTTGAACGCGGCCTCGCAGGGGAGGCGAGCGGAGGGGGAGACAAAATCGCGAGCCGCCATCATGTTTTTGCAATGCGCGCGGCCCGTGCTGCTGCTCTGCTGCTCTGCTGCTACTGCTACTGCTTTACTGCAGGCATATGTATACATGTATATATGTATATAAGACACGAGCACACTTTATTTACCGTCGTTGTTGACGATACGGCTGCGCCTCGCGGACGTTCCTTCTTCGCGCGATCGTTTATTTGCGTATGAGATGCATGCAAGCGCGCGGAGACACCGAGAAAGAGAGAGAGAAAAGGACAGCGCAATAGAGAAAGAGAGAGAGAAAGAGAGAGAGAAAGAGAGAGAAAGACAGTGCGTTGGGGAGAAGTAGCAGCGGCGGAGGTAGCAGGGCCGTATACGTTGTACACGGCCCGGCCTGGACGATTGATTTCGGAGAGCGCCGCGATAACCTTTGCTTTTTCCAATTTTTCCCTCGATCTCGCGTCAATCGCGCCTCAATCGCTACGCCAGCTACACTTAAGTGCACGCGTAACCTTGACCGGTTTATTAATAAAATCACTCTTGGACAATCGTGGCTTCCGTGTATTCGAGAGATCCATGTAATATACCTGCGGTGCGAGGAGTGTCGGACAAAACTGCCAACGAGTTTCACGGAAGAGACCTCGTACTTGTAGCTGTGAGAAAGGAGTCTCTATGCGCGCGCTTTACTCTTTCTTCTTTTTTCGCTCGCTGGATTCCTGTTTCACGAAAGCCGTGTGTAGGCTTTGTACGTAGAGACGCGCGATTCGGGGGCCGGTTACGCATTGTTTTCCAACATTTTGAGGTTAGAAATATTTTTGCGAACGGTGCATACGGATTGTTCTATCGTTTATTGTTTACTTTTTATTCTTGGCAAATAAACGAGCGTAACATACGTAGAACTGATATTTTTCACGGACTCGAATTAGCGTTTCGAGACGTCGCTAATTATTAACTTGAGATGATTTCGTGGAAGACTAGGCATTTTCTTGCAACGTCGAATTTATGATTTATATTCATTTTCTCGTAGCAGACGGTACTCGTTGCACTTAACCTTGAATCTCATTTTGGAGGTTATACTAACGTATCAATTTATCTTTCCTTCGCATCATTATACCAAAATTATCTCGAGCGAATGCGGGCTACAAGACAGTAGCAGCGTCACCTGAACAAGCGTATTGTACGAAAGAAACATCGCTTCACAGTATATCGCGATAATTCGAACTTCAGGCTCAAAAATATTTACACAGATGTTGATTGAATAAAATTTAAAAATCGTTCAAGTTTACGCGTATCTCGAGTACAAAATATTTGGATTGTCTCCGATCTTAGCCACGTTCCATTATTATAATAAGATAGAGAGTCCGACTTATCATTCGAGATAATACAAATTAATATATCGCGCCTATCGTACTTATAATAGAAAAGATACGTATGTATATATAGCGGGAAGCAAAAATGCGCTCTCGACGCTTGATTCTGTCTTCGTGTGTTTTCGCTTTAACCTTGCGAAATCCGTCGCGAGCACTTTTTCCGTCCTTCGCCTGCACGAGTCTCTCGCGGCCACTGCAGTGCATCGCTATGCGCTGTTAGAATGTTTCGTCGCGAATTTACGATAAGTGTCGCCGGCTTTCCTCTCCAACTCGCACTCTTTTTTTCGACTCGCCTTCTCCGCTACTGCTGTTGTGGCTGTTGCCGTTGCCGTTGCCGTTGCTTTTTTCCTTCATCGAGTCGCCTCGGTAAATTTAATCGTCGTCGACGGGGAGATAGTTGCCGTGTGCGCGCACAGCACAAGGCGGTAAATTTTCCGAATTAACGCTATCGATACCCAAAACTGAATATACGTATCAAAATAACGTTACTGGGTGATTATCTAATTTCTCGAGTGGACTGAGCGATTTTTAAATTCACCGCTACTGTATTATTTATTCGGACGTAAAGCCTTTATAATGTATATTAATCTTGATGGATAGGGATCGGTTTCTCGTTAATTCAGAGATGATGTTCACGCGCGAGGATTATTAATTTTAAATCCGAAATAAAGCGTTAGATGCTAAACAATCATATGCCATGTCGTAACTATACTTCTCGTACAGACACCTCCGCGAACGACTCAATTTTACGAGAGTCCCGGTCGTTAATAATATACCCTACCAAAGAGTATAAATTCAACCTGCGTCAGACGACAAATTTTATGCAGGATCTCGGCGAAACGCCCCGCTGCGCATGTACTGCAGCTGTATCTCTACTAGCGCATCGTCGTAAAATTTCGATACCTGTGCACCAGGCACCACACGCATTAAAATATCACATCCAGGCTGCGTAGCTTGCAGCACCGAATTTCGCGCTGATGAAAAATGCGATAAAAAGCCCTTTTTAGACAGTAATTTTCAAAATCCAGACAGAAAAACGAGAGAGGAGAGATCGTCGATCTCTTTCATTTCTTTTGCATTGGAAATGCATTGGGAATGGAGGTGGAATAAGTGTTTTATTATAGGAATCTAGTTTTAGTTTCGAAACGTTCTCGGAAATCAATTGAACACACCCCAGCGCGTTTCGCTCTACTGAGAGACTCTTTCTTTTATCTCGCGTATCGCATTATTCTCTTTTTCAAACGAAAATCAGCTTCTCTTGCGGAATGTCAAGTACTTTTGATATCTAGTCAATCCATAATTTTCAATCTTTTCTGTTTCTATCTCGTCTCTTTTTTTAACGAATAGCATAAACATACAACCAGCTACTGCGCAAGTACTTTTTGTTGACAATGAGTGAAGGGTGTTGATATTACTTAAAAATCTATGACCATCGGAAAGAGCAATAAAAATGCAACCTCAAAGCGATTAAAGCTTTAACCGCAGAAAGTTTAACGACGCTCGTTTAAAAAGCCGCTAACCAAGGTGCTAAGTGTCGTTCTCTTCTAATTTTACTTGTATAAGAAATACTCACGATTTTACTGCGATAAACGTCTCTAATTCAATCGCATCGACAAAAAAAACAACAACTGACCGACGTCTAATCTGAAATGTAAAAAAAATAGAAAAGATACGCGCGCGTTTTCGCGACATTGAAACTTCAGTTTTTTTTTATTTCCTACGTGTAGTACGTAGTACACACGGCGTATCGCGCGCGCGAAATGTAATAACGCTTTTGTCGGCCTTGTTTAGTTGTGTGTACGTCTATAAAATATCGCGATCGTCTAGCTTGGCACTATAAACACTCTCGCAAGGACGCCTGTACGTACGACGATGGAATCGGTTGGCTGCGCTTACTATGGGAAACTGCACCTGAAGAGAGAGAGAGAGAGAGAGAGAGAGAGAGATAGCCATATCGTAACCTCTTTTGACTCTCGATCCTTTGCGTGCGCACTGGCTTTTCTAGAATACTTGATATGCAGTGCCGCGTTCGACTTTCGTATGTATCGACGCGTGCGGTTTATACTTCGTGAGGATATATCGATATATAAGGGGATGTTTCAAGGATTATGTACTTAAGCGAGAACTGTGCAAAGCCGCGTTCGCTCATGCGGATTTCAAAGTTTCATGGTTTTTCCTCTTGTTATCCAATCGCGCTGCTGCTTTCTCCCGCGGCATACGTATGCGTATGAATAATTAGAAGAAATTGTGCAACAGCTCTTGTTAACGCAGACACTTGGATTTAAACTGCTGTGCAATCAGTCCGTTTATGCGCTTGAGCCTAAAATACGTTTTAAAAAGTGTATGGGTCGAAAATAGCCTGCGTGCGTATTGACTTCCTTTGAAAATGACTTCATTCTGTAAACGAGTAGAGAAAAAAAGGAAAACCGTTGCCCGGACGAACTCAATTGTTGGGCAGGGCCAAATGGGTTAAAAGTTAATTATTCGAAGGATCATCCTGGATCCAAAGGGCATCAAAGCAGAAGCGCAGCGAAGCAGTGTCGCGCTACAAGTTCCACGCTATATAGGTATAGAGAGAAAGAGAAGGGGTGTCGGCTCTCTCGACTCTGGTGGGAGGAAGAGTATAGCAATAGCTCGGTACGCGCGCACCGTAGGTTCGTTCCTTTTCCGAGCGAGAGAGAAAGCGAGCTAGTAAGCGCAGAGCGAGCGGTTGTTGACCTAAGGGTTCGCCACAATGGCCGGTAGCACACCACGAGAGAGAACGAGAAAAAAAAACCAGAGAAAAGAATAGAAGGAAGGAAGAAGTTACCTGCATTGCGGTATTGAGACGGTTTCCTGCGCGCGAGGTCTTGTTGTTGCTATTGTTGTTGTTTTATTGTTTCTTCTTCGAAAGAGAATAGAATTTCGCGTTCACCGAGCGACTTGTTGCTGCTGGCGCTAAATGGGTATACACGTCTACATCTATAGTATACATACGACGGGAGAAATAGACTTGTGTTTTGTGCGCGATATTTATATATATATATATATATATATCAACTCAGAAGTAATCTCAATTTACGCATATCTTTATAATTTGTCGATTGAACAGGGTCATTATTCAGATTTCAATCACGAAGATTATTCAAATTAGAGAATGCGCGGCTGTTTTTCTTCGTTACGTCAGTGGTTAAAAATATGTCTCGCAATATATACCGATCGATATGGGAGTCTACGCACCGTTTAACATTGCTACCTCTCTCGACTGTAAATCAGAGGGCAAATGCAATCAATTTTTCATTACTTCCATCGAAAAATATAAATTTTTTGTCGATCGTTTTCTAAACTGTGAGAAAAAATTTCAAACGATCCTCGCATCATCGGTCAAGGTTAACGATCATCAAGAGACAGAGAAA
Organism: Apocrypta bakeri; assembly: GCA_018906985.1. Taxonomy (NCBI): domain Eukaryota; kingdom Metazoa; phylum Arthropoda; class Insecta; order Hymenoptera; family Pteromalidae; genus Apocrypta; species Apocrypta bakeri. The sequence continues at coordinate 1,231,604 of JACCIA010000016.1, read as the reverse complement.
GAGAGAGAAAAAGAAACCTCGTGTCAGTAGCCGCCAACTGGTCGCTCGATCGATTATTCGCATCGGAGATAACAAGATCTCACGTGACACGTGTGTGTCGTCGTCGAGGGTTGCAGCTCGTTGCCATTGATTCATTCATGAAAGAGAGACCGAGAGGGCGACTCGATTATACATACTGCACGCGCGAGCTCTTTTTTCCACGTACAGTAAATTTGTTTTCGGCGCGACATCGGTAGCTTTTGCGATGAGAATCAATCTTTCCATGTCGTCCAGCCCCCCCCCCCCCTCTTCCTCCGTTGTAAATATACGTAATCCGAGCATCGAAGCGAGTTGCATTCCTTTCGCCGGTCTCTGTGCGCGCGCGAGGGCAGCTTAGAAGGAGGAGGAGAGTCGTCGAGCGGAAACTGTGTCACGGGCCCCGCCGTTGCATGCACAAGAGAGGGGGCAGGGAACAAGCGCGAATTTTTCCGGGGCTCCTTTCTCTCGCGCCGAATATTGTCGACTTTTTCTTCCTCCCCGAGCTTTCCTGCAGAGTTTCTAGGCGCCAACGTAAACTTGTATTTTTTTATTTTTTCATCGGCAGGTGTAATCTGCGTTGTATTATTGTATTACGTGGTAACCTGTCGAAGAAGTTTAACGTTGCAGAGCGATTTCCAAAAAAAGCACTGGTAACTCTGTTTTTACCGAAGGATATCAACAAAAAATCGACTTCAAAAGGAGAGCGGCTTTAACGCGCGAGAAAAGGTTCGAGTAGCAACGGCCAGCAGCAGCTTCTTTCTCTCTGTTTTGCCTCTGAGGCTCCGCCGCAAGAGAGCGTGTGTCTCACCCGAACATATCCTTAAACGTACGGCGACGTCGGCCGACCCACACTGTGTATAGCTCTAAACTCTTTCGGTCATTCCAGTCATTCTTTGTCTTCATATCTTCTCGTTTGTGCTCTTTGTCGTCACTACTGTTGCTCTGCTGCTGCTGCTGCTGCTGCTGTGTGGCACAGGAGAGACTTGTGTGTGAGTCGACCTTATTTCTCCAGCCGCCGAGGTTGAAGTTTCTGCGCGAGAACAGGTTTTCTCTCTCTCTCTCTCTCTCTCTCTCTCTCTTTCTCGCTCACTCTCTTCTATGCGTGGATGCGTATATGAAATCCTCTCTTGTGCGGAGCAAAGTTTTTGTAGATGTTTCGCTGAAAAATAACTCGATTTCGGAGCATACCTTTGAGAGCTAAAATGTACAGAGGAGAAGTTTCCGTCAATCGGATTCACATTCTGATATAGGATTGAAGCCAGAGATGCTGCTTTGTATACGAGATTCCTTTTCGTAATGACGAATTTATTTAAAAGTAGCGGCAAAACAAAAGGCTAAATATCAGATTACAAAATTACAAAGGGGAAGTTCCGACAGAGTACATTCGCGATCAGTCGATGTCAAAGCTTGGGTATACTCTTTCTGTAAAAGATCAAAGGACGAGTGAGAGAGAGAGAGAGAGTGGAAACGATTCTTTACCTCTTGCCTGTTGATTCTGTCGTCGATTCTCTCTCTCTCTCTCTTTCTCTTTTCGACTGTTACTGTCGTGATGGCATGTATTTTATTGAGATATCCCGTTGAGTCTCTCTATATTTGCAGAGAAACGCCCTCGGCTTCTCTCGATTTCGCGCTTCATTACAGGCGCTGCTCTCTTTTTCCGTAGTTCTTCTCCCTCTATCCCTCTCTCTCTCTCTCTCTCTCTCTCTCTCTTCGTCTCTAGCAGACGACGCCGCGCTTACTTCAACGAAGCGGAAGATAGTGTGCTGCGAATGGAATTTTATTGTTGATGTGACCATTGTCCCTGATTGACTGGAACTGCGCGACGACGTTTATTCGATTAGCTTCGCGGAGAACGACTGCGTTTCACTTTGTTTTTGCTTTAGAAAAGAATTACTGCGTTGGTCATTATCGCAAGAGTAATGAGGATAGCTCTGTACGTAATGGCAATTGTTCTTTCGAAGTATATACCATATTACAATGTATACATCGAAACGTTCACGCTTTTCAGTCGATACTGACCTATACTTTACGTTCAATGCCTAAGTTAAGTATTGAGTAACGATAAATTTTTCCAACGCTACGCCGACGACGAGAATCATTTTCGATCCTACTTTTTCCGCGATATTATTTATCGTTATATGCAATTCTGAGTTGGAATAGTGGAAAAATCAACGAATGGACTAAAAAAGGCGCGCTTGCGAATGCGTATGCATAGGTTCAAGGCCATAAACGGAAGCAATCCAGCTTTCTCTGTCCTAGATTGCGTGATTGCAGTTTTCGCGAAGATTCTTTGCTAGAGTATAAGGAGCACTTTTTTTCCTTTTTTCCTTTTTTCCTTTTTTCCTCCACCGCATATTTTCCCAACGAAGAAAAAGTCTGCAAACGAATAAAAAATAAAGAAGGAAAGAAAATTTCCCCACTTATAACTTTTGGCTTTTCAGTTTTATATCCTGCACTCGGAGCGAAACTTTTTTTTATTATTTTTCCTCGGAAATTAATTACCGTACGATCGAAACGTATTTCAGCGAGTCGAATGTAAATGCCAGGGTGTTTGCATGGCTGTACCGTAAAAAGAGCGAATTTATCGGCGAAAGAGTCGCATTAAAATAAACGCAGACGTCATAATATACGTTTTCATCGTTGTACATACCGATTTAATGCATAACCGCGCGCATCATTATATTCAGCCATAAGAAATTCATTTGCGGGGAAAGAAATAAATAAAAAAGAAAAACACAACGCACCAAGTTCGCCGAGGGAATATACATATGGTTAATTACGGTAATTAATTCTATCAACTACATCGAAGCTACATAAATCTTACGAGTTGCATAAATTGCACGCTAATTTCAATGATAGCGCTGTATCAATAAATCACGATGTCAGCGATGTAGCCTAAAAATTTTCAAACAAGTATAACAGACCGTTTATATGCGCATTATATATATATATATATATCTTCCCGCAAAGAACTTTCTCACTTCTTAGTGCGTATACGTATACACATAAGCGGCAGCAGAGGCGAATAACAGAGAGACGCTCTCGGCTCATGCATACACAGACACATACGTACACACCGACGGCAGCGGCACACCAGTTTTCAGCGCGCACATAATCTAGAAGTGACTTTGACTGGCTCTCTGGGCGCGCTCTCAGGGACGTGCGCTTAACAACACTTCGCCCGGGTTTTTCGCTCCGAGATGTAAGTCTCTCTCTCTCTCTCTCTCTCTCTCACGCGGCAGTTTAGTTCCCGCTCTTTTGCTTTCGATTCCCGCAAAGAAATTATTTTAATCGTAAACTCGCTGGTTCGCTAAAAAACGAAAGACATTAGCACTGGAGAGAGAACCGCTTGAGCGAACGAGTGTCCGAGGCAACGTAAAGTTACAAGCGTAAGAAAATTTCTGAAAGTAAGATAGATACCCGGCTCATTCGCTTGCAAACAAGTATACGACCGTTTAGTTCTAACGACACACTGCAACGTTTTATTATATTCTCTCGGCTGTCGTTCTCTTTACACAACGCATCTCTTTTCCAAATGAAAAGTAGGGCCATCAACAGATCTAACAGTGGCGGCGGACGTCTACTATACTCCCTCTCCTATATATACATTAGATGCTCTCCACAGCAGCAGCAGCATCAGCAGCAGCAGCAGCTCGAGTGAAAGCCTTGCACCGTAGAGGATGTCGTTCCCCTCTTCTCTCTTTCTCTCTCTCTCTCTCTCTCTCTCTCTCTCTCTCGGCTCTGTTGTGCATAACTATATAGACACGCGCTCGCGCAGACTCGAGAAAGGATAATCCTCCGGGTGGCAGAGAGGGGGAGGGGGGAGGCGATGAGCGCGGAGGAACGTATAATACGGCGCACGCGAGAGAGAGAAGCTGCCCAGGCAAAAGCCTCACACTGCTGTTGTTGCCGCTGCTGCTGTTCTGGTTCTCGCCTTTATTAGAGACTAATCGTCTACTGCTGCTGCCGCTGCTGACCCCTTGTGCGGCTGATTCGCGACAGATGACTTTTTTTTTGGCATTTGTCTTTTGGCGAATATGTATCGATATTAATCTCGTACGTGCACACATATTGTCGAGGACGTTCCACTGTTTATGTTCGAAGACGAAACATCGTTATCTTTTTTATACGTACACCTTGTTTTTTTACGACGAACTCTTAAAGGCGTGCGTGCGCGCCCCATACACATGTGAGCGGCGAAACGTGCGTAGAGAAAGTAGAACTCTAAAAAACACGAGGTGGTATTGATGCCGCCGCGTGCGTAAGCTTGTTGCGTGCAAGATTCCTATTTTTTCCCATACGGTAAACGAACGCGCGAAATATTTTATAGCGGATTTCAGTTGCGAGCTTATAATTGTTGTTTATCGTAGTTTGGCTTTCAATTCAAGCGGGATATACGCGCGAACGAACGTTCGAGGTTTAGAATTTATGCGATTTTTTTCCAAATCCGGAGAGTGTAGAAAATTGCTTGAGAGTCTTTAATATTAGCCTCGAATCATAATTAATTAGCAACGGTAATTTCCGCTTGCTTATGTGTTTTAAAATACGAAAGATAAAAGAACTAAGACAAAAGCTGTAATACGAGCGCTTTTAGTCTGTGGAAATTGTACAAGTGCTGCTGGACAGTGCTGCTATTCTGCTGGACAATTGTATATGTACTGCACAAAGAATCAGAAACTCGTAAAAAACGCTGGAAATTAAGTAAAGTTAAAAAAATACAAGACTGTTAAAACTCGATACATCGCTTTGCCAAGATTGACCGATAAGATAAGATGATTCAGAGACAAAGCCGTGAACTAAAATAAATACAATACAAAAGAATCCATAAATAAACGGCAAGTTATCCTAATTTTCAGAGAATCTATAAAACAAAGAGAAAAAGGGGAAAAAACCAGGCATTTTCCGCAACGCCTCAACTGTGATTCAGTCTTTAGGGGCAGAGGACGCTGTATATACTCTCGCCTCTCTTTCTTGCTCGATCCGGATCACCCGCTGGGAATTCAGCGAGCCATTGCGACTCGATATATACCACCTCTCTTGACTCGTCCCTATATTCTCTCTCCTGCGCTGCTGCTGCTGCTGCTGCTGCTGCTGCCGCCGCCGCCGCCGCCGCCGCCGCCGTGTCTTCGCTTGTACTTCGGTTACGTGCCTCGCGTGGAATGCCGCCTTCCTCCCGCCGTTCGCTCGCTCTCTTTTTCTTCTCTTCTCCTTCAAGTAGGAGTGAGAGAACGCGCTAACAGGTTCTCAACGAGAGCGAAAATTCACGAAATTAAGTGTGCGCGCGACGCTCTATTTGCTGCTCCTTTTGGGAACGCACTTTTTACTCTTGCGTACATTTATATATATATATAGCTGTGTTTGACTGGTGAAAGTGATTTTTCGATTGTTTATGTAGATGGCGTTTGTAAGAATCGCGATCGATTTTCACTTGGATTCTCTCGCTCTATCTCTCGCTCTATCTCTCTCTCTCTCTCTCTCTCTCTCTCTCTCTCTCTCTCTCTCTCTCTCTCTCTCTCTCTTTCTCTTTCGCGTGTGCATAACCTGTAAAAATCCGTCTTTTTATTATCTTATCGAGGGAGAGAAAGAAAACAAACGTTCGTTTCGTTCGAGTCTAAAGTATACGGACGACAATGAACTCTTAATCGCTATGCTCTCGTTCAAGTCGTATTACTGCTGCTAAGAATTTTTTGCATTCGTTTTTTGTGTACATCGATACATAACTTTTGTGCAGACACACATACGAATCCACAGAATATAAGAAACAACTCGATATCTGGTTATTGATATTGAAAAATAATTTCTGGTTCCTGGGTGTCTTACGAGTAAAAAAGCATTTGACACACTCTTTTCAGTTTATACATATTAATACATTGGGTAGCTTGGATATACTTGAAAAATAGTTTTTACTTGATATACTATTTTTCAAATATGTCATTGAGTATGGTATTGAACTAAAATTTTGTTTCCAACTACGATTAAAGCCTTCGAATAACAAAAAAATGATCCAGATTGGATACCCGGATTAAAAGTTATTTGCTTCTCAAAATAGAAACGAATTATGTTCATCGAAAAATCATAGATGCATTTTTGAATAAAACACGATAACTTGAATGTTTTTTTAAATCGCTTCGTAAAGATAATTTATTCAATTCTATCTTGGGATTAAAACAAAAATTAATAAAAAAACGTTTTTTCTGTTCCAGGTGAGTTTAAATAAACGAACGTTGATCCGAAAATGAAAAAATTACGTTTCCGTAAGTTAGAAGAATAACTTTGAATCAGCGTAGTTGGAGAAATGCTATTACATACGCTTATGCAGTTTATATAAACGGAACAGCTGCAACATTAGGTCAAGCTCACAAGATTGAGAGAGAAATACCGAGCGGCGTTCCTTGTGAGATTATCAATTCACGAATTGCATAATCCATGGTTGTTCGGAAACTCATCCTTTCGCCAGGGGCGTTAAGCCAGTGTATACAGTGTATTTCCCCTACCCTACCTTCTCGCGCACGATGCATAAATGATACGACTAGTTCTCTCTCTCGACTTGGCCGACTTCCGCCCTTCTATCCTCAGTGTCTGTACTACTAGATTCGCTTTCGAGTTTCGCCAGAAAGGAAAATTCGCTGATTTCAACCGTGTTTCCACAGTAATCGCACGAGTATTAACGATGCTTTATTCATTTGGGATGGAATACGTTTTTTGTTTCATTCCTTACACGTTTGGATAATTCAAATGAACAGGTGTCTGGTTAATTTAAAATGATTTTCGAGACAGAATGTTAATTTCTAGAAAGGAAGCAGAACATTTCAGTTACTGTAACTGAGCGCGGTTCTTGTGAAAAATCGTTTGAATAACAATTTTTAACGGATATATAGCAATTCTGTCGGAATAAAATAGAATTTTCCTTGTTTTAAATAAGGAATTTTGTCGATATCTCGTGATCCAAAACATACGTATAACGTTTTGATCTTCTTTGGAAATCCATATTATTTTGAAGTCTGACCCCATTTCGACCATTACTACTTGCAACGCTCTAACGTCACACACCGGGACCGGGTTTGTCATGGAGCTACCCTTGCATATACTCTGAGATCGCAACTAATTCCCTTGGTTAACAATAATTCAAAGGCCATCCATGAAACATACGTCACAAAAGCTAGAGACGATGCGTTAAAGAAGCCCGCAGACAAGCTACGCGTAAACAAGTCGCACTTGACACAGACGTTCCGTAATCGCACTCCCTCTCTCTCTCTCGCTCTCTGACCGATTCGACGTTGAGTTCCATAACGCGCATGCGCGACCGATAACCCCACAGTACCAGCTTAAAGAGACAAGAGAGGAGGGATCGACCTCGCGTGAGGGCGTTGAATTCGCGAGAGGAGGACGACGACGTGCGTGCGGGGGCACGTGCCTGCAATGACGCCGAATTAGCACCGGTCTATATAGCTTCACACGTTCTATATACGAAAGCGTTAAGCGCGTTCAATTATATGTATATTTATACATTTTTTATTTAAAAATCGTTTCTCTTCGATAAAATCTAGCACGAATAATTCGTCCGGGAATAAAGAAAAAGGGATTCGTCGTTATCGTGGGACGCGATGCCGACGCAAAAGGGGTAGCTATTATCGCGCGCCTGCGCCAGGAGGCGGCGCCAGCCGGCCGTCCGGTACGTACACACATCGATCGAGGCTGCTGCCGGCATTCAAAGGAGTGGGGTCACCGCCACCACTGATGCACGCCGCACACCGTGCAATATGCACCCGCAGCGCGGGTTGTTGCGCTCTTCAAGCTCTTGCTCACGGCCGACTTGACAATGGCTCTCGGGTTTTCGATTCGAATTCCGAAGGTAGTTTCGTTTAGTTGCTTTTTTATTAGGATTTTGCTGGAATTCACCCACGGTTTCTGGGTATTAGAGGGAAATAATTATAATAAACTATTGGAGAGCTAAAATTCGTTTTAATGTTTTATCTGCTATGCAGCTCAGCTCAAGCTGATTTTCGACAATGTTATATTTTTAGCTTTCTGTTTTTTGATTGGTGGTTCTGTTTTGCACAGTGTATACCTAAAAATATATGCGACGAGAGCTTTTATTTTATTCAAAGGTATTTTCTGCATCGGATCGCGTAGACGAGCAGTGTGCCTCGGGTTATTGATTTGCTGTCAAACAGCAGAGCATCGGCATATCAGTCAGCAGGTCAGCTGAGCACACCGTGTAATTGCTTGAGAATACGTTTCGTCGCTTTATAATATTCATCGCTTTGTCTGCATCTTTATTTCGACAAGACACAATTATCGATCGATCGGGATTACATATGTTCTTAACTAACGTTAATTACTTTAGACTGAAGCGCAATTAGTACGATTTACACGTACAAAGCTGACCTGCGCAATGCCGAACCACACTGTCTGCAAAATAATATGTTATACCGAGCAATCTAAGATATCTGTTTATGAAAGATAGACTAAATATCTCTCGAAAAACTATTCTGTTAACTTGAATTACTCATCGTACGGCGAGTACTTACAACTGCTAATACATTCGAATGTGCTTATTATTAAAAACAAATTCTACGGAAGATTAGTATTTTGTTTAAATCGCGACCGAGGTAGTATGGCAGTTTCAAGCAGCTTCTCCACTCGTATTATCTATACAGTCGTAAGTAAATCACAAGTGTCCTCAAGAATTCCTTAACCTGACATTGTTCCGGATAGAAGATTCATCAAGTGCGCTGCACTGTGGATCTATATAGCAAGAGGGTGAAGACGGTGAAATCTGCGGATGTGCACACGCGCGAGAAAGCACAGAAACCGGCTTTGGAAAGAAGCTTATATACGAGTCTCTTGTTACACGCGTTGCCGTAACCCCCTCGTTTCAGCTGATCTCACACGTATAACCTTTATGTATTTATTACCTTTAAAACAGGTCTTATTTGCCGATGCACATGATATATGGCTGAAAATCTTGTAAATAAAATGCGAAAGCTCGCGCTTATCGCGTCTTGAGACACATCTGTCCTAAAAAAGGAAACGTCGCGCAGAGAGGGGAAGGCATAGAGACGCCAAAATCGATCTGTCGAGCAAAACAATGCAGCCATTAACGAGCGAACAAAGACGTTTTAATTAAGGAAACCTGTACCACTGCTTGCTAGCGCTTTCAGTGCGATTATTGTTTCGCGATATAGATACGTCACCTTCGTCAAAAGCTAGTCATACACAGGTATCCATTCGATATATAACTTTAAACTATACTTTTTCTCATGGAGTGTCTGCAGACGGCATGTTTATTGTTCACTAATCGTTGCGAATAAATAGACTTGGCACCGCGCGTCACTCTTGCGAAATAGCGAATTTAACGTCAGCGGCAAGAATGGTTTAGTCGTCGAGTTTTTTTTTCTTTTTTTTTCTGTAACCAATATACGCCGAGTCTAAAAATCTCCGCTCAATGTACAATCGCGGGTGCTTTTTATAGTTATCGCTGTCTAATCGTCTTGCGAATAAAATAAAAAGAAATGCATAACATTCATCGTTGTAATTGACGGGAACGCACCGATAACACATCCCCATTGCATCATGCGCGCACAGATTTATATATGCATGTAACTACATGAATCCGGCGCCTGCAGCGATTAATTCCCTGCAATCGACGCGCGCGTATATTTACGGCATTAATAAAGTTGCAACAACTTGAGTCGATTCGTCGCTTTTACGGTCCTGCGTCGGTGTGCTCTCGGCGTCGCGTCTCCCCCTTTTACGTCTACGCTTGGGCTCAACGACCAGCGTGCTCTGCTCGAATTTCGGCCCCGAATATTTCTCTCTCCTGGCCGCCGACGTCTGGCTCTCGAAACGACGAGGGGAGCGGCATTTGCCGTGTAATGAGAGAGATAGAGAGAGAGAAAGAAGGAGCTGCAAGTGCCATAGACGCGATGGGGTTGAAGACTTGGAGAACAATGCACTTGGCTTTCTAAAGAGCTGTATTTTTTCCTGAAATGAACAAATTGTTTTTTCTCTCCCTTCTAGAATATTTTTTGTTCTTAAATTAAATCCAATCAATTTAATTGAGCTTAAAATCAGTGCATGCACATAGAAACTTGCGACCGGATTATTTTATTCGAGTCTGGGTTAAAAGTGAATTTGTGTACATAATAAGACATCCTCGAAGTATATCTGCCTATTAGAATGACTTTTTATTTCCGACTAGCATGCGATCTTATCGTTACATTTACTCCTTCGGCAATCCAAAACATCGAATGCCCTAGTCTGTAAGCGTTAAATCGTTCTTGAAAAATAAACACCTAAGCTAAAAACCACAAAATCGATGGTTAAGAGAAAGAACGAGAAAAATATACAAGGAAGGCGTATACGTTGATCGCCGCAAGGAAATAAAACGTGAAATTCGTTGGCTCGAGCGTACAACTCGTTCGCACACGCATACGCGCATCTATAATAAAATACATAGGGGGAAAAAAGAAAGAGGGCTCGAAAGAGATGGTTTATACCAACCGGCAGAGCCAGAGACGAAGAGGTGAAACGGAGAAGCAGTAGCGACGATGGCCTTGCATGTCGCCTTGCTTGTATTGATCAGCAGCTGACAGGCTCGTAGCACGCAGTCCTGTAGCTGCTGCTTCTTCACTCTCGCTCTATCTCTCTCTCTTTCTCTCTCTCTCTCTCTCTCTCTCTCTCTGTCTTTCTTCCTCCTTCTATTTTATCCTCTTTTTTCCCTCTCTCTCTCTCTCTCTCTCTCTCTCTCTCTCTCTCTCTTTCTCTCTCTCTCTTTCTAGTAGTAATCGATAATTCGGAGTACGAGTTTTAATTGAATGGCTGATGTTGCGCATAAACTGCAATCATTAGGTTAAACGTTGTGCGCGCGAATTATCGCTGCCACGCGTACCGGGTATTGATTATTTCGAGAGTGACTGAGAGAGACGACTATATGCGGCTACTGGATTCGCATACATGTACACAGAGAGCGCGAGTTTGCCGCGTTATTCTTTTGTCTACAGTAATGAACATTGTGGAAAAAATGGACAGGGCATATAGAGGGATGTTTTTTTTAGAAACCAGAAATGAAAAAAAGGGGATCGTGATTTGATTCGGTACGCAATGATTAAACTGGGAGAGATATTGGTTTATTGTTTTGGAGTTGGAATTAAGGAAAACAGAATTCGGTTGGACAGTTTGATGGGTGTATTTTGATAATGTGTAAAAAAAATATTGTTGCTCCTTAAAATCATAGATGAATTTTCATTCTTATTTGCGTAAGCTTACGTTTCAAGGCTCGCATGCGATATCAAATTACAAGTCGATACATTGACCTTTGAATACCAATAAAAATTATATCTTGAAACCTGATGAACAGGTGTAAACAACGTATCAGTGCTCTTATCCTTCTGTGTAGCGATTGTTCATCGAAAATATTACAAGGGACAGCCCGTCCAACCCTCTGTTCAAATTATAACTATGCAAGTCACTCAGAGTCGGTTACCTCAAGCTTTCTCAGCTCCTCTTTCAAGTAATTTATCATACAAAGTACCTTAACCCACGGCGTTTACAGTATACCAATCAACGACGCTTGATACTCCAGTTTTTAATTAAAATCTCTCTCTCTCTCTCTCTCTCTTCGGAAGACTCGAGAGAACAGATGCAATTAGCGAGGCGGCATTTTTTAACTTCTTCAAGTATCAGCGAAGCTTTTCCTCAGAGCAACCTTATTCGATCAGAAATGATGCATCAGCTTTTTCGTTGGCCCTTTCATCTTCGAACTAGCTCGAATTCAGCTCGATGATCCTTTTTATTCCCTCGGCATTCGCTAAAGAGTATCTATATCTTTCGTTTCTTTGAACACTGACGCTTCTTGTTTCGGAGTGTCGGTTATGCTATATGTATATTATTTGAGATCTGTACCCGGCATTTGTACGGGGTAACGACTGCTGTCTACCAAACTTCTCCCTCTCACTTTCCACGTTTTTCGCCTTCTCTCTAGCTCTCGCTGTTAATTAAGATTTTACGCGGATTTTAATTAGCTCAGAAAGTGTTCTCTTTTCACTTCTTTGGCGTTTTAGCCGATAGCAGTAGTTAAAGAATTTGCTGAAATGATTTTCAACGCTGCGAGGCAAACATATTTCAATGTTTCGCTGTGACTTTGATGGCCTTTGCGTTGAGGAATCGGAATTATTAGCTGCGTGCCAACGTTTGAGCTGCATAAAATTTCGCTCTAAAAAAGCGTTTTACTAAAGCGAAAAGCAAGTGTGCCGTTTAATCCTCTCTTTCTTTAAATATATCTATATATTCATGATATGGTATTTGCAGTTGCGATCAGTCGAGCTGAACGCAATACAACCAGCCTGTACTACCTACCGATTGAATTTCCGTACTTTATATACGATGGAGTTGCGGAGAAAAAGCACGAAAGGTGCACTTTGCGTCAGGAATTTTTTAATAGTATTGCGTTGGAACGAGCTTCCTCTGGCTTTCATATATGCACACCGGCTATATAAAATCGATGCCGCAAGTGTATTTTCGTACTTGTAAAGATATATATCCACTGGTAGCCTGCTTCACGCGTTACATGCAGAATCGAATTATCAAATTAAAATTATAATTCAATTATTTATAACAGAAGTTCACGAAACTAATTAATTCTGCGCAAATTGATGTCGTTATTACAAAATATAATGTAACCTGTAACGTTCACTGCTGATAATTAAATGAGATACATACAAACGCCGATGCATAATACTCTTCGAAATAAAATGACGTAGTTATTACTAATCACATACCGATGATTTATATAGATATAGTAAAAAAATGACAACAAAAACACAAGCAATCAATTTTCTCCGTGAACTTCAACGCAAAACAATAACAGAAATATGTGACGTTCGACACACGCAAGCCGACCAATGACATCCTTGCAAGCTTCGCGACGGTGGCGTAACAGGTGCTTCGACGGCGCTGCAACAGCAGCGCAGTCTCGCGACGATTCCGGTTCGCTTGATTATCTCCGATCCTTTCGCCGCAGCGATTTGCGTCTGCCGCTTTAATAGTGTGCTCATTGACGACTTATTACTCGTGTGACGTCAGATATCTCGTTGAATTAATGCACACCGGCTGATATAGACGTTGGTGACATGTTTTCAACTTATCTCGCCACTAAGTATATATGTATATATTTCAGTTAAGCTCTCGATTGTACAGATGATTTTTCGAACGATCGACTTTTCATTTGCTAATCTTATAATCTTATCCGAGAACGTCATGTTTGATAATGTCCATTTACATAATAAATACTCGAGGTTCCCAACGCGTTTTCGAAAAAATCAATCGCGTTAACGACTTACCGTAACATTTTGTAAAATGTAAATGTAAATCACAGCTGTTGCGAACAGTTTATACCGATACTTTGGATTTACTCGACTGCGCGTGTAGCGTCGCGCGTAAGAGAGGAAGAGAGCGATCTACTTGTCGCGAGCGAAGAAAAATAGCGTTGGAACGTTGTAGAAACTGCTATTACTGCTTTCCACTGCTGCACTATGCAGTCGCGAACACGCGTGCGACGAACGCCAAGCGTTCGATTACGATTTCCTTTCCCTTTTTCTTATCGCTGACCATACGTCGAATAGAATAGACATTACTTCCAATTTATGCAACGTAATGATAATACTATGTACGCTTTATTTTGAATACAGACGGACCTCTGCGGGATAAAATGGAGGAAGCTGGTGTGGGGCGAGGTGGCAGGCGGCTTCGGTGGCAACCTCCTCGAGGACCCAGTGCTGTCAAGCTTCTCGCGCTGTCTACAAGGCGACATCCTCTGCGTGTGGAGGCGTGTCTCGGCTTCCCAAGCTCAGAACGCTCAAGGCGCAGCAGCGGCAAATCTCTTCGACCTCAACTCGATAGCGCCATCGCCGGCACCGCCACCCCTCTCTCTCCAAGCTGCCAAGGAACTCTGGATATTCTGGTACGGCGAGGAGCCCGACCTCACAGGACTCGTCTCTCCAGAACTCATAGCTTGTGGTCAGTATACATTATATAGTCTTATTTTCGAGTCACGGTTCTCTCTTTATTCTTTTTTCATTGATATTTAAAACGCGTGAATATTCGCGCGTACAGTAGCGGACGAAGACGAAGTCAAGAAGTGTACATATAGTCTTGTCTGTCAGTCGCCTCCACTCTCAAGGAGGTCGCTGAACCGCTGCTGCCGCCGCGAGTGCCTCTTTTACTTCGAGCCGGCGCGCGCTTCTCCCTCTGCGCCGACTGAGGAGAAAGACAGAGAAAGAGAGGGAGTGTGAGAGAGAGAGAGAGAGAGAGAGAGAGAGAGAGAGAGAGAGAGAACCGATTGCGGAACCGGCGAGTAACCGTTAAGCCTGAAAAGAGAGTCGCGTTGCCTTGCGCCAATGAAACGTTGCTGCGCCAGTTTTTTTTAATTCACTGCACTGGAATTTTGTATTTTTTTCTTTAGAATTGTTTAGGTCTGATGTCAGTGTAGTAGCAGGAGGTAAATGCGATCGGACAAGTGCATTACTTGGAAGGTCGATCGTATACGCGATTTATCGTTAATGCCAACGCGGACGTAAATCGCGAAAGACATTATCGCATAAGCGAGTTGAGTAGTATCATTGCTACCAAAGCGATATATTCAGAATTAATAAACGTTCGAACGTTAAAAGGAAGGAAATGTATAAACAGCGTAAAAGCGAACGACAAAAAGTAGCGCGAACCTCCGCGACGACAGTTGCCTTACGTAAGATCGTGAGCGCGAGATCCTGTCGTTGCTGATGCAGCAGTAGCGGATGACGTTCACCTATCGCCCTTCTATCTTATACTTTCGTTGTTTTCCAATCTGATTTTCGTCCGGCTGATTAATTTATCGGGAACTCTTTTGACGTTACTGCTAGTCTGTATAATAGCGTCGATTCCACAATTGAGTATACACACTTGTTGAACTATATACTGTTGAATGATGAATCAATTGGCTGAACTTTCTTTGATTAGCTACCGATCTAAATGCAGTTTATTGAACGTACTCGAGTATCGACTTAATAATCATTGTATATGAACATGTATTGTAAAGCTGCGAACGACACAAGTGTCTATGCTCTAAGAATGCAGTTCCATTATTGAAAGCGATGACATTGAATTTCGAGTTAGAGAGAAGCGTACAATACAAATGTGCGATCAGCTCGTTATTGCCATCACGGCAAAGTTTCTATATAAGGATATGTTTTTTCGGGAATTCATTACGTCACGATTCGTCATCATCAACAGCAGAATTTTGTCAAAATTTTAAAATCATTTTCAAAAATCACCTATTTGTAGGCATAAATTATACATATTTCAAAATTAGGAGGTATATTTATTGGAGACTGTCTTCGATGGCTAATTGCACAGTATAAAATAGAAATTTCACTATGCGCAAGGTTAAGAAATAAGCAATGGATGGATTGAGCTCTTATTTATGCGAATACTTTTTGATAATCTTCTTTCGGTATTAGCACAGGTATTTTGAATTGAGTATTTTTCGAATAGTGGTTAAAAATAGTTTTAAATATGTTCGTCATTTTTCTTTGGAATGAAATGTATAAAGAGGTCTTGTCCCTTTAAGCTTGCATTTATTCTTACATATACTTAGCTCATCCCAGCAGCGAGGGGTGCACGAAGAGGCAGGCGCGAAAGAAGCGTGATAACGGCAAACACATCTGCATTGATAAGCCGGCGTCGAGGTTGTTCTCTTTCACGTCGCGATATATTTCTCTCCTTATTGACGTCAGTTGCGCCGCCTCCACTTCGAATCATCGACCGCTTCGCAGGACTTTATACTAATTATACCCCCTGTGCGATTGGAAATCTGCGGAGATTCGCTCGAGCTAAACGCATCTGCTTTAGGTATCGAATGTCTATATATATATACATATATATGTGTGTGTGTGTGTGAGTAACACACCGTCAATGCAATAGTATCATCCTATTAACACACACTCAATCTCGGAGGAATCTCTTAAGCCTCTCGCGATCAATCATCCACTCTCTCTCTCTCTCTCTCTCTCTCACTCTGAATATATGCGTTTATGTGTAAATGTGTGTACATATGTATAATGCACACAAAGATATCAGCGACGTGTGTACCGCAGACATGAGACGTATGTGCATATGTGTATATAGATTCAAGCAGTCGTGCGGAGAGGAAGACAAACCGAGAGAGCAGCACAACGGTTACAAGTGGGTCATTGCCACTGGATCGAGGCGGCTGCCGTGTAGTCGTGACGCTTGGAATTTTCATGTCGCAGCAGCAAGCTCCTGTATAAATGCTTTTACACATTAACGCATCGCTTTATTAGCTCTTCGATAATTTAACACCGAAAGCTCTATTTTTCCCCCGTATACAGTAAACTACGTATCTGCAAAGTAACTCACCTCTCGAGTGTGTGTAAAGATACGGAGAAATCGAGTCTAGATATAGAATGTATACAACTCTATATATACACACATATTCGCGGTAGGTACTTAGCGGCGTGACAAGCCGCACGCGCCGCTGCTTGCAAACATTGCTCGAAGAGAAAGAGAGAGAGAGAGAAAGACGGGCTATCGATCGACGCAGCCGCTGACGCGGAGCAAAGCTACGAACACGTGTCGGCCGCGCGCGCATCGCCCGACTTCGATCTTCAACTTCGCCTAGACCCGAAGTATGTGTAACGGCGTCTGCGCAATACCTATGTTTTTTTTGACCATTGTTTTTACACCGCTCCTCCTGTGTTTTTATGCTTCCACCGGTATTTTATGCTACACTCGTTACACACACACACATCCGTATATATGCAAGTGAAGTACAGTCCAGATTCGATTAGTTCGTACGTCGGGTACTGCGCTCGATAACGATGGAACGATTTTACGTAAAAGTGTTTCGATTTTATCAGTGCACGTATGAGCTTTCGGTAAAAAAGTTACAGAACTAATTTCTACCGTAACGCGCATCTTTCAGGTTCGAAAAGTGAGTTTTTCTATCGAGAGAAAAATGCATTTTTAAATACACTTTTCATGAAAAATCGCTAACAAACGTTCTCCTGCTGCACTTTTTTCCTCTTATTCCTATGGTTTATTCTAGATTCCAACAACTCGCGTTCGACATTTTTACTTTAAGAGCGATGCGCCGATTTAAATGGGCGTGAGATCTGCTTTGTTCGCCGAGGCTCTCTCGTGCGACTGTACCTTTGTCGATTTATTTATTTACTGTTTTTTAAAGAATGCAACGCTCATTGTTATCGTCCAATGGATACATCGATACCTGTGCCCTAGAATATACTAGAGCATCGCTATTCTACCGCTGTTAAAAATGTCGAGCACTAGAAAAAATAATAATTCGCGGCATCTTTGATTTTTCATTCAGTGCCACACTCGACTGAATGTGTACAGCTGAGAGAAAAAGCGCCTACGCCAAGTCGGGAGAAAAGGCGCCGAGTGAACAGAAAACCGAGAGGGAAAGCCGGTGTGCGCGCGTCGATGTTCTCGAACGTAACTGTTTTTCTCGCGTTATTTGCGCGCTTCGCGCGACTTCCTTTTCTAGCCGACTTTTCAGCTACCTGTTACCGTATCTGCAACTCTCTTGCATTGAGAAATCATTGTCTCGCTTGTCCCGAACAGATGAGAAAAAATAACGTCGATGCGTATACCTATGCGTGTATCTAGACAGAGAAGCGAATGCGATAATAATTTGGTTTCGTCATCTTTTGATTACAGAAAGCGAGCACGGCTCGTGGGAGAGCGGTCTGTCGTACGAATGCAGATCGCTACTGTTCAAGGCACTGCACAATCTCATCGAGAGATGTCTGCTGTCTCGAGATTTCGTGCGCCTCGGGAAATGGTTCGTCCAGCCGTACGACGGCTTCGAAAAACATCGCTGCTCGAGGTAAGCATTTCAGATTCGAAAGTATGTTCGACTAGGAGAGGAAACGACTGTGTGCGCCTAACGTCTCGATGAATTTTTGCAGCAGCCATCTGTCGTTCTCGTTCGCTTTCTTCGTGCACGGCGAGAGCACGGTCTGCGCGAGCGTCGATGTGCGGCAACACCCAGCGGTGAGACATCTGACGAGGGCCTGTCTCCAGAGAACCCAAACGTCACAGTCGCCGGTCAAAGGTATAGAAAATGCTCTGCGGTGAAATGCTCTATTTGTGCAAGAGACTGTAGAGTCTTATGATATGATGAAAAGAAAATTTTCTCATTTGAATTCGACTCTCGAAATTGTTTGAGGCTTTGATTCTTTCATCGCGCAAAGGTGAACGTTAAAAGATATTTGAAAACAGAAACGTTTTGATACACACCAAGTTGTTTACTATTTTATGTTGCATCCCTTCAGAATATCTTTGGTTATACGCAAAATTTACGTTTTATATTTATATTTATACGTTATTATATAAAGGCAGAAATGTCCTTTGAGTTCGATTTGGAGTAATCGTGATTGAAAAAGTAATTCGTCAAGAGGAAAAATTATTTTGAAATTTCACGGATAACGTTAATTTAATAAATCATCGTTCTATTTGAAAGATTTTTCCACGATGAATAATGATACTGCATTTTTCGATGAAAATATTACATCAACTAATTGTTTTTTAAAACAAACACAGTGAATTAAATGAACATTTAAAATTTTAATTGATTGATTCCATTAAAAAATTCCATTCGACATATTTTTTTAATTTTTCAAATGAATCATTTTCATCAGTGTACAAGATACAGTTTACGACGCTAAGCTAACAATTTCTAAAAATCACTTATGAATACAATTACGCTGTAATTGTACTCGTAAAGTATAACATAAACAATGCAGTATTGTATTATTAAGGCAGTATACTCTGATGGTACTTAATCCTATTTTTCACGACTTTCAATTATATTTATGCATTGATTTGCTGTCTCTTAGCAGTTGATGTAGATACCTTTGTTGAATGGATCTTAACGTTCTTAGAGTTTGTTTAACGATGTAAATGTACCGTTGATTGCGCAGTGATCCTCGCGCCGTATGGATTGGCGGGTACGCTGACAGGCCAAGTGGGTCGTCTCGACTCTCAGCTCCTCGACGAGTGGAAGTCGTTTTATCCAATCAACAGCTCGGGATTGGAACCAGGCCTACCAGCCCTTGTGGAAGTCCTAGTTGGCGGTGTTCGGATGCGCTACCCTTCCTGCTACGTACTCGTGACCGATATGGACGAGAGTCCCGTCGTGATGAATATGACTAGCGGAAATGGCGGTTGCGGTGCCACAACGGGTCTAGGACCGAGCAGCGTCACCGTCAATGGCGTTGGCATCGAGATCGCCATGCCCTTATCGCCTCCAAATAGTCCCGCCAGTTACGAGCATCCGCTTTCGATGCAAAGGGATTTAGGACCGGCCACCGAATTGCCCGAGCGAGTATGGGCTGAGTGTATCGTCGGTGCCAGGGCTAGCAGCCCGTCACAACAATCCGCTGGGAAGCATCTCAATAACGGAGAGGCCAACGAATCCAATGGAGGATGGAACTTTGTTGATCCTACCATCAAGTCTTCCTGCAGCTGTTCCAAGTAAGTCTTCGCAGATACGCTATATCCCACTCACATGTGCTCTGCATGTCTTATTATCTATTACTATTATCATTATTGTTATTATTATTATTATTATTATTATAACGATTGAAGTTAGGATGAGCCTGCGTTTTCAATAGTAGATCAAATTTTTTGTATTTTTTTTAAGTATATAGTTTAGATTTTGCAATTTGGATGAGCGTCCTAGAGTGAATTCCACTTGAATCACAGAAATCAGTCCCTGATATAAACAAATAGGTTGTTTTCTCTACAACTTTTTTTGTATTATTTTTTTTCATGTTAACAGAATGTTACTATAATACAGATTATAAAGCGAGAAAGAGAGTGAACATGTGACGACTAAATATGTTTGTTGAAGATTTTCCTGTAGTGAAATTTCTGATAAATACTGCTCGATAAACAACTTATCTAACTGAACAATACATGAGAATAAAAAAATATTGCTGCAAATCACGTTTTTCTCAAAATTTCACTCCAGTAAATCGGAATGTCAAAAGCACACAGACGTATTTGAAAAAATACAAATACATAGCTTATACCTGTTTAGAAAAAAATGCTAGGGGCTAGTGGCTCATAGTTAAACTGCAGCAGCATATTAGCTCCTGATAGTCTCTTCCGTTTTGTTTTACTTTTTTCTTTAAACTAATTACATGCTAAACGTGTCCATTAAAAAATTTGATGAACGTTTGTCTGGAAAGTAGAAACTTAGAATGCAACTTGCAAGTACTCAATTAGCCTACTCTATTATTATTCCTATTCTCATATATATACATTTATATATTTCAAGGCGTGATTTTGTTTAAAAAAAAAAAAAAAAAAACACACACACATGAACAATCTAGTTTTATATAGACTTGTTGTATTTCTTTTTTTTTCTCTTTCGTTATGTCTAATACCGTGTTTTATATAATTGCATATTCTGCAAACTGCCTCAAATAATATACGTATATACATATACTTGTATTCCGTCAACTGACAAACGCCTCTGTGCTGTGTATCAAAGCGTGTTTGCATGTGCATTACCAAGTCCGTTTATAGTAATGTCAGTGGTCCCTAAAAGACGTCGCATTATGTACAGTATAGATATCTTGTATAGATAAGAAGATAAAAAGAAAAGAAAAACTAAATTAACCTTTAATACGATGAATAAGCAAGAGCAATAGAAATTTGGAATATCTATATGCACGCAAATGTAATCAGTTTTTCTTACACAGTGAATTATTATTGGTAAACAAAAATTTTACGTACGCTAACATTCCTATTGCTGAGACTGTTTAACGAAAGTATTTCGGTCAATTATCACTATTACAAACAACAAGTGAAGGTACATAAAACAGTCGCTAATGAAAGAAACTCTCTGTACTCAATGAAGAATCACACTCTCTAAGTCCAAAGCTCAGAGCGATTTTCACTGGCGACTGCAGAGCAAGCAAGAGTGCGAATGCGCGTGTGAAAGTCCAAGACCAATTAATAACACTAAAAAAAGAAAAAAAAAATAAATAAATAACGCGGGCCAACGCAGAGACAGGCATGGCCGGGACGATCGCTCGAGGTCGCGCAGCGGCGGCGGAGGAGGAGGAAGGAAGCAAAGGTCGTACGAGCAGGAGGTTAAGCAGATCGGTTACAGGTGGACGTCCAGCCCGCTGTCCGGTTGGAAGGGTGGCGGCAGTCTCAGCAGCAGCATCAACTCGTCCTCGAATCCTAGCGGCGGAGGAAAGTCGGAGAGGACGAGCAGCGGACGTAGGATACCGGTGCCGTTCCACCGGCGCTCGACTCTCCACTGGGACGTGCCTAACGCTGCTGCCGCCGCCGCCTCCTCGTCCTCTTCTACTTCTGCGTCGTCGTCGTCCGTTTGTCCTTCTTCCGTTGCCCCCGCTAATACCCCAAGGTGGGTAGTCCGACACCTTCCGAAAAGCAGCAGTGATGCCTCTCGTCATCTTCTTATTTTTATACTCACAATAATATACACCTTTCTATATACAATAACTACCGAGGGTTGCTGCTGCTCAACTGACGATGATGACGATTTTGAGAAAGGGATGGGCGATCAGTCGTTCGCTGCTTTCTTTATTCACGACTATGACACAATTTGCCTGAGCTCGCTGTTGCTGAAAATCAAGGATTCGAGAAGACGCAACAGTTTTTCGATCGTTCATTTCACTGATTTTTGTTTTCACCTAGTAGTTGCTGATTGTTGAACTGTTGTGATCTTTTTTTCTGAATCGGCATCATCTTTGTTTATTTTTTTTTTTTTATAATTTTAATTTTTGGTCAACTGCACAGTAAAAAACAATTTTCAAATAAATCAGGAGTCGCACTGTGTAAATAAGAAAAGTAAGCACAGGTGTTTCGAGAAATTGCATTTTATTGTGTTATTGTCTATTTTACATCTTGCTGGCAGATTGTAACAGTGGCATATCATTAACACCAAATAATCAAAAACAAATGTAAAAAGTCAATTGGCGAGATGTGGGGTGTTCGATCCATAAGTGAGCATACGATGCGAAAATGACTTATATATTGAATCATATTTTTACGATCAGACATCTCATATCCCGCTAGCATCCTGCTTGAAATTGAATAAAAAAGAGCAGACCTTATCTCGACTACCATCCCATATCGTTGCTTATAATATACTCGCATATCAAGGAAACGCGCACACTGCGACGTCCATATAATCCACGAAGACCATTTAATCAATGTGTACATATATCATAAATATCAATGTGTAAATATATACATCTGTACATATTATATATAATGTATATATATCATTGGCATAACCATTTGTCGTTGTATACGCGGGTTCAGTCGTCGCTAATAAAACCTCTTGTGTGGCGTAATATATATATATTTTTTCTACTTAACACTCACATGGGTTGTTTCGAATAACTAAATACATAATCTTTTTCGAATCATTTTGATATAACATTGTTTATAGGCTATCAGGATAATGAAGTGTACATAATCGAGGTTGATGATAATTTGTTTTAGATAATTCTGAGGACTGCATGCGTTGGTTTTGTGTTTCATTTTTGGTGCTTTGTACGGGTGTGTGTGAACGTATGTTTGTACTCCGGATCATTTGGTGATTCACGGGTTGCTTTTGTGTAAATACATGCTGCGATCAAGGCATTCGTGACGTTTGATTGTGTTGGCTCTAATCATAACAAACAAATGTTTTCGAGTCTAGAGGCTCGAACATACACATAAATAAATGTACATTTGCATGCGTTTGAATTTTAGCGGATAATTAGAGAACTAAGATGTACTGATCGATGTGCAAAGATTCGTTTTGAAATACGACATTAATTTGCATCACTCTAATACCACCGTAGATCTATGCTCAGAAATGATATATTGCACTTTTATCAAATAATCTGTCCATCGAGAGATGGAAAGTATTGCATTCATATGCACGTGCTTACTGGAACTTGTAAAGTGACGCTGTGGCGAAACTCACTGAAACCAAGGCTGAGTCGAATATTTTTTCAATCATTAATATTGATGACAAAGCCATTTCTAAAATTAGAGGCTATACTTATGATTTCCAAGTAAAGTACAAATAAAAGTAAGTTCGAACTAACGCCGAATATTTGAAAAGTCAAGATCAAACTAGCAATTCGCTATAAGGTTTCAATGATCATTCATAATCGAATAGCTTTATCTCATTTTCGAATCGCTATTCTCATTCAATCACTATTCCTCTTTCCCAAAGGCAGCTTTCCCAAAGGCAGCTTTCCCAAAGGCAGCTTTCCCAAAGGCAGCTTTCCCAGAAGCAGCAGCAACAGCAGCTGAAATCGAAACGTAACAATTAATCGATGATCGTCTCAATTCACAGGGTTTCGGTCAGTCGTCCAGATGCACCAAAAACACCACCCGATGGTGGGACACCTTCCTATCCTCGCGGAGGACCTCCGACGGGAGGCGATTGCCTACCGGTTCCGTCGGTCGGTTCACCAGGGTCGCCAGCACCGTCTCCGCTACCAACTCCTCACTCGGAACCACCGGCAAGCATACCACCGGCTGATGCACAAGGCGGAACTCAGCAATCTATCGCCGGTGCTATTGCTGAAAGCCCACAGACGCAGCAACAGCAATCGATAAGCCAACCGGCGAGCAACGCTTTACAACCACCGCTTACGCCTTCGCAGGTAAGACTTCGGCTGATTTCCTTGCGAAAATGAAATTTATCGAAACTGCGCGTGCTGAGAGAAATCGTCTTGTCTTTGTCTCGACAGGGCGGTCCGAAGTCGATATCCTCGAGCAACGCCCAGGTGCCAAGTCCAGCGATCTCCAATTCCGTAACCTCGACGTCAACTCCTATAAATCCCCAGCAACAACAGCAACACCAACAACAGCAACAACCGAATTCGCAACAACAAGTAGTTCAGGCGCCACCACCACCAACGCTCAAACGACCTCTGCTCACTTCGAAAGAGTACGAGGGAGCGCTGCTCGACGATGAGCAACCTCTGCCCTGGCTTTACGATTACTCGACGCAAGAAGCTTGGCTTAACCATCCCGTTAAAAGGCTCAAGGGTACGCCACTGGGTCCAGCCAGTTTACGCAACAATCAGAGTCTCTACCCACCGATGAATCCGTCTTCCTGTACTTCTACTGTTGGCCAGTCTAATATGCTAGGCGAAAATGGAGCCATGGGTCAAACGCCGCAAGTGCAAAGCCAACAGCCCATGTTAGAAATCAAACAGGAACCCGGCACGACACCGGTTAGTTTATTAATCTATGCGATTCATTTACGTTGACTTTGCCAATATTGGTTGACACTTCAAATAGTGCAGTTTGATCAAATCTTATACACTTACAAAAAATGAATGGTATTAATTTTAATTGCAGGGAGAATGTATAGGAGGAAGGCCGGATCCATATGAATTTGACGCGACTGGCGAAGAAAATGGCACTGGCGTTGATGGTCTCAAGAGACAAAGAGACGAACCTAAGCCAAGTTCTCTATTTACTAGTGAAGGTCTTCAAGCATCGTATAAAGATTTAGATCAAATTTTCGATAATTCTGATCCTGACACTTCTAGCGACGAAACCGTAAGTATATTTAATAGTCAAATTTCATCCTTATTGATTACTTCAATGTATCTATATGTTTATTTATGCTTGTCTTACAGAATTTGAATCAACTGCAAGTGCAAACGCCTCCGGGATCGAATAAATCTGGTGGCGGTGGTGGACACGATGGCACGGATATCCGACTGGACAATACGACTTCAAGCTCCGGAACCTCTGGCGCCAATACCTCGTCTGGGTCTGGCAAACACAGTTCTTCCTCGTCCTCCTCTTGTAACCGGGGCGTAGGCGTTTTGCGACCCGAAGAGCTTTCCAAAATGTTTCCAACCCCACCATCGCTTGAACACAACCCGGTGGCTTCACCTTGTCAACTTGGTGACCCTAATCTTGAACAAACTGATTTGACTGCTGCAACGGCTTCGGCAGTAGGTACTGCGAATAGTACGCAACTTGTTCATCAACAGCAACAGCAGCAACGTCAGCTGCAACGGCAGTTGCCGGACATTTATCCTAACATGGGCTCGCCGCCCGAGGAGCCAATCGATGATTGGTCATACGTCTTCAAACCACCCACCATGTGCAAACTTGTTGGATCATCAAAATATGCGCCTCTTACTAACTTGCCCAGTCAGAGTTTGCCACCCGTTACGTTACCGGCTCATTGCGTTTACAGGACGTCCTGGCAATGCAATAACGCCAATGCTAATCAAAAGTAAGCATTGCTCATGCTATTTTCCGAAATCGTCAGGTCTTTCGGACTAATCTTAATAAATCGAAGAATTCCACTTCAACATAACGCAATTCTCTTTTACAGTAACCAAGAAAAGTCTTCGCAACAAACTCGACCGAACTCTGTACAGCAACAACAACAGCAACAGCAGCAACAACAGCAGCAGCAACAACAACAGCAGCAACAACAGCAGCAACAGCAGCAGCAACAACAGCAACAGCAGCATCATCATCCGACACAGCCAGTTCTTCAGCAACAGCAACAGCAACAGCAACATCAACAAACTCAACTCTTACCTGCAAGTCCGGCTCAGTTAAGTACACCGTACGGACGCCAACAAATGCAAGGTGGTGTGATGAGTGTGCGTCCGCCACCACCGCCTTACGATCAACCCTCACCAGCGACATCCACCACTTCATCCTATCTCAACAAAAACCTTAATAGTATCGAAGCCGACACGCCCGGACCTATGCGTGCACCTGAATCGAACTCCCTAATGGTTAACATTCTGCTCGGAGATACCGCATTAAATATCTTCCGAGACCATAATTTTGATAGCTGCAGTCTGTGTGTCTGCAATGCGGGACCCAAGGTTGTTGGTAATATTAAGGGAGCTGATGCCGGAACGTATCTTGCTGGCGCTTGGGCTGCTAGTAGTAATGTCTTCCAGGTATAAAACTTGTTTAAATATTGCTTAATATTTATGAATAAACCTATAACGTCATTAAAATTGAATAAAATGTTATGCATTGTTCCACTAGGACGATGATCAAATAAGATGCAGCTGTGGCTTTAGCGCCGTGGTAAATCGTCGTTTGGCGCATAAAGCCGGTCTATTTTATGAAGATGAAATGGAGATTACAGGCATTGCCGAGGATCCAGCTGATAAGAAAAAAGCCTCACTCGCAACGATTGCATGTTGCGACTCCAAGACTGTACCCGAAGGCATTGATGTGGTGCCACCCACTGTTCTCGAACTCCTTCGTGAGCAGTGCCTTATCGTTCAGAGTTCCGCAAGCAGCTTGTATAGAGCGGCCCGACTCTACGCCGCTAATCGCACAAAACCCAGTTCTCTCAGTGTTAACGCTTTAGAGTTCAGCGACAGCAATGAACTCTCTCTTGCTGCTATTGATCAAGGAAAACTTGACGGTATAAATCTGAGATATTGAAATATTTATAAAAATAATAATTTGCTCTACTAAACATTCATATTTTCATAATTGAATCAACAGGTTCGCCTGTAGATCGCAGCCAACGACTGAATGGCGTACACCGCTGGGCATTTTTACGAGCGAAAGGTCCTCAATGTAACGGTGATATTGTGCGTGTCATGAAGACAGTGCAACCATTACTCCAGGAAGCTATCCAACAGAAAGCCACGAGAATGTGGGATGCGCCCTACACGGTTAGAATACTCACGTGGCGTGGCTTCCATAGGCTTGCAGGTCGTGATACAAAAGATCGTTGCGAACCACAGCCAGTACCCGCACTCGTAGTCGGTTATGATAGGGACTGGCTTTCCCTGTCACCCTATGCGCTCAGTTATTGGGAAAAATTATTACTAGAGCCCTATGCTGGTCCTAGAGATGTGGCTTACGTAGTAGTCGCACCTGACAATGACTGTGTAGTTAGTAACGTCAAGACGTTCTTCAGAGAATTGTCTACCACATACGAGGTAAGTTGACAATAATTATAAAAATAATTAAAATTTTGAATTAACTTAAACTCTTACTCATCTTTTGTCGTTACAGATCTGTCGACTAGGTAAGCACACACCTATTGCGAAAACAGTACGCGATGGTATTCTTCGCGTTGGTAAAAACACGGTACAGAAACTCGCAAATGCCAACAATGCCAACACTAAACAACAGCAACAACAGATTGACGAATGGTTTAAATTGCTCGGCGATAATCACATTGGAGAGTGCCTCAGACTATACGCTCAAGCTTGCAATCAAAGGCTAGCGCCCTATCTTACTCAAGTAATTCAGGACCGAACCTTATTTGACCTGGGCGATACGACCTCCAACAGTGGTAAACAGAATCAATCGAGCAGTAACGTAACAGAGACAATGCCTGCCACGCCGGATGGCACTCCTAGCAAACCCGAGTCTTTGGGTGAGTCCTAAGTTTTATTCAATCATTATCACAAATAATCACTTTTTCAAATAAAAAATTCTTAAAACGAATCTGTCTTATTTATAGAAGGTGAAAATGCGCGAAGTGAAACACCATCGGGAGCAACACCTAATGCTAATTCGACGGCGGGTAGCACGACGCCCACGTCACAAAGTTCGACGAATAATCCGCAGACAACAATCACGGGCAATTCACAGCAACAGCAACATCAGTCACAGGCCGCAGCCCTGGGACCCGACGAAGAAGAGATGGAATTACCTTCAGTCATAGTTTATCTCGTCGAGCCATTTTCATTGGGTGGTGCTGACTGTCCGGATCGCCGTCGATTGGCTATCCTAGCACTACTGCGCGCCTTTGGAACGGCTTTAAACAGCATGCCTGAAGGCATTAGAGGAAATATAAACGTGCAGGTATGTTAACGCAATTATTACATGAAATACTAATAAACGATTTTTTAATTATTATATTATTATATTATTTCCTACATTTTTCAGTTAATATCGTTAGAAAGTATAATGGAACTTGGACGAGTTCGCGAAAGGCGGAAGATCCAGGATGAAATGAGAGCTTTAGCACTAAACGTATTTTTGCAAGGCCGTAGGCTTTTATCGCACAATACAGCAGCCAGGAGTCTCACAGGCTTCGGCACAGCCGCTGCCGCTGATCTCTTTCTTAAGAGCAAAGATGTAAGTATTTTTTAAGTAGATAGGGCGCGCATGCATTATTTATAATGAAAATACTTTTGTTTACAACAAATTTAGTAGTTATTTAATCAAACTACAAAAGCATTTGTTCAATCAAAAAGTATTTGTATCAATGGTACTTTTGTAGCCCCATAGTAACATTATTATATCTGCACATCAGGAACGTAACAAAGTGGCGCTGCGGTTATATGCACCAGCGTACGTACTCGCTCCTTTGCGTTGTAAAAGCGAGGCTCCTGACTCCTTCGGAACTACCGGCCCCGAGGAGTGTTCCGTTCTTTACCTAAGCTATTGCCTCAGCGAAGACCAATCCTGGTTATTAGCCGTTGCCACGGACGATCGGGGCGAGATTTTCGAAACAGCTACTATCAATATCGACATACCCAATAGGAAAAGGAGAAAACGCGCTTCAGCCAGAAGGACTGGATTACAAAAACTTATGGATTTTATACTGGGTGTAATGTCGCAAGGAGTGAGTATAATTCTTATAAAGTGCGAAGAAAATAAGGAGAGAAATAAAATGTATAATTATTTTACACAACAGGTTCAGCCTTGGAGGCTCGTAGTAGGCCGCGTAGGTCGAATCGGTCATGGGGAGCTTAAAGGTTGGAGTTGGCTGTTATCGCGAAAAGCTTTAATGAAGGCGTCAAAGCATCTTAAAGAGATTTGTGGACAATGCAATTTGTTGTATCCATCGGCTGCGCCCTGTGTGCTAAGTGCCTGTCTCGTTTCTCTGGAACCTGACAGTACTCTTAGGCTCATGGCGGACCAATTCACCCCAGATGAGAGGTTCAGCCAGGCCTCTGTCAACTGCCAGCTTTCGACGCCGCAAGACGTAACGTGCACACACATTCTTGTCTTCCCCACATCAGCCACTACGCAGGTATAAATAGTATTTATTGACTATTTAATAGTATAATAGTATAATAGTATAATCTTGAAGCGGATGTTTTTTTATTTCACCACTCATCGAATTTTTTTCCTCAGTCATCGCAAACTGCCTTCCACGAGCAACAAATAAATGACCCGGAGTTGGGCGATGACGAGCTATTTTCTGCCCTACACGATGACCTCCCTGAGGGCATGGAAGGTATGACCGACTTCAATGACATTTTCAATGCTTGGCCAGAGCCCGGTGGCGGCGGAGGCCAAAGTCCTAGTGGTAGTCCACGAAGACCAGAGGGTTCTCCCCTTGGTGGCGACGGTCCTGGTTCTGGACTCGGAAATCATGACGGACCTGGTAGTCCGTTCCCTTGTAGTAACACGCCTAGAGTACGTATTAAAAGATTGATTCCGCTTTCATTTATACAATAAATCTTTGATCTAATAAACATTGGTTTAATAATTTGCAGGCAGCGAATGCGGAACAAGTTGAAGAAGTAGGTACACTGCTGCAACAACCGCTGGCTCTTGGTTACCTGGTATCAACGGCACCCACAGGTCGAATGCCTTCTTGGTTTTGGTCTGCCTGTCCTCACCTCGAGGGTGTTTGTCCAGTTTTCCTTAAAAACGCTCTTCACTTGCACAGTCCGGCTATACAACAAAACAGCGATGAGTTGTTGCACCAACAAAGTGCCGTTACTGTACACGGTCTTGATTCTCAATTTACCACCGATGTGCTCAGGTATGTACAAACAAAAATACCTATTTATAAACGTTTATCAATATTTATAAACTCTCTATAACAAATTAATTAACTTTAATTAAATTTCCAGATACGTACTCGAAGGTTACAATGCGTTATCCTGGCTATCAGTGGACGCAAATACGAAAGATAGATTATCCTGTTTGCCGGTGCACATACAGGCGCTCATGCAACTTTATCATGCGACGGCAGCCCTCGTCTGACCCACACTCTGCCGCCACATGTCTTCTTATCCCTTTTCAAAAGCAGGGCGACTATTCTCTCATACACTCGTTATCGCGTTCTTGTCAGCATGCTCACTCGGGGCTTTACGAGAGCGACTGTCGCCGCCAAAAACGCCCTTTACGCGCGCCATAACTCTTACTGCTACCGTAACTCTTCAAAAAATAATAGAGATTATTATACGAAGTGAAAGAGCGATGTTGCAGTCGTTGGCTACTAGCTTTGTGACTTGCACAGCGACTCTATATAAGAGATCACAATGATTCTAAAACTTATTTTTATAATTAAATTTAACGGTTACATGTTTTTATTCACTTCTGTGCTATCATTATCATTATTAGAAATTAAGTTATTCTAATAGAAATCGTCTGTTCTTTAAACCATGACGAAATTTTTTTCAAATGATAAGCAGAAAATATTTCCATTTTACATTAATAGCTACTTTTAAATAACAGGGTGTCAGATAAGCTGTAAATATAATGACATAATTTCATCCCAAAACTAAAACTTGAAGAAAAATTCATCGACATATTTCTTTTTTTTAATACCATTGTAAATAATCATAGCCTGATTAGAGCATTAGGAAGACATATATTTTTATTAAAGTTACTTTCTTATCTGATACTTTGATTTTTAATTTCAATTTTTTATTTTTTTCGTTCGATAATGGGATGTCGACGAAAAAACTTTATTTTACACTTTCGACCCTGAATCTTCAATCAAATCAATATTAAAGAAATTATTGCAATTTATCAATTTGCAAAGTGATGAATACAAGTGGCCAACGTCTGCTTTAAAAAAACGATGCATCACGCGATACATACTCAAAATAGAAATGGAATCGCGTTGCTTCGATTATGTATGAGAGTAGTTGAATTGAATATATTATAAATTATATTATTATGACGGTGATAACGATATTGAAGACGATCAAAGCACAAGTTCCCTTTACACTTTTTCTAACAGATGCCGACATCGTAGAAAAACTACAATTTGTGTTCTTAGGCAATATTATGCATAAATAATTAAATGACCACTCTCGAATACAGAGATGTATAAGAAATGTAATAAGACAAAATTATTATTAATTAAGATTATTAAAATTCTTATTAATTATATTAATTAATAGCGATTAACGAAGGGTGAATGGATAAACAAAAATAAGAAAACTTAGTAAAAAACGTGAATGATGGTTGAAAGTGAGTAAATGCAGGATTATTATTGTAGAATGTGCGTATATATGCAGAAAATGTGACAAGATTACATAAAAAAGCGCGAATGAACAAAGAAAAATAAGTTAGTTAAGACGAAAAGAAAGCAAAAAGGAGCAAATAAATCAACTTTATTTGCTATCTTTCTGTCGTTAGATAGTTCAATTTTAAAGATGATAAATTAAAAAATAATTAATAAGGAAATCAGAATTTAGACGGTTATGTATCCAAATGTTTTAATTGTAAATCGAGTTTTTGTACAAAGCTTTTATTATTAATAGCGACGAAGTAATATAATGATATTACGTTGTTTTTTAATTTTATAGAAGATATTGTAAAAGGTGGCATCTTCCTCACTCTCTCCTGCCGTTTCTTATATATATATATATTTATGTAGAGAACAGAGATCGAAAAGATGACGTGCCCGCGATTAATTTTTACTGTCCACCTCTTTCCAAGATTTTCTCCGAATCATTTGAATGCGCCTCGTACAAGCCCCTGGTGCGCGAAATTTAGCTAATTTGACGAAAGTATCCATGAATTATAATAGAGTAATAATCGCGTGCAATTTAATGGGTCATTGTTATCACGTTTCCTAGACCCGATGGGCGCGTAGTAAACGGCATTTTCGAGGCTGTCATTTGGATAAAATAACAGATATACTATTTGGATTTCACGAAGAAAAATTGCGGTGAAAAATGTGTGTGTAATTAATTATATAGTGTAAAATATTGTTTTCTCGATGAAGGATAACTTATGACGAAGTGAAAGAAACATCGCCGAGATTAAGTAATTCTTAAAGAAGATGAAAATGACGAAGAAGAAGAAAAAACAAATTATGTAAGTGAAATAGCGTGCGACAAAAGAGAAAACGTGCGAAAGAGAATGTTAGCGAAAGGTTTTCTCCCTCCATCTTCTCCCGGTTTATTCTTCCGGAACTTCCCGCGCATTGGATTTCGAACAACTGAGTGAAGAAAAAGACAGGGAGAGAAAACGGGGCGCGTCGAACGGTGCAACACTGTTGGTCGCATAGTACAAATAATGTCTTGTACATAGGTATCCTAATATACTCCCTTCCCCCTTAATTGGTTAATTTTACTCACAAACAACGCCCACACTCACTCTGTATCTATAGTATTTATTACTTGGGTAGTACGTCATTATTGGGATTATTATTACTATTATTATATTAATACTACGAAATACAGTTTTATGTGTATATATAATTATATACCCCATTCTGCATTGAAATTGTGTTTTTATTATTTTCACTTTTTTATATGTATTCTCCAATTTCAGATCTACATTTTTCCATATTCAACAAAACGATTACTTAACTCTTCCTCATTTCGTTGTTTTTCTCTTACTTTTCCTTAGTAAGTATTTTTTAATCTTACAATCATGGGTATATGAATAAAAAATTATGTTCCTACACCAACACTCGATGGTATTTTAATAATTTCATTTCAAATACTGTGTAATTCAAAACATCGGAATTACCTAAATTTACGTAAGATATTTCAAAACTGATTATAAAAGTCATTTCTTTTTTCATTTATTTTTTACTACATTATTAAACTAAAAAGATCAATAAAAAATTGTGTTAAATTTCGTTGATTAACAATAGTTATAAGACGGATTTACAGATGTTATTCATATTTCATATGCGCTTGACTAGCATCCTCTTATTATGAATCCAACATATATTATTAAAATTACATTAAAATTACATATATTATTTTTATATTTATATAATCTGTAAAATTGCAGAAAACATAATTTATGAAAAGGACACGTAATGCTATTTTATCGATTTAATAATCTTTACAACGATTTCCTAATCATTTTTATCGATTCTCGAGTCAATAATTCGACAGTATTACTGTTGACATTCAAAAAATAACTTTTGACAAAAGTCGATGAGGCAACTTCTACATCGTAAGTATATTTTGCAATTATGGCACTTTTTGCTGTACTTTTCTTGATTTTTTAATCGATACAATTATTCAATAATATTTCGATTTCAAAAAGCATTCGATACAACAACTATTATCTACTACAGTTACGCAATTCAATCATTTAGAAATATCTTTTTTAAAATATACAATATTTTATATTTCGTCATATTTTCCGATTACTGGATTCTAATTTTATAATAATTTATTAATACTCTACTTATCGTTATTACATAGTTATCAATTAAACTATGTACACTATCGACAAATTGAAAAATAATTAAACATCCTGATTTTTTTTTTAAACAATAAACAGCATCAAAAGTTATACTGATAACTTATCGACTCTAAAATCAATAGTTCTTATAAAAATGTTTCATTTAATATCCTGAGTCTAAATACACGCAAAAAATTACTTTCTATGTATATGAACGACTTAGTTTCACAAATCTTATAGACATTTTAGAAGAATAAAGTGCTATTGCTAATAGGATGATTAAATCAGATATTACGATAAAAATGGTTTACGTAATATTTTATAAATTTTCTACTTAGCAAAATCTGTCTTAACAGAAGATATGTTAGTATTCTGAAATACAGCGACATATATCAAAATTAATTTTCCATGTTTATGACAGTAGCAATAATATTTTATATTAATTAATGGAATGTCACATTTATTTAATAAACGTTTTATTAATACTTATTAAATATTTTGAATGTTTTAAAAAATATGTCTACTTCCATATAATTTATATGAAAATACTAATATAAAATTAAATAGTGTACTAAATAAAAAATTAATTAGAATATATTAATTCTTTTATCCGCGAATGCCAAAAAATTGTAAGTACAATGACTAATATGTATTATAAAGATTACATACCATACTTAATTAAAATATTAGAGACTTGCTTTCAAATTGAAGCGTGTATTCAGACTCTTATATGGCATACCGCTCTGTCTAAAATTATTGATTTTTATTCAAAACTTCGCGCATTGTTATTCTCATGTAGTCACAGAGACTAGATACATGTAGTTTGTAATATCATCAGTAGTTGTATAACTACAGCATTCAGTGCAAATATGCTACCCTGGTAAACGTTATATCCTATTTATATAGCAATATAATGGAAATTACAATCCGATGTAATAGAGATACCAATATCTCTTTCAAGAACATTAAAATAATTAACATTTTGCGATAAGTACTTTAAAATTACCTATTTAACATGTATTCAGTAATTAGCATAGACTTGCTTCATCAGTTCACGCAGATTTACTTGTGCAATTAAAACAGTCCGTTTTGCTTATCTTGAATCTATAAAAATAAAAAACTATGAAAAGGCAATAGGTTTTATCATGGTCTTGATTTGATAACTCGTAGAAGCCGAATCGTAAAAGCGCATGCCATTAATTAAATTTTTTACCAGGGTAGACCAACTTTTAATATTATTCTAATTCGGGTTTTTTAAATTATTGCTCAATAACCTAATTAAAAATTATTTAACCGTACCTTCTGGTTTGTCGGGTCGAAAAAATAGCTAATTTTTGTGAATTTTTTGCAGGAAAAGTAAGCAACATATGAACCCCAATTTTATTAATTTACTGCAGCGGAATAAGGAGCAGTTGAAACAGCTAAACAATCTATTTTTCTGTTAGAAATAAGTAAGAATAGTTCTCGAGTAGACTAGAAAAATTGATTTGCATAAAATTTTAGAAAATGGCGTCGTTCAACAAATTTTTCTCAATTCTTTTTAAAATATCTGATACTTTTTTGCTGCTAGAAAATAAAATATTACTATTCTATCGATGAAACACTGTAATATATGTTAGAAGAGACCGGATTTATACGATTAATTGAAAATAGTGCAAGTTATTACTTCCGCCAAATAAAAAAATACCGTTTTCGGAAAAATACATTTAAAGTTATCATCGTAACATGCCTGCGTACGACCGGCTCAGAAGCTCGTAACTTTTCAATCATTATGAATTTTACTTTGAGCTTTTAACACAATATTCTACATACTTAGAACCATGAAATGATGCAAAAAAAATTTCGATTTTTTGCGAATCCAACAACCCAGAAGACACCCTTAAATGAAAACCATTTTCATTTGTTTTTGTATCCAGCAAAGGCAAGTTCATAACTTCCAATCGATTAAGATTAAAAAAAATAATAAAAAAATCACCACATACGCAAATGATAAAAAAACAAATAAATGTGCACAGCACGACTAGACTCTAAATCCTTACTTAATATCATCGAGTTGGCCGATCGCTACCTGTAGACAGTTCGTCAATCGCGTGGTTAATCCCATAAGGTCTTAAGTGGTAAATTAGATACTCTAGCACATACATCATATTAGGACTGACGTAGTGGAACGATACAGCACTATCCGAGCAGCAATCAAGGCCATTTTTTGCTTCGTAATAGATATACTTCCAGTACCAGAAGTCTTTATCTACATGATTAGGTATGAGATGATGTTCCGGCACAAACGGAAAGAATCGCCCGCGTCCCAGAGGATCGCGAGTGTCCATTGCACGAACACCTACGTGTTCAAGGCATTTGCCCATTTCGACATCTTCCGCACCACCGGCGTCCTGTCGGCAGTGCGTACTATTTGGCAGGCCCTCCTCGACGAACTTGCGCAGGCTTTCACGACTGAGAACGTATCCAGCACCTCCACTCATGTAGCCTTGTTTGACGAACGGCTTGAACCGACAGCCAAAGTATAAAGGCAATAACGGTGAGTGCGAAGACAACATGTAGCGTAGGTTCTCCACTATCACATATCTAAAACAAAAAATTATTTTTGTCGTTTCCTCTACTGTTATCTTTGCATAATATGGAGCATAAATGTTATCAGAATAAAACTTCCTGAGAGATTATTGTGAGAAATTAAAATCGATCGCTATCTTTTGCAATAGTAATAACTCACGTATCATCATCGGCTTTGAGAAACCAGTCGGCTTTGTCTTTATAATGTTCATATGTATATTTAAATGCTTCTTTGGTCTTTGCCCACAGATTATCTCTACCTTCCTTAACTGGCAGTACAACGGTTGGTAAGCTAGAGTCTTGAACAGAAAAAAGTCCAAATTTAATAAACATGAATTACCAAGATCTCAAAATCGTAAAAAGCATTTTTAAACCTCAAAATTTAAAGTTTATATAATAACAGAATAGATCTTGATGAAATATTTCAGAAAAGTTATCGAAGCTAGCTTTTATTATTTAAAAAAATCTATGTGATGGGCTTTGATAATACGTTAAGTATGTTTTCCCGATAACTTAATCGATATTAAATTAAATATATTTTTTTAAGTCGTTGTATTACGAAATTCCGTATTTATCGTGTCACGTGTTAAGAATTTTTACGAGTTCTTATTCATGACAACTTTAGTACGTCACATAACGTTTAAAAGTCAACCGTTCCTTATCGGTAATTCATGTAAATTCAAATGTATATTTACCTTCTTCAGAGCTCATAAATAATAGAATGTTACAGCGCTTGCCCCATGTCGCCTTTACATGTCTCGCTTTGGTTTGATGATTTTTCGGACCAGTCATGATCCAACAAAGAACGCGTACCTTTTTCGCCAGTTCCTGAGCTACCCTATCTTCGTCCTTATGAAAGTCTTCGTCGTTACCGTGGAAAGATACCTCGACGTCCGGACCCACCTTGAGTTAACATTGGTTTCGTTAGTATTTAGATAAGTTTTATTGCTTAACAAACTTCCTTAGATAATGAGTTGTTCCAGACGAAACTTAAGATATCGAAGTTCAAATATTGCCAACGAATTACACAAAGGTAAGTAAAAAGTATTTTACTTACTTCTCGCTCCAATTGTGAATAGTGATGAGGGTCTCTGTAAGAACCAGTAGGAAACCAGTAGATCATATGGGGCATGTCTCTCGCAGCTGTTATGAGGAGGCATGCTGATAAAAATCCACATACAACGCCAGCAGCTAATGTCAATACCAATCGACGATTTACTCGCACACCTTTAGCTGATGGCAGCATTTCTTAATTTTTATTTTCACAGACAACTGACTTTGGTAATGCTGTAAAAATTCAAGTTATAATATAAAATTACAATACATTTTTTCTAAATTCACTAATTTCAAAGTAATACAACTCAGACTTACCTAAAATTTGTCGATCAGTGTATTGAATCATAATGCTACATGTAATCATAATATGAGTTAGTCCTTTCTCAACTTTAATTTAGAGAGAATCATAATTCAAAATCTTAATTCTGAATATTTGACCAGTAACTAGTCTATTGAACAGTTCTGCCATTTCTTGATATGTATGCGAAGATTTTCTGTAATAAAAAGTAAATCATTAATTCTTATATTAACTGAGTTTCATTTTTGTTACTTTAGCTGACATGGCATCAGAACTGAATGCTGAACAGAAATGTGTCTGTTATACTCTGCCGGACTTGCCAGTAATATAATGCTGATATAGATATTTAGTTTCAGAGATAAGGAACAGCCACACAAGTGTTTCTAGAGACATTTGTAAATATCAGTTTTTTAATTTTTTACACTTTAGATCATAAGCTTATAAACAATCGTTGATCAATAAAAATCAGTTACACTTTTTAAAAATCATTTGAAATATTGATATCTGTGCATTGAAGAGAGAAAAGAAAATGTTAATGTGATAAAATTAGTGATAACAATTTGCTCTGATACAAAGTCATTTTTTTTATTTATTTTCTATATGAAACTTTATTTATTTGAAAATAATTTTGGTTTCATTCAAGTAGTATTATACTATTAACATATTTACGACAAAAATAACAAAATGTTTTTATGTAAAAATACAACCTATTTAAATGATTGTATACCTTTTATTGGTTAACTAACTAAAATAAACGGAGGACATACTTTTTTAGTACATTGCGCAAAGTATGCTACTCACCATTGCTTTGTGAATAACTACTGTACTAAACAAAAAACAAGTCAACATGTGCACAGGAGTGGGAAAGAAAATGTGTGCAGGAATTCAAGGTTGCTTTGCTGACGTATTATCATGCTAGTGTTTATTTGCAGATTATAGACGCTTAATGAGAGGAAGTATAATGAACATCGGAAAGATGTGTTTTTGTAAATTCATTGTTGAAAATTTTGTTTATTTACACAATGCTCTAGATAAAAAAGGTTCTTCGATATGCAAATACTTCTTCAACAATGGACACTATGAAGAATTACCATTACGTTAGCAGAAAAATAAAAAACATTACAAATAACAAGTTAAAAAAAGGACTTATATTATTCGAAGTATTTGCGGATGTACGAGCATTTAATGAATGCTAATTAGTCATGTGGAACTTTCAATGAGTTAACCAAACGATTTAGCGGCGGTACTTACGACTAAGAAAAGCGTTCTGTACTCACAACTATAGCCTCATGTGCATTACGTTTCTTCATTTTATCCGGCTCATTATTGGTAATGAAAAAGTCGTTGATCCTAATAAAATGGTCAATGCTTTCTTCAACGACATGATGCTTATTATGTTTTGAAAGACATTTAACTATAATTGTGAGGTTAAGAATTGACCGATGTGTCAGAAAGTGGAGACGTCAACTACGCGCACCAGCTGATTTTCCGATTATAGCGTCTTTCTCATTGGTCGGCTTGTTTTTAGAGCGAAAACTCCAATGATTCAAATTCGATACAGTAAATATTAGACTAAAAGTCAAAAACACATACCTTTACACATATGTAACATAGAAGAGCTTATTCATTCATCAAAACGTATTCGCTTAAAGTCTTTCCATAAAACTCTTTCTATTCTTCGATAAAACAGCTCGTATCCGATTTCTTTTCGATTACAACGATTACACTGGTTTACTTAAATAATTATAAACTAGTTGCACGAACTTAACGACAAATTGTTTCACATCGATGCTGCTCAATCTACGTCGACTATTTCACTGAACTATACGAGCTCATATAAATATATACGTGCTTATGTATCGCGCACGAGTCACCGGAGGTCACGCTCCAGCCTCGCGCTAACAGCAATAACGTCATATAGCTCCAAACGAAACTGCTTTCGCATAATATACGTTTGCCAAAGTGATAGTCAAAGTTCGACATAATTCGCGCAAAAAAGATTTCAGATAAACGTTTCGCGATATTTGAATTTCTTTTTTTTTTTTATTATTATACGCGTGTGCGCGCACATAATTGAAAAGTCCAAAGCCGTGCTTGCATTTTCGAAACTACGTTGAACCGTGTACAGCTTACACAACACATCTTTGCAACAATGCGTTACGCTCGCGAGAAATTTTCTACGATAAACCAATATTTTTTTAAATACTGCTATTGCTAAAGATATCTCTAATCTGTATTGTGCACTGAAATACATTATACGATATATATGTGTATATGTATATATATATAGAAAATTTCTTGCGAGCGAATTACTGATATATATATATATATATATCAGTAATTTTTATAGCTCGAATGTATCTCAACACTACTCAGGATATGTTCGTAACAATCTGCATTATCGCAAATGTAAACTATTGTTACGGCCCGTATCACGTTGAAATGACGTTAACTAAAACTAATTACATTTAATGTGTTTTATAATCGTGTCGTGACTAAATACCCTCCGTTCGCAGACAGACGGACTGTCATGAAGTATAGATTTCGCATGTATTAGAATATAAATGATAAGAGTCGAGATAAATCGTATTAACAAGAAAGACGTAAAAACGAATCACTGGTTCAATGTTCGGTACATACGTTTTATGGGCTTGTATACATTATATGGGTGGTTCTCTGACGGACTGAACGATACATGTCTTTTTTCTTCTAAATAATTCTCAACCGTTCTTTGGCTCTCTCTATCTTTTTGAGTTGTTTTAGTTTTTTCTCTGACAAACCGTTTGCCAATTACGCAAAGCCTATTTTCAAGAGTTCGTAGTCTTCGAGAGAAGCATTTTTCACTAAAAATACAGAGGTATATTATTTTGAAAAATTTTATAAAATCTCAAACAAATACTTTCAAAGACGCATATAAAAGCTACACATTCGGAGAAGGTTTAAAACAGCGTAAAAAATGAACGAAAATACCTTTATTGACTATAAAGATATATTTACATTTGCCGCAGTACGTGAATCTGGCTTTATTTCTGACTCGAAACAAAATTGTAACTTGCGAGTCAAATAATCTCATTTTGTAACTAAAATGCCTATTTTACACGTGTACTCGTGACTTTGACTGCACGTATAGCTTCTCTCAAATTTACAGACGTAGCTAAACGCATTACTAGGAAAGTAACGATTCCACAGTCTCGAGGCATTTACAGATTTATTTGTTGCTAAAAATAACAATGTCATATTTTAATGTCAATTCGGAAAGTGAAAAGTTACATCCAATAGTTATACCGCTGTTATTTTACTAGCGAAAGGTCAATATGTCGTGGAATACAGAATCAGCTGATCATCGATGACAATCGCGTAAAAGAAGGGAGTGGGGGTACAGAAGCTCGCGCGCACGATCTATATACAGTAATGCGAAATGTAAACAAAGCTCAGTTCACGTTGAAAAGACACCGACGTATGCATATGTAAAATTTTTGATGTTAAAAATAAGCTAGAAATAGTACATAGATTTTAGAGCAGAAGAATCTGCACTGGCCCGAGTGCATCCGAATTCCAGAGGAAGAGAGAATCTTTCTTTAATGACTAATCGATTTCACATACTCGTCGGCGTGCGCATTCCAAACAAATATGGTCTCGAATTTCAATAGCGCACACGAGGCGTCGGCCAGTTGACACAGAGAACGGCATAAAATCATCAGACCGGAACTGTTTTTCCGTACTGTCGCGTCACTTATCTCTTTGGGTTACCTATACTCGTGACTGTGGCGAACGATGGTGAGTTGCTATTTTTTAATTTGTTTATTTTTTACCCAATTATCGCGATATCAATGGGTGAACTGCCACTTTGAGTTATGTTTTTCTCACTGGAAATTTACGGTAGAAAGGATCCG
Source organism: Apocrypta bakeri (assembly GCA_018906985.1). NCBI lineage: Eukaryota > Metazoa > Arthropoda > Insecta > Hymenoptera > Pteromalidae > Apocrypta > Apocrypta bakeri. The sequence goes on along the minus strand of JACCIA010000016.1, from coordinate 1,190,333 downwards.
AATGAAAAATTATAGAACTCGGATTATTCGTTTGAAGGGTTAACCTATAAATTTGTAGTTTAAACAATATTAGAATATAAGATTCGAAATTTCGACGTCAATATTCGAAACTCGTCGAGGCGTTCAAGGGTGTTGGGTAAGAAGGAGATTATGGAAGCGTATAAAGTAATTCTCGTCTTGCAGTTAAAGAGGCTCTCGAGAGGTACCGTGAAGCGCACAGGACTTTTTGGTGTATGCATTCGACGCGATGCGGCAGAGAAACAGCGCTTGCGCGTGAAAATTTATTATTGAAAGAGATATTGTGCTGTGCAACGGAGAAGCATCGGGGTATGTACGCAATTGCGACGCCGCGTTCAAGAGTCAGGGTGAAACAACGACCGGCGATAAGTCTTTTAGAATTAAAATTTTGCTCTACGAAATCGCTGATCTTATTATTGCAATTTGCAGATCTTACGGTTCATTGATTGTTAATCGGTAGGAAGACTCGTCGGTGTCAGTACATCCCGTTTTTTGTTATCAACTTGTAAAATATTCTCTCTGTCTCGTGATTACGTATCGTGTGAATTGGAAAGTTTTATCAGTGAATTTATAATGTAATTAACTTAATCTCATGCAAACTGTCACTTCGTTAGTGAACAGTGATGTAGATCAGTCTTGGAACTTCCGCTATTGTGACAACACAAACGAACAGTGTCCACTCGAAATTTACAACTGCTTGACAATCAGCAAATGTCGCTGGACAATAATGACAACGATGATGGGAGGCCCAGCTACGAGGAGCTCGAGCCATCCTCCTGGAAAATTCTACGTGAGCTTTGTAAAGTCAACTTGGCACACTTTTCTTCGTATCAAGATGAAGGCAGTCTTAGAATTAAAGGAGCTTTACAAGTTATTTTGGATACACTGGATAATCTCAGGTTGATATATTCGGAAATATCAAGGATTGCTCCACTTTTTGATTTTGACGAGAATACTCCTGGCAACGGATACAGAAGTTTTCTGATTATGGTAGACAAGAGTATTCTTCACATAAGTACAACCTGCAAGAATATGCTCAATCAAAAAGATTCCGTTCTGTTCAGGAAAACTCATCACATGAAGTACGTTGCCAATTCTTATGTAATAGTAGATGACTTATCAAATATCACATTTGCAGATAGTTTAAAAATTTTGCTGATTTATGCTTTTTGTAGAGAAGTGGAAGCTTGCTCTCAGTTGCTGGCATCTATAAGTACGTGTCTAGAACACATGAAAACATTATATTCATGGCGGGAGTCTACAGAGGATGGGCACTATTCTTTATTTGCTTCGGAAGATCACGATTCACAAGATCTGCTTACTCAGGCTGAAAATATTAATCAGTATTGTTTTCATGGTAGATGTTTAGGTTTTCAGGTAATTTTATAAATGTGTATTATCTTCAATTACTGTTTTTTATCATATAAAACTTATTTCTATGTCTTTATCTGTTGTCTAATATTAGTTCTGTGACAGTATGAAAATTGCACTGAAGGTAGTGTCAGTTAGTATGGCATCATTTAGCGAAGTGTTTTATGCCCATGGAAGTCTATTAGGAAGATGTTCTAATTCTCTGCAATATGTTTTGGATCCTGAGGCAAGAGCTCGCAGGATAGTTACCATTTCACAGTATGCAGATATTTCATTTTGTCAAGCATTTTGGCATTTAACAGAGGGTGGTAGGTGGTCATTCACAAAATATATTCATCAAATAGCGATAAAATATCCATGAATATTAATTATTCCGACTTTAGACTTACTAGCGAGTTTGCCACAACTGATTATGCCAACCCTAGCAATAAATCAAGTTATATCAGTACCACCTGAAGAAATGGACTATACTACGTTAAATGGCTCGACTATCAAAATACCTATTCCAAATAGTCATATAGGCAAAAAGCCCATCCATGTTAGATTATTAAGTTCCAAGCGCAGAATTGGAATGGCAAGTAAAGTTTTTAGTTACAAACGGCACGTAATAACGTTAAAACTGCTTGATAATTGTACAACTTACTATAGGTCGGCTCAGGTAGTGTAAAGGGACAGCTGGCGGACCAATGCGATAATTTAATGATCCATTGTCATGGTGGAGGCTTTGTTGCCCAGAGCTCGCGTTCACACGAGGTTTATATGCGTACCTGGACCAGTGAACTTGATATGCCTATTCTCAGCATCGACTACAGTTTAGCACCTGAAGCACCCTATCCTCGTGCTCTCGAGGAGATCCTGTACTGCGTACGTTTGGTCGTTGAAGCACGCAGACACGTTACTTGGCAGCACAGCTAAGAAAATTATTTTCGCGGGTGAGTTTACGAAATTTTCTGTAGTAATAAATATTGATTATATTATGACAAACCTTATCAGTAGTATACAGTAGATTTATTAATAAAATCGTTTGCATTGTTTTGTAGGCGATTCAGCTGGAGCCAATTTGATATTCGTAACGGCGATAAAATGTCTAGAGCTAGATATTCGTCCACCTGATGGAATTTTTGTTGCCTACATGCCCTCGGTGGTAGATTTTATTGCGACTCCAGCCCGGTTACTCTTTCTTTCCGATCCTATTTTACCTTTCGGTTTCATAATGCGATGCTTAAAGGCATATGCAGCTACAGATCCTCAAAAAGATCCATGGTAATTGTATACTAGATCTTTGCCTTTTTTAACAAATTACTGAACGAATATTCGAAATCTATTTCTACTTGATTCTACAACAGGGAAAAAGATACTACAGATGAACTTGTAGAACTTGATAAATCTGAGACGGAGTCATTCGCTGAAGTTAGCGAGAGCGATTTAATCGCCTTGGCACTAAGTCCCACTGGTGACGAGGATCAAAATTCTCACAGACTAGCTTCTTTGCCTTCTGATTCTACTTTGAACTCTGTTAGTTTAACGGACGCAGATACAGTACAAGGTTAGTGCATTATTTTATTTTCTCCCTCTACTTTTGACTGTCATCGACCGCTTTGTTCTTGCGACATCTACTTCTGGAGCAATAATAATGAGATGATTTGGTGTTAATTAAAAAAGCATAAGCAAGGAGATAAGAAAATCGTAATTTAATTTCATTCTCATTATCTATGCTTTTTTATTCACATAAGGTACTGAAAACTCATTAGAAGAAACAAAGTCTCAAGAGTACATAAAACGATTTTTAGATATGTATAAAAATTCAAGACTTGGATCGTCAGCACCAATATTAAATAGTGCCAACAGCGGAGATAGCAATGGTGGTAATGATACAAAATCCTGGTCCTTCTTTGGCTGGAATTCAAGCAAAGACAATAAAGTTAAATCACCGAAACATTTAGGGGTAAAAAGTGACAGAAACCCTTCTGATGAATTTATATTTACTATACCTAAAGATCCTTACATAAGTCCCTATAAGACCTCCGACGATTTGCTAAAGAGACTTCCACCCATGAAAATATTGGTAAGTCTGTAATTCAATATTTTGATAATAACTGAATTGTATTATTAAGATTAACTTATGTTTGCAGACAATGGAGTTGGATCCGTTTGTGGATGACTGTGTAATGTTGTCGAAGAAACTCAAAGCTTTAGGAAAATCGGTCACTTTAGATATATTAACTGGATTACCTCATGGTTTCTTAAATCTTTCAGCTGTACGTATTATGGAACGTGAAATAATAACACTTTTTAAATGAAATATTTAATAGAAATACAAATAATTTTTTTTATTACAGATTTCTAAGGAAGCGCACGAAGGTTCAATACTTTGTGCCAAAAGAATGCAAGAATTGTTGGAAACGTAACCACAGGTGCTTTAAAAATGTACATCGAGAGTCTTAAAGATTGTTATTAATTTTAAATAGTTATTTGAGGAGAAAGTATATGAAAAAAATGAAATTCGACGAAAACTGATAGTCGATTTCGTAGGAAGAAAATTTCGTCCAATATTCACAGATTTGCAAAAATGAGCTAAAATTCGTTTACTTTGAATTCGAATTTTTCCGTGATATTTTTATGCCGCTATACGACTTATAGCGATATATTAAAAATCAATTATTGCACAAAGAAAAAAATCATTTTATTATCGATACAGCACCGCAAGAGGTGATAAGTTTTTAAATGCTTATAAACTGGGTCCAATTGAATTCGCAAATTGTTTTTCAATAATTTACATGAATTTGCTTCTTTTAAGACATGTCATTGTGCAATAAGAAAAAGATTTGTATGCTTTGTGCATCATCTTGCTTTAATTAATTATGTCACAAAATATTTTTTTAAATATTCATCAATAATTCTATTTATGGTGCTTTGAAGTAAGGTGCTGCAATAAGATATTTATTTTATGTGTATCTACAAGGAATAACGATGATTATTGTGCATTTTTAAAAGAATAATTTAATACGTATTTAATTCTTTTAACCTTGTATGTGTATATATATGTAGAGACATTGTATATTCTGTGGAATCCTTGCATATTTTTTTAATATCTTTGTAATAAGATAAGCGATGTTTTATATATCTGCTTTATTATTGTTAAAAAAAAATATTCTACTCTTTCAGGCCTCTGATTTTATTCAATATTATTCGATAGCGCAAAATAAAGCCAGATTTTGTCGCTTCTGTGAATGTTATCATGTGTTATTATACAAAACAAACTAGTCTTTGATGTTTAATGTAATGGTTTATCCTTGAAATAAAAGAGTGTACTAATTTTTTATATATATAAAGAGTGAAAGAAATGAAAAATACTCAATATAGTGTTTGAAGAGAAATGTATTTACATGCAATCCCAGAATAACGTTTCATAAAGAGATATGCATATTTATTATTTAATTTGTACAATAGATGGCTGAATGTAAAAGTAAGGGGTTGGAGACTCGATACGTAAACGGAACAGGTGTAGTACGAATTTATATTTACTGAGTTGACGTCTGATTATGAGGTCGCAGCGTTTTTTGGAGTACATGAGCATCTGCAGGCTCGATCCTTTTATAGTAATATTTCTTCGTTTCAACAATTTCAAAGCCAAACTTTTTGTAAAAATCTATTGCGCCTTCGTTGTTTACTTGGACATGCCTATTAACGAAAGGAAATTTTTAGGGAAACATCTAAATTTTTTTTTAATAGTTAATTACTAATACTTTTAATTGTCATTTACTTTAATTTAAAAATGTAAAGGTTTGTTATTAGTTAACCAGAACTATATTAATTGTATGATGTATTACTTTTGTAACTATTAATCTGTTGCAATTAATATCTTGTTTTTAAGATTATTATTATACTTACAAGAAGATTGAATCAAAGTTTCCATCTCTGTCAACATAATTGAGTACATGCTGTACCATAACTGTTCCTATTCCAAGTCTTCGGTATGGATACAAACAGCCTAAAGTCATTATATACAATCTTCGGGAATTTTCGGATGTGTCAACTCTACAGCAAACAGCGCCAACCTTAAAAGCATGTTTAAAAATACTCGGTTTAACAAAAATTATGTACCTAAATAAAAATGATAATAAACAAGTATGACTTACCACAATATCATTATAGTACGCTAATTTCGCTAATTCCCCTGCTTCTAAGACATCTTTATAAAATTTTTCATTGTAAGACACTGGGAACACAACTTGGTTTAATAATTTCAACTGCTTGATATTGTGTGGTGTGACATCCCCCAATTCGATCTTTGCTCTGAAAATATTAGATAACAAAATACAATTTTTTTCTAGATTCTCATATAATATCAAAAACAATTATTTCTGCTTGTATAACCGAGCAGTAAAATAGGTCAATAAAAATTTAACTAAATGAAGTAATAATTTACATTTAAGTAAGTTACAATGAAGACAAAGGGATCAAGGCAACATGAATGTTGATATAAAAATGATAAAAAATATTCAGACCTACATGTTCGAAAAAAATACTGACTGATATTTCTAATACGACATTATTACTTCAAAGAGCTGTCATAGTTCTTTAAATAAAAATAAAGCAGAAAAAGGAATGTTTGCGAAAATCCCGCGGTTTTGAGGTTACAATATTCACGAAGAGTCAGGTTTTGACTCTTTTATCGAAAATGTAAAAAATCAGCCTATTCAAATATAAAAGAAAATTGAACAATTCGAAATACGATAAACTCTATGACAAATCGCCAAAGAGGTATCGTCATTTCCCCAAATGATCGCGAGAAATTTGGAATTTTGAGCATAACCTCAAAATCATTGTCACAGTTAGATCAGCAAATCTATCGTTCTATGGAACCTTGAAAAGATCTTACCGAGTCATTTTTTTTGTTCTTGCAAGTTCTTGGCGCGCCGATGAACACTCGATGGTGAGATGTCGAATGAATAAAAACTCGGTTGATGAAGTCGCGTGTTCTTCGCCGGCGCTGACGAAGATCGAATCGCAAAGAGAACACACCGAAGTACTGCTGCACTGACTGACTTACTGACACGAGGAGGAAAATCAGCGTTACGATTTGTCCGAAGGACGCACAGAAATAATGTTAGTCGTCCGACCGGAATTTCAACATTTATGATATATATATATATTTATATATATATATATATATGAGTGAATAATATGTATAGGTGTTATGTTGTTTCCGTATTATACATGTAGTTTTTCTGCTTATCTATTATCTTTATAAGTGTATATATGATATATCTGTATATATACCTGACACTCACACATACTACTCATGCGTGCATATATATATATATATATATATATATATATATATAGGATTTATAGCAGAAATTCGAAAGTGTTTATCCGAGAGTTATTAATAGGTGGCGCCAGTGAAAGAGTCCGTTTGAAAATCTGATCCTTTTATCATTATTATTCTTAAGGATGCGCGATAGTAATCGTTAAAAATAAAGCTGCAACATCGGTTTACCTGAAAATTATGATTTATAGCGAGATGAACTTATTTGATGGGCTTCGGATTGACTTTTCCAGTTCTAGACTTTGGTAGTACAAATCATCGTGTACAATTGTATTCTTTTACTAACAATACGTGATCTACTGCATAAAGTATATAGTCTAATGCTCGATAGTGTTAACTTACCTCGCGATGACAAAATAAAAAACGATCAATACTTGCCTTCCTGTCGTTATCGCGATTCTTGATTGTAGCGTTTTTGACGAAATATACAAGTAACGATGTTCGCGCGTACACCGCGTAAGAGTATCTTTGCCGTGCGCCAATGAGAGACTAGAAAAGTGGCGGAACAAATATTCAAACGAACAAAACCGATTGTACATTTATCCAGTCTCTATCGGAGACTGAATCGATGAAAAAATGCGACGATGCTAACTGTCGGCGGAAGAAATTGGGATTGCGATTGTATATACGTATGGATTTTACGATACGGGACCAAATGCAAAGATTTTTTTACAAAAATACATAAGAAACTTGAACCAGCAAACTTCTCCGTGACTATTTTCAATTCGCGAACAACAAGGTGAAGCGCAATTGCAGTCTTTACTTTCCAATTCACTTTGTGGGGCAAATACGGTTTTGAAATCATGTTTCCTAGAAACGCAATCAAAATTATTCTACTAATTTCTACGTCTATCGTGCCGATCGGTTATAAATTAAATTTCAGATTTTGCTAAGACGAGTAGATCTCAGTGTCGAGTGGAGTTTGGAGATGACAAGTTGCTTTTGTACACGTATGGGGATTAGATTGACAACAATTTGTTGGAAACTGCGTACGTTGACGAATATATATATATGGATGGTGCTCTGCACATTACACTAAGCGGCGTTTGCCACTTGCATTATTTTTCCTTGATTTTTTGTATTTACTGAAAAATTTCAAATTTGATAGAAACGCAATTGCGAAGGTTTAGTCGTAGGGCCAGGAGAGATACGATCAACACTAGAGCAATGAAAATTGCATTCGTGATCTTTAAATTTATATTTCGTTGTTGCGCACTTATCTCCAGGTACAAAGCATTGTTGTACTTATTACACAACGAGAATATGATATGAACACCTTATTCTGGATCGTCGTTATTTAAACGTATTATATGGTTTGTATTGACAGAGTCATAGCGATTAAAAGTACACCTTGCTATTTCGTAGATTCTTTTAATATTTAACTTCTCAATTTATAAATTATTATTCTAATTTGGATCTTACATTTTTAAATATAGTATCAACGAAGCGGCTTTGTTTTTTTTTTTTTTTTTTTTTTTGAGTTTTTAAAGGGCATTCCTGCATTGTTGCGAAATGAAAATCATCGTATTAAAATAGAATAGTTACGTGTAAAAATAGTTGCTGGTAAATGATCCATTGATAATGACGTATACAATAGAATGTATTTTGTTACCTGTACACTTGCAGTGAAATCGTGCTCAGCTTCGACATTTTAACGATATTCGATAAGAAAAATTATATAAAAAGTGTAATGATATAGTAACGTTAATGCATAAGTATATACCTTCGATGAAGAGCCGTAACACCGAGCGATATATGAAACTCAATGTATTTCTTGAAAATCCACGTCCGCAGTCTACGTATCGTAATAGCTACCTTTCCTCCTACATTTCCCGCAAAATTTTATTTAACGTAAAATAATTACTGCAAACTTCTCTGAAGTTTAAAATCATACAATTTTTAGCATCGACTGTTTATTTACAAGAAGAAGAAAAAGTATAACGAGTAACCTATAATATAAAATAGCGCATAATGTTGAAAGAAGCTTTGAAAATGACAGACGTCTTTGATATCCATCGACACTGAGTGATTAAATATTTCAAAATCTTGCATTTACATAACTGACGAGCTTATACCGTGTCACGGGGAGGGAACGACGACCATAAGCGCTAGTCGTTACGCGCGAAGGGTCGATCGTCAAATTATATGTGCGATTACAAAGAGAATAATTATTAAGTAACGATAGGCAAGTAAATCGAGTAAGAGATAATAAATTAATGAGCAGTTTGTAAGGGATTAAGTGGATTCGAAATAGGCCTGAGACTTGCCATATGTATATACATTAGTTCGTGAGTAACTCTCGTGAAATACGGAGCGATATAGGTGTTTAAGAAAATTACAGTAGTACTTTTATGATCTTTTATTGCAGTCCAATTAATGTGTGCATGGATTTCGATAATTCGACAATTGTGACTGGGAATGAAAATGGAACTATAAGAGGGTATGACTTTTCTTTTTTTTTCCTCCGCAGTTAAGATACTTGGAGTATGATGAAATGACCTACTGTTTTTAAGTAAATACTCTCGATTTCTATACACAATCTATGCACGAATATTGATTTTAATATATTTATGCATTATACATTACAATTTTGCGCTGTTATTATAGTGGAAGTAACATTTCCACATTTTATCAAAGAAAATTTTAATTAAACGAGCGATAATCTGCCAATCTTCAATTCATAACATTTGCCTTCATTCGCATTTTCGAAATTTTTACTGAACCTTCACACGAGTATCCGTGAATTTGATTAGATTTTAAACTCGATTCTACACGTTATAGAGTGCGAGTACTCCCGAGGTTATTTACCCAAAAATTTTCTGGCTTCTGCGAAAGTACCCTCCTAGAGCGCAGACTCTCAGTCTGTTCTACGCTCTTAATTACCTAAAATTGAAAAATTTTAATTAAAAAATGCTGAAACATTAAAATAAGTGAAAGTTCAGAAGCGATAAGTGTGAAATATTTGTGTTAAATAGACTAATTATCCCATATTTTCGTTAGAATTACTTAAATATCATCCGATTTTTGTAATCCAAGTTTTCTTACTATTATTGGCGCATTTCATCGTGATTATCTACTAATTGTTAATTTGATGATAAGTCGTGTATTTTTTGCACTGACGTTTCACGGGTCACGGGGGAACCTTAATCTTTTAAGACATGGATGGGGATAACATCGGCTACCTATCATAAATTACTCACCATAAAAACTTAATATTATCTGTATAACTTTCTAATTTTGTAATTTTTTGTTAATATACACTTTCGTAACTGGCTTTTTGCTTCATAAAATTTTACCGATCATGACAACATTTGAATGATAAAAATAGGAAAAAATTTGTTTTTTTTTTTCAGATTTTTTTCAGATTTACGTCAGATACGCAGCAGATAAAACAAAATAGTTAAAGTAATATACATATTATTGTAGAAAAGAGTAGTTTTAATACGTTTTCTGCATATCGCTGGAAAACTAAAGCAAGTAAGCAGGCAGCAAATTTCGCCAGTAGATACTGCCACAATTGGCAAACAACAATAATAATAATCAATGGCAAACGGTTGATATCAATTTTTACCAAGGATACTTCAAACTTTTTGAGTTTTTTGTTATTGTAACCAAGCGGAAAGCTTAAATGCGTGAGCTCTGCGTTTTCTTTCTTAGAATACTCTCGAATGATTTGTATATAATTATGACTTTCAAAGTTCAAGTGACGATCTATTTCGCCTGGCAGTGTATTGAAACAAACGAACGATTTTATCTGCAGAGCTTACATTTGAATGACGTTACGTCTTCAAGAAATTTTATGAATATGTAGACTTCTTTTTGATAACAGCTTTAATACAAGAACGAAACATTCCGATCCAACTAACGTAATAAAGAATCCAGTAAAGTCGAAATTTTATTTGTCAATAGTTGCTAAGAATAGTCAAGTAGAATATGGAAGGATTTTCAATCGTGTACTTTTACATTTAACAGACTGTATTCTCGGAAAATGCATACGAACAAATATATCCTCGAATTAAGAAAAGAACACTTTCACATTTTGTCAGGACTGGTTTGTTACAGTTTTTCGATTTTAACAAAATTATCAGATCAAATTTTTGACAATAATTTGAAATATTGAAATAATGACAAATATTTGAAAAGTTTGAAAATATTTGTAAGTATTCTACGATGAAGTCTCATTATGATTAATCAATAGTTGTAACGGATTCGTCATTAAAATATGTCAGGGTGTTCTTGGACTAATTCTAAGATATTTTTGTGCTTTGTATTTTTTCAGAAAAATATTTTTCCTTTTATTTCAAGCAAGGAGGACATTTTAACAAATTTGAGATCATGCACAAATTTTATGGTAAAGAAAATTGAAAAAAAAATGCTCCCAATGAAAAAACCGATTGTTTAACGACTGGAAAATATTGCACGAATGTTTTAAATTAATTTTTAAAAAAAAGTTGGAAGTTTCTGAACAAACAATACTGCAAGGTTTCTTATGTAATACCAAAATATAATTCAATTTTATCTTGGTATTATATTAATTTAGATCAAACTTTTTGCAGAGTATAATGTAACAAAGTAGTACGATTTTTAACTGTCTTAACAATTAAGTATTTAAGTAGAATATAAACATATGCATATGAAATATTTTCAACATACGTACTGAGAGTGACTATTAACTCAATGGACGTGGAACAGAATTCGACGTTCGATTGCGAATCGTTTTTTCACAAGTATTTCGGACTTTTGCCAGATGAAGATACTTTTTTGGCTAAATGTAGTCAAAGGTGTTACACTATGGGACTTTTTGTTCTTGTAACTTATTGTTATCAGTTGACACAACTTATGGAAATGACAAGTGACTGCGACACATTTGGGTAAGCGAGTTTCAAATTACTTAACAAATTTCAGATATAAATTGTACTTCTAAAAACTGACAATTTGCTGTTTCTAAATATTTTTCATAGACTAATATTGGATCTAATCGCCGTTTCGATTGTCGTTATGAAAACTGTTTTAGGAATCAGCTACAGGTAAGTTGAACATTTTTCTCTTTAAGGGGGCAAGACACCTTTGCAATGCAAATGACTAAATTCAAAATCGATAATACTTATAGCAATGCAGTTATAAATTACACTTATTCTAATAATATGGATATAAGATAGGTTTACCTTGAATTTGAAAGGTCTTACTCTTCTATAAGTCCCTTCGATAGCTAGTTACAACAGAAAGTAGAAAATTCACTCATCGTAGGATTGAAAGTCAACCAATGGATACATTGAGCTCGAACTTGCTAGTAAAAATCTTTGATACACTCCTTTCAGTATGATCGGCTTTTTTTCTAAAAAAATTTTTCTTTTCAATGTTATGTGCACTTGAATATTATTCTTAGATCAAGTACACATCTGTTATAAATCAATCAAATGATAGAAATAAAAATTATTTTAGACAAGTAATGAATCCATGTCATTGAGCTACCGAAGAAGAAAGTTGTACGAGGAATTCACTGGAAGTATAAAGAATACTAATAACCGATGTTCAGTTGAGCGGATTGAATAATCGTTTCGTATAACATTCTGATATTTTTTATAAGATATTTTCTTAAGACTAGTTCTCGGATAGTATTCCTTTTGTAAAAGAAAATTGATATTTCCAAATTTATTATTTCATTTAAGTAATCAAAGTCCCAGTTTTTTTATTTTCAATAACATTTCTGCTAATTCGATTGAAAATCCCTATATTCACGTGAAAATAAGTTTATCGAAGCGTATTACTATCAAGTTTGAGCTTAAACGATTAATTGGTTCTTTTTCAATCTTGCTGATACATGACCCTAAAATTGTCTAAAATATACCACCCCCGCTTCATACTTGAAGGTGAAGAGCTCGAGGCATCATTCCGGTTTCGACTACCTCACAGATAGCATCCCTTACGACATTCAATATTAAATAGAATATTAAAGGTGTCTCTTGTCCTCTTAAAGTTCGTTCTTGTTTACAAAAATTATTATTATATTATCTTTTGTAAAGGAATTATTATATATACTTAATAAAGAAAACCAAAGAGATAAATCATTATTTGACGATGAATGGAGAAGAGATGACGATTTTTTCTTACTGGCAAAGTATTCAGAACAAATTAATTAAATCTCTTTCCAGGACGTATATTTTGACGATAATTCTAATAGATGTCGTTGTTCCTGTATTACAAAATTCACTTCCTATGAAAGGAATAACGATTGATACGATGCATACCGCTCCATGGTAATGACTTGTATTTACACAAGCGTCTATTATCTACCAGTCGAATGTAATCATATTGATATTGTAATCGAAATAAATATTTACAGGTTTCAAATTATATTCGTTCTCCAAAGTCTCATATGCGTATCTAACACACTGTGTTGTATATCAACCGATTGTTATTTAATCACGTTCATATGTCAGCTTTGCAAAGAATTCGAGCTTATAGAATACTCCATCGCAAATTTAAGTAGGTGTGATAAAAGAAACTTAGCCAATATAATAAATAGACACGCCATTGCCCTGGACTACGGACAAATAATTTGCAACACATGGAGGTTATCGATTCTTATGCAACACTTACTTGCAACAATGTACATTTGCTTCGGTAGCATTGGTGTACTCTATGTATACAGATTTCTATATATTAATTGTCCATACTTAAAAGAAAAGTTGTTAATGTTAATTATTTTTATCGACTATCTATATAGGTACAAGATTCTGTCGTCGTAATAAAATTGGCCATCACGACTGTAATATTTCTGTTTGCTCTTCTCTTAAATTGCTGCATAGGAGAAACAATTATAAGCTGTAGTTCGAAAATAGCATGTGCTATCGAAAACAGTAATTACGAAAATTATTTGAACGACGTGTCAGCTCTCAAGTCAGTCATTTTTCTATTGTGTCGAGCTCAAAAGCCACTGCGATTCCCTTTCGCTTGGAATAGTAATATAAATTTGAAATTCTTTACCGAAACCGTGAACAAACTGATTTCGTGTTTTGTATTCTTGAAATCTCAGACGCAATCATCTATAACGCACTATTCGGTAAAAAATAAATGAAGATATAACCGTAAATTTAAATATAAATATCTGTCGTTCAAAATTGTCATTCACACCGCTCAATTAATAATCATTGTTTGTGTTGACTAGTAATAAACAACAGAATGTCATTTATTGTAACGTTTGTTCTCGTTTCCAAGAATGATTCACACGAGCGATAAAACTTTACATAATTACCGTTCGAAGTTATTCAAATAAAAGTTAAAATTTGATTCAAGTTTGATTGCAGTCTATACGAGAAAAATTCTATATTAGCCTACTTTTGATAATAAGGATAGTCAGTTTTTAAAAAGTACGCGAAAGCGAAACTAAAAGAATGATTAAAATTGAAATTGAATGAAAATTTGAAAAAATTGGTTTTAAATAAATAACCATCTTGCAAAGGAGGTTTATAGCATCTAATCGACCGAACTAAATCATCGTAAATCATCGAAATCATGTATTAAATTCGTATTGTAAAATAAAAAAATTGTAGATACCAAGAAATACATAACGCGCTTCGTTATGCTACTTAAATTATAATAAATTTATTACAATTTATCAGGTTGTTTTTATTTTTACCATACGATAAATGACCGATTGAATTATATCCCATAGACATAGTATATGTAAGATCATATTCGAAAACGTGATCCTGATTCGATTGTAAATCTGATATCTATCATAGTTTAGAAACGTAAAGTAAACTACTGTATGTCTTTCGATCAAGTACTACATCGTCGATATCTTCAAACGCCAATGCGTACTACGCTCTCGTGCGATTGATAAAATTTACAATTTTAAGTAAATTATTTACTCGGAGTTGATGCAATTCCATGTCATTTTGAGCTGATAAGTTCACTGCTGACTTGCGGTAAGAGATTTGGAATAAGATTTGGAAACAGTGGTTCTTAGCGATTTGAATGGATAATTATAATTCCTTGTAAAATTGATACCAACCATTTGACATTGCTTGGGCAGATTTATTTGTTTTCTCTACATTTATTCAATATACTTTGCGGTATAATCTACATGCTTCATGTTGGACGTGTCACGCAATGTCGAGCTGAACTGTTTTCGGTGCAAAACTAAATCTTTGACTATAGTCAAAGTCGAACTCAGTTGCTACTGTAGTAACACTCATACTCATACATATTCCAACAAATATATTGACGACATAATGAATTGTTGTTTGTATTGCAGGACACAGCAACCGTATCATCTGGGACTTGTCGTGAGTTTTTTTTTCTACTCTATGATTAAACTTTTGCACAGAAAAAACAGTCCTAACAAATAGGCAAGGCCTGGCTCAAAAGCTAATTAGAATACAAAATAATTTATTAGATAAAAAAAATAGAGCGATATTTAGGTAGCGTAGATTTTTATACTTGAAGTATAAAATGCGATCAATGTATCTGCATGTTCAAGTAATCCGTAGGCGTTTACTTTTCGCGTTTTGTCCAGAAAGTACACTTGTGAAATAATTTGGATCTTACTCTTTCAGAAGTACACTAATATATAAGATAATTTTTTATTTGTTCACTATAGAATGCCGAAAAATTGCCAAGCCTCCATCGGTTCACAATCTTATACATTACTCTCGAAAGAAAAACATTTTAACCAATAAGGGCTGTTGAGGCGATTTTACGCGAATTTGAACGTCAGTGCACAAAAATAACTGTTGAGAATAAGAAGATAATATGGATCGTGCGTAATAGAAAATTTAGTGAAAAATTTAGTTACAAAAAGTGTGCAGTTCATCTCGCGCTCGCATAATATTCTAATCGAACCTTCTTAGCATTTGGAAAAAGTCAAAAGCAACTCTTTATACGTAAGTCCAAATGTGATTATTATTATATTTATATTAATACATATATTAATAGTATATCAGCGATACAAACTAGTATAAACGTATTCTATGACTTGTATCGTTGGCAGATTCGTTCGAGCTTAATATAAAAAATGAACTATTGTTTAAAAATTACATATTTGAATATTTATACAGTTGACAACACCAAGATGTAGAATTTTGCTTTCATTATCAGACCAAAAATCGAATGAGAATGAAAATGTTAAGTTTATTCGACAATTAGAATGTCTTGGAATTACTGACAGTATAGCATCACTGAGCGTGTAACTAATACGAATACTGAAAATGACTCTTAAATCAGTAACAATAGAGCACACGATGTTCGAATTTGAAGTATTTTCTTATAAGTTCTTTGGGACATGGCCTTATGAAAATTATTTTTTGGCTAAATCCAGTCTAATAAGGTGTTACGCATTGACGTTTCTTGCAATTGGAGTTTACTTATATGTGTTGTCGAATCTTGTGAAATCGACGAGTGTCAACTCTTTCATTGAGTAAGTCCAATTCTACTTAACGAATTTCAAATAGATTTCGTTACATAAAAATGCATCACAACAAAATTTCAATTCACTACTAGGTAATATTTTTCATAGATTTACATTCGATCCGATGATTTATTTATTTACCCTTACGAAAGTAATTGCAGGAATCAGTTATAGGTAAGCTGAACCTTTTTCTTTATCTTTTGTTCTTGTTTACAAACATTATACTCTTATGTTTTCTATAGGGATACTCATATATACTTAATAAATAAGACGAAAGAGATAAATCATTATTTTACGTTGACTACGGAAGAAGCGGCCATTCACTACTTTTGGCAAAACATTCAGGACAAATTAGTTAAATCTCTTTGCAGAGCGTTCATTTTGATCGTAATTTTTATTTACGGCATCGTTCCAATATTAGAACACTCATTTCCATTGAATGGAGTAACGATCGATATGATGTTTACTACGCCATGGTAAATACATACAATGTCTTGTATAATTTCTGAAGATTCATCAACGATTACATCTATCGTAAACTTTATAAAATGAACAGGTTTCAAATTATTTTCATTCTTCAGTCTCTCGCAATAGTAAGTCTGATGATATGTTGCATGTCAACCGATTGTTTTACAGTAACGTTTATGTGTCAACTTTGCAAAGAATTCGAGCTTATAGGATATTGTATCAAAAATTTGAATAGCTATAATAAAAAAAGCTTAGCTTATATAATAAATAGACACGCCATTGCATTGGACTACGGACAAACAATATGCAACGCATGCAGAATCATGTTTTTCTATCAAATCGTAATTTCAATATTGTACATTGGCATCAGTGGCATTGCCTTACTTAATGTAAATATATATTAATTTTTTCATATAATTTATCTAGTAAGAAATCAAATGTTATTTAACGATTTAATTGAAATTCATTTTTAGCTACCACTTTCTGCCATTGCAATGAAATTAGCCCTCATGAGTTTCTTTTTCACATGTACCATTCTGGGAAATTGTTTTGTAGGGGAAATCATCATAAGTTATAGTTCTAATATCGTCAGTGCGGTTCTAAGCAGTAGCTACGAAAATTATATAAGCGATGTGTCAACTCTCAAGGCATTATTTTTGTTGCTACGACGAGCCCAAAAGCCATTGCGATTACAAATCGCTTGGAGTTCTAATATAAATTTGCAATTCTTTAGTGAATGTCTAAAGAAATTAATTTCGTTTTTCCTAGTACTGAGATCCTGTATTCAGTGAGGAATATCACGCAATATACTGTAAATAGACAATTAACGTTAAACAATTGTATTAAAACTCGTAGCCCTGAATAAAGAGAGTAAAAATGTGCTAATGCCAGTTTTATATCAGCCTGCTCCTGATGGTTTGGCAAATGAGTCTCGATGTT
This sequence comes from Apocrypta bakeri, assembly GCA_018906985.1. Classification (NCBI taxonomy): domain Eukaryota; kingdom Metazoa; phylum Arthropoda; class Insecta; order Hymenoptera; family Pteromalidae; genus Apocrypta; species Apocrypta bakeri. Next base: position 1,172,793 of record JACCIA010000016.1, on the reverse strand, counting down.
TACAATATTGACATTTTGTTGTTTGTATTGCAGATCCCAGCATCCGCATCATCTGGACCACGTCGTGAGTTTTTCATCTATTCTATAATTAATTTTCATAGACTCAATAGATTAATAAGTATTAAAAAACTACGTCATATTTGAATGTAATCTTTATTTTCAACATCTATTCATAGCTAATTAGATCTATAATCATTCACAGCAATTTCTGGAGATCGGACACTCAATAGTTTAAATAAATCATACCTTACTAAAAACAAAAAAAAGATCATCTTAAATAGCAACACTAATGGTTTAAACAATAATTTTCTCGAACTTTTTCAGTTCGAATGGAAGAAATTTTATAAGGAATCTAGAACACTTCGACTTCATTCAATCGGACTTATAGTTTTTCTGTAATCACCTGCACATTTTTGTTAAAATCGAAAAAACGAAAACTCGAGAAAACGCGCGATTTCCGCTTCGATCACGCGGTTGGCATAGACTAAGCCAGAAAATTGTTTGCACTGCTGGTCAATAATTAAGTTTATTTTATTTCATCTCCAGTTTTTAATAATGGTCTGAAATGGATTTTGCTTCTACCGCGCATACATTGGACAATAATTTTACATCCGAATACTCAATGTTCGCTTTCCGCAAAATTTATTTTCTGTTTGAATATTGCCATTTCAGAAATAGTTAAAAACGCTTTAGAGATGAGCTATAAAATACCGTCATATTCTCCCCACTTCTACTCTTGAAACTCCAAAATGGCTTTCATAGAAAAGTTAGACCTTTTAAGGTATTTCGATGGACGAAGCGCGCAAGCTCGAGTCTGCTCGACATGCGGTCACTAAATCTGCTCTAGTTTTGAAATACGTAAAATTCGCCTTTGAAATTTTACACCCACATTCTTGAATAGTTTAGAACCGATTAACGAAGAAAAAAAAACAAATTTTTAAAGTTTGCAAACCACGTAGTTACCGCTTTTTCAGAATATGCTTAAAATTTAGTTCAAGTAGCATCTCAGATTCTAATAATGGTAAAAAATACACATTATTAAAAAATCATATTTTGAGCATCCACGCGTAATTGTTATATGAAACTATTATTGAATTATAATATACTTTGAAAAAAATTATATTAATCATGCTTGAAAATAATAATTTTTAACTTAGAGGGTTAATACAATAACCGTTTGAATTATTGTTAATATAGTATCACTGTGATTTGTAACAAATACAAATACTCGTAATGGCTATTAAATCAGTAGAAGTAGAGCATACAACGTTCGAATTCGAAGCATTTTTTCACAAGTTTTTTGGGTTATGGCCCGATGAAGATTACTTTATGGCTAAATCCAGTCGAATAAGGTGCTTCGCCATAGCACTGACTAGTGTTGCATGTTTTTGCTATCAAATGTCGCTATTTTTAGAGGTAACGAGCAATGTTAATAAAATCGAGTAAGTTATACGGTTGTACGCGGTTACATTAAAGTACTTGATGATTGTGAAATATAAATGTTATTACTCTAAGCTGTTCTAATTATGTTTCGTAGAATTATAATGGATTTACTTATCTCTACGATTAGCTGTATGAAAGTCATCGCCGGATTTTGCTTCAGGTAAGTTTGACGTAATTTGCATGAAATTTTTACCGATCAAAAACTTAAAAAAGTATTTTATCATTTTTTCCGAAGGGATAATTTTATATGCATAATGAATAATACGAAAAAGATAAACAGTTATTTTACATTGACAAGAGAAGAAGCAACGATTCATTGCTACTGGCAAAGCATTCAGAATAAATTAACTAAATGTTTGTGTTCTTCGTACGTATTAAGCGTAGGCCTAACATATGAACTTATTCCGATGTTACAGAGATCGTTTCCAATAAGAGGAATAACGATTGGTACGATGTATACCACTCCATGGTAATTAGTTGACATCGGGATATTTCTAATGCGCTTTGATGTGAATTATGAGAAGCCATATGAATTGTAAACCTATTTAACATTCACAGGTTCCAAGTAATTTTCGCACTTCAAAGTTTCATATGTCTATCTGTTACGATCAGTTGTGTGTCCGTGGATTCTTTTGTTATCACCTCTATATGTCAGCTTTGCAAAGAATTTGAGCTTTTAAAACATTCTATCACAAAGTTGAATAGTTTTGACAAAGCTAACTTAGCTGGTCTTATAAACCGGCATGCCGTTGCATTGAACTACGGTCAATTGATTTGTAACACATTGAGAATACCGTTTTTTTTCCAAAATGTATCGTCAATATTGTACATCGCCATCGGTAGTATTGTCCTACTTTATGTACTCTACATTTTAATTGTTATTTATCGGTAAGGAAACAAAAAATATTTAATTTTGTAATTGAAATTCATTTTTTAGGTACCGTATTATGTTATTGTTATGAAATCGACCATCATGGTCCTGATTTTTCTGTGTACTCTTCTGATAAACTGCTTCATAGGGGAAACCATTATAACTTATAGTTTAAACATTATGAGTGCTATTGAAAATAGCAACTACAAAAGTTATAGGAAAAATGATGTATCAACTCTCAAGGCGATTACGTTCCTATTGTACAGAGCGCAAAAGCCCCTACGATTACGAATCACGTGGAGTACTAATATAAATTTGAAATTCTTTAGTGAATCTGTTAATACATTGATTTCTGGTTTTCTACTACTGAGATCGCACATGCGATGATGAACGTTACGCAGTGCATTGTTTAAGAATAATAAAACTTAGATTCTTGAATAGATAAAGAAAATAAATGTTGATGTCAGATTTGTATCCGTCTGTTTCAAATATTTGCATATGTGACTGTAGGTTCATGCATAATTAACATTGTTATCATTATTATTAGGGTACCCTGCATCTGCCCAGATACCGTTTGATTAGTAAGTTGCAGCGTTCGTATCATCTGAATCACATAGCGAATAATTTCAGACTCGACTGTCATGGTGTTACATCTTATGCAATTATCAATCGGTCGAGTTAAAATTTTGCACAAATGTGTCTTAAGGGGGCAAGATACCCTTATCAAATTTAAAATATTTATGATAATGCGGTTATATTTAATCTAATAACAGCAGATAGTTTTCCCTACAATTTGAGAGGATTAACTTCTCTGTAAGTCCCTTCGATAGCTAGTTATAATAGGGAATAGAAAAATCACTTACCGTAGGATCCAAAGTCAACCGATGGATGGCTTGAGCTGAAAATTGTTAGTTATACTCTGTCATGTGATCCTTTGAATATTCAAAGCTTCACGTCACATATGAATGTAAGGGATTCAGAATAGAATGAAAAAAATACTGCTTTTTAACCCATCGTTAAACAAAATTTACACACACATCTATTGACATATGTCTATGGGTTATCGACTTAAAGTATTCTCTTATTAATATTGTGAACATCTCATAATCTAAGTCACCAAATCCATTGTTACGTCCACTAAATATACAAATTAATCGTCCCTGGTAAAATTTAAACCAACCGTTATGGTCGGTTCCTCAAGCGGTGTTCAATATTATGTGGTAGCGACTGATGCTTCCGTTAGCCAGTGATATGCCAGCAAGTGCCAGACGACTGGTCGATCTATATATGTTTTAGATAAATGAATGCGCACTGTAAGCGCATAACATACGCTTTATAACTATATATGTATGTTTATATTTACATACGTTTATAAATTATAATTTATATTACCTCCCGTATGCAAGAAAATCCACGATAAAGCATATACATTATTAAAATAATATATTATTGAAGAAAAGAGCAGTTTTAATACGCTTTCTCGAGATACGTTAGTTGCACAGCCCACTGGCATATCGCTGGCAAAAAAAACCAAGTGATCCAGCAGAAGTTTTCGCCAGTAGATATTGACACGGAGGTTTTTACAATAATATTAACTAGACCAGACATCAATCATTATTATCGGGAATCAATGAAAAATTCAGTGGTATTGCTGGTCTTTATGTACACACATCATCTTATATGACTAATTCAAAAATAAAAGAATGTATCGAAAATTACGCTTTTCAGATAGAAGAAGAATCTGACTTTTTAATCAAACCAATGCTTATGTCTGCGATGTTCTTATTTATTATTCTTATAAATTGCTTCGAAAAGGAAAGAATCATAGTTTAAAAATCGCCAGTGCCGTCGAAAGTAGTAATTATGTAAGTTGTGTAAACGATGCGCGAACTCTCATAGCAATAACTTTCTCACTGCGTCAAGCTCAAAAACCTTTAGCATTATCTGTCACTTTGATTTTTGAAAAATTTGATTTTTTTTTCACCGATAGCTTACAAAAACTAATTTTGCGTTTCATATTTTGGACGTCTCTGATAGCCTCTAAATAATATATTACAAAATATGTCATTCAAGACGTAGACTATAACTGTTTTGACGTAGTGTAGTGAATAAATAGAAATAAAAAAGGTAATTGTTTTTTTTAATTTCCTATAGCGTCCTTTGAGATTCCCCGATAGCATGTTTCGTGTAGTCGTGTAATTGGTAATTATTTTAATAGAGATTCATTAATTACAATAACTTTTCCTCGCCACGGTCGCAAGATGCGGAAAGTATCCAAATCTATCAAGCTCTTTTAATAAATTATACCTGTTTCAAGTTATATTTAATGATAACATCTTTTTACATCTATGTTCTAAATCTTACATTAATAAAATCATAATTTACAAAAGGCAACTAAGCTTCATTCGCCGTAACTAATAATTCGCAATAATCAAGATATTTAACAAAGTAAACACTAGTTTCGTATTAATTAGTCTTCTGTGCTGGTAGTAGTTCTTATTTCTGTAACAATCTGATAAATAATCTCAATATATAAGTCGAAAAATATTTTGCGGTTTCAAGTAACAATGCCAAACAAAATAGTTCATCTTTACCTGTTTGGTTTTAAGTCTCACATAAGTTCCTTTATCACAGGTTTTAGCTTTTTTCCTTGTTACTGGATAGTCTACTCTACGATCCGATCTATTCATCAATCGCTCAGAATCAAATCTAAGTACAATGAAATGCCATGATTAGAATCAATTCCTAAAATACAATGCTTGAATTTGTGGATATTATTACCGAGTTTGAGGCCGTGTATTCGTATCGAAAGTAATTGGTTGAAATCCACTAATAAGTTGATTTTTCATAGAACACGTGCAACGTTCTGACCCTCCTGAATGTTTACTAGTACTTCTTAAGGCTGAATTACTCGGAGAGCTATTACAGTCAATAAAACAAAAATTAATTAATATTCACTATTACAAAATAAAAAATCCAATTTTCAACTTTATTTACCTGTTTTCATGAATAAAATCAATGCTTCGTACACCGGTTGATTGATCGATTTTTTGTATAGAGTTGTCGGTACTGGTATCGGTCGATTCATTTTTGATCAATGAATTTTTCTTTTTTGTATTAGCCGTTTCCTTATCTACTTTATCTCTCTTCAACCCATCCATTTCCCCAGTGAACCGTTTGCCATGATCCTCGTCCCGTTTTCTATGCTCAGCTTTATCGGAGTTACTGTACGATTTCAAGCTATCTTGAAAATCATTGACCTGTATATTTTTAGATTTAGATTTTGTTTTACGAGTCCACCCTTTCTCATCACTGTCCTCGTTTATTTTATCCTCTTTTGCAGAATCTTCCTCCGTATCATTGTTATTGCTTATAAAATTAGTACGTTTTCTTCCTAGAAAAAAATGATTTCCTTCTATTCTCAATGTGATAAACCTAATTTTTTAATTTTACGTTCAGAATGAGTTACCCGAGAAAATAACTGAATTATCGGAAAAATCAATGTAATCAGATACAGAGGAACTGGACGTTTCAGTTCCTGTTTTATATCGCTGCTCACTGTGATTCTCAGAGGTATAAATGTAAGAATCCTGATAAAAGGAAAATCGAGAGTGGATTAAAAATAAAATTATCTGAGCGAAAAAAAAATCTTACATTGTCATCGGTGATTGAACTTGGCCTTTCACGAGATGGATCGCTATCCACCGCAGAACTTGTACCGGTGGAAGGACTAAAATTAGCTTGAAATCCATTACTTTCCCGCGGAGAATTGTAGACACTGCTCTCGTTAATTTCAAAGTACCTCGTTTCGTTGCAGATGGATTTCAAATACCTTAAAAATATATGATGCCAAATACTAATGTCTATTCGTTCTATTTAAAATTTCGTAATTACCTGGGTATATCGCTCGTTTGAAAATTCGCATTACAAGATTGTTGCGAAGTATTTTTATTATTCCTTTGTCTCAATGTGGACTCTTCTATATCTGCGAAGTCTTCGATTCTACGTAAAACTAGCAATTGCCGATTTTCGTTACCGTACGAAGAAATAGAAGAGCAAGACTCTTCGCTGCCATTGCCTGTTTGAATCGAATCTTTGTAATTTACTATGCCGCGCTTATCCTTCTTCTGTGTAAAATTTGTTCACAATTTTTTTCTAGACTTATTTTTCTGATTCGAATTCTAATTGTTTTTTTCACAGAAATAAATAAAAGCCGTACCTTTTTATTAAACTTTTTACTAAAGGGTTTAAACAGCCATTTGAATCCCCACTTTGCGCGCTTTCTCTTCTCATTGCCACCTTTCAATAGAGCAATATCGGCATCCGAATCGCTCAGATGACTATAATTGTTGATTGGTGTATCCAACATTTGACCCTCTTCGTCGCATATTACATCGGATAGGCACGATACAGTATCGACACTCGACGAGGAAGCGTCATCAGATTGATTTTGAACTTTTTCATAGGCATGCGAAGTTTTCTTAGGCTTGAATAGACCAAAGCAGAAAATTCGACCTTCGCTACTCGACGATAGAAGTTCGTCGCAAATATCATCATCAAAGATCTTCGGTAAAAGAAACGATTTGACGTTTTACTAAAATGACGTCAAAAAATCATTTAGTTTATTAACAATATAGTTACTCACCTGCATAGTTACGTCATCCCGGGTTTCTTGTGCTTCGATATCCTTGAAAGCGGGTTTTTCAGGAACAACTGTATCTTGGGAAGGTTCGTCTTGGTAACCTGCCGGTAAAGTAAAATTTGACTTCACCATATAGAATAGGTGTGTATTTAGATAATAAACGATTTTAAACTAACTATAGCTATACTTTGTCGACGACGAATCATCGTCTGAAGACGCTTTAGATGAACGAGGAGGTGTCGTTGCTTCAGAATCCCCTGTATCTTTCTCCTTTTCTTTCTTTGCGGCAGACTCTTGTGCAATTTTTTTCAAACGTTCTATATCAATCTGATCGTCAGACGAATCCCTATTAAAAAACTGCCATCAATTCTTAATCGCGTAACCAGAAATGTTCTCTCTAAATTTGAAACTGTGAAAAATTTCACGGATTTCGTTCGTAACGTTCTTGTGATTTTTATAAATCTTTCAAAATGCTTTCAGCAAGAGCATCATGTGAATTCAAATTGGTTTGGAAAGATTAGAATGGCGGTTATGATAAATCAATTGAATTGAAGAATAAAGATTTTATAGTATTTCCAGAAGCCTTATTCAATGAAAGATAGTTTTTCTTTTTTTAGTGTAACTATAAAACAGCTGGTCTGTTTGGAAAATAATCTAAACAATTATTCAATTCTTCTTGAATAATGTTCACAGAATACCATCAACTATTGGAGTTGGTTTTATCAAATTAATTGTTCTTTATGAGATTAAAAAAAACTCTCTACCCTGGTAGAAACGAAACCAACTGTTGAGGTCGATTCCTTAAGGGGATCAGCCTAATTTAAATTCCGAACACGATACGCCACGATATTCGGCGAATGGAAAAAGGCAATCGGATCTAACTATAACTGTAACTTTTTATATTTCAAGTGCACAGGTATTACATAATCTCCGCAGCCTAAAAAATATGATTTTTTAAAATAATAAGAGTTTTTCGGCTTAGTAATTGACTACTCTTTTAAGTCTTTGATTTTAGCATTTTTCGTCTATTGCTACAGGTTTTTGAGCCACGTAGTAGTCATCCAGTCTTATTAAAACTAGGCTTAAAATCTCCGAGTAGCACATCGGATTCTCGCGATTCTTTCTATTTGATATTATGCGCGGCGTATACTTATTTAACGCAGCTTAGGGCATATCGATTGTTAAAATAATATATTATTGAAGAAAAGCGTAGTTTTAATACGTTTTCTCAAGATTTGTTAGATTTACCAGCCCACTGATATATCAATGGCAAAAAAACCCACGTAATCAAGCAGACGTTTTCGCCAGTAGATATTGACGCAGGGTTTGTTACAATGATGTTAACTAGTCCAGACATCAATAATTATTATCGGGAATCAATGAAAAAATCATTTTTGGTTTAAGATTCGCCGTAATTGATGAATTTTTCATATCAAATTTGATATTTAGTGAATATCTACTAATTTCAAACTGCAGTGTACAATTGTGTTGCAACTCCGATGTTGGTGAAAATTCACATTCGAAAACAATGATTATTGGTAATATGGAATAGCGAATATTCACTTTTTCAATCAGTGTACAATTGACATTTTTAAATTTTTTTTTAAGGTTTTACAGTTTTACAAAAAGTGAACTATATTCACTTTATGAAAAAGTTAAGTCTCGCCATCGTAGTTACATAATCGTAACTTCTCAAAATGGTAAAAATATATGACAGTAGTCAAGCAGTGAAATGTCACTATTTCACGTTCAGAAATTAATAAACTCAACAACTAACTTCTCTTCGCTCATATCGCTGAGGTCTCCGTAATCCAACGGCGATAAACACAGCGTGCAAAGTTTCTTCAGGTCCACGAAGCACTGAGGGCAATAAACGCCAGAACAACCCGGAGTGGGACACCTCACGTGTGGCGCGGATTTGTCTTTCTCGGGTGATCCGCACAAGAGACAAACCGTTCCTAGATTTAGTGGCCAGAGACGATTGAGCAACGGGAAAACATTCCAGAGACGTTGACGCAAAGTGACCCTCTCAATGCTATCACCCATAGCCGTGCCGAATTGACGGCGAAGCTGACGCCGAGCGAATTTCAAAAATGATCCTCGAGACCTCATGATCCGATTGTACAACCAAACGGAGCGTTGTTTCGCCCTGTCAGGGTAATAGTTGTTTAAAACGACCTGACGTAATCTCAGCCCATAGGGCTCGAACAATGCCATGATCCAGCAGAAGAGAACTAAGGTGAAGATCTGCATGAAGCCGTCGTAATTTGGAGGCTTTGGATCCGGAAGACATGGGATTGCCTCTATCTCTGTTTCGCGTGTATTTGGAATGAAGGCTTGAACGATACTCCGGTAAATTTCCGCTAAGTATCCAGTGCCCTCCACTTCAACAGAGTCTGCATAGTTTAGTCGCGGGATCTTCTTTTCCATTCGACCGTGATATCTGTGATTGATTAATACGAGATTATCTATAATCATATTTATGGCACCGATACATATCTTTAATGTTCAATGTATGTCATTTCCGGGGCATAAAATCATTTTTCGGATAAAGTTTTTAGTGATTAGGAAATTACATTTTTCATAATTATCATTTGAAAACAATGAGCACGTAAAGAAAACATAGAAGAATACAAAATTTGCCTGAATTTTTTTTGGAGTGTTCTGACAATATTCAAAATTATTAAAAAATTTTTAATTTGTAAAATAAAAAAGCATCGCCCCAATTGTTTTTTTGAGTGGAAAATTCTTCAACGTTTAAAAAAATTGCAATCGAGGTAGCACTTTGAACATACCGTGGACAAAATCAATTCCACAATCAGGTAACTTTCAAGTTTAGAAGTTTAGCCCATCAATCAGAAAGGTTGCATAGAAATCTGGACTACATAAATGCTTAACATCTTGATTTCAAAACAAAAAGATTTTTTTCAAGTAGTTTATATTCCAATAGAGAATTTTTTTCGAAAAATTAGTTTACGAAATATAGTTATAGAAAAGGACATGAGTTTATTTTTAAAAATATGCCTGGCTCGAAGTTTTCAGTTTTGATTAGATATAAACGCACACATTTGCGGCTCGAAATAACACAGAATTGTTAATTAATAGCAAAAAAGGCATGTAATGTTGCTAGGCTTTAAATTATCTCCTATTGTAAGTAATGATTCAAAGAGAATTATTTTAGAAAAGTAAACCGGTAAAAGTAAAAGGAATGGCAAAAAGCCCCATGACGAGTGCATGTAAATGTAAAAATCGAATACAATACAAGAGTGTACAAAGATCACACATTATATAATAATATATAAAAAAAGGAGTAGAAAAATTACAGTTACCCAGAATTATGTTAATGTTAGTAGTCTTTTTACTGAGGCCATCAAATCGTTTTGTACTTTGTGTAGCGTTCAGACCAGACTTACCCCCTTAATGTGCATAAATAGCTTACCTTATTTTATCCAACAGCCAAAAGAGACAATAATCAATGGTCATATAAATGGCAAGCTTGATCGAGGTGATAGATAGAAAAATGGCCGACTTTGTAAGTTTGACTTTCTCCGATCTGATGAGCAAGACCGATGAAAGAGGGGCATACTTGCTTCTCTCGCGTTGATTTAACGGAAAGATCGTCTCTTTGTCCTGCTTGGCGCGTTTTAAATCGATATCCCGCATGTAGCCGGAGATATAGTGATTGTCAAATCGGTCGCTCGTCAGCCATTTGTGCCGATAGTAGACGACCCTTTCGCCATTGTCAACATGTATTTGGATATCAATTGTGCTCTATTTCATAAGCTTACACGTTTCTGGCATATCTGATGGATTATAAATTACTTTAGAAATAGGAAGATGAAGAGAAAGCTGGTAACCAAGCTAACCCAGTCGAAAAAGGACAAGAAACGGTTGGTCTTCCTCTTGATCTCCGATGATATCTTCGACGATATCTCCGAGATGCTTTGACTTTTATTCGTCTGGAGTTCAAACGAATGCGAAAACTTGATCTTCACGAAGAACATGGCCTTCATTTCTCGGCAAAACCTTTTGATTCCTAAATGATAATCGAACTATGCAGACGCGCATACGTGAGCGAACTTATTAGCAATTGACTCACTATCCTTGACAACTCCAACGATGGCGTCAGAGACATAAGAGACCAGAACGCAAATCAGATCCAGAGGTTTCAGGGCATAGCAAACTGACTGGGCGACGTATGTGAGATTGCAAACCTCGCCAAAAGTCGGTCCGAGCTTATCTCGACAGTCCTCGACGGCGTCATCGAAAACTTTTTGGCAGCGTTCGTATGGTGTCCCCAGGTCGCGGTTACAGACATTTACAACACTGCCCAACCAGTCGAAAACTGACTTGATTATTTGCACTGGAAAGAAACTTATTTTTAGAAGCTTACTTCTAAAACTAACGCCTACTAAACTGCATATCACTTACGTATGCTAAGTACTATTCTCTTGATAGCGAGCAAAGTTTTTTTTATGCGCCTTACGATAGCTTTGATCGACTTAACTATACTTGAAAGTGAATCCCTCAGGGCGTAGAACGGTTGCTTTATGAGGTCAACCACTGCTTTCACTGCTTCCTTCAGCTGCTCCTATACTTCGCGACAATAAATACCGTATATTAGTCTTTATTTTCATGAAAACCCGTACGTATCGGCGAGCTCGTAGTCCACTTAAATCTAATTAAATCAACATTAACGCTTTTACGACAGCTATACGACCATACAACGATCATAATTTATTCTATAAAAATATATAATAACATTCGGTCTGTAAAGCGTCTTCAATTATACGAGATAAATATGTACTCGTGGTCAGGCCTGGAAAATCAGGACTGTCACAACGGCGGGTCATGCTCTTATTGAAATGCTTTTATTGAAAAATACAAAAATAATATAGCAGTGCATACCTGACCACAAGAGAGTGACTCGGAGAGAACGGCTAGATTGTAGAGAGTATTCTTGACGGGTCCTCCGACTGCCAGGATAAACGCGTAAGCCATGAGCGCTTGTCTACCTCGTTTGGAGAAAAACTGCGGCAGGAATAAAAAGACGTAGCATCTGCGCAGATCATCGGGAGATAGACATGTACGTACGGTCATATTCAATTAACTCATCTCAATATAATGGAACATTTTATTTTTAACTCCTTTTTCCGTCCCGAGGCAATGAGCGCTTTGTGTTCGGATAGTGTAACGTTTAATTGAGCGTGAATCCACGCGGTTAGCTGCGCTAACTAGCAGAAAACTAGAAAAGGCGATATCGCGTGCTGGACTTTTCTAAAAGACAAATTCTAAAAGACGCTTCGATTATTATTTTCTTTTTTAGACTTATCCGATTTTTTTCTCCACAACTCTAGACTCGCGCGCAAATTGTTGAGAAACGAGATATTTTATGCGCTTGAAGAACGCAAACGTTCCATGCAACAAAGACCGGAGGTAGCGCGCGCGCGCGCGCGCGCTCAGGCTCTGGCCTATCGACATTCAGCGACGATAGCATCTTTCCCCGAGGAATTCGTCAATTTTTTATTTTATATTATTGTTCAGCGATGTATTATTAGTCGTTAAAAAATTTTAGGGCATAAGAACGCTGGGAAAAATCACAGCAAACGAAAGACCGGAGGTATTAGCGATCAACGAAAATCCTGTTCAGCTACATCCTGCGAAACTCATATACTGTTTGAGAAAGACAAAAACCCAAGGCATAAGGAAAGAAGTTATCGGAGATGAATGCTGCCGCGTGGCTTCATTTTGTGACTACTTATACAATAAGCTGCTAAACTGTAATATAAAATAAAAAATTGACGAATCCCATGGGGAAAGAAGTTATCACAGTTGGATGTCGATACTCCGGAGCCTGGGCACGCGCGAAACCTCTGACATTTCCAATTGTTTGTTAATTTATTTAAGAACTCGGTTATTATTGTTCCAATCGCATCCCAAATTGACGCGCGTACTCTCGTCACGCGTGGCAACCAATTCCAACGAAAACAAATATTTAAGAAATTTTTTTTATTGTATGAAATATTAAAAAAGAGCGCGAATAATGAAAATATCGAAAATCACAATAAAAAAACCTAAGATATTTTCTTTCTCGAAAACTTTTATTACAGTTCCTAATTTTCAAGAACCACTAACAACTCAAAAAACGTAACTAATTCGGAAAATTAATTTTTTCATTTAGCAGATTTTTCTCGAAAATTATATATATACAAAATTAAAAAAATAGTATTAATGATATAATCGATCGTATGATTTTCACGTGAAATTACATATTTTATAGATTAACTTGTGCAGTCAGATTAATCTGACCTGCGGGACTAATAACCTATAACAACCTATAACAACAAAAATGTACAGGTGGCAAGAGCTATTTTAACAATATTTTCGAGTTGATAAGATGGATCTAGCTTTTAAATGATTTGAAGTCTTTGTTTTATATCGAGCCAGACCAGCGAACAGGAAAATTGTCCTCTACTGTATTTCTTTGTGCGATGCAAATGTGCAATGATTAGTTTAAAATTTGTACATACACTCCGATTAATAAATAAATAAATAAATAAATAAATAAATAAATAAATAAATAAAACAAAATAAATATGTATGTATGCATGTGCACCTGATTCTCGGAGAGAAGGCCAAGCCAAGCGTGAGAACGATTCCTAGGAAGGAACATAAGACAGTGGCGGAAATCAAGCCGAAGTGCAGCTGAAAAACGAAGAAGACGAAGAACATGTACGTAAGAACGATTCCTCCCAGGAAGCCGAAGACGCTCTTTAGAATGTAATTTTCCAATGTCTCGTTCGTTCTCAGTAGTACAGCCTTTTTGTGGAGCCAAGTGTTTTCCGGACACGACGTACATTTGCCAAAAAAATCTCGTAGCTTCCTCTTCAGCCTATGCGATAGCAAGCGAATGGTTCATCAAACGTTTATGAAACTTCAAAATCGAATGTACGTGAAATGCTTTGTATACGAGTAAAACGCGTACAATATCCTTTTGCGACGGATTCGCTGCCAACGAGTGTAACGAACGTCGATTCCTTTGGATATTTCAACGGAACGTAATTTCTCATCGTCATATCTTTGTCTCGCATTCTTCAGTCGCCCAGCTTTCCAGACTAATTGGAAAAATGCCATTATTCTTACCTCTCGCTCCGAGATCTAGGGGTTATCTCGATCCGATCATCAACACACTTGAAGCTAGAACCTTCATGAATGCGTTTTGTTTCGCATTATTATTTTGACAACAAGGAAAAATTGGCAAATAATAGTAATAATAGCGAATAAACACATTGGTCGAACTGATAGCAGAAGAGTAATGGTATAAGTAGGCGTCGCTCGGATTCTCCGCGTGTTTTCTCACCGATAAAACTCTCCCACGCGCTTCCTTTTCCTCTGCAGCATCAGAAGCGCGCGCGCGCGCGAGAGAGAGAGAGAGAGAGAGAGAGAGAGACTGGAATTTCGCGGAGGGAGTAAAAAGCCGTGACCAGCTGTAGTGCTGTATCAGATATGTATATACCTCAGATACGTATATATATGTATATATGAAGAAATGATGCGCCTCGATTTTCCATAGATATATATTTATACTGTATTCATTAAGTACATCTTAATCGTTATATATTCAGTCCATATTTCCGCAATAAACGGTCAACCGCAATTAAAACTTTGAACATTAATTAATGCTTGCTCCGGTACAGCTCGTATTCCATTCTTCAAACAAACGTTCAGAAGCTGAAGATATATTTATGAGAATTTTTTATTATACATTTGAACATATTACTCTTATTGATTATTGCTATCATTTATTTGGTAAAAAAAACAGTCAAAACAAACTCTGCGTTCCACTTACTATATTTTCTACGTAATTTTCAAATTCACATCACACCTATCACCACAATAAGCTACAGCGAATTTACAAAAAAACCTAACAATACCGTCCTGAATTCATATAAATCAGCTTCTAATCACGCTCGATCCACCACAAATCCATCTTAACCTTAAAAAAAATCAAACGCTCTCTTAATACAGTTTCGCAACTGATTAACGCCAGCACCAATTACCCCGTAAAGGTCACTCGAATCCCTTTATCAGTACTGTCAATAGACGCAGACACAGGGTCGCGAAATATACGACGACCAGAGTAGCGCGACCTGCGCGCGCACCGCTATAACACATACCCACGGTACGGCACGGCACGGCGACGAGCGACGAGCGACGAGCGAGGAGCGACGAGGCAACGACACAGACGGACTCACACACAGACTCACACGCGAACTCACACGGAGAAAATACCCGCTCACCTTTATATCCGCGTGGGGGCCACTCGAGCAGCGCCGCTCGCAACTCTCAGCAGCTGAGCCGCTGTTGAGCAGCGCCGCAACGGCGACGGGTGGCTCAGTCCTCCCGTCGATCGGGCGCGCGCTGGCTGGCCTTTGTACGCGCGCGCGCGCGGGGCCTATTTTCACGCTCAACTCGGCCGAATAAGTCGAAAAAAATACGAACGCAACGAGAACGCTAACAGTGTACGCAGAGGCGAATACCAACGAATGGCTGTATTTGCATAGGTACGCAGAATCGAGTGCGCAGAGTGTATCAGTAACAGCAGTGGTTATACGTTGTCGCGAGTGTATACACGGTGCGGGCGCGCAAAATGCGCCGTGTCGGGGAACAAGCGGGGACCAGGGCGCACTGACGTCCGTGCGAAAAGCTCAACTGCCAGATTGGCACCCGAGGAGAGGGGAGAGGCACAATGACGACTAGGGAGCTTTACGTGAAGGTACGACGACTTGAACTGTTCCATACGTTCTCTCTTAGGTTCTCAGTGTCTCAAACGTGCGTGCATTGTGTGTCCGCGTCTATGATATACTTAATACCTTATCGCTTTATGAATACATGCCTCGATGTATATGTATTTTTTTTATCAGACACGTTTTCTGTGTACTCGATTGTGCTAGTACTGGTTACTGGTGATAAGGAAAATTCTCGCTAAAAGTACATAAGTGTATACACGCATACGTATGGCAATAGCCCGAATCCGTATCGATCTTCGACGAGGCTCGAAACGCAAAATTCGCCGGGACGAAATACAATCGCGAAATTCGCCCAGTGCAGAAAGAGAGAAAACGACTCAACCAGGTCGCGGAGAGCTGCATCAACGCCTCGCGCGCGCGCGTTCGCGCGCGTTTCTATATCTTGTACCTCTTATAAATAGGCCACGGCCTGGCTCGTATCCTTTGACCTTTAACCCACATACACGACATTCCGTTGGTTGTATATATAGATATACATAATAACCGGGTGTTTTGGGGATAGACGCGGAAAGTTTTAGGAAAGCCTTCGTGTTTACCAGTAATATTCCGAGGAGCGAATCGAGATTTCAGCTTTAAAGAATATAAAATCGATATAGTCGCACAGCTGCATACGGAGCTGTAGCCTTGAATGACGCGGATTGCCGAGGTTCTTACAATTTACGAAATCAAATGTAAACGACGAAGCTTTGATATAAACGAGATTTCAAACAATCGTGATCAGCTGCTTTGTTGTTGTCGCGCGCGCGCGCGCGCCAGCGCCTTTAGTCTATATATCATGTATGAAATAATCAATTGATGTAAATATTGTCTGTAACAGAGACGAGGCTTGTCACGTTATGAATATTACAACAGAGTAGCTCGAGATCGTATAAAATCAATAATAGTGACAATGAACTTGAATAAAATTATGGCTGCTGTACACGAGATGTAATGTTTTTTTTGCTTACAGATACCTAATCATAGTATGATCGATGTTTATTTCTCTTTTAGTCCTTAATTATACTTAGCCATACTTGATCGTTAAAATCGGCAAAGTGACTTTCATTTTTTTTTTACGAGTAGCTCTCAGTATACAATATACAAACGCGTACTGATTATTAGACAGAATCCAGCTTTAATGAACCTTGTCCAGATTCCGGAAGTTTTCAGATTCATACTTTCTTCAAATTACTGAAATTCGCGCGTATACAAGCGCGGCTACCGACCTTGGCATTCACTTTTCCCAGACGCAAATTAAACGCAATTTACGTTTCCCACGCCATTCCATAATATCTCCCCGTCAGCTTCGTAGAACATATACCTATGTCTATATACACACATACGTCCAATTACACTCGAGAGCTTGCGGTATGTCCCAATTTTTTTCTTCTCTTTCACCTCGCCAGCTCTGTAATTCAACGCCACGATCGACTGCGCAGAGCGAAATTTCATCGTCGCGGCGCGACTTGTTTGAAGCAAGATTAACGATCAAGCCTTTCAACAAATCGCGATTGTCGGAAGAGCGCGCGGAAAAATTATTACGCGGCCGCAAACGTGATCGGCTTTGGCTATGTGCAAGCAAACTAGGAGCTGTTCTCATTCTCGTCCTCGTGGCCGTTGAACCGCTCGAGTTGAGCTTCGTATACGAGCCCTTCTCTTTTCGACTCGATGTATACGTATATATATATATATGTGGTAGACACACGTGGTTCTTTTTCGGCTTTGAGGTTCTTGCTAAATCGTATATATATACATATATACGTAGGAAGGATTACTCTCACTTTCGGATCGCGGAATTTGTAATGCAGAACGACGTTAGCACGAATGCAATTAAAAGCTGCAAAAGGTATCTAGAGATTATTATTTCAATACCTTTTCGAACTCACGCAGACTTTCGCACACGTGTTCCCGATATAGCTTCTCTTCGCGTTGTTGGTTAAAGAAGATAACACGTGTTCGGCATTACGTTCGCGACCTTTTTTCAAATTCCAAGAAGAATTTTACTACATCAATAGAGATTAGAGAAATTAACACATGATTCGTGATAGTAAAAAAGTGAGTTTCGGTGAAGTTTTATAGGTGTTAAAAGTGCGAATTGGGTATTTTTAGAAATGTGCTTTAAAGATTCGCTATGTGTAATACTTTTTCTCGAGAACTATGTAACTCAATTTTTTATCTGCTATTTTATTTTTTTTAGCCTTTTTGCACTGTCGTCGGGAATTTTTCTATTTTGACAAATTATTTTTAATATATCCAAATACCAATTGTTTGAAAAAATTATTTATGATACGCGATAAAAATGTGTTTTTCAACGGCTTATAACCAACAATGTTTTTATTGTCGTACTGGTGAACTGTTCCGCTGCGAAAATATCACGCCATTTATCACAGTAAATAATCGTCATTTTCTAATTATAAACAGCTTATCTTTTTCATCCTCTAGCAAAGTTCCAACGCGAAAAAGAGCTATGCAGTTGCACTACTTGTTTCTTATATATTCGTCGCCGATGCACATCGTTAAAATTGTATTTCGACGATATATTTAATATGAAAAAGACAAATCGTAGTTGCGAAGGAAACCACGTGCCAATGAATTTGCAGCAGTTTTCCCCTCCAATTTTTTACGGGCGTGAGAAAGAAAGCGACGCTTTACCGTACTCGAGTAAATTGTTGCTAAGAAGTGAAGCTGCAGGAGTCTTCCTTAAAGATAGAAAAACGCTACAAGTGATCATAAGATAGCATTGGAGCCTGCGACGGAATTTTTTCGAGATGGAAACGGAAGAGCGTCCTTGTGCCTTGAAATCTAGGAAAAAGAGCTCTGAGGGTTTGCTATGTATAAGTACAAGTGATCTGCAGTAAATTTTTCTGAGAAATAATTATCGCAGCGCGAGAGGAAGAAAGAAGCTATCATTTTTGTAATCGCCCGAAGCAGAGCTAGAGACGCAAGGAAGATTCTTCGTGAAAGGGCTCATGGGGTGTTAAAATGCTCTTCTGTTTTGTAGAGAAACTTGACCTCGTTTGCTTTGATGACTGCTTTTGAATGTAGCGTAGCGTGAATGTGTGTGTCGTGTATGTAGTATCGGGTTTGTAGAATTTCGGGTCAGCTTTACTCGATATTAGTGTTTCCTCGTGTTATACAAAAACGAGATTTCTTATTGCGATGTTTTACGGCCGTTTTCAAATTAGAAACATCGGAAATATCAAGTCGATGCAAAATCATCCGCGATCTATTGCAATAAGTTTTCACTGATAGAGACAAATTTGTTTACTGTTACGGCGGTGACAGTTAATTAATCTGATTTTAATGTAAATCAAATGCGCATTTACATATAGTTCATTAAGGAGGGTTTACACTTATTCCTCTCTGAACTTCGAATCTTTATAACAAAAAATGTAAATACCATTACATAACTTAACTTTTGTTCTTATAAGTTTCTTCAAAACAGTATTTAATAAGGTCTTCTAGAAGTTGATGTTATTCATCCTGTGCAGAAATATGCTTTGATGTATGTTTGCTACATTTTCAACGACTGATGATTAAAATACACTTTATTTTTTTAGTCCAAAATAATATACATATAATATATACATATTACATAATTTCAGCTTTAAATCTCTTAAAAATACATTAAGCTATTCGAAATTAAAAAAATAATGTCTATATAGTAACTTCATCTTCTGGTAGATCTTATTAAATAAAGTTTTTTAATAAGCTTTTAAGAAAAAAAAAGTTGTTTAGATTCCTAATAATATTACATCTTTCGTTACAAACAAACTGTAACTTTATAGGGGACGAATACATGTAAAATCCTGTTTCATTCTGAAGTTGTGCAATAAGTGTTAGTGAACATTTTTTTAATACTAGCGAATATTCGATCGCTTCAACATCCTAAAAAACTAGTAGTTCGAACGAACGAGAATTTTTGAGCAAACGATTCTTTCTATCACATGTTTACAATGTGCTGTACAGTTATCTTTTAAAGCACACTGTAACTGATCGATTCGCGTCCTACAGTCGACTCCAAATATTATTTATATATACGCTGTCATTGTATGGAGTAAATACAGGCGAGAATAATCCTCCGCAGACTTGACAAACGATCCGTTATCTCTTAAAAACAATTCGGTAAATAAACAAACAACAAAAGAATACGCGAATTCGGCTGGCTTCTAATTTATCGAAATGTCTATTGACTTAACTATCGAGGTACGAGCTGAGTTACGACGCTCGTGCGAAACACTCGTCACAGCGCGGAATCGACAAAGAGAGAGACTGATAAGATTAGGCCAACGAGCCAGAACCACCTACTAGACTACATTATGCCAGCTGTGTGGGTGACCGAGTTCGCTGCACTGTCGCTTTGTTATCGTTACTAAAATAATGAAAAAGGTCGCTTTCGCCATTGCCGATTGTCAATAATTTATGCGCCGAAGTGACGGAGAATGGAAACCTATAAAAAAAACCTTTTTGAAGCGAAAAGCTATTTTTCATTTTTTTTTTAAATACTAAGAAAAACAGTGGTAAAACTCCAAAGTTTTATACGTAATTACAACATTGAAAGTTATCTGCACTCGCGTACAAGTACTTATAAGTTATAGAAATTTCAATGTAGTTCGAGGGCGTACTCTTATTATACACACCGATAGATTTAGAAATAGTTTTATTTCAAAACAAGCTCATTGTATATGAAAGTCCGAACGCGTGTTTTTCATCCGTTTTTCTATTCAAGGTGGACGATGTGCGGCTGTGAACGTCGATAAATTTAGCACTGACGGTCGCGCGTTTGATAAAGAAAAAAAATAACGACCTCTGTCTTTTTTTTATCTTTCCTACCTCTAACGCGCAGTTCCTGCACTTTTTTCGAATTTGCATCCGGCCGAAGGTGTATTGGGTAATTTTTATCGCTGTGCATTTACACACTCACTTGCGCCTGTGTAAGAGCGAACGACTATTTATTCAGCGCTTTCGCTGTGAACTCTCGGCGAAGAAGCGACTCTTACGTATTTTCTGTACGTTTATATATATATATATATATACACACACGTGTACAACACTAGAGTAAGAGCATTAATTTCGCTTTCTATGCTCGGAAAGGATTTCATAATGCTAATAAAAGAGAAGCTCGTGTACACATTAGATGACGAGTCGAGATAGGCGGCAAGTGTGCGAACTAGCGCATTTCCTTCTCATACACGAATATATATATATATACATGAATATAGCCGTATTTAATTAGTGAATCGTTTTCCAGACTCATATCTCTTTGTACGTCACGAGACGAGTAGCTTTTTGATTTGCTTGGCGCGAGACGCGTACGCATACGCGATCATTATCTCGAACAACAATTAGCGTGGCTACGTGAGAAAAAAACTTTCCATCCGAGAGGAGATGAGTACGATGCTTTTGCGGTATCTTCATATAAATATAATAAACAGAATATGCAACGAGTTTCTTGGTGGTCGGGCGAAAGCTACTTGCGAATAAGTAGCGAAGTGATCGATAAAGCCACACGCGTTCGATACGGTTCGTGCTTACTTGGCGAGTATAGTTGCTGCTGCGAAAATGAGAAAAATAGTGCTCGTATGTGTAGCCGGTGTCAGGAGAGTATTACAGGCATTACAGTACTAAAGGCTGAGAGAGAGAGAAAAATCGATGCGTCTCGGAAGCCGTATAGATCGCTTGCAGCTTGCTGCGTCGCTACGAGCAACGACACTTTTATTTATAACATATCTCGGCCCTATTATTCTGCACTTTGCTAACGCATTTTATAATAGATAAATTCAATGTCAAAGGTACTGCGATCGAATTCCGTTTTTTTTTCGATAAAGCGCGCTCTTTGAAGTGAGAATCCGAATCGCATCTGCGAAACCGAAAAAAAAAAGAAACTCCCGTCGATGGAAGTCAGCACTTGAGGTCGGTCGAAAAGAGTTTCGCCTCGTGCGTTAACATTCTTCGCGAGTCCAAGAATGTATATCTAGAGGCTCGTCGTCGCCGCCGCCACCGCCTTTTTAACCGTTATATGTTCGCGGTCTTTCTCTCGGCCTATAGCGGCTCTATACGTCTATATATATATATATAGGTATATACACGCAAGTGTGCTGAAAAACGAGAGTTCAGTAAGCGCGCGCGCGCGCACTTAGAGTCTATGGAACCTTCACTTTTAAGGAGAGCTCACATAGTAGTCCGGGAAGCCGATTCTCGCTAAGGTTGTGGCAGGATCGGCAATTACGAGAATATAACATATATATACACACTTTGGACTCGATCATTATGTCCGGTTTTGTTGTAACGGTGTATCTCATCAGTTTAGCTCTGAGGTGAATTTACGCGCAAGACAATGAAATACGAGTAATGAGTTAATGACTCGCCGTCTTATTTCCTTCTTTTGTGATATTCGAAGCGAGAAAATCATTGCTATATTATCCGCATCAACGTTTTCGTAATTTTTATGATAAATATATAACGAAGAGGTTTTAATATCCCCCGAGATAAATAGATTCTCTCAATAGAAACATTAAACATTATTTTTATGTAATTTATGTATACAACGTAATTGGGAACGTTTTTTCAAAGTAATTATGAATCTATAAGTGTTGCTTAACGTGATTATTTGTCTCCAAATTATTTATCAATATAAAAATCATTTCTCAAGTGTTCTAACAATATTTTTATATATTTTCCTTCGCATCATTACAGCATAAAATTACTTTAGTAAGTTCAAACTAGTATAATTAAATGCACTTGTCTGAATAAACTGAAAAACATTTTCAATTTTAGCAAAAAATGATGATTCACAAATAGCTGGAGACTCTACGATAGTTACTTCCCCAGATATATGTAAATTGCCCCTATGTAAATTTTAGTGACGTTAGGTGTAGTCGAAGTCATGATTATACGTGTAAAATAGTTATTTAGTCATAATCTGAAGATAATTTGACTGATTTATTTTTCTACGAGAGACAGAGCTTGATTTACAAGTTGCGACTAATATAGATAGTTTTATAAGTATTTAAGGTATCTTCGTGATTTTTTTTATGTTTTTTGAATGATCAAACCCGTTCGAAATTTTATTTTAAGATTTAAATGGCCTATAAATTGCGTGCGACTTGTACATACGACTTTGAAAGTATTTTATTTGAAAAATTTAGAAATTTTTACAAAAAAAAACTTCTTTTTCTGTTTTCAGTGAAAGTTTCTTTCCCGAGAAGTAACAAATTATTGAAAATCGACATAAAGTACAAAAAATACTGAAAATAACCCAGCTTTCAGTACTTTTTTAAGACCCTCTGTAACTTAACATAAAAGTAGATACAGTACTAAAGAACGATTTAAAATTTTTTGATCGGCCGAGCAATTTATATTTACAACTCGAGCAATTTGCACAAAGAACCATTTATATACATAAATCTTACAAAAATGATTTTACACGAATTTCATAAACTTTCTATTCCAGCGGTTTAGTTGGAACATTTACGCATACGCGCACTCGTTTCAAATTTGCGTATACTCGCGCAGTCCGAGCATATGAGCAGAGTCATCTATAAGACGGCTGTCGAGCCGTATGACAATGCATTCCAACTAAATGCATAGTGTAGACGTTAGCTCCGTGTTTAGAACACTTGCCTTTGATTCAGGACGTTCCGGGTTCGAGACTCGTCGTCGTCTGCCTTTTTCTCGCGACTCTGTCTCTTCGCTTGAATTTCCGTATAACAGTGTGTTATGAACGGCAGATCCTTCCGATATGACGCGGAAACTCGGAGAGAAAATCGTCGAGAAAAATAGTGAAAACCGCGTGTTTGAAGTTGCGCATGTACATCGGAACAAGCGCACGATTAATTAAAGGCCGCGCGGTGTCTCCTCCATGGAATAGAGGCATACAACTGCGGTACACACATGCGCGTGGGAACGCGCGCTCAAAACAACGTCTCTCTCTTGTCATCCTTTTTCGTCCAAGCACGCAAGCAACTACATAACAAAGTATGTACGATCTAGTGTATATTCAAGCGGCTATTGTCGCTTACCTTGTTGTCGAAATGACGGTGTTGCGTGCGTTGACGCTTTTTTCTTTCCTTTCCTTTCTCGCAGACCTTTGCTACGTGCAATCGCGTTGTGTGTGCATCTATATATACATATACAATCATTTTTAGAACTCATAAGAGAGATCCTTGTGCATAGCTTTACGTACGCATTGTTTTTTTTTTTTTACTTTTGTTTTTTAATCGTGGGGAGAGAGCCGAGTGCTAAGTCGCGTTCTTAGCGCGTATAATCCGAATTTCTTTGTTTACGTTTGCTCGAGTCAGCACAATCGATGCATAGATAGCGCCGAAGCTCGTCGTCGCTTGCGTAACTGTTAAAATCTAATTATTCGGCGGCACTTTCACTTCTTACCGCAGCCTCATCTCGTATTCGTACGCGAGCGCAATTAGCCTAATGCTCTACATAGCTGTAATACGCACACTTCCTTGATCCCGTACGCATATCTTTTGCGAATTGCGCAGTCTTGCGTCGCTCGGGCTTTTAATCTCGGTTTTGCAATGCTCGACTGCGAGAGGAAAAGTCGCATTGAGAAAAAAAAAGGAAAAAGTCGGAAACAATAGTGACTATCAGCTGGTGCTATCGCTCGAATCAGATGATTCGACGAATTTGACTAAGAAAGAATTTTCGAAAGAAAGGACGAAATTTTCATCTTACACTCTCTATAATAAGTTAAGTTCAATCGTGAGTTTACCAAGAGTGCAATGAACTCCCTTTTTCACTCCCGCGCACACATATTCTATGCATCTCATCAACTTCGAGTACCGCATACTTCTCTCGCGTATCTATAGGTATATATAATATAGATACAGTGAGAGGTATTGAAAATAAGAACCCTAGCAAAAACTTATCCTCGCCGTTACGTGGTGCTTGCCCCTTTTGCAGCGCTAAAGAGAGAGAGAGAGAGAGAGAGAGAGAGAGAGCTATTACGTAATAAATTCCGACTTCCTTCTGTAGTGCACTGAACAACAGAACTGAAATTGCATACTGGAAACGAAAAAAAGCCTTCAAATTTACATTCCTCGTATAGCACAGACGCGCGATTCTTGAGAGATCTCTTCCTACATGTATATATTTATATTCTAGAGCAAGTGCAAAAGTCGAAAGTTTGTTTTTTTTTTCTTTTACGATTGACTCTCTTTTATCTACGGCAAAGCGTCGAATACGCAGCGAAAGTCGAGCCTAATTGCGGCAAGCTAAAACATCGTCAGCTGTTGTACATTATTACAACGACGATAACGACGATTAAATTTTATCATCTCACCGGGGATTTCGACGTCGGCGATCGCGTGTACCCATAGCTAAACTTTCGCAATATATCCTAAAGAAAAATTATTTTACACATATTTATATACATGTTTATTGCATTAAATAATTCGTGCATGCGCTCTCACGCGACCCGTAGTCGTTATTCATTTATATATATATATTCTGAACTTACGTAATAAAGTATGACGATGCATGCATTCGGTGTATAAAAAAATATCAAGCTCATTTGCGCGAAGAAAAAAAATTTACTTATGTTTATCGAATTTATATACGTATACAGACACATACACACACACATATATGTGTATAAAGAGCGCGAATGTGCTCATCACGGACTGTATCGTGCACTTGTTGTTTCGATCTTTCGCGCGAAAATTATTCGCGTAACGATCGCGCAATCGTTGCGCTATCGAGTGTTACAACTTTCATTGAGAAGTAAGAACGGCGTTCGGGATGGATCGCGAGTTTTATTGCACGATATCGCGATGGGATATCAAGAGGGCAAATCGTGCGGAAAGAGAGCATAATATCGTGTTTAATCGGTGGTGTCAGTGTGAAAAGAGATTGGATATGTAATATGTATGTATGTATATACAAAGCGGAGTCCGTGCACTGCTCGACACCGCACGCAGCCGAAAGAATATAGAGAGCCGTGAATAAGGCTCACGGTAACGAGATACAGGCTAAACTCACCGCTATATATTCCATCGTATAAGTATTACGTAAAATGATGAGCTTTTAATTTTCTTTCGGCCAATAAGTGCCTATTATTCGTATTATAGCCCAAAGCTTTTCTCGCTCGAGCATTAACTTTTGAGAGCGAGAGAGACCGCTTTTATTGCGCGCTTTATTTAATTCGCGTATACATGTATCGTGTATGTGTGTATATATAATGTGATAATGTGGGTATGCACAACTAATTCGCGTTTGCGTCGCTTATACGAAGTCTTAGCTAAGCATTTTCTGCATGAGCGCGTATTATGTAAAATTTATATCGAACGGATAAAAAAAAAGATATTGCACGATACGTTGTATTTCTACATAGTCGCGCGATCTGTCATTCATTACGCTGATTGTGCACGAAAGAAACATTTCCAGTTCGTTAAAATTTATTAATTTGAATTTATCGATGAGAACATTTTTTATCAAATCGAAGGAAAGATTTCGCGCTCTATCTCTGCTACAGTTAATATTTGGTCCAATTCGGTTCTTGAAGCTTTATACATCGATCACGAATATTTAATTTTTTATTGTTTTGCTACAAGTCTATCGAGGTAATTTACACGAACATATTTATGAAAATATTTATTTACTGTAATAGAAAAATTTGCATAGGTTAATTCTATAGGCGATAAATGCGCAGTTAACTGTGCACGAGCCGACGCATATGGAGTCTTGTATTTAAAAACATAAGATCCAAGATATAATAATAAAGTATGTTAATATTTCATAACTCATTGGTTGGCAAGTTAGGCATAGTTTTAAGATTTCATAAATATATCTAACCCGTTATTCTGAAATGTTTGTAATTTTATTCTTCATAGTATTGTTTGACATTGTTATGTCGAATTTAGATTGTTCGACTCTAATTTGGCAATCTATTAAATGACTTAATTGCTACCATAACCATAACCATAACCATTTTTACCGCTTATCGTTTATTTTTTTTATTTTTAGATATATTTCCCTGAATTTTTTGGAAACAATGAATAAATTATCTGTTTCAGAATAAATAGTGATATATTTATGTTATTATTTGGAGTAATTGCATGCATTATCTTTTCTTTTTCCAAATATATATTAAGGTCATCGTTTTATTTATAATATACAACCCAAATCCTTATAACTTTCTTCTCCTTCTCTTTCGTGATTACGTATCATTATATATTCATTTAATTTGGATTACTATTCCTATAATTATTAAACGTCACCTAAATACTATCTTGGTATACTAAACACTTCGAATTGCTTATCTAACAATAACTAATTAGTTACCTTATCTAAATAATTATTCATTTTTTCCTACACTAGTCTGACCATTTTCTAAGTCTGAACATTTACTAATATCTAATTTTCGTTTGTATATTTTTAAAAATTCTACACCTTACGCTGTCGTTTTCGCGTCCAAATAATATACGTCGAGGAATTCGTTGAAATTACAGAAAACGAGCAATAGATAAATCCTAATCACAACGATGCAAGAACAAAGCTCTAAAATATCACCACGTCGTTTTCAGGGGTCGCGAGTATGGGTGCCGCACGCGGAGAAGGTGTGGGAGAGCGCAGTGCTGCTGGAGGATTACAAGCCAGCCTCGAAGTCGTTGCTCTGCAAGACCGAGGATTCCAATGCATCAAAGACCTTGGCCATCGGATCGGACAGCGATCTACCACCTCTGAGGAATCCGGACATCCTCATAGGAGAAAACAACCTGACCTCGCTGTCGTTTCTGCACGAGCCGGCTGTACTGTACAACCTACAAGTGCGCTTCCAGAGGCATTGCATTTACACCTACTGCGGCATCGTTCTCGTAGCCTTCAATCCGTACAACGAGCTGCCGATCTATGGAAACGATACCATCTGGGCGTATCGTGGACAGGCGATGGGAGATCTCGAGCCGCATATTTTTGCCGTTGCCGAAGAGGCTTACACCAAACTCGAAAGGTCGGTTTAACACTTTCATTTTTATCTACGCGATTAAAGCTTCTTTCTGTACGCTTAGAAGACGTGCATTTATTTTTCTACTCGTGCATATATTCGTGCAATAACATTTTACAACCGTTTTTATGCGAGAGAGGAGAGAGTGAACGATCTTGCTGATTCGAAATAATATTGTTAAGTTTGATGATCTTATTGAAGATTACGTCAAAAGAATTATATTCGAAAATTAATTCGTTTAGAGATATAAAGGTCGTTAAAATGTTATCGATATAACCTGTTTATCGATTCATGCGATTGCTTGTCGGACTTTAATTGATCATATGATTGGGTGCACAATACTAACACGTACACGAGCAAATGCGCGAGATAACAATGGTACCCGATAATTTTCCGCGAGGGCACATCGCAAACGGGCCTAATTTTTCGGATTCTGCGGAGTATCTCTCGAATAAAATAAATATAGAATGAGATTTTCTGGCGTATCGGACGATTTCTACGAATTTTTTTAATGCTCTAATATTCCGAAAATATATGGCGATTAGTATGTAAATAATATATACGAAAACCTAACAGCGAACATTGTTTTACACATTTTTGAGAAGCAGATCTCAGAAGTAATAGTGCATTTCCATTTATTAATAATACAATCATAAAGCTAGATTAGCGAGCTACCCCGAAAACTCCCGAATATATCACAATATATGAGATATGTAAGGAAAACTTGCGATTTGAATAAATTTTATCAAATTTATGGGTCTATTGATACTTCCAATTATAGTAAACTGTAAGTTTTATATTTTCCATTTTCCTTTCTTCTTAATTTTCGAATCCATTACTATCGTTCATGGACATGGACAGTACCGTGTGTAATTTGGTTGAAGTCGATCATGTAACTTTTTGCAAGTTTCGCAAAGTTTGGGTTGCAGGGACGCTGGAAATTCACTTTCCGACACCCTCAGTATACAATTTCTGCGTGCTGCAATGAATGTAAAACAGTTCGACATTGAATTTTTTCTTCCGTTTTTCTAACTAACAATGTAACAATGTACGTAACAACACTGGACTTGGCATGCAATCGAAAAATAACCACAGATTCTGAAAGTACAAGGCATTTGAAAAAACTACTTCGTCTTAATTTTTTTACAGACATTTTATCTGCTCGTTGTCGTTTCTGAAAAATGTATTAATTAAAAAAGCATTCTATAAAAAAAATTGTTATCAATATCGAATTTGTAGAAACTATCTAGTTGTGCACGATAACTTATTTGACGTTAAAGAAATACAACAAAACATTAACAGGTCCATTTTTTCTCGTTTTAACTCAAATGCTTACAGCGTTTCGATCGAGAGTATTTTTCAATTACTTCATTTGTAAATTGAAGCTTTTAATGCTCACACCACTGTCGTATTTTTCAAATTCATTTTAATAAATGTGAAACTTCAATTGTCTAGCTACAAAGAGTCCTTATTTCTGGAAAACGTAGATCCTTGATTGACTGTGATTCTTATCGAAGGGAAATATACTAAATAGAATCGTTGAAATTTCAGGGAAAGTCACGACCAATCAATAATCGTCTCGGGTGAATCGGGAGCCGGGAAAACTGTATCGGCAAAGTATGCAATGCGGTACTTCGCCACAGTAGGAGGTTCGGCCTCGAAAGAAACCCAGGTCGAGAAGAAAGTACTAGCCTCATCGCCGATAATGGAAGCGATCGGTAACGCTAAGACCACCCGCAACGACAACAGCTCGCGCTTCGGCAAGTTCATCGAGATCCAGTTCAACAAGGGCTACCACATAATCGGCGCGAGCATGCGCACGTACTTACTGGAAAAGTCGCGGGTCGTTTTCCAAGCGAGCGAAGAGCGCAATTACCACATATTCTATCAGATGTGCGCAGCGGCCAGTCGTCTTCCGCAGCTTCACCTCGGCAGTCCAGAATCGTTCCAGTACCTGAGCCAGGGCTCGAGTCCGCGAATCGACGGCGTCGACGACCTCGAGTGTTTCGACGAGACCCTCACGGCTCTGACGACCCTCGGTTTCAACTCCAAACAACAGGACGACGCTCTGCGAGTCCTCGCAGCCGTTCTGCACCTCGGCAACGTCTCCGTCGAGAGCACCGGCGACGCCGAGGGCAGCAGCTACATACCACCGAACGACAGACATCTGCTCTGTATGAGCGAACTCCTGGGACTTGACGTACAGGCCATGCGGAAGTGGCTGTGTCACCGGAAAATCGTCTCTATGCGGGAAGTCATCCTCAAGCCGATGAACACCGAGGAGGCGAACGGAGCCAGGGACGCTCTCGCGAAACACGTCTATGCCGAGCTGTTCAACTGGATCGTCGGTCACATCAACGCATCGCTCCAGTCGCCGTCGGCGAAGGCCCACTGTTTTATCGGTGTTCTCGATATCTATGGCTTCGAGACCTTCGAGATTAACTCTTTCGAGCAGTTTTGCATAAACTACGCTAATGAGAAGCTGCAGCAGCAGTTTAATCAGCATGTATTTAAGCTGGAGCAGGAGGAGTACCTCAAGGAGGAGATTGAGTGGACCTTTATCGATTTCTATGACAACCAACCATGTATAGATCTCATCGAGACGAAGCTCGGTATTCTCGATCTTCTGGATGAGGAGTGCAGGGTAAATATGGCACATTTCATTTTTCCGCTACTCTTTTGCATTATATAGATTTTCATTATTGCTGGGATCGGTTAGATGCCCAAGGGATCCGACAGTTCCTGGGCCGACAAGCTCTACGCCAAGTGCGCAAAGTCCAAGCATTTCGAGAAGCCGCGCTTTGGCACTTCTGCCTTCCTTATCCACCACTTTGCCGATCGCGTTCAGTACGAGACCGTAGGCTTTCTCGAAAAGAACAGAGACACGGTTGTAGAGGAGCAGATCGACGTTCTACGAAACAGTGAAGTAAGTGTATCCACGTAGATGTCCATATTAAACTTTATATATGTATTTAACCAGAAAATCAGTCTTTACATCAAATATATTCTGCATACTTGATTAACTTGCGGAGATAGGCATATAGGATGCAAGGAAGCATCTGTTCGTATAGGTTTGGTCTAAAAAAACTTATTAAAATAAACTTATATTTTCATAAGTTTTTTGTAGCAAAAGCTTTAGTCGAAGTTGCTATTTTATTAAGTCAAGACGCATTGATGACACCTTTCAAACAGGATTTCGACAAGAAAGAATATTATAAGGCAGCGAAAGATTGTTCAAAAATTATGTGAATGATTACGATTTAATTCTTGATTGATCTAAATTCGATGATTTTTCAAATGTAACTATTGAATAGAACGACTTTCGAAATAGTAGAACAGATACTAACACAGATTACTTCTATTCGAAATAATAGTTAAAAAGGACTTCGAAAAAAAATCCCTGATCGTTAAAGAATTAAACTGAGCTAAACTATAATTGAAATATACACTTTATACTGCCCGCCTTTATTACAGTAATTAATGTATTAGCAAAACGCTGTGTTTTTAAAATTTGAGATGCTTTTAAACTTACTCTATGTTTGTACACATATCATGATTATAGCAACCTTGAAATTTTGATCTTTCAGTAATTACGTATTTTTCTTAAACCAGACTTTTATCCTATTTTTATTAGATTATATAATATTGACTAAATATTTTAAATTCTTTTTTAGTTCATTGTATATTGTAATGTCTTTGATGTAACTATGTATGTTACTTATTGCTTTGCATCAGCATGTACTACAGCTATAAAGTATCTTTTTAGAATGTACTACTGAAAAAACTCTTCTCGGACGAAGATCCAAAACTTTCCGTTCCATCGAACGCCAGGATTAAGGTATCTGCCCAAAAACAAACGAACGCAGCCTCGACACCTACGAAAAATAAGAAAACCGTTGGATCACAATTCCGGGACTCGCTCAACATGCTCATGTCGACGCTTAACGCTACAACTCCGCATTACGTGCGCTGCATCAAACCAAACGATACCAAGGAGGCTTTTGAGTACAATCCCATGAGGGCAGTCCAGCAACTCCGGGCCTGTGGTGTCCTCGAGACCATTCGTATATCGGCAGCTGGTTTTCCGAGTCAGAGGACTTACGCTGACTTCTTCCAGCGCTACAGGTGTCTCTGTCAATTCAAACAAATCCGCAGAGATGATCTAAAAGAGACGTGTCGTAGGATACTCGCCACCTACATAAAGGTTTGTCTTATGCCGAAGAATTCACCTTAGTTCTAACAATATACATCATTATTATTATTATTATTTTACTGAGACCGTTCTGCTTCTCGCCAAAATAAGATGAAGGATCCCTAATTGACTATTCCTATCTCCTCTGGACCTAGAAAAGAGTTCCCTAACCGTTGATATCTCAGATTGTGGAACTTCGGGTATTCTGTCAAAATGTGGATTGGTGGATTCCCGTCTTCTTTCCACACCATATTCAAACATTCGAGTCCTCTAGTTTTATTGTCTTGCCGAAGTTCTTAAGTTGTCTATGACTTATAATAATTTGGACGAGCTATCTGGAGTCCTTCCTACTTCTTCACTCGTGCATACCCTTCCTTATTTAGAAATGTGCCATATTCTGAAATGTTTACATTCGTGACCTTCCCGCCAAGTCTTGGTGTGCTTGTCTGTTACCCAATCTAGTATCTTTTGCTTAACTAGGCCAAAGAAGATAGATACGCATAGAAGCGGAAATCCCTATCTTGAAGTGAGGCGGCCAGACCTCAGTACGCACCCCGACCAGGGGAGTCGCTACGATCTGATTCTTTGACGCGATGGTACAAGTAGCAAGCGCTCGATAAACTACCTATTCAGATGAAGATCATTATCTAAATCAGGAGCATTGAAAATTTTTCAATTTTGTAGATGAGGGTTCAAATCCCACCAAATTTTTCATTGATTTTTTCTTTTTTTAAACAACAGTTACTAATTTATTTTTACGATTCAATACGTAAAAATAACAATGTTACATATTTTAGCTTATAAAAAACATAAATTAATAATTAATCTAACAGGTTTCCTCTCACTACCCAAGAGATACTGTTATCAGCGTGTTGGACTTTTTTTATTTTAATTGAAAATATAAAAAATGTGGAGTCCATCGCTATCCAAAGATAATTGTAAAATTACAATTGAAATTATACTATTATTGAACACAAATTTTTCCGTTACGGCAGCCCTACTAAAACCATAAAAATCCTTGACAAAAATCTTAAAACATATATATATTAAATTATTTATTAAATTATAGCGATGATCATGTGGAGCTAAAGGTAAAAAATAGCCTACAACTGCTTTGGAACTCTGAAAACAAGTAATGGCACATTTTGTTTAACCCATTTTAGCTGTTTTTTATAAGCTAAAATATATAACATTGTTATTTTTACGCATTGAATCGTAAAAATAAATTAGTAACTGTTGTTTAAAAAAAGAAAAAATCAATGAAAAATTTGGTGGGATTTGAACCCTCATCTACAAAATTGAAAAATTTTCAATGCTCCTGATTTAGATAATGATTATCATCTGAATAGGTAGTTTATCGAGCGCTTGCTACTTGTACCATCGCGTCAAAGAATCAGATCGTAGCGACTCCCCTGGTCGGGGTGCGTACTGAGGTCTGGCCGCCTCACTTCAAGATAGGGCTTTCCACTTCTATGCGCGTATCTATCTTCGTTGACTAGGCACTTTGGTGTCCCGATCGCGGGTACCGGTCCCAGAAAGGGGTGTTCGCATTCCCCGGGCTGGCAAGCCGATCGGCGATTTCATTATCTCTGATTTTGGAGTGTCCAGACACCAACAGTTGTCCAACCTTGTTGTCCAAAGCCTATCTATCGAGTGTTGTTTTACATTTCCAAATAATAAAAGAAAATCACTCACTCGTCATTTAATTTGACAGGACCAAGACAAGTTCAAATTCGGAAAGACCAAGGTTCTGTTTCGCGCTGGACAAGTGGCCTATCTGGAAAAGCTGCGCGCCGATAAACAACGCGACGCTTGTTTGATAATTCAGAAAACAGTACGAGGTTTTATCGCTGCGTCGCGTTATCGGAAAATCCGCCGTAGCATCGTCGGTTTACAACGTCACGCACGAGGTTTCCTCGCAAGAAAACGAGCCCAAGATATTCGCGAACGACGAGCCGCGACGAAGATACAGGCCTGGGTGAGAGGGTGGACGAAGAGAAGGCAATATTTGAGGATCAAAAAGGCGGTACTGGGACTGCAGACGCACGCAAGGGGTATGATGGCAAGGAAAAGATTCCAAAATATGCAAGATATCGCTGCTGCCACAAAGATTCAAAAGTACGTCCGTGGCTACTTGGTGCGACGGGCCTGTAAGCGCAAGCTGCGCAATATCGTCATCGTTCAATCGTGCGTACGCAAGTATTTGGCGAAGAAGGAGTTCAGGCGTTTGAAGGCTGAAGCACGCAGTGTTGAACATGTCAAATCCTTGAACAAGGGTCTAGAAATGAAGATCATTAATCTTCAACATAAGATCAACGAAATTGTGAGTTCGCCATTGTCCTTGGTTTGTCTGTGCCTTATCTTCGAGTCTGGCGGCTCGGTATTCTTTGCTTCCTTTTTTGTATTTAACTAATGCTTTTCTTTATATGCTTTACATAGTCTCGTAGTTTGCAGTAGATCGATTCCAATCATCTCGTCAAAATTAACCAGTAGAACCTCTAAAATTTCATCATTTCATGTATTGTACCCAATCAAACCATATTGTACATACTAAATATAAATAGTGCATTAATTTGATGCACTAATTTTAACCATGTGCCTACATATAAACCGATTAGTATAAATCACGTAGATGTTAGATTCGTTTGACTCTCTCTTTCGAAGACCAGCAATGGTAAAGCATGAGTAAACGAGAGAGAGAGAGAGAGAGAGAGAGAGAGAGAGTCATTCGAAGGTAAGGCATGTGCATGTTTGAGCCGTGTGTCAAATCAGCAACATCTAACCGCCTCCCTAAAGCGAAAACCATTCTGTCCACTTTGTCGCAGGCCAAAGAAAATAATCATTACAAGACGGTACAGCTGGAGCTGGGGGAGATGAAGACGAAACTCGAAGGCTCTAAAGCTGTCGAATTAGAGAATAAAAAACTTCATGGAATACTCCTGGAAAAGGAAAAGGAACTAAAAGCCCTTCAGAAAGTCATTGAGGACCAACAGAATGAGAAGCTTCCAATTGATTCAGGTAAAAGGAAGTGCAAATTTTATTAAAAAAGCATTGGCTTACTTTGAAATCATGACTAACACAACGTGCAGGCGAACGAGCGAAAAATGCTCGCAAAGGAGGAGGACAACCGTCGTCTCGCAGAGGAGAACGAGAAACTTCGGGGAGAGCTTGCAACGTCCCAAGAGAAAATGCGAACGACGGAACGTGGCGTCGAGGAACATCTCAAATCTCGCCTCGAACGCGAAAAAGATCTGCTGTTGATGGACCAAGACCAAGACCGCGGAGCTTACCAACGTTTGCTCAAGGAGTACCACGAACTCGAGCAAAGAGCCGAAATGTTAGAACAGAAACTGGCTCTTCATGCACCAGGACATTCAAGGTCGCTCAGCAACGCCTCCAGTGGAAGTGCTGGTCACGCTCCAGACAAGGATCTTGCACACGACGATCCGAATATCGTGAGTATCAGGGTTGTCCATCATGTCGCAGAGCGACTTATTATTTATATTATTATATCTATTTTCAGGATTTTGGCTATGGATCCGTACGTTC
This sequence comes from Apocrypta bakeri, assembly GCA_018906985.1. Taxonomy (NCBI): domain Eukaryota; kingdom Metazoa; phylum Arthropoda; class Insecta; order Hymenoptera; family Pteromalidae; genus Apocrypta; species Apocrypta bakeri. Next base: position 1,137,348 of record JACCIA010000016.1, on the reverse strand, counting down.
AACGGCTTCCTCGAGTACACCGTATTCTCGCGTCGAGACTATCGACTGGCATCAGCAGCAACACAATCAGTCACAGCAGCAGGACGGCTCAATGGAGGTCACCAATGGACCGAGTCATTCACCCGTCGACGTTGGCCTTGTGCTCAAACTGCAGCAGAAACTTAAGGACGTTGAACAGGAGAATGGAAGACTCGTTCGAATGGTTGAAGACCTCGAACGTCTGGAAAGTCCAGAAGATTCAACCAGAACGCAGGATACTTTCCGGGTAAAACCTCCTTGCAATTGTAACACTAAAATTGTACAATTAGAAACTGAATGCCATTAAACGGTTTGATCACAAACAGTTGCAGGAATTAGAAATGGAAAACGCGCGGTTGAATACAGATCTGGGAATACTGAGAAAGAGTGTAGCATCTGCCGACTCATCAATTGCTCCAAAAACACTCATGGGTAAGATAACGAATTTCAACATTCTTTCTTTTACTATCGAGAAGAATATTTTATTAACGCTATTTTATTAATTCATTTAGATCAATTCGAAGCATTACAAGAGGAACTGGAACGTCGACGAGAGGAATGCATTCAACTCCACAGCGTCCTTGCGGATCATACGCGACGAATGAAAGCAACACTCGGTTCCAGCTACGGTCCCGATGTTGACCTCGTCAACGAGGATGGCGAACTCGTGCTCGCTTTCGAAGCCCAGAAAAAGATTAACAGGTAAACTAGCGATAAAGGCTTAGAAAAATAATCGAAAATTATTATTACAGCTCTTGGCGATGCTGAATCATAAACGAATCGTAATGAAATTTTGGTGTTGCATCTGATGCGCGATTTATCTCAATTTTGTGCATGCGACACTTCGTACAGTAAACTTAAGAGACTGAAATCAAAAAGGGTCTCGAAGGAGTGAGTTTTTTGTTTATTGTGGTTTTGTAAAATTTGGTCTGGCGCTCGATTCGGCTTCTCATTTCTCAAGTAGTGAGAGCGTAGATTTTTTTTCTCATTTCCGAATAAAAGTCAGCCCCTGCGAGTATCGTTTTTATAGAACTGGAGATTCCCTTCATCATCAATTGAATCAGCAAAAGTTTCCTCCACGTCATAGATACATTGTAAAACACGCTCGTGTATAAGGGATTAATACGATTTTTTTTCTCAATCAGACAACTCGAAGACGAACTTCAGGCAAAGGAAAGGGATTGGAAGAGTCAGAAGAATGAGTGGCGAGCAGAGATCGACAGACTACAAGAAGAAGTCCAACGACAACAGAAATTACTCTCGGTCAATTTGAGCAAATCTCCACAGACGCAGACAGAGGCTTACATGCAACACGAAATAACCAGACTGACATCGGAAAATCTTGTAAATATAAATACTTCTATTTAATTTAAACAATTCTGCGAGTACTTTTTAATTTATTTGTTTACACATTCTTATAGGATCTCCAAGAGAAGTACGACAAAATAGCAGAGGAGTGTAGAAAGCTGAAAAAGCAAATCAAAATACTTCAGAAACGTCTCAAAGATGCAGGCTGTAAGTTAATCATTTTAAAAATAATTGTTTTAAAAAGCTGAGTTAAATAACCATCCTTGCTTTAAACTAAGTCTGCTTATATAAAATGTTTAATTCTCCTTTTTAACGCCTTCAAAAGTCGAAGAAATAATTAAAGGACCGGAAGCTATCCTGGATTACAGGCCGCGTCCGAGTAAACGCACGGGTGGTGAGAGCTTGTACCCTCGCATCGTTTCTTACTCACATTCCTCCATAATAACAATATTTCATACAGTCTTTTAAAAAGAATAATATTTAAAACACAAGTAATCGTTTAAACACACACTGTTATAAATCTATGGCTACATTTAAAGACAGATATCCGATCATCTCGTCATTGTGTACTGTTTTATCCTACACCAAATGTTATCAGATAAATATCCAATATCCCCGGTGTTAAACTTATAAAAATGGATTTGCAGTACCAGAAAGTACGGAATCAACCAATGACTGCGGTGTCGTGTCTACGACAACTCAATCGTCGGGCGAAGGTTCCAGCGGCATAATGCCAGCCATTCGCAAAAAGGAACGTGACTACGAGGGCATGTTCGAGTTCCGAAAAGAGGAAATCAATGTTATCATGCGTCACCTTGTCATCGGTAGGTTGACTTATCCGTCATTAAGTTAATATAATACATTAAGTTAAAAAACACTTATCTAAGCTTATCTTAATATTTCGCAGTAGTGAGAGATGGTCATCTGGTAGTATTAATAATTTTCTCGCTGACCGTAATCATTACTCTATCTTTGTTCTCATCAACATGAGCGTCGAAGTATGTCAGCAAACATTGCATAAATCGATTATTTTTTTTTAATATAGAACTTCTTCCCCGGGTGGCGATAACATTGCTACCCGGTCTGCCGGCCTATATCCTGTTCATGTGCATCCGTCACACCGACTGCATCAATGACGACGACAAGGTACGCTCGCTCTTGACGAGCTACTTGAACACTGTCAAGCGCGTGATCAAGCGCAAGGATGATTTCGAATCGAGTGTACTGTGGCTCAGTAATACTTTAAGGCTATTGCATAACATGAAACAGTACTCCGGCGATAAACCTTTCCAATTAGGTATATTTTACTCACTACGCTATTGCGTTAACTTTAAAAAATTACAAAGTAATGACGGAAAATTGTTTCTATCCTCAGAAAATACTCCCCGGCAAAACGAGCAATGCCTGCGGAACTTTGACTTGAGCGAGTACAGGGTAGTACTGAGCAACGTAGCTCTGTGGATCTTCAATAACATCATCACCCAGTTGAAGGAAAGAGTTCAACCCTTAACGGTACCCGCTCTCCTCGAGCACGAAGCCATCACCGGATTGGACGGTCATTCGAGCAGACCGAGGTCCTGCTCCGTCGGACAAGAGCCAGACTTTACCCAGCAGAAACTCAACAGCTTACTGGAGGAGCTTACGACTGTGCACAAACAACTGCAGTACCACGGGGTCGATCCTGAAATCGTCGTGCAGATCTTCAAGCAGCTCTTCTACTTCATGTGCGCGAGTGCGCTCAACAACTTACTTCTTAGGAACGAGCTCTGCCACTGGACCAAAGGCATGCAAATCAGGTGAGAAAACTGGAAAACTCATTGAGCAAAATATCGATAAAGCCAACTAAAATTTGACTTTCTCCCCAGGTATAATTTGAGTCATCTCGAGCAATGGGCAAGAGACGAGCGATTGGTACCGGCAACCGAGGCTTTGCAACCCATCGTACAGGCTGCTCAATTGCTGCAAGCCAGGAAATTAGACGAGGATGTCGACTCGGTATGCGAGATGTGCAACAAACTCAGTGCTAATCAGATCGTCAAGATACTGAATCTCTACACACCCGCGGACGAATTTGAGACTCGTGTACCCGTCTCTTTCATTAGGAAGGTACAAGTTAAGCTGCAGGAACGCGGCGAAAATCATGAGCAGGTACGTTTTATGGCCGCTTTAAATATCTCGTTTCCCTTTCAGTTTGTATTTCTAATATTATGTTGCGCAGCATAAAAGTAAAGGAAAGTTTTTAATTTTATACTCCGTACAATATAACTTGCTATACCTATAGTATTTAGCACATTACAGTCTACCTTTTTATCTCTCTTTTTATGTAGCTAGCTCGTGCTCGCTAATAACTTAACGATTTAATAACTGGTCTTTCGTACTTTTTTACAGCTTCTCATGGATTTAAAATATTCGTACCCTATCAGATTCCCGTTCAACCCGTCAAACATTCGTCTGGAGGATATCGAAGTGCCGGAAGTACTTAACTTGCCGATGCTCAAAAAGGTTTAAAAAGTCAACGCTTGCGTTGTTTTTTCTTCCTTCCCCCGTAAAAACGCATCTCGTATGATTTTTAGTTGCCAAGTGATATTTGAAGAATAGTGGAGAAACACAGAAAGATGTTTGAATTTGCGTAGTATGTGTCACAGTGTGTCGGAGAAAGTGAAGCGACGATAACGAAACTTACGGTCACTCATATTATGTTTTAGCCTATTTTGCAATACAGTATTAGTAATACTGAAGAACTCGGTATACATGACTTTTCGAGCTCACTTTATTTCACTTTCTCCGATCTTATATTCGTATAATAACGAGGACATAGCACATGTATCGCGGATACTTACAAGAACCAACCGCCACCGTACTGTTGTAGCTTGCATATGATTATTATCGTAGTTAGAGGAAAAAGTAAATTAGAGGAAGATAAAGGGAAAGTAGCTTAACCGCGCCAACCATCTAAAATCACGTTTTATATGTTTTTTTAACGCAAAGTAATTTGTATTTTACGATGCATAATAAGTTTCGCGTTCTAAGTGCAGTTGCTTAGAGAAATAACGAATGATAAAAAGAAAAAACCTTAATGCCATACAATAGCTTACATAGCGGGAGCTGCTTTTCATCCTATAGATAAGAGTACAACTTGAAAAATTGAACATAAAAATATCACATGCGTATATATGCGTGTATTGTTGGAAAGAATGATGTTGTAGTTTAATTGTCATATTAGGATTAGTCTATAAGCTCCGGTTTCATTTGAAAAATAGACGACTTGGGTCCTACATTGCATAGCCAGTTAAAGAACCCGTAAAAGGCTACAAAAACAATTTTTGTATTGACTATACGGTGTTATAGTTTTAGAGTTCGATCTTAGGAACTCGATGTTTTCAAAATATTTTTCGGAAGTTTCGATTGAAGATACATCCTTTTGTCTAACAAAAGAGCAAATACAAAATGAAAGCTACGTACTATTTTTTGACAGTTATTTAAATGCGATTGTAGCAAGAGAAATGTATGCCTATGAAGAGAATATATATATATTGAAAATCTGTATTTTCGGTTAAATAATAGATATAACGGAACAAAATTTGAAATGAAATCTTTCGTTACTTCAATCATTATCTCAGACTATGTAACAGATAAATATATCTCTTTATACACTTACAAACAGTTACAAAATATATATCCAAATTATAAACTTGTTATTGATTACATAAATTTATGAAGCGTATTGTTGAGAATCATCGAAAGTAGCCTTAAAATAAAATGTATATTTGGAAAAGAAAATTATATTATATGTATAGACTATTAAGTTGGTAAAAATTGTATATAAATAAATTAATTTTTAAATTAGTTTTGGAATTGGGTGTTTACATTGCGTTATATTGTTATTGTGATAAGTTGATATAGTCTCTTCTTATTTAATCCGAGTTTTAATCATGTCAAAGCTTATATAGCTCTAAGAATGCTTGATCGAGTCTGCTTGAGTCGTAAATGAAAATCGTCATGATACACTTCTTCCATTCGCGCACAGAGACGAATAACAAAAACGGTTATTCGCTCCAAATCAGGCCTTCGCAAAAGTTAACTGTGAGAAAAAACTTGTACAGATGATTTTTCACTGTATCAAAAGGAACGTACCAAAATATAGCTTAGTAAAGATTGTAAAAAAATAAAAAAGTAACGAGTATAACAAATTAGAAGAGAAATAAAGGATATAGCGATAATTAGAGTTGTATACCGTTATGCAAACCAGGCAATTTTTCTGTGTATTATTCATTTCGTTAAAATGGAATAACTGTTATATAATCGCGGTACATAGAAAAAATGGTAAAAAGGAAAAACCAGGAATTGCGTCTGACGAGAAAACTTGTTTGAATTAAAGAATACAAATTTATAACTTTATTTAATGCAAACAGGTAAATTTTATGTTTATAGAGCTCGGAGAAAGATTCTAAAGAATGTAAATCTACATGTACAAAGGAAAAAATCAGAGAAAGGATATATAAATATATATTTATGTTGGCGTAGATTGTATATTTTGTGATACGAATGGAATATATAAGAAAGGAACGTAAAATTGTTGCAAGAAAAGTAAGCGAAGAAAGAAAAGTATTTATACAAACACACATTGTTGTTAACAAATCTTTTGTTAAATTGAAAAAATGCAACCGCGAAAAATGAGCGATTCATATTTTTCAGTGCCATTTCACGATTCAGTATAAATATTATTATAGAAATCATTTGCGTGGTCCCGACCAAATTTTTCTTTTTTACGTTACCGTGTGCCGTCTATAAATAGTGAAAAGGACGATCAATGATCGGCCTCAACGAAAATGTGCCCATTTTTTAGTTGTAAAGCCTCCCGATAAAACAATGAGAAAATCATGATAAAAACTTTAAAATACAGTTTCGCTCTAACCAGATGTAATATTTTTTTCAGCAAAACTATATAAATATATCTTTTATTGACATCTTCGATTCCCAGGAATCGATATGACAAATTGGTTTTGTTCCTAAATATAATGTACATTACCGTTATAAAGACTTGTTCTTTACAATCATCCTTTCCTGTACTTTTTTATTTTATAAAATAATAAAATCAAGATTTTTTGGTGTATTTCTTGGTTAGCTAATTTATTTAATTTGTTCTTGATTTTGCGCGTATAAAAAAAATTCACTTTTTTTGTAAATACTTTGAATAGTCATTACAGGAATCAGAATAAAGACTATTCTGTAACTGTAGTTTAATACTTTTATTTATGTATAAATTATTTTGACGATGACACGTGCCGATGAAAAAATCGCAGTGAACTGCATTTGCATTTGTGATAAAAATTAAGAAGTACAAATGAAGCGTATTAATTAATATTGTGCACGGAAAATATTCATTTTCATTCTGTAATAATTTTTGATATATTATTCACAATATAAAAAGCTTATTAATATCCAGCGTCAGCTGGTGAACGTATGTCATCGATCTTCAAGATCATTTTAACCAGTTGAGTCGCCAGAAGAATCTGCTGAGTTTTACTCTTGAGTGATTCAATCACATTTTGAACTCTCATATCTGAAAAATGAAATTTATCATAAAGTTAGATAATTGAATTTCATTATGTAGATAATGTAGAATCTATATTGAGTTTGATAACATTAGAATTATCAGACACTGAAAATATAAATTCATTGATTTTGCAAGGTGTCTGGACAGGAAGATTCATTAATACAATCCCTGGAATTCTCCTTGCATGAGATGCTCATTTTCAAATGTAAAAATTATTCCAAATAACAACTTACCAGGTGTACCACGGTTCATGCAGTCAATACCGAGAGTAGGATTCTTGTCGGCTAGTTGACGAGCCTTGATCTCAGAAAGGGCATTGATTGAGGATAGACCGCTATTCTCAGCCAAAGCCATAGGGATAGCTTCAAGTGCGTCAGCAAACGCACGGAAAGCATATTGTTCAAGTGTACTGATTTGATCAGCACACGCGGCACAGGCGAGTGAGCAAGCAATTTCAGCAGCACCACCACCATAAACAATCTTGTCCTTCACTACCAAATTACGTACAGTGCACAGAGCGTCGTGAATCGATCGCTTTGCTTCTTCTACGATCTGTAAAAAGATTTATTACGTTTATTAAAAGACATTATCCACTTGAGATTGATTTAAAATATAAAATCAATATTTTTTTATAAAATTTGTAGCACCTAAGTTTTATTGAACAGTACTGAACGGTACAGTATTAATCACAAATGAAAACTCAGATTCATTATTTTTGCAAGGTGTCTGAACAGTTAAGTACATTGTAGATACTACTGGAATTCTCCTTGCCGTTATTCACATAAAAGCGTATTACAATATTATCCTTACCATTTTGTTTCCACCGCGGATAAAGATTGTAACAGCACGAGAATTTTTGCATTCTTCGATGACTAACATACGATCTTTCGTGGTACCGAAGGTCAGTTCTCTAACAACGCCAGCGTAACCAAGTTTTTCAGGAGTCAGTTCTTCGAATCGAGGAACAATACGTCCACCAGTGGCGATAGCGATAAGCTAAACACAAGTTTTAAAAAATAAGTTTTTCAAAATTTAAATTCTAATTATGAAATAATTTATTAAGTTTAAGCCCTCAGCTCTCATAATCATTGATCATTGGAGCCACTGCAAAAATCAAGGCCTCCTTATACGTTATTCATGAACAGTTTTGCTTTTCACACAAGTCAAAACAAAGTTTTAACTAAAAGATCAAAAACAAAAGCTATAAGAATAAGCATAAAGATTTTTTAATTTTTACCCTCCTCTAAGGCTTTTTGTCATCATTGGGCAATTAGAAGTGTTTTATAGAATATTTCACAAATCGTTAAATTATAGCTTACTTCAATTTCGGGACCTCCAACCCATCTGACAGCAGGCAGTTCCTTCTGCAAAAGCAGATGGTTTGCGTCATCATCGAAACCCCATTGACAAATGGCCAGAGTAGCTCCAGCATTTTTGACTTGCGTGACCATTTCAATGAACTTTTCTTTTTCGTAGTTTCTCAATGCCTTGTAATCTTCAACAGAGGTGACATCGAGCTTATGCTTGGTTTTTGGCTTGGGAGGTTCAAACGGACACGTCAAGACAGCCAATTTGACTTTCTCCAAACGCTAAAATGAATAAATGAATGATAAATTAAAATAAAATAACCAAGAAAAATAATAAACAATTTACCTTTGGCATTTGTGGATGGCTGAAGTCTTTGTCAATGACAACACCACGAACCAACATGGTATCTTCTAAGCGACCACCAACTTTTCCCTCAACCTTGATGAGTTCAAAATTGACATCACGGGCTTTCAAATCCGCTACCGCCAGAACGGCATTGACGGCTATTTCCGCCATTTGCCTGTGGCACTTGTTGACACTGAAAATCAATTAATCTAAATGAAATCCTTTGTTATTAACCCTTATAATATTATAATATAAATATTGATTTAATTGCCCTCAGCTCTCATAATCTTTAATCATTGGAGCCACTGTAAAGAATGCTTTCTCATAATGTTTTAACTTTAATCTCAACTATGTCTTCAATAAAATTTAGATAGTATCTATGTTTTAAAGAGATCTTGTATCAAGGAAAGTTATACCAAAATGATACTAAAAATTCTTTACCCTCCTCTATGGCAATTTTTCATCATTGGGCATCAATACAAAGTAAATATGAAATTAATCAATTTTTAAAATTATAACAGAAGAACTATTTACATTTTAGAACCAAGAGTTGTCATAGCAACTTTGATTAATGGCTCTAGATTGTTTGGATCCACAGGGAAGGTTTCTGCGATTTCATTGAGGTGATTCGTGGCACACTGGGCAGCTAATTCAAATCCATCAGCTATCCTTATGGGATGTATGCCTTTGTCAAGCAGTTGTTCAGCTTGCTCCAAAAGAGCACCAGCTAGCACTACAACACCAGTAGTACCATCACCAATTTCATCATCCTGAGACTGGGATAACTGGACCATAAGCTTAGCGATTTCATGGTCTACGTCCATGTCTTTTAAGATGGTAGCTCCATCATTGGTAACAGTGACATCACCATCGCTGCTGACCATCAATTTATCAAGACCCTTTGGACCAAGAGAAGTTTTGAGGGTGTTGGCAATTGCACGGGCAGCTGTGATGTGGGACTGAAAAAATTACAATATTTAGTTTATGCATAGTAGTGCATGGCATCTCAATAGTGTATATAATAAAATTCTAACTTAAAATACATCTATTACTATTATTTTCAAATAATAAGTAAGTAACATACTTTTTGAAGGATTTTATAATCAAATACCCTCAGATCTCATAATCATTGATCACAGGAGCCACTGTAAAAATTGAGTCCTCAAATTACTCTTTATGCATACTTTTATTTCCATCAATAGTAAATAACTTTAACTATCAAAGGAAGATGAAATAAACTATAAAGACAGTAAATTAATTCTTCAATATTTACCCTCCTCTAAGGCACCTTTTCATCATTGGGTAATACATACTTTTTATTTAACAATTAATTTATGATATTTTATATTCCTTTACTTTATTAATTTATTTAAATTCTAATTTGAATGCCATCAATAACCAATGATTTACGAAATAACAAAATCATTTGTGTTTATTTGATAAAATAAAAATTAGCATAAATTATATAAAATATTTTATATTTTGAAATATTATGCTGAAACAGGACTTCTTAGAACTAAATTTATTTATTTAAAACTTGTATCGATAATAATAGATAAAAATACATTGAACGCAAAAAGAATTATATCCAGTAAAAATCTTAGTTTTCGAACACATTTCCATTTATGGTCAGAATACAAATCGTTGAGAATATCCCGACGAATAAAAAGTGGAGGGCGCGCAACTCGACATCTAATAAAAGGATTACTCATATCGTCAATATTAATCCAATCAAAGCATTGCTAGTAAGAATAAATTGCACATCTAAAAAAGAATAATCTCGAATTACATTAGAACGCGAGTTTTTTCCGCGAGCTACGGGGTGTAGCGGCCATTTTCTCCAGTATCACGTGCGATTCAGCTAAAACGTAAAACACGCCTTAGCAACTTAGTAACAAAGATTAAACGGATAACCACAAGGTCATCGATCGATTTTACAACAATTTACGTTCATTGAAGCCGACGACCAGAGTTACAATCACGGAAAATCGAGAATCAAAGGAGCAAAAGAGGTTATGGCCTTACCTTAATGGCATCGTTGCCGGTTAAACGCTTTTGCTTGTTCTCGTCACGAAGAATAATAAACGGCCGGCCGAATTCGTCGAAAGCGATAGATCCGGGAAAAGCCGTCATTTTGGCGATACTTGCTCGAATCTGCCGGTAAATTCAATAAGCTTTTTCACAAACGTCTCTATCTCCCACGCGGTCTTATAGTCGGCTGTATTTCACGTACACAAGGCAACCATCTTGCCAAGAGTGGCACTCGCAAGAAGACTGCGCTGCGCGCGGAAGTGAGAATACGCGATTACGATTTGACCATTTTTGGAGTGAGACCACGCATGCGCACACGCTGCAACGGATGTTCGATGTAATGGCGCGAAAATAATTCGAATTATAAACTCATTATGATGAAATTGAACTGTATTTACTTAGGCGATTAATAAAAAAGTTACATGAACTAATGAGATTTTTAAATAATGTCAATTTGTTTTAGCCTTTTTTTAAGGGGCCTGAAATAAATTTCAGTTAACGAAGACTCGCTTTTCGTGGTGATGTATTAGTGTTGATGAAGAAACTTGAACAACTTGTTGAATAATAATAAAAATATTTATTATAAATATGTTAATTATTATAAAACACTTTGATTTTTTCTGAAAGCTTACAATTATGATTTTAAATTCATCCTTGCAATACCAAAAGAGATAGTTAAATATACTTTGTGCACAACTGTATCAAGATTTATAAAACTTTGTCAAAAATTGCATTTCATACATGAATTCACTTTCACAAACTCTAAATTTGAAAATCAAAATTTTCAAACAGTTCAGCATAAAAATTCGCCAAATACAAAACTAGGATCGAAAAACTAATCTAGGAGTTCTGTTTAGCAAACTTACAAAATGCTTTAATCCAAGGTACTGATAATTTTGATAACCAACCAGATTTTTATTCTATTAAAAAAACTTAACGATATCGTGTCTTGAGAAAGCATTAGCTTAATCGCCTTGGAAGAGTAAAATGACAATAATTGGTATATAAACAATATTATGATATAGTTATTAGTATCGCTATAAATATGTATAGATACATTCACTGTTATAAATAAATCATGTAGTTTTAATACAAGATATCATTTTTTTTATTTTCTTTCACATTTTATATAAATGAAATGGTGCTATTACATCAATTTATAAATTGCGTAAAAGCTTGATATAAGATGATTAAACTAAAAATTAAGATTGATTTTAATCAAACTATTTACTGCATAAATTCACATACGAATAAGATTCTCTTTTCACTCCTTGCTTGTTTGAGATCGATTAGTCTTTAAATGATTTTTTAGTCCTTAAATATTATCGAATTCTACTTTCAAAGATAGTCTTGTATTTACATTTTTTGGGCACTATTTATTTCAATAATAGTCGAAAATCATTCGAACAGGTACTATAGATTGAAATTTACGTTTAAAAGGAAGAATAATCTATCGATCAAAGGATTTTAAATTTGAAAAATTTGGCATTTATATTTAAATATGTTTTACGATGAAAGGAGAGTATTGAAGAAACAGCAAGGCATCGCTTAAAACTTTTCAAACATTGGTCTAGAGAAGTAAAAAAAATTCACAGTATAGATTCGGTCTAGGAACCTGACGATATCATATTATCATCATTACATCGAAGACAGCCTTTTATTTTATACAGTGAAAATGTTAAAAGTTTCGCAGCAATTCCGAATCGTCAGTCAAAACCACCATCTTTTTTCTCGGTACATACTTTTTTGTATCATTAAAGAAACAAAACTATCGACAATTGCTAGTGATTTTTTCAAATTCCATTCAAAACTGTAAGGTTTTAAATTTGTACATCATCAAGAAATCGAACATATTACCTAATATTAATTTCGCCTAATTTTTTTCAATCTCGACATGCATTATTCGATAGTCTTTTTTCTTAGAGGACTTTGCTACTTCGTTCAATTTCACTTGTTCCTTTCTTTTCATAAATTGTATAGAGATAAATACTATGTAAACTATTTACTAATAACTATCGCAGATAGAAACGCATTAGAAACAGTATAAAATGGACAAGTATTTTAATATATTTATATATATATATTTTTTTTACCTCAATTTGCACATCTCGACGGACTTGTCAAAAACTCCTTCTTTTAACCTAATCTACTGCTCTGGTCCTTCGTAAAAATCCGTCTTAACTTTTTTATCACTCAAGTTTTCTATACTTTTCGCCATACACAATATTTATATATATATAAATTTTTTTGGTTATTTATACATTATTTTTCTCACTAAATATCAGCTTAGACGAATGCTTAAGTCATTAGCGCTTAAGAGAATAGTAGTGTATTTATGACACTAGGCGAAGAGATAGAGAATTAACAAAAATAATGAAAAATAATTTATAAACTTTTAGCTTTTGCCTTTTTTATGTCGCAAATCCAGACGTGAAGCGCTTACATCTTTTAAGTTTGAATATAAATTTTCGTGTGCATAGATACAGAGGGCTCTTTAATGGTATACAGCACGAGGTCAGCCATTTTTGTGTATATATGCTTCGCTCAGTCTTGCCTGCAAAAGTGTATCTGATAATATAAAAGTAAGTGGGGAAAATTGGCCAATGTCTCTCTCTCTTTCTCTTTCTATCTGGGTGATTTATCCAGCATCGGTATATAATCGTTCGTTTTCCCAAGAGCCAATGAAAGACCTGGTGCATTTAAGATGGATCCGCGGATCTCATTCGATGGTTACCCGGGATACCATTAATCCTCGCCTAGTCAGCCAAACACTACAATTGAAATAAGAAAAAATATTTATCATTGCGTAAACAAAAAAAATTGCAAATTAATCGAAATCGAAGTACACTTACCCAATCCCAGTTCCAATAATAAGCGAAAGTATATTGGTCAAGAAGAGCGTGTAAAGTACCTCTTTGGAAAAGAGGCCGTTCTTGCCAACTTTAGCTGTCCTTATGCTGTATGTTTTCCGTCTGCCCATACCAAGCTGATTCTTCAATTTCCAGTCTCTGTAACAAACAGAAGAAAAACCATAAGTAAAATGATTCTCAATTGCTATAACTTTTTATATACAATATTTTCATTTCACTTTTCTTAAAGTGAAAATAATTCACGTCCTGAAAAGTGTAAATGTTTCGTTCGAAAATGATAATACGCGCTGTTTGAGCAAGTGATTATTCAGTATTGAAAAAGTGAATATTGTTTCATACTACTAAAAGTCATGGTTTCAAATAGTGATTTTTCAAACTAAACACATCAAAATTTATTGTGAAGTCAATGAATTCTATACAATCATAAATTACTACTTTAGATTGCAATACGACACCTAAATTACTGCTTCGAACTGTGTATTTTCGCTAAATTCAAAGTTATACAGCGATTATACTCTGCACCTTGTAATCAGTGAATACTCGCTAACTACAAAAGTTGTCGTGAACGGTTCATAAATAAATAGTAAGTGTACTAAATATGGAAGGTGAAGTTACTATTCACCATTTCTAATTTAATGATTTCACGACATTTGCAGTGCAAATACAGATCACTAGTAAAATCATAGAAACTTTCATTATTTCAGCTTTAGAGAGTGCCAAAGTAAATATTGTTTATCACCTCCAAATACTTACTTAGGTCCAATGGGTTCCGGCTTGACATTCCATTCGTAAATCCAGTCTGAATTTCGGTCCAGCTCAACATCCTGAAACGCGATAATTAACATTACTAAATTAATTAACACTACTGGTCAGATAAAATTGTATAAAATCATCGTCACCATCTTATTCTACGCTAGCTCGTAGGTCTATCACATTAGAAAGCTTTACCGCTCCTGGGATTGAAAGTGCGAACGCAACTTTCTTTTTTACAGTTGAAACAATTGCTCGAATTATATAATCAAACATCGATACAACGCGCGGAAAAAAAAACTTACATAATACATCGTTTTACCTCTGGTTAATACCAACAACAAAAAAGACAAAGCTTGGCTTTGTGCGATGATCTTTGTAATAACCGTGGGAAGATAAAAAGTCTTTGTTTATGTTTACCACGCCATCTCGCAGTCCTCGTGACGTCGCGATAACGAGGAACAAAAAAAAATCGACGAAACCTCAATGTTTTATCTGTGCTTGCTGAATCGAAATCGTACGATTATAATACTAACTAGGATTTTACATAGCTCCCGATAAATCGATGACTGGCGAAGCAGTTAAGACAAAACAAAAAAAAATTATCGCCTGGCTTACTCTTCAACGACGTGACTCACGCGTCTTTTCCACAAAACAATGCTAGCCTCGGAAGCTTTTGCATTTTTTGCAAGTGTGTATACGTATTCGTAATCCACATCGTACGAACCCGATCGCTCATTTCCATACTTTGGAACGTTTACATTTATCTCCAGCGTTAACAACTTTATTATCGAGCGCCATTGGCGATCCCGGTCTCGTACTCTCATAATCCAGCGGAAAATGCATATATACATAGAAAGAAGAAAGTACGCATAACGACCGAGTCACTCTGTGAGAAATTAGCGATCCACTGGGAAAAGGAGAATTTTCACGGAGAAAAAAGTCGAAAGTATAGACGATCGCGTGCGGTTCTATAACACAAGGTGAATAAACCCGTTAACGCGTTATATGCACATCGCGTATGTATATACCTACACTAGGCTAAAATACTACACTAGGCTATGTGCTACATATATTACACACACACACACACACACACACACACACACATATACACATCAGCACATCATTCGCGAGATCGAGTCGTAAAGTTAGCGGTAATAAAGAAGACATTCGCACGAGGTATATAATCGTAGGGGAAATAATTTACTGCGCAACTCGTTCGCGATGTACACGACGGTGGAAATTCGCGAAAATTAGCCGATCAAACATCGAGAAAGAAGCGCTTTAATGCGTCACACGCGCGATATCAATCGCTGCAATACTAAGCGACTCGGTAGGAGAGATTGCACACTGTCAAGGTCGAGCATACAACCGGCAAGTGCATTAACATTCGTGCGACATTATTGCAGACGCGCGAGGCGTTGGCTCGATTTTCAAGCCGTGTGTACGCACGCGCGCACGCGCGCACGCGTCAAAAATTTAAATGCATCTCGAGTTCGCAGGCGGATTAGTAATGTTTGCGGAAAATAATCCAACGCCGATGTAGACTTGTTTTCATGCGCATTACGAAGGGGTACGACGTGTATATGCGAAGATGTTTTCTTCGGGTGCGGTATATGCAGCGGACGATAGAGCGCGCGACGCAGAAGTAAGACAAATTCCAATTTGCCACGTGTCGAAAGAGGTGTATGTGCGCGAAAGAAGTCGTACAGTCGCGATCTGCTCGCGTGCATCGAACGTCGAGTTTACGTATTACGTTTATCTTAGTAAAGGTCAATGACTAGCCTTATCTGACTCCTTCTTTTCCGGATCGCGATTCCCCTGCTCGCCGATGCGCGCGGTAAACTCTTTCTTTTTTTTTCGCGCGCGAATGAAAAAGAAACTTCTTTTTATTCGCCTCCTCGGATGAGAGAAGTTTATATTTATGCGCGTGCAACGCTGCCCTCGGACTGTGCAAACCTGCCGGAGAAACGATGCCGGTCTACGTAAAGGCAAGGTTACACAGGTTTTATAGGTTTTTATGCGCATGAGACGGAAATTACGAGGAACGCAACGCGTGTACAGAAACTATAAACCATTATTATTGTGAAAAAATGGAATGAAAAAAAAATCAACGAATCGAGTTGAATATTGACTGTATAGCCTTGAGGAAATGCACACGTGCGCGCAGTATGTAAACAAAACTGAAACTCACTAGTCTCGTGCTATCGTACGATTCTGCGATACAAACGTTGCAAATTTTTCTTCTTCGTATCTGATAAGAACATGAGATACGACGAAGCTTGCTCTACTTTCAATTTGAATTTTCATTTTTATATCTCGTATCTCGCAACGAAACACATGCGACTTTTTTTATTAGATCAATTGTTTATATATGCCGACGACATGCACGCAATAAAACGACGAGCTTTGCGTCAAGTGTTCTCCGCGTAAGAACTGCGCATCGTTCGCATGTGAAATCGCCTCGTATATCGACGATACATCGTATGCAGATAACGAAGTATAGCGTTTAAAAAGTCGGGGAAAAACTTTGGTCTAAAAAGCGATATAACGTTACAACAACCTTGAATGCGTCGGAAATTTATTTACGAATGTTTACGGATATCGAGTAACGGATTGAATCATTCGTTAGCGTAAGCGGATCTGCACGAAAGATCTTGCAACATGCGATATTGAGTATCGAGCTCGAGACTCGATTTTACAGACTTGGAGGTTTTGCTCCAAACCATAACGATCGTTCGAGCAGCTTCTGATGAAATTACAACAAGCCTTTGCAGCTACGCTTTGACGCAATATTGTCGCAAGTTTTCTAAAGTTTGTTTCTTCTCTCCAACAATCATAGCACTGCTTGAGTAACTAAATTAAGCTTGAAATTTATATACAATAGAGATTAGCGTCGTCATACAAGACGTCGAACAATTTCAAAGCTGCAGCTAATCTTTTCATTCGAGGCCTACAATCAGTGGAAGTCTGAAAATGTCAGACTCTATAGTTTCGCGAACGAGAAAATAAACGCGTAATAGCGCGACTAAAGACGTGCATTATGAGTGTCACGTGACGGTAGATGCCGCGCGACACGCAAGTTAAAAAAAAAATATATATACAGCGAAGCTGCGAATGAAAGGCTCTCTCGCCAGCGCAAGAGTCACTGCTCTCAAAACCTTGTATGGGAAGGAATGGTCGACTGCGGTACGACTACCTATATACATGCAGTATACCTATAGGTATACATAAACCTCGTTCAGAACGCGCAGATTTAAACCGCAATTGTCGAGTCTTCTTAAGCGTGTAATGGGCGGCCGAGCAAGCTCGAGAGTCACGATATCCTTTGGTATACATTAGTTTTGCTTTCTGACTAATAAGTATAGCTTTGTACGCGACAGATTTGCAAAATCGATGACGCTTGTTTTCTTGATGGAAATAATACACGCGCTTGCGCGTATTAATAGATGTGCGCTGATATTATTGAAAACTGGTTTTTCATTACGACGCGCACTATTCTTAGAATAAAGGCGCGCGACACGAAAGCTGACCCGGAGACTATACATATAGACTATACATTGTAGACAACGATTCGTTCCGCATAGTAAACTCGTACACTCGACTTTGGTCAACAATTCAGTGCTCCTCTACGACGATTAAATATCCGGCGGACAAAAGATCGCTTCTTAAAGCTATGCAGATGAAACGCAGCTCTGCGGCTCGCGTATTGTGTCGATGAATATCCTTTTTCCAGCACATTTTCATCCTATCGCTCTGTATTTTAGGAGTCAAGCACGATCGATATTGCATAATCAAAAATAAAGCCTAGGTCTAAAAGTTTTGCAGGATTGGAATAAAAAGCGAAATGACGCATCGATTTCACAATAATATAAAGGCCACGACTCTCGTCACCTGCGGTAATAACTACGGGGCAGTGTTTGCATTGCTAGCAAAGTGCAGTCACCTCGACTCGAGCTCCGTAGCTCCGCGTTTGCAAGACTAACTCGTAATTGTGCGATCATTGTAGACTGTGATATATGTCTCGTAAATTTGTGCCGCGGTATACGTATGTATATTAATAATGTATGCACACAAACATATACACGTATACCGATATAAATGTTGAGTGGAAAAATGAAAGTTCGTGAACCTTTTTGTCGGGCAAATCTATGAAGCTGTCTCCGTTATGCGCTACGATCAAGCCTTTCACTGAGAATATAAGAACGGCATTTCAGAAAGATAGTTTGTCAAACATTCCGCGCATACCGTTTGCATAAATTAAAATATTGCGAATATGCGGGACGAAATGCAATGTCTAACGTTAAAAAATAATGCAACGTTTCTTCCTCCTCTTATGGCAATGGTAGCTCGACTGAAAATCATTTCTTAATTAATCATTCGGAGTTATCGCGAAGCTTAATCCGTATCGCGTCGCACAGTTGTTGGTATTTCATTCTACGCTATTCTAAAGCTCATATCGGAGTTAAACAAACCTTGTGACAAGTGTGATTAATGTAGACTCCTTTTAATTCATCCTCAGTCGATAGTTCCGTATTCGGACTGTTGGGTGGGCTCTTGGGGCTGAAACATCAATAATACCGCATTTTAAAAATGACGTTCGTTCGAATTTACTCAAGAACTGTTTCTTTTCCCCCGAAGACGCGCATTGAAAAATATTTTTAACTTCGAATACAAAGCGAGACTTTAAAAACTCTTGAACAGATGTGCAAGCTTTCCCATATAGGAGCTTACGCAGACCCTTCAGTAATGAGTCATCCCGAGCAGAGCCCACTTTCCGAGCTCTGCTCCACTATACCTATAGCTCGTGTCAATCTATAGTCTCGACTGCAAGAAAAAAAATATAAGAAAACGTTCGCATCAGACAACGCGTGTTGCGCTCACACGCGCACGCGCACACGCCGCTCGTGTAGGCATTGGGATCGACAATTGTCATGCTTCTCTTTTCTGCGCATTTAGCCGGTGTGTTATACGTATAACACGTGGAGAGTTCGTTGCGTCATGTATTCATATTATCGATTGCCTATATCACCGCCACAGCTGATACGTACACACAAAGTTATTCGAGAAGGTTATATCGCAAAAAATCATTGTTGCAGTAATTGCATATCTGGAACGCGTAGCTGCTCGTGACTTACGAAACCGAGAACGCATCTTGTATCGCGATCGAATTTTCGATATTTATTATAATTATTCGCTTACTCGTAAGGTGGCTTGATATCAGGGAGCGCACGTGTGGAGAGTTCATTGCATCATGCATTTATAAAAGTCTACTCGTACGAGTTACTGCAGCTAATATAATTATAGCAAGTGCGCAATTAGACGAGGGCCGAGCTTTCCCTCGTGTGCGCACGGACTGCATTCATTTACCGAAATTTATCATACGAGATTTGCTTAATTTTAGAAATTCTCCTCCAGATGTTACTGCGTACGCGATCATTTTTCTCAAGACTGCGCGTGTACAACATCAAACGCGTTAGTGATGCGTGCGTGTTTGCGTGTATGTACGTACAGCCGTGGCCGTGGGTGGACAAACAAGACATCCTTCCATTTATAGAAATTAAAAGTAGGGGAGAAAAAATGGTCTTCCGACTTATAAGTCGCAATCTTCGGAACGACGCGAAGGAAAGGAGAAACGTTCGGAAAAGAGGTGCTTAACTAATGATAGTAATAACGTGTAAGTGGCGCAGTCAAGGCCAACTTGAGTTGTTCCTCTTTCTCCCTTTCTCACCTGTCTCGTGGGGTATCCCGTCTGGATGAGGCCAGAGAATGCCTAGCCGAGGAATGCGTCGAGTCTCTTTGGGCATCCCTTAAAAGTCGCAGGTATTCCTCTCCTCCACTGCCGAATGGTAAAGGCGTTACTCGGTCCACTGGCGTTGGACACAGTACCCATGACTCTGCAATTCAAGACAAAACACAAGTCAGTCCAGTCAGTCGAGATGTTTACTCTATTCTTTGTCTGTAGACGAGGTGCTGTTATGCGACGATTTTTTTCATTCTCTGCAAATTGGAGAAACGAAAGAAAAAGCTCATCGTTATGACGTCACCTCAACCCTTGGATCATCAAGTGCAGGATGTAGAATCGCCGTTTTTCGATTGTAGAGCTTTTTTGGATTTGACAGGTTGAGGGAGAAATTTCAAATGCTCTATCGCTCGTCGAGAACGGCGATTTGAAATTTTATATTCTATGTAAACAATAAACGCGTAATAAGCATAATACCCTTTATGCTTATTTAGGATAGTTTTTTATTATTGATAAAGATTCACTTGGGTGTATCCTTGGGTTTGTTTGTATTAAACGTGTGTATCATTTTTTTTTTCATATAGTTTTATTTATTTTTAGAGAGTAAAATTCTCACTTTTCATAAGGTAGCTCTTCCATTGAGGGATGGATTTGTCGGGTGACTCAGCAAGATCCCCTTTGTAAATCATGGAATTTTTTTTATTATACAATCAATTTACAACGCATTCTTTCATTCGTATCAATAATACACGCAGCTTAGCAGCATTGATAACGCGGCCTTGCGAATCTTTCTCTCAAAAAAATTCAACGTAAAAAAATTAGGGCTTCGACATCCGAATTTTGCAAGAACTATCTCAGTTGTATAATTCAAACATACCGCCTTCTATAGTAAAAAATAATTCCAGATTCAGGAGGAACTGCCTTGATCACCCTAATTTTTTACGCGTGTAAATGAAAATAAAGAAAGTTCAAAAACAAAAATCCAACACGTGCACACCCACACGAACAAAGCGCTTGACGAACTGTCTGTCAAAGGAGCGAGGAGTTTTTTAAATCATTTCTTCCCCTACCCAATGGAGAAAAAAAATCCTATTTAAAGACACCAACATCAATGATTCTCCCCTTAAAATTTCCCGGCCGCAATTGCCATCAGGCGCATATTTACCAGATGTGTAATCGCGAAGCGAAAGAGACAATGCTTGCGGCTTGAGAGCTATTCTCGTCGGTCTTTGTCATTTCGATGCCATGCCTGAGTCGCAGCCAGCCGAGCGCGAAAATCGTTTCGCCTCGGTATGTTAATTTCACGAGCACATAAGCGTGAACAATATTTAAAAAAGCTCCCGATGTTAACGCACGTTTTACGAGAACAAGTTTGCCAAGCTAAAATGCTATACTCCATTTCGCCAAAGTAAACATGGAAAATAGAACGATGATCGCTCGCTTTCTCCCGCGAGGCGGTTTATTTTCAAATGGAATATCAATTTCACCTGAACATTCCATGGATATTACTAAAGGTTAGAGGTCCCAGCTAGGAGTAATGATCTCAAGAGGGAAAAAAAAACATTTCTCCGGTACATTGTGTAAAAAGTATCCGCATCAACGCTGATAATACGGTTTAACGAAGTATAATGAGCCAGAGAGGAAAAATACAACTCGCGACTTCTCAAGCGTGACCCGTTGCATCTATATCTGCGAGAAGCAGTATGTATATATATATATATATACGTAGTCTCGTGTTCAGCGAGAGTCAATGTCGAGGACGTTTCGTGATCGCGAGGGTTATTATATAGACGACTATCAATTGCACATTCAATTAATTAAATATCTCAATGAAAATTTTCATGTTAAACTATACTTTCACTTTCTGTCGCCGAGGCTTTACAATACGAAGCTTCGATGCTTTCAAAAACGGCGACTACTTAAGCAAGCCAGTCGCGAACGTCCGCGCGAAAAGTAGATAATTTTAATATATCTATATACTCTTTCGATTACAAAGACAGTAGAGTCACGTGAACAGTTCCTGACGATCGTCACGTAGAGCCTGATGATGCATGTTTCTAGTCAGATAATCTCATCAATACTTCAGTACATATCGCTGCTTGTATATAAACTCGGACGTTTTGCACTTTTATGCGAAGAGAAAGAGAGAGGGAGAAAAGAGCTTCGGAGCGAATATTGCCATATAGAAACGATGTCACGTGGAATTGTAGCTGTTGTAGCTGTAGCTTAGTAATTCCTATTTTCATTTTACGCGCAGTTGATGCTGCTTTGGTCGGCGAGATTTCAGATTAGGAAAATCCCACGAATATACTAACGCATAATGCGGATCGAAAGGCGTGCAATTCTATCTCTATACTAACTATAAATATTCATTTTCATTGAATCGCGATCGAAGCAAGCGATAAATATCGTATTTTTTCTTGTTTTCGCAAAGCGAACATCCTCGTGCTCTTTAGTTATTGAAGATGCGGGTTTCTTTAAAAACAAACACGAGAGCTGTCATTGTTTTTATACATGTTAGTTCGAACACGCGAGAATAGAAACCCATTTAAAATTTATCTTATCGCCGTACACACCGCGAAAATCACGCGAGTGTGCCGAGATAAAAAAGCGCTTGTATTAAATCATGGTAATTTTTTTTTTATTTTTAACAACTCAGATAAAATCTCTTCAATCTATTCGAGACTCTGGGCGAGACTGAAAATCCAAGGCGTTTCCAGCAAATACTGCGCGCAACTAACTGAAAAGTGTACTCTGGCTTGTACAAATAGGGACAGGGAAATAGATCCGAGCCGACAACAACAAACGAAAGAACGCCATTAACCGACGAGTCATAAATTACTTCATCATCGGAAGAAGTGAGCATTAGTCGCGATAATCCTCAACCTGCGTTAGCTTTTGCGAATATAGTCAGGTAGTAAAGATTTCCCAGGTATAAACAGCAACCGGTAAAATCGCATTATCGAGTCACGTGCGCGCGTCTTTCGCTGCAAGAAAGGAAGAATACCTGCTCACAACAAAAAGTTCAGAATCGTCAGCTTCTCTCTAGTTTTCGGAGAAAAATAAATGGTTGACAAATTGTTGCAAAGAAGTCGCTGCACTTTGCAGTGCGTCTAAAGAGTCAGTGGAAGGAAAGAAACATCGCATTCTTGAATGCAAAGCCGTAATAAGAGACGCGAACGACCTCGGACGATGCACTCCTATTACGGGCGTTTTCCTTTTCCTCGCGAGCGCGCCTTATTTAATCTTCTCCGTAGGAAGGAAATTGCGTGCGCGCTAGGCTTTTCGCGTCGCGAGATACTCCTTTGAATGCCCGACTAAAGACTTAACAAAAATTAAAAAAATATATCGTTATTTTTGGTCTTGTTACTGCTTTACCGTCTCGAAAAAATGAAAATTATTTTCGCCCATACGGAGATGCGACTTCGAAAATCGATCGACGAAAAAAAAGTTGCGGGGTATTTTTTTTTTCAACGTCTGAGTACACGCGTCCTCGCGCATATGCATAATGTGACGCGACGAGCATATCACAGTTGACAACCGGCCGGAAAGAGGAGGCGTTTCAAACCACACACCCATCCTTATTACATACAATGTATAGCGTGTGTGCTCTGTAGAAGAAAAATTCAGTTGCGCTTGACTAAACCGCGTAGAAAATATTTCTCGAAGGTTTATTTACAACTAGGTGCAACACACAGGCCGATCAATTTTTTATCCATCCGCAATTAGATACAAATTATCGCCATTTCATTTATATAATCGAACGGAGCTCTTATTGAGAAGGCGAGGCTTTTCCAGATTTCGTAAGTGCAATGCCACACTAGGGACGCTTGTCTTTTATGTTAAGCGAATAATGAAAGAAGAAGGAGAAGAAGGAGAAGAAGGAGAAGAAGGAGAAGAAGAGAAGAAGACGAAGAAGAAGAAGAAGAAGAAGAAGAGAAGAAGAAGAAGTAGAAGAAGAAGAAAAAAAAGAAGATTAGAGAATAACGAAGAGCATTGTATATGCAGAGTCGTATGCGACCTAAAAATAAAACCACCTACTGATTCACGCCTTCGTTTATCTCTTTCACTCCCGCAACGTCGATGTGCATATACGTCTTTAGCAACGAAATCGCCTTACTTTAGCTCTTCTCCAATCTTATCTAAGACTATGAGGCCAATTGCAATTCTTTTTGAATTAAAATAACAAGCGAGCGTATAAATAAACGCGATATATCTTTTTCAAGGGGTGGCAAGAGGGGGAAATCATCCGATCGTTGAGCAAAACAAAGAAACAGAGACTTCAAGGAGGATTGCTTTGTTTTGACTGACTGACAAATGATACTTGCGAATCGCGGGATAGAAAGTAAGTTCAGGAACTCACGAGGGAATTGAAAATAAATATAAAATAAAGAGAAAATTGATACACTTTCTTTGACGTAAGCACCGTTATCTTCGCTGTTGTTTGCCAGAATCAAGGTTGACGATTCGTTGTTGGTGTACTTGTTTGTTATACGTACACGTAGAGAACAAAAAATTAAATACATATCAGTGCCATTGAAAATAAAATCAATGTAACGCGTATAGATACGAGCCGAGTAACGCGTTTAAACTTTTCACTGCGTACGTGTACATACTGTGCATACCTATATGCATGTGCACGCGCGCGCGCACGCACGCACGCAGTTCATTGATCGACGAAACTAGGAAGACGTAATAAGCGTTCTATTAGCGGCCGACGCACGCTGACCTGGATAAGGAAACGGCGCAAACAATAATGTAAACAGTAGTAGAATCCGACAAGTTATTTTATTTCCGATATCGAAGACATGAATTACTAGAATGTTTGTTTACGTTCGATTCACAATGGCTTCGCAATCGAGTTGCTCGTTCGAACCGCAGATTTTTTTTATTAAACGATAAGAACATTTTTTCAAAACCAACTGCGGCTGCTCGTCAAGCCTCGAGTAAACTGTTGGCAAGTTTTTTTCGGCTACATCGCTCGCTTCCTGTTTAAATAGAACGAGGATATTGATTTTTCTAGTCGGAGTCGTATCGAACAAACGAATGCCGTGAAAACCTGTTGCGGTTGTAAACAAACTAGATGCTTATCGACTCTTCCCTCGTAATCGATCGAAAAATCACGAAAACATCGTCGATAAATTATTGATGAAAATAAATGGTGGAAAAAAATCCAATCAAGCCAGCGCGCGATGCGAAACTCGTTAAATTTCACGGCACACAAAACCCATGTTGGATAAAATAAAAATCGGCTCGAGGAGCCGACGCCACAGCTATATAATATCCACGAGAAAATTACGTCGTCGCTGAAGGTCAACGGGGGGGAAGAAGAAGAGGAGGAGAAGCAGAAGAAGAAGAAGAAACCCAAGAAGGAGAGCAAAGGAGCAAAAGAGACGTATCGAGGCTACGAACAGAGGGACACGAGACGTGCAAAACTTAAGCTCGCGAAAGGAGAAACAAAAGACAGCTGTTCGCAGCGGCAACGCGCAATGTATATATACATACGCATATACATCTATACAAACATTGCAAGTAAGCTAAGGTGAACAAGTGTGCAGAGGCGCTCGTAGGCTGTAGAACGCGTAACGGCGTAAAAATCCTCTGGATTATTGCGCAGTAGCACAAGCGTCTCTTCGGTACTTTCGCAAAATTTGGCATACACACGCATAAAACTCCGACGCATTGCGGTTCTGCGTAATTGACCGAAATCTCGAAAGTGGGCAAGATTCGAGGCAAGATTTCGCGAGAAAATACATTCCCTCGGGCGACTCGCTCTCCTTGCGCGATCCAGCTTATGAATAAAGCGCCTTACGAGAGTCAAAGCGAGAAAGAGAGAGAGAGAGAGAGAGAGAACGGAATTCCCGATATCGCGCGACGCAAAAACGGTACAGTCGTCGCCGTCGTCATCGCCTCTTTCTGGAATACAGCGAGTGTGCGAGTGTATACACGGAACTGCGCCGCCAACCGCCACGGTTGTGTTTACATCCACACCGAGAAATTCGAGCACTCCAAATGGCCGATATGTAGTGCGTTGCACACGAGAGCTCGACGCTCCTTTGACAGCTGTTTCGTTAAGATCTAACGCACGAGTATAGAAGACGAAAAGTTACTCACCTCCAAGCGTCTCGTCCGACGTGAATTTTCCCGTCGACGACATCCTTTTTCCACTTCTTCGGGCAAAGCAAGCCTAGTCGATTGCCGTGTGCGAGAACTCTCCTGGCGACAGGAAAGAAAGACAGCGGGAGGCGGATAGAGAGCTCGGAAGCGCAGTCCGGCCCTTGAAACTTCGTACTTAGCTTGCTTAACTCTGCGTCTTCAGCGATGTGCGGAGAATCCAAAAGTGAAAAAAAAAACAACAACAACCGAGCGTCACCGAGGACAATCGTACGCAGGCGCGCGCGCGTCGAACAAAGGGATAATGCTCGCCAACTACAGCGCGATGTCTGTATATGTGTATATATATGTCTCTCTCTCTTTCTTTGTATTGTATACCTTCTTTCTTCTGCGGCACTCAACGTTTCTCCGTAGTTAGTACGTGCACTTTTTCGCCCGAGGTGAGGCGCGAATAGGCGTATGTACGTAGAAAGGAGAGAAATGAAAAAAATGTCGGAGAAAGGGAGATGTGCGCTCGAGCGAGTCCTGCGAGCGAGTGGCTGTGGGGCGCGCGAGCGGCTGTGCTTTGTTTTGACCCGAGAGCGAACGTCAACACTGGCCGCTCACATATACACACCGACGGTGGCGGCGGCGGCGAACACACCGATATTATATATTAAAGGTGGGGTGGAGGGGGGACGTTTGCCGACAAGCTATATACGAGGTGGACGGGGGAGGGAATAAGGTGCGCGCGTGTCGTTGCTGCGCGAGCACTGCGCGAGTCGACTACAGGAGCTGAATGCATATCTTACCTATCTATATATGTGGATTGTATGTGTATGCGGATGCGTAAATAAACGCAAAAACGTCGTCGGGCGGCGAACCCTTCAGCGTGATATTTTTGATTTTTGGCTACTTTCCTCGGCATCGTAGCGCCGCCAGAGAGAGTCATCGTCTTTCTCCCGACACGTGTACACACTCGAATTATTTACGCGTACGTCGCAGAAATTGCCGAGTTGCTCAAGGTGTGCAATTGCATTACGCGTCGGTACGTTACCGACGAAGTTTTCAAATTTCCTTTTCTCAATCCTACGTATTCTTATAATTAGATTACGAATGAGAAAACGTAAGCTACTTGTAATGCGTTGCGATCAAGAGGTGTCAATATACGTATAAAATGTGTGTATCCGCATTTTGCGAGCTTCGAAATCGTGACGAGTGCAGTAACCGTTGAGTGACATCATTTCACATCGCGATAACCGTACCACTCTCTCTCTCTCTCTCTCTCTCTCTCTCTCTCTCTCTCTCTCTCTCTCTCTCCCCAAGACCCTCCAAGATAAGTCGATGATGATTTTTTTTTTATTTATCACGTATGTAAGACGTAAATTGCGATACGTCGTTTCCGATACCGATAAGCGCCCGGTTTTTTCCCTATAATTTCTAAAATAAAGGCGACACGTCTTAATCGAGTGCGCTTTTTTTCGCACTAACGAAAGTAGCACGAGGATAGGGGACATTTAGTCGTTTGGAAAATTTTAGACGAGCATTGAATCCAGTTTATCTCTTTATTTTAAAATTCGAGTTTAGTTGGATGTTGCACATGTCTGGTGAAACATTCGGTTTATCGGACTCCCGCCCGCGCGCGCGCGCGCGCGTTAGAGCGCTAAATTTCGAAAGCTGTTATATGTATATTATTGTTGACGCGTTTTGCATGAAATGCGACTTGCGCGTCCTGTCTACGTACGTTTGCATAAGCTATCTTTTCAATGGCTACATAATTTACGTAAAGCGCAGAGGGGAATTTTCGATAGTGGCGTAATCGCAAACGTATATAATATTATATTTGTGTGATTCAGTTGTTTTTATACTCGGTTTATCAATTGTGTTCTTGAATTTAGCGTTTGTAATTTATAAAAACAAAGTCTAATGTAAGTTTACGCGCAATTAGCATAAATACATGTGTGTATGTGTGTACGTATGCGTGTATAGATTAATATGATCACGTGATTTTGCACAAACAAAAATGATATTAATATTGATAATGCGTGAGCGTCTTTGACTGTGTAAAAGGAAACAAAAATTTTCTTAAAAACACAACTGGCTGTGAAAAGGAATACCGGTCAACTTAACAATTTTAGCATAAGTAAACGTTTTCTTTTCGGCATTTCCTTAACCCGAGATGAATTCGCATCTCTTGGCTCTCTCGTAGAATAACAAACCGAACAAATCAAAGACTACGAATTCTCGCCCCTTGAACAAAGAGAAATTTCCTCTTGTTATTAATAAAACGGTGAAGCGTACCTCATAGTAGAAAACTGTCGTATCTAATGAAAGTCGCACCGGTTCAAGCTTGACTGAAGTGCGCGTAAAGAAAGAATAAAGTTCGCGAGCTTTGGCAAAAGTCGTAACGGTAACAATGAGTTTCGCACAAGTGAAATACGGCCCGATTTCATTTGGTCCGATTTTTTGCTTCTAGTGCACGTAGTGCGCGGAGATGATTTAAAAAAACGCGCGAACCGAATGGCGGCAGAGGGCAGCACCAAACTGGAGACCGCAAAAATGCGAACAGACTCGAGTCGATCAGCCGATGGAACGACCGGAAACTAAAATTGACGAGAGCTTTTTGACCGTTAAAAGTCGTCATGTACAGTCACGATGTTTTCAACGATAACGGCACACGCGACTCGAAAGAGCTTTTCTCAATGATAATCTACCCCGTGTCTTTACACAGCCGTTTCTCGCAATATCGTAAGTCAATGAAAAGCGAACGATTCAACCTAGAGATTTGCAGATAAAAAGAAACGTTCGACAAGGAGCTTTTACCGTTCCAATTCCAATGAACTGTATAAAATGACCGTCAATTCCGCGGTCTTGCGAAAGGTCTTTCCGGTGTTGCGAAACGGAAAACGTAGTACGCGGTGCGGCGCCGCGCAACAACGCAGAAGAGTCGAGTGTCGAGAGAGTCTGCAGCTGTCTCTGTTTTCCCTTTACTTTGTACACGGTGAGAAAAAGAGAACGAGCAGTATATATATATATATATATATATATATATATATATATATAGTTGTAGCCGAAAGTAGTGGCAAGAGCAGCGCGCAGCACCATCGCGCACAGCAGAGAAGAAAGAAAAGCAGTGTGCAGCAGCAGTGAAGTGTGCGCCGACAGCAACCCAAGAGCAAAACCGATCAGTAATACACATATGCAGGGTTTATCTTACGGTAAACAACAACAACAAAGAGTCGTATAGAACCACGTAGCAGACGCGTCAAACGTTCATCTTTTTCCGCGATTCGCGCAATTTTTCGAGGTGAGTACGACAAATCTGCACATATATTCGCGCGCCTAACGCTCGTCGCGAGAGAGTGAGAAAGAGAGACCGAGACAGAGAGAGAGAGAGAGAGAGAAAGAGAAAGAAAGAGAGAGCGCGAGCAGCAACACACGCAGGGAAATGGCCGCGGCGGTAACCGAAAATCCCAACGGCTGGCTGCTCCGACATCTTTTTCACGCACAAGACCGAGTCGCACTCGACTTTTTGCGTGTGCACGCGTGACTACTTTCGCGAACTGCAACATCCTTCGGACTGCGCGTATATCGAACGATTAGATTTTGTCTTGCGAGACATACCACCCGGAGGTGTTTTATTCTTTCGCCCGAAAATCTTTTCGGGAGTAGGTACGACGACATTTTTCGAGCTGCTCGCGAAGGAAAATAGCGACCAAGTATATAAGTTCGCATACCTTATGTGCCGTCGCTTTGTTTTTGGCTCGCGTTATACGCCGCGTCTGTTTGTTTACTGCTCATCCGCTCTTTCTCTCTCTCACTCTCATTCTTACTCTCATTCGTTCTCTCTCTCTCTCTCTCTCTCTCTCGCGCGCGCGCGCGCGCTCTCGCTCTCGCTACCTCTTTTGACACTCGTGAAAAAATATTTACGCAAGCCGGAGCAGCTGCTGTATACGTGTGATTTTGAGCGTTTTTATTATCTTCACATTCCGCGTATACGCGACGTTACGATTACGTGCGTTTAATGCGCGATAGCGGCTGACATAAATGCATTTTGTACGTACGTAAGAGAAACGCAGTGTCCTGCAGCCGTCTTTCGGACTGTCTCTTACATAAGTTGCACGTGAAATCACGCATCATACAATGTCTCGGCGCAGATAATGAATCGGCAACAACGGAGTTGGATCGTTATTGTTTGCTCGACTCCGTCGCGGTATATGCACATGTATATATATGCGCGTATGTGTGAATATACGTAAATATATTTTGAACAGATCCTTATAAGAAACGATAAAATTCTATAGAATGTAAAAACTCGTTGCAAGAAACGCGGCGCTCAAAACGTAAACAATCTCTCTTATCCGGTAGAGCGCTATAGTCGCGAAGTACATCTAGCCACCTCCGCCGCCTTTCCGCGATATGCGTAAAATAAAAAACAACAAGAGCGAATCGCTTCGCTACAACATGGCTCGCGACGAGAAATCGCCATTCGTGGATCGTCGCGGCGGGTCGCGGTATTTATTTTAAATCATCGGTTTATACATTTCTCCTACTTGAATTTGCATAGAAAATTAATACGCGTCTATTCACATCCATGGATATATACAAGAATATGCAGCGGATAGACATAAACGAATTACTGTCTTCGACTGATATGGGATCTTGCTTATTATTGATCGGAGCCAACGTGGCTCTTTACAGCTATCTTTATCCCCGGTAGAAGTGTATTTATAATAACGTCTATTCGAGATTAAGAAATAACTCGTGTGAGTATATTTTTGTGCCGTTATCTAGATTAGTGCTGTTTTATTATTTTTCTTTAATTTAATCGGCAAAAGACCTGACAAGATTAGATAAATAAATAAATACGCGTCTGGATCGTCCGTCCATTGAAGCGTAAACAATTTCTTTGCTACTTCGAAAAGAAACATGGAATATTTATATCGAAAATAGAGGAGTTTTCATTTCAGAGTCAAATATAGCTTTTAGCTCGAAAAATATGTATACACTAGAAAACGGAGAGACAGGTTACAAAGTATAAAGCTACGCAAGTCGCGTAAAAGAAACACGTATACAAAAATAAACAAAAGGAGACGGATCTATACTGAGAATCTACGGATTAGGTAACCGACGAAAAAAGGCAAAGCGAGCGTTGGGTTTCCTTCATCGCGCTGTTTCTCTGTCTCTCTCTCTCCCTCTCTCTCTCTCTCTTCATTCATGAATATTCTTCATGATACGAAGCGTAACCAGCGGCATTTCCAAGTACACGTATACCACGGCTAACCGCGTATTCAAAACAAATCGATCGATTTCGAAAAACAAGCAGCGTAAGTGTCATCTTTCTTGGCATTAAAAAGCTCATAATTACGCGATGTGAGAGCGGAAAAAGCGGAAAAAGCGAAGGTTCGACGTTCGGCTCCGCGTGCGTCGTTGCGTATCTGTCGAAGTATATAATATACCTATAGCGTTGTCGTTGCGAGGCGCGGTTCATCTTTAGCTCCTGCGCATGCACACGGTATTTCATTCTCAAATGTGTATATATACGTATATACTTACCACGCCGACGTCGCCGATCGCCGACCGCCGACCGCCGACCGCTTGTCCCCGCGCACTATGTGTGTGCGTGTATATACCTATAGGTACACTGTACACATAGCGAGCAATGGCAGCGGCAGACATGCGCGTCAGCTTCAAGGCGAAATTGTGTCCGGTGCTGTGCGCTGCGCGAGCGAACCGAAAAGAGAGAGGATACCAAGGTTGTGTCTGGTCAGCAACCTTCGAAGACTTGAGACGTGCGCGCTATATATCGCTATATAATACATAGATACACACCCGCGCGACTCGCTGAAAAGTTCCTAGGTGCATCGACGCTATTGTTTCGTGCTTTTTCGAACGTTCGCCTCCTCATTTAAGGCTGTGTCTATACGTATATGTTTAAAGGGTATGTAGATAGAACGTTACGAAACGAGACACATACAGTTGTCTGCGCTCGTTCGCTTCTTTCTTTCTCTCGATATCGAAGGAGTGTATTTGTGCGTTGTGTGCGTTGTTGTGGGCTTGTGGGCTTGTGGGCTTGTGGGGCTCTTGCGTTTTTTCGAAAGTTGAAGGACTTCCGGCTGCCTGCTGCTGAATTTAGCGGGCCGTTTCTTTTTTTTCTCTGCTTGCTTATAGCGACCTCGATTCAACGAATTAAAGAGGGAACGAATTCGTTGCGCCGACACCGATGCTGCTGTGCCGTTCTCATCTCTTTTATTTGTTTTGTTTTGCAGTGGATTGTAGGAAACGCTCTGTAAGAGGGAGACAAGATGAGGTACGGTGTCTCTTTATTAAAAATTCAATGATACAAATATATACACTGGGATTGGTAATACGTAACGTTTCATTCAATCAGTAAACAGTCAATAGTGGTTTACTGATTACGTTCGTATTGAAGAGTACTGACATAACATGTAAAAGACAAATTTTATACATAAGTCAAAATGGGTTCGTAGGACTTGATATGCTAGTCACACACATTGCTACTGTGTGTCCTAGAAACAGAGTATTGAACCTTGAATGCTGCCCCTCCAATCTTTACTGTAGACGTTTGCGAAACACCTTAAGATCCAGAGTGAGCAGTAGAAGCTGCTCAGTTCTCCATTAAATCCTTTTCAATACTAGTCATCTTTACACCTGTTACTGAGTTTCCTTGATTAATAATCCAATTTCTACGTCATGTGTTTCAGTTCTCAACGTAGATCTGGTATGAAAATGAAGATTCCAACTGGTGGTTCCGGCAACGGTTATTATGGTCACGAAAGTGGTGTTATATCCTACTTGGACAATGTAGAGAATGACAGTCCCGAAGGACCGGTGCAAGGCGAAGATGACTTTTCAGAGTACATGTGGATGGAAAATGAAGAAGAGTTCGACAAACAGGTAAATGTTACACATTAATTAGCTAATGCTTTTAAATCTTACTCGAACTGCATAAAACAATCTAATTTTATTGTCTATAGGTACTCCAACAGTTAGAAGAAGAAGAACTGATGGAAGAGTGCTTGGAAGCGATGCTGGAAGAGGAGAGGCAGCACGAAAGGAACCAGAGTTCCAGTGCTTGGTCTAGTGCCACAACTACCGAAAACAATGGTGCTGAACTTTGCCAACAGTTGAATAGCCTCCGTGTGCACGATGACATTGCTAAACAGGTGTGATAAAATTAATAAATAAACGATATACTGTTGTGAATATAAAAAATGTTTAAACCATTTAACATGTTTCATTTTTTATTACAGAGTACGTTAAATCCTGACGCTGCAGAATTTGTGCCAGCCTTCAAAGTGACATCACCACCAGAAATCATTTCTAAGTCATCGTAGAGGTCCCTAACTCTCATTGACACTCTTACTACATAACAGATCTTTTTGGGCTACTGAAGTGTCCAGAATCCTCTAACCTCTACCCAAGGTCGAATGATTATCTTCATTGAATATTGTTAGGCGTTGCGAGTCAACGACGTAAGATTATAAACGTAAAATTAGGTGAAAAAGATGCGCAGTATATAGATATACTTGAAAATTAATACGAAAATCAGGTTTAATGCTGTCCAATTTTTAGAGATGTTAATTGTCATAAAAAGTGAGTAAGAAAGCACGTGTTTGTTTATAGATTGCAAAATTTAATATACAAGAATTCTATTATAGGTTACACAATTGATGATAAGTTTTTTTTTATCATAACTTTAACTTATCAATTCTCCTTGCTGAATCAATTTATTTTTTTATAATCTCAATTAAGATATTCCATTTATTTATTGATAAATATTTATACACTGTTACGATGGTGAATCATCCATACGTGTACTTAAAAAAAATTAGCAGGAGTTGCATTGTTTTTGTAATATATATCAAAAGAAATTGTTAAAATCTCATTTGCCGAACTTGTGAGCCTCGCTTTAAACTAGTCCGTCATTGAGCGATTACTCAAAGACATCCCGGTTTACTTGACTACATAACAATTTTATTGCAAATCTTTATACCTTTACTTTTTCTCTCAAAGCTCAAAGTAAGGCATGATAAAAACACGTGCAACAAAAAATATAAATATAGTCAAGTAATAATCGTATTAAAAAATAATCAAATTATAGATTTAAGTATTTATATATTTAGATATTTATATAAATGTATTAAATATTTGAATATTTAAATATTTAAACTTTAAGTAATTAATTAAAATTCGTGTCCTTCAAAATGAAAGTGTCTCGAGCAAGCTGTCAATACATGGATTCTGGGCCATCCATTGGCTCATCGTATTTCTTTATTTCTTCCTTACATATAATCATTTTTTAATAGACTTCGAAAGATCTCAATTAGAAAGTCTACTTCGGGCTGTGAGGGACTCTTTGTTCGTTTTGACGGTTGGAGCCTACACATGCTTACTTACTTTCTAGAGAAAGATTTTTCTATTAAAAAAAGACAAAAAAATACACATCTTACTTTGGGATTTTTCATAGATTGTAGGTGACAAACATAAATCTGCTACGTTCTAATCAGAATATATAAATATACGTATAAATGGTGAGTGTACTTTGAGCATTTTTGTTGTTTAATCAGAATAGTGCGCAGTATTGGAAATAATGTACGCGCGTTGTAGAAGAAGCACTCAAATTTTCGTGACATTTTTAATAACTCTTATTGATTTATGTCCTTTAATGCATTTTCATTTTAAATACTACTCCGATAAATAATCGTAATAATTTCCTTGAATATTCTCCTAGAGATCGATGTTATTTTGAGCACTAACCACATTTGAAATTATTGAAGATTATATTTGATCTTTGTACAAAATTAACATTAATTCCTTTTGACAATGCTAAGTGACTACTATTTCGTTTTCGAAATGATGCTCGAAAGCATGAAAATTGAAGTGAACAACGAACGTAACTATTTCTTTCATACTGAGCAAAGCTGAGAGCTGTGTACGATGGCGAATTTTTTCTTGAGATGTGCATTTTCTCCTTTCGAGACAGTCTTCCAAATATTGTCTAAAAATGTGTCTGTCAATAAGACTCGAACGATGATTGATAAGACTCTCGGCAGCACGCACACATACACTGCATTCGCGCGTAAATAGCACGGGAAAAAATTTCATTTGTGATTTTTTTCCATTCTGTACATACGTAGAAGCTCTTGACAAAATATTTTGCGCTATTGGGTACGTTTGTACAGAATTATTGAATTAACTGTGTACATTGTATTATAAGATTTTTACCCGTGGCTCAGAAAAAAAAAATAAACATATAATTGTATAGAAAGCTCATAATTACGTTTAATGCTTGCGGCTATAAAACTGGCTTGTGATTTTTTAAGAGGAACATTTTTATTGTGAAAAAAAATATTAATAAACAAAAGCATGGAGCGCCGAGACTAAAAAAATTTAATTTACAAACTCGC
Source organism: Apocrypta bakeri (assembly GCA_018906985.1). Taxonomy (NCBI): domain Eukaryota; kingdom Metazoa; phylum Arthropoda; class Insecta; order Hymenoptera; family Pteromalidae; genus Apocrypta; species Apocrypta bakeri. Next base: position 1,101,891 of record JACCIA010000016.1, on the reverse strand, counting down.
CTTAAATAATCACCATATATATATATTTTCGTTTATCCATTTTTTGTGCGTTGTATTCGCGATTGATTCGCGAACTGATGCGTTTCCCGCGTGAACCAACCAAATTATGCTTAGACTGTAAAGAAAAAAATTGTATCATTTTCATACATATTTCGCCTGTGTAAATAATTATTTGTACCCGTGCGTATGCTCATATATAAGCTAATATATATGATTGTATACACGAGTAGTTATGCGTTGTCACATTAGCATTATGTAGCGATCGAATTGTGACGTCGATTTATGTAATGCATATGTAATAACCATTTCACCTGAGAAAAAAAATGTATTTCCATCACGGATCTTTCACATCGATAATGTATGTAGTGCTGTGATCCAAAAATCAAGAGGAAAAAAAGAGATTTATTTGTACAAAAAATAATGTTTAATTTCACTGGAAAAGAGAGAAAGAGAGCGAAAGAGTTGTAAATTTATATTATTCGACGTTCGTCATTCTCAATTTTTTCACCTGTTATTATTATGCTGTAAACTTTTATTGATAATTATTGATTTGGCGAACGAATATCGTCGATTCGTTTTGACTTGTAATATAAAACAAAAATTATTTTTCTCTAAGATTGGGAGTTGAATGTAAATGCGTGATAGTATGCCCTATTTTTAGCGAAGCGTATATTACTAGAATGCGCGTGAAACGTAACGAACATTTCGCACGACAACTAGTTTTAAGCGTCGAAATATTATCGCGTAACTTTTTTTAGTTGTATAATAAGGGAGGTTTACCTTTGACTGCTTTTTTCAATGGGATAAACGTGTAAAAAAATTCGGCAATTCAAATGTTTACTCATGAAGGATCACATATACTTTATTTATGTAATCACAATATTTCATGTAATTTACTGTCTTGATATATACAAATCTTAGCATTTGCGAACTTTCATTTTATCTTCATTTTTGTTTATAGCATTTAACAAGTAGCATACAAAAAAAAATAAAAATATTATGTATGTAAAACGCCAAAAACTGACTTTAATTTATTCTCCTATTATCCTTTTACTAAAGAAAATAAGTACATTTCACGAGAATTATTAATAATGTTTTTCATAATATATTTACAGCATAAATAATTAGAAAATATAAAATAAGTGTGCATTCATAAATTGTATATCTGTGTAAAATTTTATTAATTTTTTTTTCAACATGAATGCATGCAGTAATGCAGTATACAGCAGATTTTACATATTACAAATTCAAATTATGACGAAAAATTTGATTATCATAATCACTTAAATATTTTTACATAATATTAATTTTTATTTACTTCCAATATAATTCCAATAAAGCTAGAAACTTATTACATGTGTGTTACGCATTAAAAATTATGAAAATAATATTTCTTGGTATAATATCGAAAAACTTACGTATTATTGCATGCTGTAAAAAATAAAATTTTCGCTATTAAATAATATTTAATTCATTGGTTTCGACTTAAAATAAACCGAATTATTGAATACTGTAGAGTATCTTGCCCACTCGTTGCAATTACAATCAATTCTTTACAAGTCTCAGAATTCATGGATTGTTTGTTTATTATACATTTAAGTGCATAACATTAATCACATATTTTTTTCATCTATAATACAGTTAAACATATTTTTATTTCAACAGCACGTCTGTAGCAGGTCAAGCTAATCTAATGGAATTACAAAAGGTTTTTTTATCTTCTGATTATATTATTTCCACTGTATTAATGATTTTGAATGGTATACATGATCCACTAAATGTTGAGTTTTTGATGAAAATAACGTTGCAGGTACGGGCAAATTATGCTCATAAATGTTTATTATTTCATTAAATACGTTCATTGATTTTATTGTAAATTTGTATGTAAAACCTTTTAAATATTGGCAGATTGTATTATAAGGTATGTTTTCTTTTTAGTTACCCATCTGATCAGTTACAAAAAACTGATTTTAACATTAATTATTTATCGATTCAATAGTTAAAAAATCATATCCGATATATCGAAAAATTACTTAATAGTACGTGTAATTTGAATAATTCGTAATTACATTTAAAAATTTCAGTTTATAAAAACGATATAAAATTCGCCATTATTATCTTTAAATAATACAATATTAAACTTTAATGTAAATGATTATATAAATAAATAGATATAGTTTCAAAATATATTTCCAATATGAAAGATCCGAAGACTTATGTGAATAAGTGTTGGTCGATCTTGGTTTTATAGTTATTTAAAATTATTAAGGTAAATAAATAATTACAACCTTTGTTTTTCAACTTATTTGTTAATGCCTGCAATTTATTATATTCATTGCTAAAAACAAATATGATCTTTGTATTTCCACTTACAATATTTTTCTTCTGCTCAAATCAGTGCAATAAAATAAAACAATCAAGTGTCCTACATCATTCTAACTTATACAGAAAAATCATATTAAAAGAAATAAAAATATAATTTTATTATTTATCTACTGAATGCACATGTTCCGGAAAAAATGAAAGATAATGGGTTTATAAGTGTAAGGAAAGACTTATAAATTCCATTATATTTTTGATCTCCGGCTATCAGGCATATAAATATGTTGTTTTACAATGCCGATAATTATTCGCTTTTAACTGTAACATATACAATATACGAGATATCCAAAAAATCTTTAGCATAAATATAAAGTATACATTCACTTATATACACTCAGTTTAGTAATCAATACTCTGCAATCAGCAGTCTCTTATAAAAAAAAAAAAAATTCAATACTGTCTCGTTTCTTATTCAAGTTAATGTTTGCAATGCATTTGTAGAAAATACTGAAAATGCATCCGATAAATTATTACTTGTCATTTAATATGTTTTGGAAATTCATTTATTTGTTATTATTACTCAGTTTACCGTTTCTAAAATCTCAACATCGACAATGTTTAATAATATAGATAGAAAACTTTTTCGATACGTTAAATATAAAATTTTAATAAAATGCAGGTTCCAAGTAAAAGATCGACTAATGCGAATTGGTCTTGGTGAAATGAAAAGTTTTTCTTTCAATTTAATAATTAGCGAAGAATTAAATGTATATAATGTAAGATAAGTTTGTATTTAGTAAGCTATTTTCATTCAAATAAGCATTGTGTACGATGAAGGAATAGCTTACCCTTTATAACCGAATGCGAAGTTTGCAGAGTCACAGACAACTGCACATCGCGAGTCAGAGGCGGATATTTACCAGCACGCAAAAAGAACGAGTACACTTTACATTTTTCTATACGTAGATCCGTGTACGTATTTTTAATTCTTTTTTCATATACGTACTACAACCACGCGTTTTTCAAGATATACAAAAGACGTTTCAAATACAACAAAACTACGGTTATCTAAAAAATTGGATAACTAAATATTTTTGTCCTACAAATTAGAGAAAAAGAGACTTCTGTCATAGTAAACGAAAATAATCGTACCTAAAAATTATATCGAAACTTCGAACTTCCTTTAGATTGTCGCATATACTTTTATGACTGATCAAACTCAAAAGACCTCGTAATTAGTACCAATACTGCAGACACAAATTGCTAATCGGAAATATTTTTTACGAAATATTAATCATAAAAAAATTGCATAATATTTTCTTCTATAAGAGAAATGACTATTTAAACGCTTCTAAAGCGATACGTCGTATACCAACAAAAGATTGCTTCCAAAAGAGAGAAATACAAGCAGTCAGAGTGAACTCTTTATAGTCTCATTTGAGGTATAAGGTCGAGATGATCTTTCCCGAATAATTTATAAAATACAGAAAAAAAGGTAAAAAGTACCTTGACCTTCTGTTTTGCCACCTCTAAAATTGTAAAGACGCGATAAAAATGCTGAGAGTAATAATTACTTCTAGATTCGCGACGGGCGTTGATTAAAAGCCGCTTAAACGCTCTCAGTAGGACTTTGGAACTCAGAGAGCGCGTGAATAGGGTTTTGGACTTTCTTCTGGGAACCTTTGCGAACTTTGGCGCGTACTTCCTCTGGTCTCTCGGGGCGTACTAAAGGTTTCTTCTCGGGAGCTTTCATTTTCCATACGACAATTGGAGACTGCAATAAAAACGAGATTTTTATATTTGACTTTAGTATAATCAGTAATAATTCATGATAATAGAATAATTCGAATACTATCGATTGGGACTATGATAATTAGAAATCGAGTGATGATAAATCATTACGTGCTATTGTACATCAGTTAGAGTTTCAGAAATATACTTACATACTGCTTAGTCCAACAATTAGACAGCAAGCAATAAATAAAGCATTTATTAACCTCATTATATACAATTTCAAATACAGTAATATGTAAAGTACATTAAAATCTAAATATCAAATCAATTTTTTTTTATTATTTATTTTCAGAAAACGTGTGCGTGTATTTATTTGACTCATTCTATTGTTAATAGCTCATAGCTTGATCTGTTTGCTCTCCTAAATTAGGTGCTATAAATATATTTATATATAAAAAGAATTACTATTTACAATAAATATCTCTGTGATATATTTATACGTCAGTCTAAAATAAGTACTCCAGATGCTGAACCTTTTGATTAATTGCTGTAAGTACACTTATAGATTGATTGATTAAATAATCTTTACAATCGCTGTATTATATTATACATCTATTCTTTCTTGAATGCCTCTTATTACACATCAATAAAGTATAATTTTTTATTTGCTTTGAAATATTAATATTTAAGACACTAAATTAGTGTAAATTTGATTCAACATCTGAATATTATTTAGCAATACGTGGGTGAAAAAAGCATTGGCGAAGCAAGTGACTATATTTAGAATAAATATGTCGAACGTGACTGAGAAGTTTATATCTGTCACCCCGACATCGTCAATGAGTACATTGCAATTTTGTCACTTAGTGCAATTATCATATGTATATGTACTTTAACAGCAAAGTAAATATTTCACGCTAGTCCTCAATGTAGATCTATTATTTTGGTGCAAGCTCAATCATACGAGTGAAACGGAGTAAGTAATAGATAAATTGTATGATACGGGTAAGTAGAGTAGGAGCGGCTCTCGCGGCCATGATTTCTCACTTCCATTGGCTTCAATGGTCTACAAACATCGTAAGCCCAAAATCTTATCGTTTTAAACTAAAGCTTGTCTATCGTTTACGACTTAAAGTTTATTTTTCAATTTCAAAGTATTAATTTCAAATTACTAACGACGAATTTCGTAATGATTGTAAAAGGCATTAGCAGTAATTTATTTCTATATAGATTTTCCTCGTTAGCAAAACGAAATAAATATGTATTTTCTTAAGAGTCTGCAATCCAGAGCTAACTTTTTTACTCTTTAAAATGTATTCGATTCTGACGATGATATAATAATTATGTAGAACTGTTTATTAGTAATTAATAAAATAAAAAAGTTATCTCAATGACGCAGACAAGAATGTAGAAGAATCTTTTTCTCGATTTTATTTTATATTAAATAAAAGAAATGGGCACTCACCGTGACAGTAGATTGTCTGGGGTATTTGGTGCTGGCGACGTAAGACGACTTAACAGTCAGTACGACTGCGTTCATCAAATTTTTGGCGGCCTGAATAAGCGATGTTGCGCTATCAAGGCCAGATACAATTAACTCTCCACTGATGTTCTGCACATCTGCTTTGACCTTACTGGTGATGTTCATCTGATGACAGTACAAAGCGATTCTCTGCAGATAGGCGATCAAATCTTTTTTGGTTGAGCTTTCAGGGCATTGATCGGCGATTTGCCGAGTGAGCTTGTCGAGCTTCGTGCCGTACTCGGAAATCTTTTTGGCTGCGTTGATAACATCCATTGTAGTCTTGAGAGGACCGCGACCTCGAGTAAAATCTGTCATTTCCATCATGATCATGCACATATGTTTGGCTAAGACAATTATGTCATTGCCAGCGTCGTCCCATTTAGCGACCTCGCGGTCGAATTTCAATTTCTCGCTCTTAAAGTGTTCTACTTGTTGCAGAATCTTCTGTTTATCCTCTTCTGTCATCTTACGCATAGCTTCACGAGCGGTCGTGATACCGCTGATCTCTGGATATTCATCAACGCCGTGTTCGCCTGTTTGGGCGCTCGATTTGCTGCGAGTTTCCAAAGTGTAATGTTCATCCAGTTCAACGTCTTCTGGATCCAAGTCTTCGTCGGCCTGTAAACGCAAACAAATAATTAATAAAAATCAATAAAATACAAGTACACGATGAGAGGATGTTGAGTAATAATACGTACTCTATTCATGAGAACAGCACGTCTGATTTCTCTAACGCCGTCGTAAACTAATCTGGAAGCATCAATGAAGTCATTCTCGTCAACGTCTTTGGGTGGTGTGCTTCCCAGTGCGTCTACAGCCACTTCCACTCTCTGTGCAAATTTAGGCATGACCTGTTCCCGAAGAACCTTAACTGCTTCGAGCACTCGTTTGGTGTAGATACACGGCTCATAATTATCCATTTCTGCTTGAACTACATTGCAGACCCTGGCGGATCGTCCCCGGATGGCACCGGCAGTTCTATCGAGAGTGTCAGCGTCGCCTTCTTGAAGGGCTAGTACGCATTTGTTGACATCCTCTAGGATATGGTTCTCAGATACGGCGAGGAAATCATCGATTGTCGTAATGTCGTCAACGGCTTCGGTTAGCACGCGCACCTGATTTTCCCAAGCCTGTCGGAATACTTCCATATTGTCCTGGGCAACCTTTGAGCGTGGACGAGCTGCCAAAACGCGAGCAGCGTTTATCACCTGTGGGCATAGATTTTCTATTTGTGCGGCTGCGTAGCGAACCATTTTCACACCGTCCTCGTTGCCTGACATGCTGCATACCAAATTAGCCACCTGCATTTTATGAAAGAATATTACTTTTTTATTTGTACTTTGGTTGTTGAACATTTTTTTTTTATATTTTGTTCATTCGTGTACACTTACCTCGACTAATTTGTTAGCATGCTCAGTGAATACAAGTGCGTATTCTTCAACTTCCTTGTCTCTACCATTACGAGCAGCTTCGATGAGGACCAGCAAAGGTACACTGGTCTCCAGGAAACTGTCGGAGACATGATCAACAACAGCCTTGCGCAGTTGTCTTCGTAGATCTCTAGTCTTTCTACACATGTGATCAATAGCTCGTTCCAGTCCTTCTGATTGTTCTTTTACACCCATCTATATTGAAATAAATATTTGTTAAAATTTATAGTATATCTATAGATTCAATAATTTTAACACTCAACACTCCAGGATTTTTAATTTTGTCTGTAATAAATATTTGCTCTTTTCCTGTTGCAAACTTTTTTAGGCAAAACAATTATAAGAATATAAAATAAGTTGTGTAAATGTATAAAGGAGAATTAAGCTGTAAACTTAAGCTTTTTAAGCGTTTGTAATTTTGTATAAATGATGATATGAAATGTAAAGGGTTTATAATAAGGGTTTAAAATATAAAATGAAGGTATTTATAGAAAAAACAAATTACACGAAGATGTGGATGATGTAGTAATAGAAATCGTGTTGATACTGAACTTTTAAATGTATATTACGTAAATAAGAAAAGGAATGAAAAACTTGATAATATCATTTTGCTTTTTATAGACAATTTTATAACGTTAAAAAGTTAAAACACACTTTGCTCACTCTCAAGCAGCCAAATAATATAAATTTAATAGCAGTATTTAATCAGCAAATGTTTAATTATATAGTAAAGTGAAAACATAAATAAAAATCAAACATAGATGGAATTAAAAACAGTTATCTTCCAATTAAGGATTATGAGTATTTCACACAAATGTACATCAAAGTATGCCATAACATATAGAACAACAAAACCTTAATATTTTAGCTCAAAGTTTTGTGTTTAGATGAAAGAAAGAAAGAAAGAAAGAAAGAGACACTAGTCTTTGTGTCTCTGAGACTTAGTACTTATATTTGTATGAACAATTAACTATACATTTTTCGTCCACAACTGATGACAATCAATGCAGACTGATCAACAAAGCTACATTTCAATAAATATACTTTTATTACGCATAAATTGATAATGCAAGGAACATACAGGGTTATCTTGAATATTTACCCTTTTACCAGCTCGTGCCAGTTGTAACTGTCCTCATCGAACCAAAACAAATCATAATAATAATGTCAATTAACAAGAAAAAGTAATAAGTTAGCACCCAAATATAAAATGATGTTCAATAATGACACTTGAATTGATCACTTCTCAATATACAGTGATCGATTCACTCGAGACTAAGTATTTGAATGTTTTTTTATCAATTTTACAAATTATCATTTCGTTGGAGTAAAATAATTCCAATCCCAAAGATCCATAAACGCAAATCGATATTAATACTCACATTGTTCATATATTCACTGAGCAGATCCTGGAGTGCCTGCCTAACAGCGTTGCATTCGGCAACGATACGCTCGCGTCGTTCGTCACGCGTGCAAGAAGAATCAGCCATAAGAGCGGCACCGCTGATGATACTCTCCAGGCGTTCCTCGAGGCTGGGCCGAGTGCGCACTTCGTTGTAGGCCAAAGGCGACATCACCATACGTTCGTCAAAGTCATCAAGGGCTGCGGCAAGCTCGCCTGGGCCGTCGTATGGGTGCTGAGTATCGCCCGGCGTCTTACCTTGTGCTACGTCGTTTATTGTGTTCACGGCCTCGCAGACCTGATATAAGGATTCAGTTGTTACGTATAATGAACAAACTAATACGTAATAATAACGAACAAACTAATCACTTGCATAACGTAAGTGTTACGTTATGCAAGTGATTCAGTGTGTCATTGCACAGAATGGATGTAATATGAAAGAGTTTAATAACCTGTTTGAGCACATAGTCACGATTAGCTTTGGCAGCAGCTAATTCAGGATGTCGCACATAGACTTTGGATGCTGTAAGCAGCATAGTAGAATGCTTTTTAAGAACAGCTCGAGCAGCAGCCAAATCATCGCGGAGTTGAGGGTCTTTCAACTCTTGCTGTCGTTTCGCTGCTTGATTCATTAGCTCTGATGCATTTCTGCCAAATTGCTTTATATTTTCCAACAATTCTCCCTGGGATGATGCATTCTTAAGTTTCTTTAAGTCATCTTCAACAACGTGTAGCGATTTCAAAAGTAAATGAACGTCAACCATATCTGCCAATATAAGAAGTCGAGTTACAGCTGATAGAAGATTCCTGGCTGCACGAACCATATTTCCTCTTTTCAAGGATGAACAAGGATCTTCTGAAAATTCTCTGTCAAAAAACAAGTCATCAGTAAGGCGATTATTCATGAAAATTATGAGTCACAACTAATTAAAAAATAATTTACCTAGCAGCAATACTCATAGCTGAACCAGTCTTCCTCACTTCTTCAACTGCGCTTATCATCTCGGCAGTAATATCAGGATTCTCAAAAGCAATTTGTTCTCCTTTCTCTATGAAATTAGCAGTAGCTTTTTCAACAGCTGCGACCAAAGCACTGGCTCTCTTTGATTTTCCCTTCTTCTTCTTGCTTGGCCCCTTTGTGTTGACCAGCGTTGTGACCTGGAGCACAAGCGGCTCCAAAGTCTTCTCCACCGACATGGTGCGTATTTCCAAATTCTTGGGATCCCATTTCAGAGTAATAGGCCCAAAGTGGTCCGACATCTTTCACTGTGTCACTTGCTATTTTGCTGAAATCAACAAACTATTTACTGCATACGATCAAAAACTGTTTCGCAATGTCCGATTTCTCACTCTACATTCTTCACACAGATGTACGACTCAGCATAGAAATACATGAAAAAATATTCCCTACCTTAACACGAATACGGTATAAAAGTTTTGAAAAGAGCACAAGATTAATAATATCCGTGATAGATAGGGCGGGATCAGTCATCTTCGATAAGGAGAGTAACACCTCACAGCGAGAGAGCGGCGTGAGTCAGAGCAAGATATAAAGAGCGAGAAAGAGATAGAGTATGCAGGTATCATACCCTAATTACGCATCCGCGATCCTCCTATACGTAGAGTATTTCACGAATAATAGTAAAGCCAACGGGACTCATCGACGGATCCACCCTTCGAAAAACGAACTGTTAAACCGCTCGGATATTTTCCACGAATATGAATCAGCATCGGAACGGAGCAACTTGACAGCTAAATGCTCCAGGAATGTCTGCCATTCTTCTCTCTCCGTCTCTCTCTCTCGCGCGCGCGCGTACGCAAGGATCGGGAGCAGAGCGTTGCTCTCGGAAAATGCAATGAACTCTCTTACCTTCATGAAACGAAGAGAAAATGCGTCGGTCAATCACTTCTTGCGAAAGCTCCGCAAGCAGTTTATATATATTGTAAAAAATAAAAAATACACTCTGTATAATTCGTATAGAAATTTGGCACTTGGGATCGTCTCAAGCCTGAGAGCTACGCTACTGCATGGGAATCATGGACGTGCGAGACTCACCGAGCCGAGCTGCAGGCAGCGACTCTAGCGGGCAGCACACCTTTTGTCGACCGCCCTACCGTCGTCGTTTTCATTCATGACGTCATGACTCTCTATAGATGTACTCGTCAACTGTATATATACACACACGTACACGTTGTATGCAGACGTGCAATGCATTGTTGCCACAAAGCCACAAAGCCACTCTTGTAGCGTACGCGATTGGAGCGACCGGAGTTCTCTGTTATTTTCGAAAACAAATCCTTACTTCTTTGTGTACGACGTGGATGGCTTTTTATACCGGCGGAAGAGGATTGATCGACGTATTGATTTTTCGTATTTTAATAACGGATCGTCATATTTGGGTTCGCCTGGTGTAAAAACTTTCGATGAATGCAATTTTCTGATTAATCGGGTTTAAAAAATATGTATAAATTTACTTTCACATGCTTGACATTATACATTGATTTCGTTTACATTCGTATATAGCAGTATTTAATATAATTATATCAATAACATTCTGGATCCTATAATCAATAATATTTTTAGCTTTCTTTTCTCAAGCTGTTAACAATTCTTTTTATAAAAAAATTAATGTGTATTTTGATTCTCTTTTATATTTATTTTAAAAATATTTTAGAAATATCATTTTTCTGTAATAGCTCAGTTCTTTGATGCTATCCTTTATGTCACCCAGTGCTCTGTGATTTCCAGTCTTTCTCTGCTTTTTTCTTTCAATTTTTTTGTTCCACCGCCTGTAAATTTGTAATGTTCACGGTATTACTTAACAGTGTCATTATTTACTTAAGAAGCAATATAATAAACTAAGTGCAATAGATCTCTTACTTTGTCAATTCATTGATCGATGATACATCGATGACTTCGTTGCCTAAATATTCAAATACCCGTGGCATGTGTTGTTGAAGAAATGCTCTATCCATATACAAACAACTGCCAGCTAAAGGGCATGTGTTATGAGGGACGTATTTTTTAAAAAACTCTAGAAGCCGGTCTTCTACCATTTCTTCATTGAAGATGGAATTGCGCGATGCCTCTACAAGCCCAGTCTAAAATATTGCCGAAAATGAATAAAAATATTTTTTAATCATTTAGAATCATTGAATTTACTTTATTGTGCTGTTCTTGACACCAAGGTACCATAGATTCGTAAACGTCTTCTGATTGATGAATAACCATTTCAAATTCATCACTAACAATATTACAGTCATCATCTGTTATTATACTAGCCACTTCCAAGATTTTATCGTCCGTGACATTTAAACCACTCATCTGGTAAAAAAATTAAAATTCATTAGAAAGAAGATCAACCGTTAAATAAAGTAAATAAATAAAATTTACTGACTTCCAAATCAATCCAAATTATGCGGTCTGCTCTTTGTACTGCTGGATCAGCTGCAATAAAAAATAAAATTCATACTTCAAACATTCCATTACGGTAGATTAAAATAAAAACAATCGAATTATCACCCATTCTTGATCTGCGGAATTGTTTGCACTTGTCAATATTATTCTTTACGAGTTTTCTGATTGCAAAATTGAAGTGGGTAAGAAATTTTCTCATCATACAAAACGAAATTAGTTGTCCAGAATATCCTCTCTATTCCAAACTCTGTTCTCGTGCGTTTAAAATCCTAAAAGATAATATAAAAAATGAACGAAAGCACCATGCTAATGACTTTATTAATCCCACGAACAATTTTTATTTTCGCGGCTCACAATATAAACTCTCGCAGAGCGAAAAGTTTAATCCGCTCCCGAATACAAGTCATAACCTTCAAAGCGTTCCGACTTGTCCGAAAGAGTAAAAAGTGATAAGAAAAAAGAGAAGAGAATAGCAGTAGCAGTCACGGCCGCGAGATGTCGCGACAGGCCAGCAGACGGCGCACGGGCGGCACGGCACGGGGCGACGGGGCGCACCTTCTGTATATATACAAATACACACTGACACACACATATACATTGAGCAGTAGAACGACGATCGCTGGATCGCATAGGACTTTGCTCTTGGCTGTTGGTGACTGCGCTGCGCACACTCGCTCCGCCATAAACAAACGGCCTCCCCTCGGCTACGCATCGCGCAATCCGGCGGTCGTACTTACATCGCAGTCGCGCCGCAGTGGAGGACGAGAGACGAGCTGCATCTTTACGGACACGTATTATACGCTTAGGTGCGAAGAGTGCGCGAGAACGGATCCTGTTTCGAAAGTGTCCTGTGGGGGTTTGTTTGTATTTTTATCGAGAATAAAAGAAGAAGAAACGGGGAGAGAGAGAGAGAGAGCGAAAATCACGACAGGAGTCGCGGGTGTTAGATCGCGTGCGCTTATCTACGCGACGAGCCGAAATTTGCGGAACACAAGGGGGAGTCTCTCGCTGACAAAGACTGAGAGAGTCGCGCGCGCGCGCGCTCGCGCCGAGAGTGTGTATGTATGTACATAAGATATATACCTACACCGAGGGAGATATAGAGAGAAAGGGTCGGCGACTTTGTGTCGTATACACATATACATAAGAGTTGCAGTCGCCAGAGAGCACGAGAGAGAGAAAATCGAGTCTCTCTGTCTCTCTCACTCCCCCCTGGACGTTGCATTATACACATATATGGCCTGTGTGTTCCCGTGAGTGTGCTTCCCCTGTATACGTTTGGCAATATGGTCAATAGTGCGAAGCCGAAGATCGTCGCAGCAGCGGTTCCTGGAGCGTCTTCGGACTCCCCCGCGACTTCCTGAACTACTACTGCTCTGTCGTTGACTGACACTCGCTTCGCGGCTTGTGCGTGCGTGTATGTGTGTTTGTGCAGAGAGCCTTGCAGGTTGCAGGGGGCATCGGACCCGAGCATCGCACCTACTTACACGGAGATGGGAGGTGAGTTGTATACATATAGATAAAAGTACTCGTTTACTGCAGCTCTACAGTCTCTCTCTCTCTCTCTCTCTCTCTCGCTCGCTCGCTCTATCGCTCTATCGCTCGCTTACTCTGCGTATAACCAAGGTATATAGCTATTTCAGAGAGAAAGGAGGATCTTGCAGGGCGACGAATTTTCCGATACTCTCGCGGACATGACATGGAAGCTCTCAAGGGGTTTTACATCACGTACACAGAGACGTAGACCAGTTTTTCCTTCGCTCGCTGGATATTACTGCGCCCAGAACTATGTGGTCGAGGCTAATTGCTTTCTTTGTCTCTCGTGCGCTCGTTTTTCTTTGCAGACGGAAAAACGGTTTGTTGATCCTGTTAATTAGATACTCCGCCGGGTATAACTTTGCTGATGCAAGTAACTTTTTCATTGGAAAATATGCAGGGTTGCTCTGCTGTTGCCATTGGGCAAAAAAGGTTCAGCTTGCTGATGAGCCAATGTGTCAGTGTGATTGTGCGTGTGGAGCATTTGGTGTTTGTATAGGAAGAAGAGTAAGAGAGAGAGAGAGAGAGAGAGAGAGAAAGGATTGAATGTGTATTTCTTTTGGTTGAGAGAAAGTTTGTCTTTCAAGGAATATGGATATCGGTGTCGTGTGCTCATTTTTTTTTTCCTCCTTTGAACTGATCTTCAATCCTCTGTTGATTAGTATTAGTGAAGTTAGTGAAGCGTGACATTAGTTCTGAAGATAATATTTTTCATTTGACTTGCTTTTGTGCAATAGGGAGAATATATTTCCATATGTATTTTAGACACGATGGTGTAAAGTTTTTGAATATTCTCTGTGATTGAATTCCTTTGAGCTGTGCAGCAAACCGCAACAAATTAAAACAGTTTTAATCAAATATCCATCATACTTTTATTCCTCTTCGAGAATAAAGAAATTCAATCTTCAATTCTCTCAACTAGTTACTGAGTATTTAAATGTCAAACGCACTTAATTACATTGTTTCTCAGAAGCGATGTGACAAGCTCAATAAGACAATACCATTGCCAAAGATTACATTAACTGATTAATTACAACGTTGTTCAAAGTCTCTCTACAGGGCATTACACATTATGACAGTTGAATGATTATAAGTGCTCTAGATCTCATTTTCAGCCAATGCAAAATGTCTGCAATTCAAGGATGGTAATGCAGTGATATTGACTTAATCAGTCGACACGAGCTATGCTCCATATTGCTATTGCTCAACTCAATCAGAGATCAATTTTCCAATTATCATCCATGCGTCGTTGAACGCACGATTACAAAAATGAATAATATTTTTCGAAGGCCACTTAAAAATCATTAACATAATACGTTGTTTGATCGAGGATCGCGCGGTGTGAGCCGCTAGCTCGCGCACGCGTGAGACCGAACGATAAAACGCTTGTATAGCAGCAGAAAATATCTACATAGACTAGTATACTGGTCCTCTCCTCTCCTTCTCCTTGTCGGCCCGTGTAAAAAGATCATCTAGGCATGCATGTAGTGAAAGCTCGCGATAGCGCGCAGCATTCAATGGGCCCACGCACGTATAAGATAACCGGCTCTCTCGCGTTTGACGCACAATAAAATCCCTTATTATATATATAGTTTAAAAGCCACTTGAGAGCTAGATTTATCATCGTCAGTGTGTCGAGTAGCAGCTATATCTATATAATATACCTATACATTGTGCTCTCTTGCGGCGGTCCGTTTAACGGTCCCATTATTTTCGACTTTTTTCTCGTCCCATCGACTTCTTCTTTTTGCGTACTCTCTCTCTCTCTCTCTCTCCCTCCCTCCCTCCCTCCCTCTCGCGCTCTTCTCTGCTGTTTTTTGCTTCTTACTTGGAAACATAGATTAGAATCGGAGTGACGCGGTCGGCTAGAATTCTATTAAAGAAAATAAATTATAGTCTGTTAGATGTATAAATATTCACGATGAGAAGCTGCGTGTAAAACTTACACGCGTATACACTGTATTTCCGTTCATCTTTTCTCGGTAATGCGTACCTAAATTATACAGTTATTACCTGTAGCAGGAGAAAATGTTGCTTATAACGCAACGTTTTTCAATTGGATTTTGATAAAAATGGCAAAAGCCTTTTTTTATATCTCTTCCTGTTTACTAATTTTATTCGCGGAGTAAACAATCGATAGGTCTGCTCGGTACGAGTACTATATGCGCGTATGTACGTATTAAGCGAGGATCTTGAGTTCTAGTCGAAACTTGAATGAATTATCGAACATTTCAAGTGCAAAACCAAATGCTCTATCACTGGCCAACCATCGCTCTTCTGCCGTCCCGAAAACTCACGTCGATAAATGCGTCACCGCGAATGAACTGCTTTGCTCTTCTGGAGTACTCTGGCGAATAGCGCTCAGTATTATAAAGGTATATTTTATATACGTGCACTGTGTACCGCACACATGCATGAAACTCATGGAAACATTAGCGTAAAAACATTCGGCTTATCGATATCAAGTTTCCCACGTCTTTTTTTAGCACAGCACACATTGTTCCGATTCTACATTAGCAAATGGAATCAAAGCAACTTTTCGAAATTCAATATTATTAATTTCGTTGCTATGCAAAGTTTATTTTTAGAGAGACGGGCTCTAGTAACGACTGCAATAATTTCATAAGATTGTACATTGCTGTTACCAAAGGAACAGGAATACATTAATAACCCGTAGCAAACTACATTTGTTGAACGAGCAAATGCCATAAAATAGTTTTACGAGCCATTTGTATTCTCCTCGAGCAACTTATAAATAATATAGCGTTTCGTTAAATAAAAAAACACACATGATCGTAAGTGTGTTTTATTTAGATATCCAATTGTATAATATACGCGCGCGAGTCATGACTATGCTCTCTTTGAATACAACGTCGAAATTTTTGTACATCGAATAATAACGTTATCAATTTTACAAAGGATCCCATCTCTCGTGTGTTTTCTAGACAGCATTGTGTGTATCGGAAAAAAAGTTCACTGCACTGGCTCGTTTCGTTTCGTTTTTAGAGCGTATAACGACGATGCCCTCATGTATATTTGTGGATCATCCTTCTTCTATACCTAGAAAGAAAAACACGGCGTCTCAGCTCGCGCGCGTCACTAGAATTTTCTTTTTAAAAAAGCACTTGCGTCCCTTTCTTGAGGCGCTGCACACAATAGACTGGCCAAACCCTAGAATTCCTCTCATTATTTCCTCCTTTCACACGGATAAATTTACATTATGTCATACATAATCAATTGGAACACGATATGTTATATTTTTATTTATACAATGCTGCTGGTGTACTGGATACTAAAAATTTTATTCAAAAATAATTTATTGCTATGTTTGTGCGATGAGCTTGTTATTAATAACGGTATCCTTATGGGATGCTCTCAAATTTGAAACAGTGAAAAATCGTTATTTGGACTTTTATAAATAGTGTCGGTTCACTGCTTGTAAAAGGTAAAATGGTGAGAGAAAAGTAGTAAATATTCACTGTTTGAAAGAGTGAAAATAATTTGCTTAATGCATTTAATAAATTTTTATAATTAGTAATAATCATATCATTATTCACTTTTGATAAATGTTGACTTACCAATGCATTTGACACAGACGATAAATTGCTACGTACTTATAACGGACACTTTAAAAAAATACTTTCAAAGTGATATTAATATATTCTCATTTGTAAAAAATGTTAATTAATACCTATCAAAATAAAGCAACTCACATAGTCAGTTATAATACGAAAAATTAATTCATAACGTGGACTAATTATTTTTTGTTTGTTTTAGAATCAATTCTTAATTGAATGATTTTGCTTAATTAATTGTATAGGTGATACCTAGGAATAAAGAAATTGCAATGTCTATTACATTGTATTTTTTTTTATTAAATAGTCAATATTAACTAGATCGTAAAATTATTTTGTTTGATTTGCTTTATAATGGAAAATCAAACTAATATGAAAGAATAAATTTTGAAAGTACAATGATTGTACTATCACCAAAAAATAATGATTTTTATACGCGCCCTATTTTAAATTTGAAGTGCACTGGTTAAGCCTTTAAAAAAATGATAAAAGCCAAGAATAAAAAACCATAATATATTCGAGAAAAACGGAAAAGGCTCTTTATACAGACAGTCCATTATAACCGAGCACCCTCTGGTTGAAAATCTCGCGTGTGCGTGGTATATAAACCCCTCTTTGTATACATGGGCGCTTAATTACAGGCGAGGTCGAATGTTTAAAAGACTACTTTCCTGCTCTCCAGGCTCATTTTTCTTAGCGACTCCGGAATTCGAAATGGCTTTCCTCGAAAGATGGCGTGTGCACGCAGCGGTCACACCCCCGCTTGAGACGTTGATGCTTTTGTTCGACTCTCGGAGAAGCTACACCTATAAGTATTGGGACACCAAGGGACAGGCCTCTTGAGTACCTCCATGATGTACTAGTGAACCGTCGAGAATTTGAAGAATATATTCGGCTTCGGTGAGAGGGGATATTGTGCATTAGAGGCATACAACTGTATTTACAGCCGTATACTAGCTCCGTTGTATACCATGGTAGATACATCGCTGCTGTCGTTGTGTGAACGGCTAGCTCGAGCCTTGAATCTTTGAAGTTTCAGGCGTTTTTTTTAAAGGAGAGGGCACTTTTTGGCCTGGCTCTATTTCTCAAGAGTGATTTATCTTTTTCCAAGTAGATCGGAAAGCCGTTTAGAAAGTTTAATAAGTATATTGTGATCGATGTTCGCATCGGTCAAGTTTTTTTTTACCTCGTTATTTTGGATCCTGCAATTATTCGATTTTCGTTTCGGTTATTCGTGAGAAAGTATCTGTTGCTTTGGCCTTTGCTCGTGAATTTATCGATACTCGATAATTACATTGGCATTTAACTTTCATTCTCATCTCCGATAAAATGTAACTCGGAATAAAATTAATAATCAAGGAACGCGTTAATCTTGTTTCGGAAAATGACATGCAATTATAAAGACCTTTTGTGTCAGGTGGATTGTATTTACACACACACACACGGTATAAATATTGTTACGGTACATAGCCAGAACCGTGGAAATATTTTAATTTTTAACAACATTTCTTTGATATAATGAGGTAGAAAAGCAGTAAATGCTGTGTCAGCAGCAAGCTCTCAAAAACTGTTGCGCAGGTGAATAAACTCGGTTCGTCGCGCGTCTCTACGCCACAAAAGTAGCTCTGTGCCTCTCTTATCGTGGGTTGAATTTTCCTTTGGTATTTTTAGATTTATACGTATTCCGGCATATCACAGAGGTTTCAAGACTGTCAGGTGTTCCATTAAAATGTTTGAGTATATCAACGTTTCTTTTGAAAATTTTCATTACGTATAGTGTCGCGTGGCGGGTCGTGAGTGCGAAGATATTATACTCTTTTATATTTGTCTCATATAGACATATGTCTTAGTACGCATCCGTTGGAACGCGAAGTATTTGAATTATTTTTAATAAAAAAAGTTTAACAGACGCATAGAATCGATTTCAATGTAGACTTTATTATAACGCGTTACAAACGTATGATTGGCTGTTCTGTACATTTTTTCATTTCGCGTGCGCGCGATATAGCGGCTCCACGAATAACTGTGACTTCGTGCTCCAATTGCTCAATGAACTTGTAGCACGAACGGGGGCTGCAAGCATAGTAGAAAGTTTCGATTGTGTCGTGAAGAGCTGTTATTTTGAAAACTAGTGAAAGTCACGCCCATATGCATATTGTTTGATTTTTAAATTAATAATTTAAACACATCGTTGTAGTCGCGATTTTTTCTATTTTTATACCTTGTACGTTATTTATTTCCGAATACTACTTTTCACTGCGTTTTCCCTTACGAAACTCTGTAATAACCTCGCTAAAATATTTTATTTATCTTAATTACCCTATTGGGAACTTGGAGCGTTTACGAGAAGCACTCAGCATCGAGTATAGGATAAAAAGTTTTTTATCGCAGCGGTTGAGCAGACGATGGAATAGACGTGAATTCCAATATCATTAACTTAATTTTACGTCTTAATTATAGCGTATATTCAATACAAAGAAGTTCTCCATCATAAATAATTTTTTTACGACCCTGGTAGGAATTGCCGGTACTGGAACGACGAGTCAGGACGGGTCGAACCTTGGCTCGATATCGGGATGATAAGAACGGGACAGACTTGTAAGGATGTACTGGCCGAATGCTGGTGCAGTACTTGACCAGTATTTTTGAAGCCGGGTCCGTTCTTATCGTTCCAGTACTGGGCCATTGTTCCATTCCTACTATAGAAGTCTCTTTCATTTCAATCGTTTTTAATAATAGCTTTTACCGTAGGAGATAAAAAATAATAATTCACCCTAAAAGCAAGGTGATCTAGTTTCTGTTCATAGAAAAGGTCGATTCCCAGCAGGAAATCCAATTGATCGTGCAGGAATAATTAACTTTATTCATTTCCCGTGTGTATAAAGCATAGGCATTTGTCATACCCTTCAAAATTATCCACGCACACAAGCGAATCGATAAAATTGCATAGCACGCATTCGAAATGAAAAAGAAAGCTTTCTTATTTACACAATAGAATCGGGAGCGCTCACCTACGCTCGAGACCTCGGCTACGACAATCAACTCGCATTACACGCATCTCATCGAAAAAGAGACCAGGCGAGCTCGCGCGTGCAAACATCACGAGATACACACAATATACACGAGCAAGAAGGAACGGCGTTAAGTTAGTCGTTCGGGCGTGTGCATGTGTGCTGTATCCGTGTGGCTATTATTGCCGGTATTGATGTGCGCACCGGCCGGCGTTGAACGGTCTATAACGCGAACTGCGCGCACACGCACCGCTTTTGCTGCTGATATATATATATATATAGGTATATGTAGCTACGAAGAGAGTCGTCGCCACCACCGCGCGATGAGTCAGCTGCTGCATTATATATATATAGCCTCGTGTGAGATTTTTGCCACTGCGTCTTTTACACGCCAGTCTTACAACAACGACGATTTTTTTTTATTCCCTTACGTACTTGTATATAAGTGCCAGTCGAGCTCGGGAAACGATGCACAAGCGTACATAAATAATTTAAGGCATTTTATCTTAAGCGACTAGCTTATCGCGCTCGAGCATACAATATATATGTAAAAACGCTTGCATAGCAGCGCTATCCTTTTCTCGGCGTTATCAAAACCGCGCGCTCTGGATATCGAGCTTCGTTCTCTCTCGGTGCACGGATAGCAACGCTGGTGCGGCAGCACCCCCGTCGCGGGGTGGGAAAATTCGACCCTTCATAGCAACAGCCGGCGCGCGACGACGGCACTTCTCTCTGTCTCTCTTTCATGCACGAAACTGTGTTTGCCTCGCGCACACACACACACACACACACACTCACGTATACACGGAAATGCGACTGGGTGAAAAAAGATGGCGACCAAGACTCGCGTGTGCGTTCATTAAGCTATATCTATACGTATACGTGTATGTAGAGAAGGAACGAAGAAGAAAGAAAGAGTGAGAGAGAGAAAGCTCGCACTGCATGGTTATATTATATAATGCTAGTTGGAGGGAGGGGGGGGGGGTGGTAACAGAGGCACACGCGGCGTTGCCAGCGGGGTGCTTGGACTATTGATTTTTTCGCCCCGTTCCGTTGAATTATCGAGAGTCCATATCTTAGCTGGACGAAGAGCCAAGCCCTCGGGTTGTTAACGCGAGGGCACGGCATTAAGCTCTGTGTAGGCGCTTTTTATGCATGTATGTGCAGAGTTTTGATGATGCTTGACTCAAATGCCGGATGATATGCGCTTGATCTGTTTTACCGACGTTATCGCATTACACTTTTACGTCCTCCTTTTCACGTACGTTGAGGCGACTTAATTGCACACTACTGCTCGATTAACCTTCTTTTATAGCGTCTCGCGCTTCGTTATTGTCTTCAGCAGTGGTTTAATTGCCGAAGCTTTAGTAAGTACATTTATAGGGTGAGAGATAGGGTACGATGTTAGGTAATGTATGCTTTTCTCGAGAAACGATACGTGTAAGTTATCTGGAGATACATTGGACAGCTTGAAGAACTACGCGTACAGAGAATGCTTTATTGGATTTGTAGGAAATGTAATTAGACTGAGTCTTGCACATTTACGCTTGTAACACTACCTTCGTACATGTGAGGAAATGTTATTGAAACGTGGAAATGCTGTGTACTTTGGCGTGACAGAAGCACCTGCTTGATAAATCTGCTATACATTTTGCTATATCAATTTCTTATAATTCGACGAGTACGTTGAGATACTCGTCGTCGAAGTATTCAAAACTAGGCGTGACGTGAAAATGAAAGCAGTTGTAGATGACCTATTTCGCACTATTTACAGTCGTAATTACTTTTCCAGAAAGGAATTGGGGTCGTAATATGTTTGGCGGTCGATCAAAAATGCGATAATACTTCTCTGTATTTGTGTGCCTATACGAACGTGTGTTGTTTCAAGCGTCGTTGAGCTTCGCTTCATTCTTTGTTATACGGATAAGTTTGATATATTTTTAGTCTTTGCGGCACGACACTTTTATAGTTTTTGTATTTTCCACGTGTACGAGTAAGCCGACTGGTATTTTATAACCGCTTTTACTGCAACAACATGGATCTGTCCTTTACTTTTATTAAATAGACAATAGAACAGACTCCCGTAAATTGATTTTCAATTTCTACTTTTAAATTAACTTTTTACGAAGTTATCAAATGCAAAACTACTGATTATCCCAGATGAGTCAGTGAAACATCAGGCCCGTGCATTCAATCAATGTGATTGAAATTTCCTCATTAGTTCGAAACATTCCGCGATGCGATTAACCAAGCTCAATGGAAATTCCAATTAAAATATGTAAAAAAAATAGCGAGAAAAAAGAAGAAAACTAAAATCTAATATTTTAAATCCATCGCATACGGAACCGATAAACTGACAATTAGCCCGTCCATTACACGTAAACATCACGGTCCTTCGACTCGTCCCACCGGAGTTTATATCACTCGAGAAAAAAAAAAATTCTGTAGCTCTTCGCCGCCGCTACGGGATATGGCTTTCTCCTGGGACAAGGCTTGTACGCGTATACTGCATTGTATGCACGTTCGATTAAGCTTCTGCTGAGCGTCTAATTCGACAAAGCAAAGACAGCGGTGCGGTAGTCCCTCGCGAATCGAGGAAGCGGCTCGCTCGCTCTTGGGCCGTTATAGCAACATATAGACACCGGAAGTCGGACTATACGTGCGCCAGCACGTTCACCTCGTCGGGTGGCTCTCTTGTCTCAGTACTCGGTGTTGCTTGGAATATTGAGCAAAGCGCGCGACGATGTGGACAAAAGATTGCGCATTTTGCCGCGATGCCGCGCAAAAAGACACACTTTCTTGTATGACGCATAAAGTATCTTTTCGATTTTAGATGCAAAGCACCGTCGACTGACTCCGATGTGGATAAACTTGATATGCTGCTGTGCGTAATATATCATATGTTACAAGGCGATTAAATATATACATTGTAGGATTTGGAATGGAGTTATGTAAACTAATAAATATCATTGTAAATGGTTTATTTATTTACTAGAATAAAATTACAGGCGTAAACGTATTCCCTACAATAAAAAAAAGTAAGATATCGTAATCGGATGCTCACATAACACACGTAATAGCTACGTTTAATATAATTGAATTGCGAGTATTACACTGAATACAAGTTTGTTAAATTTAGCAAAATTTATTGATTAAACAATTGCTCTTATGAATGAAAAAAAAATATTTACTTGAATTAAAACCGAATATTTGGGTTTTCGAAAATATTTATTTGAAACTATAATTAATAAACATTTATCAGAAGTTAAATTAGTTAAATATATCATGTTTTTTTAACCACTCGTAAAGTATCATTCTTGAAATGTAATCTGTAGCTATTTAGTAAATAATCTTTTTTAATCTAAAATTTATGTTTGATTTAGATAAATATTATCTGAATCTAAATACAATGATTAGATTGGAGTAAATATTTTTTTAGGACTATTCAAACAAATGTTTTTTAGGAGCAATTTTTTCAGTGTGAAATTGATTTAATTATGACACTTTAACACTGTTTAAAGTAAAGTGAAATCTCTTTTTTTACGATTAATATAAAACCCTTAGTTATCTCATTTAGGCTTAAATTTCGTAAACGTATTTCTTAAACTTATTCTGGATGGTTGATGTCCTCACTTATAGATAATCGAACTCATTTGCCAATCTATTAAAAATGTTCATTGCCACTATGTAGTTATTTCCATTGCTCATTGTTTTTCTAGTGTTCGGATATAATGGATATAATATACTAGCCTTGAAGAATATTTCTTTGAAATTTCTATCGTGATATTCAACTGACTTTAAAATAAATAGTTGAACAAGGATCATATGCACATAGAGCACTGTTTGTGCATTTTTAGGTAACTATGCTATGAAATAAGGGATAGTAAATTTTATTTCCACGTCAACATTTACTTTCGAACTGTATCGCGTTTTCTATTATATTAGATTTTTATTGAATCTGAAATAATGATATTGTAGGCTGTTCTACTAAATGTATTGAAATGTGAAAGCAAACTAGTTGGGGCTAGTTTCGAGAGAAAGACCACAACACTCTGAAAAGCTTATCTTTCGTAGTGTAGTATTTCCGATACAGGGGTGCTTAGGATTATCGAACACTTTATCGAGGAGCACATATAGTATTTATCTCATGCGTAGCAATGGACGAGAAAGTGCCTGATGGTCTCTCCACACCCTCAAAATGTTGAGCTGTATTCTATCATTCGAGAAGTGAAAAATAAGACTCGTGGATCTCAGATTACTCTTGCAGTTAATTTTCACAATAACAGATGATTATAAGCGCGCCAACGTTAATTTTCAAAAATTCTTTACATTCATTCTCATACTTCGCCCAGCTAATGATTAAATTTACGATTATTATATACGAATACGATGTTTAATTAATAAAACGCTCTCGTATTACTGTCGTTTGTGACTGCATATCATTCTCAATGAGAGTTGTAATAATTATTTATTGGCCAATTAAAATTAACGTACTTAATTAAGAAATAAAATTTCGAAATCAATACGTACCAACCAACGTATCTCTCGAAAGCTAGAAAAATTTGTTTTCCAGTTTTAACGCGCGCACATGCATATTCTCTCTCGAAAATACCAACGAAAATTCAACTCCCAATAATTTCCTCTCTCGAAGCAGATTGTTTTCTCTAAATATAGATGAAGCCTGCCACTCGCACGGGCGCGCGCGCGCGCGCGTAAGCCCAACGTACCGAAAGAAAAAAATGCAACGCAAAAGATATAGCAACAGCTCTCGCCTCCCGCATGGCTGGCTGGGAAGCGCTCGTTGCACCGTATATATCTCCCGCCTACGCTTATAAATAATCTTCTAATCAAAGCGCGCGATCATTTGCGCACATCTCTCTCGTATAGCTGCTCTGCTGTCGCTATTATACAGCTGGCTTTTTTATGGCCAAGGTTAGTCACAACAATGCGAGCTTCATTGGAAGCGAGAGGAGAGTGTATTACGTACGTATACGCTAGATAGTATAATAGGGTGATATCGTCATACTAGTATACGAGAGACAAGGAGGCGCTTATTGCAGCAAGCACATCTTGTTTGAGTGCGTATGGTATATCTATACAGACATAAAATGTATAAAAGTGAGGCGACAGAGAGAGAGAGAGAGAGAGAGAGAGAGAGAGAGACGAAGAGTAACGGCTGCTGACGCATTCTACGCGCGTTATAATATGGTACAGCAGCAGCAGCTCGGATGGAATTTATCGAGTTGAGTTGAGATTTCCAATGACAGTACAATATGTATGTACAGGGAAATTTTTCTCAACTTTACTTTTCCTGTTCATGCGTCATTGCGCAATTTAGTCTTGGATAAAAAGACTCTTTGTATTTTTATATTTTTATTTTTATTGTTTTATCGCTATCCTATTGTGTGTTATTCCTCGATGTGTATGCACGCAACGCTTCCTACTGAAGCACGTAGATCGATAAAAATAATGCGCTTCGCACATTCACGAGGCGCATCGATTTTCACGCGACAATGTATTTATTATATTATCCCTCGACGACTGCGTCTATTCTGACTGTTGAAAAAAAGTCGACTCGCGCGCGCGCGCCGCGGGTTTTATTTTTCGTTGTATACATCGCTCTCTTCCTCTCTCCCGCAATGGCGGTTTTTATTTTTGTCTGTAATATACGGTCTGGAATCGATGACGGCACTGAGAGCTGCCGCGCAGAGTCACGTCATTTTTCAACGTAAACGACACGCGTGCGTTTGTGACACATTCCCTGCAAAAGGATCGATGTCTCAAGATGTTTTGCAGACTCGCTTGTTACCGCCGTGCGCTAAGGAGGAAGAGGAAAGGGGGGTATGTGCGAGTAAAGATTTATAGGCACCAGAGAGATACTCCACTCTGTACGGAGAAGCTATATTTAAAGTCCAGAGGTTGTCGCTGCGATTTGCCGCGGCTATCCGACTGCTTTTGTCGTAAAAATGTTTGCTCGAATCGACGGGGGCTGTATATTCGTGCAGTTATTCTCACTTTCTCTCACTGTATTTCTCGATGCGCCGCTGCGCACATAGTTGCAGGACTGTGAGTAAATAGTGGCATTATGGGAGCTTTACTAGGGGCTATTGTTTGTACGGTATTGACACGCTGGGTTTCGAGACGAGAGAGAAAGAGAGCTGACTACCACTGACCTCTCCCCCACGAGGCACACGCGGGAAAGTTTCAGGGTCCTACCTGCATTTTTCTACTCGGTTGTACTATTATTGACGAAACATTTCGTGAAATTTTTTTCACTAATTTGCGGAAATCGACAAGGCACTTAGAAATAGTGAAGATTTCATTGACTTTTATAGTGACCCGTCTTCTCACTTTAAAAGCGGTATACTTATGGTAATTTAGAAAGAGGGAATCTTAAATTTACTTTCGATACATTCAATGT
This sequence comes from Apocrypta bakeri, assembly GCA_018906985.1. NCBI lineage: Eukaryota > Metazoa > Arthropoda > Insecta > Hymenoptera > Pteromalidae > Apocrypta > Apocrypta bakeri. Next base: position 1,075,517 of record JACCIA010000016.1, on the reverse strand, counting down.
ATTTCCACTATTAATTGCTGAACTGTTCCTGGCTACTTGGAATTTAGTGAACATTCACCGATTTTACTGTAAGCTGGGGTATAGTTGTATGGAATTCATTGATTTTCTAGAGAAAATTTACCGTTTTCAATTTGAAAATTATTATTTCAACCAGTGATTTTTGCTCGTATGAATATCCAGTTTCTCTCAATCGCTATACATTGTAAACGTTAAATAGTGCAAGTCTACTTTTTAAAAAAGTATAAGTTATAAATATGAAATGTAAAATTATTTCACTTTGAAAAATATTCACATTTCATATTTATAACATTTTGAAACGGCGAACATTCACTGCCAAACAATAAAAGTTCATTATTTCAATTCTAGAGAGAACAATGTCGAGACATTTTTTAAAAATTCCAAACAGATTTACGTTAAAGCTATTTTGAGTTTTCAGAGAAGAGTTTCAAAGAACAAAACTGTAATTTTATCTAGATAATATAAATTTTGCTTTTCCTTTTTTCTCTCACCCTTGTCCTTCGGAAAATAATCATTTTGTATTAGCGTTGAATGTGCCAAACGATGTGTAACTTTATCTTTCAGTCTTTGACCTCCAGGTAGAGATAAGTACTACTGTTCACTTTTTTCGAGAATTTCGACTTCGCGCTCTAAAAGCCAGTGGCGACGGGCTCCTTTTTCTTATCCCGAGCCTTTGTTTTTACTTGAGTTTCTTTTAGAGCCGCTATAGAGAACTTTTCCGTAGGTTTTTTGTGCGCGGGAGAGGTGTGTCTAGTCTTTTGTCTTTTCTGCGATGAGACGAGCGCGGAAGTGTGCTATGTCGAGAAAAATGAACGAGCGGTGATTTTTTTAAACTCAATTTTCTCAAATAATTGATATTGCTATTGAACAATATTAACGAACATCGTGACGTAATTGAAAATCAAGTGTAAAAATACCGAAGGAAAAAATGTGAAAAAGCAATGGTGAACTCGTGTAGCGGGCTTCGGTTATAAAAAAAGCGTTAAGAGCCTGGCTTAAGTCGATGGTGTGTATACATAGAGAAAATCCAGCATCTCGAAGCAAAGAAAAAGACAGTAGAAGAATTTACGAGCTAGGTTGGCCTCCTCCTTGCGACGTTATCGCACTACGAGAGTCTGGCCACCAGATGCCTTTATTGCGTTGCTGCTCTTTTCCCTCTCTCTCTCTCTTACTCTCTTTCTTTCTTTCATTCTTTCTTTCTTTCTCACTCTAGTCTCAGAGAGCGCCTTTAAAAGCTATGCGCATGATTCAGGTAAAAACTCTTTTCTAATGCTACCGGTGATCCGCAGATGTTGACGCGTGCACGACACGTGGTGCAACTCTGCGGATGCATTTTCTATTATAGAACGGGGATTATGCAAATTTTTCTCGTGGGAAAAGAACGAGATTTCAGGGATAGTTTTCTGTTTTGGCAAAGCTGTAGTCTATTGGCAATGGTTAAGAGCAGCTACTGATGCATCGGATGTCTCAGTTTGCTTTTGGAAACGCTGGAAGGCGGAGGTGTCGAATCGTAGAAAAAAATACTTAAGTGCGTGAAGTGCAATTACTCTCGAAATCCAAAACAACGATAATCCACAGTTGGGTCGTGTATTTTCAGTGTTTGTAGAAGCTACAACAGTGCAATTACGAAAGAAGTAAATATTCACTGTTCGAGTAAGCTAAAATAATTTGCTTAATGGATTTAATACATTTTTAGAAATAGCTCTTGATATCATTATTCACTTTTGATAAACGTTGACTTACCACTGCATTTGACACTGGTTACAAATCACAAAGAAAATTGTTCAAAGTTATATTAAAATTCTCATTAGTATAAAACGCGTGTGTGAATTCATTTTTATCTAAATAAAACGATTTACAGCCATTGTAATGATAATACTGATAATTAATACTATACATACACGAATCTTTCAATTGCTAAGAATAAATTGTTATTTAAATGAATTTGCATAATTTATTGCTAGTGATATATAAGGATAAAGAAATGTCTTGTAGTCTAATATGTTTATTTATTAAATAGAAAATGTGCATTCACTTTGGTTAATATTAAATATAAATGACTACATATCCATACTATCAAGAGGACTCAAAATTTCACCATTTCTAATTTAGTACATAATAAAATGAATTTTGTTCTCACGTAATAATGAATAGTCGACTAATTCAAAAGTGAAAATAATTTCTCTCCCGAGAAAGGTAAATTCTTCACGATTTCAGACGTAGACATTACATGCATATTACATAAGAGACTTGTATTATGCAAACGAAGTAACGTAAAAAATGTGTCTTTTTGTTACAGAATGTGCCGGAAGATAAGATAAAATTACCAGAGTGAGAAGAGATCCACGAGCCGAGGGATCGCTATATGTAAGCATCGAAGCTCGGGGGCTATAACTGTCTATTACGAGGATCGATATAGGACAACGCGTGTAAAGATCCACGTCACACAACGTGCGCGCGCCCTCGCGCAATTTACAATCTAAAATGGTCATACTAAAATTAGCACGCGCAAGAGACATGCACAGCAATTTATATACCGCGAGATCTATACACACGACGTAAAGCTTGTACAGCTTCCATTATTTCGATTACAAAGGCTCGCGTGACTTTATCGACCCGATTCTAATTGAACGCATACGAGTGGCGCACGGAAACTCGAGCGATTTTCGACGAATAGACTTTAGCCGGGAAATCGTATGGATTATCGATCTCGTATTTGCAGATCGACAACATTGACTCAATAGGTGCTCGTTGATGTCTTTATTCAGGTTGGCACCGGCCACGAGGAGCAAAAATTAGCATCGAGTCAAGAAATAGTTATGGAGCTAATAATTCTGATACAGCATTGATCCTGTGGCGGGAAGGACGATTCGTCGCTGACGATTTCTATTTATTGGAGAAAATTCACTGATTCAAAGTCTTGGCAAGATGGGCAAGTGTTGCAGCAAACGGCAGGAGCCGCAGCCAATCGGTAAGAGCGTGGCTTCCGATATTTTCGTTTTTATGCCAGGTACGATTATTGTTTTTGTTTTGCTTTGTAACTCGTTTTTAAGTTCTGCATACACGCGAGTTTCGTGATATTTTTTTGGGGTTAGTCGTAATTCTGCGGAAGGCCTTTTAAGAAGGTGAAAGCGCGCATTCGACTTGATAAAGTTTACTTCTTTTTAAATTCTTTTGGGTCAAGTAGGCATTTTTGTTTAAATTATTACCATAACCATATAAATTCTTTCGGAAAATAAAATACTGGTTCTCCGCCGAGAAGGTAAACGTCGATCAGCCGTAATATCGGCAAAAACGTACTGCATCGGTTCATTTTTTTTCTTCTTCCAAGACTTTCCTGCTTAGGCCCAAAGGAATTAAGAATAAACGCATTCGCAGTCAAGTGACGAAAAAAAAAGATTATTTCCGAAAAGCAACGTTTGTACCATGTTTTATGAAAAATTTTGTCGAAACAGGCTACAAAAAGGCGGAGGTCGGAGGTTTGAACTCGAAGCACAGCAACGGAGGTTCCCTAGACCGCTACACAGCCGATCCGAACCAGAGAGGTGCCCAGGCGCGCGCCGACATCATCCGGCCCAGACCTACGCCCTGTAAGCAGCTACAGCTGGTCCATGCCCAGTCGATGCAGCAGCCGCCCAGTCGTAAGGCTGTCGGCGGCGGCGTCAATGCATCCGCTCTCGTACTACCGTCGTCTGCATGTGTGTATCAGTCTATAGAGAGCTTTTAACATTTTTTTTTATATCCAATCACGACGTATTTTATATTATATTTTTGTCACGTATAATCAGCCATCGAATTTTCGTCATCGATAGTAATCGATAGAAATGAATGAACAACAAGGAGGTTTGTCGTAACCGCTATTGCCTGCAGTATATATATTAATATTTTGCTAAATAGTCATCGTTTTAGTTCGTCGCAGGATTCGAAATACTGATCCGTTCATATGAAAGAGAGAAATTGTTTAATGTTTAGATACAGTCGTGGAAATAATTATTTTTATTCGCATTAATTCAACATCTATGCTACATATGTTGCTTTATGAACCTTTTTCAAGGTAAACGATTTATTTTACGTTTTCTAAACTCTCTCAAGCGCAAATCATTCGTCAAATTCAGTTTTATACGTATATATTAAATATTTTTAATCGTCATGCACGCGAATGCTGTCGTTATATTTTATTTAGAAATTAGGTATTAGTCATTGTGTAGATAGTTGGCTGTAATATCAGTGTAAACCCGTATTGTACGAGCTATATATAGCTGAAGGAAAAAGAACGTATAAAAATCTTATATAAATTCGTATAAATTTCAGCTCACTCACAAAGGGCAAACAAGATCGTCGTCGCTCTCTACAATTACACGGCTCGCGAGAGCAGCGATGTGAGTTTCGTCAAGGGCGACCGCATGGAGGTGTTGGATGACTCCGAACCAGACTGGTGGAAAGTTCTGCACTTGACGACACTCCAAGAAGGTCTCATACCTTGGAACTTCGTCGCTATCGAGCGATCCGTTGAAAGTGAAGAGTGAGTTTCTCTATCCGATATATAGATACGCTATTTTAGCGAAGTTCGTTTTATTATACTGGAGTTCTGTTCGTTTCGTAGTTGGTTCTTCGAGAACGTATCGCGCAAGGAAGCTGGCAAGTTGCTGCTCGTTGATGAAAACCCTCGAGGCACCTTTTTGGTCAGGCCTAGCGAACACAATCCACGAGGTTACAGTCTATCGGTCAAAGACTGGGAGGAAGGCCGAGGACACCATGTCAAACATTATAAGATTAAGCCTCTTGATAATGGCGGCTTTTTCATCGCCACGAACCAAACATTCCCGACTTTACCCGCCCTCGTTATGGCATACAGCAGTGAGTATACGGCTTCTCTTTTTTTTTTGTGCACGCGAACATCGAGAAGCCTAGACCTGATCAATTTATCGATTGTACGTGTCGTTTTATCTTCTTCAGAAAATGCATTGGGTCTCTGTCACGTACTCTCCAAGCCCTGTCCAAAACCACAACCGGATATGTGGGACTTGGGTCCAGAATTACGTGATAAATGGGAGATCAATCGTAACGAAATTCAGCTTATTCGAAAGCTTGGACACGGAAACTTTGGCGAGGTTTACTATGGCAAGTGGCGAAACAAGATCGAAGTGGCTGTTAAAACCTTGAGACCAGGCACTATGTCGACAGAAGCTTTCCTACAGGTAAATCGCGTCAATCGAGTCTAGTCGATCTTTTGATGCACAGCGTTGCTCATCGATCATTGTCGTTTTAATGCGCTGTAATCTTGCAGGAGGCGGCAATAATGAAACAATTCCGACACCGGCATCTCGTCGCACTATACGCGGTTTGCTCCAAAGAGGAACCTATTTACATCGTTCAGGAATACATGTGCAACGGCAGTCTTTTAGACTTCTTGCGCACTGGAGACGGAAAGTACATGCAGTTTGAAGATCTAATTTATATAGCTGCCCAGGTGGCCTCGGGTATGGAACACCTCGAAAGTAAGCAGCTTATACACAGGGATCTGGCAGCGAGAAACGTCTTGATCGGCGAAAAGAACAAGGCGAAGATCTGTGATTTCGGCTTGGCGAGGGTCATCGAGGATGATGAATACTGTCCCAAGCAAGGCAGCAGGTTCCCTGTCAAGTGGACCGCACCGGAGGCAATCGTTTATGGTCGCTTTAGTATCAAGAGTGACGTTTGGTCTTATGGAATCCTGCTTATGGAACTTTTCACCTACGGACAAGTTCCTTATCCAGGTAAATTCTTAATAACCTTTTCTCATAAAATTCTCAAACGGATACAAAATAAAAAGTATATACTGATAAAACAACTATTACATCCACGTAGGTATGCACGGTCGTGAGGTGATAGAACAGGTTAACAATGGCTACAGGATGCTTAAGCCCGTTAATCATCCGTTACCCGATAGCATATATCGTTTGATGCTACAGTGTTGGGACGCGACGCCGGAAAAACGACCAACATTCGAGTTCCTTAATCACTACTTCGAGTCGTTCAACGTAACCAGTGAAATACCTTATCTAGAGCCACCGACGGACTGATACATGGCTCACCATGCTAACGCTGGTCACTTAGTGCCACATCACGCTCACTATCATCCCCATAACATGAACTGTGCCATGGAATTTTATGGTATTTACTGCTGAAAAATTGCTCCTACTCTCTCTCGCATACTTCGATTCGCCAACGTGATTTTAAACAGGGCCCAAGGCTACTGCCACTCGACGAAGAACTCTTTCTTATTTAGAAGATTCCGATTGAATTTAAATTTTTTTTTAATAATTCAACGAAAATACGTTGCTTTCGTTATCTTTTTGGCAATTCGTGATTTCAAAAAGTCGAATTGTTTCTATCCATGATAATAAGTGGATAAAATGTTCAACTACGTAATTATCAAAATACTTAAGACACAACCAAATTGGACTCTGCGACTAATCAACGATTAGGGGACTTCATGTGCCATAAGTGCGTACGCTTAAGTTATCTGTATACATTACATGTAAAATGTATGTATGTATATATGCGCACAACTTTAGTAATTGCTTTGTCTTTGAATCTCAACATAAAATGTCGCACTGAGAATCGCCATGACATAAGAGGGAGAGAGAGAGAGAGAGAGTTAGTTAGCGAGAATCGAAGAGTTCATTAATCTGTATAAACGATCTTTTCGAAGTCATTTTTACGTGATTTTAAAATACGAACTCGAAGAGAATAAAAACGAAAGCATACGTTTTAGTAGTAATTTTAAAAAGTATTTATAAGGAGTAGATCTGTTTCGAATCGACAATTACAAGTAAAATGCATTAAACTGTTAGGATAAAATAGTTACCGTGTAACTGCGAATTAGTCTGTTAGAGGCAGTTACAATTTAAATGAAAGAAAAAATAACTGATATAAAGGTGTTGCATTGCAAGGTGTAAGAGTTAAACTTAAAGGATTTTCCTAAATATTTCAATCCTGCGACATAAAAACACTCCGAGAAGTGGACTATATTTATAAAAATAAATATTCGAAGAGACGAGTAAATTCATTCTAAGAATGGATAAATAATCGTATACTGAAATATTGTAGAAATCTGTTGATCATGTTTGAATAGGGAATAAGTCGTGGTAAGCTAATGCATTTATTTAATACGACATACGTAATAATCGATCCAGTATTCGTACACGAAACTTTTTTTATTTCTCTGTGATTCCTAACTGCCCATGATTTATGATTTATGACTCCATAATGAAAAATTATAGAGCACAAACACTATTTTATTAATATCTTATTTCACTGAAGTTCATGCAAACATTCATTGCTAAAGGAAATGCGTTTTAAGTCGTTATTTCTAATTCTTCAATGTACTATTAATAGTTTAGAATGAAAACTAATAATTATTAACTGATGTAAGTTCGGATTGCATGACGAGTTCCGTGTTAATATTTTTAATAGCCATTAGTTGCTCTGATATTTCGAATGACTGCAATATTTTAAATTAGCAATAAATACTAAATAAAGCTTAAGCGTTGGAAAATAGGTAAAGACTAATACTCTGAAATTTTTTAAAGCAACTTCTATTTTCTTTGAACACTATACTGTACTAGAATGATATTTAAACCAACTATTTCGATAAACTTGGTATTGCTACGTATAAAGAAAAAATATGTTGAAAGAAAGTTCTTATAATTCATAGTATTCGTTTAAAAAGGAGATTTAGTGAAAAGGTTACTAATAAAAGTTGTAGGACGCGTGCTCGTTAAAAATAATTCATCATAAACTTAGTACCAACGTTTGTTTATAAAGCCAAGATAAACTTTAAGCAATTGATGTTATACTTAAAAACTATCCATAAAAATATTGAACATTTTTTACTCAAAGTATACCTCCAAAGGCATAATAAATCCTAGAGCAGAAGTTATTAGCACAAAAAATGTTAGTCTTTGAAGATCAAGAGCGCCCTTATATTTCCTAAATTCAATCCAAAATGCCAAAGCTGATATTTAAAAATGCTAAACTTCAGACAGATTGTATCCTTAAATATCATTGCTGGACAATTATAAACACTGTTTTTATTTTTTAAAGTTGTTTTATGACTGCAAATTAAATTGTTAAAAAAGTGTATATATCGTATTATATTAATACAAAATGTAAAATATCATTTTGTATAAAAATCATTATAAAATGTATAAATAGTCATTTACAAGTATTTTTGATGTAAAGAATATATATATATATATCCACTATATACATTCTTTACATTATATTGAACTAAACTGAAATGATGTATTCTTCTCATTAAAGTATGCAAAAAAATACATTTTTTACATTATTTTTGTCCAGTAGTGATTGCATTAATAAAGATACGTAAATTAACAAGTTAGTGTTGTGTAACATGCACATGCGAAGTTAACCACCAATCAACGTGTTAAAAACATATTAACATTTTATAAAGAAACTAAAATGGGCTAAAAAGGTAATTTACTGTACGCAAGTACGCCGAATTATTTAGAATGCATAAGAAAACGAATGTTTCATTTCAATTAGAAAACTAAATTTTGTCATTAGATAACAGAAACACTTACGATGTACAGTCATTTATTTTTAAAATACCAACGAAAAAATTGCAAACGATTAAAAAATGAAGCAATTGAACTTTTGTCATCAAAAATTGAAACAATTTAGCGCAGTACTCAAAGTACGAATTTTATATGCCAAACTTTTTATACTCGTGGAATCAAGTATATTTTTCTTGTCTAGTTTTTCCTTAAATCGAGATTTTCATTACTATGATTTGTACGCATTATTATACTAATATTATCTTAGATAATATTTAGAACATTTAAATTAAAAAAAAGAAGAATGACTAATATTAGACTAATATTAGTATGTATTCAAGTTTTATCCACGTTAGAAAATATATTGAATTCGTAAGAAATTTAATAAATTGAATAATATCATGAAAATTTGACTGACTTTATAATATAAATTTAAACATTAAGGTGCAAAACTGAAAATTCATTATTCACTCTAGACTGTCAGAATCGAACTCTATTTTTTAACGTGGGACCAATTTAATTTTTCCATTGGCACACATTTTAATGGGATATTCATTAACAGATCAAATAGAAACAAACATTCACGGATACAGTTTTTAAATTAAATCATATACTCTGGAAAATGACTGCCACTTTAATCTTAAGTATGAAAAGGGGATAAAAAATGTAACAACAAAGATTTTTCAAATAGAAAAAATTTAGACCATAGAATTTGATAAGCGAAAAGATTCAAAGACATTAAAAGTTGTAAAAAAATAATCGGACGTTAGCTTAAAATTGTTGTTCGATAAGATGAATCTTCTGAATTAGTGCTCCGTAAAATTATAATTTTTTTTGTTAAAATTATCCAACATGGATGATTAATCATATTTTAATAACGTGTTTTTGTAGATAGTTTTGTATTCAAAACGTTCAACAATGACATTTTTATCCAATATCTTTTTTCTGAGATTGAAAATCTGTATTTAGAAAATATCTCCAGTAATAACGTTAATAATTTTGTTTGAATTTTTTGTATTTTATACCTTTATACAACAATTTCTATTCGCTATAGTGTTTTAACGAAAATGTATTATTATTTATATATAAACTGCATTAACACTTTAATAATACGTGGGTAATAACGATTTTTATTATTTTTACAGATCGTATCTGTATGTTGTTCTTGATGTTTTATGAACAAATCTACAAATGCTGTAAATTTTGCATTATTAACGGAAATAACCTCCTATTAAGTTTCCATTATCAATAGCATTAGCTTTGGCACTATAAAAACTGATATTATGTACTTGGCGTATAAAAGAAACATCTGCGTACAATGTAAGCTATGATAAGTGTGCTCGTTAGAACAAAAAAGTTAAAAAATAATACGAATGAGTTTAATTGGTATATTCAATTACTTTGCGAGCAGTCTAATTATCTTTTTTCGTTGTATAACTATGAAAATATTGTAGAATTATTTAAATAAAATAAAACTGAATACTTTTTATAGATAAAAAAGGCCTATGGAAAGATACTGTTAAATGTCTTACTTTAGGTACGCAGATATGTCAAGATGAATGCTCGTAAAGTACTTGAATATACTGAATTTAACGTCGAACGTAATTTGTAATCGAAGAAAATTATCTCACTTCTGTCCCAGAGCCATATCGAAGTAAATGATTGCGTTCGTTAGCTCGTGAAACTTAGGTGCAAATTCAAATAAGTCGAAGTTATTTTATGAAAATATCGACTATCATATACTATCTCATGTATACTTATGATTACATTAAGTCCTTTTCTCCGGTGAGAGAAAATGTTTCCGCTTTTTCCTGTACGAAATGTTAGTTGGGTATAAACGACGAATAATTATTGTCAAATTCAAAGGGAAAAGATAAAAAGAAATAATAACTATTTTTGCTCGAGCCAAATAAGCATAGCGAATTTATTATGTGGATTATTAGTGATATTTTTATCAAAGTCGCAGCAAAGGCAAATGTTGAACGATTGTTGTTGATGAGCTCGAAACTTTCCGCAGGAGGCAGAGTGACCTCCTACATTGACTCGCTCTTGGAAGCATTGTTGCATAGGTTTACTTTATCGATTCCCTCCTCGGCTTTTTTCCGGCACTAAGAAAAGATAAACAAATTGACTTGTACCTAATGAACTATAATCGACGACAAATTGTAAACACTGAGAATCGACTTTATCTCAAAAAAAAAAAAAAAAAAAAAAAAAACAACAACAACAACAACAACTCACTTTAGATACACAATTGGTGCATAATTTGTGTATTTCAAAAATGTACATGGTTTTGAAAATTGTTTTAAATCAAGACAATATTCTACGCCACTAGCATCACATGTACGTAAATCCATCCGGGTGGTAGTTTTTTCCAAAAGAAGATGTACCGTTTTAAATCTAGTGTCTATTTTTATCAATTTCACTTTCACGTACGCTGAATTCCAAATATAGAGGTGAATATTTATATAATGCGACTAGTTAACTCGACGTTGTGACACGCATTTTGACTATTTATTCGGCGTCAATTATCTTTTCCTCTCCGAGACACCTACAGGCAAGAGAAAAAAAACACAATGAATAAAGTGTGCATAGAAATGGCGTATTCGTCGAGTCGTTTCGTCGTACTCCGTCAAATCGTAAATGAGGGTAGATTTTTTCTTTAGCATTATTAAGTTGAGCAGTTGTCTTCACTCGAAAGTACATAATTATTACTCGTAGCACCGAAGCTTGTAAACGATATTTTGAATGATAATTTCTTCTTCCTAACAGATTGTAAGAAGTGACGTTTCAGAAAATGTTAAATGATTTACCGTTCAATTTGTAGAAAAATAATTGATTCTTTTTTTCCATCATATTATATTTTTATCCGCGGTACTTAAGAATTACCTTAAGAATTACCGGTGTGCATAGATTGCGACGAGTCGCAAATAGAATAGCGTGGAATATTAAAAAAGAAGCTTTGGTCAATATTTTCTTATCTCGCGTGCGTATTTAAATTCAGATCTATGAATTATTGAGACCGTATTAATGACAAAAAATTATTACTCTCGCCGGCAAGACAATGCTCGACTCGACAAGTTGTTTGCTCAGTGCTGTATGAAAAGAAATATTGAAAAATTCGTGGTAATTTGTATGGGTTAAGCTTATGAGAGAAATTTCGCGATAAATCTGTGATATAGTGGCAGACCTCAATTTGTAAATTACGAATTTACGGAGCGAGCTTAACGGGCGATGAGTCATTGAGAGTAGCATCGGTCTACATTTTTCGTTTCGTCAGAAAATCTATCATTTCAAACTAAAGCTGCTTAAGATATGCGTCGATATTGTAACGACTGCTATTCAGGTACAAGAAAACAAGACACGGCATTTGCGCGTTATGGGTATAAAAAAAATATTTCTGAGAAAAGAACTTGGTATTTGCAGATACAGATTGACTCTGACTCAACAATAACAAAATGAATCATTCATTGATTTTGTCCGTAAAAACATGGTGACGGTGATAAAGAAAAGCTTGCATGGAGAAGCAAAGTTGACATTAAAAGCATTTCGTTGTGCACTTTGTCTTTTTAATTGCGCTGTAATTATTGCAGGAAAGCTTATTGATTTTTTAGTATTTCCTTATTTCTCTTAGCGACGCTGTAGTACACGTTCTTTCGTGTGCGCGGCTGCGCGCTCGTGTGAACGTTTGTGTGCGTATATGTGAGAAAAGAAGTCGTTCTCTTTTTACTTTCTTTTTTACAAAGAAACCTTTGAATAATCAAGTTGGTTAAGGGTTCAATTAATAAGATTGATATGATGTCGTCATTGTTTATGTACCAAAGTTTTGTTTATATATTAAGTAATTATCTATTATTTTGTAATATTAATATATAATTATTATACGCATATGGAGATAAATATATTATGTATCATAAGTCCGAAAGTAAATATCGTTTTTATTTCAAATCTCATCCACGTCCTTTTTATCCTTTATAAAAAAATATATCGATTTGTTGTCAATTTTAGCGATGGATTTATATATACATAATGTGCAAAATTCCAATTCCTCACTGGATAAATTATACTTTTAATCTGAAAAGAGGTTTGGTTATACTTTATAGATTTAGACGCAGAAATTTTAAGATTGCATTTATAAAGTTTATTCTTCACTGGTTCTCATAATATCGGATATATACATGACTGTAAGAAAAAACATTCGTATAATATGACAATATAATAAAACCGATTAAAAATTCTGAAATAACGAAAAGTAATGCAATATGATCCTTTAAAAAAGTTACTAATGCATTAAGAACTTGGAGTATATAATTGTGTACATATCAAAGAAACTCTTTGTTTGATCGTTTTGTCGTTTAACGTATATTTACATGTTTTTTGTAGTCCAGCTAACGAACACGACTGCAAATTATGGTTAGTATAAAGATGTAGTCGAACTATCGCTGCATTAATCAATATAAAGTATGCATACAGTCTTGATAAAACTAACTATCGGAGCTTTAACTAATAGTGTTAAAAAATAAAAAGTACGTTATAATATTCAGAACACAAGTAATAGTTAATACAAACCAAAGCCTGCTCACTAAACTTTTAATCTACATTAGATAATTTAGGTACCAAAAATTAAACTTGTAGTATTAAATAGTGATTATGCAGTTCATGAACAAAATCAGATCCTTTTAGTAGTTTCAGTAAATCAGTACAAGACTAACGTGCGTGTAAGTGTATGTATGTAAATGTGTGGATGTATGTATGTGTGTGTTCGTGTAGGCGTAAATGTACTTGTGATTGTGAGTTCGTCAAATTCATGAATACGCGCGCATGCGCAAGTTTATTTTGTGACCTTTTACTGGTTATACAGTAATAGTTTTACAGCACCTCTATAATTATCCTTCCATATTGTTCATACTTGGTTCAAACACCAATTAATCTAATTTCTTTTTTAATTTTAGCTTAGGTTAAATGAATATTTAAGTTTAAAACTCAAGATTATCATTTACTTATTTTAATGGATCCATCTGATAAAGTTATAAATGAACGATTTTATTAGTTTGGTTTATCAAATGTTTGATAAAGTTATTTATAATTAATTTAATTAAATGATCTACATAAAATATATAATATTAATTTTTGAAAATCTTAAAATATTTAAAATAAATAGAAATGTAAGCCATCGAACTTTGATTTCTGTTTAGTTTATATCGTAATTACTTTTGTTTATCAATCTCTGGATAAAGTTGAATTAGTTTTTCATTCTGATTAATTACCAAATTTATCATAAATTTTAAATCTCTGACAAATGTACAATTTCTTACTTAAGGTATGCTTTTCAAATTTCATCTAAATCGAAATGACGCGTTGAAATTTAAACGCGTTAAATAAAGTGCTGATGAATTATAGTAATAATTAGCCCCCTGAATAATACTTATAGTGCCAGTAAGCTTTAGTAATGTCTAGCAATGCACTAAAATTAAAAAAGAACTTGCTGTAGTAATTCCCAAAGAGATAGCACTTTATGAGAGAATAGTTAAATGTACATCATCTCAGCCATGTGTGACATCTTCTTTGGAATATGAACAAATTCTTCAAAGTAACTGGCGAGCTCATCAATGGTTACATCACAAGGTGGCGGCGATATTCGCGCCTGCACTGAACAAGTATTTGAACTTGATGGTTGCTGTCCATTGGTAGAGGAGTTCTGTGCATCCGATGCTTGCCCACTGCTTCTCTTTAAACTGGGCATAGTATTGCTTCGAGCTCGCTGAAAACTGTTTGCCTGATAGTTTTCACAGATGCTGGTGTCATCCTTAGCTTGTCTGGGGTTTGGGTTAATGTGAAGGGATTTAAAGTCTTTTGTAACTGAACCATGGCCAAATGTCCTTGATTTTCTGCAATTGCAAATACAAGAATGTTACAAATATATTACTTAATATAGTTTAATATAAGCAGTCTACACGATACTCACTGTGAAATACTAAGTTTGCAGGCCTCTTCAAGAAGAGTACTGGCATGATTATCATTCAGACAAGTGGGATCAGAACTGCAAAGTTTAAGGACGGCTTCCCGGATAATGGAGTTCTTTCTTGGTTTATCCAATGGAGAAAGAGATTTTCTTTCATCCTTTTTGGATGGCTTGAAACGCGTTGTTGTTTTGATACCCCTTGGACTTTCAACAGGGGATGCTGGCCTATTGGGTAAAGATTTACGTCTCGCTAAACGTTTGCTGTTAAGGCGGAAAGGATTGGCCTTTTTTGATTCATCACATATAGATCTGAAAGTAAAGAAAGTAAATTGTATTAAAAATTTCCCTATTTAGTTAATAAAGTTTGTATTTACAAATATATTATTTTTAAGTTTATAGTTTTCAATTGAAAAATACAAAGTTTTAGGGTATTCTTGTTTTAAATCTGGCAGCTTGCCAAATTCTTCTCCAACTGTTTATTTACACTTTCCCATATTTCTGTGTTTATACGGTCATTTTACTTTACAAATTCTGAACATTATTAGTTCATTTAACATTTATACAACCATATATATTCTACAAACATTTCAGTCCTAATTTTTTCAATCTATACATCGCATATTATAAACAAAACTATGATTCGCTAATTAAACATTCAAGTCATTTGAAAATCGCTACTTGCAGACAAGATAATAAATAACTAAATATTTTAAATGAAAACTTGCCAAGATCCAATGTGAACGGTTTATTTAAAGCGACCATTCGTCAGATGCCTGCACAAGAAATAAAAACCAACTGACATACAATACAAATCAACAAGTAAAATAGAACAAAAACACAGTTAACAAGATCCAAGTTTCATTCGCACCAATAACTATATCTTGTTAAAAATAACAGTCGATGAAAAGAAGGAAATCCAAGAGACTAGGTGCTGTGTTTACACCGAAACCATCACCTGCTGCCCTCTTTATCTGTCATTCCCAAAAATTCTCCATTACAGATCAAAACATTCTTTCCATCATCCAGTCTCACGCAGCTGCTCGTCGAATCGACGAACAGAGCCAAAATTCGTCTGCAAAGTATCTTGCAACATTTTGGAACAGAGTAAGTAAGCATGTAGAATATTAGCGCAGAGCGCATCAGACACACAGCACAGCAGACGTGCGCAGCTCGATAAACAAAAGAAAGCGTCGAAACGCTCGCTACTGACCTTGTAAGCGCGCGTGACGTTATAAGAGCGCGTACACACGCGCACATACACACGCACACACACACATACGCACGAGGCGCAGAGAGTAAAAGATTAAGAGAAAAAAGCAATGTAAGCAAAGGAGGAACTGACCGATGACAACAGCCCGCGGATAGCCTGCGCTCGATCTCGAGCTTCTCGAGGCTGGCGGGCAGCAGGAGCTCGTCCTCGGCCATCCTGGCGCTCGCTGCCCCGTTGTCCGGGCTCAGAGTCTGCTCCGAGCCTCCCAGCATCTCGGCTCGTTTGTCGTCGTTCCTGTCCTCGTCGTCCCACTGGGGCAGACCTCCTCGCTGAACCTCCGCATAACCGTTCGCGCGAGGCCTTGAAAGCAACTCGCCTCTTTTTTTCTTTCAGGTTAGGACTGCTGTTGTGTATTCGTTTACTTCTCGGCTTTAGCTGTACAGCCTTCCGTTCAACTCCCGCGGAAGAGCGAATTGTCGCGCACTAAAGTAGCCACCGAAAGGGTACGCAATTCCGGAGCGTCGACTCGCCCTTGGCAATTTTCCGAGGGCCTCGCTGCTGCTGTCGCACTGTGTAATATCTGTCTGCGATACGAGAACGAGGCAAGTCGACTGCTTGCTCCTCTTCTGCGTGTATTTTCTTTCTCGTCGACTGGCCGCTCGTACAACCAAATAGATATTCTTCGACGCCCGCGAATAACCGACCGAGAGAAGACGCGATGAGACATATACCTTAGAGTGATGTGCCAGATAACGCGTAGTAAATAAACAGACAACTGCGCGCAACTGCCATCTTGACCTGCGGATGGCGCGACGAATTTTCCGGAAACGATGACGAGTCGCGAGAGTTGGCCTAGCTTCGTGCGCTGCTGCGCGCTGCTGTTGGCTGTGAGCTACGAGCGTGCAAGAGCTGTGATGGCGAGGCGCGAGTTGGTATGCGTCTCCAAGGGGGGGGGGGGCACCCGATCACCATCGGAGGGGGGAATTTCGGAGTCGCGCGCGCGCGATTGACAATGAATCGATGATTTTTCAAACAGGCGTATTTCTCCTTTTATATTTCGAACTCTTCATTTTTACGCTTCAATTAGGTTCTGTCTGCAAAAATATTCCAGGTGGAGATACGAAAATCTTTTTTTTCTTTCATTTCTATCCCATCGATGCTATTGATTCCTATACTATACGTGTTTAAATCTATTAAAATACAATACGTTTAAACATGTTTCGTCACTAGTTTTGTCACACGTTCATTAGTTTATTACATTGATCGTTGTATTTATTATTAATATATGTCAAAATCTCGTGATGTGAAATGTAAAGGTTCGCGCCGGCGCGCGCAGGGCCGGTCTGTAGAGTCCAAGAATAAATTATCCTAACCAAATTGAAAGAAGCGTTGACAGCCAATGGTTTTGGTCTCGAAATCACCCTGAGTGTTTACAAGGCTAACGAATAGATTTCAAATGATCCGAATTGAAGAAATAAAAGGATCCAGACGAGGATGTGAATATTAAGTTTTTTTTCCAAGCCAAGCTGGACCCGTAGGTTAAGTTGCCAAGATGGAAGGAGAATCAAAACCTATTTATATCTTTAAAATTATTTTAGGTACTTTTGCATGCATTTTTATTTTTATCTCGTAAAATATTTTATTCTATTCGGGTCAATGATCGAACTTATGTTTGTTTTGCAGCCGTAGCCTGTGGTATTTTGCACCGATGGCACGTATCAACACTGTTTGAGAATGAAAGGCATTTTTCTCATTTATCGGAAATGGAGAGAGAAATGTCTTTTAGGACAGAAATGGTAGAAATTGTACTTGCTTATTGTATATTATGTAAACTCTTTGTCATATCTTTTATTGATTATATCCACAGGGAATGTACTATTCTTATTTTAAAACAATCGCCGAATCTGGAAGTTTCTTTGAAGGAATACATAGGATACATCATGATAATCTGTCAGAATATCCAAATATTATTAACGCTGAAAGTAAATATAATTTAGGACCAGAGGTAATTTATTATTTACTCGTCAGTTTTTGATATGGTACAATCAAGTTTTTATTTAATAAATGAAATATTATAGGTCAATATTGGTATGTTTTACCATATTATAAAGTACTTGGATCTATTACCAAAGCCCGTATGTTGGCAGGTAAATTAATCGGAACTTTAATAATTTATCAACTTAAAACAATGAGTACACGTGAAAATGAAAATAAATATTTCAGATTGAAAGAGGAGATGGTTTAGCATCTATTACAAGTTGTGAAGGTGTAGGAGTTCCAGTTTATTTTTATTTGGAATTCGTATGGTTGTGTACATCAGTCACTGGTTATACAATTTTTCTTTATTCTTCAAACTTGTGTGGATCTATTGGAGGTGGTATTATAGCGATAGCAGCATTCTTTTTCAATCACACCGAATGCACTAGAGTACAATGGACACCATCTTTACGCGAGAGCTTTGCTTATCCGACTCTTTTATTTCAAATGTTCATGATCACAGAAATTTTAAAGAAGAAGAAAAAGCCAGATTCATTCTCTACGTACTTGGTTTGTACTTTATAATTATGAAATATCTAAATAATTATATTGATAAGTATTTAGATTTAACACTTTTTAATTTTATGTTGTAGGATTTAGTTCTGATTATGGCTTTCTCTTTACTTAGTTGGCAATTTTCTCAATTTGTTTTTGTAACCCAGACTGTTGCTATGTTGATTCTTCAATGGTTCAAGATAATAAACAAAGAGGTGTATAATTTCTATTGCACTGTCCACATAATCTCAGTGACAATAGCTATTGGTTTGACAAACAATGGCTTTTTAGTAAACTCTTTGCACGTGGCTTTACTCATAGGAAGTTTTTGTGCATCGGAATTAGGCAAAGTTCTATCAAACTCTATTTATCCCACAACGGTGACCTTGCTAGAAATAGTTGTTACATTGCTTGGCATAAAATTCTGGCCAATATTTTGCACAAGTGACTTTGATGATGAGCACATTTTTAATATTCTCAAATCAAAAATGTCAAATTACAAAGACTTCCATACAATGTTGTACACCTGTTCAGCAGAGTTTGATTTTTTAAAGTACGAAACATACGAAGCTCTAGTGAAAACATTTTTACTACCCATAGCGATTCTTTCTGGTTTTCTGGTGCTATACTATTGGTATAGAAATCTGAAGGGTCAAGGTTTCCCAAATTGTATAGAACCTCACGTAGCTTATAATATTTTACAAACTGGAGCATTTACTATAATGGCAATATTTGTCATGAGATTAAAACTGTTTATGACTCCACATTTATGTATACTCGCTGGATTGTCTTGTAGTAAACGTTATCTAGAGAAATTAGGAATTAAAAAGAAGGCTATGAGAGGTGCACTAGTTGCACTTCTGCTTGCGATGATGTCCTACAATGGTGTACAGAGGTTAATTAAAGAAAGAGAATTTATTGGTAATTTAAGTTTCTCATAATAATAAATATATTAAAAATTTTTCTAACAAAACTGATCTATGAACATGTTTAAAGGTGAATACAGTAACCTAGATCAAGAAGAGTTACTTGAGTGGGTACAAACAAAAACTCCAAGATCTGCTACTTTTGCCGGTAAAATGTCTCTCATGGCAAATCTCATGTTAACAACTAGAAGGCCAATAGTTAATAATCCATATTACGAGAGCGAAGAAATGCAGTATGTTTAAATTTTACTGAGATTAAAATGGATTTTAAATTAAAAAATATTTTAATTATTTGTACATTATCTTTTTACTCTTTTTAGAACAAGGACAATGAAAGTTTATGAAATATTCAGTAGAAAAACTGTTGGAGAAGTTCATGATACTTTAAGAAAACTACAAGTTGACTACATAATTATAGACGAGGCTCTTTGTTATGGTTATGGATATTGGTATAAAACAGATAAATTTTAATCGTAAACCATTAATAAAGGATTCTCATAGTAAATTAATAAATGTTTTATCTATTTAGGAAACCTGGATGTAAAATGCTAGAATTATGGGATTTGGTAGACAATGGTAAAGGTAAAAGTGAAGGAAAAATTCCAGTATGTCCAATCCTTTTTCGAGGAAATGCTCATCCATTTCGTCGAGTTTTTGAAAATCGCAGCTACGTTGTTTTGCAGTTAAACTATACTAAATATCTTGAATACAAGCCAAAGACGATATTGTATACTGCCTAATGAATATGTGCCTAGGAGAAACAAATGTATCTCCTTTTCGAAGAATGAGTGATAAAAATGCCAGAGAAATATTTTTACACTTGAAATGTAGAAAAGAAATGTTCTTTTTTGAAAAAGAATTTTTTAAGTCATTTGCGAATTTAACATTTTAATCTATATTATTAATATGTGCAGCATTATTTGGACTTTTCTACTTTATGGTTATATTATTTAAGAATGCACAAAACGCTTTTCAAAAGTTATATTATATGAATATTTATAACTTGTTGATTAATTATTCATGGCAGCTGTATATATACATACATGATACATATTGTAGAGCAAGAGTCATCATTATAATTAAGTCTTATGCAATAATTGATTGTAATGTTTTATGCTACTTTTTGGAAAATTGTTTTATTTTGTAATGATCTAAAATTTAGCAATTGTGTTGGTTTTTTTAATAATGAAATTATATTTTATGAAATGAAGTAAAAAAATTCTACTAGTAGAAAATCTTGATAATATTTAGAAGTACTGCTATCAGACACTGCAATTCATTTTTGTGATTAACTAAATGAATCATTGATGATTCTTAAATTCTTAAGAAAGTATTTTAATATTTATCTGCATCAAGTCATGTATGTGCAATAATTCATGTAATATTAAGTAATAATAAATCTTTTGCGATTGTAAAATACAGAATTTACTTTTAATAGTACCTAAGTGTAAAAGAATGATTATATACATTTAGTATTCACATACATTGTTTTTTAGAATTAATTTTCTTCTGGCCAAGGTTTGGCAATTCCTTGTGATGTTCCCATTCTGGATGGATCTTGGCTAGGATAATGTATTCCAGTAGGTGCTGTACCTGGTGGGAAAATAGGCGGAGCTGCTGGTGGTCCAAATAAGAATGTTGCTGGTGGCATTGGTGGAGGAGGAATCATTGGTGGTGGCATCATGCCTGGTAAGTTAAAGAAGTTGTTTCCTACACTCTCTGGTGGAGGTGGAGGAAGAGCTCCTGGTAATCCAGGTACAGGTTCCAAAATTTCTCTAACTCCTTCTGCTGCAGAAATTGTTTGTCGACCTTGAGAACGTCCCCATTTAATATTAAGACGTCTGCCACCAAGAATCAATTTGTTGAAGGTTCTTTCAGCAGCAAGTTCAGCAGCACTTCGATTGGTGTACTCAATAAAGGCACATTGATTTTTTGATACCATTGTGACTGATCTTATTTCTCCATATTGATAGAAATGGTCTCGAAGAGTTTTTTCTGTCAAGACTTCCCCTATGTTACCTATGTACAGTGTAGTTATAGATGTATCCTCTGGTGGTTCAAGTTTGGGCATTGCAGCGGCTCTTCTCATTAATTTATCTGCCACTGGATCATTAACACCATAATAACGGTCTTTAATATTTTGATCTGCCAAAGGATCATCGGGATCTGTAGGTTTCTCATGCCGATATGGACACTCTTCTCCTCGTTTACATTCTCCTTTAACCCAGAACGAACAAATGTGTGGTCTATTTCTTTTATAGTATGGGCTTGTTCTTGCAAGTTTCATCAACAAATCACTAGCAGCAGCAGATTTTCCCACAGCACCAGCTGGAGTTGTAGCGTCATTTTTACTAATTTCATTATCAATATTTTGCACATAGTACTCCTTATTTACATCTGAACGAGGTATGTCATCTTTAATTTTCAATGCAGCATCTCGTACTTGAATAGGTAATCCGTATTCTAAGTCAAGTAGGCAAGTTTGACAAACATTCTTCAGACGACTGCAAGTCTGACAAACTTCTGTCTTCTTAAAACGCATCCTTGCACCAGGGCACCATCTGAATACAGTGAAGGGTCTAACGCAAATTTTGCATTCCTTACCGTATTTTTCTTTCGTCTGCAAAAAGAATACCAAAACGTGAGTATAATAGAGAACCTAACCTCATTTTTCAAAAATACACATTTTTCTTCGAATCAATAAAAGTGAGAAATAAGTGTATACAATAAATCCATTTGCGAGTAGCTTTGTTATTTTGCAATAACTATTTAAATCATTAATTAAATTCCAGATATTTACCATTCGAATATACGGGTTGTCTCCTAAACATGTCTGACACAAAATTGGAAATTCCTACAAAAAACAGTTCATTGAATTAGACAAGTGAAAAAAAAAAGTATAAACTTGTTAAAAGTTGAATTATCAATAATGCGTACAGCATCTTCCCAGTTTTGTCGATTGTATGTATTTGTTGTCTTGGACATAGACATTTTGACTTTTGGTTATGTCGTCGTTTACCCAAGGTTTTTCGTTGAAATATCTTATGAACTTTGTATTTAAAGTAAACTCTTCGCAAGTAGACTTTTCGAACAACTTTTGTACGTAAAAAGTAATCGTTTGTTTATAAACGATATTGATAAATCACATGGAGGACACTGCGTCTCTGACAAGTGACACAGGCACACAAATCTCACAATATGGCTTCCACAACGATCGCGACGTTGCGATGATACAATCATTGTATTACAATGATACAATATACAAACTACTGAATCTAAATTGGCGCCACTGGCGGGCTGCACATTGATAGCTTACGCCATCTGCTGTTTTTTCTGGTAATAATTAATGCGTTATTTTTGTGGCGCGAAATTTGAATTTTTTGATAAAATTCATTACAAACCAAGAGGGATTACTTTTTAAATTTGCATATTTTTTCATTCCCTATTCAACAGTATTGACTATTCTGTACATGTAGTGAGTATTAAACAATGAGAAATTTTTAATACTAAGTTGTCGATGATTCTGATACTATTGTAGTACTTGAAATTAAAAATTTGTTGGAAAATAAATTATTAGAATTGCATATTCAGAAAGGCATTAAAAGTATGAATACATTTAATTATCCATAAACTTTTAATTATTTTGGAAATGCATTTTTTAATAAGAAAACTCAGTTTCTTCAAGATTACGCAGTATTATCTCATATTCTGAAGGATTTTTAATATTTTACATTAAAATGTGATCGGGTTGCGTTTAGTAAATACTCACAAAATCCGAAAGGAAGAAAAATACTGCACACTTACGTAAATATAATGGTACTACTTTTACATAAAAGTTCATGCTTTTGGCTCTTTAATAAAAGCCGGAGGCTATTCGTATCACATTTTGCATTAATAATTGATACTTGTTACATGGCAAATTTAGCTCATTGAAACATACTCAGAAACTTGTCTTTACACGTTATTGTGTTTCACTCATTAAATATAACGAGGTATGGCACATCTATATAGCAAGCCTTATTAAAGGCATACGATAATTTACGCAATACAAGTTTGAGCAATGTCGTAAAGTAATAAATCATTTGGTCGCCCGAACAATCGCAATAATTATTAATTAGCTGCAGCAAAAATGAAAAATCTTCATTAAAATCATCAGCCCTAATGGGAGTGGGGGGTGGGCGGAGTTCGGGGAGCTACCCTTCCCGCCATCCAATAAATGCCCCTCACGTACGTCTCAAACGGTCCTTTGAAGGGCAGAGAGGGGAGGGGGTTCAAATTTACCTGTATAAAAGCAGATGTAACTGCTACTGTGGCATTATTCATCGAGATTTCGACGTAGAGTCAACCACGTGCACAAGTGTAACACTCCGATTTGAAACTTTGCGGCAGTAGCGATTCGCGGTACGGCAAGATGGGCAGAAGGAAAAGCAACCGGAAACCACCCCCAAAACGCAAGGCTATTATGCCGTTGGAACTGCAGTTCGACTGTCCGTTCTGTAATCACGAGAACGCCTGTGAAGTACAGTTGTAAGTGTTTTTGCTATCGATGTATAGCTGTATATGTAGTTTTCTCGCGAGTGTGGTATGCGTTACAATGTAACAGTGCGCGAAGTATGGGTGATTTTTTTTTCGTAAACGTAGAATTCAGCTCGCGTTCTTGCGAGGTTGGAATTTTCACGTTGACTGTGTGTTTTTCTGTACAGAAAATTTTTTTTTAATTGAATATTAAAAACCGTTTATGAACGATTTACATTCTATTTTGAATATTGCTATAATGTAAGCTGTATTTACGTAATGTTTGTTACATAAATGTAAAGCCATTGAAAGATACACTTTTTCGGTAAACAATGATTATGAACAAGCTTAGTTTGGCATTAACGCGCATTTAAACAAATTTCCAACGATTGCAAATTAAATTATTTAAATATGTGCATATGATAATTAATGTAAATTTGTTTTGTTTACAGGGATGCAGCCAGAAACACAGGAAGGATAACCTGCAGAATTTGCTTGGAAGAGTATCAAACTCGTATCAATGCTCTCTCCGAAGCCATCGACGTGTTCAACGATTGGATAGATGCCTGCGAAGCCACTAACTGATGGAAAATTCGAAGCAATAGGACGTTTACTGTCCTACAATATCATGTGTACGTTTTGATGAAATTGCCAATAAATACTCACACTTTTTTACCCACAAAACAGCCTATTTTTTATTTTACCTTTTCCCATATCGATGACAATGGTCGAATTGACATGACTTTGGAGAAAAAAAATTCACTCGTTTGAATCGGATGTTTTTATTCGACGTAAACACTGATAGAAAAGTTCGCTATATCTTTAAGAAAGTATATAAATTGAAAATGTGTTTGTTTTTCGTCGGATAAATATTTTCTGGGAACTATTTAAAAATTGTTATAATAACTTTTCTTGAGATTTATAAAGATGTAACAACTAGATCATCATTGTTGTACCAACGGGTCATCATTACGGAAATATGATTTTTCATTATTTGATAAGAAACCAGATCTTAAGTAAAAGAAGTAAAGGTAAATTAGAATAATTAAAAAGATTATTTTCATTTGGCTGAAAAAGGCTTTCAGTACATAAAATACCATTTCGGCGACTATAACAGTACAGTAGTACGCATATATATTTGTCTAATGTCGAATTATCCTCGGAATTTTTTATTATTTCAATTAGAACGAAATTTTAATTACACGATTATTGAAGTTACGCTGCGGGAATAGCCGCCGAAAAAGTCTCATTTCACGGCTGAGCTGCGACTGTAAACGAATCAATTTGAATCTTTACAACCGATCGAGCATTCGCTTCTTCATCGCACAAATTAACAAGTAAATTAACGATAAATTCCTGCCGCTCGTTTTCCGTCCAAACTACTATCCCACAATAGCTTGGCCATAAAAGCCCACACGCTTTCCTCGTATACATTCTAAGCGCGCACCGCAGAACGACAAAGTTGAACGCAATTTCCACCTGTCCATCGCAGCTTATTTATACACTCGCGCAAAGTATATATCCGAATGGAAGTTGGGCTCAAAATTTTAACCGAACATTAAAATTCGATTTATACGCGTATACATATATTATACACACATCGAATAGATGAAAAACCGTATTCCAGCAATTACGAATAGACTGCCTTTAGCGCAGCGGCGATATCCACTGCACCTTCACTCCATCGCCGCGCTGACCCAAATATGAAAGCCGCTGCGCTACCGCCACTGGTAGCGGTGTATTACCAGCCTCTCGGAACAGCCGCGTGTCAGTTTGTCCCCGGCCGCGGGCTGCGAACGACCTGCGATCGTCTGCGCGGACGCGTGCGGCTTTTTTTTCTTCTTCTTCTTCTTCTTCTCTCGTTGCCGCAATTTTTTCCCTTACTTTTTATCGAAACAGTAATAACAATAACAATAACAATACAATACGGGAAAGTGTGGTTATTACGGTCTGAGTGAGGATCGCGAAAATTTCAACCGGTTCGCTCTCCAGTACAAGAGGGAGAGAAAAAAGTTAATAAACGTCACCGAGAATGCAGCTGGAGAACCTAGTCGTACGGTCCCCGCGAGCTGACGAGTATGTGATAATTCGCTGAAAGAAAAAACAATTCCCAACGAGTCGTCGATCGAGTCTCGAGGAGGAAGATCGATGCAGCCGTTGAAAGTGCACGAACGAAGATCGAGAACCTGCGGCTTTTAATGCTGTGGATCGACTTATTATCGTTCATTTTTTTCATCGCCTCTGCATCGTCGACGCGCGACAGTCGCGCGAAATTTCAACTGTCGCATAACAGTGAGTACACCCGAAGAGTTGCGCTTTTGAAATCGCTTATCGCGGCTTCACTTATTACGATCTGTGTGTCAATGTCTACCGATATACACACACATATATATATATATATAGAGAGAGAGAGAGAGAGAGAGAGCTTGGGTTTATACCTGTTACGTTGCATTGCGCGCCGATTTTACCTTTGGCTTTTTGCGCGCTCTTTCTCTCTCTTTCTGGATTTATAGTGTATAGCGGATTTCTTTTTTCGCGCGTTTCGCGCCGCTACTGTGAACTCGACAAGTTTTATGTGTATATATATATATTTAACGCGTTCAGCCGGGGAATTGTGTTTTTATCGATCTTTATTCGGGAGTATGTCTTTAAGCCGAACTGCCGCGAAGATATTGAAAAATCGGGCCGCAATTAACGACGATATGAAAGCGCACTTAACGCGAGTTATATAGCGAGAATAACGTTTATATTTGATGTTTTTATTGTTTTAATACTGTTACTTATACTACATTTTACAGTATAAATCGCTAATGAAAATATCCGGATTTGTCGCTAATCTGTTGTCGGACGTGCTCTATAATTAACATGAAAATTTAGAAACTTCCTGTATAGTTAAGATTAAAAATTGTACCATAGAATACTAAATCTAGATATTCTCCCTTTGCCGACTCACAGACCGAAATGCCTTTTAGGATATAAGAAGGAAATAATCTGATTGGTTTGTTAAGCAGTAAAAGATTGACAATTTAGTGAGCTATGCGTGTTTCAAGACATTTTGAAATTTTTTCCATAAAAAATAGACGGTTCCACGATAAATAACCAAACGAAGCTTATAAACAAGCTATTACGTGAAAATTTCTCATTTCAATTAATGTATCCCATACAAACGGAATTTCCATTCGACAAGTTATGCGATTCACAAGGATCGTTTCATTCAATGACTATACAGCACATTAGACGAAAAATCGAGAGTAAAAAAATTATTTTTCATTTTCACACGAGTAATAGCTGTGTTTAGAATGTAATTACTCGAGGCTCGGCGCGGCGTTAAAAAATGTAAAATATCGCATTCGCTTGGGAATTCGCGCATAAAAAGAGTATTCGGCACATAGGCGCACATATATACAGGTATACGCGTGTAGAGCGAGGGAAAAATCGAGGACGCGCCGAAAAGCATCATTCGCGCATTATGCGTATATAATACACTCGCGCGGGAGAGAAGGAATTCGAAAGCAGTCGCCGACATTTTTCTCGTATTCTTTTTCGTCTTCGCGTGTGAGCTGAGAGCAGCTGCGCGCATAGGGAGATTAGCCTAGATAACCGCGACGAGGTACACGGAGAAATCGGCTCTTCGCGTCACCAAGTTCAACGAGTTCGACTGCTTCGTTTTTTTTGCGCTCAAGCCTTTTATTCGAGCTGTCGTGGTCAGTGACCCGTACGAGCGTTGTTGCTTTGCAAAGTCCACGGATGCTGATTCTAATCTGAGCGTTATTTTATCGTTTATTATTGTACATGTGCAGTGGAATATTTAGCTTGAAATTAAGGGGTTGACGTCGGTCCGGTTTTTTTTTTATCGAGGCTGTATATTTTTTTGTTACGATTTTACGTTATTTTTATTTTTCTACGTATGCGAAAGGATGTTTCATTTTAACTATGCGTTTGTTTACGCGATAGGATTTTAGTTGCAGGTGTGATAATATCGAAAAGTTCAGTGACAAAGTTCTGCATTTCTGAATATTTACTAACTGAAAATTGCTTTTACGAAAGGAGACAATAATATTGACTCGGATTTAAAAAACTTTTTAATTCATGTCAATATTTTCTTGATAGTCTATACTAGTTTTTAACGTGCGATTTAATTAGATTAATTTATAAGAGATTTTGATTAAATAATCGTGTAGTCCATTAAGAATTTTATTTTAAATGATTCTTTTCGAATGAGATCGGCTTGGTTCTTTTCTCTTGCAGGTATCTCAATTTAGTACGGGAAAAAATATTATTCGAATAACCAAAGAGTCGAACAGCAACATTCAAATTTTCTGCGCGAAAAATAACGAGCAATCGAATTACACACAAGTTCCTTTTCCTATGATTAGTTGAATCCGATGTGCATGAAAAAAGACAATACAATCAGTTTTCAATCGAGTTTTTTTTTGGAGTAATATACCTGTTCAAACATGCATGACTGGATCTCTCTCACGCATTTGTCATCAAAGGGAAAATATATCGGTAAAAAATCGCGTATAAAAGTTAATGCACGAGGTATAAAAAAAATTTCATTCCTAAAGGTACAAAAAATGTGTAATATAGCGTGAAAAACCGCCGTATACGTGGCTATAAATCCTCGCAAAAAATACACCATAAATCGTCCATAACCGTACACAGGAGTTGGTCAAATTATGAGGTTTTTTTACGAAGGAACTTCACGTAACGGACAGTTTATCGAAGAGTAAAACAGTATCATAATGGAAGTAACAGTCTACACCGCAGAGACGTTAGGACGATAAGGCATACAAATTGCATAATTATTCGGTAAATACTTATTGACCTTAGTCTAAACTACGGCCGATACAAACTCTAGTCCACGTGCATCGTGCATTCGCAGATAACGATATAAGGTAACCGAACGATGAAACATAACGCAAGACTTGACAATGCAAACATAAATAACAATCCAGCAACGCGTCCCTTCTCGACTAATAAAACGGCTTTTCTTGCATCCAATCCCCAGCGATGCGAAGAGATAATCTTCTCTCGTAACGAACTTACAATTCATTAAGCTACACACTCATACTTTTATATATACACAAGAGCAAATGAAAATTCCTTTGTGCATCTCGGAACGCCGCTATATCGTACTAATTCATTTCACCGCTCTTGGCTCGTTATTATAAGCGGCGACGCGCATACGGTGGCTGTTGCTGCAATTTTTTTTCTCATGCGCTCTTCCTGATGTATGCTCTTTGCGCTATGTGACCTCCACCTTGCGCTCACGCACGAGTTCGCACGAGTTCGCGCGAGGATTGCGATGAGTCGCGATTTGATCTGCGGAGTATATTGTGTGTTTATATATAGAAAGAGAGAGGGAGACGTGCGATGATCGCTCTTTTGTACGAGGTTTGCTGTTGGTATTTTTTTGTTCGCTTCCTCGGAGAAAGAACTTCGTATGCATAATAGGTAGGAACGTTTTAAGTTTTGTTCAATTTCACTCGAGGAATATACACGTTTTGAGGTAGACTGTAGAAATTGGAATAGGACGACTTTAGAAAATGTCTACTCTCTAAATCTGAAATAGTGAAAATACGCTATTTCGTAGTGTATATTGATTATTTGTAAAAGTCAGAATGGCGCTACGACGAAAGTGGCGAATATGTATTCGTTGAATAAAAAAAATTATTTCTGAATTATAAAGTGCACATTCACCATCTTAATAAATCTAGAATAATTCAAGTAATTATTTTGGATTGAAAATAATGTAAATATTTTCAACTTTTGCTTATGAATACTGCTCTATTTTTCAAACGGATTTATTCATTTTTTTCTCTTCGGTCAAATTTATTTTTTTACTCCTAAAATAACATTTTCGTAAAGTTGTGAATAATATCAATATTCAATTTTGATAAACTAATAAAAATTCTTGGAACGCGGTCTATTTGTATAAATGCAAACTAATAACTGATAATCAATAATAATAATGTGTTCTAAAACGTTCAATTATTGTTACGCGTTCATGAATCAATCCTGATTTATAAGACTGCATAATTAATTATACGTGATATGTAATAGTAAAGAAATGTAGTATACAATATCTATACGATTATATTCTTTATTATAAATAGTCCGTATTCGCTATATTTTAAAATAAATTTTGTTGACTCTGCCAAATAGTAGAAAGTAGACTAATTTACGAATAAAAATAATGCCACTGTCGATATTAGTGAATTTGTAATTAATTTACTAAAAGAGAGGATTAATGTGTATTTATAATCTGAAATTTTTAATACTACGAATTTTTTTTATATTTTATATAGAAATATTTATTTTTTCCAATGCGCTCTTTTTAAAAGATGAAGCTAACTTTTTTTGGTTAAATCAAATTCTCATTATTATATAAGTACCTAATAATGCACTATAATTTATCCAAGTGTTTCAAGTGTTTTTTTACGTAAAGTCTAATCGATTTTACTTTTATCGGTTCATTTTTCTCCAAGGGATGATACGCAATATGATTATTTTAAAAACGACTTTGATTTATAGCATTTGTCAACGACATTTTTCGGAAAAAATGAATATAAACAGTAAATTGCCAATGGTTATCCGTTTATCAAAGATTTTACGTTAAATGCATAATACGCCGGATATGAGTGCTTTGGGAAATGCTAGACCTTTGTTGCAGTTTCTTAAGTTGCACGTTTCGAAAAGTGCACAGCGCGTACATCCATAAATTTTTTATTTTAATAATATATTAAACGTGGGAAAGAAAAATGAGCTTGGAGGAAGCTGCACGTGCCGCGGAAAATGGCAGTGATTTTTATTTTCATCATCGAAATGAAACGAAAATGATAATCAGTGTATAGTGAAAGTATAATAATATTCTTACATACATGTAGTGTTGGTTATTGGAGATATAAGTGAAAGCCGATAAAAAAAAGTCTCCGAGATTGATTGAGTAACAGGATAAGTGCGCATATCCATACGTGAGCGTAAAAGCCTTATCTACAATATGGAGTATATATGGGAGAGTTCGATGTGTTTCCTTATAAATATATAAATACACTTCCTACAGGTTATTTAACCGTCCGGTTGCTACATTATGATGCGGCCGTTTTTACAATCACGCGTATCCGCGTGTACATATTCGTGGATGCTGTAGCGTATATATTTTCTTATTTTCTTTTTCTTTTTCTTTCTTCAAACGCGGATATATTTCTTGGATTCCCTCGGTTTAATGACTTTTTTTCACGTGAAAACAATGCCATATTCATTTTAGTCGTATGAGAGATGACGTTGAGCGCGCGATAACTCCTTTCCGGCGCGTCTACGTGTATAGGTATACAATAGATATATACGCATCGTGATTTAATTGACAAAGCCGTGAAAAATTCGACGAACCACACCATTGTTTCGGATTTTCTCGTTGCCGCTATGAAAACGAGACGTTATTTAGCGAGCCTAGTGGGATAAGCAAAATCAGCTACTCTTTGTTTTGCTAAACTAATATAGTCTTCAGGGAAAAGTGTTTTTGTCATTATCTTATATATATTAATTATTCTAATGAGCCAAACAAAATGCTTTTTATTTTCATTTATGTATACAAATCTTTGCTACTAATACATTATTTTATCATTTATTGCCCTTCTTTGAAATTATTGAAAATAAAAACATTACTCACTATATTTAGTAAACTAAATAGAAAAAAGTCTTATACGTATAATTAGTTATGCAAAATCATTCAGATCAAAAATTATTGTTGTGCATGCAATTAATCATTGTATACTTTAGAACATTAAGTTCATTGACATTGATATAAATTTATTAACATTTAACACCAATGAAATGTTAAAATCACTTTCAAGTAATTTTTCGAAGTTTATTAACAGTGAATAATTCTATATAATTGACTGTTGAATGATTTATAAATTAAAAAGATATAGAGCGACGTTTATAAGCAAAAGTTAAATGTATTTATGTAGAGTAATTTATTTATTTTAGGTAATGAATATGAACTTTTTTTTAGTAAATCGTTATTGTTGCTCATTCTAACAGTGAGTATTCGATATTTTTACATTTGCATCATTCTGACTTTTATGAATAGTGACTGTAATCAAATAGTGAACATTAATTATTTTAGCTTAAGCGAACATAATTTTATTATTTTGACCGTTTAATATGCAAACTTGAACGAATCTGTGCTACGATAAACAATGCCATTTTGTACAGTACCTTGTATCCTAAAGGTGCATAAATTTATTGGGAAACCTAAATAATAGACTTTTCGATGTGTATTGCCACTATTGGAGTAACGACGTTAAAAAAATGTCTTATATCTACATGATATCGTGTATAATTATGTACTCTTGAACGGAGCTTCATCATTGACAATTCTTTACAGTCATTTTGTCCTTCGTTCGTTGCTTCAATTACACCTAACTCGCGCGATAAGTGCATCAAATGAACAATTCTAAATACTTCTGAAATTAAGGTCACGTTCAATTAAAGCTCGTTACGCGCGAATGGATGTTCTTCAAAATCGACAACTACAACGTATATCGCATAGGCGCTTAAGGACAAAACAAAAAATGCAGTGCACCGTCCGGTAGATATAGCAGTAAAGAATAAAAAGAAGAATCTAAGGCTAATGTCTATGTGTATCTAAAAAAGAAGCGTTTTCACGATCTCGGAAATTCAGGTCTCTCGTTCACACGGCCGCGTTTTTTGTTAACGTGTCCGAACCGTAATTCAACACACATCTGTATTTACGAGCGCGTAACGTACACGTTTATACCTATAATATATAACGTTGGGACGCGACTACCGACCGGCTAATTGCTAACTGCAGAGGTCATAATCATGGGTGTGATCTACTTGAATTCTGGCGCAACGTTTGCTCGCTATACTCGTTATATTTGTGTGATGTAAGCAACTTCACCGTAAATATATATGTATATATATTATTTTTCTCTCGTGTTCCAATATTTTTTCCTTTGAAAAACATTGTATGCTCGATAATTGCATCGTTGGACTTTTCTGTAAATGCAACGCAGTGACAAATGCAGATCGGCGTCTTCCTCAATTTTCTCAACTGTCCTCACCGCCAGATTGCGATCTACAAGTTTCGACGGTACAGCTATTTGCGTGTATAAATTGTCGTCGGTGAAAAACGCTGTAAACGTCGAAATAATATCCAGTGTAACTCATCGCGCGCGTATAAGTCGTGCTTCGACCAATGCATCGATTCATTTGTTTACACGCACGCCGATTCTAAGCGTCGCGTGGCATTTGCATAATTCGCTCGTATATTCCTGTGCAAAGATGCGCAACTGTGCAAAACTGTGAAAACTTCAACTGCATCTGTAGCTAAAGGCAAGTAGATATAGGCATACCTACAGGCAAGCTACATCAGAGATGCAGATTGCAGTTATTATAAGCGTATTATAAGCGTATTATAAGCGTTGCACAAGCGAGATGATGTTACACGATCGTTCGCTATAAAGTATTATTTTCACTGTATAATACACACTCGCGGTGCATTATGGTTGGCGAAAAGAGAGTAAGTATACATAGACGTCGGCGGCGACGAAAAAGTTTCGTTTTTTATATACGTGCTACGCGTAGACGCGCTAGACAAGACCTAAATATGGGAGACGGTGAAAGTTTTTTCACGATGTCTGCGTATCCGTGTGTGCACATATCTATACATACGCAGCTTCGCGTGTACGCGTGAATTTTCGACGTTGAAAATAAAACGGACGCGCATACATGCAGCCACAGGAATATACAATAAATCTTATCACCCGATTTGCGCAAGGAGTGTAATAAACAAATGTATTCTGCATACACGGTTGAAATTTATGAAATTTAATCTTTATACGTACACAAATACAGAGATGTGCATTTATCGAATTGAAAGAATCGAGCGATGTACGTCGAAACACCTTCTCTCGCATAACAATACAACCGTATCCCATCTGCATATATCTTAAATCTCTGTAAGCTCGAAGAACACGGCATCGCGGGTCAACCTCGACACGAGAGTCTGTTTGGTCTGTGTCTGGCTCACGATTGTGCGATACGATCCTTTCGGATCGTCCCGCGTCAATTCGACATAAGCGAGGGCGCGCGTAGCGACTGTGACGAAATTCAAGACCGTTCGCCACTAGATAGCACCGCTTCATGCCTATATAGGTATACTTGGGCCGATTTTCTACCGCCGAGCGCGTAGTTACCGAGCGTTCGAAAAAAAATACTACACTGTCACGCAGCAGGTTGCGTCTATATGCGATGAAATTTTATTCTTTCTTTTTTCACGACTATTATATCGTGTATTATGTGGAGAGAGAGAGAGAGAGAGAGATAGATAGATAGAGAGAGATAGCTATATACATAGACACACCAGTAGCGATAAAGTTGAAAGGCCGAAGCGATTCGGTAAATTGTTCGAGGTGTCTGTAACGATTTTCTGTAGGCGTGTGAATATATATAGGTCTTTTATTGCTCGTAAGACGGATTCTTGGAATGAGCATTTAGTCCGACAGTTATTTCATGTTTTTACTCTCGTTGTGTTCGTCTATCTAGTCGGTCACTTTTGACGTATTGTTTCAGTGTAATATATATAAATATATATATAAGTCGGAACATCTGCTGAAGTGACATTTCAGCTGGATCGCGCGGCGGCATCCGCGTCTTTTATATACATTCGAATAGCTAGTCTCTCGGGCAGTAAAAAAAGCCTCTGTAGCCTAAACCTATACCTATACTGCACGTAACGATGCAACTTTCTACTCGTTGCGCCGTTGCTCGGCTCGTCGGTCTAATTTATCGTACGGTGAGCAGCCGTACACCACTATATAGCAACCTATATTTATACAGTTATAGGCGCGCGTGAATTTGAACTGAGCGCGCGCGCGCGCGCGCGAATCGTCTCGAGGTGGAAATTTTTCTTTCGAAAAATTCTTAATCTTTATTTGCTTTCTTTATCTCTCTGCGAATCAGCACATTTTATCATAAGTGCGCGAGTCTTGTTTTTTTTTTCTTTAAACTTACATAAGGATCCCGTGTATGTATCCTTATGTAGACTATACTCCGTACGCGCACATATATCCGATCGAAAAAGTTGCGAAATTCTCATTGAGCAATACCTGGAGTGGTGCAGTGCACCTACGGTGAAAATCAATCGATGCTTATTTGAGAGAACCCGCGCTCGCGAAAATACTAGAACCTGTACTCTCGCATCTATATATACACCTATGTAGACACTAATAGTTATATACCTTTATACATATATAGATATATACACACACGCGCGCGTTGATCCTTCACTGCGCATACCCGCATAAATGCCGTTTCTCTCTTTCTACCATTGCTTCTATTACTACGTGTATGTACCTTATTCGTATATATATATATATATATACGTATGAGTCGATATACTTTCACGCGCTCGCATTCTTTCGCCTCTGTATAATAATAGCGCGCGAGTTTCGAAAAAGAGAGGCTGATGCGAACGCGCCTGTTCCTTTTTTTTCGTTCTTTTCTTTCGGGTTTACGATCGTCATCTCTGCATATAACTGTATACCTATTACAGTCGCGCCACGGCTACGGCTGGCTTTAAAGTCCGAATTATCGGTCATTTGACTAACTTAGTCGATTCGAGTGAAAAGCTCGAGGATTATCGTACCCGCGAAAATAAAAAAAGACTATACAGGTTCCCAGACAGTTTATCGAATTTCACTTGCACTGAAGCGTTTCTCCAAATACGTCTACGTTTATAAATACATCTGCACGGTGCATGCATACGTTACGTATCTCATATATAATAAATACGCAACTCGCAAAACTTTTCCTCGATCGCGGTAATATGCTGTTCCCTCGGCAAGAAGATTCGGCAGTTTACGAATTCATCTAGGCATTCAGGTGTGTAAATAGACTGAAAGAAAGGAGCGGTGGCGTTCCACTCCTCGCTCGCGCGCGTCATTTGCATACGCGGCTTTACCGTTATCCAAGACGAACCTTTTTTTTAATCTCGAATGAGTTTTGCACTAAATTCTACCAACATGATAATATGCATGAGTTTCGATTCCGATAAAGTGTATATACTAATATATATATATATATACATATACATTGGTACACCTGCATTTACATCAACAAGTTTCCAGGATATTAGGCCACGCGAAAAGACGCGCCTATTCGGTAAATATATATTGTATATATATAATTACACGGGACGATCCTTCAACGAGTTTTTCAATATAAATCATTCGATCAGTGTTTTTAATACAGGAGTGGCTGTATATCTACAGCCCGAAGTGACTGTCGACGGCAGACCTGTATAAGCATTGCATAGCGCAAACGCGATTCTCCCGCGATCGCGAGAACCGCGCGTTTCTAATCGCGGAGCTCAGGCATCGCACGACTCATCTCGATCCGAGGATCGCTTCTCTCTCGTTTCATTTGGCCGCTCACAAGTAAGAAAATGGAAAATCGACGCGCCTATACGTGTTGTACACATAAACACGTATATCTGTGTATATACGCAGACTTTTGTAACGTTCCTTTGTAAACTTACTCGCGGTTCTCAGCTGTGTGCGCGCATCTCTTGGCGTATAATATATGTAAAGGAGAAGAGACGCGCAGCGAGTGCTTCGACGAATAAACTGATCTCCTGTATTAAGTGTGCACAGATGTAACGTGTAACAATAATAATAGATATATAATAAGAAGGCGAGCGAGAGAGAGAGAGAGAGAGAGAGAGAGAGAGACATACAATAAGTATATATAGGTAATAGGACGCTCCTTGAATAGCTGCGCGTGGGAAATCGCCGCCAGTGTCAACGCGCGTAGTAGTCGATCCTTTCTCTTTTCTCGCGTTACAGGGCTCCATATGCCTATATACACACATTTGTTTATAATGTACTTAGATACGGATACGCGAGCGAATCAGTTATATACGCCATAAATCTCAAATTAATTGCACGTGTCTAAGTCGGACAACGATGAATTTCATTCCCGTAACTATATAATTCACTCGTTATACGGACCGCGCGCGATTCTTATAAGGACGCGTATATACGCAGACACGTTGTATATAGATATATGTAATAAGCGCGAGCCATCGGGAACCTATCGGCTGCTGTCGATGCAGTTTAAAAGCTATAAGAAAGAGCGAGAGCTGCCCGGAATGTAGGTAAATGTGTCATATACAAGGTGCGCACGCACTTTGTTGCGAAAACTTATATAGGATAACTGGCTTCGGTATATATATTTATAGCTTAAGTGTAATGTCGTCTTGATAGCGCTCTTGCGTTTATACAGCTAATTTGTATGGAGATTTCTAATTTTTTTTTTTCCTTAATTACTCCGAAAACCCCAATCTTATTAACCCACGGTATATAAAGGAAAGAGACAGGGCGAGAACGTGTACGCGGTCGATACTCAACATTCACTTATGTAAATCTGGTCTATACAGCCCGATACGCATAAGTATATATAAATATATAAATATATATATATATTTTTTTTTTTCACGTTTACGAGAGACATTTTCGCAACAGAGTCCTAGTCGAACCGATAATTTTGCCTCCGCTACTGTGTAATTAAACATTTTGTCAAAAATTCTCAACTCTAAACCCACTAAATTTCCGTTTAAGGTACGTTGATGACAACGACGGTGTATGCTACTATAC
Organism: Apocrypta bakeri; assembly: GCA_018906985.1. Taxonomy (NCBI): domain Eukaryota; kingdom Metazoa; phylum Arthropoda; class Insecta; order Hymenoptera; family Pteromalidae; genus Apocrypta; species Apocrypta bakeri. The sequence goes on along the minus strand of JACCIA010000016.1, from coordinate 1,038,108 downwards.
AAACAGCTTATACACACTACAAATAGGAAAGGTTGTTTTCAAAAATTGCCAGTGATAAGAGCTCCGACAAATACCCTTTTTACGCAAGCACCGCTGAAAATCCTTTCGTATGCTCAATTGCTGAGCTGTTGCGTTGCGCGTATGTGTGTATATATATACTATATGTATAAATACGTATATTATTCATACAGCGCCCCTGCCTGCCTGCTTGCGCTCGCAAAGTCGGTAATTTTTGTAGTTTTCTTTCGAGCGAGCAGACGCATACACGTTGGAGCTTATTTCCTAGAACCGCGCTAAATTCGAAATTCAGAGAGAAAATGCGTCGACGAAGGAGGTCGACCTCCAAGCCGTAATACACAGCGAGAAAGGAAAATCCGTTTCCGCGTGTAAAGAGAAAGGAGGAGAATTAACTATATACACCTTGGTGTATATATATATGCAGATTCAAAAATAATGTAAGCTAAAGATTCCTACGTTACTTGACAATTTTTCTACTATATATATATATATATATATATATATATTATATATATATATGTATGTAATATTTCAAAGTTCGCAGCATTGATCTTTCTCCGTGAGCTCCGTAGTGTATAGCTTTTTTCTTTCATTTAAACGAATGACTTATACAGAAGCTTTGTGTTATCCAACCGCGAAGTCGAGTTTTTCTCACGCGACGCACGGCCACTTTGCTACACTGTGCGTGTAATGCTCCGTTATAAGTGAACAGCTCCTACGTTTTACGGCCGAATTTATATGCGAAATGTATATCAGCTTCCTTAGGTTTGCGCGCTTTTTCGTTGAATTCTTTGCGCGATTCGAAACTCCCGAGCGAGTATCGAATGGCTGAATCGTTTTTCAAACTCCAAACGACTGCATATACAGTAATGAATATTCTATGCTAATTTTCTTGACTGTTATGGATTGTATAATATAATTATTATCAATTAATTATTATCCACAGTAAAGCTCGGTTTATGTTAATGCGCTTGTCTTTGCCCGTCTCTTAAAGTGAATATATTGTTAATTTCGATCGAGATTCCAGATACATCTATTTAAGAAAGTGTAATATCATTTCCTTGCGCTGTTTCACCTGCGATAATGTTTCTATCAGAATAAAACTATTTTCTCTGCGTATACTCTTCTTTTATCAGCAAAAAACCTGTTGCTTTCGACTCATTCACAAGTACACTCGTATACTTCCCCTCCACTCGACGTTATCTCCGGTTTAACGTATTAAAATATTACGTTAAAATAGAAAATACATTAGCTATTGGATTTTCACGCGAAAGAGTTAGATAGTCAAATGACGCTCTTTCAAATAATTGTTCGAGGCATATTCCCCTTTTCTGGGTAATCACGCGCAATGTGGTGCTCGCGCACTCTGGTGATAAATAATTGGAAAATTATGAAAACGAAAATTGTATTTTCCAGCAGGATCAGCATCGCAATGAGAAGCGAGGTAGGCGAGTGGCTGGCAACGTGCGTCGGCTCGCCAATTTGTATACTGCTACTGTCCTGGTCATTGCTGATCTACCAGAATCAGTCGGCGTCAGTGAAGCGTCGTATCGATGTCCTAACCGTAGCGATACTCGCCCAGAGTTTGGCCCATCAACTCGGTCTCTTGCTCTTCGCGATACTCACGCTTATCCATCCGGCAAATCACTTTGGAGGTATACAACAGACTTATAGTATAAAACTTTCTCTCATTTCTTGTGCACATAACGATGTTCCTCTAACACTTGTGAACACGAAGAAAAAAAAATGCTCTTTTTCCATTCATCGCGATTTTTCAGAATTCTGCTCGTGCCTGGTTTGGTTGATCAACTCGTCGAGTATTCTGCAGCAACTGAGTTTGACGTCGATTGCGATTTTCGCCGCTTTGACCGTCAGACGTAACGGAGATGAACCATCGACGAGGATAAAGAAACATCATTTAAAGTATCACATTATCAGTCTTAGTGTTATCAGTGGATGTATCGGTATCACGGGTATTTTGAATTTTGAACCCGAGACTTGTGTGTTTCTACCTCGGGATATATCGACCAAGTATGGATTGTTCTTTAATGGGCTTGGATGTATTCTACTCCTGGCGACGATTGTTAGGTAAGTCAGAAAAAAACATATGTATAGGGTATTGTGGGACTGTTGGTGACGCTGGGCAAACTTTCTATAATAGAGACAAATGAGTTAACTCTGTTTGTAAGTACTTTTTCGGAATCGCGATGATAAAATAGTGAATAATAGATAAAGGATGTATTAATTAATTGTCTACATGGAAATTTAGCGTACGAGAGTGTTAAATAGCGAATTGTACGTAGGTGTGCTTCTAATGATGTGAAAGTCAATTAAAAATAACAGGCAAGGAAACAATTGTTTTGTTTCCAACAAATAATAAAAATGAAATTATAACAAATTACCAGATGATTACACTCCGTTATGTAGTCGCGTTGAAAAGTTTCAAATATATATTGTAGAATTAATAAGAGTTATGCTAAAAAAAATAGAACCTTTTTCTAACCAACATTACAGTGTAAACTCGAAACTGTATGTAACACAACGGTAATTATATAATCAAGAATTAATGGTAATTGTTTTTTATTAAATTGCCTGTTGTATATTAGAAATCATAACTGCATGTAGGAAATAAGTATAAAAATTATTTCCACACATTTTTGCTATATCATCTCAAAACTTTTTACTATACGTGTAAGCAGTTCTAAATAGCTAGAAGTACGGGAAGAAAATTTACCCATTCTAAATTACACAAAAAATACAGTCACGTCCATAATGGCATTCATAAGTACACAGGTAGACAGAGAGAGAGAGAGAGAGAGAGAGAGAGAGAGTTTGTCAAAGCGACAACGTCTAATCACGAGCAATATGTATATATTTACGCGTACGTTTCCATCACAGCCTGCTAATAGCAATGTTCCGAGCTGTCTGTCGCCCACCACCAAAGGCTGAGCTTCTAAAAAGCATATCCGACCTGTCGGAGACGAGCTCGAAGAACTCGACATCCGGTGCGTTCGAGTGCCAACAGCACCAACAGCAGCAACAGCATTGGGAACCATCGAGTGGTTCCTGCACCAGTGGTTCCACCAACAGTCGCGCTTGTCTCAAGAAAAGCCGTCGACTTCTGGTAGCCGATGAAACTACCGGTTGGCCAACGATTTACACTATCCTATTCGTTTGCTATATCTTCGATCATCTGCCGATGTTGGTAAGTGGAAAGTTTGGTGATTCGTAATTTTATTTAATTAACGCAGTCGATTTCTGGGCGGCTAAATGTCGCAGCGCTCATATTGTGGCGCGTGAACCCTAAAGGGGAAACAGAGTTACCGCGTGCCATTGAAACTCGTGATTTTGCATCCCGTGGACGCCGACGAGTTTCACGAGGGACAGTGAAGCGTTTTCTTTTTTTCTTGAAATTTGGCTGCATAGCCCAAAGTGTTTCTCCAATATTTGTACATATATCGCTGTAGTACCCGGAAAAGTACCCCAAATACCTGTTCTAATGAGTGTATGTAAATTGCAATTATTCCGATACCATAATTACCAATTTAGATTACAATTACACATCGATGCGTCATACAGTTACATTATATCGATATAATTTCAACAATTACACTCGACACGTTACGCGTTGCCCAACGTGCCTCTGTATCTTACTCTAAAATTATACATAATGCCGAGCAGTAATAAAAAAAAGTAGAAAAAAAAATTTTAAGATCTCGCCGGATATTCGTGCGCAATATAAGTTCGTGCCGGATACGGCGCCTCGATTGTGTCGGCGACATCCGGAAGTGGTCCTCTCTCGTGTATATATATATATATATCTATATAGGTATACGAGTACACAGCACGTTCGCTCGCGTGAAAGGGCGAATGTCGCGGCGGTACACTTAACGGGATACTTACTCGCTCGCGCATCGCCGCCACAGTTGCTGCGTTGCTTTTTTGTAAAAGCACACTCGCGCGGACGCATTTGTTGTTCATATACATACATATATATACATATATATACATATATATACATATATAATATATAATATATACAACGTCGGATATATTGATAGTGTAATGAAGCTACGCGAGACTTGGCGGGAATAACAATTATTATTCTTATAGTCTCTCGAAATCGATCGTTTTTCGTTTCGCGCAATTGGCTATGCTATGTATATGTATACAGCGTGAGAAACTTATTATGAAGAATTTATAATTGTTCTTCCTAGTGTAAAACGAGCGGGAAATCGCCGTTCAATACAGTTCGACTGGCCACTGGGATTTATGCGTGTCTATCTGTAATTTGTGTACGTCTGTCCGTAAAAGTGAAATTACGAAAGTATCGAAATGTAGCTTGGAGTTGTAATTTCTGAGAATTTGAGCAAAAAAATCGGAATAAACTGAAATACTTATTGTAGCCATGTGAAATACAGAGGACGTAATAATAGTATCTAAATTTATCGTATAATATACACCGAAACAAACGATCTTTGCGAAGTAAAAAAAAAACTTGTCAAATGGAAATTCCTTGAAAGCGTTAGGTGTATTTTATATTTACTATAAAACCTGCAAATAGATACAAAGTTTGAAAATCGAAGTAAAGTCTATAAACAGATGTAATATCTTTATGGGGAAATAAAATATCATCGTTATTTTCGTTTTTCACCACTGAACCGTTTTCGAAATGAAAGAATATTTCTGTCAGTTAATGTATTTATAAAAGCGATATATTTCGAACAGTGGCTCTCTGTATTGCATGTACGAAAATGCCTTATTTTGCGATTTTCTCTTGTATTTATCGTAAAGAAGGTGTTAACCCATTATCGGCGAAAATTATTAAATTTCCAGCTTATTTTCGAACTTCATTGTTGAAGATCATTATTCAAAATGCTTTATTTTTTCTTGAACTTTTTTTTACCTAATTTAGTCCACGCTTTAGAAGGAAATATAAAGTATATATACATAAATATGAAAATTTCCTATTTTTTTAGTTGGTTTTTTTTTCAAGAAAAATTTACCAAATTTTTTACCAAATTACTGCAAATTAAAATATCACAACTAAAAATAGCAATAAATCAGCTATACTAGTGAAGCTCGAACGTTTATGCTAGAGTAGTTTTTCGAACGTGATAAGCTAGAAATTTCACGATTCAAATCGTTAGTCGGCTAATATAAAATAAGATCACGTGCGAAATCGTTGTAGCTGTCGTGTTGTATGCAGATTAAATAAAAGGGTGAAATTTAACTGTAATCAGATTTGGAGCATAACAAATGCGATTATATAGCTATCTATCAAACGAGAAACAATATCTCTCAAACGGTTCGACAACGGGTTTCTTCTTTTCTTCGCCACGTTAACTCATCCTTACAGACTGAGCCATTAAGATACTATTCACCGTCCGGAACGAACGAGATGAAAAATCTTCATTTGATGCGGGTACTTACAATCACTTTATAGCTCTGTGTACATGTATCTATATATATATACATGACTGTCGTCAAATCTCCATCATTATTTAGATCTACGTCTTAAAAAATCCACCGAGAGATTAAATATACTCATGCAACAAAATGTACACAATAAGAAATGCTTTTCACGTCTCGTCAATGAAGGAAGTGATGATCTGAGAACCTACTGCACTATTATAGTTGCGTCGCTTCCTACTTGAGTATATATATTAATACGCTATTGTTTCGCGCGTTTGAAAGCTATATAGCGTATTTCATATAAATATATATATATACGTGTAATGCTACCAGTAGGATACATCGCGTATATATATATATCTATAAAAATTATAATTGCACAGAATCATATAGGAAGATTTCGCTGCAGTTATCGTTTAAGAGCGTAGTAAAAGAAATGTATATATATATATATATAAAGTATACGCATGTATATTTTATATATTTATAATACTTATTCTCATTCGAAAATAATTCTTATACTTCAACGATGTATAAATATTCGGATTATACATCCAGAGATCAAAGAGAAAATCTCTATTATAACACACTTTTACAAACGAGCATTTTTCATCTCTGTCGCGCATGCTTGCTTCGAAAGAAAAATATTATACACAGCACACATACAGCACGCAAACCATCTATTTAAGAATCAGCGAAATCGCTCTCTCTCTCTCTCTCTCTCTCTCTCTCAATCCGTCTCTAATACTTAACGCGATGCGCAAATTACACACACAAGTGAAAACCACGTCAACTTTATATCTAGGGAAATTTGAAATTTTCCAAGTTCGGACACAATTATTATCGCCGATGTGCCGCGCGAGGCTTTGAAAAGACGCGATTCGCACGACGATGGATAGAAGCGATATTAGTGATGAGAAGTCGATCGTAGCCTAGAATTGTACGAAAAAAAGGAGTAGGTTACGTTGCCGATCTCGTAGTTAGATACATAGTTTAGAAAGTCCGCGCTTGGCCGCTCGCGGATTACGTGTTTTTGCTCGAATTTCTTTACATCTATATATACGTATGCCATAGCCGTTGTATATACGCGTACATTTTCTCGTATATGTGTAGATTTATTTGTCGTTACTCGCGTACTACGATCGACGACACAAATTCACCCAGGACTTACACTGTACACGGAACCTATTGTACACTCCTGAAGCTGTCCGCGAAAAAATATACGGGCGAATCGCGAGCGCCTTTCCCATACGCATTGCATGTGTGCGCGCACACGTATAGAAAGTGAATTTTTAAGAGGTACCGATATGACTAATCGCATCAGCGCATGGAAAATGAAAACAAAGAGCCTTGCTCGGCTTCGAAGATCGAAAGGAGAACTATCCGTGCTGAATACAAATGCGCGCAGGGATACAGTTGTACACGCGTTTATTTGCGCTTAATAAGGACGCGTGAAAGTCCGTTCGCGCCACGGGTGATTATATTAGCGCGAATTCATCGCGCCCGACACGATAAGCCCGCTCGTATTTTTCTACACACAGACGCAATATTGTGCACGCGTGCGCTTGGATCGATTATTTATTTTCTAATAGCGTATCGCGCGTACTGGATTAATGTGTAGGTTTGACGCGAAGGTTTGATTTTGCATCGCTTTGCATTGAGCGACTGGGAGATACCGGTGATCGACAGGCTGAATGTGGGATTTGAATTTTTTTTTTTAATTTTGATAGCTTTTTTATACAGAATTTGTCGCGTAGAAAGCGCCGAGTATGTCTTATGCTTTGATAAATATAAGTAGGGATTGTTTACGTTTGAGTGTAAAAATTGAAGGTTACAATACGAGTCGTGTGTGAAAATAAAGAATCGATCGAAGGAATGATTATAGGATGATTATCAAGAACGCGATTTGCTAATTTTGCAAAGCAACGTCTTGCGTAAGGCTCTATTAAAGAAGTTATCGAGGAAGTTCATAGTTATCTACGTAAACACAACAAATTATAGTTGCTGTATTTGTAAAAATAAGTATTTTCTGTGAAAGTTATGTTTTTGTCGTGGATGGAGATAGCAAAGGTGTTAATTTATTCAATTACGCTAAAGAAATTTATGTTTTATCTATTTTTATTTGTCAATGCTCTTTCTTAACAACGTCATTTCGAAAGTACACTTAAAAACTATATATATATATATGCATACGAGTACTTACAGAAAATCTTATGCTAATAATTAAATGTCGTGGAAAATAAATACTAAAATTTCACGTTCGACTTATATTACCAAATAATATAATATCTACGCTTTTAAATATACATTGCTAAAACTATCGTAAGAGTCGAACAATCGACTACTATACGTACAAGATATAATAGAAAGTTTATACAGATGCGTTTTAGATGTTGAATAAAAACAGAATTTCTCACGAGAACAAAAGTCGCGTGCAGTCAATTATTCGAATACTACCGTATATATTGCCCCGGGACAACGGTGTCTTATAATATATACACTGAAATATTAAAAAGAATCCTAAGTTGTAATATATTCGAAGCTAACTACAAAGAAAGTTTCATCTTGCGATCGTTGTTATCCGCTCCATTGTTGAGTCGTCTGCTAGCAACTGCCGACGCGATCTGCATAGCATGAGCCACCTTCGCCTCAATAACAGCAGAATCGAAAGTCTCCTTCCCAGCAGCACTGGTCTTCCTCGACGTCCCATTGATTATCTGTACCGGCACTTCTTTCTTCACCGGCATCGCCTGAATCGCCTGAATCGCCTGAGTCGCCTGAGTCATCGTCCTCTTGGCGTTCAATTTCTCCATGAGCGACAATTGGTCCTTGGCGAGGTTGTCGTAGAACGATTCTTCGCCCCACATGCCAGGGTCGAAGAAGTCCGGTTGGAAGTTCGTCCCGAACTCGTCGATGTGGCAGTGCTGGATGAGCTTGGTGTACATCGCCGGGTTGCGAAAGTCCTTGCGGGTTTGGATGAAGTCGTTGACGTTCAGTCCGTTTGCGGATTTTTCGTACCACTTGTCGAATTTGGTCTGGAGCTCGATGGGGTAGGTCTGCGTCGTCAAGGGTGGGAGCAGCTTTTCGAACTCCTCGTCGCTTTCCGAGTGCGCGGAGTCTCGCGACGGCGAGGAACCGGTTTCGGTGGCGCTTGGGGAAGTTACGCCGTTTGTCTCGCAGGACGAGGCGGTGTTCGTTTCCGAGGTCTCCTCTGACTCGGAGAAGTCGCTCTCGTCGGAGTAGACGTACGAGGAGAGGATGGTCAAGGCACTGCTTTTGATCGACATTTCGATTGAGTTTTCGAAGTTTCGCAACTGTAGATGTTGACCCCGCGGTGTTGGATTTGGAAGTGAAGAGGTTGGCGAATGGGGATGTTTATATACGTTACGGGGTGACAAGAGTGCTCAATTCGTAGGTTGGATTTCTAGCGAAGCAAGCGTGTAATAGGAGGGCACAATTATTCGGGGAGTCGGGTTCAAAAGGTATCCTACCTGGATTCTGATTACTTGGGCGGGGGCGAGGGTGGGGGGGGGGGTGGAGTTGATGACTGAAAATTTGGGTGTCCTGTCAATTGCTGCTGTTATGCAAAGATATTATAAAATCGATTAGTTTTAATATTCATTGAATTTTGTTCAAAACGCAAATCACACTTTTGCAATAACAACTAGAATTTCTTTGGTCGTTGACGATTGTTTAACGGCGGTTAGTATTCAAATGATTTTCCGTTTTATTGTAGAATCCATAGCCTTTTTTTTACTATTCACATAATTGCTTCTAACTCCGTAATAGCACAGCTCAATATTTAAATCTCAACAATAGCAAAGAACTTTTTTCTGTTCCCATTTCCATAAGAAAATTTGATCCGCGCATAGAAGTATGTCACGACAAGGCACTTTTCGCGCGAGTCACTGAAAATTGTCTCGTTTATTATATATATATATATACGTACACATATATTTTTCACTTCAGGAATCTCGTCCTTGCGTAACGTCTGCTTTTTTCTAAAAGCCGTTCCCACAATTTAAACATAATATTTCAGCGATAATTCCCCGCAAATTGAGACGCATGTACTATACGCATTTTACAAGCCCGATATACAGAGGTGTGCGCTAATTTCATACTCCACTGTATATTTGTATGTTTCGCAGATCGTATCCCTAAAACCAGGCCTACTACGGAATTTTTGCACAGTACAAAATCTGGCGACTTGGTTACCATTGGTCAAAGACACATTACTGCCGGTTTTTCTAGCTGTTTTCGACAAAATGTTTTGCCGCTACGTCGCCAAAGTCTACACGAAACAGGATCGTGGGACCAGGCTCAGTCACGGCATATGTACGTATACATGTATATATATTTTAAAAAATTTTTTCCGTCCATCTACGCGTGACAATAAACTGACCAAGCCGTATATGGGGTGCGATGAAAAAAATTGTTGTTCTTGGCGTTGTTTCGCTATGCGTTGTAACGGGTTCGGCTGCAATTTTCAATTCTCAGGTGGAGTGGACGGGAAATTTCGTCATTTCGAACAGGACAACGAGTACAAGCTCCAGCTGAATCTGAATCACGGGCTCAAGTTTCCGATACAGTCGAACGCGGCGGTTAACGCTGTAGCAGCCAACTGTAGCCTCTACGGTCGTTTGCACAACCAGCAGCAAAAATCTCGTGGTATGTATACAATGCACACGCGCGTACATATCTACATGTGTATATATATATATATATATATGTATATATATATACGCAGCCAGACATACGCCTACACTCGCATAGTCTTTGGCTTATTGTTTCGGCTCGTCATTACGCGTCGGCGAACAATGCAGTAAAACGCAAAAATTTAGCTTGAATATTAAATTTCTATGGATATAGGAGTGACGGCTTTACATTGATCTTTTTACGCAATAGATTTTTGAATTATGACTGTAGAAAAAATACGATCGTATTGCGTTTCTAGGAGCTTGGAATATTTTTTTATCAAAGATTGATGTGTTTCTCCATCAATCAGAATTTGTATTTTCAATGAAAACGGCCGCTTTATTTTAATTCGTTAGATACATTTTCCGAAGGCGAGGTCAATTTCAGTAAGTTATTTAGCTCTTTGAAATAAAAAAGAAATGGACAGTATTAGTTTTATAATTTTTAGCACGACTCGTCGAAACCGACATTATGTTATTACTTTTTATACGACAATTTCAATAACGAACCGGTAGCTTCAAACAAAATCTTAGAAAAATCTTTCGTAACAAATACAAGTATGAAATGGAAGCAAAAATGCACTATCCGGAATCAAAAAGAGAAACTACGAGCAGAAATAATCAGTTGCAATGTATAAATATTTCCTATAAGCATATCTCCAAAGTCATCGCATAATTCAAATCCATGTATACAATACACACGCGTCAACCTCGAGGATTCTATTTTAATCTGAATTTGTCATAATTTTTCTTCAATATCCACACACGGATAGACACGAGTAATTATGTACAATAAACACTGGGTAAATACAAAATGAGCTGAGTAATCGATCGATCGCTTTCGTAACAGGTCAATTCACCGGGAGTACAATGCAGTTGGGACTGATTTCGCAGTACGACAACAATTCTTATGCGTCGATAGCTCATCCGGAAAGTAATTATGAAGTAGCGAATTTGGACAGCGGGAAGCAATCTTCGCGACAGAATCAACCTCGCGTCAACCTCAGCCGGGCGAACAGCAATTGTAAGGCCAGTAATGAAAACCTCATGCAACTCGAGGAACAGTCCTACGGGGTAAGTTTATAAAAAAAACTCTTTTCGTTTATTAATTTAATAAACCAGATTAGGTACAATCATTGTAATAAATGTAGTAATACAGTCATTATTGCGCATACCCTAACTATTAGTAGTAACCAATCAAAGGAAGCAATAATTATTACGAACTGATTATTGGTCTGGCTCTATACAAAACCAAACGTATAAAAAAATTTTAAATTATATAGTGTTACACATAATTGAAAGTACCCTTACTTATGACTTAGTAACGCGATTACACTGGTGAACGAGATTGTCTTTAAATTGATTTTTTTTTACATTCGCTAATATTTAGCCGACATCCCTCTTGCTGTTGCGTATCGCTTTTATAAGCTTCCTTTTCGCATGTCACACTCTAATGCGGGAACTTTTCTCTATGTTGTAAGACTGAATCACATTTACAGTTTGATGTAAAGGCGGTATTTTCAAGTACTATTAGGATATACCGATAATATGTTTAGTACGACGTTATGTATTGTTGAAAATTAACGACTCGTGGTACGTTGTACATGCGAATATATATTGTGTATGTATAGACGGCGATTAACATATGAAATAGTCGTAAAAGTCGGAAAAGAAGAAAACCCGGTAAATACCGGTAGAAAAATTCGTATTAATTATAATGTAACACCTGTTGCAAGTTTTCTTACGTATACGCATGTTGAATGTACTATTCGCGTATTTTAAATCTATATCTTTTCATTTTTTCAAAAAGTTTGATAAATTTGTATCAACGTTAATTTCAACGTAGACAATTGATCATTGTATACAATATTCATTGTTAATTCTAAGTAAAATGAATATGCCAACTCGTTAATTGTAAATTTAGATTCTCATGAATATTAATTTTAATTATTAATTGTACACTGTACATTTGCATACAGCGGTTGTTTATTAAAAGTAATAACTTTTCGAACAATGTATCTATACAGTAAATATAAAATTATGCCATGAGAGAAACCCCAAGGGTAATCTAGTTTTTCCGAAATGCGCTGTAAGAAATCGTCAATAATTACGCAATAAAGTCGCTTTAATAAAGTAAGAATTTTTTTCAGTAAAATTCTAAACGAAAATTAATAATTCGCAGTACGGCGCCCGACGTTTACGCAACTTTGCGAAAAGTCTCGATGAGATTCGCGAAGATGAGATACCTCGCCGCAGCAACGCCCGAAGCGTCATGCAACAGCATTGCCAGGAAGCCGAAAGAGCCAGAAGCCAAGCAGCCGCTCTTAGAAGGAATCAGAGCTTCGACATACATCCGAGGTATCCTAGGATTGAGCTGCCGTTCGTCAGCTCGAAGACCTACGACGTCAAGAGAGAATTAGCTCTCAAAAGGAGTTTACAGATTTTCGAACAGGCGAAGACGAGAAACAACGCCGGTATGCATGCCATTTCTACTGATATAAAAATCGAACGAGAACTGCATAGGTAGAAGCCATTAAGAAAACAATTAATGCTCGGTTATTATAGAAAGAGCAATTATAATATTTTTGAAAAACAATTACTGTATATAAAGCAAGGGATCTGCCATTACTTGAAAACACTAATGAATCAAAGCCTTTTTACACCCGTAGTCGATGCCGATGGAGATTGTTTTTTTTTTTTCAGTTTTCCATTCATTTAAGAAGTAACTACAAGTAGTTGACAGAATTGATTGAGATTTTTACTACGCGTATACCAACTGTTAGTCTGCGTCATGCTGATTTTTTTTTTAAATACATAGTTGACCGTCTACTTTACGAGTTATACATCATTTTTAATGCTGACGTATTTTGAAATAACAAAGGAACCGTTATAAATAAAGCACAGATTTTATTTCGAAAAAATACGAGGTATTTTTAAAACAACGTCTAATACTTCTTTCAAATATCTCAAATCTGTTATTACCATAACCGCAACCGCGATTTCTCAATGATTTTAAACTAATCGCCGCAAGTAAAACCGTAGCTACGCGAAAATAAACATTAATTATTTCCCTATGGGTTTCAATAATAGACGAGATACAACGACAATTAGTGTCCGAATGTGTCAAAACCCTATTTTCTATAACAATAACGTCTGAAACGAGTTTTCAGACAAAAAAAAAATTATCAAAATTATTTACAACTATAAGTTAATTCATTTTTAATAATTGAGAATATAAATTGTAATACCGACAATAACGGCAATCGCAGAGTACGAGGAGAAATGCCCGGAGGACGAGGCCGGCTACGAGACGTCCGACGACGAGAGCTGTGACCTCGAGAGCCAGGACTTCGATACGATGAGTTCGTGTCGCAGCGGTAGACCTCGAAGTTGCTGTTCCGTCACCACAGTCGCCAACGACGACTTTGAATACTTTCAACGCAAGGCTAGCAAGGTACGCGCGACTTTTTTTCCTTTTTTTTCCCAATCGTGACTTCTTCCCGCGTACAACTGTAATTTCCTGCGCCAGAACTCGCCGTTCCAACGGAATCGCGTATAAACGTCCTTGACTTTCCATACGTATACGTATATACACACCTAACATTTAACCCAGTTGGAGAGCGCGTCGCGACAAAAGAATCGCGTCACTAAGTATTTTCTCCGTTACACCTTTGCTCTTATGCAATACGCCCATAATTATACCTGAGTGATTCTCGGACAGATTGACCGGTCAAAAGATTTTTTTTTCTTTTCTAAGTAATTTTAAACTGTCGTTGCTACTGTGTGTACTATAATGTATTTTTTTTTAGAATGTCTGTAGTTTGTACTTGTAGCATTTTTCGCTGGAAAATGAGGAATAGAAAGGGATACTAAACACTAGATGTTATATAACATCAGTAATGTTAACGAATAATTACTTATAAAAATTGCCTCTACTCGTTAAAAATAATGTAACGCGAAATCGAGCCATTGAGGGAAAATACACCTTTAAGCGATGGTACCTTAAATGTTTTTAATTTTTACCTTCAATTCAAAATATTAGTTAATAATATATTTAATACTGAAGTTGCGCATCTACATAAGTGTACTTTTAATTAGAGCTTTGTTTCACATCTCTCAGTTCTCTCGTTGACGACTACTGTAAGTTGTTGGAAGGCCACTCTCTGTAATATTCCAAGTGAATTAATGGATCAATTGATCTGAAAATTGGGGTATAAATGAACGAGTAGACCAAATTTTACGCAATCAAATGTACCAATATATCTTATAGAATGTAATTGCAAAGTCGGGTTTTGGATTTTTAATAATTTTTCAATTTATTAAAAAATCTTTACGATCGCGCTTTAACAAATACATCAAAGAAAGTATTTATGATAATTTTCCGTTTAATCAGTCCAACAATTTGAGTTTGATTCTTACGGAGACTGAGTTCAAGAACCTTCTATAAATGGTCAACGAAGAGGCTTAGAGATGAGCAATAAAGTTCCAATCAAAGGTATACGTACCTACAACCTCAGTATTCAATACATAAATTGATGTGTTATATAACTGTAATTAAAATTTTTTATTTTAGGTAGCCCTATTTAAACGGGTCTTACCTCCTTAAATGCAACTGGTACAATTTATAATATTCTACGAATGGATTTGAATATATAAAATTGAATATAAATTTTTTTAATTCAAATATCAGTAAGAAATATAGATTCACACATTCCCCGAACCTAAGATAGTTATTTTCCCAGTAACGTAAAATTTAGTGATGTTAGGTACAGTTAAAGTTATGATTATAGGCTTCTTCTAGTCATAATGTGAGATAATTCAACTGATAACTTTATTTCTACCTAGAAACAGAGCACGATTCACAAGGTGCGACTAATACAGATAGTTTTGTAGAAAATAAAGGTACCTTCGCGATTTTTTTGGTATCGTTTCGAATAATCGAATCTTTGCGAAATGTCATTTTAAGATATATGACAAATATTCAGAATTGAATGAATTGTATTTGGAAATGTAGAAAATTTTATAAAAATTTATATTATATATTAGGTTAACTTTTCAATATTGACTACATACATACATCAACAAATGCACGTTTATATACTTGACAGGAACAATGCATGGCGCCGAAGCAAAGCCGAGCGAGCGCTGCGCCGGAGAGCAAAGGTAGCATGCGCTGTTTCACGCCGCGAATGGTCATCGAGGCAGGCAAGCAATTTGCTCAAGTCGGTGCCTCCAAACCCGTCATACAGTCATACCAGTTGAAGAAGAAAATGTGCCCGGGATACTCGCTCAATGACCTCGACAAGTTCAACAACGCTACTTTCTGCCAACATCCGAGCAGTTCCGCTGCGAGACTGCCGACACTTTCGATCGAGAGCCTCAAGAGCATACTCAGGAGCTCCGACATCAGCTACCTCGATAACGGCGAGATTTGCAGGCACGACATCGGTGGATCGGCTCCGGACTTTAAAAAGATTTTCGTTACCGAGTTTATCTGAGTCGACGATTTTTTTTTCAACCGAGGGTCCGAACATCCCGCGTACCCTCTCTGCGCGTAAATTTTCGTACACGGAGAGAAATCGACGAGTATAATTTCGAAAATTATTGCTTTTTTACAAAAATTATTCCCTTCGCGAGGAGCAACTTTAATAGAAAATTGTAGTAGCTGTGCCGATCAAAATTACGCAAATTTTCACTCGGCGATTTTTCTCCGCGACATACTTTTCTCGGCGATGCATCTTCGAAAGTAATGAACGGTGCAGTGTGAATGCGCGAAAATGTGTGAGAAATACATAAACATAGCTTTTCAAGTCAGAATTAACAGTATGAAATACAAAAGATTCGCGCGAGTGCGATTGCGTTAGATGTACTATAATTTGTAATTTATTTGTCACATGTATATCGTGAAATTATAGGTTTATGTGTATATATATATATATACATATACCGTAAACGATTGTCAGAAAGAAAGACTCGTGAAATATTAAAGTATACGGTTTATGCGACGATAACTGTAATAGTTGCGCTTTGCAAGAAGAAGCGAAAAAAAATCTGAAAAAGATCAGAGTCGGCAATTTTCTCGTCGTTAAAAAGCATCGTTACAAAGTAAATGAGTGTTGAGTAACGTCGGCGATCCAACGAAAAATGCATTTTTGTTTTTTTTTCTGCGCGCACACACACATATATTCGTTCACTGTTAATCCGCGACTTTTTTGCGTTATATGTATAAATAGCGCGAATAACTCGTAAAACGTTTCGCGAACGAAACATTGTCAAATTGGCGAATTCAACCCGTAAATCTAGTGCAAATGAACATTTAATGCCTATATAATACGTGTAGTCTATGTATAATCATTGTTTCAATATAATTTGTGTTCAATTAATCCCAGTGATCGGAGACGATGGAGAGTGTGCAATAATATATATATATATCATGCGTCCATATCGTTAATCATAAAGGCTACACCAGTATATAAATATATCGACTTTGTAAATAATGAAAATTGTACATTTTTGTATCAATGTAACTATAAATATTCATAATACATACATATATGATTGCGATAAAAATATTCAACAAAAAAAAACTTAACGTGTGTACTATAAAAGAATAAACTAAGTGTTGTTACTTACGTAAACTCTTTTTGTTGTTCCACATTTAATGCGTATGCATATGAAATATAATCTATATAAATCACGTGAATGCGCGTGAGTTTGAAAATCAAATGACTAAATGAAAAGCGAATGATCTATACATATATACATTATACACATCGAACGGGAAACTAATTGCCGGTTTCCCGCGGCTAACGGATATGCGTTTTTCAGAGCCAGGTAATGCTAGTAGTAACATCGATGCAGTCGTTGGCTTCTGTATACACATCTGCGTAGATGGATAGATAGCTGCATCAGAGAAAAAGAGAGTAATACTCTAACGGAACCGGCGCACCTTCGCACTGTCGGAGTTTCATCTGCAAATCTGCAATGCCCGTATTCATATACACGCGTATACACACATATACACGTACATGTGTCTCTGGGGGGGGGGGGGGGGACTGCGAGTCCCTTCAAAGTACGTAGAACATAGTAGCTTTCGACTGTTGCGAAAAGGGAATCGTCGGTATTTCTTAAAAAGTTTCTTCAAATCGAGAGAAGAAATTCCGGGAGACTTTTGTTTATCAATAAATGATAATCTTTGAAATGATGATTCCGAAAAAATGGATTAAAATATTTTCATCGGTAATGTAGTCAAAATTATTTCAACCTTAGGAGATCTACATTTACATAAGATTGAAGATACCTACGATTTCTCTAAGTTCTATCGATGGCTAATTACGAATGACGAATAGAAATTTTACTATTTGTAAGATTCGAATGGATGAATCGAGCTGAAACTCGAAAGTAATACTCTTTCAGACACTGATTTCGATATCAATGTAAGAATTTTTAATTGAATGTTCAGAATTCTTTAATCAGAACGTTGTAAATGACTAGATAATCAAATATATTTTAAATTACATTTATTACTTTTTGTAATAATCTGATTCATATATACTTTAATTATTGGGTTATGAATTTTTAATAATTTTTCGAACTCTGTCCATTGATTTTTTTCAATCTTACGGATAGTGAAATTTCTATTTTGTAGCGGTATTAAAAGTACTTAAGTATGATGTCCTATTATCCGGGAATAAGCGTAAATTACGATTAAATTATTGAAAATATTTTAAAATCGAATTTTTCGTCGAAATGATCAATCCATTACGAGATACTTTTTGCAACAAAATAAGGAAATCATAAAGTGTCACTTGAAAGAAAATCGTCATAAATTTCGCGTAACCGAGTGAGCAAACATTTCTACCATCAGGAATAATCTGCGTATTAAGTACCTTAATTGAGTTAAGATAGAGACATGAATTGAGGAGGTGTAACGAGCCGTAAACGGTACGGCTTCAGGTCAAGAGCTATTGGATACTCGCACATTCTTGGGATTTACATTCTGTACATTGACTTTGTTAGGGCATATTATGGCAATCAGGGACTAGATAAGTGGGCGTCCAATCGATTACTTAATTACTTACGGTAATTCAAAAAATCACTACGGGCTCATTTAATCATGAGATATGGGGATTCCAGGTAGAAAGTAATTTAACGTAATTATTACGGAATTATGCTGAACATTTGCAAAGTAAAATGGAATGAACTTTCTAGTAAATATTATTAATGCACATTGTAAATTTACCAGCTCTATAGTACAGTAATTATTATTATTTTTTTTTTTGTGAAAAATTTGCGTAACTATATTTCTCCTTGAATTCAAAGCCCATCTCTATGCTGTATGTTAATGAGAATGTTAGCTTATATCTGTAAATTTATACTCGACATTTTGCATGTTGAATAATAAATTATAGGTATAGCACATAAATATTGAAGAATTCAAATACTTTTTACATGGGCTTTGGGTATTTTACTTATATTATACTAATATATTAATGACAAATTTTATATTTAGTTTTTCGTTTCCTCTATACACCGGCGAGTAAACAGGAGATTGCGGTTCGGTTATTAAATATTCTAAGTCAAAATACATTACAATATTATCCATGAAGAAAGATAAGACGCAAATATATAATTCAGTTTAATACCTTTAGACACCCCCTTAATAATTTATTCACAATATGCATGTATAAATAAATGCCGGGAAAAGTTTGAATAAAAAGAAATCACTGATTTGAAAAATGAAGTGCACTTTTAGCTTATTAAAAAACGATTTAATGCATTGAAGCGCATTTTTACTTGTCGAAATAGTCGTCAATTCAAGGAATACTACTTTTTTCTGCATTTATGCATATTTATATATGTAATTATGATTTTCAAGTAAAAAAATCTTATATATTGTTTGATATTGACAATATAACGAAATTTTGTTTCAGTGCCCGAACACTAACTCAAACTGTGATATTGTTTACTTGCTGGGGTATATGACGATGATATATTTTTTAATTGTTCGCGAATGAAAGTTAGGAATTCGATATTGTAGGGGGCACTATAACGCAATTCTCATTGTCGAGCGCGCAAAAAATTCGTGTATAAATATATTCTATATTTTATATAGAATAGAATATAGAATAGAAATGTAAAACAAGCATGAGTGTTGCTCGAGATATTCTGTAGATGGAGTCCCTTGTAAGATCCCTCTATGCTCGTTTTGTATAGTGTGAAGCGGCTACTATTTTGTTCGGCGGTTTTTTGCAGTGTTCCGATTTGGAGTACTGTTTTCTTAAAAAATACCTGTATAAGAGAAACATCATTTTCATATGGCAATTAGTGTTTGATCGTAGTCTAGTGCACAACCATCAAGATGGTCCGAAACAGCGATAAGTAAGTTTTATTTGAAAATCAAAGTTATTGAGGTTATGTTCGAAATGCTATCTATACACTAGATATACTGCTGATTAATGTTATTTTCAACGTATGTGTCCATTTTATTTCCAAAAATGAATAGGTTCTCTTTTCTAAACTTTCAATGTAATGTTACTCTTTATTTACAATGTCACGAGAGTATAATGTATTCTTTTTTGGAAATGAATTATCGTACTCATGTGTAGATTACTTTAAATTTTATTGTGTTTTTAGGGATAGACACCATCGAAGAAGGTCTCGGTCTAGATCGAGATCACGGTCTGCTTCTCCAGAGAAGAAAAGGAGGCGTTCAAGAAGTAGAGATCGTGATAGGGAACGAGAAAAGAATCGTCATCGGGATAGGCGTAGTCGCTCTCGTGATAAGGATAGGGAAAGGAGTGACAGAAGAGAGAGATCTGATAGAGATAGAGATCGAGATAGAGATAGGAAACGGTAAGAAGCTCTTTACATCAGTATTGAAGCCTTTAATTTGTCTAGCTTTAGCATTTTAAAATGCACTATATCTGTTAAATTCAAAGTAGAAATAAAATAGAATGTTCGATAAACTTGTATTGATTGTTCTCTTTAAATTAGTGGAGACAGTAAGGAAAAGAGAGTTACAAGTTCAAAATCATCTCGTTCTGGAAAGGAAAGGTCAAATAGATCCAGGTCTCGTGAACGCAAGGAAAAAGATAAAGGTGAAAATGAGGAACTACCGTTTGACCATACAAAACTTGACAAAGTAAGGGATTTTACTTATGGAATTGGTACATCTATTAATAGTATTTAATCATTGAAATTGAAATAATTATATTAATTAATGCAGGAAGAGGAGCAGAAACGTTTGGAATTAGAAATGCAAAAAAGGCGAGAAAGGATTGAGAGGTGGAGAGCTGAGAGGAAAAAGAAGGAATTAGAAGCAACCAAAAAGGATGGCAAATCAGCGATGTTAGCTAATCTGCAATTACCAGCTGCCAAAAAGTGGTCTCTTGAAGATGATAGCGACGAAGAAACTCCCATTGTTGTAAATAAAGATACAAAAGAAGAAGATATTAAAGAGGAGAATGAGGAGGATAAAGTTGAAACCAAAAAGGAAGACGAAGAGGAGATTGATCCTCTCGATGCTTTCATGGCAGAAGTACAAGAGGAAGTTAGAAAAGTTAATAAAATCGACAGTAAACCTTTGAAATCAAGTATGAAAATGAGTTTAACATCATTAAATGAACATGTTTTAGATTTTAGGTAAATATTAATGGAATAACTTGTTCCGGTTTTAGGTACAAATAATATAGGTAGTGGACAAACCGGTGGTGTAATGATTGTAACTGGTGTAGCAAAAAAGAAAATTCAAAAACAAAAAGGTGAACTGATTGAACAGAATCAAGACGGTTTGGAGTACTCGAGTGAAGAAGAAGGAGAGAATTTGCATGAAACAGCAGCTGGCATTGCAAATAAACAAAAGCGAGAGTTAGCCAAAGTAGACCATAGTACAACAGACTATATACCATTTACAAAAGCATTTTATCGCGAAGTTCCTGAAATCGGTAAGAAATAAAATTTAACTATATCCATTTAAAATTCCATTCTAAATATAGTTTGAAGTTGTAAAATTGAAATTAATTATTTTACAGCGCGTATGACGTCTGAGGAAGTAGACTTGTACAAAGAAGAGTTAGAGGGTATTCGAGTGAAGGGCAAGAATTGTCCGAAACCAATAAAATCCTGGGCGCAATGTGGTGTTTCCAAAAAGGAGCTTGATGTTTTACGCAAGCTTGGTTATGAGAAACCAACGCCGATCCAGTGTCAGGCGATACCTGCAATTATGTCGGGTCGAGATCTCATTGGTATCGCCAAAACTGGAAGTGGTAAAACGCTCGCTTTCCTGCTGCCGATGTTCCGGCATATTTTGGATCAACCGCCGTTGGCTGATGGTGACGGACCCATTGCTTTGATCATGACTCCGACTAGAGAACTTTGTATGCAAATCGGTAAGGATTCGAAAAAGTTCACGAAAAGTCTTGGGCTCTCTCATGTGTGCGTTTACGGTGGTACCGGCATCTCCGAGCAGATTGCTGAATTGAAGAGGGGTGCAGAGATAATTGTCTGTACACCTGGACGAATGATTGACATGCTAGCGGCCAACAATGGAAGGGTGACGAATCTCAGGAGAGTCACGTATGTTGTACTCGACGAGGCTGATAGAATGTTTGACATGGGTTTTGAACCACAGGTAAAAACGAAATTTAAATAATAATCAAGTCTCAATGTAACAGTGAATATTAACAATGTTATCTCGGTTTTCTAGGTAATGCGTATAATGGAAAACGTCCGACCTGATCGTCAAACGGTGTTGTTCAGTGCCACGTTTCCACGGCAAATGGAAGCTTTAGCACGTCGAATCCTTACCAAACCAGTAGAAGTACAAGTTGGAGGTCGGTCAGTTGTTTGTAAAGATGTTGAACAACACGTCGTGGTTCTTGAAGATGAGCAGAAATTCTTGAAACTACTGGAGATTCTTGGTCACTATCAGGACAAGGGATCAACGATCATCTTCGTTGACAAACAGGAGAGTGCTGATACTTTGCTCAAAGATTTGATGAAGGCATCGTATCCATGCCTGTCATTGCACGGTGGTATCGATCAGTGTGATCGAGACTCCACAATATTGGATTTCAAAGCAGGCAGAGTAAAATTGCTCGTCGCAACGTCTGTCGCTGCGAGAGGATTGGATGTAAAGAGTTTGGTGTTGGTAGTGAACTATGACTGTCCAAACCACTACGAAGATTATGTGCACAGGTGCGGTAGAACTGGACGAGCTGGAAATAAAGGGTAAGCAAAAATTAAAACTCTTTAAGTTTCTCTGCGAAATACTGAGTTCAATTTCGTTTTTAACCATTCTATTTTTTTATTTAGTTACGCTTACACATTTATAACACCCGAACAAGAACGTTATTCCGGTGACATTCTACGAGCTCACGAACTAGCTGGTATGCCTGTTCCCGAACCTCTGCGTCAACTCTGGGAAGGTTACAAAAGTCGCCAGGAAGCAGATGGTAAAAAAGTACACACAGGTGGTGGCTTCAGTGGCAAGGGTTACAAGTTCGACGAGTCCGAAGCAGCGCTTGCAAACGAGAAGAAGAAATTCCAGAAGGCTGCGTTGGGCTTACAAGATTCAGATGACGAAGATATCGAGAACGATATAGATCAACAAATAGAAACGATGCTGCAAGCCAAGAAAATCGTGCATGAAATGCCAAAGTCCGCAGCTGGAACAGCCGGTATTACAAATATCGGAGGTCCGGGAGTGCCTAGTGCTACAGAAAAGCTGGAACTTGCCAAGAAACTCGCGTCTAAAATTAATACGGCAAAGAATCTAGGTGCCGAAGCCAAGGGCGCAACACAGCAAGTTGCCGAAGCTATTCTGAAGGGAGCTGGGCCAACCAATCTGATCACGGTACGCAATTCTCTGGTTAGGATTCAATTTTTTTCGAAGTTTTCAGAGTGTTTTGGCGTTTTTCTAAACAATTTTCCTTTTTTACAGGCGAAGACAGTAGCCGAACAGCTGGCAGCTAAGTTGAATACTAAGTTGAATTATCAGCCACGCGAGGAAGACCTTATCGAGGGTGACGGTGAACAGGGTGAACAGACCTTCCGCAAATACGAGGAGGAGTTGGAAATCAACGATTTTCCGCAGCAGGCACGTTGGCGAGTGACGAGCAAAGAAGCTCTAGCTCAGATTTCCGAGTACTCGGAAGCTGGTCTGACTGTGCGAGGTACCTACATTGCACCAGGCAAACCGCCACCGGATGGCGAGCGCAAGCTTTACTTGGCCATTGAGTCCACCAGTGAATTGGCAGTTAGTAAGGCCAAGGCTGAGGTTTCAAGGCTGATTAAGGAGGAGCTCATCAAGCTGCAGGCATCGGGGACGCATACTGCATCGCGTGGTCGATATAAAGTCCTGTAAAGTCATCGTTCTGACATTTTTTTATATATATATATATATATGTATATCTCTCCCCTTTTTCTTTTTTTTTCCTGCTAGTAATAGCATCATAAGAGATTTGCGGAGGAGCCGCGATAATCTTTTATAATTAAGATATGAAAAAGTTTGACTATTACGGATTTCAGGTAGTTCTTAAGCAACTCTCTTAGTCATTTACGAACTATGAAAATATTGTGAATAACCTTAGTTACCGTCGTGGTAACGGACAAAAATGTGTTTCAGCACCGACGATATTATAAATAAATAGAAAAACAACAATTAAACTGAACCTTGTGCGATTTACTACCAAATATTTATTAGGGATTCAATTTAATGTACCATTATGAGAATAAACAAATGCATACAAGCACGATGGTAACTAGGGCTATGATTTTTCCGACATTTATTTTTTCAAGAAACTATTATTATTAAAACAAAAACTTATTTCGAAATTCTTTCAAAATTCTTATAATCCACTATATTTTTCATAGGGGTTAAGCATTCCTAATATCGGAGAAGTGCTGTTGTAAATGAGTACAAGACGATGGTAAGGATTGTGGATTAACTAGAACATGCATCATTTTGGTAACTACTTAAGAACAGTAAATTTACTTACTTTTTTAGGTAAGAATCTGAATTTGACGATTGTGTTCCCTGAAGAATGTTTTAATACGATTATCTGAGAATTTGATTGGCAAATCGATTGCTCAATCAAACTAAAATTTAAAGACTATGAAACGTAACTATTTGGACATCCTCGATGAAGTCAGCTTACTTATGTAATGTGACGAAGATAGAATTTTCTCTATCGTTTACGTCTTACATTCTTTATTTTATTTGTTGTCAATGCAAATTTTAATCAAAAAGTTTAGACAAAGTAATCTTATAATTTTCAACTATCAGAAGGTGCTGGAAGGTGAGAAATAAATTGAAAAGTATACTTTCACTGCACCTGCATAATAAGATCTAGTGTAATAAGTAGCATAATTCACGGCATAAGTGTGTACAATCAAACAAGTGAATTGTAATTATCGATAAGAGTTGATAAGACAGTTTATTATACATATAAAAATGCAATAGAAGAAGTTAATATTTAACATAATTTATAACTATAGTCATAATTCTTATTACATTTACTAAATCCTGTCATAGAAAACCAATCTTTGCTACAATTTATACATACACTTTGATTATAATTATTTTTGGTATCTTTCTTGACGCGTAAATGGTAACTTAAATATACATGCGTAAAATCGAATAAAAAAGTATTTACAAAAATCGTAACGTTCTCTCTTTGGCAGTGTTCGATCGAAGACGAGGAACATAAGAAGACATATAACAAAGTATAATAATAAAAATACGCGTAAATTGTAAAGTAATAATTGCGTACTAGGCACTAGAGTAATCACAGACATTGAGTGCGTTGTTTATCGAACGATAGAAATTCAAAGTTTTTGGTACAAGTTATCGCACTAAGTTGACGAGACCGAGGAAAATGAGTAACAAGCCGGTGCTCGTCATCGGACTCATCGGCATCGGCGTCGCACCAGCCGTCGCCGCATTGCCCGAGATCCGAACGTGCGCTACCTCGGCCCTCGTAAGGGCACTCAAAGGTACCTCGTTAACGATCCTAGGACTGCGCTCTTGGATTCGACTAACGAGTTTCTCGATCTCAGCGACGCAAGCGGCTAGCTGAAGATCCGATGGCCTCCTGGGAAGAGGTTGGTTCACGATGAAGATGTCGCCCTCGGGAGTGAGCGAGCCGCGTAGTGCGCACTCCGTGACCTGGAGTTGACGACCGAGGGCTGCGAGCATAGCATCCAGAGTGACCGGCTGCTTATCCTCCGAATCGGAGTCGGGTAGCTGGTAGAAGATACGGTCGAGCTGCTTTCTGGAGTAGAAGAGCCTCGCAGCTCCGGCGCAGACGGGACAGCAGGCCCCGGGGGGTGTCACTCCCAGGCAAGAGCCGCGGACCAGCGCTGGACACTGGACGCTCCCTCCGCATCTGGCTTTCGGCTGCTCCGAGACGAGACCCACTGCGAGACACGCTCCCTGGTAGTCGACGAGGCTGCGCTCGGCCCAGGCCGCGCACTCGCTGGCGTAGGTCTCGCCGTTGATGCCGCAGACTGGACCTCGGAGGCTGCAACCTCGCAGACACGGTCCCCGATAGCCGAGTCTCGAACCGGACCTCAGCATCGCGCATACCGAGGCGTGTTGTCGATTTTCGCTGTCGCAGACCGATTTCTGGTGAGCGTGACCGACGCAGGACGTCGGCGATTGGCGCACGCACTCGAACTGCTCGCAGGGACGGTGGTTCGGCGACAGGCAGACTCGCGGCCTGGGCAGGCAGGTGTAGCCTGGGCCACAGGGCCTCGCGGCGCAAGGATCGCGAGCCGAACAGCTGTTGTACTCGACCTCGTTCGCCAGGAGGCCGGAGCACTTGGCAAGGCAGGCCGAGGCGTAGGTGACCCCGAGACGTCCACAGACCGGGACGTAGTGTTGGGGACAGTTGCAGGGCAGCGAGGCGGCCTCGGGTTCGGCGCAGCTACGCCTGGAACAGGTAATCTCGCCCTCGTAGCAGTGGCAGGGATTGCACTCCAGGTAAAAACTCGAGCGATGGGCCACTATGCTGTTGTGCAACGAACAAGCGCTCTCGGCTCGGCGACAGCTCGGTGGCTCGATGCAGCGCTCGAGTCGAGGACCCGTGGCCGCCGGATCGTCGCCGAAGACGCACTGGCAAATTCTCTGACAGACCTGTTGCTGCGGCTGGTGGCTGGTCACCGGTACTCGAGCCCAGGCGCCGAGCGGGATCAGTTGGCTGGACATCTCGCCGAGAGGACAGCCCGGCACGCAGCGGTAGCCTCGCCGCTCTTCTGGTTGAACGACGCACAGCTGACCCCGGCTGCAGGGACTGCTTCGACAGGGCATGTTGATGTCCTCGTCGATGTCGGTTCTGCTGGGAGGCTCGCTGTCGAGCTCAAAGAAGGGCTTGATCGAGACGCAGGGTTGTTCGGGTTTGGGTGGCGAGAGCTTGGCGCAGAGGGTCGCGGCGTTGTGGCCTCGGACCGCGGACCATTCCACGCAGCTCGTCATCAGGTCCATGCAGTCCTCGCGACACAGACGAGTCTCGTGGACTCGAGCCTCGCAAGGTCGGAGCTGCAGGAGACAGGCGGCTGCTCTGAGAACCTCTGCAGGACAAGAAGGAGCCGCGCGGACCGGCACTCCGAGGCCAGCGATGACTCCGCCGCGAATCCAGTGGTCTGCCTTCTGCCTGGCGGCCTCGTCCGCGGCTTGGGTGCAGCTTCTGAAGAGCATCGTCGGGCTGTCGTTGAACCTGGAGCAGTAGGACAGTCCGGAGCAGCCGATCTCGCAGGAGTCTTCGCTGTCGTCGAGGCAGCGGCTGAGCTCGGTCTCCACGGACGGACTGGAGGACAGACACTGGCTCTCGAGCTGCTGCCAAGCAGACCAGTCGCTCTGGAAGGCCTGGAGGCAAAGAGCGCGGCAAGTCTTGCGGGTAGCTCGGGAACAGCAGCTGAGTTTCGCGGCGTTGAGAGGCAGCCGCTTGCTCTTGTTCGAACCCGTCAGCGATGGCAGGGACCTGCTGAGGAAGCAGCTCCATGGAGGCGAATGTGGGTTAACCGGACGACAGCTCGATGTCCGCTGAGACAGGACGTCGAGAACCTCGTGAATGGAGCTCAACGTGTGAATTAAATTCATGCAGCTCTCGCGACAGCCGTTGTTCGGGTCAGCCTTCTCGCAGCAGTCTGTAACTGTACGTTGCACGACGCAAAGCAATCGATTAGTTTCTTTTTAATTCAATTCGCACTACTAGCATTTTTATCCCGGCAACTTACACAGCTTCGGATCGTCGGAAGGCTTGCTATTATCTCCAACGAGACTCTTGAGGCACCTTGGTACCTGGTGGAAGCAGCCTTTGCTGTTGTATATTTTCAGCGCCGAAGTTCTTCCCGCTGGTTTGGAAAACAGTTCTTTGCATATATTTCGGCAGCTCGAATTCGAGACACTGGAGCAACACTGCTCGACCTCCTCTCGTTGTTCCAAACAATCGGACAGTGCAAATTCATCGCTCCAACGACAAGAGGCTTTCAGATCACGCTGATGACCTGCGATGGCGCAAGCCGATCGACAGACCGAACTACGAGCCATTTGGCAGCAGCTTCGCCCGGTCCAGTTCTCGTTGCGCTCTATCTCTGCAACAAAATCGAAATTTACATTTCACACCAAGTAATAGAGCAATAAAAGTAGTTACGCGCACTTAGACAATTCGTCGCGCTATATATATATATATATATATATATATATATATATATATATATATATATTAGTAAAAGAGTCGCGGCCGGTTAATAATAGAAAGGCCAATCACGTTCTCTCAGTTTCCCCTCTTAATATTCGTCGTGTCGTATCCGTTGGGCCGAAGCTACAGAATCGTCTTATACGTTGCAACGCACACAGGATGCGCAATTTTTTGATTAAAATTTATCGCCGCTGTATACCGCGCGCTCTTCTGCGATGACAACTTCTTACGCGTACAACGAATATTTTATTTTATTTTTTTCCCCAACGCAACGTCGTGCTTGAATAAAGAATCCCACTTTTGTACAATATATTATAGCACAACTCACCTCTGAGAGTCGAATTGAAGCAATCCCAGAACTCCACCTATTTAGAAAAAAAAAAGAACGAAGATTGCAATATGAGCAGAACGATTAATTTTTGACAGGAACGAGAAAAGGAAACGGGAGCGCGTAGGTTCTCCTCTTTCGAATCGCAAGTGTCGATTGCCTCGGGCGGCCGGGGGAAAAATGTGTGTGTATATACATATATATATATGTATATAAGAAACAGCTCGATTTAATTCATTCTCCTTCCCACGAGGCGTAGCGCGAAGAAAGGAAAATTGTATGGAGGAGAGCTGTATTCGTATTTCTCTTTATTACGAGTAAGTACACTCCGACAGCTATCGTCTTACCGATTCCGGTGGACAGGATTCAGAAAACACTCTCGTGGCGTTTTCCCGTGCGTACGAATCGGCGGCCAAGGACAGCAATGAGACCTGTAAACAACGACGATTTTTAGGTCATGAAAATTTTTCAATTTATATACACACACGTGCGCGCACGTATATGGGATAATAGATGTCACGACACAAGAAAGGAGAAGCTCGGAAAAATATTCAAAGGAGCATGGGGATACGCGTCGTGGGTATTATAATTATGCGGTGACGATGCGTGTCCTGTACAGGACTGCTGCTGCTGCTGCTGCTGCTGCTGCTGCTGTTGCATGACAATGTAGCGTGCGCGGCTCATCGGGCATTCCCTTAACATATCTATAGGAGCGATATTCACTCGAACGGGAAAACCGTTTCCTCTAGGCATTTTTTTCTATTCCTTGCATAAAGTAGTAATCATACGGAGTTGCGCGTATAGCAATACATTGTATCGAATGCTGTGCATAACTGTCGGTTATTTTATTATTTATGCTCGATGGGATTGAAATTGGTCATAACAAATGTTTCAAACGTATGTACGCATAAACAGTTACAATAAGTGGTAGTATAACGTATAAATACAATAACTGTATATACACTGTGCGTTTTAATATCGTATTAATATCGCGTATTTCATTTATTTATTTATTTATTTATTTATTTACCAGAATAAATTTGCAAAAGTAATCCTACAAGAGATAAACATTCTAAATGCATACAGTCTGACTGGTTTAATAAATAAAAGTGAGGCAGTTTTATCATTAATAAAATCAATGTATCATAATACTTTTTAATATTTTAAGTAAAGTTTAATAATGTAGCGGAATAAGATGTTTTGAATAGAAGTTGAGATTAATGAGATGGAATGTGTTATTGAAACATTTTCGTCGTGCTTCGCTTACTTACTCAGAGGTATTTTCACGCATACGACTGTGCATTGAAATCGTAATTGGTTCTATGTAACGATTTTGCTATTCAATGTTTCTCAAATATTTAGACGTACAATGCTTTTGTTTCTATAATCTTCGCCATAATTCAGTATCAAAATTCCATTAACATTTCTTTGAGTTTTCTACTGCAACATTCAATTCGCTCCACAACAATCTTGATTACGATTGTTATAATTGTTTCATAGAATCAAGGAGAAATGTTTTCGGTTTTATTTTGAGCATTGATATAGCTGTATAATATAGTGTATATAATGACACTCAGTAACCACTATGTACACGTGTAGATATACCTATAGCGTAGTACTCCGTATTGCGCGATCTTGGCGTACACACATGGTGTTCGTACAAAGTTCAAAACTTTTATTTCTCATTAAAGTCAAGTTTTCACGCGACGATTTATACCCCCCTCTTTACGCAGTCTCGCGCGCACATTCCGAAGTATTCTCGCGTGGAAAGTAAGTAACGCAAGTCAGCATCAAAAGATACGAGAATAGAGCACCGATGATCCTGATTCCTTCTTTGCTTTCTACTTCTTTTTTACACCGACGAACTATGCGACAGTATCAAACTTTTGTCTGTCATTTTTGCTGATGTCCCTTTTCGGATATTTTCGATAATCACACGCTTAACTGCTTAGAGAGAAAATGACTCTGCAAGAGGAAATTTTGACTCTCTGAGAGGTGCCATCGTCAACTTTTCTATAAAGCACGTCGTACACACTATACTTTATGACACACCTCTTTGTGCTACTTTGTTTTCATTCTTATCGTATAAGCAACACACTTACTATTAGAATAGAAAAATGTGAATAGAATGACTACTTTTAAGAGCGTGGTTTAACTCCAGTAAACTAATTGGTTAGTCATTGTCAAATATTATATTACTATTACGTAAAAATGGGTATATCAATATTTATAGATGTAGAAACGTATGTAATAATGATAAATATTGAAAGTGTGGTTATTTTAAATAGAAAATAGTAACCCAATATTGCATTACGCATTCCAGCTCTTTCCTTTAAACTCGAGAGCAAAAACTTGCTTTGAATTTCAGAGTTGATAGTTCACTGGAATATCATCACTCTTGAAGCTGACATGAATAACGAGTATTTTAAACAATAGCGTGTGCGTAAATTATACTTGAATTTCACTGGAGTTTTTCAGAGCTATTTCACCTCGATAAGTAGCGATTTAAAAAGTAGCGTAAAGCTTAAAAAATATGACATTTTTATGATCTTCTAGCCTCAGAGTAACATACTGACTCTATTGTACTGAGCTCCAGAGTGAAAAATTCTCACTCGTAATGTTCGCTGTAACTCTAAAATCCCCTTAGATACGGCTATTCGTGGAAGTAATCACGTGTTCGAGCATAGGGGGTAAGCCGAGCACTCAACAATTTTAAGAGTACACAGCTTATCCGCTGAGAAAACCCCACAAGGGTAGTAGTTGAAAAATCCCTTGAATATATAAATTTAGCAATATCGAGATGCTGCTTGGATTTTGTTTGCTTTTGCATACGATGTAAGGCGCGCGGTACGTTATAAAGCGTCGATCATCGCTGCGGAGCCACAGTGAAAGATCAAAGTCGTTTTACGTCTCTCCGTTACGCTGTAGGGGCGGTCAAAGCGATGCAAAGTGTATATAACTTACGTGTATAAATGTATGTGTGTGTGTGTGTGTGTGTGTGTGTAGAGCCCAATGCACAGATGCACTTGAGTCTGCACAGTCTATTTCATCTCGGCGGCTCAACGGCACGAAAGAGGAAGAATCGAATAAAACGAGTCGCTGAAACTGTCTCACGCCTAATAAAAGACCCCAAAGTCGCCGGAAAAAAGTCCTCGACGTTGCTCGGTGCATACTCTTTTTGAATTCAAATTTTCCTCGTAAGCGCATCAAGGTCTGAATTAGTTAGGTCTTGTTATTTTTGTTTTGTTTCGTCGGTTTCGGTATTTTTCGATAAATTGAAATTTCCGGTCGTCGCGCAGCTGCACTTATTTTTGCAATACAGAACCGGACTCGGGGCATGCAGGGATGGAAAATGCGGCAAGAAACGTATTCCGTTACAAAGATAATATTTTGGCTGATGGTATCGATCATAAGCGCGCTCGCTTGAGTTGACGGAAAGAGATAGCCCGGGATCGGAGAAAACAATAACAACGATATTTTCGGAATTTCCTAGGCCAGAAAAACAGTAGCTCGTTATAGGCATAGCAGAGCGCAGCAACTCGTATATTAATGGCTATATTTTTTACTCCTATAGGTATATATTTTGACGCGAGAAACGAGCTGCCCGGTTTGTATTTCATTTTCTCGAGGGTGACTCGCTAAGTACTATATTTATATACGGATCTACTTTAGTGATACCGTAACTCATCGCGTTTTTTGTCCTTCTTCCTCTAAGGAAAGTTTATCACAATAAGCGGGATGCTGTACGCACCTTGGAGCAGACACTGCGACATGAGCCCGTAGCTGCAGAACAGCAAGATAATTCTGGAAGAAAGGAAAGAAAAATTCTTAATTTATTTATCAGAAATTATATTAAATATATAATAGTGATGGATAATAGTGAAGAATTCATGTCGGCTTTTCTTCTAATTCTTACAATTCTTTTGGTATATCAACCTATTGGTACAAGATGTGCAAGAAGCATAATATTATCTCGCGCAGATAGTGTAACTATCCATTATTTGTGTGCTGGTAAGATTCGGGTAGTCGAATATTTTTACAGAGTTGTCTTATGTATACATTCGTTATGCATGTGTTTATATACATTTCAATATTTTTTTCTGTTAAATACACTACTCTAACGATTTATAGCACGTAGGCCAATTGGATTCTTGTAACCGAGCATTGTAGACATATGTGCGCTGGTCGTAACCCGTAGGTCTATGCTTCGATTTTCTGGATTTAACAGTGAGGATCGCCTTCTCACTTTTGGATTTTTACGATTTTATTCGTGAATATTTCCTTGAAGTGAACATATATGTGTGACTTGAAAAATATGTCATTCTTTAAACTAAATCAATTTTACTTAATAAGCTATATTTTTAATAGGCGAAGGCTTTCCGGTAGAGTAATGACTTTTTTAAATTAGTCTAATCAAATATAAATTTAAAAAAAAATTGATTCTTCGTTATTTGTAAGTTTTATAAAAGTGTTAACAAATTCTAATAAAATGTGCGGAAACTTATTGGAATATTATTGAAACATATCCATAATAAAAAGGAAAAAAATTCGTTAAGGCGAAGTCCGCGATTCGTCAGAGAATTGCCCATGTATACTTTCTTGGTAAAAAATCCGCCATAATTCGGGGAATTCTTTTACACGATTATGGCCAATTTATCGTCAATTTCCTTAAGGGTTGTTAGAAAAGCTGTAATTGTAATAAAGATGTGTGTATTTAAAATTAACAAATACTTTTTAATCAGTACGCATTTAAGTTAATTTCAATAAAAACTTATTACAAAATTAAATCAAAATTAATATACGTATATCATGCACGTTATTGTTAAAATTGTACAGAATTATACAGAAAATTTTGAAATACGCATGTGTTAAATGCAACATAAGCGAATGAAATATTTCTATTAAAATTATGATAGATTTTTCGAACGGCAAATATAGATCTATATCAGAAG
Source organism: Apocrypta bakeri (assembly GCA_018906985.1). Lineage (NCBI taxonomy): Eukaryota > Metazoa > Arthropoda > Insecta > Hymenoptera > Pteromalidae > Apocrypta > Apocrypta bakeri. The sequence goes on along the minus strand of JACCIA010000016.1, from coordinate 1,004,999 downwards.
CGCGTCAACGTTACGTAAACTATTATAAATCATGTTATAACTTGCGAGGGTAAGAAGAAGAGGCGCCGAATTTTCAATGAACGACTAAAGAGTAGAAAATAGGGGTCGACGTCGCCGGTGATGCATAACAGATGCGGGGTATACGATACGGTCCACCAGCACATGCTGATCACAAGAGAAGGAAATCTGAAGAAAACAAGAGGAGCCGACATCGACTCGAGAAGTTTTTCCCTTCGTTCGATGGTCCTTTCCGGAGATTACGTCTGGTTTCTGGATAATGCAAGGTCGAGACTCGAGAGTCGTGAACGACTATCATAGCTTAAACGTCTCTCGCAATGATCGAATATTTAGTCGCGATAAATGCGCCCAATATTTACGAGTATACAATAACAAGCACATCCCCGAGTAAAAAGTTGAGATAATAGTACCCAGTGTTTTTAGACTCTGCGCACACGCGTTCTCGAAGCTCGTCTCTCCGACGGACGAGTCTCAATTTGCGTCTAATTGGTATTTATTGACTCGAATTAAGAATCAGCGAGGCGCTCTCCCGCATACGAGGTTCGGCCGCGCTGTGCACTCTTTCGATGCACTGCCAGACCCTCGACCGTCTTATTACTGTTTTTTTTTATTTTACCTTAACAAACTCCATGCATATGTATACGTATATGTATATGTGCATAGAACAAATTTGTTCTCGTCGCCCGGAGTAAGATTCGCAAGAGGTGTATTTCGAATAAGGAAAAGTTCGAATTGGTAGAAAAGTCAGAGAGAGAGAGAGTCGGTCTGCCGGTATCCCGAACGCGCGCGTTCATAGCATTACACAAGCGCGATACAACCGTACAACAGATTCTATGTTATACACGCACGCGTTTACTCACACGCACAAGAGTACAATTGACTTATTGACCGGTTGATTTACGATCGCGAGTTGCTGCGTGTATATACCGTCGACAGCTGCCGTTCGCGCCTAATTGATTTTGCCAACAACAGCGGCGTCTGTACCGTCTAACTCACTCGAAAATGCATATACAATGAACGCAGTAGGTCGAATCGCATCTGCCCGCCGTTTTAATCGCGTATTCCTCAGACTATACCCAACTCTATTTTCTTATCTTTTCCTCTCTTTTCCTCTCTTTCCCTCTCCCGCGCCTACGCGTCCATACGCATTACATACCTATATATACGTGTATATTATTTCGTTCTCATGGACCGCGTTCCAGCTTCGTCTCATTCTCTCGTCCGGTCAATTGCGCGCGACTTCGTGACGTCACTCGAGGGGAACGCTCGTAACCGCTTATACTTAAATCTATATATTGTGTGCACAAAGAAGACGTGTGTAGCACTTTTTTTTTGCCTCGACGTTCAACGCTGCGGAGCTGCCCGTCGCGTACGAGGAACACGCGTGGCGTGTAATTCGCTGTCGAGTTTTTCGATCGGTTGCGTCTTCGCCACTGCTTCGTTACGCGGCTAATCGCGTACGAATTTCCGTTTTCTTAACTCTTTCTTTGGTAATGCACCGGCGCATCGAGCGGTCGATTACGAAGCGACGGCACAGAGACCGAGAGCCGCAAGAGCGAGATGAGCGTTGCTTTGGCGAATCGCCCGTAACGTCATCGATCTTTAGGTGTATTTTTATTGTTCTTTGCTTTATGAAGCTTCGAATGGGAGACTTTTTCGCGCTCCCTCGGGGGAATTTATAGGCAAAATGTTCAAACGTCGCCTCGAGGAGATAGGGAAAAATATCAAATTACAAGTATGTGACAGCGGAGAGAGAGAGAGAGAGAGAGAGAGAGAGAGAGAGAGAGTTCGAATGCTGTCGTTTGTTTACTTTGTGGACTCGGCCGGTGCCACTCGCGAAACCCGGCAATAAAAACGAAGGATTAAAATAGCTACTTAAGCGAAAGCGTATATATACGTGTATCGCGAAGTCTATCTTTGCAATCTACGTATATGTATATACTTAGACATACGGAGAGACGCACACATACAAATAAGAAATTATTTTCAACCTCTCCCTCTGTCCTCCGTCTGGATCGTTAAGAGCAAAAGACACATTATAGGCGGTAGCTCGGGAGAGCGAGAGGCGAAAGAAAGCACATATAGACGGAGAAAGAGAGAGAGAGAGAGAGAGACAGAGAAAGGATTCTCATCGTCGCGAGTGAACCGAGAGGAAAAAGGATGAGAGACGAGCGCGATTCACTTTCGCGACTCGTCGAAATGAGCTGCAACGCGTAGGCGCAGGAGCTGCAGAGGGAGTATAGAGTGTGAAGTAAATCTTGACGGTCTCTCGCTCTCTCTCGCTCTCTCTCGCTCTCTCTCACTGGCAGCCCAGGCAATGAATAACTCGCCGATTTTATTCTTCTCTCCAAGCAAGGGGGAAAGAGGATCTGCGCGTATGCGTGTGCGCGTGTGTGGATATGGTGTTTTGAAACTGCTCGATTCTTCCTTTTATTCGATTTTATTATACACAGTATCCGATTATATATACGTATAACGTATAGCCGTATTAATGTGAAAACTTTCGAATCGATCATCGAGCGTATTTTACCGATTACTTTTCATACTTTTTTGGAAATCTCGAATGAAGAAGCGAAGAGGGAGGCGGAGGCTCGTGCGCGACACTCGCGAGCTAATGAAATATAAAAAGTGTTATATCGGGTCGCCGATACGGAGAGCTGAACGGTTGGCTCGTTTATGCATACGATGTGTATCTTCTATATGAATGGTCCCGAGTGTTACAGTTACCGCTGATCAACAGGCCGTTTGATGAATTTTCAGCTTGAGAGCCTAACAAGTGCGAAGAATGCGCTTATATAGTCAGTCAATGAGTACATCATTGGAGGGAAGGGGTACGTCTATATAACTACATACGTACAAGTATACATATATCTCCTGCCTCTCGGAGAGACGCACACTCGGCGTAGCTCGAATGTACGCGATTGCATTACGAATACGTCGCCGCGTATAAGTTGCGCGGATAAGTTTTGATTTTAAATTTATCGCATTGCAGATTTATGGCTACTCGTTGAAGAACTGATGTTATGTAGAGTAACTAAATTTCAAGTATATGTACGTAAGCGTAGAGAACGGCAGAGAAGTCGTTGTCGAGATAATGCGTATACGAAGACTCGATAAAACGTCGACGATAGCCACGCACAGTAATAGGCTAGATAATGAAGAGAAGTGTATATAGCTATATGCGATGTGCCGAAGAGGAAACAGGGGAAGTTGCGGACAATGAAGGAAAAGAGAAAATTATCCTTTCAGCTGTTATTCAATGTGTTTTATCGTTTTCGAAAGTTCTATATACATGTATATATATATATACTTTCTATTCGCGCATTGAAAAGCACAAATATCGTCGCTAAAAACACCGCATACTTTTCACGCGATAATTTGCAGCGCAAAATAGAATCGCGGCGAGACGCGATCGGAAATTCGAGAAATTCATGCTTATACACGCGCGTACGCGTATACAGCGACGTTTCGAAGTCGCGCGAGCTTCGGCGCAGGAGTCCCTTCGAGGGAACGATGCAAGTGCAAGAAACGGGGGGTTCGCATAATGAATCTGTCTCGAGCTCGTATTTTGCCAAAGCCGCTAAAGCGCACCCGCGCGCGCACGTGTTCTTATATAGCGACAATATCCGCCGCGCTTGGGCAGACGTTATTTTTAACGCGCTGCAGTGCACAGCGCGAAAAGCCCGCCGTCGCTCGTATTTTTCTTATTCGCGCGCGCGCGCGCGCGTTGTAGCGCGACCCGCAAATCTTCAAATTATATATATAGCCAGGTTTAAGCACGCAGACACAGAAGAGACTCGTTTGCGTCGGATGTTAATCAGAGCCTCGATATACGGCACCTCGAGCTTTACGGTTACGCATTCGCACGCGTGCGTCGATGGAAAGAGGTACGGAAAGTAGAGCCGATAATTCACTTATGTATATACATAAACACATACCTTCGGCCAATCCATCGCGAAGTACCAACAGGATAACAAAGCCGAAGATTCCCGATAAGAGCCGCATCTTCGGCCCTTTCTAATCTTTCGACTCGAAACGAATGTGTATATATGTATATATGAACGAGGCCTATGCGTACGCGTCACATGTCGCGCGGGAAAGTATGGTAGGCAACCGATCGTCGCGATACTAACGTCGTACGGTGCGCGTCCACGAGCGACTGAGCTTTTTCAGATGAGCGCCGAGACTCTCGAGATGCGTGTGGACGAGTAAGAGAGAAAGAGAGAGGGTGAGGGAAAAGACGGCGTGGGCGGGCGGAAGGAGAGACGCGTGCTTCGTGTCATATGCGGCTGCAGTTGCTGCAGTGCCGGTCTATTGTGACATATTCCAGTTGAGCCGAGAGAGAGAGAGAGAGAGAGAGAGAGAGAGATCTATGGTAAAATGCCGAGCGTCTTTCTCGAAGAGGGGATATTCTGCAGATGTGCTGATGTATGAGAGGATTTTTTGTTTCTGGGTCATGCTTAGGATTTTTGTTTTTGATTTATGGCGAAATGAAGCTTTTTACGTTCCGGGGGTGTGTTAGGTAATTAGGAATTTTTCGCGGCGCGTTTACAGATAATTTCTTATGTTTATGTAAAATTGTTTAATTAGCTGGAGTAGTGTCGCTATTGTCTGTATCGTGCGGGCGTAAATGTGTATGGTATATACCTACATGAACGTAAATTGTAAGCAGTACCCCTATGACGTATACAGATCATAATCTTGAAAATTATTAATTTTGCGTGAGAACGGAGTTGATGCGGGAGATATTTCCGGAGCCCGATTCATCTCGTAAAGCAACGAACTGTATATTATATAGGTTACACGTTCGAAAATTATTTCGTCGCCGCTGCGTATAATGTTACGGCAATCGCACGATACCGGTGCGATCTATCGATATCACTCATCTCTACTTTTTATATTTAATTTTATATATAAATTAAAATAAAATACTAAACTTTCAATAACTGCCATTGTTATATTATTTTAACATAAACGATACATTTGTGTTAAAATAATGTTTAGAGGATATACTCTAGTCACTGTTTCGTAGTGAACTTTCATTATTTCAGATATTTTATGTTCGCTTACTTCCAATTTGTAAAAGTCAGAGTGATGTAATTACGAAAATAGTAAATATTCACTGTTTGAATAATTGAATATAATTTGCTAAAAGAATTTAATAAATTTTTTCAACAATAATTAAGATCATTATTCACTTCTGATTAACGTTGACTTAGCAATGCATTAGCTACTGGCAACAAATCGCTGAATACCAAAAGGGAATTTAATGAAAAATTTTTTAAAATTAAATCAATATTTCATTTATATGAAATTTAATAAATACTTATAGTCTATTTACAATATAAATATATATAATAATAGTCTCATAATTATCAAGACTACTTAATCAAGGTAAGTGAAACTTTGGGCATTTCAAGTGCACATGCAAACCATAATGTTTGTATCGTAAAGTAATCATCAATCATATGCTGCTTTTGAGTTTTTTCAATGTCAACAGCTCTTGTAAATATTTAACTTTTGCATTTTTAGTCGGTTGCCACGACCAACCAATCATCACCAAACTGCGCTTAAAATGCGCAGTACTTTAATACGCTCTTAAGAGATACGTATATACTTAAGCATATGCAATAACTAATAGAAGAATTATTTTTAATAAAGTGGTCCAGTTTACGGTGCTACTCAAAAGCAACATTTTTGTCCACTAGGACGATAGCGAAATCCAGATACACTATACTGGATTGTTTTAGGGCGAAAATACCGTGTGTATTACAAGCTGCAGTTATTGAAATTAAACTGTCTTTTTTCTGTGACCAACAAATTGGAATGTCTGTAACATAAAATGTAACATTATAGCAATGTTAAACTATTTTTCTTAAAAGTATATAAAACAGTTTTAAATAAGACCTAGCAGAAGTTGAAATTATCGTCCTGTGCTGAGATATTTTTTTTTTATTTTGCTTTGGCATGGGCTACAGCTTGATGGATTTTTACAATTCGAAGCTGAAATTATGCTATTGTGATTATCGCATTGTATTTTAATAATTTATTATTGTTAACATATTGAATGAGTCTCAGAAGTAAAAGAGCATGATTTTGTAGTTTTTTTAGACATAATTCTGGTAGGTCCTGTTAAATATTTTAATATGTTTTTAAGAAAAACGGTTGAGCTTTATAATGAATGTTGCATTTTTAATACAGACATTCGTTCGGGAAAGGATTATGCACCTACAGCGAATACTCACTAAATTGTAAAATTAATTTCTTTTACTCTGCTTAACTAGTAGTTGGCATGTTCAGGAATGAAAATAACGCCACTATCGAGAATAACGATTCTTCTTCACTGTATCTCACATTTAGAAAGTATACGAGAATTGGAAATTCGCTTTCTCACAATACGTCGTGTACAGAAGAGAATAAATTCAACATCCCATCTAGCACGAAACATCCGATAAATATTCGCGTTTATTCAAAATTCACACGCGAGTACCCGCTCGATTACCGATTCACGACCCGTCGTTTCCAGCAAGCAAGGACTATCGAAAAACAGAAACAACCACACAAGTCGACTGAAATGGTATAAAAAAGAAGAAAGAAGGGCAACGGTTCCCCGAAGGACTCGAGTGAGTCGTTACTGCATCCTTCGTCCGAATATACTTGCTAGTTACGCTTAGCATGGCAATGAGCATTGCGCGTCCGTGTCTTCGCTGTCGGTCACGCAAAAGACGATCCTGCTTTCGGACATCGGCGGTGCCTCGCACATTCTTTCGCATACGTATACGCGATTTAACTCATGGGAATATTACTCGATCGTTTATTTATTTTTTTTTTTTTTTCATCGAGATCGAATGGTTTGGTCGAATCGACAATTGAACCTCAATAAAGCAACGATATTGACGGCGATTACGCTCGAGCGAATGTTTATTATTATTGATTTTTTAAATTTTTTTTTCGCTTGGAGCGAATAACAACGTGTCAAATCGAAACGCCCTTTAAATGCAATCAATTAATATAATACGCGTCATTTGCGAGGGAAATATTTCAGTTAAATCACAATTTGTTATTTAATACGGGTGTCTGTGTATATTCGCATAAAAATCGTATTAGTCCGTTGTAACAATTTTATGGGAACGTAAAGTATCATTTTTCGTTATTTATCGTAGACGTATATAAATTTTTTAAAAAAAGCAAAGTAAAACTATACTTTTGAAGTAAACATTATTCGCTAAAATCTTAATAAATGTGCTTGCTTCGACTGTATATTCTTCTTGGCACACTAATCAAAATTATTTACCTTTTCATTAAAAACGGCATTTCTGTCTTACGTACTTAAAAACCCGCAATAAGTCGATGTGACAATTTTATGGGCAAATAAAGTATTATGTTTCATTATTTGCCATAGGAATATCTTTTATAATACTAAACAATTTGAAGTAAAAATATATATTTTTTCTAATAAACAGTATCCGCTATTCGCATTGACATTCGCACACGGTTTTTCCTCTTGATACAGCAATTCAAATTTATTTCTACTCGATTTAAAAAGGTATTCCTGTTGCGGGTTTCACTCTTATCAATCGTTTTTTATCGGTAGGTGATCTCAACAGTTTCAGCATTATTTAAAAGGTACGCGAACGGTAGAGAAATTGTTGATAATCATCGAATACGAATAAAACAGTATAGAGTGCCCGGCAGTGGGGATACGATAAATCGAATGAAAAATCGATAATCCCGATTATGCAAACGAAGTATTATTTGAATACGAAATGATGTCGTCCGTGAACTAATTTGTTTTTAATGGAAATACCTCTCATTGTGTCGCGCGATCGCGAACGAGTGCAATTTGGATAATTTCCAAGCTCGCGCGAACTCCTTTTCTTCGTACAGCATAGATGCCGACTTGTTATTATGGAAAAGGCGCGTGTTCTCTTGTCGTTGGACAAGCCGTGCCTCCTAATGAAAACCGAATGAAAGAGGATGGGGCATTTTTTCTTTTCGACCTGTGCGCAGATTCATGCGTCACGTTCCGCTTTCATTATAATACTACTACGGGTGTATATGCGTGGTACAGCCGTATTTGCATCACGTAAGTACGTATATACTGTAAACGTGTATTCGTACGCGTATGCGTCTACCGCATAGGGTTAAGCGTCTTCGCTTAGTAAAACTTGCGTGTGCTTTACAGTTTCAAGTAGAACGGACTAATAAAAACAGATCGGGTGGTGTGAACTGTTGGGTTATAATTGTCATTCAAGCGATAAGGTGATCGATTCTTACATCGCGTTGATTGCATTTTAATCATTTACAGAGGATTGCTCGGGTTTGGATTTTACTCTGCTCGATGCTATTCGATTGACGAAGCCGTACTGTGACGACGAGGCCATAGCCGTCGTTTTTATAATGTCGGTATATGAAGCCAACATCAAAGAGAGCGTAATTAAATGTTCTGTTTATGGGATAGCATATAACATAACAGAAGATTCATTTTACTGCTGTGCGACACGTGAATTTGTTTGTGTCTTTAAGCTTTAATGCGAAGCCGCGCCAAATGGGGAATAAATTCTTAAAGCTGTATCATCAAACACGTACGCGCAATTATATAAGCTCTACTGCTGTGCGATATTTTTCATTTCTTTAAAACGTTAAATCTTATATATGTATTAATTAACTTCTTATTTGTATTATTATTATTATTATTATGCAATTACTGTCTTGAGCGAAACAGTTCGTTTTCCTCCCTTTTAAATTATTACAATATCATATAATTGCGTAGTTTAGATATCATTTTCTTTAAAGGCAATTTCAAGTTCAGCATTTTTTTTAAACAAAGCTCGATTTACAAGATTCGACTAATATAGAAAGATCTATAATCAATAAAGCTATCTTTATGAATCTTAAAATTAAGTTAACACTTACATGGCTCATTAATTTATTGTGATTTATGTGTACGACCTCGTAAGTATTTTGTCCGAAAAGTATAGGAAACTTTTGAAAAAAAAATCCTTTTGTTTTTTTAGTGAAATGTGCTTCTCCGAAGAGCTATAAATCATTGAAAATAGGCATAAAATACAAGATATATTTAAAAAACATCATCTTTGGCTCTCTGTAACTAAAAAAAAAACTAAATAAATTTACGAATTTAGATGCAGTGTGAAAAAGTAGTTGAAAATAATGTCGAATAAAAAAAATTTTACCGAATAATCCGTGAGAGAATCACTGATTTAAATATGCTCGTGTGAGAGATTTCACTGTAGTTCGCTGCTCAGAGCTTACGAAACAACCAAAGTTTTTGTAGCTCACTGATAAAGCGATGAATCGAAAAGAATCGAGCTTCAACCACTACGGGATCATCGAGTTTCCAGAACTTGAATTCTGAGACTCTGACATAATTTCTATAATCTTTCCGATTTATAATAATACCTCAGCTTGATATATGGTTCTTTTATGACTCGCAGATTAGAGAGCAGAAAAATTCCTCATTTAGGGTGATATGGGAAACCGTCGATTCACCGTCCATTCAAGGACTTTTTAAACAAATTTTCCTCTGTATACTCTGCAAATGAGATATACTGAAAATTTCCTGTTGAATGTGAATACGTGAAAATAATTTACTATAAGAAAAAGTGCATATTCACTGCCTAGTTAAATAGATAAAATATACGCAACGTCAGTATGTACTTTTTGGATTGCGCAAAAAGTAAAGATATTGTGCATTTAATCTGATTCCCAGGAAATGAATGCCGGTCTATCTTTAAAAGCAGCACATTTATTTATGCTTTTTCCTCATTAACAAATTTTTCGATCTTGTTTCCTAGTAAGACTAACGTAACGAATCCAGTTTAATTTTTAGTTCATAAATAATATTAATAGTATAAATAATACCATTATTTACTTTTGATAAACGTTGACTGGCCATTACGCTTGATAGTAGCGATAAGTGCCGGAATACCAAGAGAAACATCAAATAAAATTCTTTGAACGTGGTATAAAAAATTGTTATCAAAGCAAATCTGCTGAATGTTATTAGTGGCATTTATAATATAATAATAACATTATTATTATAATAGTATAAATGGTATAATAATTTATTTTAAAACATGCTATAATCGTTTTGTACATATAATAAACAATTGTTATTTTGCTAATTCATTACACCCGGCACAAAATAATAACGAAATGTCGAATAGCAATATTTATACTCCACTTTATTAAATAAAGAGTATTCGCTTAAGAAAATTGCAATTCATTATATCTGCATATAACGAAACATTGTAGCGAATAGCAAAATGTTCACTACGTTGTAAAATGATTTTATTTCCACTCAGCTTTATAGCGAGTAGTTGACGAATTCCGAAGCGAAATCAATTTTATTACGAGAAATAAGCGCAGTGATTGAAGTATATCACAGCGGATCGATACGTAAACCGATATCTTCGCGGATTCCGAAGAAAGTCCGCCGTGGATTCGATGAACCGGTAAGAATCTTTCGGTAGATTGCCTTGCCCTAAACATATATATATACACAGTTAACGCGGAGATAATATTTTTCACTCACATTAGCCAACAACTCGATAAATAACGTTATATTGCATCTTCCGAAGAAATCCAAAGCAACGAAGTGACCAAAGCAATCGTATCTTTGCCAGCCGGTTGTTTTACCGGTTACTCAGCTCAGAGCTACCTCCGAGGACCACGTTATTACCAGGACCAGGACATTATCCTGGCCCCTGTTCACACGATCTCGACGAAACGCGTAGATTTTATCGCAGAATTTACTGTATCATCGGGTTTTATCAACACGGCTGATCGACCTGTGCCAAGAAACTTGTGTTTCAAGGATCAAGTTGTAGCTTTGAAATTTGTGCCCACTGTATTCAGTGTGTCAATTCAGACTACAAGAAGCTGCATTTCTCACGAATGCTTTATTTATATGAAGCTTAGAAACTACTATACTGCTCGTTCGATGCGTATAATTCACTCACTAATTTAGTCACCTAGAAGGGCGCCCGGTTGCTTAATTTTGAGCCCTTTCAAATTAATAATTCTGTTGTCATAATGCGTGTTCTAGTTGTATGCACGACGGAGCTAATTTATTGAATTAGTTTTTATTGATAACGGAAAACGAGTTTTAACTTAAAAGTGCATTTTCATTCATAAATAATTTACTAAATGGAACTTATATTGTCATTTACTTAAGTAGGTGCGTATATGTGTACTATTTTAATCCGGCCTCTCGAATAAAATGAGATTCATCAGTATGCTATTTAGAATAAGCTTATGTCATTGAACCAGTTCTTATTGATACGTCTCATCATCGTTTATAGCCATGGCAATGTTATCGATGTAAAACAGCTGAATTTAAATGTTAAATTATTCAACTTTAATCAATAAGTCAGTAACCAGATAAATAAAATCACCAATATAAGTTGAGTGCTTATTTTCTACACAGTATGTCTAAAAGCAGGGGCAATTTGTAAAAATACATTTTTTGAACGAATCGAAAAATTATTACAAAGCGAAAAACGACTTTACATTTGTATTTTCAGAAATCTTGGTACATCTCATCGTATAAATTTATTTCTGCTTATTCGATTGGAAATCCCTACATTCTCGTTTTAAAGAATATAATTTATTTATCAACAAGTATTTTTGGCAATTTTCAATTCAATTCGTTCATTAATTATCTTTCAATCTTACGAAAAGTGTCTTTAACAAAATACAACAAGTGCTCCACAGAGTTTAAATTAAAAATATGTGTATTCTCCCACTTGAGTATTAAACATATAACGATTACTGCAATTAATATTACTAATTGAAATTTGGAATTTTACGTAGCCTCATTTAAAGGTGTCTTGCCCCCTTAAGGGAAGTCCCTGTTGAACACTTCAACGGCAGCGTTTCGCGCTTTAATGCGAGAGGAACTTTTTATGATGAATTGAAAGTATTCTGGGAAATGCAAACAGCTTATCTCTGCTACATGAAGTTTCCGAAGCAATGAGATTCCTGCACGTTCAGTCAGTTGACATATTTCAATCAGACGATTTTTATCATATACTGCTTATCACTGGTATTATCACTGACGAAATTGCTGGCACTGTTTTAATTCAAAAATCACAAGTAAAAAATTATTACTCAACGACAACAGTCAATGAAAAGAAGTAATAAAATATACCGATGAAATATAATTATCTAAGAAAAGAACGCAGCATCTTTACCATCAATTGTTTAATTGTAGATATAAAGTGTTAAATTTCCTTATCCATCAACTTTCGCATGATTATTCGTCATTATTACAGTAAAGTATATTAATGTTGTTGCACACACCATAAAATGCGAGATTAATAAAAAAAAAGAAAAAAATAACTTAAGCATATCCTTAAACTTTTGGATTTCGGTCAGACGAAAGATCGAAACGGAAACATATTGTATTGAAAGCTGATTGAGAACGAATGGCTCGAATTAGCTTCCAGTGTGGCCTCACTGATCTATTGGAATAGCTTATTAAAGTCATTTATTTTATAAAAAAATTTAATTGCAAGTTGTTTTTGTAGTTTTGGTGACATAATTGTTGAATTTCTTGTTTACCGATCAACAGTGATGTTTACTGTTATAAATTTGATTATAAATGAATAAGTGTTAAGTCTATTTTGTACAGCTGATGTTGTTCGCTACAATGATCTCATAGATATTTTTACACCAGAAAACTACAAATAAAAATCGAATTGTATGCTGAACGAAATGCTCTTTAAATGAGATGTTTTGTATTATAATAGTATAAGTATTTAATGATTAGTTTCACCTATTAAGTTATAAAATAATTATTTGTTTATTTACACTAAATAAAACTCAGTTTTTGTAATGTTCAAATTGTTATTTCATTTTATATCCCATTTATTTAAAATACCATTTATTTGAATAAATTGGTTCCCTTTTTTTTATTAAAAACGTAAAACTATTTTTACGTGCATTCTGTCAAATCTAAAATGTACTTTACATTGTTTTGACCTCCAGGTTTGAGAGCATTATTAATAGCTTCCTGGTATTCATTTAACGGAACCAGTTTATAAGGTGGTACCTGCAATTTCTTATCTACAAATAGTTTTTGGAGTTCATTGATCATTTTATGCCGTTGTTCTGAATCAGCATTATTCTTACTCCATTGTGACATCCAGAACCCTTTGAAAGTAATATCCTAAAATAATGTCAGAATTATAACTTTCAATACCTTTGATAGTTAATAAGTATTAGCAATATTGAATAAACATTTACTTTGAAAATTAAAGATGATGCCGGAACCATTAATGGTTCTCTAGACATTGCTCCGTATGTAACCATGATGCCACCTTGACCTAAATGTCTTTGAACTTCTGACGCATTTTTACCACATACACAGTTTAATGCCAGTAATGGTTGTGGTAACTTTTTACTTTTAAAAATATCTGTTGTCCTTAATTCTTCTTCTGTAAGAACCTCAGAAGCTCCTAATTCTATGAGTTGATTCTTGAAATATAAAAACAATATTCTGTAAATACCGTTGATATATTTTATTAATTCTTATTAATGCGTTTATTTTACCTTTAACTTTTGTGCATCAGCCCTGTTTCTAATAACATTAACATTTTTGATGCCCCATAGTCTACATAATTGAATGACTAATTGTCCAACAGCAGAATTACTACCATTCTGAATAACGGTATCACCAGCCTTTAAAGGTATAAAATCTTTTAACATTCTGTACGCTGTACAAGGGTTTACATTCAGCATACTAGCTGCGACTGTATCCACTTCTTTCTCAATCTAAACATATACAGTAAATTTTGATAAATAATGGCACAAATAAATCATTCTATAGTAAAGTCAATAAATATAATTCTAATGGAAATACTTTATAAACTTCTTCTGAATTGTATATCGCTTGTGTTCTCCATGTTCCTTTGTTGACACCATTGGGAACAATTCTGTCACCTACGCAAAGGCCCTTAATATTCGGACCAATTGCAACTATCTCGCCAACGCCTTCATTGCCTGCTACCGCAGGTAAAGTTGGTCTACTGGGATATTTACCTTGTAAAGTGTTTATATCGGCAGGATTCACAGGTGAGTAAAGCCATTTAACAGTGACCTTCGAATCGACAAATCATAGTTAATTGAAACTGCAATGTAAACGTAAAAACAAGAGTTTTTTTTTGTTACTTGATTACTCCCTGGACTTTCAATAGAATCTGTGGTTATCCGCAGAACATGAAGAGGATCTCCGTATTCTTTATACTGTAACGACTTGACTGTGGTATTGCTCGACATCAAATTTAATTGTCCAGAATAAATAGTTTTACGAAAATTACTTGCTAAAAGAGTACCGACTTTTCCCACTTGCATACTTAATAAGTAAATAAAAGCTAATAAATATCACAAATCTACACTAAAAACACCGGAACGTTTGTATAAGAGGTTAGAATCTTTGTTTAATCACACATATATATGCTCCTTCTGCAAGTCACTTTCATCGGCTCACTATAAAGCGGGAAAATGTAAGATCTGAAAACAACAAGTTAATACTTTCAATAATACACATAACTATTCAAATAATTTTCTAGAAAATATTCCTTTATCATATTTATAGTTTTAATTATGAATATTTCAGCATACAATTACACAAACACAAGTTATCGCAAGGTGTTTATTAACAAACGTCTTATACATACATATAGCTTTAGTCCATAAAATCAACGTACAGTTAAAAAAGATCTTACACTATTATTCTAGTTTATCGACTTGATCACAACGCATGACCAGTTTAATCACTGCCAATACAAATCGCAAGAGACGCGCTTCGTTCTTCGCTGCTAAATGATATTCACATCAATGCAAAACACCGTCTCGTCCATTAGTACCTGAACGGACGTGTATTTTCAACGACGAAATTGCGAAATCAAAGAGTTTTCGAAAAATCCAGCCAGGTGTGCTATTTTTTTACATTTACTCAAAATAACAATGAGGCAAATTCAAAGAGCGTTGGAAATTTGGCGCAGCGCGTAGAAATCGGGCGCGGATGATCTAAAAATTAAAATCGATTAACCAAATTGCAGATGCAGTTGTCCACGAGCGGTGATAATAGAGCTGTGACTTTACCGTAATTGTATAATCGACGTAGTAGACGTAAATTCGAAAAATAACTGTGAATGTCAAAAACGAAACAAAAATTATGCGGGAGTTGTTGACGGGGGATGTTTCATTCAAACGATTGTTTTACGAAAATTGGCTTTAAAAAACCGAATAAATGAATGAATAAATGAATGTGTAAATCCACCGGGACCCCACTACCGCTGAATCCACTATTACACTACAACAATAAAGTTTTAAGCTCGTGGGCACTGGAAATTTACTTCCCGAGGTCAAAGTATCCGATCTCTACGGCGTACACAGTGAATTTAAACAATGTAATATTTGAATCTAAATTGCGAATGTTTTCTGTCTCTTTTAGTAAATCGTTTCTAATAATTCGGGATTGAATGCGATTTACGAAATAACTACGGGGTCTAAGAGCAGAGGAAATTTCGCGCAAGAACGTCGTCGTTTACTCAATTTCGAGGTCTTTAAAAATCATTCACTCGGACGGCTTAAGTACACCACAACGCACACACCATATCACAAAGAAAATAACTAATCTCCATCTGAAAATCTTACAGACAACGACCTCGCGATGCCTTCGACGGAATAAAAAACCGACACAACAACCGAAGTTATCGTAACTGGTTTTTTTATGAAAAGCAGCCACTAGTGGACTAAGAACTTAAGACACCCCAGTCCTGCTTAATCATGTCAGCAGCTTTTTCCCCAATCATGTAAGTCGGAGCACACGTGTGACCGGCTATGATTGCGGGCATGACACTGGCATCGACGACTCGAAGTCCCTTGATTCCGTAGACCCTTAGACGGGAGTCGACGACGCCGCCCTGAGCTCGCGGAGCCATGCGGCAGGTGCTCGTGAAGTGACCCAAGGTCGTGGAAATGTGACGAGCGACACAAGCCCAGTAATCGTCGCTCCCGAACTGCGCGTTTTCACAACCAGGAAAAGCGACCGGTAAAAGGCTCGCGTTGAAGCGTTTGAAGGCTCTCGAGGAGGCGACTTTTAGTGCCTGGAACAGGAAAGGTCGAATTTTTAATGCTATTACAAAGCGACGATTTGCTCGCGCGACAACGATCAAACCACGACTGACCGCTTTGATGCCTCGAACCATTGTATGGAGATCTTCCTGTCTCTCGTAATAATTAGCCTCTAAAATCGGTGGATCCATTGGATCGGCGCTCCGTAAGCTGACTCTGCCTCGGCTCTTTGGTCTCATTAGGATTGGTACTATGCTGAATGCGTCCAGGCCCTTGTATTGAGAGAAGACTCGACGATCGAAGTCTTCGCTCAATCCGAGCAGACTTCTCATACCACCGGATATGTCACCCGTTAACGCACCGATTCCGAGGACTAGTTCGATATCCGGGTAATCGGCTGAGGATAGACCTTCGTCTGGTTTGCGATTTTCTAGAACTGAAAGTCATTTTTTTGACAATCGGATGGTTGTTGTCTCATTGGAATATAAATAAAATTCGATTTGTACACTGTGGATTTGAAATAGTGCAGAACTCACTACAGGTAATACTGATGTTAGATCTGCTTATGATTACGGAGTACTAAGTAGACAGCGACAAAATTGATTTTTAATTATAGTTCATATTTGTTATTTAATACACTGTTCTTTTACTGTTTATTGTAATACGCACCATTTTTCAAAGCGGAATAGATTTTGTAACAGAAAACTATTATTGTACGTATTGTAATCAATTTTTATTGTTCCGATATCGACTGCAAGTATTTGTATTTCATATTAATTAAATATAGTTATTACTTTTAAACAATATTCTTTTAATCCCTTCTTCGCATTCATCGGTTTATTACCTGTGTCATATTTATAAAAAGAGAATAATTACACTATTTGCTACCAATATTGTTTATGCATAAAAAGTTGCAGTGGATTCAATGTTCATTTCAATACTTTTCGAAAGTCAATATTTTCGAAATGCGCTTTACCATTCGATAAATTATCACTATTTTTATGATCTCGGATTAAAAATAAAGTCTAAAGATTTACACGAAATTCTACTGATCGTACATGCATAATAAAGAACGATTTTCCTATAAATATCTAAATTATAATTTTAAACCAAAATAATAATATATCGATATGGTGTGTTTACGCACTTTGTATATCTGGTAAATTATTTCAACGTATTGAAACAGTAAATATTCACTATTCTTATAATCTGACTTTTACGCATAGTCAACGTGCACTACCTACCAATCTGTGAATGTGCATTGTTTCAGATTAAGGGATTATAAGATTAAAATTATTTACTCAATAATCAATGTTACGGTATTCTTAAAAATGATTCCCAAATAAATATTTAACGTTATTATACGCGTCCTTAATGCATCAAAAAGAATAAAAATAATAGACCTCGATTAATCATACACACATTCTGATTTTTACAATCTCATTGTATTTTAAGCGAGTGCAATAAATCGTCGCTTATAGAATTTTGACGTCAATCGTAGCGCATTGCATTCAGCATCGCTGATATCAAAATACATTGCATATAGCAGTAAGCGTACATCTCGAGTGCGTAAAAGTGACGAAACAACGTATAATTTTATCGTAAAGCAAACTCTTCCCTTTTGCCGTCATAGAACCAATAAAAAAACCTCGCATCATCGTCATCACCTCAACGCGGACAGCTCGTTAAAAAAGAGAGTCGTAAAAGTAAAGAGGAAAAAGTAGCAAACTCACAGCTCTTGGTGTCGAGAAACGCAAGGGCCTCAGCTCCCCCGGGAACGGTGAACGGCCCGTTGCCTTTGAGCAGGTAATCGAAAGTGTTTACGGGATTCAGTGCCAGTCTCGGCTCGACGATGGTCACGCTCTCGTTGACCAGGAAAGTCAACGTTGACATGCTCACGTGGTCCTGCAGATTGTACCCGACGGGTAGATCCTCGAGGACGTTGATCCCCAATGACTCGAGATGGTTCTTGGGTCCGATTCCCGAGAGCATCAGAAGCTGAGGCGAATTCAATGTACCGGCGCAGAGGAGGACTTCGCGACGAGCCCGAGCGACGTACGTCTTGTTGTTGTTGATGCCGACGAATTTGACAGCCGAAGCTCGACGCGTGCTGGGATTGACGAAGATCTTGCTGACTCGAGAAAACGTTGAAATTCGGAGGTTCTTACGACGACCGACGATCGGCTCGAGAAAGGCTTTGCTCGCGCTGACTCGACGTCCGAAACGCAGATTCGCTTGTACTGGCGAGAAGCCCAGTAGTCTGGAAAGAATTTTTCAATGATTAGTTTACGTCACTTATTACATACTTTGCTCAGAGTACGTCGTGCGGTAAAAGTGAAAAGAGGCAGCGATGATTTGGAATTTCTCTGGCGATACCGTTAGAACGCGCGTTAACGCATGCTTCGACGTTTAAAAGGTTTGTCGTTGAACTTGGTTACTCTGCAAATCCGAAATAGTGGGATTTTACTTTTTGGCCGTGTATGGCCACTATTTGTGAAAGACGGAATTGTGAAAATTGTTAAAGGAAAAAGTGCGCGCTCGCTACTATAGAAGACTTACAGTACGTCAAAGTATATTACATCAACGTGCGCTTTTTGCACAGAAAATAATAAGTAAATATTTTGAACTTTTATCTTATAAATACTGTTTTATCTTTGAGAGTATTGAAGATAATAATAAATCATCATCATTGACTAGTAAATAATATCCATATTCACTTTCGATAAGCTTCTCAAAACACTCTTTGAAAGTGATATTAAGATTTTCATTCGTATAGAACGTAAATGAGTTTTTATCAAAGAGAATCATCTTCAATGAAATAGAAATATTTTTGCTAGATTTAATAAAATTATTAATTAAACATAATTAAACATAATAATTATACTTTTTTAAAAAAGAAAAAGAAATATTTTTAATGCAATCTATTTTGACTCGTTTAATTAGTTAATCATTTTTCAATATTCGTGTATTTATAATTATTTCACTCAGATAAGAAGAACGAGTGCATTCGAGTAGCTATTGTCATTCTGTTCAAAGCTATCCAAAATACCATTCTTAGAAATATGAAAAAACGACGAAAAACAAACCAAATACTCAATTGCCCATAACGAATGCATTGAAGTGAACGTGTTCTTAGAACTGATTCAAATTAATATTTGTCTAATTGATATAGAATGAATTTAATGTTGTTTTGAGCCAGCTTGATAGCGAGTAGATGACGAAATCGGAACTGAGACTAGTTTCACTATCGAAAATAATGAAGTTTTAACTATTTAAAATGTAGAAAATCCATTTTGCCTTCTTAATTTATGAGCGATTGTCGATGCAGCGCAAAACAAACGGTATTCGTCATGGCTGTTTCCCAACGACAGTCAATAGCAGTCGATAAATTTAATAACCAACGACTCCCTCGTATTTTCATGTTAATTCTTCTCGTTAAGCTCCTGTTTCTCGCGCGTAAATATTTCCATAGCAGTGCAAGTGCAAACGCAACAATTATCCTATAATTAGCGCTAAGCCTCATCCTACGCGCGTGACGCAACCCGAGTGCAACAAAAAGCGAATCTTTGCCGCGCACAGCTCGTAAAAAAAAGGCTTTATTATTTACCTCTCGCCATTGTAGTCGTTGAATTTGTATCCGAATTCCTTGGCCGATGCGAGGAAGGAATGCCGCAGTCGGGAGACGTACGGGACGTTCGATACGTCCAGATAACCGCCCACTGAGTGGTACCTTTGATCTTGATATTTTAGTCTGCGAATTGCAATTAAGCGATTATCGTTAGTGCAATGTTTATTCCATACGGCATAGCGTGGCGTCCCAGTTTTTACCTGCAATTGTCTCTGTTTAGCACTGGGCATTTCTGGGTTAACGACTCTTTTTCTACATACACACGTTGCAAAAGTTCTTTAAACGGCAAAGGATTCACTTACGCGTCGTTATACGAGATTTATGTAGTGATTAATTGATTGAACAGTGTAATAAGACAATTGCACTCTGGTTTCTCACGGATGATGAGTGATTTATTGTGCCGAGCATACTGTATATAATATAGGTACACATATGCGTATATAAAATACCTGCTGTTCTCCGATTTCAAGAAATACGGCAGGACGTCACGATACGACCATCCAGGGTTCCCCATAGCCTCCCACTCGTCGTAATCTGCTCTAGATCCTCTCGTGTAAATCATAAAATTAATGACCGACGTGCCACCGAGCGCCTTTCCTCGCGGCCAATTGCATCGACCGTCCGTCATTGACAAGCAGTAGCCAAGCTGTAATTACATAATTGTATAGTAACCGCGTGGTAATCGAACCATTTTAACGCGTATATGCCATTTTATATGCCATTACACGTGGGAAAGAGCCGATTGAGAATTTTTTCTCTGTCCGACCACGTGTACCCTTCACTCGAGTCAACGAATGCAAATACAAAGCCGTTCGTTATTACAGTGATGTATTTATTCTTCAAAGAAGAATAAAAGCATGACTAACGCGCTAATTCGGAATTCGATTCGCGAAACGCGAAAGATCTATGCATCTCTAGTAGAGGTTCGAGCCGATGAAGATGCGTTGAATGCAAATGCCGCATACAGCGATGGTGTTTATTTTGCTTTTTTCTCGCGATGCTAATGCACAAGCGATTTTAGCGCCGAGATGCATAAAAATCTCGAGACAAGGATCGCATTAAATTAAGAGGAAAACCGTGCAAAGGCAGCGATTTGACGTTTCGACACGAGATGCCAAGAGTGGGATTGTTCTTAAGAGGATATCCGTTTTCTTCTATGTATATATATATATATGTGTGTGTGTGTATATAATACGCCGCAGATGATAAATTATTCTCGTTGTGTGTGATCGTGGAATGTGATTTCCATATACAAGTGTATGTAAGACTGACAGGAAGAGTAACCTATAAAAAGATTAATGAGAACCCTATTATTGTTTTTTTTCCATTTAGAAAAAAAGTACTTTAGTGCAATTGATTACGAGCTATTCGCAACTTTGAAGGAAATTTATTCGCCTGGAATACGTCTAGGTTGAAGACTCGACGCGAATACGTGCACATAGATTCATTTATTATCTCTGTAATGTAAGACTTGGAAACTCTTATAGCAAATATAACGTATGTTGCAACGTTTTTATATAGCTGCAAGCGGATTTCTACAATTGAAAACACACCTCGCATACTGCAACTATTATAATTTATTCGTTCTGCAAAACGTATGAATAATGAAAAAGCGTCACGCTAACGCCAAATATCTTAATTAAGACACGAGGAAAACCAGTGTACGGTAAATGAGTATTAACAAAAATGGAATTATTCGTGAAAAACGTCGTACCTTGCCAGGTTTGGGTTCGGTCTTATAGTTCCAATTGTAATCGGTAATGTGCAAAATCGGAGCAAGCAATGGGATATCCGTAAGAAACATCTCCTCCTTTCCAGCTTCCAGTAGTAGAATCTTCCAATCGGCAACCTCGCTGAGTCGGTTCGCCAGAACGGATCCACCCGAACCGGCGCCGATTATCACGAAATCGTAGGCACCAGCATCCTCTTCATCGGCTGCGTCGTCCAAACCGCATCGCGCGTAATTTACGCAGCCGACGAGAACGAAGATCGCGCTGAAGACAATGGCCAGACGGTGATCCATATTTTTGCGAGATATTTCCCTTCGATTTTGGGCATCGAATTGATGTTTCTCTTAAATATATATTTTTATATCCGCGATCGAAGGTCTTCGCAGTTGAACGCGCGTAAAGCAGCGGCAAGACCTTTGAGTAAGCCTAAATTGATGTTGTTTCGAAAATGCGCTCGGTATAAAATCGAATGTTTCATTGCGCGTAATCAAGGGAAAAGCCACCAAAACGTGCTCTAAAATACTTTACAAAAGACGAATGAAGGGTTACCATATCGGCAATAAAATAAGACAGCCGAGTAACTTAAAAAACTGCTTACTAAATCACTTTGTTCGCCGACGTATATATAACAACAGTCTGCGATTATTCATAGAAATAACAATAATAACAATAACCAAATGAAAAGCACTTGTGACCGCAAGTCAATGCGTAGCGGGCCAAAAAATGTCTTAAATATAAAGAGTCGGTGTAGCCAAATGTTCGTTGCAATGAGAAAGAAAAGTGCGTCGAAAAATGGACTTTGAGAGAAAAAGAAAAATGTCGTCCGTATATAAGAGCGCGTGTACGCAGCGACGACTCGCCGATTCACCGGCCGATCGAAAACTGCTGGCGTTCCCACCTGTCTGATCCACCTATACTCAGAAACTTGCTATCAGTGACAAGGCCGGAGCCGCGGATCGAGATCGCACTTCTCGCGCCGTGTATTACTTAATAGAAAGCACAACTTTGGAACAACACTCTCGATTAATTTTCAAGGGAAAAGAAAGTCGAGAAAGGATCGTTTCTGCCTTTGGGATGTGATCGTTTTATGTAATCCTTTAAAATCGGTGAACTGAAAGTTTTACGAATAAGAAGATTAACAATTTTTCTTTTGCAATTTGTGCTCTCCGTGACCAAAAGTATTGCCGCTTTTTAATGCAACGGGTACCTGCTTACGTCTCGTTCGGCACGTACTCTTGCCATCTGAGAAATTTTTAAAGAAATGTTTTCTTTCTACAAATCGATCGAGATTAGATCGCGCAAACAATGTGCTTTTTAAAAGCACACATTTGTACAATAAATATCCAAATTTGTTATTTAGACGAACTTTTTATAGCCCTAATAAATATTTGTAGAACTTAAAACAGATAGTTTTTGGTTTAGGCAATAAATTATTTACCGTATAATTGCGTATTATTACATTTTAAGAATTAAACTTTTGGATTTTTGCAAAATAATGTATTTAGTGCATTTAAGCAATTCACAACTGCATCTAGTAGATTTTTATTTCATTTCCGCAAATAATGCAGTGAATATCTTCAGATCGCGAATAAAACAATTTTTTAATAAATACGATTTCTTCAATTGAGCACATTTTTACAGTATTTACTATTCGGTAGTGTATATTCGCCATTTGCAGAAATTTAATTTAATTAATTATAAATTAGTATTGTAATATCTATACAATAATGCATTAGTAAATAGTAAATAGCGATTGAATTGTTATAAAAAGTAATATTACTGTTATAACGGGAATTAAAAAATTATTATACAGAAATATTAAATATTCACTGAACAACATTCTTTATATTAACAATACTCAATATCCATGCAGTAACAATAATGAATTTTTAAGCGAAATGTAGTTGTTTAATATTCAAGAACGCACATTTGCAAGACTGCATAATGAATAATATATACATAATTAATAAGACTACACTTTATTAAATAGGAAACATTCGCGTAAAAAAATAGCGATTTGTAATATTTGTCAAAATACACTGTATTGAATAACGAATACCCATTTGTTGTATTGAATTTTGTTTGGTTCTATAATTAATAGCGAAAAGTAGATAAATGCAGGAATGAAAATAGTGCATTTTTCGCTACTTAGAAAATTAAGACTGCGATGAATAATTACGTATAATTACAAACGGAGGAAAAGGAAAACCTATAGTTTTGTAGGCGAGGGTAAATTGCTTATTTGCTAAAGTGAGTCAACAGAGCTGCGAAACCGTTCGGTAACTAACAAATATGGGCAAACCATGTACGCTTTCTACGCCACGAATGTGAAATATTTAACGCCTTTAAATCGTTAGCAAACTAGCCTGCTAAGCTTCTCGGCGTTACAAAACCACCCTGCAATCTCAATGCTATCGAATTTATGACGTACCGAGCATCTTTCGCTATCGCACTATCCCACCCACCGATGATTTATGAAGCAGTGCACAACCGGTAGGACATTTCGGTGGGTCGTTATGAAAATCATGTTTGGAGAGAGATATGCTGAGATTTTTCAAAACCAGAGATAGTGAAAGTGATCTTAAAAATAAGTTATTACGCGAGCGATTGAGTCAGCTGAGAAATCATATTTTACAATGTAATTCGGAAAAGAATTCGAGTCGAGCATTTTGAGGGATATCGTGTGCTGGCCCACCAGCCGTTAAAAATCGCGTAGACGCCAAGCCAAACCTGACCGATATTATACTCGATATACCGGTCGACCTTGCGGAAATCTATCCCTGGAATCGAGAGCCTCGCGCCTCTCTTCTCGTTTGCCACGCACGACGATCCTTGCATCAAGGTTCCACCTATTCCAGACCAGATATTATGACGCAAGAACTTCGCAAGGGGATCGAATCGTTGATTTTGTTGCATCATTCCCGAGTACATCCGTGGCCGTTATCACGCGCAGACGAATAAACTCTCAAATAAATGTCGTTAAGAACCGCTCGTTATTATAAATGATATTGAGCACAGGCGTGGTTAGTGTATGTGTACTAATAGTGCTTCTTATTATGTGCACTTTAGACACGAATAACTTTCAGACCCACATATATCGCGAGGGTAATAATTAGGTGAACGAAGTGTATGCGCTATCTCGTATCTTGATTTATCTATTGAAGTAATGAAATGGTGTAAACTGAAAGTTCGTTGTTGCAAAATTTGGGAGAAAGTGTTTCAGTGCCCTAGCCTGGGTAAGCGTGAAGAAAAATTCATTCATTGGAATGCAGTCGGGCTACGATAATTTAATAGGGGATTGCTTGTCAAATAAAGGAATGCTTACCACAAATTTAACTTTGCATCATCAATATAAACAATTTATTTATTTTGTTTTTAATTTAAGCAAAACACACTCGATAAACGTCTTGCTAGAAGTTTCCTTTTATAATAACAAACTATATAGATACTGTGTCGTCAGTTTCCTCAATGATTATTTTCGTATGAAATTGCTCTACGCCATTC
This sequence comes from Apocrypta bakeri, assembly GCA_018906985.1. Lineage (NCBI taxonomy): Eukaryota > Metazoa > Arthropoda > Insecta > Hymenoptera > Pteromalidae > Apocrypta > Apocrypta bakeri. Next base: position 980,015 of record JACCIA010000016.1, on the reverse strand, counting down.
ATACGTGTATCTAGACTTTCTTTAAAAATTGAATAATATAAATGTAATCGGTGTCTTCAAGAAATACTTGAATGGTACTTACTAAAAATAACAATTGATCATTAAAAAAAAACAAACTATCATTTGAAAACATATAATGGAATAGTTTCACGAATTAAATTTGTTTAATCGAATTCTTGTTCCTCTGAGCCATTAACTGTTGATGCAGAGCTAGCTGCACCCGTAGTTCAACACACATATCGTTCTCTTCGACAATACTGCGAATGAGAGTCGTCATCTTTTTCTACAAAATAAAAATTATGATTTTCATATATATATATATATATATATATATATATGTTGCACATCTTTAGGTTTTCAAGAACTATTATGAGCTTACCTCCAATAACTGATTCTCACTGACTAACTGGATCATGGCTGTCATCTCCGCCTCGCTGGGACTATGCGCCCGATCAACAACAGGCACCTTTAATTTCCCAGAGTTGATGCGCTCTACAAGCACCTCATTCAGTTTTTCGATCGCGTGTCGCTCATGTGAAATGCGAGTTCTCAACGTAGCTTGCATATTCAACAATTCTTCATAAATGAGACTTTCCCGAAGTCTGTCTACTGCATTTTCAATTACCGTCTCCTCTTCTTTTTTCGATTCCGCAATTACCACTTAAAATGAAACAACATTATTTGAATGCTGAACTAGAATGAACGATTTTTAAAATGTGAAGCGAGAATTTTTTATTACCATTTTCTTCAGACGTATTAGATGTTACATGTACTTCAGTTTTGCTGTCAGTTGTATCGGTGGATGTTTTGCTCACCTTATCCATTGTATCTTTTTCAGTCGTCGGTATCGAGTGATTAACATTTTCGGTTGATAACCGTCGAGGTGCTTCTTTCGATGTCTCAGAAACTTTTAGATTATCACTTTCATCTTCAGCTTTAACCGCTATTTTAATCGATTGATTTTCGGGCATTTGTACTTGCCTTTCAGTCAATTGGAGTTGACTTTCTTCAGAAGGTTTCGGCACTTCTTCGTCTAAACTTTTTTGGGTAGAACCCTCCAGTTTTTGTACTAATTTATACTTTCTCTGCAACGCACAATTTTGGCTAAGTCAAATTTAATCGAATTTAAATGCTGACAATGATATTAGACTATTAGCTTTTACCTTTAGTTGTGTGATCATGCGTTGCACTTCCCATAGTTGTTCCTCGCGCGACTTATTCACGTATCCAGCGTTCATAAGCATGTGAATCTGGGACAAAAGGGACTCCTGCTTAGCCAATTCAGCAGCTATACCTTGAGGTGTTTCTGGCAAACGAGTACTGCCTGCTGGCAACGGTGGAATATATTTTGTTAGCTTAACTTCAGCAAACAAAGCTTTACAGTGGAACAAAAGAGCCAAAAGAAGTCTATGACTCATTTGCAATGCAGGACTAAGTGTCATTGCAACCGTCTGAGCATTCATTTTTGTCGTTTTTTCCTATTCAGAAAGATAAGACAAGATTAATGTTTTGTAAATTCATAGATACACAATGAAAATAAGTTGATAACATACACAAGTGGTAACGTGATCCAAGTGCAACGTTATCCAAGCTAAGAGTACCCTATTGCACTCAGCTAATTGTTGATTGGCTAATTCGGCAAGTTGAGATTCTCTTTGAGCAAGTTCTTTTGCGGAAGCAGCTTGCTCAAATCGCGATATCAGTTCACTGCTCTCTAAAACTGGTTCTGGTAGTTCTCTAAAAATGTATTTTTCATTTGTAATATTCTTTCTTAGAGATTAAATAACTCTAATGTTCTACAGATTCACTGTATTGAACTAACTTAATAAAATGTAGTAACAAACTGGTAGCTACGGTTGGCTCAAATTCTGACATATTTACAAGTTCCCTCTGATTATACAATTTTTTTAAATGTTGAACTTTGGACTTGTTTCCAGAGACTTTATACAATCCTTCAACGGACATTCCATTCTCCTCCAAGTAATCAATGCAATCTCTGACTACTAAGGGTAGTTCAACACCATCGTGACAGCGACTCCTTTCTACAGCTAAATGAAGACTTACTCCAAAAATTGGTTCTTCCTCTACAATGAAAAAGTTAATGTGTAAATACTAGTGTTTTTTGTATAATAAACAAAATAATTTGAATTAAAAATTCATACCACCAATATCCAAGGCATCATCTCCATGTTTGCCTTTCTTTCGATCTTTGTGTTTCTGTTTAACTTTATCCTTTTCTTTTCTTTTTTCTTTGTCCACCTCCTTATCTATTTCTTTATCTTTCTTCTTTTTTTCTTTATCAGAATCTTTTTCCTTGACATCTTTCTCTCTAGATTTTTCTCGCTTTTCTCTACTCTTAGAAGGAAATTTGAAGGCCTTTGTTTTTGATTTAGATTTTGAAGGACTTCTAAATAAAGCAATTATTACAGTTATTAAAAACTTGTACACTACGAATCTAACAAGTTAATCTTGCTGATTCAACTCACTTTGTCTCCTCTTCATCTGCAGAACTCTCACCCTCCAAAGTAGCATATCCTCTATCTTTTTTATCTTTCTTGTCCTTCTTTTTGCTGCTACCTAGTAGCTCCTTTTTTGAATGTTTATCGTGTACAGCGTCGTCACTAACTGCAAAATGCAATCGTTACTCAAGTCAGTTCGTTAGCACAATTCTAACATACAAGTCATTTTGGAACGATTAGTCAAAGCCATGAAGACTATCATTGCAAAATTGGTTAAGTAATTGAAAAAAAAGGAAGCGAAGAAAATAAAAGCCATGTACATAGTATATAAATGTTAATCAAGGTAATTTACCATGCATCGCCTACAAAATATACCGTAAACGCCGAGAGAAATATACATTGGAAAGAGAGTGAGAGAGAGGAGGAGAGATTGACAAACCGTGTATCGTTCGGTTTTTCGAACCTAACCTAATGAAACTAACGATCGTAAATGTAATTAGTGTTGTAATACAATAGAGGATTAATAAAAGCAGATGGAAAATAAGGTACAGAAAAAAATCTCACAGTCGCTCTCGCTCTTCTTCGCCGCGTCCGAAGCGTAAAGTCCTGGAAAGTCTCTTTCGACGTCGGGGCTCTCAAAGTCCATAGCTCTCTGTTTACTTTCTCAATATTCTATACGCAAGTTCAGTATATCTTGTCTTCCCTCTGCGCGAGCGTCAATCCGTCGTAAGCGACGTCGTCCTCGTCGTCATCGGTGGCTCGTCACCTTCTTTTTCTTCCGCCCGCTGCGTATAAACTCTTTCCGCACTGCTGATGCATCCGTCGTTTTTGTCGTCGTCGTCGTCGTCGTCGTCGTCGTCGTCGTCGTCGGCTGATCTATGTTTACTCGCACAGGTGCAACTATCTCTCATGTATATACCTATACGCAGACACGTATATGCATAAGCTTAAAGCTAGGCACACATGCAGTGTATACACACACTATATATGTATTATATATAGTAGGCGTACTGTGTGGAAAAATCGTTCCGCTTTTTATTCTTTTCGTTTACTTTGCTCGAATCATGACGAGGCCGCAGTGCCGCAGTTATATACAGTACTCGTTGCTCGGCACTATCTCATGAATGAATAATGTACTGGATACGAAGAAAGAGCTAGATGTATATAAAGTATACGTACGCGCTAGGCTTATATAGCGTTACACTTTCGCGCGCGCGCGCGCGCGCTCTATGCGAAAAATATAAATCGAGCTACTCTCCGCATCAGTCGCAAAAAAATCCACGTCTGAGAGTGTATTGACACTCCATTCGTGTGGGCGAATTCCACTATCGCAATTACGCATATATATTACGTTGACGATTCCTCATCGCGCGTATAGTTGTGGCGACTGCTTATATATGCGAGTGCATCGATGCGGGAGATAAAAAATTAAAAAAAAAAAAAAAAAAAAAAAAAAGAAGGCTCGAGAGGAAAAGAAAGCGATGAACACGTCAATTGCGGTGTTGTGTTGTGAATGTTCGTAAGTGAGGTTGGGTGTAAAGTAAACGCAAGCGGCGCCGCCGAGAGCACGGAGAGCGAGGTTCGGGTGAAAACACGCAATATATATAGACACACGGTATATAGAAACCATCGCCGCTGACCACCTGCCGAAATATCATTGCCTCTCGCGGGAAAGTCGTGCGAACAGCAGTTTTCTTGCCGACGTCGCAACGCGCGTCGAGATTTAAATTTTCGACCTCGTTTGAACGCGCAGCTAAAAACTTAACCTACAAAGCGAGAGTTGTGCGAAATTTTTCGGAAACGTCGCAAAATGTATGTGCATGTAGGAGAAAATTCAAAAAGCGAGCGAAACGGGCCAACGTAAAGGAGCGTGTATCTCTCCGTCTCTGTCGCTCTTGCGAATTTGCGTTGGACGCGAACTTGACGCGCGTGGTCACTGTAACCAATACCCACGGACCCACACAGCAGTAGGTAGTTACCGTAGTTCAGAGACCAGTCCCGCTGCTCGAATCTCGAAGCGAGTCGTCGTGTATTGGTCCTTGGTAGCGCAGCGCTAGACAGTATATCTATATACACTGTACATATAATATACGAGTAGAGGTTCTACTGTAGAGCGCTAGGCAGTAGACCTATACACACATACTCTAAAGACAGAGAGAGAGAGAGAGAGAGAGAGAGAGAGAGAAAGAGAGGGAGAAAGAAAGAAAAGAGAGACGAGAGAGAGAGAATTTTCCAAATGGCGCAGGCACGGCTCAGCTGTGAGCTTACGCGAGAGTGGTTATTGTTATAAAACAGCCATCGGCGCAGTCGCCTCCTCTGCAAGAGTGTGTCCACACTCGAAGCCAATTATGTGCTGCTTCTTCGCCTACGCGTCATCCTCGACTCTCCCTCGTCGTCGCTGCTGCTGACTGATCGTCGACGTCCTCGCGCAACGCTGCTGCTGCTACACGTCTTAGGCCCGCATCGCCGGACAGAGAGAGAGAGAGAGAGAGAGAGAGAGAGAGAAAGATAGAGAGAGTAAGATCTGTCTCGAAAGAGCATAGCCTCCTCGTGAAAATAAAGTACGGAACGCGCGTGAGATGCGCCGCCGCTTCGTCTCGTAGCAGAGCAGCAGCCCTCGCGGGAGTAGCCAGAACGCGAAAATATGCGGAAAAGTTGAGGAAGTTTGTGTGTGTGTGTGTGAGAGCGAGAGAAGACGCGAAAGACGACAACGGCACACCTGCAGCGGCAGAGCCCGCCTTGAGCTGAGGAAGTCGGCGGCCCCCGGGAGGTGGCTATCTCTGGCTTCTTGGGCTTCTTGGGTTTTATGTAGGTAGATCTTTGTTAACATTTGTCTTTTCTTTTTGTCTAAACCAATCTATGCTTGCATGCACTTTGAAATGGGGATTCGAGTACTGGAGTAAGCTACTGGATAGTCACTGTGATCTGTAGGCGGTCTATATGTTTGCGATTGCTTAATCAATCTTAACAAAGTCACTTGTAAAGTATAAACAAGCCGAGAAGTGTAAACTATTTTAATGATTCATAAAGGAGAATAAAGGAGTATGATGCATGATGTGCTGGAGCTTGGCTTTATTTGTTAATTTGCATAATTAATCTGCAGTTTCGCTTATGTCCGATGCTTTATTATCAAGAGCAATGATATTTGCTTGAAAAGCATTAAGTTGCAAACTATTTTTATTCTACTATTCTTTCTTGCACTTGAAAAATTCCACTAATAAGCGCTTATAGTTACTCATTCACTCACACGCTCTTAGATTGACTTTTGCCTGGCTTTGGGGAGGATCTTTGTGTTCCACTTGGTCTACAGAGAAGAAGAGTGCAACTACTTCAGATCAGCTAATTTTATACTCAACAATTGTATTCCAGAGAAAAAGAACTATTGCTGCTTTCTGACGTATGTTTGCCTTGGGTAAACACTGTTCACTTTCTTTTTCTTTTTTATCTGCTTTATATTTTCTACTCAGGGTTATGCAATTTATGTTCTTGTTCGCTTCTGTATTTATTGAAATATCTATATGAAAAATTTAGATGACTTGTAGATTTAGTACAATGATAAATAGAAGCTGTATAAACTTCTGACTGGTTTTACTGCATTGATAAAAAGTTTACAGAGGTGAACTAACATAAATTTCTTGAGTTGCTTTTACTCTCTTAAATTATATATCAAATCGAATAAACTAACAAAACAAAATTAACTATTCAATTTAATATAGAACTTCTGGCAGAGAACCAAGTTTACTTTATGTGCATTCTATTCTATTAGCAACTGTTTGTTATTGTCTTTTGAGCTTTCAATTCAATTCACATATTTGGATGAATTCAAGGATAATTTTCAACTAAATATTTTTGTGTACAGGGCACAATCAAAACAATATAGCGATAGCTGATAAATTGCGAAGATGGAGATTGTTAGAGATGAAGATAGGCGCAGACGCCTTAGAGCTCTGGAAGAGAGAATTAGAGATCCACGTAGCATCACTAACATTGATTGTCTACTGGATACTGTGCAGGCTCTTGTAGCTGACTGTGATCATCCTAGTGTTAAACGAATGAAAAATATCGAAGCTTATATGAACAGATGTAAGTTTTATTTTGTCTTACAAATTAATCTAAAGTTTGTTTCTTATTACAAACAATATGAATGTCAATTGCAGATGATTCAGTTGCTCAAGATATATGCAAAATGCGGATGCGCCCAGATGATTTTACTTTAATCAAAGTCATTGGTAGAGGAGCTTTTGGCGAAGTACAGTTAGTTAGGCACAAATCTACACAAAAGGTTTACGCTATGAAATTACTGAGTAAATTTGAAATGGTTTGTATTTATAAATTCATTCATTTATTCATGGACATTATTGTGCATATGAGCATCATTACTACTATACATCTAATATATTACAGATAAAAAGATCGGATTCTGCGTTTTTTTGGGAAGAACGAGATATTATGGCCCATGCTAATTCCGAATGGATAGTGCAACTACATTTTGCATTTCAAGATCAAAAATATCTCTATATGGTTATGGATTACATGCCAGGTGGAGATTTAGTGAATCTAATGTCACAGTACGATGTGCCTGAAAAATGGGCAAAATTTTACTGTGCAGAAGTGGTGCTTGCATTGGATGCAATACACAAAATGGGTTTTGTGCATCGTGACGTGAAACCTGATAACATGTTGCTCGATAAACACGGTCATTTGAAGCTGGCGGATTTTGGTACATGCATGAGAATGGACGTTGTACGTATCCAACATAAATTAGTATTTTTGGAAAATATTTCAAGTAAAATTCTTATTTATTTAATTTGACTTTTAGGATGGGTTAGTGCGTTCGGACACAGCGGTCGGTACACCGGACTATATTTCTCCTGAGGTGCTGCAGTCCCAGGGTGGTGAAGGTGTTTATGGTCGCGAGTGCGACTGGTGGTCCGTTGGAGTCTTCCTCTACGAAATGCTCGTAGGCGATACGCCTTTCTACGCCGACTCGCTCGTCGGCACTTACTCCAAAATTATGGACCACCGTAACTCGTTACACTTTCCTCAAGAGCTAGATATCTCGCATTCTGCAAAAAGTCTTATCTGTGGCTTTCTCACCGACCGAAGTAAGCGTCTTGGAAGAAACGGCGTGGATGAAATTAAAAGTCATGCGTTCTTCAAGAACGATCAATGGACTTTTGAGAATTTGCGAGAGTGTGTACCGCCTGTAGTACCAGAACTTTCTGGAGACGATGATACCAGCAATTTCGATGACGTGGAAAAGGAGGACGGACCGGAAGAGAGTTTTCCCGTGCCCAAGGCTTTTTCTGGAAATCATTTACCCTTCATTGGCTTCACGTACTCTGGTGATTACCAACTGATAGCGAATGGTAGGAACACAGTATAATTTCAGATAAACATTGACAAAGCTTCTCAAATATGCTATATTTAACTTTTGACACAAGCTTTTTCTGATAGTGAAATTCTTAAAAGATGTACTTACAGAGTTCTTAACAAACGCTTACCAATAAGTAAATTGATATTAAATATTATTACTATATTTTATTCAAGCACGTGGTAGAGAAGCTGTGGATGGTTTGGAGAATCACGTGAACAATGGAACTAGTGACGATATTAAAATCGCGCAACTGGAGTGCCTACTGGATAAGGAAAAAAAGGTAGTGGAACAATTGGAATCAAAGCAGAAAGCTCTAGCTGCACAGTTAGAAAGCATAAGCCAAAATGAATCGGAACTTCGCGAAGAAGCAGCTCGTGCTGATAAAGAACTGACACTACTGCGACATAACTGTAAGGAGGCTCAGCGTCGTGTTGATCATGAGACCGAGGCACGAAGAAAAGCAGAGTCACTGCTTGTTGATTTGAAAAAGAAGTTCGAGGAAGAACAAACGAGGCGAGTTCGCGATGCCAGTACGACACAACAGACTTCGGAAAAGATCACAAGTCTTGAAAAACAGATTAAGGAAATGCAGGCAAAGTTAGAAAGAGAAACGGAAACAGTGACCAGATTACGAAAACAAGCCACGGAAGTGACGGTAGCCAGGCAAACGGCGGAGCAAATGGCCAATGAACTACAAATCGCGAGGGCACAACTCCAAGCTCAAAGGGATTCGTTACAGCAGGAAGTCGCAAGTTTGCAGGTATGTGAGACATTTATTTTTGAAATCTGTTCTTATTCCATTCCGAAATAACATCATCCAAATAAAAATACGTTTGATTGTTAACAGGGCCAGTTAGCGAAAGAACGAAGTTCCCGTTCCCAAGCCTCTACGCTGACAGCCGAGCTCGAAACCCGTTTAACAGCGCTTCATCATGAACTCGAACGCAGTCATGAGCGTGAAGAAAAGGCGACAGTGGATAACAGACAATTGAATGAACGAATATCTGCTTTGGAAAAGGAAGCTGCAAGTTTGTCGCTAGAACTAAAAGCAGCTCAAGCCAGATACAATCAGGAAGTTTTAGCGCGTCAAGAAACCGAGCGTTCGAGAATGGCACCTAAGGACGAAGCCAATTTAGAAGATGTTAAAGGTATGTTTCAGTTTTTAAACTTAGAAACTAATGTATACGTATAATAAGTTTTGAAATTCTGTACTATCGCATGCATCAGGACGAATGGATTTAATATTTACAGGTATAAGGGATTAATATTACTTGATGCATGTCATGCATATTAACAAGTATCTTATATCATGATGAATAATATTATTGATAACGTTATTTAAAAAAATAGCTCTTCAAACCAAATTGAATGAGGAGAAGAATGGAAGGCAGCGTGCAGAGCTACTAGCACAAGAGAAAGAGCGACAAACCTCAATGCTTTCGGTTGATTACCGACAAATTCAACAGAGATTACAAAAACTCGAAGGCGAACATAGACAAGAATCAGAAAAGGTCAAAGCACTACAGGGGCAGATCGAGCAAGAACAGCAAAAGCGCAATGTCTTGCAGGCAGATTTGACTCAGCAGTCGTCTGAGGTAAGCCGCTTAAAGGCGCGAGAACAACAACTGGTCGGCGAAGTAACTCAACTGAGGGAGGCTAAGAGGCAAATTGAAGACGAGTTACACCATCTAAAAACACAAAGGAATGTAGATCAACTGCAGACAAAAGAGCTGCAGGAACAGTTAGAGGCTGAGGCTTATTTTTCGGTGAGTTAGAATATTAAAATCAAGTGAATTCCATGTGCGACAACTGTAGCGTGATCGTCAATGGTTTATTTTAGAGAGGTGTGTATTTATTTTGAGTTGTAATGTAAAACAGGCACTGTTCTCAAAATAAACACAAGAGCTTTCTGAAATAAACTCTGCACGTGTGTATTTTAGTGAATGAAGACAGTCTTACATTTTTACCAAATAAATTATGCCATTTTTTTCTTGAATGTTTCAAAATAGAATAAATAATGATTGTCATTAATACTTTTCATCTGCTTAGACGCTTTACAAAACTCAAACGCAAGAACTGAGGGAAGAACTTGATGAGAAGACGCGGCTTCAACAAGAATTGGAAGAAGAACGTAGTTCGCTTGTTCACCAGCTACAGTTGTCTCTAGCTCGAGGTGATAGCGAGGCTTTAGCTCGATCTATTGCTGAAGAGACTGTCGCTGACCTTGAAAAGGAACGCACGATGAAGGAACTCGAATATAAAGATAGTTCTTCCAAACACCATCAGGAGTTAAATGCCAAAGATCAGCTCATAAATCGTCTAAAAGAAAGTGAAGCAGAAGCAAAGAAAAACTGTGAACAATATACCAAGGTATGCTATTTAAATTATTATAAAAAATTGAATTAATATATTTCAAGTCAATTTATTTATTCATTTGCTTTATTATCAGGAAAAAGAGGAGCTAACAAAGCAACTTAAAGAGATACAAGAACAGTTAAATAAGACGCAATTCAATGCCGACGAAATCGAAAGACTGAGCACCAAGTTAAAAACAGAACAATTACTGAAACATCAAGCCATCAATAAACTGACTGAGGTCTTAAATAGGAAAGATCTATCGGCGAGTGGTAAAACTAAGAATAAGGCTTCTTCTGCGGATCTTAAGAAGAGGGAGAAGGAATGTAGAAGATTGCAACAGGAATTGACTTTGGAGAGAGAAAAATACGGACAATTCTCAGCTAAATTGCAAAAAGATTTACAAGATTTACAGGTATTTCTAATTAATAAAAACTTCATATTGATCGAAAATAAAACATTTTTTGTATTATCTTAAATTTTTAATTATTTTAGGCGCAACTTGTGGAAGAAAATCAATCCAAGTTGAGGCTGCAAATGGAATTGGATTCAAAGGATTCGGAAATAGAAACGCTGCAAATGAAGATCACGTCTATGAATTCTGAGACGGCCAGTGTATCGTCAATTGAAAATGATGGGGAAGATTCTGTACTATCGGAGCATGGTGCCATGAGGCTAGAAGGATGGTTGAGTGTACCAAACAAGCAAAACATTAAAAGACACGGTTGGAAAAAACAATATGTGGTCGTTTCATCTAAAAAGATCATTTTTTACAACAGTGAAAATGACAAGTTGAATGCTGATCCAGTCTTGATATTAGATCTGAGCAAAGTCTTTCATGTTAGATCTGTGACCCAAGGAGATGTAATTCGAGCCGATGCCAAAGATATTCCTAGGATATTTCAGGTACTGAAACAATCGTTGTTTAAAATAATTGTGTGTTGGATATTTTCATAGAATTTGTTTTTGTTTCACAGTTACTTTACGCTGGGGAAGGCGAAGCAAGGCGACCAGGTGACGAAGGAAATGCTTTGCCTGGCGCTGAATTATCACAACTGAGTGACAAACCTGGTACTCAACCAGTAAAGGGCCATGAATTTATTTCAATTTCTTATCATATGCCAACATCGTGCGAAATTTGTTCAAAGCAATTGTGGCACATGTTTAGGCCTCCACCTGCTCTGGAATGTCGACGTACGTATTCATTTTTTTAATAAAAATCTATTTTTACATTAATTATTATTATAGTTTAATAGTTTATTAAATAATACTTTCTTGCTTGAGTACTTAAAAATGAAAAAAATTAGTTGTTTGCATATTTCTTAAATTCCGTGTATCGGTGTAGTTGATGTCATAATGTATATATAACGGTAACCGAATTGACGTCATTGGACGGTTAAAATCAGTATGAGCCATCTATTGCGAGCATGGCTATGTTGGAAGCGTTCTCGCCTCTTATGGAGAAGGTTCCAGGTTCAAATCTTATTGACATAAAAAAAACTTCAGTTTATTTTTCTAGCACTTCCTCAAAGCACTTGCGTTATGCATTAATTAATAACGAAAGTCGTCTATGGAAGTAGATTAATTTCTTCACTAGGTGTGGACAATGTGCCAATCATATTGTACCTCAATCCGTGTTGAGACAATTTTTTTTAATTATTATTTTTTCGACCCATCATTATACAGAGAAATAACATCGATAAATTGTATGAACAATTATTTTATGTTTTATAGGTTGTCATATAAAGGTGCATAAGGAACATTTAGATAAGAAGGAGGATGCCATAGCCCCGTGCAAACTTCATTACGACCCCAACAGTGCGCGTGAACTTCTCGTACTTGCGGGTAGTCCTGATGATCAGAAGTACTGGGTCACTCGACTGTCGCGCAGGATTCAGAAGTGCGGCTACAAGGCTAACTCGCACATCGATGGTACGGGCCAGCGCGTCTCGCCAAGGTAGCGTAGAAGCCGACTCCAGCAGCACGTTCAGTGGGAATAGTTTTGTTTCTCTGTGTTCTGTGTTGTTGTTGTTGTCGTCGTTTTACGCGACATCGCATGGTTGGGTGTAGAGAGGTTAGATACTCTATAAAAAATAGTTGTTTTTTGCTAAATGCTGTGAACGTAACGTTTATCTAACGGAACGGACACGCCCTTTTTTGCACTATTTATGATTCTATTTTTCTTGTTTTATAAGCTATAAAGATGCACGTTATTTCATAAATATTTGATTGCATGACTTTGGATTTGTTGTAAATTATGTTCGAAATTGACTAAATCAATTTATTCGTGAATAGTTTTGCAGCTGTGTATATATACAGAAAAATAACTTACTTTACTAGGCTGTTACTTACCTTTCCCTGTGATTATTATATATTTCGCATTAAAGACACTGCATACAAAAAAGAGAAAACATACTTCACTAAGCTATTGCGGCACTACTTCATGTTGTTTATTTTATTGTACTCTTTCGTGTTGTAAATATTTATGTATTATTTCTTTATGGAATACATATTACAATTTTTTATATAATACGCATAATATTAAAAAAAAATAATTTTTCGATACAGAGTTATTTCACTTAAGAGTTATTTATGTTTGTATGAATTTTTATATAATTGAGAAAATGAAAGTTTGAATGCTATTGAGAGAATATATACTAAATAAAGAAGCTATATTTAAAATATAATAGTTAGTGACGAAGAAATCAAACTTAATTCTAGTTAAATAGATTTGCTTTAATGTAATAAAACGAATCACTTCTTTTCATTGCCATTGTTTTTTGTATTGCTTTTTCATTAAAAAAAAATATGCGCATCACCTTTGTCGTTGGATAAATTCTAAAAAGTATATGATTAATATTGCTTTTTCCAGAGAATCCACGAGGTCAACGCTTAAACCGTATTTGACTGCCCAGCAAAGATCGGCAACTTTACCCGCTAACGCAAGCATGGGCAAGTGACTATAAAGAGGCGAGCTTTTTTTAATTTGTATAATTGCAAGAAAGAATGGTCCTAGCCACTGGTCAACGATTGATCAAGTACTGGATCAGAAGAGAAAAAGTAGATGCCACACACTGTTGCCGATCTTTTTTGTTCTACCTACCTACTTACTGTTTTTTAAGTATGATAAATCATTATCGCAGTTTTTTTGGTTCTTGTAGCCTTATTAATACATGCTTTATATATGATGTGCCACATTTGTAATTTAACGTGCGTCAAACAATCGATTCTTTCTCTACCCTTAAATAATGATAAGTCGTTATACTAGGCAGGTACGTACAAATAATAAAAGATCACTTTTATTCTATTCCTTTAATTTGGGAAAGTTGTTTATTCTGCCAGAACATTATATTTTGCATTTTTGTCACATAAGAAATCTATTTGATACACGTCCTATAAAATAGGAAAATATGATGAATCTTTTGAAGCAAATAATAATTAAAAAACCATCTGAAAAAACTAATTTATGTATGAATCTATTTAGCTTCTATAAATTGATAAAAACGTATTTAAATTTTGATATTCAACATTTTTATATAAAATTATAACAGTGATGTCGTAATAGATACTAAGATATAAAAATGAACTGAAAAATAATAGGAAACAATTATAAATAAACGTTCTATCTCGTATAAATACATTCTACTAACGACTAGTATGGTTCATTTTATAATTTTAAAAGCTCTTGTATTTGATGACTTATTTATATAATAATTTGTATCGTGGGAGAAAAAAAGAACGTTTAATAACAACGACTATTGTCCATCCTGTGATTTACGAAACTATTTTTAATTATTATAAAGTTTCGTAAGATTATTTTCAGAAAGAAATTTATCTTAACTTGAAAATATTAACATTTATGTGACATGCCGTTCAGTTTTAAAAACATAAATAATAATTATGTATAACCACACGAACTTACTAAAAATGAAGAGAGGCGGAGTGCATGCGTGCGTGAATATGCGTTTATGTACGCAGATGCGAAAAGTAAAATAAGAAGAATGAAAAACACTGCATACATAGGAGGGTTAATTTTCGGTGTTCGATAAAGCTATATAATATGCTTGAATAATCAAACTTTTACATAAAACTTTTACAGATAAATATATAAATATATAAAACATTGTTTTTGCACCATAGTGGTATCACCTATAGTAATAGGTACAGTTATTCACTAACATGTTCAAATTTTACGATACCGAATTTTGATAAACTTTTACGAGTCAGATTGCTTTTAAAAGTATTCAAAAGTATTTTTATAAGCGCAACTAACAAGATTCAGTTAACTAAAATCAGTTTGAATGTGTACTTTTATTAATCCGAATAATTATATATTCCGTGATATTCAATTTACATCTTACAACAAAATGTTAAAGTAATTGAACTTTTTTTGTTGGTAAAAAAATAGATAAAACAGCCAATTTATAATAGAATATAATAGATGTTGTCTATACAAAACAGTTTACTAATTATGATTGTCAAATGTCTTCCTACATATACGCCTTATAAATTAAACTAAAGAAATACCAAATCTAGGCTTCCCGCGTGTGGCACATCATCCAAGCGCACGATTCCCGTTTTGTAATTCGTGTACCTTTTTTGGAAATTGTTCATATCGTTTGTTTTTTAATTATCATCAAATCGTTAAAATTAAATTCAGTGTAAATTCACAAACACAATGGAAAAGGGAAGCTAAATAATCATCAATCCTATCTTCATTTACATACATTATAATTGCCCTCACGAGATTTGTTTCTCAATTTTGAAACAGTAACACACGAAATGGTCCAATAGAGTATAATGTCTAGCTGTGTTTTTTGTTCTCCTTGACAAGCAAAAATGTAAATCATTTTTGCAATAATCATGTTATACGATATACAATATATTATGTAATATTATTATAGAAACCTGGCGAATTTATAGTATTATTATTTTTTATAATTTTTTTGAGAATGAATTAATGCTAACGTTAAAGAAAATCTATTGTTGCGCTGTTTTTATAAAAGGTAGTTCAGGAGAATCGGCAGACATGTTGTTCTCTACTACAGATATAATGACTGAACGAAAAAGTGTTTTAAATTAAAAGTAATATAAATAACTAAATTTTCCTGTATTTTTAAGTAATTTTTAAATTTTACACATTTAATGATAAGGTTTGAAAACAATTTGGTTTTATTAATCTTCAATAAGTATCAAATAGTTTAAATTGTGATCATTCATTTATTATGGACGAATATTTTTTCGTTCAGTCTAGTGATTAATGTTATAGTGTTGGCTGTCAAAGTCTTCTTTATTGCGATGTGTTTTGCTTTTTTCCAATATTAACGAGTTTATGCTCTGTAATAAAAGGAATAAAGATATGAGGATGACAAATAATCGAATTGTTAAAAAAGTGCGAATGTGTGGTAAAGATTCTTTATATCATAAATCAATTCATTTTCAAACATTCGTATTTAAAATTTATATTTGTACAGCGCACTTTCGAAGAACACACTGAAATTTATCACAATGTCACGCAGAGCTGATGATGTTACATTTGTAGGCGACGAATGTTAATATTTTTTCATTTACTCGTGGGCGCGTTTGAAAAAGTAAATTTTTGCGTTTTGCCAAATGAATGCATAAAAAGCGACAGTGATTGATGCTTATTTTGAAAAGTTTTCAAAAAGTTTTACAAAAAAAAGTTACGAATCTTGAGTAAAAATTGTATAAATTAGTTCTTTAATTTATTTTTTTAGCGTTATTTTTTAAGAAAAATGTATGCATTAAGTAAAAGTTTGTTTATGGAGTAAAATTGAATAGTAATTTGTTAAAAGTGCCGGTGTAAGTGATAAAAAACAAAAAGTCAGAGTATTTAAAATTTGTCAAATATTTTATTATAAAATTAAACTAAATTGGAAAAATTGTATTTAATATGTTTTCGAAATTGATCGAGTATAAGAAACGTTTGGCCCTTTGAACAAATCATCATTGAATTTTTACTGATTAGATATAGTTGTAGCTCTTTGACACTAATAATTCACACGAAATATTAACATTTTTATGAAACCTTTTTTGTCACTGTCACAAAATTCTCATGCAAATTGATTTTTTCTTAGCACAATTAATATCCTTGAAAGTTTTTCGTGTATTCGTGAGAATCAACGACTGCGCTATCTGTGCCGTAATTTACTTCAATTGTTACATCGTACGTCGATGTAAGTATATTGTTCGATAGACAGACGTCCAAAGGATGGTGCTTAGCTGTCCTTTATCTCAACGAGATAAGGATGATCAAAAGTTTTGAAAATTAAAAATTCTAAAAGAAGTGTGAGCTCATAACGTAGAGAATAAAAAGGGAACTTTATACCGATTAAATTGAAATAATAGCCCTTACAAGAAAACCAAGGAAAACTACTGTCCCGTGCCTTCTCCCTTTTTGATCTCTTACGTATTTACACGCGTAAGAGTTAACCTATCAGATAATAAGAATCAATTTTCTTTTGTGTACGTTCGTTTTTGTATTTTTCTGCGTGTCCAAGTGTATATGTATACGTATGCATGAATGAGCGAATACAAGATATAAAATGCATCGACTAGTATATATATATATATTAATTAATACCGAGAAAGGGCAAAGATTTTGAATGTGTGCAGGAATCTTGGGAGAGAAAGAGTGTGAGAGGACGGATTAATAAGTACGAAGAATTTGTTACAGCGTATTTTATTGTTTAGTTATTTACAGCCTGTATATTGATAATTATTATTATTACGATTAAACTATTTTGTAGATAATGCGCTATTGTTTCTTCTTCAATCTGTTTATTTTTTTTCTTACAGATTTGGTTTTCGGTCTATGACTTAATCTAAATTGTTCCTACTTGGTACACAATACCGTGCACCCTACAATTTCTTTTGTTGCACACCACACGTCATAATAGCGAAGACAAGAGTTCATTCGTTTTTATTTTTATGTTAAACCTCATTATTGTAATTATTATTATTAATAGTAGTAGTATTATGTAATTAATATAATTATTGGTTTTTGTTTCTTCCTCATGATTAATGAATGATCGACGTCGATCATCTGTTTAGCTGCAAAAGAATGAAAAAAGGACGGGATTAAGTATAGGGACCGGGGCCTCGCGATTTTCTCTACTACATGGTATATTTTACGTTTATTTACGTTTTCAAAGCGGTGGTGTCCGTTCGTATCACGTCGAGTCTATTAAGTAACAAAACTCGTGAAATTTAATCATTATCTTTTTACTTATTCGTAGTTTTATCGAAGATCATGTAAAAAGCTTAAATAATAGCCTTGGTTTAATGTATCTATAGACACTACGGAGTGGCGCGCTTCGATAAAGTTACAATTAATAAAAATCAATTACAATGATTAACTTTCCATTCTACTCCGAGTCCATTGGATTACTGATTTTCCTTCGTTTGTTACAGTTGTGTGGGCATGGTGTAAGCGCACTTGTGAGCGAAATTGAGGAAAAGCAGTGAAAATCCGTTTCGTCGAAAAATCTCAAAGCTGCCGAGAACCAATTTACATGAGTAATTCTATTACGCTGGTTAATCCATTTTTTCACTGTAGGTGTAAGTACAACGTCAACCAAGTAGCAGCGGAAAATTCAGTGTACATACTTATTATAATATGAAAAATCGTGCAATTTGTCGAACCTATACGAATTCAAAGTTACCGATCTTCGAAGCAGGAAAATCTCGTGAATCGGCGCTCAGGTTTTTTGCAAACAACCTAATACGCATCTTTGTGTGTGTATAATATAATAATCGAAATTGGCCTCGTCGCCGTATCTTTAGTTTCTAATTATCGAATAGAAAAACGTGCGAACTTGCACGCAAGAGAAGAATCGTTATAAGTCAAAATTTGCTTAAACGTTGAGACTTTGTACATATACACGATACTACAAACGATCTCTTCGTTGAGGGCTGCATTTCTTTGTATTATCAAGTTAATTTTTTTTTATTTTTCGTCTTTATATAATGAAGGGAAACGCAATAATGGTATAAATTGTCTGCTTCTTGAAAAACTTGGAAGCATCGACCGGTTGTATAGTTTACCTTTTTTTATTCCGTTTAGAGGGCGATTAATACTTGATACAATTGTCGGATACACATTTGCCGTCGAACAGTAGCATTTAGCTTTGCTTTTAAATACGAAGAAACAAATAAGGATTGAACAATCGGAATTCTCCGCTTGATCTTACAGATGGAATATCGCAATTAATAGTTTTATTGTAGATTTCACACGCACAAGCAGGAGCAGTCTGCGTTTTTTTCGCTTTATTTTTTCCGCGCGATACGAATGCACAATGCACATATCCATCCCGTATATCGCGACGCATTGGACATTTGGTAACTGACACGTTGGGTGATTGCTTTTGTACTTGAGAGGATGTGAAAGTCGATTCATTTCTTTATAATTGAGTAGCGGAATGAAATAGATTAACCCAAAAAATTTTCTTAACGCGCACAAGAGAAAAGCGCGAATGAGACTTTTAACGTCGTACAACGTACCTATTGCGTATTACACTATTAAGAAACGAAGACAAAACTTATTCTAATGAACATTGTTACGCGTAGAGCAAAAATTAACGATTATTTACACTATAATTGTCACGTACATAACTAACCCCTCGTGTAACGCTTCGTCGATATATACAATTACAAACTTTACCCGTAAATAAAATAAAAAATATTGCACGTTCTCAGTTGACACATATCCTCGAAAATTAAAAAAAAAAAATAATAAAAATCCAAACTCAAGTCACATTTACCAAGAGCATAACGGAGTCGGCGCACAAACGACACAAGTGACAAAGTCACCGCCAGAAATATAGTCTCCAGCCACAGCATACGTAAATAGAATATCCTATTGGAAATAAACGTTCACATCCCCTCGTGCACCGGATCTACAAGTTACAATACGCAGACACGTATACATCTCCAGGACAGAGTAGATTGAGAGAGATAAGAGATAAACGTGATCTCAGGGCTCAGATTTCAACGGAGGCTGCGGCTGATCGCCAGAAGAGGCCAAGGGCCGCCGCGGCCGCGTACTATTTCCTCACTAGGTTGACCACGAGTTGCCGCCCGGCAGCGAGTCTCGCCCTTCCCAGCTGCAGTGCCAGTGTCCTCGCCCTCGACACCTGTTGCGGCTGTTGTTGCTGTTGCTGCTGCTGCTGCTGCTGCTGCTGCTGCTGCTTCTGCTGTTGACGTTTCTGCTGCTGACGAATCCTGTTGGCTGACGACTGAGCGGGACGGGATGACTGCGGACACTGCTGGCGCTTCTTGAAAGACTCCTGCTTGGCGCCTCTGCGGCAGACAGAGAGACAGCCGTAGCTTTGCTCGCGCCTTTTGGTTTGGTGGTGATGGTGGTGGTTTTTTTGCACATTTTTAGTTTAACAAATGCAGGGCTATTGCTGCTTTTAGCGACGCGCGTATGCTGCCGGAAATGCGTGATGAGCAAAATGAACGCGTGATGGGGGATGACTATTATGCGCTACGTGTTGTTACTTGTTATATATCATTTTCTACCTTCCTATTTTTTATCAATTTTGATGCAAACTTACTAATCCTATACAAATGTTTCGCTATGGCCATCAAAACTGACAAAAAAATGCACTCGCACCTGTACGTTTAGTTATAGATATACATGTCAAGCCGGCAGCAGACGCGCGTGACAGTCACCCGGCCATATAAAGCTTTATGCTGCGGATGCGGTATATTGACAAAATGCGCGCTGCACACAGTGATATGAATAATATAAATATGTATAAAAATTGATGGAGCAGATAATAAGAATCAGAGTATGTATATAAATATATGTAACAAAAAGAAGAACACAAACAGTGGAAACGAAAGGAGCGTATAAAGAGAAGCATTATTTTGTTGATCAATCGTTCACTTTGTGTGACTATATAATAATAAGTATCAATAGGTATATAATATCACAAACACATACAGAACGTATACACATAAGTAATAAGTAAACGTAAACAATATGATAGTAGTAGGTAATAAGTATAATAATAGCGTAACTTGCACTCATAGAGCTGCGGCGTAATAAGTATATGTATATAGCGGCCAGTCAAAATTCATATAATTCAGCCTGTGCGATGAAGCTGCGTTTTGTAGTAATTATTTGTTTGTCATAACTCATGATAGTTTGTT
The DNA here is from genome assembly GCA_018906985.1 of Apocrypta bakeri. NCBI lineage: Eukaryota > Metazoa > Arthropoda > Insecta > Hymenoptera > Pteromalidae > Apocrypta > Apocrypta bakeri. The sequence continues at coordinate 959,645 of JACCIA010000016.1, read as the reverse complement.
TTTTTTTTCTCATTTCTAAGTCAATTTCAATCTCATTCTCTTTTGCGTACAATTGCGGCGGCGGTGATATGGTGAATCATAGATGAGATGGGGGGAGAGACAGAGAGAGAGAGAGAGAGAGCCAGAGAGACAGAAATAGATAAGAAAAAGGGGGGGGGGGTACACATGTGTCATATAGCAGGGAGCAGGTGTCGAGGCGGATGGGTGAAGAAAGAGCGACTTACAGGTATCGCGTCAGGTCCTCGACGTCGACGAGCATCGAGTCCTGCTCCATGTGAAGATCGTCTCGGCGTAAGAGACCTTCGACCAGAGCCTCGTTCAATGTGGCTATCCTTGCGTGCAGGTCGTTTGCGAGGACCTGCAGCTGGGCGATGTTCAGCTCGGTGAGGAGGGCACGCGTCAGTCTGCGCCTATCCTCGCCGAGTGTCACGCCGATCTGAAAGACGAGGAGACTTATTTTTCTTTTACCTGATTTTACTCGCGGGATTATTCGAACTTCACGTCCGTTCGATTTCAAACGAACAGATTTCAATGAATAATACAATTTAATCATGCGATTGTAGGAATTTGAAAAAGCGCTCCTTTTACTCCAAAATTCAGCATTTTCGTGAAATATAATTACGTTTTCATTAACTTTTCGTACTACGCGGTAGGAGGCGTATGTTCTAATTAGCCTGCAAGTGGCAAGATCACGACGATATATTCAATTTTTTCCGCGATGGTAACGGTGTTTTGCTGGGTTCAAGTATATTTACAATTGACTTACGAATGAATGAACCAGCTCGTTGATCGATATGACAAGGAAAATTTTCTAAGATCAACGGTGCGTTAAAAAAGTCATTCGCAACGTTTAACAAACTTTACAGCTAGTAAAATTAATATTGCGTATATTATCTCGACTTGTTCGATGCTTATTGAGGTGAAAATATTCATTACAATCGAAATAGAATTATTTTCATTCTTTGACCATCTATTTAAGATTACTCTCTTTTTGGCACGAAGAGATTTCTTTCGCTTGGAACTGGTTGTATCGAAAAGGACGTACCTTTTGAAGGCTGCCTCGAACCATCTCGGTAATAGGGTTGACCTTGAGTTTCTGTCTCTCGACCTCCATCTGCATGTGTGCCATTTCTTTGGCTTGCGCAAGAGCGAGTCTGGCCTCGGTTTGGAGTCGAGCCTGTCTTGCGAAGAAGTCAGCCTCGTCGAGGGGTGCCTCGTTCGCGTAAGCCGCTGCGTCGGTGAGCCTCAACGGCGGAAGACTCAGCACCTGGGGTCTCGAAGCGTTTTGCGCGAGAAGCTGCTGGTGCTTCGACGGACTGGTAGCTATCGAGGAAGCCGACGACGAGGTCGAGGACGGAGAACTCGGAGACATCGGTGTCATCGGTGAGCTCAACGCGTACTCCTTGCCCTCTGGACCTGGAGCTGACTCCGAGTCCGAGGACGTCTCGTTCATGAAGCATATTTGCAGGTTCATACCTACGATTGAAGAATCAAACGAGTCAGCGTTCAAAGTCGCGCGACGATACGCAAAATATCAAAGCTCGTACTAACCGCTCTGAAGACGAGATTGAAGGCTGGGCTTCCTGCCCCTCTCGGCGCGCACGTCGTCCGCGTCCGGACCCATCGCCAATCGCCGTCGGATCTCCTCTCTGTCATTGCGGCGCTGCGAATCAAAAGCAGACGAAAAACGTAGCACATTACGAGAGCATCTGCTCGACTCGACGAGGCGTTAATCGCTTGAATTATACATTCTATATATATACGCATAAAATGTCCCCACTCACAGACTCATCGTCGCCGGCGCCGTCATCCTCGTCGTAGGTCAGAGTATACAAGTCACCGACGAAGCGCGAGTCTAGCTTGTAGTGTCTTCGTTTGTCCGAAATTAGGCTACTCATTTGTCCGAGCACGTGTCATCGTATCAGAAATAAAACGCGAATCTAGTCTAGCCTTCGCTGAATCGCGACTCTGCGGAGCCTTACCAACGGTGGAACAGAAACTGACCGCGCTTCGTTAATCCGCGGAACATAATAGACAACGGCGAAACCCGCAAGTGAGAGAGAGAGTGAAAGTGCAACTATACACTCGTAAACTCGCTTAGAGAGCTGCGTACTAGCTGTAACTGACTACACCAGCTGTTGTACACATTGCATTTACTCCGCGCTGCTGTCACTACCGAGCAGCGAGTCGAAGAAAAAAAAACGCCAGTAGTCTCTCTTGATTGATCGTCGTGGCGCTGATAAAGTGCCCCGACGTTTCAGAGTCATCTCGGATACGCGTGCGCGTGTACAGGCGTGCGGTGTGTTGCAACCACCGTCCGAGATGCTTGGCTGATCAAGCGAAACCCGCGTCTATTTCGTATATGTGTATATACCAAATACATTATCTACCTATACATACAGACTTTCCGTGCGGAACAGTGGAATTCGTAATAGCCGCCGAGTTTTATTACGAACCGAGAGCTATTGTGCCGAGAGAGCAATCGGGGAGGTTGATTATTGATAATGGAAGGTGTTTGGGATAGTGAGCGGTTGGGTAACTTCACGTTGGATATACTTTCCTTTAGCCGATATATACGCGCGTTTGTAATCGAATCGTCTTTTCGATCGGTTTGAGTTTCTGAACATCGAGTACTGTAACGTGGCTGTATGCGACTTTGCGCAATCGTTTCAATTGTCGGAATGCCGCAGTTGTCCCGTTCTATATGTAAGCAGCGAATGAATCTTACCCGACGCTCTTCTTCGCGTGCGGCCTTCAAGTGCGTCTCTATGGCGTCCATGTCGATCTTTGGCATTGCTGTTTCGATGTTGTAAACATCGAAACCTCCTGAACGAAAAATACACATGTCAGTCTTTTAGTTGTGTTAAGGTCAATAGTACCGATTATACCCTAGTAAGATTTACCATTGCTGGGAATACGGGACACTAGTGGTTTTTAGTGGCGAATTTTGTATAGCGTTTGCAGCTATCGTGATTTGCAAGTAACCTTGTTCGATATGCCGAAATTTTAGTAATACTTTGTGCTGGTTAAACTTCATCGTACCTTAACAATGTACGATAATATTGAGCCAATATAGTTTGTCGGACTCAAGTTATAACCGGAAACGAGCGCAATTTAATTCGTCACGGTCCAACTCGCCACTCGCGGTAAACTGCTTTTTCGATTGCTTATATCTAATCTAATTCGAGCCAGATATATTTTTAAGATTTAATTGCCCTTACGGATGGAATAAACTAATTTTCAAAAAAAAAATGTAAATACTTGATTTAGTCAAATTATTTGAAATTAAAAACTTTTTCAGTAGCTATGCATCAGGAATTCTTCTAAGCGATAGAATAAATATCTGAATTGGAAAGATACTTGATTAAGAGATTGATTTTATCCACGGTATGTTCAAAACGATACCTTGATTGCAAAACATATTGAAAACTTTTATGAATTTTTTACTAAAAAACACTCGTTTTAAAAAATAATTACCAAGAGTAATACTAACAGCGTTTTACTCTTGGAAATGTTCTTCTTAAATTCATTGATTTGAGGAAATCATGTTTAAATGAAAAACTTTTTTTAATAATTAATATTATTGTTTAAATAAGTTCATGATATTGAGTTAAGCTTTAAAAATATGCTTAACTTGAAGTTTGTAATCGCAAATAGGATCAGACATAAGCACTTACAGAGCAGTATACCGCGAGTGGTAAATTGAATTATGTAAATATAATTATAATTTTGTAGCAACAACATTGGCTCAGCATTACTAGCCCGACACGAAAATCTGTACTGGACCAGTACAGAGGAACAGTTGTAATCACAGATCCAGTATTGGCCCATTGATCCATTCTTACTACGGTAACTTCGTGAATCGTTAAAAAACAAAAAGAAATCATCAACCAACCACTTTCAAGTTCAGCTCGGCGTTTGCCCTCCTGCCGGTTTCTTTGAGAAACGGTGCAGCTTTGCTGTTGTCTGCGCCTTGCTTGGTTCCTCATCATCTTCTCCTTCTTTTTTGGATCAGCGGTTCCAGCGACAACGGCGCTATTACCGGGACTGACGACGTTGCTCGACGGCTTTTCGACCGGTTCGCATTTGATGTTCATCTTGTTTCGATCGGCAGTGACGGCGGTATGGAGAACGTCGAGTTCCATAGCGACGACATCTGGTACCGAAGACTGCTGGTGCTGCAGAAGTTTCTGTTGATGGGCTCCGCACACCTCGTGGTCCTCGTTGTCTGTGTGAATCAATTGGTGATGATTGATGCTTGCCAAAAGATCGATTTCCTCGAGTTTACCCTGAGAGGGTTGCTTTACGGGTACTGGTGTGATCGGAGAGGTCAGTGGAGAGATTAGCTTGACGTTGTTGTTGTCTATGATTCCGTTGTTCAATTCCGTGTCGAAGATGTTGTTGTTAAGGAAGGGATTGGTGCTGCGCACCAGGAAGGGGTTCAGCGACTTCGCTCGCGCTTCACGTATTAAATCCACCGGCTCGTCAATTTGCGTCTCTTCGATCTGAAAGATTCAACGAATGTCGTGAAATAATTCAAAATTCACCGTTCTTCGCAGTAAAATTACATTTACTTTTCAATTAGCCAACTTCTTACTATAAAGCAGAGTTCAAAAGCGGATATTCGCTATTCAATATCGACTACTTTTACAGGCATTATAATTCGCTAATATTTTAAGTGAATTTTCTCTATTTAATAATATATATTATATTATAGATTCTATATTACCAAATTTCTTCATTATTAACAATATCATTAATTATACAAAATATTTGAAATTAGAATCGTTTCAAATAAATGAATCAAATAAGAATTGATTGTTACTACTGACAGTACGTTAATTTGCTTTGATAAGCATTTATTTATTTACATTTTATTATTCTAAAGAAAATATTTACTTTTCGGATACTATTATGATTTTCATTAATACGTTATACTCATTGTAATTGATTAAAAAAGTTAAATCGTTTTTCTTAAAGTAATAAATTAATAATCTCCTCAGAATTAGATTCAATGCAAGAATGAGCTTAACTGTTATATATGTAAAATAAATTTTCATGAGCGAAAATTCCAAATAGTCCAAGTTGTTGTAATGCATCTTCATTATCTAATGTACAGAATATGCACTTTTCATTTAATAAATCATATTCACTATTTTAAGTAGAAAATATTCCCTATTTTCATAGTAACGTCACGGTGACTTCTACAAATAGTGAATCTAAACATGCCGCAAAAAATTGGTTGATCCCAAAAAATGGTTCTTTGAATAGTCATAGCAAAATATAAAATATTTACTTCAATCTAATCATCACATGTATTTAAATGTAAGTTTAGTTTTAATATACTAATTCGTTATATTCATACGAAAATGTTCGACTTCCAATATATATTTATATAATTTAAACAAAATTTTAGATAAAAAAATGATTTATAATGATTTATAAGAATACATTTACATAATTGCATACATTTGCATAAATGCACTTTTTGATTTTTAAAAAATTATCGCATATTCAAGCAACTTTTTATTTGAATACCATAAGTAACGTTTTACTAAGAGTAATTCTATCTTAAAATTATAGATATTATTAAAAGAAAAAATCTGTTTTGTAATTCAAGTAAAAAGCAATGTTTAATAAATACACGGTTCTAAACATAACAACCTTTTTCAGTAACCTAACAGCGAATTTTGGCTATTTCAAATTTAAAGAGAGATTATTGCATGGAACGTGCTATTAAAGTAAGAATTAAAGAGACTCACCTCTTCGGCTTCACTGTTCTTCGAAGAATCAGGAATTTGCTCAATTTCAGGAAACTGAAGACTCTCCTTCACGCTCGTCGACAGCTGGACGATTTCGACGTCATCGTTGCCGAATAAACTGTCAGAGGTCGTCGTCATCGTCGCCAGACCAGATTCGTGCAAGCTCTTCACGTAATTCATGCACTCGATAAGCGAACTCACGGTCTGTGAAATATCCAATGGTTTGAACTTGGCGTGTTTTACGTTCTCTCGCGATCTTATCTCTATGACAAACCTAATTTACATCTCGCGATTTGCGTTTGCAATTAGCGCCAAGTTCACGATATAAACCTGAAGAATCGAGAGTTAGAAATGATGGGATGCGGTATTAAGGCCGGATTACAATCGCTAGCTTATCTCGAAAGAACCAGTGACGTTATCGTAAAGTTATATACACAAGCTATATACACAGTCCGAGCTATAAAGTGCAGGGTCGTATACATTCTCGAGTCGCTCCCCGAAGTGCAGTGAGTCGCTTGATGAAACTTCATTCCAGAAAGATCTATTTTCGTTTTGTGCATAATCGGCGACGGCAGGAGACTAAATCGAACTCTGCATGTGAAATTGTGCTCGCCGTGCTAAGAAACTACGGTGTACTTTTAAATGAAATCGATGCGTACCTGTATGTTGAATTTAGGTTTCTCGTAGAATAGCTTCGGTTCGTCGAGTTGGGCGTCGAAACGGTTGATTGTCTCGTCGACGATGTTGTTGTTGTTGTTGTTGTTATTGTTATTGTTATTGTTGTTGTTGTTGTTGTTGTTGTTGTTGTTGTTATTGTTGTTGTTGTAGACGTCCTCGCGAGGAGCCGACGGAGCCACTTCGAGGACCTCTTCGTCCTCTAATTCGTGCTCGTCCTCGGTGTCGTCGGTGTCGGACAGAAGCGACGGTCCGAGATGCTGGAAGCCCGGGTAGTTCGGATTGACGATACCGCGACAGCCTTGCGGAAGGTTTCCGTCCTCCGAGTATTCCGACCAGTCGGAGCCGGTCAACTCCTGCGACGGGTCCTCGTAGTAACCTGCGATGCGATTTTTGTTGATTTACGATTTTCGTGTACGACGATTGTTCATTAATTACGTATGTATGCATGTATAAAGCGGATTTGAAAATACGGGAGTAAAAAATGAGTTTCGTTAAAACTCGATGAAAAGCCCGCGTAATTGAATTAAAAAGTTGTATACAGAGCTGGAGATTTTAATAGCGAGAATATACCGGTTTACGAAGTTGCCTTTTAAGTTTAGAACTTCATAAAGAAGATGAAACCATAACAACGAATCAAGTTGATGAATGTAATCCCCTGTCGCGGCAAGTTCGAAATACGAGCTACTTGATGGGGTCCTTGCAAAGAATCGAGGTCCAAGTAGTAAAAGCTTATTAGGTCAGACAAGGTTGTAATAATAGTATATACACATAAAGCTATATCTTACCTTCGTAATCAGCTAAGCTTTCCGTGGAGCTGCTTTGATAAATGGTATTGTCAAGATTGTTGTTGATGTTGTGCTCGAGAATTTTGTTGTTGCGTGTAATCGCGAAGGACGAGTAGGTGCTCGTGTCCTGACCGACGTGAAAGTCTTGATTCTCCTGATCCAGTGTCAGGGAGTCCACTTTGTCATTGATTATCAATTCGGAGGAGCTTCTTTGTAGACTGAGCGTAAATAAATATATATTATTAAATACATGCTGTATACAATCATTGGCCGTTTATCGACGAGTTCGCAGTCAATACGTTCGCGCCGTTCGAGTTTTCAAACGCACAGAACTTTCGAGATGCTATACTCGCAAGGCGTTATATTTTTTTCAATGCGCAAGGATTGAATTGCTTTAATGAAAACTCTATTGGTTTCGGGGTGAATAATAATGTCTATTATTGACAAACTCGAGGAACGAAGATTTTGCCTCTTCGACAGCTATTAGGGCTGAACGGAAAACTGTACAGTCTCTTAGGATGAACTATGCACATGTATTTTATGACGAGGGAAAATTTTGAAAAATTTTACAACTGACGCATATAACGGTCACCGAGGAGAGGTTTTATTAGCTGACCAAGGTTTTCGCTCAAGCGGTATTTTTCAACAGAAAAAACTTTACTTCACATCTCGACTTCATTACAGAATGTTCAAACGTTTCCGCGTGATCTACTTTTACAACTCGCGTATTGATTATTTGCTCTCGGAGTAAAATAAAAATAACTCGATTTATAATTTCGAACGAAACGCGATAATGATGTTTCATCCGTTTAACAAATGCACGATCAATCGCGCTATTAAAATATTATCAGCGCGTCAATTCCAAAGAGCTGAAGGCACGACTTTAGCCGCTGAAAGGTCTCGCGAGAATTGATTTTTTTATTACTATTTATCGAATGAAAGAACTGATATACAACTCCTGCAGTGGAATAACTGAATTGAAATATCGAAACTCGTGCACGGGCGTCGTTTCGTGTATCGTAGTTTCAACGCGTATATACAACGCATATATAGATCCGAGGCCACGACGGCAGTTTGCATTCGTTCGGTAGAGCATTTTGTCCCATTTCAGCGGCCCATCTTCTTTTGCATTATAGGACTGACATTAGGAACAGGAACGATTCTCTCCGACTGTATCGATCTGATCTTCGAATCGGGGCACGCGATGGTTTCTTGCTTTAATTTCAATTTTTTTCGAGACAGAACTACGCGACTGCAGTTCAATGCCCTCTCTATCTTTATAGGCTAATGTAGTTTCGTTTCTGTGGAAGAATATAAATTTTATCCTCGAATTTTACGTTAACGATTGAAAGAAAAAAAAAGATATATTCCGACGTGAAACTTCGCATTTCGCCGGTGAAATCGTTTTCTTGTGGCGAGCGCGGTTCTCGAATTAACGTCAATTCCGTACAATTATAGCGGTGCACAGTCGCACGTGACTCACGTCCCGGGGGAACATCTCGAAAAATCGCTCTATAAACGAAAGCTCGAAGCGCGCAATAATGGCTTGGCATACTTCGGCGAACCGCAAACACGCCCGATAAACGGCAAACCCACAAGTTTACATAAATATATATATATATATATATATATTCTCATACGCGTAGACATACAGCCAAGTATCTGTACACGTATAGAGAGAACGTTATAGAAGTCAGTGAACGCTCGACTTACTTATTGTTCTGCAGTCCAATGTGCATCGGAGGCATGGAGTTGCAGACTGTCTCGTTGAACCGCATAGCTGGGCTCCTGAAAACCACGAGAGGCGGCTACTTCAGACTTATTCACACGTACTACACGCTTCGCTACACTACTCTCCACCGGCGACTTCATCTTTTTCTAAAGCGCACGTGTGTACGTAGGCGTATCAGCGCGGCGACTCTCGTTCGTTATCTTTTATCCCTTCGCGCCTCGCCCTCGCATTTTCCTCGCAGCAGCACGACCAACAAGAGGATGTAAAGAGCGCGAAAAAGAAAAAGTTCGCTTGTCTAGGCGATTTTTTTAGCGAAGCCGCGCGCTCTCGAGCCTCGCGCGCGGAGCTTTTGACCCACCGTCGCCGACTGCGCGCTATGCCAGAGAGTTGCCCCGCCGACGAATCGATAAGCAGTGCCGCGACTAGTGCCACTGCGCGACATGTATTCATCTACACATATGCACGCGCGCGAAGCGCTACCGAGCTGTGTATACCATACCATACATGTATATACCACATACATAAATATACTCGTAGGTGTAGGCTACTGCACTCTTAACCGCGTTAGCCGGACGATGGAGAAAGAGGAAGAGGAGTACTTGTAACAGAATAGATGTGTGGCTGTGTTTGTGGATGTATGTGTCTGTGCGAGTTGTACGAGGGCTTTTTATTAATGAGAGACTAGCCGCCGGCGTTGGCGCGTCGTCGAGGGGATTATTATTATCGGCGGCGTGGAGGCGGCGTGGAGGCGGCGTGGAGGCGGCAGCAGGATATACGAGACGATCAATCGGGGTTCTGGAATTTCCTCAAACTTGGGTTAGATGATTGACGGGTTTCGGGGTGAGAGAATCTTTTCTATACTTCTACCCTGCAGAGTTACTACTTTGGATTTCCATTCGATTGATACTCTACATATATATATATATAGAGAGAGAGAGAGAGAGAGGATGTACGACTATATGGATCGAGAAAGATTGCAGAAAGATACCGCTAGGACTTAACGGGTTAACGTCCTGAGCGAAACAACGCCACGTTCGACTTCATTACTATAATTAGTAATCTGAATTTCAAATGAAGATGTACTTCTAGCTCTTTACATCTTTTTCTCAATTTCTTCCTTCAAATTATCCTGATAGGATCTCCTTCTGTAGTATCCACGGTTATTAAGCTATCGATTCACATGAATAATTTCATCGAAATAACGATAGTTTATAAATGTAAAGCGCTAAACGCCATTAGTTCAACCATACAATCCGTTGAAAACACTTTGCCGAGAACAAGGTTGATACGATAAAAGCTTCAATCCATTAAAAGCCGCAACAAAGCTTGCGTCAATAAGTATATCTCGGGTAATCGAAAAATCTCTAGCTTCAACAATAGCCACTTGGAACGACATAGCTCGTTCGTTAAAAGAATAAACCGGCCAGTCGACTTGCCGATGCACGCGCGAGTCGCCGTATTTACGGACAGAGAATACGAAAAACGAAGATCGGCGTAGAAGGTTAATTAAGTAATTTGAAGAATTCCTTGGGAGTGGTACGGTCATTCAATGGTTTCTTGACGGGGCGCGCGCAGTAGCAGCTTACATCACCGGCTCATATCGATCGGTGCCGAGCCAAAGAGAAAGAGAGAGATAAAGAGAGAAGAGAGAGAGAGAGAGAGAGAGAGAGAGAGAGACTATAGGGGATGCGATGCCCGGTTCTGCCGGCAGCATTTCTCTGTGCTATCCCCTACGGCCTTCGCTCTGTCTCTCTATCTCTCTCTTTCTCTCTTTCTCTCTTTCTCTCTTTCTCTCTATAATTTTATTTGAGTTATGAAATCTCTCGCGTTTCCAAGATCTTTCGGAAAGTTCCTTACGTGCTTGCGAGATTATACGGACGGCGAATGACGAGGAGCTTGCGAAGAATTTAATTTTAGTCCCGAGGAGCTTTTCGTTATTTTCTCAGCTTGGCACGAGCAACATCTGGAGTGCCTCGTTAGTAACTCGACGTTGTTTTTTTTTTCAAGTATCGATCGATATACAAAAGAAAAAGAAAGGGATGCTTCACGTGCCTCGTAACTCGCTTTTAGATTCAATTATAAGAAAATACTCGAGAGCAAAGGTATTTTTATAGGATTTCGCACTGTGTAGAGGAGCTTAAAGTTAGAAGCTCGACAAATCGGTTATAACGAATGGTCACTCAATGCTAATTAGGATTAAGATCTTCAATACCCCGGAGGCATTGGACAATTGATCAATCTCGGCTCAAACGTCGCACATAGACATTGTACACAAAGTATATATCTACTACGCGCTTACCACCACCACCCCCCCCTCTCACGCATACACCTGCGCACACTCGATCTCACGGACTACTACTAAGTCGTTCATATACATCACCGAAATTCTCACACCGACCGTTTGCTTTCCTATAAATAGATACAACGTACCTTCGATAAAAAACACCGTATTCTAACGATTTTCTATTTTTTCGTCCGCGGATCGATTGCGTACTCGAGGTAACGCGAAACGGAGAGAGGACGACTCTAGGAATCTTTGCGAAACGAAAGCGGACATGTTCATTCCCACGCAGAATCCGCAGCCGAAGGAAAAACACTAAACAGGATAGGTCTGACAAGTGTCGCGCGAAATTCTTATATACTCACGTTGAACGAGTGCGGGGACCGATGGAGACTCAAGGCTGGTCCGCCTCCTGGGGAATAACCCGAGAATATAGTGAAATATTCTCGCGGCGAATAACGCGACTACGTGAGAGTAGAGAACGACGTGGAGGACTACTGACTTGGCCGCTGCTACCCCACCGATATGCTTTTCTTTTGCCTTTGGGCGCATGCGTTAGGGGGTGAACTTCGAGTAGTGGCGCAGAGCTTCCCTTTTTACGTGCGCGAACGCTCGGATACTCCTATATATACGTATCAGTATATATACGGTATATATATATATATATATATGTGTGTGTGTGTGTGTGTGTGTGTATGTATGTATAAGGCGTGGGTGGATAAAGCAGGGAATTCTCGCGCGCATCGTTCGGATTTAGAGGCTTTGTTGAGGTAGCTTTTTACGAGGAATCGTGCTTTTCTAGGAGTGAGTCTGGCTTTCGAACGGGCTAATTGATTTCTTTTATTTCTTAAAACGTTCGGAGGGGATTCGTTTTCACGCGAAGTTGGCTTAGACGTAGGGACATTGTTGTTGGAATAAATTAAGCGGTTTATTTTGGCTCGAGTAAAGTGCAGATTTTACTTTGAACTCGCCGGGTTAGCCTCGAGAGAGCGTTTACAGGATCCATACGTAAACTGAACAAAAATTTGCAGTATTTAAGAAGATGTATTCATTAAAAATTCCTCTTTTGAAATAAGAGCATATTTACTTGTATTAAAGAACAGTGTTGTTTTAGCCTCAAAAGTATGCATTTGAAACTAAAATTAATTTACGAAAAATTCGCTTGAATGCATTGAATAATTTTTTATTTAAATTATAGATATATTTTTGTTGGGACTAAGTCTACATTCAAACAAATGTTCACCACAATGAAAATCCATATTTTAACTAAATATTCCAATTTCAATAAATATTTTCCTACGACGTTTTTGAAAACAAATTTTTGTATACTAAGAATTGTCTGTACACTGTGCAGTGTGTACATTGTTGAATAGCACTTTACGAACGGCTTTGTATTTTTGAGCTGGAAAACGTGTCGAAGCCTCAATGTAAAGAGTACATATACGCGATATACTGATATATATCTATACGTAAAATTTCTTTGTACTAGAAGAATATAAAAAGTCTGATATACGAGCCGACCATTATTTGCGTTTTAATTAGCACAGGCGCTATACTCAGGCTGCATCTGCAAACAACTGGCGAACTCTGCTTCGTGGGTTATATAAATATTTGAAATTGGTAAATTTTGAAAACGAAGGATAAATAAATTCTTAAGTCTTTAGATGTACGGTCAATAATTTTATTCATGATTGGTTAAGAATTACTATTATCTTTATTCTATCGATGTTCCACTGATAATTAAAACAATAAAACTTATTGTAAATTCAGGCGTTCAATAAAAATATACACCTCTTAGAAAATTAAAAAATATGCAGCATCTTACATAGTGATCAATATTAAAAGATAACTTTGTGATTAAATAATAAAATTACATATTATTGTGATTGCTTTGAAAATTTACGTATGAACAAATGCATACAAAAATCATGTAAATCGTCTAGATTCTCAAAAATCTATCAAAAATTGCGTAGAAAATCGGCCATTGCTTTTGTCAAATATCAGTCATTTGTGATTGTATAACATTATGAATGTAACATTTAATACAAATACTGAGTTTGGTATCATTATTATTCTAGTCATGTTTTGTAAATTTGATTAAAAAATGCCACGTTTATATTAAATTGCAAGAATTATTCGATTCTATTTAATGTACTGTGCGTTTTTATATGGCAAACGCTATTTATGAACTTTTAAAAATTGCTCTTTTTGATGCACCACTATTTCTCACTTTATACCTTGGATGATTTATAAGATAGTAATAATAATAATGATTAAAATCGCATTAAGTAACGATTCTTTGTACCGCTTAAAAGAAGTTGTAACCATAAAAAATTCAAAACATAGCCTAGAGAAGTAGATAATACTCATTTTTGGATTAGATCAAATATTTGATTATATTAATAGTTTCCTCGTCTAATTATGAGTATATTTTTTATTTAATATCTAACCTCTACTTGCGAGGCGAAGGCTCTCTAATTTTGTATATTATGTAACGGAAAGAAGAATTTTCCAAAATTATACTAATCGATGTCATTTTTTAAAACGATAAATGTTACATCTAATAACACCTGAAGAATATATATATATATATATCCAATAAAAACAATTAAACTTACTTTATAAATTATTCTCAGCACGCAAACGCATTGTTGTTTGTTGATAAAATTAGTCTAAACAAGTCATTATGCACTTCCGTACTTGCAACTGTTAGTTGAAATACTTTAATTTATCTTATTATATCACATTGGGACACTCGATACGTCGTGTCCTTATTGAAAATAAAAATTCCTAAACATTGGTCCTAGATAATCAACCCATAAATTGATAACTTGCAGATACAGGCTGTGGCGCTCTGGGTTGTATATGCGAGATACGTTGAATGTGACAAGCGCGACACATTAACCTACCGTCTAGTGGATAGCATCGTTTATCTGGCTCATCCGTCAATTGCATACCGCAGTCCTCACAAACATAACAATCGACATGGAAATCCTTATCCATAGATACTACGCGTACTGTTTCTTCGGTGCCCTGGAAATCATCGAACAAAGTATGTTAATTTAATGCTGGCAATTTTCGTCATTTTAAATGTAGCAGTCAATTTAAAATGAAAAAATATTCTCATCAATCTTTTGGAAAATAAAAAACAATAGTTATGTCGAAGTGCAAGTATTATAAATTTAAAAAATAATAATAAAAACGGCAATATAAATAATAAATAGAAACAGAAAAGAAAATAAACAAAAAAAACCAACGCACTTCGATATCGTTTACCTCAACGGGTGTAATTCCTTTACCACATGAGGCGCATTTCGGAGCAAACATTCTGTGATAGTCATTAACACAGTAAATTTTATTATCTATATCAACAGTAAATGGAACACCATCTAAGCATTCGTTGCATACGCAACATCTAAAGCACCCAGGATGGTATGATTTTCCCATAGCTTGTAGAATCTGTTGACAAGTATTATATACATGATGAGTAAATGAGAAGAATTAATTTTTTTAAATAAAATGTTTTTTTTAAAGCTATACTTTACCATTTCCATAATGAGGTGACCACAAATAGCACACTTTTCAGCCGTTTGCTGGAATCCTGAGTACTGTACAAAACGTAATAGGTAAGTTTCATTCCGTTGTCAATTAAAATAATTTTAAATCGTTTACTTACGAGATAATCTTCTTCACAGTAAACTCGACCATCGACGTTGTAGAAAGCTTTGCCACGAAGTGCTCTACCGCAAGAGCAGCATATAAAGCAATTTGTATGATATAAATTGCCCATCGCTTGACAAGCTTGTCCCGCACCTGTTACTTTCTCGCGGCACGTGTGACAAATACCTGCAAGTAATCAGTAGAGTTAACGATACATTTCTTTGTTTTTTAATTGTATTTTCAATTTGCACTTAGTAGTTGTAAAATTCAAATTCGTTCGTATCGTTCAAATAATATTTCTTTTAAATTGCAATTTAAATAGAAAGTTGACAACATGTAACGAAAGACTCGTTTGGGGTTAATAATGATCGTGAGAGTCTGACAGGCCGCATAATGCATTCGTGTCAATGGCTTGAATATAGCCGAGTTACTGTCTCACTGGATCTGCAATGCGTGCCTAAACCACCAAACTAGAATCTGCCAACGGGTCAGACTGGTTTGTCTATAAAGAGATTAGTTACTACGGCATAGTACTAGAATTGAACGTGAATGTATGCGTTGACATGACCAAGTTTCCGTGAAAATATCGCGTAATGAAAATGCAAGTAACGAAAGACACACGTTTTTGCTTTAAACGAACATACGTTCTTTGTTTGCTCGTTAAAATTGTTTCGCTTCCATTCCTTTCTCAGTTAATTAAATACAAAAACGTAACTCTCACTGTTTTGAAATATTATTACCGAAATATTCTCCCTCTTCTTCCTGTTTTTCCATCTCTTCCTCAAGTTGCCTTGTTAATTCTTCAATCTTTCTTTCAGCTTCAGTCGGTCCCTGTAAATCAGGACATAAAATCATTACTATTTTTCTAGAATTATGTATCAAAATAAGTGTAAAACTTATTTATATTACCGATGGTCTAGGTGGTGTCACATTATACGGCAGCAGTCCTTTTCCAAGAGTCGGCTTGATTGGTGGGTTGACTCTTACTTCTGAGTTTAGTTCGACGTGTTTCTGCAACATCGGTACGCCATCGTTTAAGACAACGGGCCCAGCAACACCACTGGTGACTCCTGGAGGCAGACTTGTTATTCTAGGACCTTGTATACCAGAAGTAGACGGTGCCTCAGCTCCAGCAACCGTAGCCGCACTGGTTACTGCAGGTTGCACCTGTCCCCTCATTGGATTCTCGGAGTTAGTTTCGCGTTTTGGCGAATAAAGTACAGCTTCTTGGCTGTTGGATACTTGAGTTGTTTGGGGGTAGCTAATTTTTGGAGATTGAGAAGCAACTGGTTGAGGATAGTTTGAAGCATATTGTGGAGTTGGAGCTTTTCGGGACATTTCAGTGTTGGAAGAATCAAGGCTCAAGTTTCGCTCCCCGGACGGACTGGAGGAATAGCTTCGCTCATTCGAATGAGTGGGTACATAATGGTTGGATATTCTGGATTCAGGTTCTGAATGACTCTCCGAGTGTTGAGGTTGGCAGTTTCGATCGTTTTGTTGACTGATGCGGTTTGGAGAATAGCAATGTGCATTTCTTTAAAAAAAAATTGTTTGCCTTAGTTTATGAATAATTAGTAATGATTGTACCATTGAATACATTTTTTTATTTACCTGCCGAGAGAATCTCCTGATCTTGATGGATTGTATGCCGGTAAACTTCTTGATTGCACATCGTTGTAGTAAGCAGGATTAACAGAATTAGACCCTATTGAAGCTTGGTCAACATATTGCTTAGTTGATGGAGCTGTTTCTTGTCGGTAGTGATGATGCTGAGTGGGACCATCAATTGTGGCACCACGGTAATGCTGATACTGCGGTTCTGGAGTGTAACGAACAGATGATGCTTCATTATGATAAGACAAATTAGTCCTTGGAACGTATTGATGCTGTTGCGTAGGTTGCTGTGGTTGCGAATGATGTTGTTGATGGGTTGGCTGGGGTTGCTGCTGCTGCTGTTGTTGTTCATATGAAAAATTCTTTGCTTGTTGAAGCTCTGAAGGCGGTACATAAGTGCTTTTATTGTTTTGCTGTTCCAAAGAATTGGAAAGGTACTTGTTGCATAAATTAGGGTCGTAGGATCTTTGGAATATATTGTCATAGTTCTGGCCACGATCAAACTTTTGTGGAGCGTACGAAGCAGCTTTTTGTCCTTGTGGAGGAACTTTCCCTGTCATCACAACGTAATCTCCACCATTTATATTCATAGAATTGTAATAATTAGTTGGAACTTGAGGTTGAGGTCTTGTCTTGTTCTTATTTGTTTCGCAGTAATGGACATCTTGTATGTTTTCATAAACAGGTGGTGCTTCGTATGGTGGTAGTTCTTTGGCTGGTGAAGCTGACTGGTATCGGCTACTAGTTGGCACCTGTGGTTGTGCTTTCTTCAAATGTCCCAAGCCTGCATCCGTAGATCCCATGCAAAGTTGCTGGAATAAAAGAGAAATTGTTTATAAAAAAAGTTATTTTATGTTTTATAAAGTATAACAATCATGTTGTAATTGAATAAAACTACAGGAATACTTTCCAAAATGAAAATATTGCATAAGCGATATTAATAGCTAAATAACAAAAAATACAACGGGTATTATTCTAATTTTTTATTCATTGATATTATAAATTTTAAAAGCAACAGTGTACATACATTAATAAAAAATATATTTTTATAGTAATCATTAGTTTGTTATAGTCACATAATTTATTAATAGAAATAAATTTGGGATAAAATAAATTTAACAAGGGGCACAGCTATTTTCAGTTGACATTGACATACATCCAGGTTATGTCAATTTATTTTTATGCTCAGTTTTAATAAGCTATTGTTCTTAAGCATCATAAAAATTTTCTTTAACAGTATAGAAAGGCATTGTCCATATAAATAAGCATAAAAGAACGCCTTTAATTTTTCATACAACTTATTCAACATTTTTGAGTGTATTACAAAGTTAAAGATAAAACAGCGTAAAGCACCAACCTTAAAGCCTGCATCAAACTGTTCACTAGCAATTGACGTCCTTGGACTATCTCTGGAGCTTCTCCTGGAGTCAACAGGATGATAATAAGGTGGATAAGCAGTCTGTCCATGTTGAGGATAGTATTCTATATTTTCATAGACCGGCGACTGCTTCTTATCCTGGCTATGCAAATGCTGATGATGTTCATCTATTTGTTCTACAGATTTTGGAGTAGCGAATCTAGAGGATGCTATAATGTTCTCCCTCTCGTATATTTTGTACTCTGCATTAGGCAGAGCGGTTCTATGATTTTCAGGCTGTATGAAGCTCTCGATGGCTCCAACGGTCCTGGATACGGGCATTTGAGGTTCAGGTCTAGAACCCGATATTCGTCCACTGTTATCATCTTCGAAGCGAAGGTAACTCAACTTCTGTATGAGCGAGCTGTCCGCCGAGTCACACATTGGCAGACTCTAAAAATACCTATGAGGTGTATTCACTGGAGAAGAGAGGGAGAGGGCAACTAAGTATCAGCACACTGACATTGCCCGAGCAGCCAGCACTCTGGACCATGAATCATCACCGCGGTATCGAAAACCTTTATGCAAATGCAGAGAGTGTACACCTCTCAATAACGAATACCCACGAGAAAGTCCAAGCACAAAAATCGCTGCTTGTTTTTCGAGACAAAACACAGGCACAGTGACAGCGTCCTTTTTCCACTGATTTTCCCCAACCTCCCGGGAAAAGGACCACCTGCGGTGAGAGAAAAAATCTCTCTCTCTTTCTCTCTCGCGTGTGAACACGACGCGCTGACTGGAAGCAAGACTGGCACTGCGCTCACTTATTGTTTGTCGTCTTGCGTGTCTGCACTGCACACACTCCTCCGCGAGCGCGCGCGCGCAGATGCGGATCTACGGGAGACTGAAGAGTGAAGAGTGCGAGAGAGAGAGAGAGAGAGAGAGAGAGAGAGAGAGAGAGACGATCGGGAGTTTACAAAAGCGTACAGGGTATAGCTACTGCTGCTGGATGATGCACATTGGAACCGAGGCGGACGTGTCTGTAGTGCGGCCCTCTCCTGTCGTAAGTGCGTGAGGAAGTCCAAGTACTCGCACTCGGGCGTCTTCGGCACTTTTCGTGTCAGTAGGCTATGCAACAGCTGAGGTTACACTCTCTCGTGTGCGTAGCGCGTCCCCTCCCCTCGGCATATGCCATGTCGAACTATACACGCATCGGTGTATAAGTCATGTCTACAACACTCTGTCGATCGACCTGCCATCTGTCGAAAAATGTATTTTTTACTCCCTGCAATTTTATTCACTTTAGACATAATATCATTCGGCTTTTCGCACAATACAAGTGTTATTTCTTCGACTCGATTTTTTCTCTTACCATATTCGACTAGCTACAAACGGACTCGCGGTTAACCTCTCGTTTGGCTCGGTTAGTCGGAATATGTTTGTAGGTTAGGTTAGAGGCTCGGAGAGCGAACGGGAGGAAAACGTTTGAAAATCGGCGATAGGAGACAAAGCTGAAGGATAATTATGCGACAGAGCTTGTAGAAACATATTTCCATCCTCGTCGCTGCTCGCATAATGAAACGTCAATTATACGGGCGAAGTCTGACGTCGCGATTGACTTTGCATTCATGTATATATTTATACGATGTACGCGTCTGTTGGCAGCAGTGCTTTGTTTACCAATGCCATTGGTCCACTCCGAATACTCCGATACATGTGTAGGAAATCTGACACTTGTTCGAGTTCGACACTTGTTTGAAAATTCGAATCTTACCTGGTTATGCGAATGAAGTAAGAACGAAAATCGTTATTCTTCGAGATACAAGTTGACGATTGAAAAGAAGACGAGCGCGTATTGCGTGATAATGTGGTGTCGGCGTTGATAAATAATCAGATAAAACGTCAGTCTTTTTTCAAACAGCAGTACTTTATTAAAGTCGCACCTTAATACACGCATCATGGGGATGTCATTTACGTAAAACGCGCGTTAAAGATATGAAGTGTTTATAGTAAGTTTGTTGAACAAATTAAACTATAAGATCGTCGTTATATAGAAATTATTGCTAGAATTAGATCTGCTGAATATACATACGATACGAGCATCGGCAATAATAAATGCGGTGTTTATGTACGTATATGTATATTTATATATATATGCGTGTGTGTATATGTAAGTGGTTTTTTTCAGTATAGATTATACATTACGAGTGTTGTTCTTCGTCACAACACTTTTTTTATTCCTGCCTTTGCCGCGGTTCCTTCTTTATTTCATGCTTTTATTTTCATTTAAAACGCGATTACGTGTGTATGTAAATATTTGTTTTCTGGTAATATTACAAGTCTACGTATTGGTTGTTTATCTCTCTTAATCTTTATCGCGCTAGAGACGTTTCACTTTTTTCTGTTCGATTATATTTATTCATTTTGCTGAAAAATACAAGTTATGTATATTATACATATATCGCGTTTGTGTGTACGATAAACGTATATATATATATATATATATTATTTGTTCATCCATTATTTCGCTAAATTCCCTATGGGGAATGTTTTTGTTTATCATCGATGCCTTTCATTATATATATATATATATATATATATATATACTTATTTACTTGAACTATAACTTGTTTCGTAAATAACGTCGGTGCAATTTGTCGCGATTACAGTGCAGGCGTCATTATATTGGTTGAGTAGTTTCTCTTCTCTTGATTTCGCTTTTTTCAGCGTTTTTACTAAGTTATTTCTTATCCGTAATGCCTTGAGAGCACGAGTAAAAAATATACCTATTGTGGTTTTATCAAGGCGTTAACTTTGTTTTCTCTCTCTCTCTCTCTCTCTCTCTCTCTCTTCTCTCTTTCTATCACTTACCCGCTCTTTGTTTTTATCTGCAACTTCTATTTATATTAACAATCCTCTTTTCAACTACAACGCTTCGCCCATCGTTTTTTTTTGACAAAAGTTTGGGAAATTAGTTTTTTCATTCGGATAAATATATAGAACAGCTCCGGTGTAGGTATTGGAAATTTTCTAGACAGGACGGACCACTAAAAACTTAAATGTTAAATACTGTGTGTGATTGCCATGTGAAATTTACATTTAACTTCGCATCGATATATTGCAATAGTGCGGAGTTATTCGATTTTTAAAAAATTGAATTAATCTAGGATTGTGTGTGAGTGTGTGTATAGATATTTTATTGGAAAATACATATAATGTTTCGGAGGTCCGTACGCCTTGGCAATTTCAAGTCGATTTTATAGCATTCTTTTTTATCAGTACGCGAACGATAACCATCTCGGATGCTTGTGTGATGTCATTCAAACGGTGACTAGCTTTATATTTAACGTAATGCTATCTCTTGAAGAGGAAAACAATGTTTAATCCTTATTTCTCGACGATGCTGTAATTTATTTGCATTGAAAGCGTCTACATATAATATTGAATTACTTTGTCGTTACTGTATATATATATGTATATATAATGCAAATGTAAATTAACGATGTTCGGTTTTTGGTGTCAGACGTATTATTTGTATTTTTTTTTTTCGTTAAAAGTGTACATGGATTAAATGTGTCATTGTTATATTCATTATAGTGTCGACTTTGATAGCTCGCGCGCGCACACATGTTTTTATCTTCATTATTTTCAACTGTATAAGTGGCTGAAGTCGGAAAGTTGCTTCGATTTTACATGTTTACTGTTACAGGTTGAACGACCTAAAATGTACTTTATGCGTCTATGCCACTATTCGATAATTATGATAACATAATCATTGGCATTTTTATATTCCAACGAAAGAAAGCTCATAATTTTTTTTTTATTATTTACTAGTTTATTCGTATAATGTTTGTAACGCGCTTTTATTCCCTAAAGAAATGGTACGTATATGTTATTATTTGTTCACCGAGGAATTGACCGCACGACTGGGTAATTCATGTTACTCCTACGGCGTAATAATCTACGTTCATACCTTATGTATAACTATATTACAGCCGCGATTCTATAGAAGTTCCACATATTTCGAAATAAATTATACCTAAATCAATAGAGTCGATAACTTAGATTTTATATGTATGTATATATAAAAGAGACTTATGCGTAGAAAAGTAATTTTCTATTTAAAAGATTATCGATAATCACGGATTAAATTAGCTTACGCGTGTCCCTACGATAATTTTGGTTCCGATTCGTTCTAATAAACGTTACGAATGAAGTTTAAAAAGAGTAAAGAAATTTACATTTTGTCGCAAGAATGAACGTATATTCTGAGCAATTGTATTGAAGTGAAGGCTGAAATTACCTCGAACCTGCACGTACACTCACGATAATATATTGTTTTTATTTTTCGTCTTAATATCACAATGAGTCTTGAAATAGCAGCAGTCTTAATCCGCGACCCCCCTAAGAAATAATGTTTTTTTTATTCATTGTGTTCCCCCGGAAACGATCATTTATACATACATAATGAGTAAGCGTTAAATCGTTTTTTTCACCAACTCCACTTATAATTTTTGTTTAGTATAAGGCTCCCACGACAGTCTCACGAAGTAGCATCAGTTCTGGTGTACATATATATATATATATATATATATAGATATATATATATATATGTAGTATATATATATATAATGTATATTTATTGATCAATTTATTTATTTTTGACTAAATAAGAAAAAAAGATGCGACCGAGTATTAATAATTGTGAATTTATTTTTACCATAATAAAAGCAAAATCGTTTTCAATGTCGGCAGTAAAGTATGTACAATCTAGCGTGTGATCGCAATTATCGAATAAGACGTATCCTTAAAAAACGAAGAAATAAGAGACGAATCATGAAGGAGAATGACAATGACGATAGAAACAATAATAGACGAATAATAAATGAGCATGTAGTAGATGGATGATAACAATGAGAAACAGTAGATCATAATTATGTAATAGTGAAGAGTAGTAAGGTGATTGTAACAATAATAATAATGGCGATTAAAATTATGTATAACATTAATTACCTAATATTGCATTTAGAAGTAATACTAATTAAATATAAATAAAATATAAGTCTAATTGCTGTAGTTACATGCTCTGTCACAATTTTTTCTTATCATCTCTCTCTCTCTCTCTCTCTCTTTCTCTCGCTCGCTCTCGCTCTCTCTCTCTCGTTTCACTTCTAGAGGTAACCAGCTCACATATCAGTTCACATAATCCTTTCTCTCACATAATTCATAATATATATTATCCCAAAAAAGCACCGACGCTCCTCTCTTCTATATACGCAAAAACTTCAATCGTGATATAAGCGCAAAAGAATAATTAAAAAGTGTCGCAAGTATGTCGAAATATCGCAGGCGACTTCGACAGCAATTATACAAAACGTTCGGTAAACAAACCACCGTTAAGAACGTCTACGTCGTTTTCGTTTTAATAATATTTATAAGCCAAATATAAATCTATTTTAATTAATTCATACGTAAAAATAGTTTGTTCAGACATTCACTGATTCACCGCGGGATAAAAATTACAAAATTCGAAAAATTATAAACAACAAAGTCTTTTGTTTCTTGTTTCATGCACATCATTGTTATCGGGTATAAATGTGATTTTTTTTTCATTTTAAACGATATAGGGGGTCGCAGGATACGTAGAACGATGCACGTATTAAAGATATAATAATTATATAATACACAAAAATCTAAAGTCAGGCCGATCACATTACCATCCTTGTTCTCACTCTCTCTCTCTCTTTCTATCTCGGATTTTTAGCTAACCCTTGCCTTTTTTTACAATCTATTAAAAATGTGTGACTTGTGAATTTCGACGTTTTCACAATTGAAGGTAGAAAAATTAGAATTTAGAATTTAGACTGTGTGTTTTTTCATCTATGTGTGTCACACATATAAGTATACTCGTTAAAATGATCGAAGAAATCCACTTAAACAATTAATGCAATCGCCTTAACTATAATTATACGCGCACGTACATTATAAGTGTCTCATTGTTAGTTAATATATCCTGCAGTCATTCGTGTTGAAGAACGATTGAAACCTACACTGCCATGAAAAAATAAAAAAAAATCGAACCGAAAAAAGAAATTTGTCAATCAAAATGAGAATGACATCGTTTGAATTTTACACATTACTCGTCAACAAATTTACTTATTTTCCGTTACAATCCATATTTTTTTTTTCATTGTCAAATACATACTGATGAATGTGAATAAGTCTAAATTTTATCGTGTCCTTCGCGATGGTTCACAAAAACATGACCTAGTCAATTCGCACATGCGAGTGCGTTTTCTCTCGATTACCTTGTTTATATCTCTCGACTCTCTCGCATTTTATTCGCTTTTGCGCATTTATTTTATACACAAGCTCGCAAAGTTACTTTACAGTGCACCAACAATTTCCTCTATTTACATATATACCTCTTTTGTCATTTCTGAATGAATGAACACTGAAAACTCCGCAAGGCCCCATTTTTGTTTGTTCTTACAAATTTGGAATACAGCTGCTGATAAAAATAAAATTTTCTCATTAGAAAAGTCTATAATACGTGCACTTGCGCGCATAATTCGATCTTTCGAAAAGTTCCCATATTCGACACATGGAATCTAGAGCTTTTGAGAACCATCGCAGAGGATAAATATATGATAGTATTAACGTCTGTCTTTTTATGAATACTAGAATCTTAAAGCTAAATCAACTTGGTCGCGCGAACGTGCGTGTAGGTATATATATATATTTATTTATTTTTTATATTTCCCGCAGTGGATGTCACTTTTTATACCCTCGATAGTCAGTACGATATTGCCTGCCGCCTGTTTGTTCGGCTTTTTTTCTCGCCAGGCAACAAGCTCTACATATATGCGCACGTTCGTGTGAATATATATAGACCCTAGGCGCGGAGGATTATGCTTGCTTGAAACATTTTTCAATTTCGAATACGCGCGAGAGATTGTTTCGGTTCAGTCTACAGGTGTATAGAGCAAAATTTTCGATTCGCGGACTTTCTCGTTCTTTGTGCAGCTACAGAGACGTGTGCAAAGCACTTTCGCGTTGGTTACACTTTGATATTTTGTTGAAATTTTACGTGCATTAAACTAACGCTGCACTCTTTGAATTACAAAGACTTTTGTACAGTGTGCGCCGTGAAAAGTAGCTTATACATACCAAGTATTTGTTTTGGTTTGTGTATGCAAAGATTTGCGATAAAAATGTTAAATTACGATAAGATTACAAGTGCTTCAACAAAGATTCGCCTGCGCGATTTTAAAAACATTTCCAACGCTTTACTCGTGCGTTTATAAATTTTCACCGACGAAATTCATTTTTTACAAGCAGTGTTACATAAAGTTATTGTTTGTATTCGTTAACTCGAGGTGTACTAAATCGTAGCGTGAAGTGATAATGAAAAAAAAAAAAAAAAAAAAAAAAATCATATAATAATACAATAGTACGCAGTAAGCATTACAGCTATTAATTTCTATACTTTCCTACTGCACAACTCAGGTGTAATAATATTTCATGTAAAACTACATAATTGTACTTTGTTTCGTACATAGAATGTACAGTATTATACTATTGTATTACTAAAATCAAAGGATAAAGAGCGGTACATCAATTGAATCAGAAAAAAAAACCAATAAAATTATGAGCGGAAATTTCTGCGCAATTTCAAGTACTGATATCCATGTAAATAGTATAGCTATAGTAGTATGATAACAATGACAATGATGTTCGAAGACAAATGCAATGTTTAAATGAAAATCCATAGAGTCTTCAAGGAACGCACAATCCTTCCACAGGCCGTAGGGTTATAACTTTTTATATTATCCGTCAACTCTTCGTTTATTATATATGTTATAAAATTTAACTCCAAATTGCATTAATAACCTCTAGTTGCAACGTGTGTATTGTATTATATAATATACTTTTTTTATTTCGTTAATTCTAAGTTTGCTTCCCACGAGCGCCCGTATTTCTTTGCCTGCATATTTTTTTTTCGCCTTCACTTGTGTGTATTATTTTCTCATCTGCGCGCGTATGTGTATATATCAGTGTCGAATATTTTGTTTTATTTTATTTTTTTTTACTCTGTCGCATTAATCGCACATAACCACGTATTTATAATCATGGGTGGTTTCCAGTGTATGTACCCCGTTCTTTTTATTCATTTATTTAATATCTGTTATGTCAGCAATTTTTCTAAAGATAAGTAAAGTCTATATTGTATACTCTCGTTATTCGGTTGAATAATAATAATAATCATAATAATCATAATCATAATAATAATAATAATAATAATAATAATAATAATAATAATAATATTCAGGTTGCGCCTTAGCTCATTTGTCGTTATTAACATTAATGTATTAGTTTGCGCATCGTCTCATTTATTCGCATGTTTTCTTACAAATTTTTCTACTTATTTATAACTACAATTATTATTATGCGCATCTCGCACTCACTGTATCATTTCTTCTGCCTCCATCGTATATATATTTAGTTTTCCTTATTTCTTTCACTCTTTGTACGTAAGTGTATATTACACGTGCGAACATTACTTCCATATTATTGTTGTATATATTTTTTTGTCATTTAATGCGTGGTTTATCTCTCTCTCTCTCTCTCTCTCATTCTATGTGTGTGTCTTACTGCTTTCTCATCATCTCCGTTGATTATTATTATTATTTTTTCCTCTCGTATCGTGATATCACAATTATGCATTTTTATTATACGTTCATGACAATAAGGATGTCTGGATACGCGTTGGTTTGACATTATTTTTACTGTAACCACTTAATCTGCTTTCTTATTATGCTTGTTGTGTTATTCGCAGGTGCTGTGACAACGACTCGCTTTCCGACGCATAGAACAAATTACACGCGCTACGTTCGTTTTTTTTTTTTGACGATCGACTTTAAATCGTGATTTTGCATACGAGCACAGCTCGCCAAATATTGCGACCCATCGATGCCAATTTAAACTTTATTAACTACATTTGTTAGTAACATCTAAAATTAAACAACGGAGCAATAATTAGACTATGTAAATGATGTAACTTTCGTATCGATCATTATGAAGAGAAAACAGGACGCGAAGACGCTACTGGAATTGGTTTCAATTTGCAGCTCTAAATTCGACACAATCGACAGTTCGATTTTAAAAAGAAGATACTGGTATCAATTCGTCAATCAATGAGATAGGTACATTACGATTTCAAAGGTGACACAATTTATCCGGTTTATTCGTTCGACCTCAAGATCCAAAAACCCAATGATAAAAATACCATGAAAGCGAATATTTCGCAAGATCCGTTAAACATTGAAACCAAACTCAGTAGCGTTTTGATTCTCTGTTAAAACGAAATTGTCAGCTTACTTTTTATCACAGCTATGTAAACCACCATTTGCTTTTGTGAAATTCGAGTGCGATGTGTGTATGTCGTGTATCATAAGTGTTTAATTCTAAAAAAAATATACGTATAATGTATGTATATCAGTTTTGCTATTTCGTAATACGATCAATCCGCGTATTTTTTCCCCTCTCTCGTTCTTTCTAGCAACGTTTTGATTAAATCAGTGTTATTACGAAAAAAGAAAACGAGAGTGATATATATATATATATATATATACATACATATATACATATATATATATATGTATAAAGAGAGAAAGAGAAAAAGCCTATAAATATGCATATATCGATAAGCTATTCCGTTATAATTGTTCATTGTTTTATAATATTGTTTTAAAAACAATTTTACATAAATCTTTGTACATTCAGTGTATGATATATGTCTTAGCCTTGCAATTAGCGGAATACCAGATCCCTTGTTTAAACTATTCCGAGTCGATAGGATAAAAACAAGTTTTCTTTTTATAAGAGCATCTTCCGTGCGAGCACGCGTCCGGAAAACGAGTCGAAATCGCGTTTTCTGTTTTTCCCCATATTCATTTACAGTTTTACTGTTATATATGCGTCTTTTTCAACAGTATGCAGGAAGTAATATTTTTTAAGCATGTAAAAAACGCTGCTGTATAGAGTGCGCGCGCTAACCAAACGTTATTTTATCTCCTTTAAATTCGTACAATTTACCTCAATATAATATATGTATTATGTATAATAATAACTAACTAAAATGTGTCTTTCGTTTTTGCTTTTTTATTCTCCTTTGTGTTCGTGTTCGGTGATGTCGTTTATTATTATTATTATTTTTTTTTAAATCGACCAGAGAGATCTCAAGACAAGCAGAAAAGTACGTTTAACGTCTTGTCCATGCATCGTACAGATAATTTGTTTCATCCCTTTTTTAAAGGAGTTTCGAACGTGTAGCCTCGCGCATGCAGATTCTGACTGAGATTCCCCCTTGCATGCATCCTATAAGCGTCGTACGAAGAAGTCGCGCGTCGACGAGAGATCGACCTCGAAGAAAACAATAAAATATCAATACAGCGGTAGAATTATATTATTTATCAATCGAATTTCTCTTGGCCCGCTTGAAGCGGGAGCGCGACTTCAGCTTTCTATATATATATATATATATATATATATATATATATATATATATATATATTTATTTATACTTAACCCGCATTTACTGTATAGAATAATTTCATCGGTCGCGCCCGCGTTTCTCGAACCGCGTAAAGGTCTCTATATTATATATTCGGCGATTTTTCATCGACGCCGGCTTCGGGCTCTCCTCCTGTGCCGTGCGCCCCACGCGCGTTAATTTTTTTTATATTAATATACTTTTTTTCTTACCTATGTCGGTCTATACAAGTGACGCGGAGCGCGCGACGCGCTCAGTCAGAATCGTCGACGGGCTGGAAAATTTCTTTCTTTTTTCTATATGTAATCGTTTTCGTTGCACTCTGTTTTGAGATCACCCTAGCTCATAACTTATAATTACATTAGTCAATAGATCTGTGTGTATACAACACACATGTGTTTGTCATAACAACCGATAACTTATTTACATACAAATATATAAATATATGCTTCTTTATGTACTATATACATATATATTTGTATGCGCATACATAACTTATATTTATATTATATTCCTATAAACGTATATATATATATATATCTTCCTTATATACTTTATGTTGCTCTGTTTATACTTTATATAACAATATAATGTTTATTTAAGGCCCAATACGTTCAATACGAAGGAAATAATCTGAAAGGGAAGAGAAAAGTGCGTTAGAATTGCTTGGCTGGCAAATAAAAAGTAAGCATACGAGACAAGTGTAGAACATACCTTGACAGAGCAAGGCCCCGTAGCGCTCATTTCAGGTCGTCGTCGTCGTCGTCCAAGTCGTCGTCGTTCAAGTCGTCGTCCAAGTCGTCCAAGTCTTCGTTAACCGGTTGTTGCGATGACAATGATGATGATGATGATGTCGATGATGATGATAATAATGATGGTGGGTCGGCCTGGTGCTCTGCGCTACTCGCCGTCGGCATCTCGTCTTGCGTTCAGCTGTCGACGCTGAACAACTCTTTGTGGAGTGCCGGGAAGTCGAGGTGGGGCTGGGACCGCTTGAACTTGGCGAGCGCATCCATGTGCATAAGGGAAATGTCCCTCAGCTGGGAGATCTTGGCGACCATCGCGTCGCAGACTGTCACGTCGCCCTTGAGCGGCGATATGTGGCTGCGGTCGAGCTCGGAGCGCAGAGCGCGCAATACTGCCTCGTAGATCCTTCGCACCTCGGCGTGACCCTTCAGTCCTGGGCGATCTGCAAATAACGAGATTGTGCTTTTAGAATCCTGTCGGTCGCCGGACAGCCGTCCGAGGATAAAATGTGGTAGGCTCAAGAGGACGAACCAGGACTGAGAAGTACAGCGGCACTGTAGAGTGCGAGCTCGGTCTCGGTGAGCTTGAGCTCGGCGATACTCCTGGCCAGCTCGAAAACGCAGGTGACGAGCTTCAGCTCGGCAGTGTCTTGCGTGAAGAAAGCGTCCTGCGGCAGCATCGTGTCTCCGTAAAGGACGCAGCCCGTTTGCAGGTCGAAGTACCTGCTCATGCGTAGCACTGCCAACTCGAAGGAACCTGCAGTGTAGGACATCGAGCGTTATTTATAGGGAACTCCAAAGTTAAATGTTGCGTTACCAGTGTTATCTCCAGCTTTCGACTCACCGGCTTTGAGGAGAACAATCTGATCATCTTGAGAGAGCTTCATGAAGCCCGGGACCATCTTGGCGAATTCGATGATCACCTGGATGACCGTCGTGAGCTTTTTGGCGCACTCGAGCCACAGTTGTTCCTGAGCCAAGTTCTTGTAGAAGAGAATCCTAGTGAGATCCTGAGTCTGAGACTTCCGGAACGATTCCTGGATCTGTTCGGTCGATACCAGACACGTATGGGTGTGAGCGTCGGCTATCGCCTTCGACAGCATTTCGTTCACGTCTGCAGGATCTGCAAGTGCAATTGGATAAAACGATTTCAGAATTTAGCCACGGTTCGTTTGGCTGCAATCAACGGAAATATTTTTTTGTCTTCAAATCTAACAAAATCTTTCGTGTCCATCTACGTGCATCTATCGAGTATTTTTCTATTTTCAAATAGTACTGACACAATATTCAGGTGGATAAGCAATCGGATCCGAATGGTAAGTAAGTTTTTGGAAAAGAAAACGAATAATTCCTTGCACATCGATGTTTTTGTAAAAGAATACATCAATGAGTGTTGTGATGATCTTGTGTTTTTTTATAAATAAGAACGTTAGTGGACATTGAATACGGGATGTTTGTATTTGAACAAAAAATATTGCTGCGAAATTATTTGCATCGTGGTACCATACGTAACTCCACACGAATCATGTATTTGCAATTTCGTGTGTTTAGGCAAACGATATCAAATTTCGTTGTGATAATACGTACATAAATCAATATAGTATAAATACAAAAAAAAAGTCTGTAAAAACGCTTCTTGCTCTGGTTAGATATTTTAAAACTGTATAATATGTGCAGGTACAAGGTCTACATTTGATGAAAAAAACTCGTCAATCATAGCAAAAGCTTCAGCTACGCAGGCGTATACAAGCAACATCGGGAAGATTTTCGATTTCCTAAATAATCGTTGCACAAGTCAGAAAAAAAAATTATAACTACAACACAATGTCGACGTAGCGCATGCGAGGACATTCATGAGAGAAAGAGAGAGAGAGAGAGAGAGAGAGAGACGACAAGAGACGATGATATACGAACAAAAAGAAGAACGACAAAATAAAGCGAAGCGTGACATCACAAAAACACACTCTCTCGACATATGTATCTACAAAACAAAGCTCCGATCAATGAAACACAAAAAAGGGAGAGTATATTAACATGTATAAATAGAGTTCATGCACCAGACAGAGAGAAATAGGAAGATAGAAAGGGAGAGAGAGAGAGAGAGAGAGAGAGAAAGAGAAATTATTAAGATACAAGAGAAAAAAATGGACACCAAACATAAGCCTCACATCTCGCAAGGGAGGACATACTGGGAACATCGTCGTCGTCCGGACTCTGCGGTTGAGCTGCATTGCTCTGAACCGTTTGACCGGAGCGGTTGCCCTGTTGTTGCTGTTGTTGCTGCTGTTGCTGTTGTTGCTGCTGACTGAGGAAGGTCGTCGAGTCAACCATCGTGTAGGAGCCATGACCGGCACCACTGAGACTCGCGATCTCGACCTGCGTCGTAGTAGTGGTCTCCTGTTTCACGGCTACTATCCCACCACCGCTCAGCGAGCCAGTCGTACTCCTAGTGGCCGTATTGCCGGATCCACCACCGCCACCGCCACCGCCACCTTCTCCAGCAGCCGCTGCCGCGCCGGTCGTTGTCGCGCCTAGCGATTTACCTGATGCGGGTGTGTTTTGTTGATGATAGAGAAGGGAGATAGATAATAGCGAGAGTAAGAGAGAAAGAAAGAGAGAGTCATCGAATAATTTACTTTCTTTTATTTGGTTATTGCAATGATGAGGGTCAAGCTCCGAGTGGTTTTTGTTAGTTCATTTAGACACAGGGCTGAGAGAATAAAGATATAGAGATAGAAAGATTGTGATGATACACTGATTCGTGGATTAGTCAAGATTGAAATGCCAAAACAAACTATGTTAAGTATATAGGAGAGACTCGTTTGCTTGCTGTAAGCTTTTTTCTTTTATCATACAGTTATATGACCAGCTTTGAACACAGAGCTAGATGTACTAGATGTAGAAGACTCTTTGGGTCGTTTGTTAATTCGAATTTTAGTCAGTGCTCTATGGAGACAGATAAGGAAAAGGACGTGTACGGGAGGTCGTTGTATTCGAATTAAAAAGAAGGAATAATGATAATAATGAGAAACTGTACAGTTGAAAAAAAAATTTCGTACGGAACGTCGACGTCGCTCGTATATAATAGTCATAACGGAAGACCTTGCATCGGTAAGATATCCGGCACACCTTTCATACGTGATGAGTGAGTACAAAATGAGTCTGGCAGCACATTAGTAGCTACTTCAATTATTCGAGTCCAAACGAATGCACGAATCTGCATGCGTTCGTGACAACAAAGTAAATTCCCACCAAGAATCTACGGGCAGACCGATATTAACAAAATAAGAAAGAAGAAACCCACAAGACATGTTACGGTGTACGTAAACGTGATTTCAAGAGACGATCAAATGGTTTTTGGGCTTGAGCTCGAGTGTACCTAATTAAGGCGTCGAGAGCACGAAGAATAAGTAAAAAAGCGCTCTCCTCGCGCCTTTCTTTCAACAACGTACGGAAGGGGAAAGGGGGAGGGGGTCGCCTATAACTCTCTAATAATAATAATAGTAATAGTAATAATAATAGCAAGGACAATTATTAGATGAGGTAATAATTACCGGAGGTGACGACGCTGGGCAGAACACCAGCCGCGTTGACGGACGGCGTATCGGGCGCTACAGGGTCGACCTGCGTCTGCGTCGGCCTTGGATCGTAGGCCGTCGTACTGTCGACATAGTTGGTGCTCAGGTCGTTGTAGTTGGTCATCGCTGCCGAGTAATAACCGCTACTCTCGGTACCTGGTCCCGGAGACGCATACTCGCTGCCGCTGTACGTGTAACTGTATCGCGCGGATAGACACGCACACGACAAAACAGATGCGTAGAAAACATAACCATTAAAACAGTATCACTTATCACTTGACGCTACTTTTGCGCGCAGTTTTATGCATATATATATATATATATATATATATATATATATGCGTGTATATTATTTATACGTATATGTTATTATGCCTGATTCTGTATTTTTCAGATTGAAAGTTATATGTAAGGAGGTGTGTATGGTCTGAGAACATAAATAAATCAATTGCTTACTTTAGCCCTTTAAGTCCACTGCCTAGAATCCGCTCAGCGATGATTCTCGGAGTCATCCTGTTAATCATTACACACAGAGCGATTGCAGACATTTACGATTAAAATAGACTTAGAACCTAAGCTGTGCAGAGATCGTGATCGACAGCGATGATGATTCAAAACAATAAACCATGAAAGAAATGACAATAACAAGAAAAAAAAAATGATAAAATCGATGACAAAAAAAAACAAACAAACACGCGGACTTAAAGGGCCAAAGAATCGCGGTGCAAGTATAATGTATATATATTATATATATATATCTCTTGAAAAAAAGATGCGGTGTGTCGTTCGTTATATGAAATTTTGCATGATACTGACCCTCCGTTGTAGGAGTGATGCTGATCCGAGCTACTGGGCGTCTGATGCTCGAAGACACTGCTATCGGGTGCCGTTTCCGAAGCCGCTCTCATCTGCGCCCTGTGAAACCTCACCTCGTCCTCGACCTTTTCTCTCTGCTTCTTTGACATTCGTCCAAATTTAACGGCTGGAAAAAGAATGATTTCGTCATCGTCTTGCTCCTCCTCCTGTCTCCCCGCGCTGTCATCGTGCGCAATGCTCATCCGCGCGAAAGTTCCTTCTTTTTTTTTTCATTTCAAACGTCATTTCGCGCTCATTTTCAAACGCCAGAGCGTCGCAGCATTGAAATACGGCACGGCACAAAAGGCCGCGAGAAACAATGAGAATCGACAGGAAGGCGAGCCGGGGGAGGCAAACACAGCGATATATATATATATATATATATATATATATATACATAGTCATAATACGGAGAGAGAGAAAGAGCCTATTGCAATCAGAGAAAGAGAGGAAGAGAGAAGTAGTAAAAAGAGAGCGAAAGAAGGGCGTAGGCGCATGCGCCAGGCTAGAACGCGGAAGTGTCGCTTTGCAGCCGTCGCCATCTCTCTCTTTCTCTCTCCTCCTCTCGTTCTTCGTATATACGAGAGCAGCTAAAATCTGGAGGGGGAAGAGAGTGTGACGTCACGTGCTGCACACATGCGAGGGAGGAAGACGTCACGCGGCATATACTGCCTTCTCTCTCTCTCTCTCTCTCTCTCTCTCTCTCTCTCTCTCGCGCTCTCTTTCTCTTTCTCTTCTGTTACTTCGACGCGAGGGATAAGTTGTTCGTACTGCGTTTTATTTACTCTTATGGAAAGATCTCTCTTCCTTTGTCGTGATATTTGTAGGGAGCGTCTTGGCGGTGACGTCATAGGCCATGGAAGAGAAATGCTCGATATTACGCGATGCGTGCGCTGCACCAGAGCATATATGGGCTTTTGTCAATGGATTGCCGCTGGCCAGTTTGGTATATGGCTTTTAAGCTCACTGACAATACTTGCGACGGAGTTTCAAATTCATTTTCGAGAGGTGCATTGTATATTCGTCGAATTTAAGAATTGATTTAATAACAAACCGCGCTGAATCGATACGTTATTTAATTAATATATAGTATGTCAAACTGATTGAAGCATGCAATTACAATTGATCGAACAGTTAGTATGATATACATTATTCATCCATATATAATCAATTCAATTAGATTTTTCACTAGTATAATTGTGAATGGGGTCGCATCCTAATTAATCGGTTTGCAGTTTCAAAGAACTGCTCGATACAGAGCATACGTAATAATATATACTTAGGCTCAATCGGAACAAAAATATATAAAAAAAAGTCGACTCCAATTTCGTAACACTGAACTAGCCGCGGTGTTCTTTTTGTCGTAATATACGCGTAAACACAATTACTCCATAGGATGGATGAACTTGCCCTCTATGCAACGAAAAAAATTTATAGAATAGTCGCGCGGCAAGCGAGAGAGAGAGGAGAGAGAAAGAGAAAGAGGGTTCGGTAAGACTTTCTCGATGACTCAACGCTTGTAACAAGTTGTGCAACTATGTGAGCGCGAGCCATGGACACAAAACACCGTTGAGCGCGAGATCTCGTTTAATGAAACGGACCTCCTTTTTTCCCTATCCATCTCTCACTCTCTCTCTCTCTCTCTCTCTCTATCAATTTATGTAAGCCGAATTATATTTTCTAAATTCACTCGCGGTTGCCTAGAGAATAAAAAGGTGGTCTTTTTTCGAACACTTGTAAATCGATCGGTGTAGCTTATTAATTTCTCTCTCTCTCTATCTCTCTCTCTCTCTCTCTCTCTCTCTCTCTCTCTCGCTAGAAATAGTTTCTCGTTGCACAAAGCGTCATTTCTAACAGTCGTTTCTCTAACAAAGCGCGCCCGGGCCTTTAAAACAGCCAACTCATTCTCCGATGTACACATTCGTGAAATTCGAATCGTTTAAATACCCATAGGCCTCCCTCGAAAACAAAACTCAAGCGCTTTCGGTATTTACACGAGTTAACATCGACAGCAGCAGTGGCAGAGCAGAAGCAGCAGCAGCAGCAGCAGCAGCAGCAGCAGTAGCACGGAACAAGAATAAGAAGATAAAGGGTCGTCGTCGCGCACGGAGAAAGAGAGAGAGAGAGAGAGAGAGAGAGAAGGTGATCGACCGCCGCGACGAGAAGGAGACGCAACTAGGAAGAAATATAACGCCTCGCGCGCGCATATATACAGAGTCTGCCTCTGCCTCTGCTGCTGCTGCTGCTGCGGCTGCTGCTTCTCCTCCGTCATGCATTTTCCGAGGTGTGCTATATATAGCCCGCGCGAGTGTATATATATACGCGTTCTGGTGCAGAGCTCGCGCGAGTCTTATCAGAGAGACAGAGCGCGGTATGTGTGGATGTGGATGACACGCCCAGAGAGAGAAGCACGTTTCGATTTGAATTTTCGCGAGAGATAGCGGGGATGATGTGCGACTCGACGCGAAGGAAGTTATTTATTTTTCCCCCCTTTTTATTATGCAAATGTATTATGTTCGCGTGGACGGGGAAGCGAGAGAATTACTGGGACGTTTAATTACGCGAGTAACCAGTGGATGGATTCTATCGATCGGCTGTTTATTGATATGAATTTTCACCTCCGAGTCTACGTAATGTATTGAAAAGGTCGGTCTAATGTCGAGTGCAAAACTTTCCTTTCCGAGGAAAGCTGCGCAATCTAAATTACAATTATTTCACAATGCGCATAATACCTTAGGAAAGCTCGTAACGATTGCACATACGTGTACGTATACGCTCGCGTACATGTGTACTCGTTCAGCCAAAAATAGCTCGTCTAAAAGGCCTTTTATTCCTTCTGACAAATAAAGCGCGAGTGCGAAACAAAAAGCGGCGCTTTCCCTCCTTCATTTTTTTGCCTCTTTTTCCGGTAGGTTAGCGCGATGTATATACCCGTAGTACGTAGTAGAGAGAGAGAGAGAGAGAGAGAGAGAGAGAGAGAGAGAGAGAGAGAGACGCGTATAAACAAGGTAAAAGCATTCACCTGAAAAGCAAAGCAGTCGCGCAGTCGCACTTACGCGACTACACGCAGCAGGAGATGTAAGACGCTGTGACGTGCTTTTTCGATAAGAGAAAGAGAGAGAGCCGATAAGGGGTCGTGTACCCCGCGCGCAGCCATTGTTGCCTGTTCGGATATATACAGACGTATATACACATGCCATACATACATACGTACGAGAGTCTCTAATTGCCATAGGAAGTCGCGTGTATAGGTGTGACTTTGGCGAGTTCTTTGATTGTCGCGCCGATTGCTCGCGCGAAATTACATAAAAACTTGCCGATTTCGACAGTATAGCTTATGATTATTGAAGAAAAGCATATATTTATTGATTTATTGGACTTTCAATATTTAATCGCGGCGGATCGATCGCGATTTTTCGCTGTATCTAAATGAATTCTGTTGCGACGTTGATAAATAATTAAACGCGCGTACGATTCGGATTGAATATCGTCTCCGCGCACGCGATACAATAACAGTAGAATGATCATACATCGAGCTCGGAGAAAGAGTGAGAGAGAGATACACACATCCATTCGGCGATGGTATTCGTCTCTGTATATGAGCCTCAATTTAGTTTAGGCTCGGCCGTATAACCGAGCTTTTATAAGTTCAATTCGAGCGAGCGAGCGCGAAATATTTCTGCGCCTCGTGCCATTCGATGATGATGTGCCGCTGCACGAAGCAGTGGTTCTCTCGCGTTTCATTTTTTTTTATCTCCCGATGCGACTTTCTCTTTTACGCTGTATTATTTTGTTTTGTCCTCGCCCCAACTGGGACTCATCGTCCGCGACAGAGATGCAGATGATCTGTTTCTCATGCTCTTGTCGTTGGTGGGAAAAATGCTCGCAGACCGTATATGCATTGATTTTTATTCGTCGCGTCAATGAGAACAAGTTGATATTACTAATTCCTTTAGCGTCTTCATTTTTAAAGATCGAGATTTCGATTTCAAGAAAGTATTATTAAATACTCGACGCGACCCGATCCGAGCTCGAAACAATTGAATTAACAATAAACTATTGAAGACAATCGATTATTAACGATTTTATATTTAAGCGCTCCGAAATATGAAAATGACGAATCGGTTAATATTGATAAGCGATCGATTATAATAGATCGATTATTCGGAAACTTTCGAATATTGTAATAATGCATCGAAGTGAGAGTGCGACACTTACCATCTCTGGACATGCCAAGCCTTAGGCACTTTTGTAACCGGCAGTACTGACACCGGTTTCTGTTGACCCGATCGACGACGCAGTTTTTGTTCCTCGGGCACTGATAGTTAACCACCGAGGACTGCGACCGCCTGAAGAAACCTTTGCAGCCCTCGCAGGTGATGACTCCATAGTGGACACCGCTGCTCTTGTCACCACAAACCTTGCACGGGATTATTTCGATCTGGGCTGTAAATCGAACGATTTAAAACGGTTAGTTTGGCAAATCGGTACTTGTTCTCCAGAGGATCATTGCAAGGAGGGGGTTGTGGAACCGTCTGTCTCTTTAACACTAAGAATACCAATGTTTAAAAAAATATATTTGCAGTACGTAAGCACCTCGGATCGAATTGGCTTGTATCCTTCGATCGTCCTGTTGCTGAGACTCGGACGTTCCAACGGCACAACGCGTCGAGGTGGTGCTGGTACTGTCGGCGCCCCAGGTCGAAGCCTGTGCGCTACAAAACACCGACAGGTTGCTCTCCATTGACACTGTTTATCAGGACGATGTAATCGATATCGATGCACACTGACCCTGCCGTACGAGGCATATTACACTTAAACACTGCCCGGCTGTTCTCGTCATTGCGCACATTCGTTAACACTATTCTCGGATCAACTCCGACGCTCTGCGTCGGGCAGTTGGGGCACTGTCGAGGTCATTTATTTGTCAGCCAATGCTGGAAGGTGTGTATTGATTAATATCTCGATAGCTTTTGATCGTTACTTTTTTCTTTTTTGAGATGTGCGCGAAGCCCGATTATCTAAACGCGAATAATTGCAATGTTGAACGGATCGATTTGGTATGCACACGAGGAATTTCAATAAGAATGTGGACGTTTGATGAAATAGCTATCACTTATCGAGCTGCCGTTGACAGCTCCAACTTATCGAGCGATAAAGCGATGTATTAGTATAGAATATAGCGAAAACTCCGATATATGATAACCGGGGAAAAGGATACGGATGCGTTTCTAATGAAATTACGGATTTCTGAACTCGATGTTCGCACGAGCGACGCGCGTAAATCTTGGGTAACGGACTTTCCTCCTTCTCTCAAGAAGCAACGATCAAAATCCACCGAAAGTTCGCAAGTCGATTCAACGACCTTTGAAATAAAAGCAGTACCGCCTCGACTTTTACAGCGATGGCAGGTGCCTGAAAAAATATTCAATGTGTCACGCGTCGGCATCTGCGCCAATAAACACATGCACACACTCGCACGCGCGCGCGCGCGTACATACACTGCAGACGTGCAGAAGAGAGTGATCTTTTCGCGAGACTGTACTCCCTCG
Source organism: Apocrypta bakeri (assembly GCA_018906985.1). Taxonomy (NCBI): domain Eukaryota; kingdom Metazoa; phylum Arthropoda; class Insecta; order Hymenoptera; family Pteromalidae; genus Apocrypta; species Apocrypta bakeri. The sequence continues at coordinate 920,490 of JACCIA010000016.1, read as the reverse complement.
TCACTCTGGACGCACTTTTATCGAACTCCAAGTCACGGAGATATATTTTCTCCCTCTCTTTTTTTCTCTCGTTCTCCCCGTTATTAAAATTCCGATCGATGTCCGAAAGAAAGCTTCGCTGCGACGCTATCCGGAGGAATTAGCGACGAAGACAAAGCCGAGGAATGAGGATGTGTCTGCCGGAGAGATTTCCTCGGAAAGAGAGAGAGAGAGAGAGAGAGAGATAGAGAGTGAGAGAAAGAGAAGTTGAACGGGAAAAAGTTTTGTTCGACGAACAACAGAAAGGGCGTATATAACGATCTGTTTTTAAACGAGCAGTATGGAACAAAACGTTTGAGAAATTTCCGATCCGTTCCCTCCTGGCGATGAAAACGTCACTATTTCTCTTTTTTTTGTTCGTTTAATCTCGATTACGAAAATTCGGTCTGAACCACGTTGGGAACGATCAAACCGCCGGTGACCGTGACGGACCGCTGTTACGAGCGCTTTTCCGAAATCCGAGCTACAGCGAAGTAACGACGACAAAAAAAGGCGCAGTATAGTACTGTCTCGCTCTTTCTCTCTCGCGCGGTGCCGAAAATTTCGAGCTGTTCCCCCCTACTTCTCTGTATTATACTCTCCCGAGTATAGCGCTGGCGTCGCTCGCGCTTGCACCATATAGTCAAACATTACATAACCGAGAACGATGAACCCGGAGAGTACAGTCGGCCAACGCACTGTTCGCTGCTCTTCGCGTGCGTCACACGCTCTCTCGCATATACACACTGCTATATGCAGCTGATGTGCGCGAGGCGCTATGTCGCGTCTTTTGTACATATATCTCTCTCTCTCTTTTTCTCTGAAAAGAGAGAGAGAGAGAGAGAGAGAGAGAGAGACAGAGTCCGAATGAGTCTTAGGGCCGATGACACTTGGCGCCGCGATTTTTTTTTATTTTCGGAAGGCTCGATCTCGCGCAGAACGCAGATAGCGCTTATCGCTGCAGGTTGCGCGAACCTCTTGTTTCTTTCTTCTGCGATCGTGATTTTTCTGTCATATATACGTATACGCGTGTATATATACAACGATACGAGGGGGGTTTTCCCGAGCGTTTTCGATTCCGTGCGCTGGGGGTCTTTTCACTTCACTCTCTTCACTTTATCGATCGAACTTCTCTCTCTCTCTCTCTCTCTGTCTCTCTATTTCCCTGTCTGCTTGCAGCAGCGCACATGGGAGTTTTCACAGCGCTGCTGCTGCACGTGCGCGTGGCTCGATCCTCGTCGATCGCGACTCTTTGTTCGATGCTCCCAAAGAATCACTGCGTTTATTCTGTCATCTTTTCGACACTTTACTTTCTTCTTCTTCTTCTTCCACTTGTGCGTGTATTTTTTCTCATTTTTTCAAAGTAATCGCGAGCTCGCTGTCGGGGGAAGGTCCGATAAGTCTTCCTGTTCAACGAACTGTCTTGACACTACTGCAAGCACACAACAACACTCGCGATTCGATCCGTAAGCGCGGGGCATCGAAATCGAAAAAAATTCTCTTCTTTTCTCTCTCTCTCTCTTTCTCTCTCGCAGCGACCGAGAGAAAAATCTCGAGTCGACTCGGAGAGAGAGAGAAAGAGAGCGGGTAAAAGAGTGAGAGAGAGAGAGAGAGAGAGAGAAAAGTAACTCTCTTCGGAATAAGAAGAAGAAGACGACTAGCCGCAGTAGCGCGCGTATACTCACTCACTGCTCTCTCGGTGACTCGGCGCCGAGGCGAACGACCTTTGTGTGTTGAACGCGAACGAGCGCGAGCGCTCCGAAAAATTTCGGGGGGCCCGCGCTCTTTCTCTTTCCTTCTCTCTCTCTCTCTCTCTCTCTCTCTCTCTCTCTCTCTCTCTTTCTTTCTTTTTCACTATACTTATATATACGCACACTGCCAGCGGTAAGAACTGTGTACGTAAGAGCGAGTTGCGAGCAGGGCGTCGCGCTTGGCCGGAAAAGCCCCCCAAAATTTTCGTCGATGATACCGTACACACACACACGCGCGCGCACACACGCAAACACGTACACGCATGCGTGTTCACACAGATGCACGCGTTCGCGCACGTCACGCACAGTGCATATAGAAGAGATATATAGAGAACGTTGTCTCGCGCACGCACAATATGTCAGACAGAGAGAATCACTCGCCCTCCCACATGTACACATCAGAGAGAGCGAGAGAGAGAGAGAGAGAGAACGACTAGCTCAGGCTTCCGTAGGTCACTGAACTCTCTCTCTCTCTCTTTCTCGTTCGCGGAGCGCGCCGATGATGGCCGAGTGTATATAGCTGTGTTGCTGCTGCTGTGCTCTGTCGTTCCGTACTCCTCCCCCCCTTCTTCCCTCCCCCCTCCCTCCTACGCTCCGATGTGCTCTGAGTTGTGCCGCCACCCCTACTCCTGTATATATAGAAGCGGTGGTACACACGCTATGCTCTTCTTCTTCTCTATGGTCGTCGACGCCACCTTATTATCGATATATACATATAGGCATACGTACGTACGCGTATGTCTATATACTCAAGAATGACGAGGTGTACGGTGTAGTTTATGTATACCGTGCATCGATCATATTATTATTATAATTTTTTTTTAACTCGAAAACTCTTCGTAGGAATATAAAGCACATTATCGGTCGGAGGAAAAACTGTGCGCGCATACGTACGCTTAAAAGTATGTATTCGTTCGCCTCATTGACTCCGTCGGCTTGTCTAGCGGTAGGGGCTTGGTCATTCTCGAGCTTTATTTTTCTTCTCTATGTTGCCTATGTATGCATTTATGTACGTAGGCGCGGGATAAGAGAGTTTCCGCATGGTTAACCTCTATACCGATGGTCATTTTACAATATGCGCTCGATGGCTTTTTTTCCTAGCCTCTATTGTCCTCGCACGCTCTATTCCGACGATTAACGACGAATTTCAGTCTGCGCTCGAATTTATCCGACTCACGAACGCGTTCCCTTTAAACGCGCAATGTAATAATACAAAGAGCTGTACACTCGGCACAGGTGACAGTACAGCGTAGCGCACCCTTATCTCTCTCTCTCTCTCTCACGAGCTAACATCTGCCGGTCGTCGCCGTCGTCGACGTCGTCGGTTGCATAACGCACATATATATACATATAATTTGTGAGCAGTTGGCAACCTGCGCTCGGCTCTATAAATACACCTATACACACACCAGCAGACGCACATATACGTATAGATAAGCGCATAGACTGTGCGCGCACCGAGTGAGAGAGAGAGAGAGAGAGAGAGAGAGCGAGAAAGAGACAGACGACGTGCAAATAAGTAATTGCACCGGCTACTACCGGCTACAGCAGCGCCGCGCTAAAGATGAATGAAGTCGCGCAAGCCGCGCGAAGTAGGGTCGGGCGCTATAGGCACTTTTTAAAATTGGGTCGTCGCCGGACTATTTGAATATTGCATGCGCCGCTAAGGGAAAATCGATCCGTCACCGACCACCGTCGTGCCGCGATGAGTGTCTGCATATAGTTATTCATGCTCGAGTCGCGATAGATCGATTGCTGTATACATATATATCGCTCAGGTATATATATCGCTTTATTTCTCGAGTGCCAAGTGTGAATGATCGGTGAGTTTATATTGTTGCGTGTTCGAGATCGCGCACGCGACGCTTCGCTTTCGAAGACGATCGGAGACCGATAAGAAGTCTGTCATTAGAGGAAAATGTGTCGCGTAACGACACAATTACGACATACCGATCGCTCGATGCCAATCGGATTTGGGCCGAGAGATCGATCCTCGACGCCGGCGAACGTCGTCAAGGGCGAGCCGCAGCATCTTTTACGACTATCTTTGCATCATCGTTCCCGGTATTCGGTTCATTTTATTCTCGAGGAAAAACAGAATAATATACGCTCAAACGCCGTGCCCGCGAACGTGAAAAAACACGTTTCTAAGTATACATAGATAGCACTCGGAATAACTGATAAGCTGCTTTCATTATACATTATATATATAGAACCGGAAACCTTGTCTTTTCCTCGTTGCTGCAATAGCGCGATCATACTTGGCATCGCTGGTAATTGCTCGAGTACAGTATTCTCGAACTATACTCCGCATAGTTGGCGTACACGTCGAAATCTCTCGACGAAAAAATGAGAAAAAAAAGTATATAAAAAAAAATGATTCCATCGTCAGCGAGCGCACACGCAATGTCGCGCCAAGAGAGTTGCTAGGCTAACGTTTTTCCGGCGGTCAATACGCGCTGCAGCGGCAATAGCAGCAACGGCAGCAGCAGCAGCGGCAGCGGCGCATAGAGAGCCGGAAGGTTAGTAACGCAGCGCTAGTCTTCGGCTACTGCGCGCTCTAGGCTCGCTCTCGCTACGGTGAACGACCGGGCCTTGAGTGCGCATGCGCCGCGACGCCGCTGACCCAGATGCGCGCGGTACACTACACAGCGTACAACGTGATTTTCGCGCTCGTGCAGCTTCGGCGACTCTCGGCTCTCTCGCCTTCTCGCCGTGTGCGCGTCTGCGTTGTGCATGTGTATGCGCGCGCGCGCGCGTGTGGAGCCATAAGAGCGCACCGATCGGCTGACCCACATCGGCTCGCATCACTTGGAGCCGGCGCGTGCTTCGCGAGCAGCTGATGCATCGGCCGCGTGCGTAAGTCGCGGCCGCATAGCGTTGAGGCTTGAACTTTCGGGGTTTCGTCCATTCATGGGGGTGTCCGTACACGTTCTACGTATACCCAGCGATATTGCGCGCCGATCGCACATTCATCGAGACAAACATTCGCGTAGATTTTTTCCCCCTCTCCGCTCCTTCGGTTCCCGATCGTACATCGACCACGAGATACGCGGTGGATTCGATTTTCGGGGATTCAATATTATTTTTCCTCGCCTGCCAGTCACCGTCTCGATAGCATCTACGAAGAAAGGCGAAAATCTTGAATATTTAATGCAACGAAAAAACGCTTTGATAATAATGAAGGGGCAAACTTTCGTAACGCGCACCTACGTCAGAATGGAGAATCCGCGATTCTACGGACGTCAGGCGACGGTCCTGCAAGATTAATCCGAGAGTTATCGACGAAGCTCGATAAGTGTGTCGTTCAGACGTTGCCGTTCATGCACAAATAGACGATACCGCAGGTATATACATATATATGTCTACGCATATTTTTATGTAGACCTACTGTGCACCAAAAGTAACGGCATATATCACTTAGTCGTGACGATACACGCGCGCGCGCGTATATATAGATATACATATAAACTCATTATACAGTGGAAAACCGCGCGCTTCTTGCTAAATATAGCGGTATTATTTTTAACGGAGCCTTCTTCTTTTCTTTACGCACTTCTCGGGTTCCTGCAGTCTCTGTTATGTATATATACACACTCGCGCGCGCGCGCACACACACACACACACACACACACGCACAAGTGGATGGGAAAGAGATATGAACTGTTCTTTTGACCTGTTAGCATTGTTGATTATAGGAAGAGATGCTCGAAGAGTAATCGATTGACTCACTATATTTCACAAACGCGTTTGTGCGGTTAGATGGTAAATTTTCGATCGGCGATATTTATTATAAAATAGTACATCTATAAATGATACGTTATTTCCTGGACAACAAATTATTCGGACTATAATAATAATTGCAGCGGAGAGAAGCGATTTTAGGTACGGACTTGAGACGCGTAACGAACAACTGCAACTTATTTTTGCATTTTAATTTTTCCTACGGGATTGCGTTAGGATAATCATGAAATCGCTTAATAATTACCGGAAGCCTTGAGCAAATGGAATGAGAATTTTCCAGATTCAGAAGCGTGAATTTCGTCGCGATTCTTAAAGTAACGGTAACTGGGCCATCGTCCACCCTCTATCTACTACTACAATGCTCGATCGATTGAGTCACCGACTCTAGCTTGTGAAAGCTCCTAAGAGAGGTACTACAATCTATACACACGTACACGCACGCACATACACATACAGCGCGTGTTTGCCATTTCGTTTCTCCTCATTGTATAATACTTATATCTATATGGCGCGGCGTCTCATTCGCGCGTTGATAAGGGGAAGTGCGACGAGCTTTATCGTTTGTTTACCGCCTATCGAAGAAGAAGCGTTATACCTTCGCTTTAATGGATTTGCGGAAGACGTTCGGAACATTTTTTTTTTCTCGTCCCCTATCGATCCGGTGATGATGATATTGACGAAATCTCAACGATGACTTATAAACAGTCGCTCGAAAGTTTGTATTGTTACGAAACACGCGTATGCTTTTATATATCTGACACACATTTCTTCCAACGCTTTTTTTTCGTTATTCAGTATTCTTATGGTTAAATATTCATATTCTTATTAATCCCGTACGTGAGTCTCTGTATGTGTGTACGTATAAATACTGTCGAAAATGGGTCGGTCGCGCGTTAAAATAACTATCGCCGCAGTAAGCACGATTGAATTTCAACTATTTAATTAAGGATCTTTATTATTTATAAAATATGTAATCGCGTTTTACTTCATTGAAAAATTTAACGATAGTGTTTTATTCGTGAACTGCCCGCATTTTTTACTTTCACATTTGCTATAAATATACATTATAACTGCTGTGCATTTCTATACGACAACAAGATACGTATATATATGTATAATGTTTTACGCTTCAACGTAGGACTTTGTCGAGTTTTATTTCCAATAATCCTTGCTTTATAGAATTCCGAGAATATTACTCGTCGAGCTAAACACGATATACTGCACAGATATTCGATTGATACAATTAAAAACAATGCGAAATAAAAAAAACAAATAAAACACAGAACACAGTTTTAAATCGATCTCCGCATCGCAACGTTTCCGGTGCTGATAATATGCATGATACAAACGTAGCGCGAATTTGCGCTTAGACGCGAATAGAGTCAGTGTGTTACACACCCGGCGATCGATGGGGGGGGAGGGGGAGGGCGAGAGGAGGTGAAAGGCTTAGCACACACAACAAGCCGCGGTATTCAAGATCTGCGGGCAGTCGCCGCGAGGGGCTTCTCGCGAGCCGCATTGTTTTCTCATTTTTTTCTTTCTCTCTCTCTCCATCCACTGCGTATAGGCATGTAATATATACATACAGCAACGTTGCACGAAGGGGCAGTTTATCATCGGGGAAGCCAAAAATGCAACTGCGTCGCCGATGTATTTTTCAAGCTCTCTCTCTCTTTCTCTCTCTCTCTCTCTCATTCTTGCGAGCTCGCACGCTCGGGAGAAGTAGTCGTCGCGTCGTGCCAAGAAATCCAAGAGCTCTCACTTCTCGCGAGAGACGATCTCTTCCCTAATTCTCGCTTCTTTTTTCGCTTCGCTTCCAGTACGTCGGAGAAAGAGAGAAAGAGGAAAAGATATATATCTTGTTATTTCGGCTATTTTTGTGTCAAAGGGTCGCTGCACGAGCATAAAATTTCGATGCTTTCGGAGAGTCGTAATATAAAAATAAATAAAAAACGGTTTATCAATTTTTTGAGCAAATGTTAATAACGTGCACAATCGAGAATATTATTGTTGACTCGTAGTATTAGTCCTCGAGGAGGCGTGAGTATTTGAATATTTCACGAGTGTAACTGCATGTATATCTACGCCTACTGTGGCTGACGTCAACAACATTCTAATTAATTAGATTCAGTTTACATGTATAAATGTGTAAGTATATACGTGTATTCGAGGATTCAATCGAGTAGCTACCGCAGAAGAAACAATGTAAGCCATCGTCATAGACACACGCGAGATAAAAAGTTGCAGCCGTTGACACTCGTAATCCTGCGGTAGAGTTGCGCAACTCCAATGGCGTGTTAAAGGAAAAAAAGTAGACGCGCTTAGCATTTAAAAAAAAACATACGGACGCATACGCGCGTAATAATTCACGCGTAAGTATATACACCGTTGTAAAAGCGCATCAGTCGAAAAACTCGTCGGCAACGCCTGTTCAAAATTTTCGAGCCGTCCCTCTCCTATAGCTCTAGTCGTCTATCTTTGCGCTCCCGCGCACACACGTACACACTGCAGCAGCGCATCGTATATAATACACAGACGTGCACACAGACGAGCGAGGAGAGCATGCACCTCGTCGGAAGTGTGGGTGAGCGGTACGACTTGCTGTACGTGTGCGTTGCTATCCGTATGTATGTATGAGTATTCATGTATGTGTGTAAGCGCGAGCGAGCGAGCGAGAGAGAGAGAGAGAGAGAGCGTGTACGTGTAACTAGGTCGCGGGTTCGACAACTTCAGCCAAGGCTGACTAGCCAGCGGTTCTCAGCCGGCGCGACGAGCGTCTATTATGTGCTACTACTGCTGCTGCTGCTGCTGCTGCTGCTGCTGCTGCAGCGGCTGCGGAGTTTTACTGCGTCTGTCTGTCTCGTTCTATGTGCAGAGGGCTTTTCTCCGATGTGTCTATTTTTTTTTCTTCATTTACCACATAGCTTTTTGGTGGATAAAGCGTGGCCCCGTAGTCACGTGGTGTTGACTATTGAAATTAGAGCTGCTTTTCCGTTCTTTTTCGTTCGGAAATTTACGAGGGTAAATTTCAGCGAGACGAAATAAAAAAATTATCGCAGTGAATGTCGATGAGACTTCCGTTGGTGAAGGAACCATTACGCATTTAAATATATCGGGGGAGCCGGATGCGTTTTCCGCGACTATTTGCGGCGTTGCGCTGCATTGTGAATAACGCAATCGCATATATACTGCACATAACGTGTGTGGCGGTTGTATTTTAAATGAAAAAAAAAGGTTCACCCGGATTAATAATCTGAAATAACAGCGACTCTTGACGTCGTTCGTCGTACGAGAGGAATACAATTATTTAACTTATTTCACTTGAAAAATAATCCAAGATCGATAATCAGGATTTATTTTGTATGCTTGTTTAACTTACCCCAGTGTCGATTGCAAAAATGCAAATTAGAGACAGACGGTATGGAAGTACGAAGACTGAGGGTGGGGGGGGGGGTGGGGGGGGGTTGTAGTGTATAGTGACGGAAAAAGGCTGTTCTCGTAAGATTCTCGTGTGAGTAGCTCGTCTTACCTGAAACAAAAACAATGAAAAACGTTATGAAATGTTACACGAGCGGTGAACGAGCGCACGCGCGCATATTGTGCGTGAGAACACGCGGAGAGTATAGCAATGAGAAATTAAGCCTAAGAATCGTTTCAACGAGATTTAGATGTATCTTTAAATACTTTCAACTGGCTTTTTAATGTCCTACGAGGAATCTTAATGACTCGCTCGGCGCGTCGCAATAAATCGTTGTATCTGCTCGTTTCTTTTTCTTTATTTTTTTTCTTTCTGTATGTACATATTATAAGCACGTAATACTCAAAAGTGCGCTGCAACAAATTCACTGTAACGCGTGCACGTGTACCAGCATGATTGGTTCTTCCAAGGATTTTTAGAATCGCTCGATAAACCATCGTTAAAAACATCAAGGTGCTCGCGAATTTTTTTTCGTCGTCGACACAGATGCGAGTACACACATACATATAGGTATAAGAAAATGCGTTTCGAAAGTTACGTATACGCTACTGCATATTACACGATTTATACATATACCCGGACATCGATCAGCAATGCCGGGCAAAGTGCAATGACCAATTGCTCGCTCGCCGGCTAATCGATAGAAAGAAGGAGTCCACTTTGATTGATTTATATACATACTATATATACATATGTATATATACATAGCTAATGTGCTTCTGACTGTATATACGTGTGTAAATATAAATTTAAATATATGATAAATATACAGTACATCGAAAGAGAGAAGGGGGAGAAAGACGTCCGACGTTGGAGGTGAAGCGAAACGCGCAATTTTACTATGCGTCGAAATTTTCGCAGTTTTATTTTTATAGGAAGCAACGAGCCACGCGACGACCTATTTTATATATATTATACTCTGCACACACGCTTCTCAGTGCTAAATAATCTCTGACACCTGGGACTTTTATTCTCTTTCTCTCTCATACGACGATTGACGACGCAAGATTGTATTACGCATATACGCAGTATTTACGTGCACTTATCCTGTGCCGGCTTATCTACGAATAATCGGATGAGGAAAATCGCATACGTCCCAATTCGCGTTTTATTGGAAATGTGCGATGACGACGACGACGACGACAACGACAACGACGACAGCGAGTAAACAGTAGGAGGCGCCGGTGGTATTTAGCAATGATCATTACGCGAGAAATTATAAATATTAATTAATTTTGCTATTTCATTGTTAATCCAATGAGTTTTCCATTTAAATGTGCACTGCGCGTGCGCACGCGCGCATACGAAAAAGCGACATACCGCTCTCGTGTGCGTATATACACAAGTGAATACGAAAGCAGAAGAAAAAACATCATAGAAAAGCAAAGCTTTCCAGAGACAACTGGCGACATTACGTCAACTCTTTGCAAAGACGCCCACGCAGATCGAGAGAAGAAAAACCTCCGTTGATCTCGCGTTCGCTCGCCTTGTTTTCGTGGAAAACTCGAATGGAGAATCGCTGGACCTTATCACAACATCGCGAGCTAGAGGTTCTATATCAGCATCTGCTCGAGGGAGATACGAATGGAAAATGGATGAGAGAGAGAGAGAGAGAGAGAGAGAGAGAGACAGAGACAGAGAATTGTCGGAGGGGGTATGAATGTATGTAGGTATATGTGTCTAGACGATCAATTTGATGCTCCCGCGGCTTTGATTGGATTACGTCGGATGCGTTTGTTTCGCTTTTGCGGAAACGGACGCAGCGGATATGTTTCTCCGTCTCTGTGTACTCATCCTCTTTTTCTCTTCTTTTCTAAATTATCTCCGATATGAAAGCGCATCGTATAGAATCGTGACCCAATTTTCAAATCGTTTACACGACGCTTGCGATAAAAGGAAGAAAATATTCCACGAGGAAAAACTTTTCCGTTAAGACATTATATATATATGCATATATGTACAAATGTATATACATATATATATATATATATACTCGTATACGCTATATCTCTGCAACTAATTCAATAGCTCTACGTATATATTCCCACAATTATGCCGAAAGACTGCAGACACACGTGCGCTTTCGCAAAAACCGAAAAAAAGAATCCGTATAATTACGTCGCTACTGCACGAAATTTCTGCCATCGTTATTATATCTGACTTTTTTCAGCGTAGCGGCCTTTCGAAAGAGCGCCGGCGCAGCGTCAATTAAGTGCTCGCGAAGAGCAGAGCCAGGCGGCGGAGTCGGAACTGTACTTATGTAGGCAGGAGCGAGTTGGGAAGTTATGCAACGCGGAGACAGACTGCGAGATATAGAGAAAGAGAGAGAGAGAAGTCGTGAACCTAGTTGCGAATACGAGGTTCACATCCTGGATGAAAAACCAAGTATCGTCTAATGGCTTTTAAGTTTTGTCTTTTTTTCGTCGTGAATTTTTCGTGTGCCTTTAAATCCATGGCTTCCGTCATAATGTTACCAGATAATATATATATATACATACACGAAATTGTGCAGCGAGTGTGGAATATGAGTATTGCAAAAGCGACACGTTGGCTCGATGCGTGTATTTTTGTCGTTTTCCTCGTCTCGCATGCACACGAAATTACACGTTTCTGACTCCGATACTTTTATCTCTCTCTCTCTCTCTCTTTTTCTCTCTTTCTCCTTCTCCTTTGGTGAATTAACGACCGCGAGAAGTGCCGTATTTATACGCTCACACTCTCGCGCTGTATATTATAAAAGTACCTTTTGGTTATAATCTCATCGATTTACGCTGTCTAGAGCATTCAAAGGCAATCTCGTGGAAAAATTTTCCCCCCTTTTTTCGTATGCGTATGTACATCGAGCAGGCGATGCGCTTCGCAGCTGCTTACTTCGAAATTTGATGGAATAAAAGAGTCGAGATCGAGTAAATATTCTACACGTGCAGTCGGGACACTTGCGCAATGGTCGAGCTTGGATTGAAATCCGTTTAATTTTTTTTTTCCATTTGACTCGCCTCCTATGTCACTCGATGCACGCGTGGGCAGCGCGCGCGCTGCTTTCTTTTTCTCGGCTCGTCCGCGCAATGTAACGGATTTTTTGGCGCGAAGCCCCGAATTGCACGGCGCGCAACGTGACGCCGACGGATTTTTAAGAAGCGCTTGCTTTCTCCAACGGCGACGCTACCATTTTTTGCCGCTGCTTCATTTCGGTTGAGAAATCGAATGACTTCGACGAAAATTTATAATTGGAGGGTTATATTTTAAGCCGATATAAGTGCGCGTATGAATTCGCCGAAGCCCCGAGGGGAGTTTCAGCGCCTCTCTGTTGGTAAAAAAAAGGTAAAAGTCCGTACGGCGTTTAAAACGTAGCGAAGATGTAAAAATGACGCGTTACTCAATGAAGAGACTTAATTAAATCAGACCACTATCGCGTCGCGTCGCGTCGTCGTTTTAATCGGGAAAGGCTATATATTGATAGAGAAACGACGTGTACGAGAGCGCGATCGCGAGCCTACCTTAAATGTACCGACGTTCGCGCGAGATGTTGACTCAAACGCTAACAATATGGCCTTTCAGAGTCAGCGGTAACGATGCACCTGCAGTCAAATGTATATACACATCTCGCGCTTGCACTCTTACCGTGGAATAATGCGCTGATAAATTATAAGCCGTCTCGAGAGCTTTTAATTGGTCGCTATAGCTTTGATTATAAAATCGCGCTTCGAGAGACTTTTACCGCTCCTTCAACTGGTTTATTATATTACTCGATTGCGTAATACTGCGCGCTTGAATTTATTTTTCTGTTTTTTTTGGAAAAAAAAAAATCAAAACAAGTAGCTGATGCTCGTTGAAGCCGATTCCATACGTTTATGCGACCGCTATGGACAGCTTTGTTTTCGTGCCTGGCGCTTTTTTGGAACAAGGTTGAAAAATATTTTTTTCTGACTCAATACGATTTCAAGTGCTTCAGGGCTGAATGATATTTTTTTGGGGGAATCTCGCGGTTGCTCAATATCTATTTTCTTGTAACGGCCTCGCTGTTGAAAACAAAGTAAAATATACCCAAGCCAATGGTCGTTTTATCAAATTCACCCTTGATTCTCTCGTGGAATATCTCTTTTTCGTCGATTGCGGCGATAAAAAGGAAAAAAGACACAACCGACACACTCTCGCTCTCAGCGCGAATCACAATAAACAATGACACGGAGTGACAAGAGTGCGATATGCGCTCGATCAATCCGCAGTCGACCTAGCGAGTTGCGAGAAATTCGTACGCGGAGAAATCCAAGGCCATAAACGAAAACGTTCGCGCGTTCTCTGTCTCACCTCGATATATGCCTATATACACTCGGCACATGTCTGAACGAGCGCGTCTAAGGCCGGCTATACAAGGAGGTAAACAAACGGCGATTACTGCATAACTACGCGTGCACAACGATTGCGAAATCCTTTCTTTTCGCCAGTCCTCTCACGCAGCTCGCGCTTGAGCAACTCGACGAAAAACTCGAAGAAAGCGTCGGGGACACCTCGCGCTGCGTCCAACGACGTTTTCATCCAAATAACGAAGAGACTGCGACCGCGTGCTTTTCAAATTTCGCGGGCCCGGCTGACCGTTGCGCGCTCGAACTACTAAGAGACCGACGACGTCTGACCGAACCGACGACGCACTTCGCTACACGCAAAATCCTATATAGGTATACGTACGCGAAATAAGTACGTTCGCGCGCGTGTGCGTATATACGGAGCGAGAGAGACGGAGACAGAAGGAGAGAGAGAGAGAGAGAGAGAGAGAGAGAGAGAGAGAACGCACACCTCGCGTTGGGGGAATATTACGAAACTCGCGGCGACGACGACGTGTACACTGTAATAGGTTTCGCCTTGAAGCAACAAGGCCTGCCGCCTTTTTTTCTGCCGCCTCTAATGCACGCGTTTCTTGCCGCTCGCGTAATCGAGAGGTTAACGGACTCGATATCCTTTTCCAGCGATTTTTCGTCTACATGCCGCGCGAGACCGAGAGAAAAATCGCCGTAAGAACTTACATACGTATCCGAGGCTTTTTCTGCATGTCGCGCGCGAGGGCAGTGCTCTGTACTGGAAATCGATTAATCGATCGAAGGTTTCGTCCATTGTGTCTATCGTCGACGCGCACACACATGCACAAGTATACTTTTTGCCGATTCTCTATGCCGATCGAGAGAAAGAGCAGAGATACCGATTTTTCCAAGCGTCGATGGATTTATTTAACGGGACGCGGAGTTTTGAAAATATTAATATACGAGAGACAGAGAAATAGCACACGCGTGTGCGCGAGCGTCTACTGTGCAATGCAAGTTTATATTCCATTGAATTTGCATCGCGCCAAGAGGCAAAGCCTTTTATTCACCGAGACAGACTACGTAACTCGTGAGATAAAAATTTCACCTTTTTCCAATGAGCATAATCCATAGAGGCGCATCATCGCTGTACCAGAATTTGTATTTCGCTTTTTTTTTCGCGAAGTTAACGACCGCCGGCGTCTGATGCATATACCTGCTCGCTCGCTGCGCGAGGCCGATGTTGGCCAACGATTAATTGGAAATGAGTTACGCGCGCGTGTGTCCTTAGCAAAGCGCGAGACCGGTGAATCACACACAAGCTAGTCTTTCTCGAGGGTATCAGGGCCGAGCATTAGAATTTTTACAAGGATCCGTCTCTCGACGGGGAAAAATAACAACCGAGAGGCGATAAACTTTCTTGCCTCGGCCTTCTTTATACGATCTTTTTCTCGATGGAGATCCGTACGCATCTAGGGTATTAAAGAAGCAGCGATTTTTTTTACGTAATCCTAAAATATCGAGGAGCATCCTTTCGACGTCTCTATCTCCTTCTGTTTTTCATTTCGACGACGATAACAGCTTGATAAATAACCTCGTTGTTTTTGCCACGAATAGTTGATAACATTTCCTCATACATCGGTAAAAGATATCAACATGTCGGAATTGAGTAAACAATATCAATAACTTGAAGCAGTCGGTATATCTGCGGAATAATTGAATGCTACGTCAATACTTAAGGAATCTTGCAAAGTAACGACGCGTTTAGAGTTATTGGATATTTCGTGCACCCCGAGGAACAAGAACGAAAGTCAGTCGGATTATGTAGAATGTAATTTTCTTCGGAACTTTTCGAATGCTCTAAGTGTATACTAAATTGGGATTTCACCGTGTACATATAGCGTATGCACCCCCGCGTGTGCATGGGAGTTATCGAGAGTGTGACTCATCGTGCTCGAAGAAATTGGATGTTCCTGATGAATGTGCAGAAGGAAATCGAAGTGACCCAAATTCAGCGCATACGTTTGGCTTTGTTTCTGCGGTTCTTTCCGAGAAAAAAACTTGCACCGGCTAGTTATAGTATATAGCTGGTAATTTCAAGCTCTGCATGCAAAACACTAAGCCAACGGTTAATGTTCCTCTGCATATACGTATGCACATACATATATATATATTTGTGTGTTTACACGCGTGTAAGCACAGAAGTACGAAATCGACGAAATTTTTGAAAAATCTTTCACTCAGAGCGTAGAAGCAAGAAGACTCCGCAAGTACTAAAGAGCTTGCGCTGCATTGCGCGCACGTGTTGGCGCTGTATTGATGTTTCTCTCGCTCCCTTCGACGCTTCGCCCTACTCAAAAGAGCGAGAGAGAGAGAGAGAGAGAGAGAGAGAAAGAGAGAGAGACATATAGCGAGAAAGAGAGAAAGATATAGAGAGACTCAGGCTGTGCACTCACTACAGAGAGCAAGAGAGCGGGAGAGAGAGGCCTCGTAGAGTTGCACAGGCCTGCCGCCGACGTTATCGATCTGCACGAACCCACGCCTCACTTCCTCCTCCCCTCCTGTATATACGTATACGCCGGTGGCGTTGGCGGCTCCACCCGAGGGAGAGAGAGGGTTGCTCTGTAGAGCCTCTGGTGAACATCAGACGCCGAATGAAAATGTCTATGTGGAAATGCACGAGGGGTGAGCTTTTCCTCGGCCCACACGTGACTGCGCGAGTTTAACTCAGTACACATATCGACCTCGGAGCGCGAGTGTCGTGCAAAAATTTCGAGACAAGAAAAATTTCCACAGGATGATAACAAAGTAATGAGAAAGCTCGCTAACTTGCAAATCGTCGTCGCTGAGAGGACACGCGATGAATGTATTCATATGGACACACACACACACACACTAGTACATATAAGATATACGCGTGTATTATGCGTACACACGTATATAGCGAGAAAGAAATATGACGAAACGCGAAAGCGAGCTCTTGGAGTATTGTGAGTTGAAACGCTCTTTTCTCTTTGAGAATGGCTTGTGCTGTTGTTGTTTTTTATTCTTTTTCTTTTCGCTTCGCCCAAGGAGAAATTTTTTCCTTTATTGTATTGTTAAAAAAGCCGCTTGCGAAAAACCGCGTCATCCCTTCATCATCGAGAGAAAAAGTGGCGGCGTATCTCCTTGCGTGACTTTATCTTTTTCTCTTTCTCTCTCTCTCTCTCTCTCTCTCTCTCTTCGACTGCATTCCGGAGAATTTTCCGAATCGCGCGATGAGACCTACATTTCTCGCGACTTTTCTCTCTCGCCTTCTCTCTTGAGATAACGCGCCACTGTTGGCGTGCGTATTTACGTCTATATTTATACATATATATATATATTTATATATATACATATCGCGATGATTGAAAGAGCTCGGGGAACGAGGGTCGCCCGGAATTCCATCAGGCTTTCGTGTGATGTATATTCGACGCGGTTTTGCCGTTGCTTTTTTTTAATTATCGGGTTAAATTTTCGATGACGAAGGCTCACCCGCATTGTTCTTTCTTTTCTGCGCGTGTCTTGGGACATCGACGTGTACAATATATTACGGTCCCGAGCTTTCTGACCGATGATATTGCGCGCGTGAGCAGAGTTATCAACGTACATTATAATTATAAAATCTCCTAAAAAGGATCAAAAGAGTGTATATAGCCCGAAGCCGAATAAAATCCCACTGCAGCAGCCGCAGGAGCAGGAGCGGTGGCGACTGCGGCACTTACTTATCTCCTAAGAAAGAGAGAAACTTTCGATGACGTAAATCCCGACTGCTGATTTCGATCTCCCATGTTCGGAGGTGTATATGTATGCGTTGCTTTCGTTTAATGTATATATATACTTTATAGTATGCAAGCATACATATGTATATGCATATGTATATATATATATATATGTGCTCGAGCAATTAAGCTGCGCCAGTCAAAGTCAAGCGTCTCGGGCAAAGCTACTCTCGGTATCCCTTCCCCTGTCTCCTTCATTCTATCTCTCTCTCTCTCTCTCTCTCTCTCTCTTCGAGTCTCGATTTATAATTCCGCGAGTGAAATCGCATATGTATACATGTATACTTCGCTTTGGCAGAGTGAAAGTGAGCGCGGGGATTTCGGCAACTCGAGTGTACGCGTCGCGAAACTTCCTCGTTTACTCGATGCCGCAGTAGGGGGAGGATCGGTTGTCGCGATTAATTGGTTATAGCGCTTGCTTTATCTCGACGCTACCGACGCTTCGCGCGTCGAACGAAGCATCGGTAGCATCGAAATCGAGCAAGCGCATTTGCGGAAGTTCGTCTTTATGCGGCAGCAAAAATTTCGACGATACGTATTTCTGGTGAACGCTCGAAATTTCTGCGTCGATCACTCTTCGTTACAATGTCTCACTCGATGTAATGTATTTAAAGATACGCGAAGACGTGTATATATAATATATATATATATGTCTCTTTGTCTCGCGATTCGAAGTTATATTTTTAGTCGAACGCAAGTGTAATGCTCACGTTACAAGAGGTCGGCACTTTATTTTTACACCCCTCGGCAAAAAGTGCAGCTAGCACACATTATTTAACGATTCGTAGCGAGGCAGATGCTGCACTAATTTCCATCGCTTTTCAATAGCTTGAGCGAGATGGGCTCGTTTCCAAGGAGAAACTAATTTACGCGTGTTATTATTTTTTCTTTTTCTCTTTTTTTTCCAGCAAGCGCTATCATAGAAGTGTCGTAATTTTAACGACGGACTAAGTACGTACATTCGAGGTGATTGTAAACAATATAATAACTAGACTTTCAACGATTAGAGCGCTAAACTGTTTGAGCGAGACCGGATTAATTTCCTAGGCAGATCGAGTTGAAAAGTTAGTTCGCAGGCGGGAGAAATGAAAAAGCCCGCGCGCAGAGCGTGATCTCGCCGGTAGCATCGGACGGAGGGTACGGAGCAAGGAGCGCAGATGCACGATTGCATAATAAACATACAACGTGAATATGCGCACGTCGTCGTCGAGCATCGTAATACAGGAAGCCGATAGCCTCGTCAATACGGCCCCGGCCGATAAGACGTAATGCACGACGCCTTCGTTTCTCGCATATGCTACATGTGTATTGTACAGATATACGTGTACATGTACTAGCAAATACAGCGTCTTATCGGTGAACCTGATTAGAGGGCATTAACTCCGGACGATTCACCTATCTTTTTTCGAAACGCCGGCTCGAGCTCGTTGTCGGGTAGCGGGCGTTTCGTCGCTTTTCTCCTTTTCCTCCGTTTGCTCGGTACACTCTGTCTTCCGTAGTTTCCGCCGCGCGACTACGCGTACGCGCAGACGGGAAGGAATGTAGCCTAAGTGAATTGACAGGATGATTTACCTTTTATACTGCCGGACGACGTGTGCGGCGTTTGAGGCGCGTGCGATGTGAGGGGCAGCGGCGAGCCCGAGGAGCTCGCGGAGTGCTCCAACTTGGAGCTCACCGCGCTCCACATTTCGAACATATTGAACGACGCCGTGGTGGAGTCCAGTCTCGGCCACTTCGACGACCAACGTCTTCTTCTTCTGCCTCGTCTGCTGCACCTTACCAGACACCGGCGTCTTGCACATACGAGCGGACTTGGACTTCGGTCTTGCGGAGAGTCGAGACTGTTATCTCTCTCTAACTCGCCGTTGCACTCGCCGTTGCACTCGCCGTTGCACTCGCCAGTTTTCTTTCTGGCTCCGTGTTTGTATATTTCTCCGTGTGAACGCGTCACCACAATATGTGTGTACGTATGCGTATGTACAGAAGAAAATTAACCGTAGCACTCGGTGAGAAGTCGCTGCGATGTCGTCGTTTGAATTTTACTGCTGGTCCCGACGATCCTGCGTGATTCTCACGAGATCCCCTCGCGTTTACGGGCTCGGGTAAGGCATTCTGTGGTAAATAAAGGCGATGCTTCATTTAAGGGGGAGGGAAAAAAAGGAAATCTCCGGCTTTTATGGCTTCTCTTCCACCCACCACTCGTCACACTATTTCAGGGCAATTGATTTTTCCTCTTTCATTAATTGAATCTCTGCGCGAGGCGATTTGAGACAGCATATCGCTTGCACGTACTTTGCGTGAAAAACAGAATTTCAATGGTTTTTCGAATGCAGAAGATTCCAACCACGTAGACGAGAAAGCTCAAAGGGTGAACATTCTTATAACGACCCGAAAGAATTCATCCAGCGGGAGTATATGCAAATTGGAGAGTCTCCCACTGGAATTGGGTTACAAAGCGATCTTTCTTGTGTCATATTATGCATATATATATATACACACACACACACACGTACTTTTATGAATACGCATACACTTACGCAGTAGCTGGCGTAGTTCCGAATTACAATTCGCTCATTCGAATGTCAGTCGCGCGTCAGTCCCATTGAAAATACCGTTACGTTGTCGCTCGTATTTTTTACCCCGAGTATATAATAGAATGAAAAAATTGATAAAACTACGCTGTGTAAATACATACGCATGTACATAATAGTGCATTAGTCACGACGCGACATGAAAAAAATTGCCTCGCATGCGAGTGTCGCAATCGAAATTTCGAAACGAGCCGTTCGCGCGCGGTATAATCAACTCGGAACTTTCGAAGAATGAAAAAAATATAATAATAAAATAGCCGCGTGCGAACGTAGAGACCGCAGGCAGAGCAGCGAAGCAAGAAGAGGCTTCAGGACACCCGAAATCCGCGAGATATATTTATAACGTAGTCATATACGCGGCTTTTGGCCGGCAGTGCAGCTATAGACTCTGTCGGTGGTGCGTGCGAGCGAGCGAGCGCGGCAAAAGTGGAGCAGCGCCCTCGAGCCCCCGACGACGACTCTGCTTTCATCCGAGAATAAAGCTGCGCTTGCAAGCTCGGCTCGCCATCCTCGAGAGGCTAGAGACGCGACGAGACTTTTTTTCTCTCTCCTTCTCTCTTTCAGCTCCTCTTTTACGAGAATTTCCGTGCATACCTAAGAATTTTTTAAATAATTGTAGTTTCGCCGAGATCTCATGAATATCGGTTTTATAATATGCGTACATCTCTGGGAAAATTTAAAAGCCGTTCTGCAGCGGCGCGCATTAAAAAACTACGGTCGGAGAGAGAAAGAGAGAGAGAGAGAGAGAGAGAGAATAAAAAAGCCCATCATCTGCAGCGCATACACATACAGGCGCGCTCGGAGCTACAAAAGCGTCAGCCTATCTCTCTATCCGTAGGCAGCCGGCGGCGCAGCAAACTGCCGCATAGAGGCTCGGCTCGGCTCGCCAGCGGTCGATAGCGAAACGCGCCTACGCGGCGGCAGCGGCAGTGCTGTGTCCCTTTAAGCCTGCAGTAGCGGCGCATTGCAAGCACGAAAGCTCGAGGGGAACCGCACTTTGCCGCTATCGAGCGAGCAAGAGAGTTAGGGCGGAGTCACGTGCCCCGTTCTGTCTGTCTCTACGTCTATGTGTGTGTGTACGTGTGATTTACTATGTATAAGTGCGAGTACGTCCCTTTCTCTCCTATCTATACACGATGTACGTATATATTTACGCACACATACGTATTCGATCGAGTGTGTGTGACTGCTAAGCTGTCTCGAGCTACTGTCTGTCTGTCTCTCCCTCCGAACGGCTGACTGTGACTACTGCCGTGGCACACACGACTACTGCTCTATATTCAGGCGCGGGAGTCCTAGTGGCCCATTGCCTTCGAGCGGCTGTAAACGACGAGCAAGCGAAGGAGATCTAGAAACTCTGTATACACGCACTTGATGCACTAACGAAATTAAAACTCTTTTATTTGCTTCTATATATAAACATGCTACACATATATATATATATATACACATAAATATCGATTTTCGACCGTCTACGGGACACATTCCAGAGTTTGCTCAAGTATTAAATATTTTTTTTCGAATTTTTTTCTACCTCGTAAAAGACACGTAAAAATAAGACTCGCTCGGCTCTATGAACGTACATCAAAATCTGACATCGCGCGAGTGTATGCAAGTTACATCGAGAGTATAAGCGGGAACTTAAAAAAGAGACTTTCGTAAGCGCGCGATTTTTTCCCGCGGTAAACTCGGACGTTTTTCTATTTATTTTTTTTTGTTTTTTTTTTTTTTGTTAAATACATGTCTAATGTTCATCCTCCGTAGAGAAAGAGCGAGACAGAGAGCGAGAGCGCGCACGGCTGGCTTTATGTCATCGTCGTCGGCGCGCCGTGGAAAATATAGACGAGGCGGAAAGTCGTTGTCGTCGTCGAGCTTCCCGCTATCGATCTCGCTTCTCTGGCTCTTTCTCTCGCTCGTTCGTGGAGTGCATATATAGCGCACATAGTCCCATATCGCAACTAATATTATAATTCCCGCTTGTTCCGTCTGTTCTAGCATTCTCCACTAGTCGCTGAATATTAAAATCGTAAAATTTCCATTAAAAAACAATATAACGTATAATATCCCCGTGTTTTCTTCCCGTCGTTTCGTCATCGGCCGCTTACAGTCAGCTGTTCTCTCCCTTCTCCTCCAGCATCTCGTGCACATATTCGGCTGCAGCCTCTTTCTCTCATACTCTTTCTCTGTGTCGAGAAATCAGAGAAACAGCAACAGCAGAAGCCAGAAGCGTACGGGACTGTACTTTGCAGTCTCGCTCGCAGAGCGGCAGAGTATGAATTATTTTCGCCGTGGGGGCATCGCATCTTATGTAGGTCGTGTACACGTAGCGCGAGAGCCAAGCGAACGAGCAAGCGAGCCGCTCTAGTATAGGACTCGCGCGCGCGGAGAGCTTCTACTACTGCACGAACGCTGCCTAGTCGTTCTCTGATGAAAATTCTTGGATGGATGTTATATGTCTATATACATACACATATGCATCTACATTTTTTACTCTTATAGACTTCCTAGTCCTGCTGACTTGCATTTATTTCGAGCCGCTATTTTTCGCGAATGACGTTCCTATTTTTGTTTTTTTTTTCCCCCAGTATCTATCGGTTTTGAGAATCGGCACAGAGTACGGAGAAGCGCATCGGAAATCCCATATCGATTTTCGTTCCACTGATAATTTCCGGAGATTTTCAGAGCGGCTTTATACGACGTCTCTCGTCGCGCGGTGCCCCCTCGATACGTTTGATTGCGATAAAAAAAGGCGAGGAGAAAGAGGAAAAAATGATATGACCACGTGCGCGGATCGAGAGAAAAAGAAACGGAGAACGCGCTGGCGAAGAATGAAAAAGTAACAGGATCATCTACGCAGTCCGCGTGCACGACGCATGTCATGTCACATACGCGCCTGAGTTACTTAATAATATCCATAACAGTACGCGCGCAAGAGAAGTGGGAGGCCTACATATGCGGCCGCTGCAACTATACGGCGTGAAAGGGAAAGAGCGAGCGAGAGAGAGAGAGAGAGAGAGAGACAGACAGCGGTTGATGGACACTGCATCCGAGAGAGTATGCATGTGTGCATGTGTGTGTGTGCATTTGAGTGTGCATTTGCGCGAGATCGCTGGCGGGAATTATTGGAATTTCGTTCGTTCGCACGCTTTGTTTATGAAGTCTGCGAGAATGCATAAACGTAGAACCGGTGTATTGGAGAGTTTTTGGTTTCGGAGAGTACAATAGAGGAGCCAAGTTGGAATTTATCAAGGTATATAGCTCTATAGCTATATATATATATATATATATATTCGCATAATATGACACAAGTCGCTATTTAATTGAATGGCGATAGAGGTCGAAAGAGAAGCCTTTAGTGAGAAATTACGTAGTATTATGAAGGAAAAAATGTTGATCGAGCACCCACCAAATGTAACAACTCGTTGTGAAAAGCCGAGTAATCCTTCCACGCTCATATCAGCCCCTCCTTCGTGGATACCTGTTATGCGTGTATATTTACAAGCAGCGATGCACTACGTGTATATTTATGCATTACTTATATACTGAAGAGGGTGAGAAATAAAAAATCATGAGCGCGCACGTAACACACTTGTATACTCTGCTATATAGAGACGTGTGAGATCACAGCACTTTGTAATCACAGGCGGGCGTGTATACGTATATTACGTTATTTTCTATGCATCTCGCTCCTCTTGGTTTCTCTCGGCAATAACTTCTTCGTATTTACATGTATCTATTCGTGTATATATATATATACATATATATATATATATATATATATATATATTCGTGTATATATACGTGTATATATTTCTCTTTTCGATCTCTCTCTCTATGCGTGCATGTACGCATTCACTTTCACTTTCGTCGCGCACCTGTCGAAAAATCCAACGGCATCTCCTGCGTCTTCGCTGATTTTCGTCATAATCATCATGATCACTCGGTCACTCATTATGTCGCCGCACAGATTTACGTTACATGTTGTAAAGTCGAAGCACAGAAAAATAAAACACACCGCTGCAACGGCAGCAGCAGCGGTAGCAGCAGCAGTAGAAGCGTTAGCAGCAGCAGCAGCAGCAGAGAGCCACCCTCTCTCGCGTCTCTCTGCAGCGGCAAAAATCGATCCGCGTAGGCACAGAAAGCACGCTAGACGGAGAGATGTATACACAGCTCCCCGGCAACACCGTCGCGCACAAAATCCTCGCGAAAGCTGATCTCGCGATAAAAGAAAAGAAAAGGAAGGGAACAAAAAAAATAATATTTTCACCGTGTCAATATATGTATGGGATAGTGAGAGGGAGAAAGAGCGTAGGAAAGTGATACGAGCGCACGTTTTGCACGCCGGTGGCTGTTGTTGTCGGGGGCGGCCCGCCGGTATCAGCGAGAGGGAGAGAAAGAGAGAGAGAGAAAGAAAGTACGAAACGCGGACTCGGACTACTGCACGCGCGACCGAGGCTCTGGGTTGACTGCTCGTGGCGCGCAAGACCGGAGCGCGCACCCGCTGAGAGTGAGTGAGTGAGAGAGAGAGAGAGAGAGAGAGAGAGAGAGAGAGAGACGGGAGCCCCACCATCAATTTCCTCGGGTTCTCTCTCTGTGCAGAGGCGCGCGCGCAAGCAAGCTAGCGAGTACCTACACACAGTACCCACACAGACAAGTAGAAGGGAGTGAGAGAGAGAGAGAGAGTAGGAGCCGGCTAGGCTAGGCTAGGCTAGGCTAGATCATCGATAGAGAGTGTAATAGAGGAAGGCGCTCTCTTGGGTGGGAGGGGGATCTCTTTCTGAAAAGGGGGGAAGGGAGGGGGTGGGGATAGACAGTCTCTGTCTCTCTCTCTCTCTCTTTCTCTCTTCATGTCTGTCTGTACGTGTATATACACTCTGACACTGCACCAGAGAGGGCTATGCGTTGTAGAGCGGAGTAATGATCGAGAGGTGGTGGTGCACTGCGGTGGTGGTAGTGGTAGTGGATTTTTTTTAATCCGCTTGTTTATCGCCAAGTGCGACGGGTAGGGAGTCTCCTTGTTTTTCTCGCGAAGGCAATGTCAGGGTGACAGGGAAGGGCTGTGTAAAGTGATTTTGGAAATAGAAGCTTTCTCGCTGCACTGTCGAGAATGTAGTCTCTCTTGCTTATAGCGCGTTCTAGCATTAGCATGGTTTGGCCATTATTATTTTTCAATCTTTCGACTGCTTATAAATGACAATTGAACGTTAGTCGTAGAATAAATAAAACGCTTGCTCATCCCCTTTGGGGAAGAATTGCATCGGAGCGGGATTGAATTTTTCGCGGATCGATAATCCAACTCGGTGAGGTTTGCTCTCGTATATTGACGTCTCGTTGTAGTTGAGTGTACAAGTCATGACAGTAGGCTAATTTTAGCACAGACATCTCGATAAATTTCTTTTCTATTCGAATGGTAGGATAGGATAGCTCGAATTTAACGAACTTTCGAGTATTGTTAATATATCGATTGCAAAATATTTGCGGGACACTCACCAGCGACAGCGAGAAAACAGAACGTTTAGCTTTGTGACGTCTGTCATGTTTTAAAGGTATCGATTCATTAAAAATGAAATTGACCTGACCTACGAGAAATATCTAGAGATATCAGATATAAGAGAGAGAAGACACATTAAAATACATTTGCGACCTAGTTGAAACTGGACATTTTCAAACTGGAGCAATTTTGCATTATTCTCGTCTTTCGCTAATAAATAATGAAATTTTCCTTAGACGTTGATATTTCGAAATTACAACAAGTAATTCGGTATCTTCATCTCGTGAAATGATTTCGAATAACATCCAAATAGCAGCGACGCGAGAGTATTATATGCATAACCGAGTTGCAGATCATAAAGTTGTCGACAGCGTCCGCAGGACAACTTGCGAGGCGACCGCGATAATTGACCGGTACTTATGCGCGTCTCTCTTATTCTCTCCCGAAATATTTTATGATCGTCTGGCCGCGCGCCCGAGATCTATGGTCATAGTTGAGCGTCCTGCCACAGTTTATAGGCTCTTCTTCCGACCTCAGTACGAGCAACTAGAGTGGAATGCTTACGAGACGACGACACTGTCTCCCGACACAAAGAATTTTCCTCAAAATGGATATCCATGTATCCATGTTGAGCTCGTCCAGGGTATATTTGTAAAAAAATAAATAATCTTTGTTTCCTCCGGGAAACTCCGATCTATCCTCTTCTCGAATGCCCGCGACCTCGGGAGATTCTCCAGCGATCGTCGAAATTCGCCGCGCGACACAATGAAGCGAAGGTAGCGGAGTAGACCAAGGATGCACAGACCCTCGACTACTGTATCTACCTGCCCGACAATACAGCCTTGGCCCTTCACTCCTCCACCTTCGAGTATTATAGCTGTATAGATATAACCGACGAAATTCGTATACATATGCGTAGGGGAGATAGTGAAAAAAAAGTTTCCGGGGCCTAGCGGTAAACGCACTCTGATACTCGATATACGCGCGTTTTGTGCGCCGTATATAAATACCGTTAGGCCCGGCAATCGAGGACTTTATATATACGCGAGCTAAGCATCGATTCCCGTTCGAACCGCGACAATATAATGCCTGACGGGTGCCGATGTGCATGGCAATGGATCGATCGATTTTCGTGATGATCGGAGAGCCTTTTCCTTCTTTTTTTTTACTTGGGTGAGTCGATGCTACGTTTTTATCTGTCCACGAGTGCACGTAACGGTTCTTTTTCTCAAACGCAACGCATTGGCACACGTATTCGATTCGCGATAATCAAACGAAAGAAAGTCGGGTCGAAATTCGATATACTGTATCCACTCCTTTTTTTCCGATAGCCAATTTTTCGTGTACGATGGATACAGCAAATTGTAACAACAGTAAAAGTACCCGCGTCGCGCGCTGCATTTTAATGATTATTCCTGCGTTACAGCTCGAAGCTCATATATATATATATATATATATATATATAGATATACATATACGAACGGATGAGGCAAGAGAGTGTCATGTTGGCCGAACCTTTCCGAGAAAGCCGTCGGTTATTCGGTGTTTCCCCGCGGCCGTTCGTTTTTTTTCGACAGATTACAGTTATCTTATAGGAGAACGCGAGGCACGATGTCGATGAACTTACCTACAGCGAGAGAGAGAACCGACTTGGTATATATTATGCTCGCTCACCGGTGCCTGTATAAGTGTATAAGTGTAAATGTAACACACATACTCACACGCTACAGCTGTGACGATCGCGAATGGATTATGGCTTTTCTCCGATTTCACAATAACACGGTGAAATTCGGCGCAAATTGGGAAATATATAGGCCTTATCGCGCGAAAGGCTTGCAAAAGTCGTTACGGAAATTCGACCTTATTAAATCAATCCAATGCGAATGTCATCGGGACGATTGTGGCAAAACAGATTTTCGCAGGAATCTACATGCAGATGATGTATATTGAATTCATATTATTGAAATAGTCACGATCGCGTCCTACTTCCGGGTGACAATAAGCGCAAAGGAAAGAGCCGTATTGTAATATCGGGCCTCGATGCTGCTTTTGTCAAAGGTATAGATGGAAAAACAAAGCGCGCGCTCTCTCTCTCTCTCTCTCTCTCTCTCTCTCTCTCTCCTCTCTTTCATTGGCGCGAGAGCGAGTTTCGGTCATTCACCGAGAGAGTCGAGGAGGTACAGTTATGAGCTGCGCGTCAAAGCGACGTCGAGTCTCCAAAGCGAGAACGATGATTCTGAAATGAAGAACAACCGGCCCGATGACTCTCTTGTCTATTCCCGAAGACGAGAGTGAATTCGGATGCTATTCATTTTCATTTACCGCGTGAGATCGATTTCTATTCTCTCGAATGCGATAATTTCGGTTTGAGCGCAATCAAATCTCACACTATCAGAAAGAACGATAATATTTCTTGTCCGCGTACGGCTGCACTCGCAGCTTATATACACACGCATATGGAGTATAGACGTTCATAAAAATTCTCACAAGGCAACATTGTCCTAGACCCCCCGAGAAACTCGCAGCCGCACTATATATACCTCGAGCATAGGAGAATAAGAGGTCAATAACACGCGATAAAATTTCTCCGCTCGTCCATTCGGCAAAGTGCAGCGAGCGAAAAAGAAGGAAGAAGAAGAAAAGGCGATAAAGCGCGAGCGCGTGGGTCAATCATCGCGCGAACGACTAACTTCGAGTGTGTGTGCTACTGCGTTTGTATAAGCGAGCAAGTAATGCGTTATATGCAGAAAATAACCGCGAGATGTTTGACAAGCTCACTCTTTTATTTTTAGAATCGGTGCTGTTCTGCATTCGGTCGTCTGTTCTTGGACACACAATAGCCGCCGGCGAAAGGAGAAAAAAATTTACTCTTGATGACAATATAATCAAGATTCTGCGTAACTTTAACGAGCAATATTTGCACAAGCGCGTTATAAATACGAAAAAAAAAACACCAACGTTATAGTACGTAAAAATATCATTTCCAATTAATTGCCGGTGTCGTCATATCGATATACGTCGCAATTTCAAGCGGAATATTCGCGAAGCCGAAAATTAATTTGCGGTGAATGTGTGTATATATGTATATATCTACGTATACATATGTAGAAGCGTTATATGTAAAACAGCATTACGCAGTGACTCATCCGCGGCTTTTTCATTCCTCTCGCGCGAACGTTTCGTTCGTGTCCCGTTAAACGCGGGCTCGGCTACGCATAATACACTTCTTGCCCCTACCGCAACAGGCGCGTTAAATTCCCTATCGTTTGGGGAATCGCTAATGCGCTCAACTGTACATCTACCTGTACAGACTCGCCTACACAAAAGACCGGCTGCATGGTGAACGAACTTTTGGTTTTTCTCCAGAAAAATTAGCGTTTGCAATTATATCTATAAAATAAAATTGCCACCGAAAATAATCTCTTTCGCTATCTCCGTCTTTCTCGCGCTTTAACGCTATATTACTGTATAGCGCGAAAACACGAGCCTTGGAAGAGCGCGCGAGTCGTACGGCCGGCGGCGGCGAGTTGTGCAATCCGTGAAAGCAACTCTCGATTCCCAAGTATGTATATGAAGACTCGGAGCCCTCCCCACTGCTGCTCGGTGTGTATATATATGTACAAGCTGCACCACCGCTGGTACGAGAGCTAGCGAATCATTTTTCCATACACGGTAAAAAAGAAGGAAATATAAATGTCTCGATATATATATATATATATATACTCTTAACGTCCTTTTTCTTTCTCATTCTCTTCTCTCTCTCTCTCTCTGGCTTGCGCCATTGCGTCATTTTTCGAGAGTCCTATACTCGTGGGGATAATCACGGCGATTGACGGCTGGAATTCGCGATTAATTTTTGCTTTTTATACTTTGAACCGAAAGCGAAAATTTTAAAATTGAGAACGAGCACGAAAGCAACACGTGCATTCCGCCCCGTAGCCGTAAATCCACGACGAAATAAGAAGAAGAAGAAGAAGAAGAAAAAAAAGGGAACTTCCCGTTATATAGCCAGTGCAGCAGTAACCCTCGAATCGGCGAATGAAAAAAAAAATGTTCCAAGCCCTACTCCGCACGAAATCCCAGACTCACGGGAGACGCTGCAATAGTTGGCCGAGTTTCCGGCAGTTCTCGTCGTAAATTAAGTAACGGCTCTCAACCCGTTCGATCTCGTTGACCGAAGGAGGACGTTCTTCTCTCCATATCTATAGAGATAGTTCTACACGTGTATACGCGTATATACCTATGGTCTCGTGTTATTTACGAGCGTTGCGGAGGCGTGTATATTGACGATTCTCGAGGCGTTGGATTATATTCGCTGCACAAGTGGACAAAGGGATACTACAATCTGTATCGTGAAGTACGTATCTGATCGAGGGGTTCGAGTCTATCCGACCATTATCGTCCGCGACCAGCCAGGTTTTTTCGAAGCACGCGCGTGCACGCGACGTTGAAATGACGAGAAAAAGAGGAGAAAAAAGAAAAAATATTTCAGCAGCAACATCGCAGCTAACAACAAGCCGGCACCGCTGCATATAAAGTCGCACAAGGTGAACGGTAGCTCTCGGCGGCGTTTGATTAGGTGACAATTGTGGCGCGCGTATAGAGCCGCAGTAGCCGAGGATGAAAAGTATGCTGGCTAAATCAGTAAGATTGATTGCGACGCTTTCGAAACGCGTCCTCTCGGGGAAAAAACCTCGCGAGGGAGGTGAAAAACGTGCTGGTGACAATTTTTTTCTCTCTTTTTTCATCATCATTCGTGTCAATGTTGGATTCGCGCGAACGGAATGACAATGATTACGGGCGTGGCTATTTTACGGCTGCGTTTACATAACACGCGTGAGCACGGTGCACGTCGCGAGCGCGCGACTTTTTTTCGGAAATTCGCGTCGATCGTACACCTACTCGCGTACCGATATATACGCGCGCAGAAGCGAGACCCTGACAAACGATCCGGCCGAAAACATTGTATTTGCAAAGGCAACAGAGAGGAGCTCGAGTAATTTCGTCGCGCTAGCAATTATCCGACGATATACTCCGGTGAGGAAAAAATGCTTCTATTTGCTGTCGTTCCTCCGAGCTGTGTATATATGTGCAACGCTGAGTCTGGCATATAATCCTATGCGAGTGAGAGATGGAAAGGAGGAAAGAGAGAAAGAGTATATTTAGTTTCGAAGAGGGGGGACTGGATCGGAGCCAAGCTCATCAACGAAAATGAAATCTAGGTCTCTGCTCGCGAGCGCAAACTCGACCTCATCCCTTTCTTATATATGCGCATCGCGCCGCTGCAGTGGTGCAAGTCGCTCGGTTAGGATCGGCGATGCGATGATCGATTCCTTTAGTGGGAGATCGGCACGTCAACGAGTGGCTGATCTTGAAAGCCGAAAAAGATTTTAAATAGACTATGGAGAGTCATTAAGTATCAATTTGTCTTGCGCGATTGCTCAACAAATCGTCCCGATTGTGCGGCAATATTGAAAAAAGCCGTTTATCGACTGTGTATTTTTAACGCGGCGATCACGGCGAACGATGTCAATATTTGAACGCACCGATTCATACATTCATTTCGCCACGATTTATCGGCTTTAATTGAATTTCCATTCTAATAAATCGGTTCCTGCGATAGCGATTCGATCGTCGATAAGCCTGCAATGAGTTATTCCAAATCTGATAGAATTACAAGAGGATGAACAATAATCGCGCCAACTGATAATTGCACAAGTCCCGAATGAGCTATTTCTTCTCAGTAATACAATCGGTACCTAATTTTTGATCATCCGATGTGCACACAATCGCTCAAAAAGTGGCAAGAGCAAGAATAATCCAATCGCAATAACAATTCGAGAGCCCACAGCTGTGAATAGAGGAGATCGGATTAACTGGTACGAAAAAAGGTAAGCACAGATAGAAAAAAGAGAGAATCGTCGGATAGAAAAAAGTCGACCATATAAATGCGTTTTGCAACGATCTCTTGAGAGTCGCTGTACTGGCAGAGTGAGAGAGTGAGAGAGACGTAGCCGCTAACGAAGGCTTTGCATCGCCGGAAACACACAAAGTTGAGTTCGTGCTGCCGGTGTACGTATACACGGACTTGCGCAACTTTGCAAGGGGGTTTAGCCGCGTGCGGAGTTTTCCTTCGCTATATAGGCAGTGTATACGTTGCACGTTTTGCAGCAGCAGCAGCTTCCCAGCCACGATTTCTTCATGCTATAGAACGAGAGAGCTCCTCGTGTTGTGCGCACTGGTGTGCCTCTGTATACGTGTTTATTATCGATTGTTTCTTTTTGTCTTCGTTCGAACAGCTCGAGAAGTTTTTTCGTCGGCTGTTTATACGTGTATAGATATTGTGTAGTATAATGAGCTGATCAGGTGCGAGCAGCAGTATTATACCTCGAGGATAAAAGCTTTTTCTCTCATAGTCTCAGCGAAGCGAGCATCGTCGACTGTATAATCTATAATAATATCACGTGTTTCTCCTCCTGCCTTCGCTAAAAGAACTGCAGCAGTTAGTCTCGTAAACATTTTATGAAACCGTAGCAGATTCTCTCCCTGTGCGATATGAGCAATCGTTCGCGTATTTTTTTTTTCGCTTACGTGGAACGAAAATAATGAAGTCGTAAAAGGTTGCAATGTGTATATAACGCGCTGATCTGGAATCGTAGATAAACCGCCAGCGCTGGCTTTCGTCATTTTTGCCGAATTCTCGCCAGCTTTGCCGGATAGAGTGTGTATTATAAAATAGCGAGTAGTCTCTTTCTCCAGTGTATACACAATTCTTCATAAAAGAGGGGCATTACCTTCGAGAAATAAAAATTTGTATATACAGCAAATGCTCTATGTAGGTGATAGTTTTTCCAAGAAGAAAAACGATAAATCCCCGACGGAGATTTACAGCGCCGGCATATTACCGTTTTTCATCACCTCTCACCTCGTCTATAATCCGGACTCTGCTATATACGTGTATAGACGTGTATACACACACATAGCCACACACACACACACACACACACATATAAAGCATCAATCACGTTTAAAATCCAACTTTGCGCCCACTAGAGGTAAAGAAAAATTTACGACTTGTACAAAAACGCTGTGGGGTGACGTTGGCTTATTTTTTTTTTCTCCTTTGCACAAAGAGGAAAAGGGCGATGTAACTTACCGAGTTTTCGTCGGAGTTACATAACTGTCGTCAAGAGTTATATAGACTATGTAACAGAAAAGAAGTTTGGTCCAGAGGACCGGAAACGTTTCGGCTGCGCCGCGGGCGGAGAAAGCACGTTTGCGCTTGTATACGCATGAACTGCGTATGTCCGAGTTGCTTTATGTTGTTGACGAATGGAGTGGACATACAACTCTCGTTATCGGCGCTGAATTCATTGTTCATCGAGCGCTGCGTATCGCATATCCATTCGTATTTTTTTTTCTTTAAATCGTCTCTCTTCCTTTCTAATAAATTACGTTCGTGGTTCTAAACGATGTTGGTACAAAGCATTGTACTTCGCACGACCATAGAAACATTGCCTAAAGAAGCACGAGATCATGCTGTAACATAATAGTAATAGAGTTACAACTTATCGCCGCGACGGATCGTCGACGCAGAGAAAGTTTCAATTCAATACACACGAGCTTACCGAGAAATTCATCAATGTCGCACCGCCGACGCCGCTTTCCTCTTATTAATATTCATTCGCGAATTATTTTTATCTGTACTCTTTTCAATTTGAAATCGCTCCGATCTCCCCCCCCCCCTCCTCCTCCTCCTCCTACTCTCCTCGTTAATGAAACAAAGCCATAATATTAAACTTTCTTCAAATAGTCATTTATCGTTAGATATAACGTGATCAGTCATTACGCTTTTTTACCATTCGTAATTCATTGAGATCAATTGATACCATTCACCAACTCGATAATAATCGTGTATCGGCAAAATTAAGATCGGACATTGGTGTATATTATGCGTACATAACGCACTCGTCGTTAGAGCGCGTTTACAGCCATGATCGATAATTGAGTATTTCGGCAATTTACCGATACATCTATATGTTATATAGACACATGTAACGGTTCTAATAAACAGAGATTCTCAGGTACGCATTGAGTTATCCTCGGCTTGGATGTGTGCACATACGTTTACTCACCCTTCGGGATGTACGGGATTTGAGATTTTTTTTCGTCTGCTTACCTGAAACAAAAAGAGAAAGGTGGATTATTATACGGCCATTTACGCAGATATTTGCGAAATTCACGCATTATATTGCCATATAATATAATTCATATAGCTTAGACGATGCACATAAGCGAGTGTCTTTATCTTCCGCAAACGTACAGTAACTGCGCATAAGCTGATGATAAGGCGTTATTGAAAATTCTGCAAGAGATTACTCTGGACCGTTCTCTGTAAGCAGTACGTCCTTCTTAAGTCTGCAGAAGAAATAATACAAGCAAAAAGGTAGTCGCAGCTGCAAAGATTGAATGCAATTTTTTTTAACGAAGGGAGGCACACCTGCCCGTACCATAAGAAGCTCGAAAAAAATTAAGTTCTTCTCTGCGCCCGGGAGATAAACGAATGTGAAAGTATATGAAACGGTCGTAGCCTCTCGCGGAATCTTTTGTCGATTCATGCACTTGGCCAGCTACACACTTGCGTAATTCACGAAATCACGCTCCTTTTATACCATGATAAATATACCTACGATATATAGACATATACGACTGAGCGTTGACATTCAATAATATTTCTTTCATTATTTTTTATACATCATTTACATAATAGGAACTGCTCAATTAAGCGCTCGTTTTTGCAACTTTATACGCACATTCGCCAGATTAACACTAAGAGAAATACCAGTTTTGTTAATAGATAACGCGATTGATAACGATGAACTATACGTATAAATTACCATATCGGTAAAATCCCCTGAGCGCGCTCGATTCGTCGCGGGACGCTAGAAGAAAGAGAAAAATAATGTTTGCGCTACAAGGAATGAGCATCGAATAACACCCTCAGGGCTTATTTGATACTGTATAGTATTTCCGATTTTTCGGATTCATCGCTAATCAGCTGGCATACGGTGAAAATGCGTCAAAGACGAGGAAAGAAAAAAAAATGAGTATCTCGTATCGCGAGTTACCTGAGGGGAAAAAAATTTAAACAATAATACCGGTTTGTTCTTACTGCCAAAGAGAGATTACACGCAAGCAAAGAGTTACTTTCCATCCTGACCTACATTTGCGCGTTCGCGCGCACGGTGCGTCGCGCCGCTGACACTTGCCGACCCTGAGATTCTTTTGGTATGGTTCGGCTTCGCAAAAAAACCTTTTTTTTTAACATTTGCCTTTTAATAAAATGCCTTTTTTCTCTGTCGCGGGGTTAGATCGTTTCGAGGATAGTATATACGTTTTTACGCGACGAGAATTTGCGAAAGATGTTTCAAGCGTCGCATTCGCAGTAGTCGTAAAGCTTCGTATATTCGACTGTATTATCCAAGCAGGCGCGATTCTTTTTCATTTTTCAATGCAAAGCTCAAAAACGAGATTCGCGCACAACTTTTCGAAGAAATACGAGAAGCATTCGTAACGCGAAACCGTCGTACGCGCGCGTTATCGAAATTAATTAGCCTTATTTGCTTTGAATTCAGAAGTCAAAAGGTAGCGCTTTGCCGGCGAATTAAAAAAAAGTGCAATCAACGAAGGATTAAAATTTGACTCCATCGGTTCGAATGTAAAATAAGAGTATATATATATATATATATATGTATATTCCCGAGCGTTTATCGTAAAATAGAAGTAGAAAAAGATGCAATATCGTATCGTATCTCTAAAACAGAAGCAGAGCAGCTGCTAGTGCTCGTAAATAAAATATTCGGCTTCGCTAATGGCATTATCTTCTCTCCCTCTCTCTTACTCTCGCTTCGAGCGTCCTATAGACAAAGACAACGGGCGCGCGAGAGACAACAGCGAGTAGTTCTCTCTAACGTAAGAAGTGATTGTTGTCGCGGCCGAGCGCTGCGCGCTGCTCGCGCGGATGTCGCAATGGGAAGTCTTGCGGCTCTCTCGCAACTTACCGCTGTGTGTTGTAGTCGGTGACAGGCCGGCGTTTCGCATCGGCACACGGACAGTTTTAGGCTTTTCTTTTCGTTTTATACGACTTCTATTTTTTTTTTTTTTTTTTTTTTTTTTCATTAACGTAGACACAAATTTCGATTCGATCGATTCCGTGATAATCGACGCTAATGAACTTATTCGTCAGAGAGTACGGTAATTATGGGTATTACGAGGAAATATAAATTCTATCGCGAGTAATATATATACAGAAGTGAAAAAGAAAGTCGAGATTTTCGCATAATTTATCAAGGATCGAGAATGTGAAACTCGAGTTTTTCTCGTCTGTCTCTCTCTCTCTCTCTCTCTCTCTCTCTCTCTCGGAAAATTCACAGCGGCGATATGCAGGGGACGTAAACGCGCGCGCCGCCGTCAGGTAGACAATCTGGCAAATGCTACATAATTTTCCTTCTAAGTATGATTAAGCGCAACGTCGTAATTTATGATGAAATAAATTAGTCATCAGTTGCAGCCTTTAATTTAATGTAATGCTCCGATTAAGGCTGAAATCCTGCGCGATGCTTTGAAAAGTTCCCCTCGGGCTTTACGCATATGTATAGCACTTTTTTTGTCCTATCTCTCGTTCGCTTGACAATCTCTAAAGTCGCGCGTCGGTTTTAAATAAGCAACGAGACTTTATCTCGCAATTTGGTTTATTATTGTTTTTCCGAAAATAAGAATAAAGCAAATATAATGATTATTCACCGTAATAGAGTGCAGCGCAGAATTCGATATAATTGATTTCTCGCATCAAAGGCTAGAGATATAGAGTGCACAGATATCACTCTGAATATTCCCCTTTGGTGTTAAGCCTTTTTTATGGAATGACGCAAATCTTTATATTTAACTTACTATATAAGCGTCAGGGAAGAAAAATCACTCTTCCGTCGCAATGAGCTCGAGCCTAGTTTTAATAAAATTAAACTACAGACGTCAATGTTGCAAAATCTATGAAAAATGCGTATATAAGAATTTTAAATCGCCATTATCGCTCGACTCGTAATAATTCAAAGGAAAGTCTCGGGAGAAGACAATTCGGTACATCTATACTCCCTCTCGGTTCTGTTATATATATTTATATGAAGCAATGTATGTGTACACACATCCATTAGCAGTAATGGTGTGAGGGAGAGAAAGAGAGAACGCATGCGCGCGAATGTAATCAAGTTCCTGAATCGAAAGTCAATATAACGAGAGAGAGAGAGAGAGAGAGAGAGAGAGAGAGTAGTGAATACGGATGTATACCTTCATAGGTATATAATATGTATATGTACGCATAAAGTGGACGTATATGCGAGATGATGAGTATATAGAGTGTACAAGGTATATAGCTCATCCGCGAACATAAATAGACGAGCGTCGACACATCGCAAATGAATTTTCACTTTGGATCTCTCTCTCTCTCTCTCTCTCTCTCACTCTTTCTCTCTCTCGTTGCTGCAGAAACATTTAGCTTCATTTAAATATTTATCGCAATCTATTCGATTATCAGCCGCTGTAATGAATGGCCTGCTAAGCGAACGGGGCGTTATTACACACGAACGTATTATTGTTTTCACAGGCTATCGTGCGAAATTGGAGAAAAAGAGAGACGTTTCGCTCTGCGTGCTTTTGGCACTGTGCAGTTGTGGCAATGACTGCGCAGTGAAATTTCTTTACGTACTTTCGTCATTCCAATGATTTTATAGCGATACGCGCGTTTTATCACGGCTATTTGCACTCGCTGGGCATCGGCGATAATTGCAGGGATCAGCTATATCGAGAGAGTTGAATTAAAAAAATCCACGCTACTCGACGATCTCGTAAAATAATTATTCACTAATTACACGAGATCGTGAAAACTTTTTAATAGCCTCGGTAAAAAGGCGGTTCCCGTCGGAAATCGCAGAAGAAACTGGAGGTAAAGAGCCCGACTTCCGGAACCATGTCCAAAACTTTCCAGCTGCGAATAAAAAAAGAAAGAGAGAGAGGAAAAAAATCAAACTCACCGTCTCTTTTTCATTATAAAACGACCGGTGAGCTCGCACACATCCTCTCTCTCTTTCTCTTTCCGTTTCTCTGGCTGTGCGAGCTATTACGACACGCGTTGCCTCATCGCGTACATAACGCAATATAATCGAGCGGCTGCCGGTGTGCTGTCTTTGAGATCGTTAGACCTGGTCGGTAATGCAGGTGCCTGCGCGATTCAGCGTTTCGAGCTCGAGTCGCGAGGCGTCGCTTACGAGCGGCGCGCTGCGAAGCGAGGCAACTAGCGCCACCTAGCAGCGCGCTGAGGAGACGACTTTTTCAGGGAACGAGCGTGCATTATGAAGAGAGCGGCCTTGCCAAGGCTGCAGCGGATGCAAAATTAAAAGTGCAAAGGGGAGCAGCCTACATTCGGAGAAGCTTTTTACGCAGTTTGCAATCGAGATTTGCCGCGTTTTCGAAGACCGAAGGGAATGACAACTGTATTGTCATTCCCTTTGTCTATGGCGTTTGCTTGGATTTTCCTATATATCAGGCTGGAATCCATCCGCTGGAAAGTACACTAGAACGTGAAATTCAATCCTTCTCCTCGCGTGTCTCGATTCACAAAGCTATCAGACGTACAGACGTATATGCATGACGAAGGGAGACTACCATATTGATTTCTATCGTAAAATCGTATAATTCCGAAGTGTACTCGCACGCGAATGGCTTTCCAGTAATCGCGCTGATAAACGATGCGCGAACAGTCACTATTATTATTATTATTATTATCATTTTTTTTTCTTTTCAATTTAAAATAACGAGGCAGTGGGAAGTAGCGACGATTATTCGGAAAAAGAGATCGCTCGGAATAAGAGTGCGTTGTATGCGAATTCTTCGCTACATAGCGACGCAGCACCGTTAGACATGATTTTATCGATCCTTTCTTGCGATATCATATTCGTCGAGATAATTGCAATTATTCTAGCGCTGCCGCATCACATTTACCGGGAGCTCAGTCACGATTGGCATCGCCACAGTGCTGCATTGTTGCACCGTACGTTTGTCTAAATACACGCATATACGAACCGAGGAAAAGTTTGTCCACGCGGTCGCGTCTCGCCGCACTTGGATTTTTCTACTGAGTCATTGATACTGACATTGTCTCTACGAATAAAGATAAACGAAGACTCGTCGATTCGAGTTTAGGAGTGGAAAAGTCAACTTTCCTCCTATCTATTAATCGTCGTTGTTCGCGATAGCATCGATCTATGTAGGTGTATAGATTGATGCTTGACTCGACGATTCGTCTCCTCCCATCGTTTAAGACTGTCCAACAAAGTGCAGGGCGAAGTCGCATCCGTAAGCGCGAAAGGCTTCCCTGTCACGCAGGCCCTTTTTCTCTTCGTGTAATATACGTAAGCTTCTTAAATGAAGAAAGCCAGCCTCGCACGTGCAGAAAAAACTTTCGAAGACCTCTCGTTTCTCTTTGCAAGATTGAATTTTCGCTTATCTCAACGTAGGTATATTCACATCGTGAGTCTTGAGTGGTGTTTTTCTATGTCGGTGCTTCCTCTAATCGTCGCATCGCGAGCCTTTAATTAAGCGACCCTTAACGACGAATGAGAGAAAGAAAAACACTCTGGCCCCTCGACGATCCCCAATTATCCCCAAAAGCAATCGTCTCTTTGAATCTCCATCTCTCTTTCTCTCTCGACGTCATTAACTCTCTTCCGAGCAAAACCATCTGCCGAGGAGTATAGCTATGCAATGCATGTACGTGCATGTATTCACACACATACCATGCAGAGGAGCCGCTTTCTCACGACGAAATATTCTCCGAAAGCCTGCGAGCAATTACCTCCTACCACAGAGAACCTATGGCCCGCTCGCGTCTTCTGCAATATTTTTCGGATGCTTATCGGCATCATAAGCCCAAGCGCCTATTACTCCATGAGTCTACCTATATGTGTGTATATATACATATATATATTTATATATATATGCATACGTATAAACGCGTATCCGTGTGTATACGCGAAAGCACGTGGTGGTACGGTAACGGTGCTTTGGAAATATAACTGCGTCAGAGAGACAGAGTGAGAAAGAGAGAGAGAGAGAGAGAGAGAGAGAGAGAGAGAGAGAGAGAGAGAGAGACAGAGAGGTGGTAGAGGGCTAGCGGTACCACTGAGCGGTGCCGTTAGTTGACCGACAGATCCGCTAGCACGGACGCGCCGCCACCGCCGGTATCTTTCTCGCTCTCTCTCTCTCTTTTCTTCTGCCTCTTTTCCTTCTTTTTCTCGTCATGCGCGCCTTCCCTCTCTTTCTCGATGGTACGCGGTATTAGGAGCGCAGGAGGTGCGTGCAAGTATGTTGTTGCTTGGGGTTTTGTTGTTCTCGGTCTGCACGGGTCCTTCGAGCCAAGACTCTCGCTGCTCAGTGGGATCGAATGTCTTTTGGTGGGTGTGGATAAACGTGTTTTGCCATTTGTTTTTCATGCTTGGGAAAAGGAATTCCAAAAATATCTACGCATAAGCGGGCCATAAGAGGAGATAACGCGACGACGAGAGAAGGAGAGAGAAAGAGGTGATAAAAAAAGGAATCAGCATGTCTACCTGTTCCAGTGATGGGAGGAGATGCCAGTTGAGAGCTGCTGATGTCCGGAGGTTGTTGCGTTTGCGTGGTCTGCTGCTGCTGTTGTGGCGTCGTCGGTTGCGCCACCGGCTGCTGAGCCTGGGGGCTGTTGGCGCTCACGCTTGTGGCACCAGGACTTCCCGCACTCTCCGCCATCGTTTTCCTCTTACCCTTTCTTCGTCCGTTCGCAATTTTTTTGAATTTTTTTATATTTTCTTTTCTACTCTTAAGGATTCGCGAGGATTCGCGAGGATTCGCGAGGATTCGCGAGGATTCGTTAATCGGAAGAAGACACTGTTTGTATAACTTACGTGAGTCGTGGCATTTCGCACACGTTTTCGGATACTAGTTTATTTATCTATTTTACTTGTTTTATTATTTTTGTTCGCTTAACGATTACTTGAACTACACTTGGCTAACGCGTTGTATATAGTTGTTGGCTATCGCGTGCACAGACACACGGGTGTAAAGCTTGATTAATCGGCTAATATACTTGTTTCAAGCGACTAGGTGGTTTGAAATTGGCTAATTGAAGAACGACGTTATTCACTAGTTTATGTCGGCTAATCTCGTGGCTTTGCG
Organism: Apocrypta bakeri; assembly: GCA_018906985.1. Taxonomy (NCBI): domain Eukaryota; kingdom Metazoa; phylum Arthropoda; class Insecta; order Hymenoptera; family Pteromalidae; genus Apocrypta; species Apocrypta bakeri. The sequence continues at coordinate 880,058 of JACCIA010000016.1, read as the reverse complement.
TATATCGCAAATTCGCGCGATGGCAACGATCGTTGCACTCGACGCAGCTCTATCGACAACGTTCGCAGGTGATTCGCGAAATGCGGGAGCCATCTTTGCGAGCGATTAAAAGACTCTTCGAGCTGCACTTGTATTTTTTTATCCCAAGAGAACCTCTCGATCTGGAAGAATATAAAGATTGCGTTTGCTTTGTACATCCAGGTGTTAGTTTTCTGTCGGGCCAAGTACACCACCACTCTACAGTCGTGAAGCACACACGCGACTTCGAAAACACTTCTGTCAACTGGGGAGGGTGGAAAAACGAATTCACCTCGCGATACGCGGGTCTCTGGCAATTAAACTACAGCGAACCTCATTAAAGCAGCACCGATTGACCCAGTGTGACTCAATTATATTCTACTCACAAAAACTGAACAAGTACTCGCGACACTCGACCTTAAGCTCGCTCGCGCTGTCTCTCCAATCTCCAAAGGGATGAACAAATACAGGCTACAGAGTCAATAGGTCAGTGGGCTTTGTCTAGAGGGCGATTTTTTTTCTTTTTTTTTATTTCAAAGGCGTACACTGCTTTGTTGGCTCAGTTGTCTTATTATCGGAGGTATTATCGTTTTTCACGCTCAGTTTGGCAACGAAGAAGAGGTACTTTCTATCGCAGAGAATTTTCGTTTCATTTATTTCGGTACATTGCTCGGTTTCTCGAATACGAATGGCAAAAACGTTTTCATTCAGCGAGCAGTGCGTCGGTAATTTATTGGCTCTAACGTTTTCTGGTCATTTGCTAGGGCAGTTACCCGCTGCTATATAGCGTATAAATACTTCAGCCAAAAGCCATATAGTCAAGTGCTCACGTTCAACTGCGAACGACATTTTCGTTTTATTCATACAGTTCTTTCCCCGCTAAACGAAAGAAAAGCCCGTGTTCCCTGTTGTGCGGACATGTAATATTTACGTTACAGGACGGCAGAACGCGTGTCTCGCACACTAATGGATTCACGAACGCGCACGTTCGTTTACCTTTTCAATTTCGTACGAAAGCACCGATTAGGATGATAGACTCCGGAAGATGAGGCGTAGATTGAAGGATAAGTCGATCTTTCGATAGGACCAATCGCCGAGACTCGATAGGCGGAACACCCGGAGGAAAAGCACACTCGCGCAGTAGCCGCGATATCTCCGGACTACGTAACCCCGCACTTTCACGCGCGCCTCATCCTCGGAAAAATCGATATCGCCCCGAAAGTTCAGACCGATTGAATCTCCCTCTATGTACCTGCGCTCGCCTGGAAAAACAGGCCCGAGAAGAAGGATAGACACGAAGAAAAAACAAGTCGGTCAGGATCGATCACGAACCGCTGCGGCAAAACATCGTCGCGACAAAAGTCCAAAGCACGTGCGGTCGCACCTCTCGGACTATAAGTGTCTTACACGAGCCTATAAACACACCTAAAGACAAACTCGCACGTACTCACACACACACACACACACACACACACACACACACACACACACACACACACAGACACATACACGCACAGAGACACACAGAGACTGTAGAGCGGGCCTGGCCTCACGGTAGATACGAGGGTATCTATCGAGGAAAAGTGATTTTCTCTCTGTCTCACCTTGATTTCGCGACGAGCTTATTTCCCGCAGATGAGCACAACTCGGCACACCTCGAAACACTGGCTGCGGCCACTCTCACACACATATACACAAACACACTCTCTCTTTCTCTCTCTCACTCTCTGGCACGAGGAAAATGGTGGAAGAACCTCGGGGGCTGCGTCGTCTCTCGTGCGTCCGGGGCTCGGTGTAAAAAAGCTCGGGTTGCGAGCGAGAGAGAGAGAGAGAAGAGAGAACCAGCAGCAGCAGCAGCAGCAGCAGCAGCAGCAGCGGCGGCGGCGGCAGCGGTAGCAGCGCAGGATCCCCTCGCAATATGTGCGTGTACGCGCGCAAAGCTGATATATGTGTGACGTTTCGGGCGCTGCACTTACGGGGGAAAAAAGCACGCAGCACACGTTACGTATATCGGAAGGGGGCCGCGAACGCGAGAAACTCTGTGTCTTTCTCTCTTTCTCTCGCTCACTCTTGATCGTTTAGCGAGTGCGCAGAGAGCCAGGGCTGTGGGTCACCGGGCGAGACGCTAGATGGCGGCTTGACTTGCCAGGGGATGCTGCCGAGCCACCCACACGCGACCAACCCTCCGGGTCGGATTACGCTCGTTGCTTCGAGAAAGCTTCTATTGCCAGCGCCATCGATGGGTTATCCTGGGAGTTTCGTCGTTTCATCCCTCATTCGCTCGATCTTCCCTTTATTTGTCCTCGGCGTACTCCTGGAAGACGTGCTGCGCAGCGATCTATACGCGTTTCGCAACTTCGCCCAGCTTATGGATCGAGCGAGTGTTTACATCGAGCGCACGTGTGTAACTGCCGACGTATCGGGTTTTAATTATTCCGCCGACTTCCTGGATCTCCGAGCTGATCAATACTCCTCTGCTGGAAAGTACAGGCGCGGGGGCGGTGAAAGCGAAAGTAGTCACCGGCGCCGAGCGGTGTCTCTGTCTCTCTCTCTCTCTCTCTCTCTTTCGTTCTCTTTCTCTCTCTTTCTTACTCTCATCCGCATGCGAAAGGGTTGTACTATAGAGAGCAACTCCTTTTCAGAGGTCGACCTTGTTCCCCCTGTCCCACTTACCTGCCGATTCCCCCTAAAGTCTCCCTCGAGCGCGAATGGGGGCGAGCTACTGCCGTCGCCGCGACCACCCTTTTATGAAAGCGAGCTTTTTGAACGAGGGCTCGTTGCGGTTTCAATGGATGTTTTTACCTTATACAGCAAAGCTTCTCTTTAATTCTGGAGGAGATTCTTTCAGCTGCTTATTCAAACCACTGAAGCTGCTTTTTTCTTCGCTTTACGATCGTCATTCTTTTACTCCCGAGTGCATTTTAATCGTACATTTTCAGCCAAATCGCTGAAAATGTTTTCCGCATTCGAGTGGAAGTGAATTTTTTATCGCAAGCTCTCTTACAGGAGACAGAGCCTCGATGCTGAGTTATAAACGTGTACAAAAGAAAAAATATCTCGTTACAATATCAACATCGTCGATAAAACGTCGCCTCGTCAACAACGGAGATGGACATTGCTGACAGTCGGTAAATCACATCTACCAACTACTTGGGGTGAAGAATAAACAAAGCACCTCACCCTCGCGCGAGTGTATCAAGTGTAGTCGGGGCGTCTCAGCTGGTGCATGCGCTCTGGAGCTCGATTGGTGAGCTCGATTGGTGAACTCGCCCTCCTTCGATCCGTTAAAAGCGCACTCAACCCTGTCCTCGTAGCGTTCTGCGCTGTTTTCCTCTAAAAAGCTCCCTCTTTCACTCGCTTGACAGAAGTTGCCGTTATCAACCGAAGCAGGCTACGTACAGCGCGCAAGCGCTGCAGCGTGCTGCTATCTGATGTCGCTTTATCGTAACGGCAGCGTATTTAACTTTTATTTTGTTTCAAGAAAATATTTTTAAAATTTATTCTCACTACCCCCTCCCTATGCGTACTAACTATGCCTGGGAACATTTTCATGAAATAGTCGAGGCGCATAGTTGGGAGAAGCAGCGAGTACAAGCTCTTGATAGAGATCCAAATTACGTTAGAAATTTGAATTATTCAGCAGTTTTAACCGATGCTCAGTTACGTAATGAGATTCGGATTGACTGGATAGGAGTGAAGATTTGTGCTTCATTTGCCTTTTCGAAAGTCAAGTGCAATCGCTCTGATTATAAAGGCTTGTGTAAGAAACATGAGCGTTACGTCATGTAAAAATAAATGAAATTTAAATATTGTACAAGAACTTACGTTTAGATGAATATCGGTTGCTAATTCGAATGTTTGTTTACTCACCTAGAAAAAAAATAAAGAGATTATTAGTTGCGCAATATAATGTGACTATTATTATCAATATTATTCAATGATTATTATGTAGATAAAACGTCAATTTGATTACATTACCGCATAAGCATGACGGTGCATGCGAACAAAAAAATAAATATATATGAGTCATTCTCGGACAGATTGACCGAACAAAAAAGTTTTTTTTAAACATTTATAAACTTTAACTTAGCGCTGTATCTTTGGTGTTATTGTTATGAAAAAGATTAATGATCGATTAGTTCGGTTCGTCGTCAACATGGACTAACTTATTTAAGAGTCTTATTAGTGTACTTAGTGCAGTTCAAGTCATTACGTATACTATTAACATCTGATGAACGCATATTATAAATGTAAGGGAATTTGCTAGATAACTTTATTTTCAGCTAGAAATAGAGATGATTCCCAACTTCTAATCTTCATCGACACTTATGCATTCATCGAAGGCATGTTTATGAATGTTTTCTTGTTAAAACTCATGATTGAACCTTCTCAAAACTGAATATCAAGACTTTTGTGACGTAGAAGATTATTATCATCTATATCTATACGTTTGAAAGTATTTTATTTATAAAACTTAACTTGTTTTACAACAAAAGTGCCTTTGGTGTTTGTAGTGACAAATACTTCCCTTGGAAGTTAGAATTTTTTGAAAATCGGTAAAAATACCAACTTTGACATACCGAAACATTGAAAACCTTTTTGAAAAAAATCTAAAAAAATTGATGAAGGTACATACAGCGCCAAACTATAATTGAAAAATGTTCGCGAAAAAACGTTGTTGTTAGGTCAGTCTGTCAGAGAATGACTCATTTATATATACATATATATATTCGTGTGTAAAAAATGTGCATTACGGTTAAAACTCGTCTAAAGTATTGAGGATAAAATTTTTTTTCTAAAAACACGAGTTTAAATTCGAAAAGAAATGAAAATAAAATACTCAGTGTTATCTACTTCCCTTCGATCATAAATACTTTTCCAAGTAGTAACGTCCGAAGATATACAACAACGAGTCATTCTCTCATGAGGCAAGAAAAATAAAAATAAAAATAAAAATAAAAATCATCCAACGTCACACAACAATTATGTTCCCTCCGGGAAAATGCGCGAGTAATACGGCTGACGGGCGCGCACGAGCGCTATAAGTAGGTAAAGATCGAGTATTATATACAGTTAGCGGTACCGGTTTCGCGGATGCAGCAGCGCCGGTTAAACGTCGCGCTTCGCGTGTGTATGTACAGGTATACACATCCATAGGGAAAAGAGACGGATACGTTCGGTCGGTGAACAGTTGGCATTTTCATTCCTCGTCTTATGCAAAAATGTGCGCAGTAGTCGAAAGTTCGAAGGCATACGTAAAGCTTTGACTCGACTTTGAATCGACGCAAGCGAAACAAAGAAAGACGTCTTCACAAAGGACAATTTCCTCGTGGAACGAACGCGCGTCGATCGCGCGTCGATCGCGCGTCGATCGAAAGGCCTGAAAGCGCGCGTTTGTACAGAGAAAAAGCACGCAGCTCAGTCACCGCCACCTAAACTGTGGGAAACATCGGGTATCGCGAAAAAATCTAACGGTCTTCTGTCTCTCTCCCTATCTCCGTCTTTCTCTCGTTCCGCGAAGGAAACGCAGTCGTCGCACACCCCGTCGGCAATATAGCTGTTAAAGTTGTGCGCCACTGCGGAGCCATGACGGAGAGAAAGTCCGCGCTCGCGATGCGCCGTTATAACGAGACTCTCCTTCTCTCCTACGACGCTTCTTCTTCTTCTGCAGCAGCAGCAGCGTACCGTTATAGCCGCCGCGGCATGTACAGCTATTGCGCGTCTTCGCACAGCTGTTTCTAATGGCGCTAGGGTATATAGTGCGAGACACGTGCGCTCGCTAGATTAGGGGAAAGGAGAAGGAGGAGGAGGTTTGTTGTTGTGTACCAGGGGGGCAGGAGCGGAGTAAGATCCGATCAGAGATTACTTACGTGAGCTCGAGCTTGAGAAATATGGGATTTGCCGATTTTTTTTCTTCGCAAATTGATTTGCGAATCTCGATGAGATACGATCGCTGCGGTCGGTCATTACGCTGACTTTAGAAACTTGAGCTTTCGCATTTGCGTTTCCTCGATGGCTTTCGGGTAACTGACAAATCTATGCAATCGGTTTTATTCTACAATTTTATGTCTCTCGAAGAAATTCAATTGCAGGTTTGCTGGATTGAAAAATCTGTATTTATCACAGAATTGCTTTTGGATTCTTTGAAGAAAAAAAGGAAGTTTTCTTCTATAATTATTATTTACAAAACTTGCTATCAGTTTACTCGAACGGGCGTAGTAAATTTTGGTCTATCTCTCTGTTATCAAGCAGTGAGTCAGTTTCTCGTCGTGTTCCACAGTGCTGAACAGTACTTTTGTCTAATTTCGAGTGAGTTTAAAAGGTATGCGATAAATCGCATTCCGTTTACGCACACAAGTATATATGGAAATGCGAAAAATCGGTTCCGCGTTCCCACAGGTCCGCCCATGAAATTTTGGTCTTTAGCGGTATTCTCCGCATCGCGCAACACGCTCAACCGCAGAAGCCCCCCCTACCGATCAGTTGTATTGCAGGCGCGGTAGCAGGCTCGTCGAAATTCTTGGAAGTGCTTCAAGTTCAAGCGTACGCTACAACTGTTCGACCTAGTGACGGGACCACCCGTACTACCGTCGATTTCCCGCAAAAAGTAGCAGTAGCTCTGTGGAGGTCAAAGACACGGGAGGTCAGAACTGCTATGCACTGCAAGAACAGCAACAGCAACAGCAACAGCTACAGCTACGGCTGCAGCAGCGGCAGCAGCAGCAATAGCAACATGTGTCGAAAGGTGGAATAGCGGTGACGACTCCCCCTCTTCTCCTTTGCTTCTTTCGTCGTGTGTATGGCACAGCGAGTCCTTTGAGAAGGAGCGAAGAGAGAAAGAGGTAAAGTATCAAAGCTCGTTCGCGATCACGTAATGTAGGCTCGTCGGCGAATGTACCGTAAGATGCCACGTTACGTCACACTGCGCGCGAAGGGAAAGAGAAAGAGGGAACCCGAAGGAGAGAAAGAGAGAGAGAGAGAGAAATTCCCGTACGGAATTGTGTGTATATGTGCGTTTGTGTATAGAAAGCAGTGGGGATACTAAGCGCACCGTAGGGTCGAGAGGAAGGGATAACGAGAGGGAGGGATAGAGCTGCCGCGTCAACGAGCTGGACTGGAGAACGATATGAACTCGTGAATAGGGACTTTCAAGGTACACAAGGCTCTTATGTATATGTAGAAGCGAGTTATCGAAAATCTGCGCTTTTAATTTTCAATCAATCGATGAAGAATTTCCACGACCAAAGTTATTCGAAAATCGTTAATCATACTTACATTACACAACGAGCAATTTAAATTCTTCGTTGCAATTTTAATTATTATCCCTTTTTTTTCTTTTCTTTTTTTGACATAATTCAATACACCGCAGATGCTATGAGCGCCGTATGAATTATAAAAACGAGTACGTGACTAACTATACATTTCGAGAGAAGAAAAAAAGGTTCGGTATACTTCGAAAGAAAATCCGTAGGCGCGATAGAGTGTCATCGACCCCCGTGATTCAAGCGTCATAACGCTGACGTGTCTTTTGCGTTCAATGAGTTTGCTAAGGCACACATCAGCGATTCTCCAATTAACAAATCACCTTAAGATACTGAACTACTCTCTCTTTCTCCCTTTCCCTCTTCAACGGCTCCATTTCTAAAGGCTAAATTTTAAAAATCCTCTTACTCTCAGCGGGGAAAAAACGAACGCCAGTGCACCCTCTCATCGTAAAAGATGAGCGGACGGACGGTGTACGTAAGTAAAGAGTGGCGTCGAGAAGAAGAGAGAGAAAAAATCAGAAGAAGAGGCAGCAGCGGCAGCATTAGCAGGAGCAGCAGCAGCAGCAGCAGCAGCAGCAGCAGCAGCAGCAGCAGTGTGTAATAATGCATAACGGTACGTCGTCGCATGTCCGGGTTCAACGGCGCGCAAATTAAGGGCCGCGTGCGCGCAGCCGCGTTTATTAGCGATTTTTCCGCGGAGTCGTGCGGACCGCGCTTGAATAACGAGAATTATCGCGGACGACAGTATAAAATGGCGAGACGCCGAGGTATCTGCAACCGATGAATATCGCGGGGTCATTCGCGGCTGTATGTATATACGTATGTGCGCAACAACACGTATTCACACGTATACATCGACAGACAGATTCGCACACTTGCATACACGTTGAGACAGAGAGATTTACTGTTAGTTAGCTGAGATCGGAGTTGTGAGAGCTCGCGGGAGGTATATACAGCGATTAATGATTAGACCCAGGGTTAATTGATTGTGCGACCGCATACAAACTGATTTTACGCTGTACGGCGGTAACGAAGACTTCTTTTTTTACAGTCTCTCTACCTCGTAGATGGTAATTACGGCTAAGTTTTTAGCTCTTACGCAGGATAGATCGACATTTTTAATGGTTACTTTAATAATCTCTGCTTGCGAAAGCATTCGCGAAATTCAGTGCTGACCAGTCGAAAGCGTCGAATTGCAAAACACTGCGGAGTCATTGTCCGACTAGACGTCCGTGTGTGTGTATACACATACGTGTACGCGTACGTGTACCCATACGTACCTATACGTATACTCATCGAGTTATTAATTTGCCCGCGTAGGCAAATAAATGACGCACGCGCGCCCACGAAATTCGCATTGTGTAATAATATAACGAGGGCCACACGCCAGTCTAGTACATACTAATCGATTCACGACGAGCTAGATAAAACTCCGCGGGAAGGAAAGTATACGGACCGGCCTCTAATTCAATGCTTATATTTCAACGGCTAAATCTTAATCTTTCTCTACACGCACTATATAAGTTTATCGCGTTGCTGATTCGACTTCCTGGTACGTATATCGTGTCTCTTAAGGAACTTGCGGTCAGTTACTTTCGTTCTCTTTTTTTTCTTCCGTGAAGTTCCTTCAAAATTCATAAATCGCGGCTAACCACGTAGGCGTAGCCGAAAATCCGGCAACTAATGACCGAACTGCATAGCGCGGAAGGAAAAAATACGCAGCTGTATAAAAAGGAGAAATTTCCGCGTGCAGGGTGCTTGACCTTTGTACCGACCCTTGGACGGCGTTAACCCTTATATGCACCGAGAGCGGCATTTGCATATTTATCGCGTACACGCAGCAGCAGTAGCCGTTTATGTATTCGCACATGCGCACAGCTCGGCGTTAATGAGACTTTTACCTTTTTCTCAAGACTCAACTACGACTACCGCTGTGGCTTTTTATTGGACCGAACTTTGAGATTTGTGGACACTAATTATGCGCGCGCTCGTATACGCGCGGAATTTTTTCGAGCAAAAAAAATCATTTTTTCCCCAGATCCCCATGTGGGTCATAGATTTTCTAATTATGAATTACTACTTGCTTTTTTATGGATTTCGTACGGAGCGATTAAAAGGAGTAATTTACTGGCCGAATGTAAAAACTCAATCACGAGATCCTTTGTGAGCAGTAGTCCGCAACAAAGGAGAAAAATGACTCGCGGGTATTTTCTTTTTTTTACCTCCTCATCGTCGTTGGAAGAGTAATGCTCGTAAAGTATCATCGCGAAAGATGGTCCGTCAAACCCGAAGGGAAGACCGGTCCGCGAGAGATGGATGTAAGCGCTACGTGAAGGGGCTTAACGAGAGAGAGAAACAAAGAGAGGGAGTCTCGGGGCTTTTCCAAGGCGGCTTGCTCAATCGTCATTTTGCGCTTTTTTTGTCATTTTTCACAAAAACTTCAATTTTCCTTCAACTAAAATAACCTAAAATAATGAGCAGTAACGCCTATATTTTCCCTCGAGCGCCGAGCATCAAACGCGTCTAAGAATTTGGGGACGGGTTATCTCTAAATTAGAATCTAGAGACGTAACTTTATGAAATGAAAACCAGGTAATGTTACAGCCATCGCATCATCATCATTATCATCATCACGGTGTCTTAATCGCCAGCGCCTTCGTAGGAAGAAGACAGAGCTATTCACGCTCCTCGGAATTGACTGCGCTCAGCCATAGTGACTCGCGCACAGTTACGAGTCCGAGGTGGTTTGACCAGGTAGACACGTTCGCCACGTGGTGTTGAAGAGGTCGTTGGCCCGACGACGGCGAGCAACACAAGCTACGCAGTTTAATACAAGAAGAGAGAGAGAGAGAGAGAGAGAGAGAGAGAGCGAGAGAAAGAAAGGGAGCCCTTACGGCCCAAAGCCTTTGTGGGGTGCCAAGATGATGTTCGTACGCCCCCCGGAAGAGACGAGCGCTCACGAGACGTTTAAACTCCGAGGGCCGAGGAGCGTTCGTTAGTCATTTTCGGTGTCGTTGCTTTTTTTCTTCCTGTACGGCGAGTCTTTTTATACCCTAAGAAGGAGAGAGAAGAGAGAGAGAGAGAGAGAGAGACAGAAAGGAGTAGAAAAAGTCGCCCTGTGCATGATCAAGGTGTATAATTAGTACAACGAGACGTGTGTTTGTCGTAATCGAAAGCGTATACATAAACGTTTGGGGAAAAAATCCTATAAACTGAAAATGTATATACCGTTAGGAAATAGCCTTATCGGCTTACACAATTTTCGTCTTCTTGTACATCAAAGCTTCATTCAGTTTACACTGGCCTCGCTGGGGCTGTTCTTCCCGTCGAAACTCGATATCGCGTTGTGATAATGAAGGGTCGAGAGAGAAAGAGTGAGCCAGAGAGAGAGAGAGAGAGAGAGAGAGAGAGAGAGAGAGAGAGAGCCGGCCGACCGTGACTTTGAACTCCCGAGTATAATACAGCCGCGCGCATTGCATTATGGTCGTCGTCAAGCGAGAAAATTGTGGTATACGGGCGTGTATAGTTGAGCAGCTAGAATGGATTTTTCGGAATGTGGTGAAAATTGAGGAAGCTGCTTTTACCGCGCGCGTGATTAACGGCTAACTTTGTATAATGTTCGAGGGATATCGATCGAGCTGCGTGCGTGAGCTTGCAAATTTCACTACGATTAGACTAAATTCGTCCTAGTATACTTAAGTATACTTTGCGAGAATTACTTTGCTATCATTATTATATCAACGACTATTAACTTTATTATTTCTTTTCGACTCGACGCTTTAGAAATTTATAAGGAGGATAAATGCCTCGGCTTCCCGGGGACCGGTCACCACCGATCGTTGGATTTTTCGCGTAGACACAAGGTCGTTAAAGTGAGAAAAGAATTCTTTTTTTTTCGAAGCCGGTATAAATCAACGCAAACTTGACATTTACACCCGAAAATTCCGAATTTTATAACCTCCCGAACGAACCCATGCACACGTCCCACGCTTCACCCTTGAAATCGGATTTAACGGATTCATGAATCTTCACTTGTTCCTAGCTATAAATTCAAGCATCGTCACCCCCTCTTGGATTTAATGCGGTAGAAAAAAAGAGCAACCAGCGAGCGAGGTATATATATATATATATACATATGTGTGTGTGTGTGTGTGTGTGTGTGTGTGTGTGTATGTAAGTAAGAAGAGCAGTGTCAGAGCCCGAAAAAGAAAAGGCAAGCGCAAGAGAGAAGAATCAAAGAGAAGGAGCCGACCTGACTATATAGACGTACGTAGCGCGTTTCGTAAAGCGGGAACCCGAACACCTGCGGTCGACGACCCTGCTGTGCGTGCACGTACCTATATATCGCGGGCCAACGAAAAATTCCTCTTCACAAGCGCGGGTATAGCTGCTATTGCTGCTGCTTCTGCTGCTGCTGCTGCTGCTGCTGCCGCTGTGTACGTACAACACCTTGTATATCTTACAATGCTGGACTTACTCGAGGCTTTTTTATATACGCTGTATCCTGGAAATTCGATATGCGCCGCTCTGTATATATACGGAGATTATGCGTGAGCCTTTGATTTAAAGCTGCGGGGAATCGCGTGTAATGAAGTCACGTAACGAAGAAGGGATATCAATATATATATATATTTATAATTGTCCAGTGACCGCGATGAAAACAGATCGCTTTTCTTTTTACTCGCGGGGCAAGGCTGAGGTATCTGGACACGTCGAGCAACTGGTTATTCGGTTGAGATTATTCGATACTATTCTTGGATTATAATTGATGCAGGGTCGTATTTTTAACAAGCGAGATATGGTTACCTTACGCAGTGTATGTGTAACTTATACGCGCGTTTCGATTTAAAGGTTCGCTACGACAAAACGCCGCGACCGATTGCTGCGCGCTTAATTAACTCTCATTTCTTGAATTTTAATGACCGTAACAGTTCTCGTCTCAACGAGTCTTATCGTCGAAAGCACATTTTTCTTCGACGACGAACGAGTGTAAATAAGATCGGAAGATCGTCTCGCGAGTTTTCATCATTACCGCTGCTCAAAACCGAATGAAACCAAGAGATCAAAAAAAGAGGGGGGGGGGGGAGAGCGAGAGAGAGAGAGAAGAATCCCGAAGCGGATCGGATCATCGACTTGCTGGCTAATAGACTCCGGAGAATCAAAAAGACTAGCGCTAGCAGAAGCAGCACTATGATGCAAGCGCGATATCTTGCTCAGACGACGTCGGCCAAAGAAAACAGCTGGTAGCGTCCGAGCAAGACACGCCGAGAGAAGAAACGAGTCACGCAGAGTTCAATGACTCATGCGCGCTCCTGACTCGCCTTGAGCTTACTCCTCCTCGTCCTTTTCTTCTTCGCGCGCAAGCGAGCGTTACTTTTTTTCTTCTTCCTCTTCTTCTCCTTCTTTTCTTTTAAACGCGAGTCGTTGACGTTGTTGTAAGTAGTGTGTATCGGCACTATTAGAGCGGCTACTATGCACATTGTGCTGCTGCCGATGCTGCTACTGCTACTGTTGTTGCTGCTACTGCTATTGCTGCTACTTTGAAATGACTCACGTGCAGCGATGCTTTCCGACTGGTACTGCACACACATACACACACACACACACACACTCGCGTGTTGACCGATTGGGTTACCGACTGTATAAGCTGAGTGCAGCATCTTTTCAAGGCGAGCTCATTGCGGAGATACTCTATGCTCTAACGAACAAAGTGTCGCGATATTTTCAAATTGCAACGAGATACACGCTCGATTCTCTGCTGTATACTTATAATCAGCGCTCTACAAATCAAACATCCCATAAACAAGTTGCGCAGTCCTATTTCCACGGATTGTGCAACAATACCCGAGCTCGTTCATTATCCAACGTGACATCTCGCCTTTTTTGGGTATAATACCACGTCGCGCTCGCTGTTAAGTAATATCCTTTGAAGAAGGTAAAGAAAATGAAAAAAAAAAAAAAAAAATCGTATAGCGGTACATCCCGTATACGTATGCAGAGACATATCGTTAAGAGTCACGTTTTTCGGTGCGATCAGTATGCGTGGCTGTGCCGACCCTTTTGGGGAAAATTTTCAAGCCTTTCTCGCTGCGCCTATCTCTATGTACACGTCTATCTCTACGCTTTTCGCGCTGGAAATTAAAAGCCGCATATACGCAGTCGGATATACATATACTTCCAGCTCAAAAGGCGTGTCTCCTATCCATACACACTCTGGGACAAGTGTACACACACACATGCACACCTACATATCGCCATACAGCTATATACACTCGGGCAGGCATACACGCGCAGGTCGTTGAACTTGGCTTTTGTTCGTAGACTTATAATATGTTCTCAGTCTCTCTCTCTCTCTTTCTCGACGCACGGGCCAACGAAAATGAGAGAGAGGCGCCCGGAACCGATCAGCAAAGCCGAACAGTCGATCGATCGATCCCTCACAGCCTTCCAAGGTCTTTGCCACCTGCCGGTATGCTTTCTGCTTCGATTATCGCTTTCTTTGGGAGGATCTTTCTTTGCTTTTCTTTTTTTGTAACTGGGTGAGAATCGGATCGGCGCGCGACGGTGCGCGAGTTGTGGGAATAACGATCGAAGGGAGGTATAATCGAATTTTCGGGGGGAAATCAGTTCCGATGTTATCGCAGCGGTGCGTAACGAGTTACACAGAGTACGTGTAATATGCATTACAAAAGAAGATTCCGTTGGCATGTACGATTAATCTCACGGCGCTATTACGACCGGCTATTAATATACACAGGTATACGATGTAGCGTAACTGTACCGAGAGTCGTATATATAATATATAAATATATATATATATACATCATAATTCATCCCATCATTTGAAAGATTTGAAATAGGACTTTTAGAAAAGTATTTACAGATTTTCAAATCGCCTTTTCACCCAAGAAAGCTGTCAACGGCCAAAAACTTCCCGAAGTGAATAGCCTATAGGACAAACGGTATACCGAGAATAAAAAAAAAACCGGTCACTACTTTATTCAGCCTACTATACTGCGTATAGTCGCTATACGATATAGATCAGTGATATTACCGCATAGGAGAGCGTGCGCTTTTCCTCGTTGTTTATTAATTATGGATCGATACCAACACCAGCGTCTCGTGTCTGTGTATACATATATATATATATATATATATATACACATGCATACAAGTATATTTACACATGTACACCTGCTCCCCTCCCCAACATAACGCACGCGCGTGCATCGAGCCGTGGCAGGTATATATAGTAGCCATCGTTGCATGTATTACGAACACACACATTTTATGTCCTTCCCCAGAGGCGTCAGTGTGTTACTGACCCCGAGTGACCCTGCGCCGCAGGTATACGCAGTCGCGTGCGGCGCCGATTTCAATTTTCGACGAGCGCGCGGAAACTATCCGCGCGCGCTTACTTTGCTCCTTTTTTTCTTCTCTTTCTTCCACCGTTTCGGCGAGCGTAAAATAACGGTAGTAAATTTTATTTTTTTCCTTGAAATTCGTGGGGTGGGTCGTGAGTTTAGATACGGAGAGCGAAAGGAAAATTCGTATTCTGCCGAGTTCATTATCCTCGCATCAAAACAATCGAATCCACCCCCGACGTCACGGTCCGATCGACGTGTAAACACGATTCTCTTGTCAGTTGCAGCATAGAGAGAGAGAGAGAGAGAGAGAGAGAGAGAGAGAGAGAGAGAGAGAGAGAGAGAGATGGTGAGAGAGGACTCGGCGAATAACGGCAGATTCATTCACCGCTCGCTCCGCGGGATTCGCTTGAGTGCGCCGTAAGAAAACGGTAAAAAAAGAAGCTCTCTCGGCGAATGCCCTTTCGCGCCGTGTCTTCGTCGAGAATTTAACCTAGTGTAGCTATACGCACAGAGCAGATAGAAAATTCATGAAAATGATTATTCACAACTGACCTCTTATGGTGCTCGGCATGATGTCTGCAATCGCATATCCTGATGTCCGAAGTATTTAAGATGATTGCTCCTCGATGCGAACAGATATAAAAAAAATTTCACTTCACTATTATATACAGATGCTCGACACTGACAGCAGCAACAGCAACAACAGTGGCACATATGTGCACGCGAAGAGCCACGTCTCTATCTTGTCAATGTTTTTTTATAAGCGCAACCCCGGCTCTCTCTATTTCTCTTCTTTAGTCTAACCAGAGTCAATGGCCGGTCGGCTACGTGGCTCCACACGAGAGGGTAGCGTAAGATAGAGTAGCGCTGCTGATGGTGACCAAGTGGAGATATCGTCAGGTGGAGAACTTCCAACGCATTTTGGAGCTTGCCGGCTTGTGCAGCGCGACTCCGGCCATGAAAGTAACCCTTTTCTTCTCTTTTTCTCTCTCCTTCTCTACGATCACTCGATTCTTTCCAGCGCAAAGATCGACCAGCACTTTGCTCACTTCATCCACGGGACGTCGTTTCTTCGGATCACAGATATTTATTTCATTTCTTCCAATGAATTATCACACACTGAGACGCCGATTTCAGTTCGAGACGCGAGTTCGCCGCGCGGTCAATACCACCGACGAGAGCCGCGAATTAAAAAAATACTCGAATAAAGAAGTTTGTGTATACGAAGAGAGAGAGAGAGAGAGAGAGAGAGAGAGAGAAAGAGAGAGAAATAATGTACCGATACTGAGGAACACACTGGAGGCACAGGATCGGAGCGGCGAGTGCGTCCGTGGATCCGGACGACACGAGAGAGTCGCGACGCGCGCGAGCGAGCCTACGGGAAAAGGAGAAGAGCGAGAGAAGGTCGGTGGTTCGGTGGTGGTGGCCGATGAGTGACTCGTATACCGGCTTACGGTACAGAGAGATCCACAGGTGCGAGAGCTGCGCGCGCCCCCTCCTATACCCCCTCCCCCCGCGAGCGCAACCCCAAGCGCGACTCATCCCCACCTTATTCTCACGCACCGACAACGCAAGTCCTCCTCCCCCTCCTCCTCCTCCTCCTCCTCCTCCTCCTCCTCCTCCTCCTCGCCTTCTTCTTCGTTTTCTTCTTCGTCGTATAGCGTGGCTCTTTCTTCTTCTTTCCCTTCTCTTTCGGACTCCAAACTACTCCTCGTGTGCTCGATGCTTTACTTCCTTAGGGTGACCGCGAACGTCCTTCCAGAATTTAGGCAAATGCTCTCTGTTATCTCATCGGGGTCGTCGACTTTAAACGCGCGCGTCCGCTCTTTCGCTCACATTTGTTTACGTTCCAAGATAGATGGAATAACTATAGCTATCGGCTTGGTATCGTGATATCGCTTCCTTTTTTTTTTGCTAATCTACGGTCTACATATAAACGAAGCCTCGGCGAATGGACGAGACCTCGTTAATTTCTATTTTAATGCTCATGAATTTGGACAACGCGAGACGTGGTTTTTGCATAATCTCGTGAAATTCGAATGCAAATGTATACGTCGAGGCAATAGCGCGTGAAACTCACGTCGCCGAAATTCCCGCGAGGCCCTCTTCTGCTTGCGGTAGAAAAACAACGTTTTGGCCGCCCGTATAGAATCCTGCATGTAATGCAAGTACTCTTCCTCGCTCGCGAAGCCATTGACCTCGAATTCCTTGAGCCGTCAATTTTTAATTACATCACCACCTCGTGTGTAACCTGCCGAGTTGAATGCACCCGATAACAACGATTTGAAATTTGACACGCAGATATGCGCGCACGCGCACGCGCAACAGTAAGCGCGCGGTCCCGTGGAAAATTCAATCCGCCTATTTTCACGTCTGTTTACTTTGATTCACACGAAAAGAGCAATAAGCTTCTCTTCTCTATGTAATACTCGTATCAAAAGTGCAACGGTAGAAAGTGGCAATGACCGCGAATTCTCCTCGGATCAGGGACTTATCGTTACGTCAGAATTTCACGGCACGAGATTCTTTAAATTTTCTTCTCGAAAACCGCAGCCGCTGAAAAAGTAGAGAGTCGAAATGAAAAAAGGGGGAAAAATGGAAGAAAAGACGAAAAAAGAGCGTCGTCCAGCGATAATCTCTCGACGACGGCTCGTAGCATCGGTTCATCGCTCTGCGCGGCGCTTTAAACTCTCAAGGTAGGCCGTCGACACCGGCCACATTTACATTATCTAATCCCCCGAATTCCACCGATGTAGGAACTCTCTTTCGTAGGGAGTGTATTTCTACATGTATAGCACGTATATAGTGTGCAAGTGCGCCCGCATCCAAAATTAATGAAGCAGCGCGACATTGACCTTGCGCGATTCTTGCTCCCTCCGATGAAAGAAACGCGGAAGCGCCGAATGTAGGTAGGGTTATATACGTGTGGAGCTGTTACAACCAATGAGGGGACGAGCCAAAAATGGAGTTCGCAGAGAGCGAGAGAGAGAGAGAGAGAGAGAGAGAGAGAGAGAGAGAGAGAGAGAGAAAGAAAGGAAAAGAGTTGGAGGGGGTAAGAAACCAGGGGGCCGTTGCCATTTCGGAGATTGTTGAACTATTCGGGTTGATGACTCCTTCGAGCTCTGTGCTGCTACGAGTTTCGTATATACTTTACACACAACCTGACTCAAGGATTTTAACAGGGAACCAAAGAGAGCGAACGAATGAGAAAGACAGAAAGATACATGTCTTTGTAACGAATCATCGTTATTTTTTGACACAGTGTACGTGCTAATGACAGTGCACACCTTGCGCGTGTCACCGAAGCTTTTTTTCAAACAGATTTTATAGACGGAAGAATGTTTCTGTTAAAAATGAGTTAAACGCTAGGATCGCGGATAGAACGAATACCTTCGATTTTCTTAAACTCTGTGTACACGCGGGGCTTACGCTCTCCCAGTCTCGTGTAACCCGAAAAATCCACCTCATCTCGACTAGATGAGCATAGCTATAATGAGAGAGAGAGAGAGAGAGAGAGAGAGAAAGAGTCTTTCCAGTGGCTTTACCTCCCGAAATTCTCACGAAGAACGGTCTTTGAACCTGTGCTATAATCAGGAATACCTCCAACTCGTTTATATAATACAGGTATACACGTCATAATTTTACGGAAGAATCTCGCAAATAGTCTGTATAACATTAGAATCGATAGAAATCGACTTAACGTTCTTTATCTCTTTGCCTTAGCTAAAAAACGAGCTGTTCACAACACTTTGGTATATAGCGTGTAGTGTATATGTGTGATCGATCGACGAGACGGGAATACAGAGGGACTACGAAGGTGTATAAGGCATCTCTCTGGAAGAGCTAAAGGCCAGCCGCGCGTCTTATAACCGAACGTGAATATTCCGATGGTCAACGACCCCGAGAGAGCCGGCAGTCAGCGGCGGCCTTTGGCGCCGAACCTCTACTCTACTCTTTCTCTCTCTCTCTCTCTCTCTCTATCTTCTTTCTTTTTATATACACATATACACGTAATTATTACGAGAAAGAGGGTAAGAAGGGCTTGGTTCATGACCGATAGTTTTATCCGTAAGACTGTCATTGCAAGCTCTCTACGGGTTTAACTTTTTCAGAATCCAGCGAAAAGTTTGTAAATCTAATCGGGCGCTGCGTCATACACGTACACAAGCTAAGAGACAGAGTCATATATACATACATATTATAATATACACACGACGACACAAGAGAAAGAGAGAGAGAAAGAGTAGAGAGAGAAGCTCAGCGCGACCGAGAGCCCAAGGAGTCAAGAACCTCCCGCTCGTTCTCTCTCTCTCTCTCTTTCTCTTGGCTGCATCTCGTACAGCGTATAGTTGAACGAACTGTGTGGACCGACGAGGTAGGTAGGTAGACTCTCCTTCGTCCTTCCGGAGAGTATACCGAGCGAAGCAGCGAGTCGAGTCGAGTCGAGCGCATAGCTATGCCGAGCCGCCCGCGGAACGGTAAAAGCTTATACCGGTGTATAGCCGGGCCCTCGGGCCCCTCTTCGCTCTCTCTCTCTCTCTCTCTCTCTCTCCCTCTCTATCTTTCTCGTCTTCGCGCCGCGACTCTGGCTATATACACGTGTATATATATGGTGTATAGTCCCTCGACAAAGCGCGGGAGAAAGAGAGAGAGAGAGAGAGAGAGAGAGAGAGAGAGAGAGAGAGAGAGAAGGAGACAGAGAGGTGAGCCGATGTAACACTGCCACCGGCTAGCGGTAAGAACCCCCACTCTTGTCTACACAACTCTCGTGGTTGCGGTAAGAGACGTGTATAGAGCCGAAACTTTGCCGATGTTGCAAGGCTTTCGTGGTTCTTGTGATTTTCACAGAGGATGTTAGCAGCTACCTTTTCGAAGCCCCTCCTACCCCACCCTCCTCCATCCCTTTGTTAAACTATTGTTGATTTTCATTCTGGGAAAATTTCATCATTAAGGTTGAATAATTCTTCAACAATATGGCAAACTCGTATTCGCTCTCTTGTATGCAATGCGAGAGCTCTCTCTCTCTCTCTCTCTCTCAATGAGTGACATGCGCTATAAGCGCGCATTCGCATTCAGAGCAGTGAAACAATTGTAAGGGTGTAATTTTACGACGTTGTGTTATCAGTGAGTTTATAGCCGGACGCACGCGCTGCCCTGTGTATAGCAAAAGAGCGCAGTAGTGCTTTTAGCGATACTACGAATCAAGAATAAAATGTACACGACTTGTGCAAAAATGTTCATTGTATATACATATATAGCCTATATTAACTCTCGTCTCTCTCTCGGTCTCTCGAACCGAGCTTCCGACAACGGTATTGAATAAATGTCGATCGTCAAGCCAATAAACCGTCTAATCGAGGATATTTTTTTCAACGACTATCGGAGGGCCTCTACATTACTATCATCGACGGTCTCTTGACAATAAACCATTAACCGTGACTGTATACGAAGTACTACTCCGCCCCTTCCCTCTCTCTCTCTCTCTCTCTCTCTCTCTTTCACTTCACAGCTAGATCGTGCGAAAAATGTCTTTAGGTCAATAGTCTCGTCCGCGCGCACCGGGTAGAGTTTACGATGAGTATATATATACATATATATACTATAGGAAAACAACGCGGCGCATCTCTCTGGGATTCCTGTAATCGAGCAGTCGGTTGTAACGGTACAACGGCCCTTCTCGCGGTTAACCCGTTCTCCCTTCCTTCAACCGACGTAGCGACAAGTGCATTTTAATAAAAGATAATCGATACATACGTGCGCAACCCCAGCGAATCGGCAGTATTGATGCGTTCGTATGTGTACGTGCACGTGTGTGTGTGTGTGTGTCTGTGTGTGTTTGTATGTTGTGGCCTTTTTTGGTGCGGGGCCAGTTTACTTGCCAGCCCGAGGGGTATTTTTACGGAACAGGGACCAGTTGGAAAGATATGCTTTTTTATGGTCAGGTGGAGCTGTAATTTGGGATATGGCTGCACTTTTACGAAATGCCCACGAAGAATTTGGTCGTTCAGATTTACTGTTAGTTCTGGGGGACTAGACATGTACTTTGATTGATTGCTCAGACGAAAGCTGATTTTGTAGTTGAACGTTTTTATTTTCAGTTCGCATTCGACGTGTGAACAAAACGAAGGCCACTGCCATTACGGCAACAAAATGCGTTCCAGAGATCAATTTTTTCCTCGGTGTCTATTCTACATACTGTAAATGCCAAAACATAATTTGTATCCGTAATTAACTTTTGTGTATCGTAAAATAATTTTTTCTAATAATTTATAAGATCGGAGTATTGGTTAAAAAATTATTGCGTTAAATATTATAACATAACATCTAAAAACATTCCCACAAGCTGCTGACCCACATTCTCTGAGAAAATTATTACAAAGTTAACGATTAATTTATTATTTTTATCCTTAATTAATAGTACATTAAATAGCGAGAGAAGACAATGAGGTATTTCAAGTGATGGTGATGTATTTAGCATGAGCCTGAATCTGACTTTCTCCCTGTATTATGCGCCATATTTTTTCTAAAATACCACGAATGGCCTTGCTCATGCATATGAGTACCAGAGAGTCTTGTGCATTTGAAGTACTGTAGAATACAATTAGAAATGAAAATAAGCATAAAATTAATATTAATTTTTCATCTAAAAACATACAAGAAACGAGTATTTGTCAACAATTATTAGATAAGCATTTAAAGGTATTCTCAACTTTACTATTTCCTGGAGAAAAGTTCAGTGTATAAAGAAAGAAAAAATTATACGTTTTATCGTTTTTCTTTCTTTTCGCGTAAAAGAATTTTCTTTTGTACACAATTGTATACATTTCTGTAAATACCGAAAAACTATTAATATTTTTATGCTATAGCGTGTCTATTCCCTGGTATAAATTTCAGCAGAAATTGGCCAATGGTCGGCCAACCGTATGCAGCAGTTGTCGAATTTCTGCTGAAAAATTGAACTCACTACATCTGCGGTAATTTTGATTATTTCCGTTCGCCTTAGAATTATTCGATATCTAATTAACATTGCTAAGCGCTTGGTGTTAATAGCACGAAGCAACTATAGGACAAAGATGGATCGTTTATATTTTACAAGTGCATATCTATTCTTATTAGATTATAACAAAGAGTATAAATCTAGAAATATTCTTAGCTTTTGTTATGCATTATTCCATCTCAGCTAACGATCCATCGCTTGACCAATAATCAATGTAACGTAGGTGGACCAACGCTCTCGTGCATTCTGAACCTATAAAGCAAACTAAGCTTTTCCTTCGATATTACGAATTAAAATTTTCATACGCCAAAGTAATAGGATATCTTTATAATCACCTCGTTTCGACCATATGCCATATAGCATAGACATGCCAATAAGCCGCTAGAACTTGAACACACCTACACATTTTCCTATCCCCCTAAGCGTTAAATTAATTTTTCAACGCAGACGCACATCTCTGTGCAGCGCTAAAACTGTAAAATCCTCGGGCTTATCGGTGCAAGCATCTATTCCCTCAAACTTATCGAACAATAGACTCATTCTCTCTCCTCAATAAAGCACTTCAGCGCGAAAGAGAGAGACAGAGAGAGAGAGAGAGAGAGAGAGAGAGAGAGAGAGAGAGAGAGACGAAGCTCGCGGGTATTTTCGGGCGTTTTGACGCGAAAAAAAAGGTTCGACCGCTCGCGTGCGCTCGTACACGCACGCCTCGTTTTGAAATGGCATTGCGTCGCTCGCGGCTTCGATGAACGGTACATTCACGCGTTATTTCTTTATAGGATGTACCAAAGGAGATGGATAATCTGGTGGAGCGAGTGTCGAGGATGGAAATGCGGGATGCGGCGATAGCGAGGAGGAAAAAAAAGACGTTTTTTTGATGAATTGATTTTCCTATATAATTTACTTTACAGCCGTTTGACGGATTTCAGTTTCGGCGTGTTAATTAAGGATTACGTAAATGACGTCATTGGTAGACTTTATTGGAGATACGGGAACTTTGGCTCGTTCTGGTTTTGAGAATACTTGTATAGCAAGCATATCGGAAGATATTTTTGGTTTTTGTGCTGTAAAATTTTGAATTTATGTAAATATCTTATTCGCGCACTGAAAAACACGTTTGGAATAGTTCAGGAAAATTATTTATTTGAAAGTAAAATTTTTTTCACCGAACCGTCACTTACATTATGCAAATAAAAATTCGCTTGAATGCATAAAACAAATTAATCAAATCTAAAATATTTACAGGAAGTGGAAAAATTTCATACGAATAACAAATTAGTGTATGGAACTGAATTTTCACTGTAACTTAAGTTAACATTTAAGTTGCCATTACCCTGTTCATTTTCGAAAGACAAATCAATGTTTTTCATCGTAACAACTATTTTTTGATCTGTGCCAAAACATAAATTAAAAAATAAATATAAATTAAAGTGAATCTAATGCGTCTTTGTAACGAAAGAACTGGTGAACATACTTACACATCTTAATACATCTTGAACATTTAAATAGATGTGATTCAAAAGATTTAGATGCAATGTAAATTTTGAATAAAAATGAATTCCAACGAAATTGGTTTAATATTTATTCCTTGCATAAAAGTCGAAGTTGTAAAAATAGATTGGCTAATACACGTTATTATGGCTTGTATGTTACAGTTATCTCAAGTTATCTTACAGCGCCATCTGTGAGGCTTTCTTAGAATCATCTACGAAAACACTTTGCTACGCTCGTCTTTTTTTTACTCACATTCGAGTTTTATTGATTTAACACGAATATACATTAAATTTGCAGGATAGCAGTTGATATTGAAAATATTCACGTATAATAGAATAAAAGCAAACTGTTTAATCTGTTAACTGTTTATCTGAAGAGTAAGTTTATAAGTGATTGCCGTCGGTATTACAGATGTTAAATCGAATCGAGGTATTGCTCGTATACTTGCAGTTCTCGGTAACCAAATGTCTCAATAAAACAGCTTCGGTTTACTTTTACTATTCGCATCAAACATAAAAATATGTAAAATCGTTTTAATATTCCAGTAGAAGTAATCGTAGCAAACGCCTCGCAATTCCGCGTAATAATAAACTGGGATAACTATTTATAACAATTTCAGCGTAAAATTTCAGCTGTGTTCAATTTAATAAATACCTAATAAATATTTATTATAATAAAAAAAGCCTGTTATTATTTGTCTACTGCTTTTGTATGAAAGCTTTTGGGGCGCACTATCTAGGAACAAAAGTTCCATAATGCAAATTGAACAGCTGCTCGCCGTGATGTGCATTCAGAGACACATTTACATTTTTAAGTGGGTACATTAGAAATGAAAGGTACAAGTTAGATGCCACCTTATGACTGTAATAAATTACTAGCTCTACATATAAATTACCTCATATTTATATTAAAAAAGCAATTGTTTTCATTTGCTGGAAATCAAAGTTTTTTTATGCTTCACTCTTCTTCTACTTTTCCATCGAGATGATTGTGGATCACGACAAACCATACCGGAAACTTGGCTTCGACGTCATTTTTAAAGGTATTCTTCAAATTTTGATAATCCAATTGGCGTTACAAAACTGCACCCTAGATTAGGTGTAAATATATGTGCATGTAAGGACAGGGTAAAATCTGAATTTCTAGAATCTAAAGAGATAGTATTATTTCACGTTCTTATGAAAATCATTATTCTGATTCTTTATTATCTTTCTTTTCCTGAAACTGTTTACGAACATAGGTAATAAATAGAACAAATACGACTAATCTCTGAAGTAAAAAAAAACAAATTACGTTGGGGAAATCGTCGATAGATCAAAAAGCGAGCAAGAATAATAAAAAACTAATTACACAAAGGAAATGACTGACAATTGAAAATTTTCGGAAAATTCGTCGTGCAATAACGAAGCGTCAGTCATGTGAATGAGCCGCATAAAATTAATTCGCATGCGTAGAAAGCACGCCTAGTTGTCCCGAAGGATCTGCGTGCGAGTAGCTATCCCGCAGGAGCGCTTGCGCCTCTTTTCTCCCTCGAAGCGCGGCGTGCGCGCGGCTACTGTGCTCCCCTATATAAAAGCCCGCCACTTGTTGCAGCGATGCCCATATCTGCGCCACACCGTGGCTATCGTACTTTTGCATTACGCGAGTCAGCAAGTGTAGCCCTTTTACCTTTGCCCATTGGGCGTGTGACTCCTGACCTCATCTCTGAGCTCGAGTGCTGTCGCCGCTGTCGCTGCGATCTTTGAGGGTGAAGCGCAAATTTTCACGGAGATCGGTAGGAATTCATCGAGCCCTTATTCGACAAGAGAGAGAGAGAGTTACTTAGAGGTGAGTAGAGAGTTTGAAATTCGATATCTTTCGGGTCAGGAATAGGAATTTTAACGCGAGAATCGTCGCGACAGCGAGAAGGCACTGTGGAAAAGCTTGGTTTAATTAAAAGTATGAGGCGTAGCGCGATTGCGAGCTGCGTTTTTTCCTATCGATGGAATGTTCTCTCGTGTATGAAATGGTGAAATAGAGGGAAGCGAATATCTCGCAAAGCCACGGGAAATTACAAAAGTCGGAAGCGGATGTGACAGAAGGCTGTGCTTTTAATAATATCGACTGTCCCCTCTGATTTGAGTATAGAACCGAACACTCACCTCGACGAATAAATATTTTCTTTAAAGACCCAACGGTATGTGCAACAAAAGCTGCGATAACTTTATGTCGAACGTCTTTTTTTGTTAGCTAAAGAAAATTCCACTTCTCGAACGAATCGCTTCATAGCAATATTAATAAACTCAAACGAGATTCGATTGTATTAGAAAACGATTGAAAGGTTTACCGACTAGTCATCGTACTGTTTGCGAAAAAATCATTAAATCCTTTGCTTAGAGATTGTTCGATGCATGTAATCGTCACTTTTGCGACTTCCTCCAGATTTTCAATCTTTTTAATGAGGGAAGCTTTGAAAGTGACTTAAAATAGCTGCACGCGTTTCCTAAATTTCCAATTTCTATACTATCTACATTTCAAGGTCCAAAACCTTGAAATTACTCTATGCAGATCGAAAGTCAATTTATTGCGATGCGTTGAAATGCTGCATTGTGGTAGAGGAGACATCCTCTGCGAATAATTAACGGAATACAGTGTTACTAGAAAATTTAACCTACCAATCTAGTGCATATGTGCATATACCGGAATTGTCTGAAATGAACGAGTTGCTAAATCTTATTCTACCGTAGTCGCTCGATTTTATAATTTAATCGTTTGGTACCTTTTTTGGCTTCTTTGTGCGCTATATATTGATATTCTTATTGATTTAAGACTGTTGAATGCAGTGGAAAAATGCTTCGTCAGGACAAGTTTCTTCCGCATTTTTCCTACTTCGTTCTTATATCACGCAGTCCATCGCTGCGTACATCTTCCGTTTTAAAACTACCCCTTTTAATAGCACTATAGGCTCGAAGAATAAAATGTATTATTTATACACTTGAACTAGACTGACACAATGCAGGAGTACGTCATTATTGACTTTCGATTCCCTTGTAAACTCTTCAATGCCTGGTGTCTTTGAAGAGATATATCGTTTAATTGAAATTATGCGATTCGAATTCATATATTCCACAGATTACAAGCCGTTTGGTCGATGAACAAGTAATTCAAAAATATGTACATCAGAAACCAAAGTAATTATTATTTAATCGGTCTTAGCTAGGAAACTAAAGCCAAGAGAAATTTATTTTCGTTGCTCTAATGCATCCTCATTGATTCGACCCCCTGTTAAAGGCGTATGTATAAGGCTCTCTGCCCTATAAATCGTCTCTCACAGCAGGCGAAGTGAGAAAAAAAGCTGGCGCTATCTCGGAATTAAGTGACGAAAGTATAAGTATTTAGCTCTAGGCCATGAGGCGCGCCTGTGACACTACCCTAATAAGCTCGGACTCAATGACAGCCGATCGATGTGCGAATCCGTACAAATAATCGGTGAAGCGGCACGTTCTTTCTCGCATCCGCCAAAGATTCGTCCTCTTCCCTCGGCGACGCATCACGCGCTTATCATTCTTAGTCTCGGCATTGTCCTTTTCACTTGGTCGTTGCCGGTTTGGTTCTTTCGTTATACGTCGGTTGAAGTAACGATTCGGTGTATCCATGCGTGTCAAACGCTGCGATCGAAACTTCGAGATTTGGGTCCTGTAAGAGGACGCGGGATATTAACGGCCACAGCTAAGATTCGGCCGTGAGGACAGAGTTAACTCTGCGATTCGCCGTAGTTCATTTTTTTTCGATCACTTCGAAGGTGTTTAGCGACGCGGGAATTTCACTGACACCTGGATCTCGCCTATCTGTTACAGGCATTATGAATCTCGATGAGTATCGGCAGCATGGTGAGTATCTTGCAGTAAATTATCTTTGTATTTCGATGTTTTCTGCTTGTTCGCATGGATGTGGCTATTGTATACGCGTGTATTGAAAATGCCAATGTCGTCGAACATTCGCGAAGCTCCGTCGCAGTTCCCGTTGACGATCTTTGAAATCGAAATTAAAAAAATGAAATCTGCGAGGACGCACACGCGACTGGAAGATTAAGGAATTAGGGGTTGGCGATCGAGAAGAACGAGGTCCTACGATTACCCCTGGGTAAATAAGATAAATAGCCGCTTTCTTACGCTGTCTTACGCTGTCTTACGCTGTCTTACGCTGTCTTACGCTAGCATTCGAATGAAAACGAGACGCGCTCGGATATGGGAATCCTCGGCGTTAAAATGCGCCTCAATAAAGAGAAATCTCCGGTAGGGGGCTGCGATTTTATGGGCTTGATATTGTCGGCACACGACAATTCCACTATTGTCTGTATACTTTCCGAACCCTTTAAGCCGACAATAAACGCTTCTATATCAATTGAGCCGAACGTTATTTGCCGCTCTTTTATTTGATCGGAGCGAACTAAAGAATCTTGTTCGTTATTTATTGGAAAATACGTGTCAGTCCACGGGATCAGCTGCTGATTTTTCTATTATAGTAAGGAAACTAAAGCTGCATTCGCTTTAGTTGCTTTTTTATTTCGTATAAATTACGCGAATCGTTTAACAGGCAAACTCCGAGTAAATAGCACTTATTTTTGTCTTTCTGGCTAGAGTTGACTTTTCGTCCCAGTGTCGCGAGCGAAAAAGCGTCACAATGCCACTGTGTCACGCGAGTGTTTGCAAGCACCTCCTAAAGGAGGGTCGACTCTGTTTGTCCGTATCTGTTTTTAATTAAAAGGTGATAGTTTCTATAGCACTCTTCGCGAGTACGACCATCGATAATCGCGTCCGCAAAACCTCTTGCTCCTTCGTTCGTTCGTTCGTTCGTTCGTTCGTTCGTTCGTTCGTTCTTCTATTCATTACCGGGCTCTTACGTAAAGCGATTTCCGGTTCGGTCTTTATCGTCGCGCTCTCTTCCACGTACTTTAATCTCCATTGCTAGCAAGAGAGAATCGTCCCGGATGATGCTACACTTTTTTTATTAAAGAAGAGAAACTACTATCGATCGACGTGGATAACCTTTTGATTTGTGACTAAAAGGAAAGGTTTCCGCTGTTGTCAGAAAAATATTTGTCTTCACTGATCGAATGCAACGTTGGCTTCAGCTTTTAGTATTTCCCCGATCCTGAATAACTTCGAGCTCTCTATTTTTAGCTGCATGTCTACCGCGAGTCTTATATCTTGAATTAACATCTGATGACGGACGTCTAGGTTAATTAAAAATCTGTAATATGTGGAGCAGATCGGTTTTATTTTTACACATTCTAATATTCCTTTGGTCATTGCCAGGCAAAGAAATGGTGGATTACATCGCGGACTATTTGGAGAACATCCGCAAACGACGCGTATATCCGGCTGTATCACCGGGGTACCTGAGGAACATCTTACCGCAGTCGGCACCGTTGGAGGGCGAACCTTGGGCCGATATTTTTGACGACATTGAGAAGTGCATTATGCCTGGCGTCACCCACTGGCAAAGTCCACATATGCACGCTTATTTTCCAGCGCTGAATTCGCCGGCTAGTCTACTCGCCGATATGCTGGCTGATGCAATCAATTGCTTAGGTTTCACCTGGGTGAGTGCGCTAATCCCCGATGTCCCCTACTATATATTTCTCTCTCGCTCTACTCATGCAAGCGCTTGCCAGGGCTTTATAGGTTTACAAGCAAAAGTCGAGTCGAGACGTCGATGTGCGACATAGATTTTTCCCACTTTCATAGCTCAAGTGTTCTAACGACGTAAACATTTTACATATTACGAAGCGATTAATTTATCTTACGATAAAAACGAGTTATCTTACGATAAAAACGAGTTTTCAAATAACATATAATTGATTGATCGATTGAGTTAAGTCAGGCACAGTTATGAAAAAGAAGTATTTAAACGAATCAAATATACTTCAACGGAAATGCTATTTGAGACGGACTATTTGACCAAGTAACTATGTTACTAGGATACAAGCAGAAAATGTATTAAATTTACGTCTCTCCTATAGAATTTAGTAAAAGATTTTAGTTCATTTTCAAGCTTCGATCTGTATTCTTTCCACCTTCATTACCTATTTTTTCTTTTTTCTAAATCATTCTTTTTTATAATAACGTGTCCCGAACCAGGGCTAGGGAAAACTGTTACCCTCTACTGGCTTTCTACTTTATAAAGTAATAGAAAATATTTACTTATGTAGTTTTGCGTACACTTGGGCAATAAATAAATGAATAACTTTCTGTCGCAGGCATCGAGTCCGGCATGCACGGAACTCGAGACAATAGTGATGAATTGGCTGGGCAAAATGATAGGCTTGCCCGACGATTTTTTGCACCAGGTTGGCTGTTCAGGTGGTGGAGTTATTCAGACCACGGCTAGCGAGTCAACTCTCGTTTCTCTTCTAGCTGCTAGAACTCGAGCCATTCGGGACGTCCAAGAAAATGATCCGGATCTACTTCCAGCTGAGATCAACTCAAGACTCGTGGCCTATTGTTCGGACCAGGTAGAGAGGATCGTTGCTATGCTGCATACTTGACGAGGCAGCAAGAGAACCTTTCATTGCTGATTCTTTCCACAGGCACACTCGAGCGTGGAAAAAGCTGGGCTCATTGGATTAGTGCGAATGAGGTACATAGATTCTGACGATAATCTCAGTATGAGAGGCGAAATGCTGGTTGAGGCTCTGCAACGCGATCGAGAGGAAGGCCTTGTGCCCTTCTTTGTAAGTACCAATTGCGTTACGAGCATTGCCAATTATTATTTTGAAGAATCAGCTGATTCCGAATTAGCTGATGATTTTCACTCAGCTAATTAAGTCATTGGAAAGTCCATTAAGCTATCATGAAAACCGCGTTAATAAAGTTAGTGGCCGGACATTTGCTTCTAACAGAATTTTCCTCACAATATCGACCAATCGTCCGATAAAATGTACAATAAATGTCTGTCTAGCCACTTGTCCAGTCGCGTTTCTGTTTCATCGGAGGATTTAGTTCATTCTGAGTCTGTATATGAGAGTTGGCGACGCAGTCGCCGTACGAACAATACAGCCTTATATTGTGGTATTACACCACGTAAGAGTTTATTTAAAATAATAAAATGCATCATGTAATACATGTGGCGTTGACGTCATTCATTAGACGTTCTTCCTAGTATCGAGAAATGCAACGGAGAAGAATGCAGTAATTTAATATTTTAATTGACAGACATAACGCTCTATGCATTTTATAACAAAACGAATTTAAATAACGTATTTGTTAATAAGATGTTTATAAATATGTGATCAACTATCGAAACTTCGGCTAAAAATATTTATAAAACTGGGCTGGAGTTCTCTGAAAAATAACAGCAACTAATGACGAACAATACTAAACCTCTTACGATGCGGTCCCGAGAGCCTAGTTCTTTTTAATTAATGTTGTATCTTCAACGGGAATATTTTCCGTATCGTAAAAATAAGCGGATCTTTATACTCCTAGTTAGCTCCCATGAGTATTCGCTTGTGAAAATACAATCGCGAACTTATTATTCATTCCAATTTCTTTCGCATCCCTGTTCGTTTTTTATGAAATTCATTTTCGTTCGACATAAGATTGATAGAGTAGGCTAAGGCAAAAAATATATAGACTATGCTTCTACGTTTTGTACGATTATTTTTTTCGAGAAAAGGATTACTCTCTGTATTTGTAGGTGTGCGCCACACTCGGGACGACAGGAGCTTGTTCATTTGATAATTTACAAGAAA
Organism: Apocrypta bakeri; assembly: GCA_018906985.1. NCBI lineage: Eukaryota > Metazoa > Arthropoda > Insecta > Hymenoptera > Pteromalidae > Apocrypta > Apocrypta bakeri. Next base: position 849,185 of record JACCIA010000016.1, on the reverse strand, counting down.
TAGGCCCCATATGTGAGTTATATTTGGCATTACGCAAATCGAAGATTTTAAATTACAAAGTTCTAATTGTCTTGAAATACCAAATTTGAAGGTGAAAAAAATGGACTGTGGCTACATATCGACGCTGCATACGCAGGCAGTGCGTTCGTTTGTCCAGAATTTCGTAGTTGGATGAAAGGTATTGAGTACGCCGACTCCTTCGCTTTTAATCCAAGCAAATGGCTTATGGTACACTTTGATTGTACAGCTATGTGGTAAATAACAATTTTGTTCTAAAAAATAATTGTTCATTACTCTTTAAATTTAAAACAACGAAGATTCACTGTTTGTTAGTAAGTATTCGCTATATGTAATTGCAAATACTCACGCACAATAATAAAGTAAATATTCACTTTTGGATTGAGAGGGATTTTCAAGAATATAATTTGAAATCATTATTTTCATATAAAATGCAAATACATGTTCATTCGAAAATACTGATTTTCAAATAATACAACAATTTTGTTGTGTTTAAGAAACAATTCTGATTCAAAAGTTTTTACGTAATTAATTATAACGTTATTCATAATAATAAAGAAATATCGTATTGTAATATCAACAAGACTTTATTATATAGCGAGTATTCAGTAAAATGTGGCATTAATCTTTTTTCACTCTGTTTAATAGTAAAAAGTTAAGTACCAAAGATGTGGAAATAGTTTTTCTAACAAGAATAATGAATTTTTCATTATTTCAATTTTAAAGAGCATCAGTATAGTAGTACCTTATTTATAAATCGTTATTTCTAGGGTAAAAAACAGTCAATCTCTGCACAGGACTTTCAACGTAGAACCCATCTACCTGCAGCATGAGAATTCAGGTAAATACCCATTACATACGTATATTATTTGAGGAGATTATTTGCTAAAATTACTATTTAAATCTATTGTTTTAAAGGACTTGCAATAGACTACATGGTGAGTTAGAAAATTTCAGTTACAGGGCACACATATTCTTGGTATCACGAAAACAAACTCTATTATAATGTTTTCAGCACTGGCAAATTCCCCTGTCCAAAAGATTCCGAGCGTTGAAGCTCTGGTTTGTGATAAGAAATTATGGCGTGGCAGGTCTTCAGAAACATATACGCGAGGTAGAACAAAAAATTCAAACGTTTAATGCACTTGATAATTGAATCGAAATTCACAGGGAGTAAGGTTGGCACAGAAATTCGAGGCTTTGGTTCTCGCTGACTCGCGTTTCGAAATTCCGGCTGCCAGGCACTTGGGCATGGTTGTATTTCGGCTGCGTGGCGAAAACTCGCTCACCGAGCGACTATTAAAAAAAATGAATTCGCGGGGTAGAGTACACTGCGTTCCCGCTGCTCTCCACGGGAAATACGTTATCAGGTTCACTGTGACGTCTACTAAGTAAGTTACAGTATTTTATGCAATATCACACCTTTCAAATTAAGTATCTTGGATTCGCTGTATGATCGAGTGGACGCTAAAATTTCCAACGTTCATTCTAATAGAGGGATTATTAGACTTTTAATGAGCTCGAAGAGTGAGAATTGCTCAGTCTGGTGTTTAGAGTACACTTTGATTAATACCTTAACGTTAAAACTAGAGTAAAGTAAAAACGCGATCTAATATAAGCTGTACAAGTGAAATATATTGCTCAATGTCTTGAGTAAAATTAAAATACCATCGATTCATAAGCTGTTAGTTAAACAACTCATTACTCTGGAGAACTTGTAGCGTATCCAAAATAACGAAATTTCATTCAATTCAACAAAATCACTTTCTGTCTTTCTCATTATCATAATTGTTTCTATGCAAACTTTCCTTTCAATATTATATATTTCCTTTCATTATTCAAATTTATGTATTAGAACATTTCTCTTGAGCATAGAAAAAGCAACTTTTTCTTTCAGTGTATATAAACGAAATTCAAAATAATGCATTTTGCTGTTGGTAAGAAAATCTATTAAAAATATTAACTAATTAATATGTTAGAGTGAAAAAAACTATCAATCTATAAAATCCCTTTAATAGTCATTTTGTTATTAATAAAATGGAAAAGAATACTATCGTAGAGAGGCGTGATGTATTAAATAAAAGGGCGTAGAAATTCTATTCTAGAGACGCGTTTACTAACTCTAAATAGTTTACTACTGCTGTTCTCGGAGAATAAAATCCACTCTTACAGGGTAATGTTCACTTTCTGAAGTATCCCCTCAAATTTAAAAATTAAAGCGTGTAAATGTTTGCTCGGTGTAGTACCACTAATGACGATATACTACGAGACTGGGCTGAAATCAGGAGTACCGCAACTGAGATCTTGGGACCTGGTACCAGTTCTCCTTCGAGAGCAAGAGTATCCTTAGCAGGTAATGGTTAATCGAGAGTCCTTATTAGTTTATTGTATTTCTTTTCTATCAAAATGTTTAAAGCGAATTGAAAAAATCACGGGGTGTGTCCTATTTGATGGACGAAGTATTTTGAAGATAAAATACCGTTTTTAAATAGTCAATAGCATCATTTATATATGTATGCATATATCATCAGTCGTGTTTGTCAAATTTTCAGAAACTCGCGAGAGAAACGAAAACTTCGGCTCGAGCCTCCTGCTGGCCAATTCTCCGATGTCACCAAAGATTGTGAACGGCAGTTTTGCTGCCATATACGATGCGGCCGACGTCTTCAACGAGTGCATGAAGACTTTTGGCCAGCTTCGTCTGGAGGCTCGGGATAGTCCAGGTACGCGTTCTTTCATGCGAGTGTATTTTTATTGTACTATACTTTTGTCTATTTTTTTGTTCACTATATATTCAATGTTCAGAATCAGTGTTATTATGTTAATCGCAGTTTTTTCGTATTGCGCATGTCAATTCGCCCGCACTTATGTGTTCTTGCTTTTTTACATTCCGTAATAAAACGATGAAATTTTATGAATATTCTAATTTCGTTTGCTTTGTAAATAGCTGATTGCTTTAATTACAGATTTCCGATTAACTCATTAACGCAGTGTTTAATCATCCACAGCTATGCGTCGTCGGATCCGAGGAATACTCATGTCAGGAAAGCAGTTTTCACTCGATTCTCGTATGGATTTGGTTCAGGTGAGTTTGCTCGTAAATATTGATGCCGTGACTACACTGACGTTATCTTCTTAACAGCAACATTCTAGTTCATAAGCCGTAGGCACTATCGATTTAAAAAAAAATGAATAAAATCAGGTGAAATATCTGCAGGGATATGCATCCTGTGCTCGTCCATTGTCCGAGCCATGCGCAAATCTACTGCAGGTTAAAGAAGACGAAGACTTCGTCGGTAAGAGCGATTCCACTTTGAGCATCGACAAGTCGGAATCCACAATTGGTAAGGACTAACCGCAAGCTCTTCGCGTTGTCCGAGCTTGCGACCCTGCAGTACTGACATCCACCCTGCCATATGCACGCCCCGCTTGTATCTCACTCCCGACCGACACCAACTTATATCAAACCAAGCTCGATACTCATGCGACCCTAAATTCAGGAGACTCTTGCATGAGTCTGGCCAATCACTTAGGTTCTCTGGATGACGACGATGAGATAGTCAACGGGTCTAGCTGCGACAAATTCCAGCACTTTAAAGAGCCCGAGGAGGACGAGGAGGTGGAAAATGGCTTAGTAGAAGATGGCACTTTCGCGATGAGACTACCGGGCATTGGAATCGGTCTATCCAAAAGCGAGACCATTGGAGCTATCAGCAGCTCTTTCAATAGCGTTGCAGCTGATGATGGCAAATTGTCGACAGCGCGCTTGAAAAGCGAAAATCTCACGGAGAGTGCACAGTTCTGCAGAAAATGTGGGCACTACGTGAAGCAGCAATAAATGAAAATTTACGCTTCAGGCTCGTTTCCAAATTGTTTCGCGGAGTATTTTGCATTGAGTGTGTCCAAATTTTCGTCCTTGACATTTCTTGCGGTTTCTGTTTGCGAGTATTAAATGCAAAGCAACGTATATATTTTTAGAGAAGATTGAAACGAAGCAATTTTTATGGAAGCAAATGTATTCCTGTAGAAACTGATATATAATACACCTTATGGGAGTCAGTCAAAATATAAGTTTTCGAATATTACGATAATGGATAGATGTACTTCGTGTAAAATACTTCTGGTTAAATTTAAAAATTATTTACTCGTTCGTTATTTGTCTTTCGTTTGAATTGGAGCAAAAAAGGTTAATCGGTTATTAAAGATTAAAGCTACTTAGATTGTCACGAGAAAATTGTAAAAAAACCTGAGGTTTAAAACATTCCAATTCTACAGTTGTTTTTATTCGTTATAAATAGTATATGTTATGTAATAGTTAATCGAATAAATAATTATAAAAGAGGAAGTAATGAAATCTATAACAATTCCATTAAGAAATTTGAAATTAAAGATGATTATATAATTACATATTTTGTTACTAATCAATGTATTACTATTTATAAATTATGTAGATAGTTGTTAGTTATGTGTAAATGTACAACTTTAATTCAAGTGATTTTTTCCTGAAAGTGCAGATATGTCGCAAGAGAAAACAATGTAAAATAAACAAATTAAAATGAGGTAATACAACTCAGAGAAATGACTTGTTTTTTATTGTCACGTTCATTTAATTTCTGTTCAGCTTTATAATAAATGACAAACGTTTTGTTATAAGATATAAAATAATAACCTTACAATCATATTGAAGAAGAAGACTTTGTAAATATTAATTTTACTTTGATCGATGATATGATGTGACAGAATTGCTAACTTTCATAATCTTGTATATACATATATATTTTCTATATCGAATGTTTGTCCTTTAATTGTAACAAAGGCAGTTAACACTTTCGTACAATAATTCGCCTTCCATCGCATTCAAAAACAATTTATATCTTTTTTTTTTCTTATGAACTAGTGATATTTCGCTTATTAACGACTAGCGTCAAATTGGCGTCTTTCTTCTTTTTACAATCTTTACTTAGTCCAGCGACAGTGTTCACTCTTTGCATATATATATATATATAATATATTATCTTCAATATATTTCTTTCATATTATTTTCAGTGAAATCACTAATGAGGCAATCGTGAGTACAATGTTCAATATACATATATTATCTTTTATAAAAAAATGTTATGATCGCTTACAATATAATAAAATCATGTCTTCGCCAGTCTGATTTGCGTTGTTATTATGTGACAATAAAACAAATATCGATGCATGAAGAAGTCGATATGTCTAATAGTATCTACAATTTTTGTCAAAACAGAGGAAATCATATTTTGACTATTCTAAAAATATCAATTGCCTATTCGTACAACATTAATCTAATTTTTTAAGAAACGAATCTCATCATTGGTAAATTACAATATTCGTCATTCTTTCTATAACGATTTCTCACTTATAAGTGTAAATACTTGAATATCGTAAGATTAAAAAAAAATTCCATTGGAGTTTGTCTAACTAGCACCACGAGCAAATAAATACGCACCTACTTTCAGATTTGTGTGCACGATTGACAATAAAATGTTCACTGGTAATTATGTTTACATTTAATCGTTACAGTCATTAGAATTTCTGATTTGAGAATTCCAAGCGTAATTATCGATGAAAATGCTTTATATTTTTGCATTCAGTATCATCTGACCTTAAACGCACAAGCGTTACTTCAACGGAATAAAAATCAATCCAACACGATTGGAAGTTATACGATTGCATGTAGAGTTGAAAAAGGGCGGGGCAAAGTGCAATTGCAAAGAGTTTGGATTTATAAAAAAATGTTCAGTGCCTTTCAAAGGAAAGAGCTGGATAGTTAGACACTTCATTTGAATAGGTAAGGGTGTGCGATACATTTCGTTCTTTACGTAAGGTACACAATCGACACGATTTAGTATTACTAGGGCATTGTCGACTGCATAACACTCAAAAAGTCGTTTTCACCTATTCAATATTTCATATGCCTTTCCTGCCATTTTGACACTGATTGCGGGTGCAACATAGAGTATATAATATGATTAGACATCCAAAATCGAAAAGTAAAAACATGTCACTTAAGGTAATACATAATGCTTACACAATTGATAATTCGTTCGTGTATATAATATAACAATGAGAAGCTTCTTGCTGTTAGCTGTCAACTTGGAGGGATTCTGTTCTGGCGACATAACGTGTAGAAAACTTTTTGCGATAGTACCTCACATGGCACGTGGATTTTACGGCTGCGAGGCCACACAGCTTGACAATTAAAGTCTAAATCATATGAAAGCGCAAAATCGTATTACGAGAAAAAATAATTATTCATCTTATATACCATATTATATTATTCAGTAATTCGTAATCCGATTGACCTACAAAAAAACTGAGTGTAATTTTCTGCGATATGTCAAGAATCAATATAATATAGCAGTCGACGTAAAATTTAGAGTTCCAAAGTCGGTATTACATTTATGCACATTGATTCCTGAAAGAAGTAACTGTACAATTAAATATTTTACATGGAAATTGAATTAAATTACATATAAATATGTACACAAGAAGAAATGGAAATTAAGCGAGAATACATTATAAATATATAAAAAACGATGATAAAAATGTTTAAATTCATTGTAATGTAAAAACTTACATTGAATTTTTTTGAATTTCAATTAACACAGAATAATAATTTTTTCTCCTCACAAAACTATCCTGGCTAATATTACTTACGTAAATACATAAGCGTGTAAAAAATTACTATACTTTCATTACGACTTATTAATTATGCAGTTTCGATACGAAATCTCGAAGATCAATGTCATCTCGCTATTCAATACTTTTTATTGCTTCTTCCAAGCTCGATTTTTATCAGTTGTGCATCATTCATTCGTCATTCATTCGAAATTAAACATTTGCCCGTAACAGAATAGTCGAAGGCACTCATATCACACAATTTAATTTTACCCAATTAATCAAATATATTATGAATATTAAAACTAGTCAACAAATGATACGTCAAAATAATTGACTTAATTACAGATTATATCTAATCTACAATATAATCTTCGTATCATCGAAACTGCTTTATCACAAAAATGTGTACAATGTACTCAATTAATGAACAGTGATGTATATATATAAAAATCAACAATTAAATTCTTATGATACAAACAATTATATATCTTAACAACTACAGAACACAAAAAGATAATCGGCCTAATTACGAGTAAAGTAAAAAAAAAAGTAAATACATAGCAAGTGTGGCCTCACAGCCGCGCGTGCTACAATGAACAAATGACGCGACACGAGCCGCATGGCCTGCCAAGGAAACATCGCGCTGCAGCGACATTTATTTGGCAAAAGGCTCCAAGTATGGAAAGCCTTTCTGTGAGGATAAGAGCGTTTAGCTTGACCTTTCGTGGTCCCTGCACGGATGCAGAGGCCATACGGGCCCAAACTGAAGGCTCGACGAGTGCCTTAATCTTTTTTTTTTAGTTTGTCAGCAGGTTGGAAGGTAGGTTCAAGTTTTCTGTGCGAATGGCTTGTTTTCTACACAAGTAATCAGTGGCTGTGTCGTTGAATCACTTCCAAAAGATTTCAATTTGAGAATTGATTCTAATCCAGAAAGTTGTTTTTTATCTACTGGATTACGTGTTGAAAGTAAACAAGCCACAGTATCTGGATAAACTACTTGAAATAAGTTCAATAATGTACATTTCTACTTCATGCCAACATGCTGCCGAGTTATAGACGTAAGTTTACGTAATAAAACGAAGACAGAAATAACTGGAAAATACGGGTTTCGATCGTGAAAAAGTTACTGATGTACAATAATTATTCCTTCGGACCATTCTATCGGAAAACAGAGATTAATGAAAAAATGAGAAGAAACACATTTCAAAGAATAAACTGGTGGCCAGCACCGGCATGCAACATAACGACAATATTCTCTACTGTGAATAATCGAACGGAACAACCGATACTCACTTTTAAAAATAATTCACTATCTACCGGAATTGTGTTACAGCGCGATTGTGATATACTACATCAGCATCTCATTCGCACAGTCGAAGACACTTCGATCGTAGATTTTAAACTTAACCATGTGATCGGCGTCTTTGATCTCTTGTTAAAATACCCTATAAAGTTCACATTATGCTCTCTGACTTATTGTCCACGTTTTCTAGGTACTTGCATATAATAAGTGAGATTGTTCGATATTATCAGCGACATGTACCGAGTTATTCCTAAAAGGAACTCGATGACTGCAATAGATCAGTTGATCAGTTGATCGAAGTGCCTCTCTATTACGATGCTGTAATTGGAAGAAGAAAAAGATACGCTCGGTCGGTACTTAGTTTTGGTTAATTTTAGTAGGCATGCCGTCGTTAAGATCATGCCGCGTAAAAAATGCTTTTCAAGCTTATTAGTACTACTCGACTGCTTTATAATGCAGTATTTTAATCGTCGTATGTTTGTGTGTCTGTATTCTCTAATTTTTAAAATGTGTTTGTTAAAAAAATGCGATAATTACGTCAGAATATTGGCTTCTGTCCTAGTTAAAGCTTATCTATATATCATAAACAGTAAACACTTGTAAGAAAATCAACGTATAATATGCCTAGCAAGCATTACTTGTACTTGCTTCATATGTAAAACGAAATCGGCCTTAGCTTGAAAGCAATGAATTTTGGACGAGTAAATGTGATTTCAATGTCTGTTTCTTGAATTAGTCGAAAGATAACATAGCTCTCAAGGATACTTCATCGATTTCAAACTATTGGTTTTTTAATAGTAAGCAAGAAAAAATTGTTATCGCCAGCAATCCAAGCGCGCTTCAATTATTCGATCAAGATGTTCAAATTGGAAGAGCTATTGGATTGCCGAGTTTCAATTCAACGTCAACTCTACAGATTATTATGAAAAAATAAGACAAATGAGAGTCACATCGAGATGGAGAATCGGATACGCATTTGACCGAATTTCGGAAGACCATACGATGAATAGATTAAATATCACAAACTACAGTTCAAGTCTTTTGTTGTCGTTTTGAAATTACCATCTCGATCATCCTCGCATTCGATGTAACAAAATTATCGCATAGTAGTTGATGTTGTTGTAACGGTTAAAATTCACAATGAAAGAGTAGCTGTTGTTCTAGTGAAGGAGTATGAGTTTAAAGAGAGATAGAGAGTTTAGGTGAGAGAACGATGTTTATCACAGCGAGCTACAAAGCAAGCCGGGGTTACGAAGGACGGAATCGAGAGCGAGAATCGCCGCTAGGGCTAAGGGAAGAAAAGGATTGGCAAATAGGGACGAGGATACACGATTGCACATATCTTCCTCACAGAAGCACATGTGACCAGTGCCGGTACTTTCCATCATGCACACGTGGTCCACCATGAATAAGTTTATCTGCAGTTGCGACGTGCACGTTCTCCGGACGCTCTCGTAGGCTGTGAAAATCAATACAACAGATTTGCCGTTACAACGTGACGTCGACATGTCGATTGCCTTTTTTTCTATTTCTGTTTCTTTACTTTGGTTCACGCATATTCTCGAGTTTCTCATTTACTAGATGTCGATGTTGGCTGCTTTTTTATTTCGCTTGGTAAGTAAATGCCATTCGTGCGTTGAGCAATGCTATTAGTGTTCAATTGTATGAAGTATTTTGAAAAGTGGATTAGCACGACGATCTGTATCACAGTTAAAATAGAATCATTGTATAGTTAGTTGTAGAGGAAGATGAAGACGAGAAATAAAAATGAAGAAGTTAAATACGAGATATTAAAATGCTAGAGTTTGTATCGTTAAAGAGAAAGACGCCTTTAAGTTGATGGTTTATAAAATTGGTATTTAAAATATGTTCAATAATGCAGTTATAATTTACGCTTTTTTAACATTCGAACGTATTCTTACATATGGTTGAAGAGGTCTATGGTTCTTCTCTAAGCCTATTTGGCGGCTAATTACACAATGAAATATAAGTTTCACTATCCATGAGATTCAATTAAATTAATGGATGGATTGAGCTCACAATAAAGCTCTTAAATAGTCTCCTTTCGATATGAACACAGAGATTTCTAATTGAATAAACTGAACGTGAATAATTTAACATACTTCATAAAGCTAAGTTAGAAAAGTCCTAGCCCATACGTAATAATAAGTCTAAATTATCATTAAGATTATTTTAAATTCTAATTATTTTTATAATCATCATTTTAAAGGTGCCTTCTCCTCTCAATACCTAAGTAACAAATATCTTTAATTTGAACTGCTACATGGAAAATAAACGATTTCACATTTTATCCGTATAAAACACGAATGGCATTCCACCCAAGTTGAAAATCAATTTATAAGCAAATATGTTAACGACCTTGTCTCCTTTGATTGGTTTGTTCAATGTTCAATTGAATTGACCGCATCGTTGTAACTTACGTGATTTAGCGTTTCGAACCATTTTTACGCAGCATCCGTTGCAAGTCATGAGTGGCGGTTGATCTCTTGGAAGAGCTGTATAATTGAACGGATCTTTGCATCTTAAATCCGTCCAGGAGTCACATTCGTAGCAATAAACAGATCTCGCTGGTAAAATGCATGGAAAATTGTATTATTAAGTGTCACTAATAATATTTTAATTGCAAGTGGGCTTTAAAATTAAACTGTGCCATTTACGCTGCTTGCTCAAAGGCCGTGTGTCGTTGGTTGTAAGAAAGACTGCGAAGCACATTCAAACGATTAAGCAATTTTAATGCGATCGAGAGTCTATTCATAAGCTCAACGCTTCTATCTGATCAAAGTACTTAGAAATTCAAAATTCGACGCTACAATAGGCTAGAATGAAATTAAAACCCAGCTAAATTGCCAGTAAGATAATATTTTGATTTAATACAGTGAAATAAAGTTCGAAACTGTGAAGCAATTTTGTAACGAGAGCCTTTTGATTGTGGATACACGTTTTTATCATGCACTGTTCATAAAACATTATCTTTATTCTGCTTTAACATAAGATTGAATGTAAATCAGCAAAGAGCATGCGAAAAATATTTTATAGCCCTTATTGAAGAACGTCGATGAAACGATTTCTTATACTCACTCTGACATTCAGCGTAACAGACGCTGATTATTGAAGCGACCACCGTTATCACTGGAAAAATGGGGTGTTACTTTCAGCGATTATGATTGTTCTAAAATCTACTGTGATCGATATTCAATTGCAAATTCTATAGCTAATTCGCTAACTACTGTCTGATATGGACACTTACCATTATGGTATGTCATTATAAATAATTGCTTTATTTAACAATGGTACGTTATTTATAACACAAATGAAAACTAAATACTATGAACAGAAAAAATAAGAATATTGATGATTAATGTTAATTATTTGCTACAAACTATCAAGAACAATCAAGTATAGGAGAACTGTAGAGGAATATTTGAAAAATTACAATTGTACAATTGAATTGAAAGTATAGTATTCGATTTATAGTCTTTTAAAATCGTGCTTACGCAGATAAACACTAAACGAGAAATCGGCGCACCCGAGACTGAGTATACAAAGTCAAAATATAGATGTAAATCATTACTCACCCGCAGTGAGATTGTGCCGCGCCATTGTGTCTCACTCTATTTTCTGCTTAGATGGGATCTCACCTTCGCAAAATGACCAAACTCATGATAAATCGGTGGCTAATCTGTGTAGTCTTTGCATTATCTACTCGAAAAAAAATATAAAATCTAATTATTTCAGACACAACGAAGGTAAGGTAAGCTTTTCGATGAAATTTTTTAATAAATGATTAATCGACTATTAGTTTATTAAAGTGTTAAATATTACTCAATCTATAATTACTTATGTATTTGTGAATGTATAAATATGTGCGTACTGTTTTAAATGATGAGCAGTACTTACTACATTGCATTAAATTATTTTTAAGTAAAAAAAAACTATCTAATTATAAGCATCAATTGATAATTCCCGTTAATATTTGTAAATGTGATTTATACAAGTGAAAAACATGCATTACTAGTAGAATTAAAGTATCAAAAGACTGAAGAGAGTGGCGTGGTTTACTTGCCCTTTTATACCTGCTTACGGATTACAATTGAATTAACCACGTTATTTAATAAAACAAACTTCAAAGCAACGCACTTTTTTTCTGTCAATGTCAAATAAAGGAGTGGCATTTTAGTTCAAGTATATTCTGATAGTTTAAGTAATTACCTTTTTAAACCTGCAGATGCCGTTGAATGAAATCTGTGCTCATTTAGTTGAATACATTTCTCAATTCATAAAATGTACAATGTATTATGAACTTATGATTGTTTATGGCACTTGCTTTTTTAGCTCTATACTGTTGCACAATTTATTTGTTTCCTGTACACAAGAACATATGTATTATTATGAAAGTAAACATTTCAATAAATTTCAAGTGCGTGTCGTAAACTGTGTTCAAATAAAATGTAAGTTTTGTTTCTACAGCTAACAACGTATTTTGAACATCTTTGAAAGTGCAGTCATTCACGCCCTTGTCTATCGAAAAATTGCAATGAAGAAAAAGACTTAAAAATGTATTAAAATTAATGAAAATGAGCGCGAAAAATGTCTTTTGGTTGTGGATATTTCTAAAAAATGTATCACCGAGGTGTTGAAAAATCTATATTAAAACATGTGCGTGTGTATGTTACACCAACACGAAGTCGCGCTCAACTATTATATGCCAACTATGTCGTAACATCTAAAACCTTGATTTTCGTTGTTTAAATGAAAATTTGAAATACGGATTATTCTAAAATAAACGCGACCTTCTCAATAAAATTTACCAATCAAGAATCTCTGAAGTTCACTTAATTATTTGAATCACTACCCAAAGAATTACACCCAAAATGCTATTTTTAATAATTCTAAAATAAAAGAAATTCAAATAACGACATAAAATAAATCGCAAGAGAATTAGCATACCTGGTTTTCAAGCTGCCATTGCGCCAAACTGAGAGTCAAGGTGTGCGTGTATATAGGCCAAAACGAGATGAATCTCCCTCTCTATTGTGAAGAATGAAAAAAAGAGTAACTATGAATGAAAAAATGTACAGTTCGTCGATGGGACTGAAAAGGCGAAGCACTACGTACGCGACAGGAAGAAAAAAGGAACGTTAAGGTTAAATATTCGTCTTTTGAATACTCGTCAAGAGAGATGGGCGACCAGCGCGATCTCGCCTCAGACGAGTCCACCCGTGAAGTGCAGCAGAACCACCAGCAAGAAACACACCTGCGTACACGCGGATGCCTTTATACAGCGGGAATCTCTGCGTAAAGCGCCACCGCCGCTATTCTCCCAGCGTCTGGGATCAATATACGGGTTGACTGCAGCGTCGCGGCGCCCATTCGCATCGTACACCCGCCCGCGCGCGCGCGCGCGATGCGGTTCTATAGCACGTGGGCGACATGCGCGCCAGGCCGTTGCACCAAATGTCAGTCAGGGATGTGTAATCTATAAAAGAAGGGGATGGTCTATGTAATAAAGTCTTTAAGTACACCAAGCGCACGCTACTTCCGGCTGATAGCTTTTACGAGTTGCGACCATTGATGAATCTTTCATATGGGTTACTGCTTGAAATGTAGGTCAGAAATTTTAAACGACGAGAGGATAAATATTTTTCGAGACTTGTAAATAATTCTTCGAAAAATAAATCTATTGTGCGATGACACGTTCATATGCACGTTTTATGCGTGTTTTGTAAGATTTGTACGAGCATAGTGGTTTTAGCAAATCTCAATAAAGATTGGGATTCGATATATGCTACTGCAATTATTTTTCACTGTCGTTGATGTTTAACAGTTCAATGAAAATTGTAAGTCATCTCGACACAATCACATTTTATGATATTTTCAGTGAAATCTTTGAAAATGAAGAATTTGCTAAAATATTTACTATGCGATATATAACGATACTAATAATATAACTGTGTAAGAATAATCAGCAAATTCACTGGAATATGTAACTTTTAGTAGTGGCGATAAAACGTAAATACTTAATTTATTAATTTAAACTATTTATTTTTACCGGTGAAATAAAACACACTGTTGTTTGAAAGCTTGGAGTTCTAATCATTATTTGGATGAAATGGAGTATTGTTAGATCGTCAATTACTTAGATGAAGGCTTATGACGCGCTTATTAATTTTCAATTTGTTCGTGACTTTAATAACAGTCAAACATGTTAATCCTGACATCATACGCATATCGGAAGTTTTATCGCAGTTTCTCCGCATTGGCACTTCAAGTCTGACGTTTTTCTTCTCTCCAGATTTAATTGTTAATCTAGAAAGTAAGCAAGATAAGTAGACTTAATTTAGAAAATAAGTAAGACCATTCTAATATGCATAAGTTCCTCGTCATTATAAATTCCATTTTTAATTATAATAATTTTTCTTTTTAATATTCTAGCGAATACTCTACATGTGTCTTTCTGGCTCTGCGCTTTATACTTGAAATTTGTGTGTTAACAAAATTTCGATTAATTTACTTACTAACTTAGAATTCATTTATTGTCGATATAGCGATGAATCCGATCAGCATTTCTGGCCTTTGCCTACTATGGATAACGTTACTCATTGGTTTAAATTCGGCTACAAAATTACATACGAAACGAGTTATGCACTTCAGCGATGACATTGATGGTAATTTACTTTCGCTACTTAGTAGAAGAAACAACTGGTTGATAATTAACTAAAACGTATGAATTCAGTTCTAATGAATCATCGTTCACTTCTCACCTATACTTAATAGATTTTAGACCAGTACGCAGATCACTAGATTTGTCACCAAAGCCCTCAAAGGAAGATGAACCAGTGCCCAAATCAGGTGAATCGTCACCACCCGAAAAAGAACACAAAGATATGCAGAACTCGTTATCATCTCGTGCACATAAAGGTGGTGAGATTAAACAAATTTGTTTATCATTCTTTACGCACCGACATAGTTAAAGCTGAAAATTTTAAAGGTTTCAGAAGGTCCACGATTCGAAACATCAACACCAACTTTATAACTTCGAAGAATCGTGAGCAAACATAGAGATTGCAATAATGTACCATTTTTTGGGAAGATAAATACTTTAATTAAAAAAAACTCTTTCAGCTTGGAAACAATTTCAGCAATTTAAAGATAATTTTTTCAGGCCGATCAAACCGAGTCCAATGTTTTCAGGCTGGATGAATTCGATGCAGCCACTTTCATTTGATGCAAAAAAAGTACGGCAGGTTAAAGGAGACGGTCACGTTACGCCTGCGGTCCATGAACTTAAAAAATTAATTGAATCAGGTGCATTGTCTGGTAAGAATTCAACAAGTTGGTCCTACAGTGATGGTAGCACAACTATTACTATCAATTATCATCCACATTAAAGCACGATTTTAAAAATAAAATGAAATAGCAGTGTAGTGAGATTAATTATATATTTATATTATATATAATACAATATGTATAGATTAATTATATAATTATATATTTATATTGACTACCTATATGTGGTTTATAGTTATTGTTAAATTACTGTGTAGTCGCGATAAGCATTTAGAATTAAGGTGATTCAATTGGATATGTATTCCCAAACGTCTTCTGTACTCGTAAAGCTAATGTTATATGAAATAAATTTGTATTATATGTTAAAACATCTTATTAGTTATTTTGTATGCGACTGAAATTGAAATGTCCCATTGTGGTCGGCAAAAAAAGTTGCAGAATTACAAGTTTGTCCTTATTCGCTTAATTAATAATCAATTTGTAAAAGGTTGTCGTTAACTTGTTGATTTTTTAAAGTACGGATAGAACAACGGGAAATGTTCAATAACATATTGAAAGGAATCAAGTAAATGTGGCTGTACAATCAAAATCGATCGTTTATAAATAAATAAAAAACGAACAAATTTTAGCACGTAACATTCATTAGTCTATAAAATGTTTAGATTTATGATTTAAAACTATACACATATTTTCTAATAATAGAACGTATAACAGAAACAAAAACTATCGCGATGATAGGTTTGAGGATTGATTTAGTATATTGCCAACAATTGACAATCGTCAATTTTCGAGACACTGGCTAAGGAACAAGCATGTTTTCAATATTATTATTTTCAGAAGACATTGATAAACGTACTCGATAGTTTTAAATGCAATTTTATAGTTATTTATTATCTTAGTCATTCTTGATTTTAATTACGTTCGTCACAAGCAGAAAAAAGAGATAAGGTTAAAAATATCAGCATTTGAAATATACAAAAGGAGAATCTTGCAGTGCTCGTTAATTAAAAAAGAATAATTTAATCGAACGATGCTTCAATGTCATAGTATCTAGAATTTGGTTGAATTTATATAAGCAATAGAGAAAATAATCTCGAAACGCGCATCTTGAACGAATTGGGCGAAAAAAGAATATTTACGTATTTGCTAGCACTGCGTGAAATAAAAAACTTTGATGCGTTTGTATTATTACGGATAGCTCTCGACCTCGAAGTCATGTGTGTAAGGCTTCAACGTACGTACATATATCTATATACACAATGTATAATACAAACCCGCTCTTCCAATCTCATTACAACATTTACGCTGTCGTACAGAGGGGGAAACACAAATACTCTGTAGCTATCGAGCGTTGCCGCTGAGATGCACTCGGCAGTCTATCGTCGTACCATCGACTAGCCGGTCGACAGTTCAGTCTAATTCGGTACTTATCTGCATTCTTGCTTTCCTTACTTTACTAGATAACGATTATTATTAATATATCTTCGGCCATTGTTTAACGTCGGATTTTTATTGCCAGTCCTCGGAGTGAATCTCGTTTCGTCATACGACTGTTGCTTTTATTGCTGTACTTAGATTATGAAACACTTTGTTCAAAGCCCAATTATCGAAGAATATATATATATATGTCTAAGGATACTGCTCGAGCGGAAATTCAAATCAGCCGACTTCGTTAAGATTTATCGAGATTCTTGTTCGACAACTCCTTGGCTCTTGTATTTCGGAGCTCAGTTTTAAAGGTTAGGTTTGCTTATGTTGTGATTGAGTATATGTAGGGCACAGTGTACGAGTGAAGGCAAGGCAATTTCACTTGCGCGATTTTTATTTTCAATGGACCGGTATTAATCGAATTTCACTCAAATCATAGAATGATTCGTAGTTCATTTTCAAGTTCATTTTCGGACCTATTCAATATTTTAGGAGTCGGATTTTTTTAATACTCCGCGAGTGTGCGCACGATTCGCGTTTCGTCAACAGGTGCATAAAAAATACCTTCGTAAACATCTCGAAACTCCAAACAAGTTTATCATTATTGGAAGTAGTTTTAATTATTTTTTTATATCGCGATACATACCTCTTTGATTCCGAAGCGTTTCCTCGCCGATAAAAGTAAAATCAATAAGATAAGGATAAATAGAGATTTATTTACAATAACTTTATTTATAGGCTAGGAATACAAACGATACTGATATATTAAGTATTTCTTAACGGGAATTCAAATATATTGTATGAAACATGAGTACGTTAATGAGGCGGGCATTTCGCGCAGCGATACAATTCGAAGCCACGTACACTAAGACAATTAAGTCACAATCAAGATTTTTATCCAATGCCGTCCAGATCAACTTCGTTGAGGGAACGAATGGCGAGAAGATTATTCGGTCACCTTACGGTCAAGTCTCATACCCCGAAATGAGGATATCAGACTACGTATGGCAGACTCTACAAGATTACTCTAATCTGATTGCTCTGGTGAGTAAGCAATAAAAACATATTTTTTACTGCATACCTTCTGTTTTGTGAAAAAATGCATTTCAATAGAGCACGTCATATACCAACGTCAAATATTTGCAAGGCAGATGTTTCAAAAATATTTCAAATGAATTCGGATAATTAGAACATCCGCAAAATTGTCTAGCATATATCATTTTTGCATTAGTCAAATGCAAAAATTAGACATTTTATGCAATGATCAGCAGATGTTAATCCACTGATGAATATTCGTACTTTGTTTGTCATAACAAAGCGTGAACTCTTTCGATAAACAACATTATCGATGTGCATAGAATCGTATACAATTGATCTTTTGAAAATGAAATTGGTTGGTTGATTATTAAATAAATAAAAATATTTTAAATGACAATTTTATTTATTCAATAGGAGAATAAATAAATGAAATTTGAAATAGAAAATCTAGAAATGTTATTTATGCGTTTAATGCAAATAGGAATGTGGACTAACGGGAAGAAAATATACGTACGCTCAGCTTCGCGATTACTCGAATTACGTGGCAAGAAGTTTGCTTGACTTAGGCGTGAAACCAGGCGAAGTGATCGCTCTCGTGCTCCCGAACTTGCCGGAAACAGCTATCGCTTTCATGGGATGTTTAGAGGCTGGCATCATTGTAACCACGGTTAATCCCATTTACACTGTTGGTACGTACGAAATTTAATTGCAATTACACTGTATACACTAAAATGTTAATCAATAGAAGTTTCACGTGTAACAATGATTTGTCGGTCTAAATAGACTGCAACAAACAAACATAATGCTTGCCATGGCCTCGATCAATTTTTGGTCACAATGATCACCAGAATTCTGAAAACGCATCTTGTTTTACAGATGAAGTTGCTCGACAATTGACTTCGTCAAATACTAAGGCAGTTATAACTGCAGCAGAAATATCGTCAACCGTAATAACGGCAGTAAAGAAAAGTATACCCGAGGCCAAAGTCATCGTCATCGATGATTATGTAAAATCCATTCCTAGCGGTGTTATTCCATTCGAGGTGAATACCAAAAACATTTCATTAAATATAAAGTCTTGAACAGACGTTCTACTTATTTTGGTTCTTTGGTCGAAATTTCTTATTCTATTAACTGTCGTGTACGCATTCAAGCAATTTTATTCCTGTGTCATAGAGCGATTACGATTATTTATTTGCGGTAATCTATATTGAGTGGAAAAGTTGCGACTACGCCAATGTTAAACTAAATATTTGATTGCTTATCTCTAACATTATTAAATTGCATTTATGAACTACTTAACTACATGTCCATACAGGACCTAATTACTAAAGGGAAAACTCTGGCTCCATTGCCTATGAATCAATGGTCAGTTGACGATGTTGCGATTTTGCCTTATTCAAGCGGCACAACTGGTCTCCCTAAGGGTGTCCAGTTGACGCACCGAAATATCATCGCAAATGTGGAAATGATGAAACAAACCGCTGATGAAGAGTTACTTATGCGATGCAATGGTAATAACTTTCTTCTATATTCATTACACTTTTTAGACAAACTGAATATTTCTTTATTGTAAACTTAAGGCATAAAAAAATAAAAATAACCGATGGTAGAATAATAATTCTATAGTAAATAGGGTTAAGGAGGATAGCTAGAGTTAAATGCCGCAATTACGGCAGAATGAATGTTATAAACTAGGTAACTATGAGAGTACAATGATCGTGTATTACATATTTTCTTAAAGTATAAAAGATCATAGTTACTAAGGTTAAGATTTATTTTGTCTCAAATCAATGAATGATTTTCTGCTTATTACATTATTTACAAATAATAATAGTCTTTTATTTTTTCGTAATATCTCTCGCTACAATTTTGTATTTAACGACTTTCTCTTATGGACATTTTTTCATTCAAGAAAAATAATTTATTTTTAATTTATCACAATATTATAGGTATTAAAAGAAAAGGAAAAATTCTTTAAAGCAATTTTCAAAATTAGCTCCCTTTTCTTCTTTTTCAGGTATTAATCAAGATATTATTCCATTTATATTACCCATGTATCATATATATGGATTGACGTTAATCATGATCGCAAGACTAGCTATCGGTGCTAAACTTATCACTTTACCAAAATTTACACCTGAATCGTTCATTAAAGTTTTAGAGGAACATCGGGTAAATTTATTAGTAAAAAATAATGAAATAGTTAAACAAATTCTGTATTAATGGCAGTTTAACATTTATTACGATAGGTATCAACGTTGATGGTAGTACCACCTATTATCATATTTTTGTCTGCCTCAAAAAGTATTAAAAAAAAGCACCTTGAGAATCTTAGAGCCATTACTAGTGGCGCAGCTCCCCTTTCTAAGACTGATGTTGACAAATTTTATGATAAATTCGGTATAGATCGAACAAATACACGTTTTTCTCAAGGTAATTTTATCAGACTTTCTTATCTATCTAGCTTAAAATTATACATTACGATAAAATGTACGATTAAATTTTTGTTTATTTTAGGCTACGGCTTGACGGAATCATCTCCATTGGCGCTTTTAGAAAAATCCGGTGAAAAATTTTCGAGTATTGGAAAGCCAGTTTGTGGTACTGAGGTACGTTTAGTAGATCCGATAACTAAAAAGGATATAAATACATTTGGGCAAACAGGCGAATTGTGCATTCGTGGACCGCAAGTAATGAAAGGATATCTAAATAATCGGAAGGCAACAGATGAGACAATTATTGATGGTTGGTTATTCACTGGTGATATTGCCTATTACGACGAAGATTTAGATTTCTACGTTACCGACAGACTGAAAGAGCTCATCAAAGTTAAAGGTTTCCAAGTAAGCAACACGAGATCTTCCTTATCAACAGATGTAACAGTAACAACATATTTCTTAATTTATTTGATCGTCTTAAGGTCGCTCCGGCTGAGCTCGAAGCTCTTATACGAACTCATCCGAATGTCGAAGAAGCAGGCGTTATTGGAATACCAGATGCAAGATCTGGGGAAATTCCCAAAGCTTTTGTTGTATTAAAGAAGAAAGGAGAAACCAATGCTCAGGAGATTCAGAACTTTATTAAAGGCAAAGTTTCCGAATTTAAGGAACTTAGAGGCAAGTACAATCAAATTTGTAATTTTCTGTCTACGTTTTTCCAACTTAATTAGTAATTCAGTCTGTTAAATTATAGGAGGAGTTACATTTTTGGATGTTCTGCCGAAGAATCCATCTGGAAAAATTTTACGCGCTAAATTAAAACAAGACTATTGTTAGCAACATTGCGGTAAATGGTCTAATTTAATATTATTGATTTAAAATTTTTTTTAATAGCCAGTATAATATGCAAAACGAATTTGCAATGGGCACAATTATATTACATATAAGAATTTGTACAGAAATATTTTTGGTATTTTTACACGACTTAGTAACGTTATTAAATGTCAGGTTACAAAGGTTTTTATAAGAATTGTTATATATAAATGCACTACTATAAAATACGTACAAGCAGTATAAACAATCTTTTTTTAGAGGATGTACGCTGTACATTTTTCAATTGCAATTGCACAAACCACAGATGTAATAATATCGCTATGCGATAAAAGTACTATATTTTAACGAAATGAGTATCAATTGACTGTAAATATTGTTCTATAATACTATTTTTTATATTTATATTAATGTATTTACTGTCCCATTTTATAAGATTCGTTGTTCTATATTATCATCATAATGCTATGATACTTATTGTTTTATGAGAATATATGAAAACGTAGTTACAAAAACCAATAGCCATTTTTGTACAACGATATATCATTGTCAAAAAATGTGATCCAAATGTTTAAATATATATATATATATATATGTATTTATTATATTGCATTTATGTTTGTATAATATAAAAAATTTGAACAAAAAAATTCCGTCCACGTGCGAAGAATTATTAAATTTTCCTCTCGTTACAATCCACACAAGAAGCATCAAACTAGCTTCTTTCAAAATTTGACATTGCGACTTACTCTTGGATTTAAATACATTCGTTTGACCAATCTACGACGTATTCTTCTGACGCTACTATATAGCAGTGCAGTTTCGTCGTCGGCGCCAAGTTGACGCGACGTTATAATACTGGCGCCCCTGTTTTCGTGCTGCCGAAAATTCGAGCCCGGAAAAAATCTCTACTTACATTTTCACGTATATGTGTATATGCGCAGACAGACAGCCAGACACACCCACAGGCGTACACAAATTTATATTTCAAGGACGAGAAAGAAGACGAGTTTTCCCTTCTTTTGCTATTTGCACTGTTCTCAGCGGGGAGAATGTATTAGGAATATCGTTGAATAAAATTATCGAGTCGCCTCCTGGCGCTTTCAATTTTTCAACTTTGAAAAAGTGCAAAATGTGAAAACCTTGTACGTCCATCTAACTTAAATATGCTCGGAGCGGATAGGATCG
Source organism: Apocrypta bakeri (assembly GCA_018906985.1). Taxonomy (NCBI): domain Eukaryota; kingdom Metazoa; phylum Arthropoda; class Insecta; order Hymenoptera; family Pteromalidae; genus Apocrypta; species Apocrypta bakeri. Next base: position 826,982 of record JACCIA010000016.1, on the reverse strand, counting down.
ATTTTAAGAGTTTTTCAGCTTTAGAAAGAATCAATAAAACAAACGGTATAGATTTTTCTCAAATACGCAGCGTAAACAAGTAATAAAACACTTTAGTTTTACTTAATTTCCCTATATACAGTATCATAAATTCAGTATAATTATTGGGGTATGTAATAAAGCTTTAACAAATTTTAACTAGTTATACTAATTGCATACTGTGTATACTTAATACGGAAGTTGTAGATCGTTATACCTTTAATTTGAGCTTTGTTTTCCATCTATAACTCACTTCGATGACTACTTATAGTAGTTTGTTGAAAGCTCAAATTAAAGCTTTAACTATTCGCACTTTCATTATTAAATATATACAGAATGCAATTAGTATAACCAATTAAAATTTCTATTTTTAGGTAACCTCGTTTAAAGGTCATTTGCCCATTCAACTAACACGTAAAAAATCTAAATAAAAAAGATCGCGTTCGAAACCGCTCGTATCAAAGAAACAAACTAAAAATTACATTTACAATACCTACATTAGAAATAGTATTTGGTATAAATATGTGAAAAATATTACTTTCAAATAATATTAATATTTGACACAACTGTTCGACGAAAAATCTTGAATTTGTTCACAATGATGTATGCGCAAACAAAACTACCTAAGAAATATATTGGAAAAAGTCGCTTGATGCGTCTGACCCGGATTATTTCAAATTTATTTTTCCCGCCGGGCGATAGATTTTACTTAAATGAGAACTGCGCGCGGCCACGAAATCGATTATTCGTTATTGGAAGTTTCAGTAACAGGAAGTTTATTGTCAGCGTGACTTGTTTGAAATGTTGCATCAGTTGTAGTAATACAGTTTATTTCTAAATGCAGGTTATTTACATGATTTCAAACTTGCCACTTTATTCTACGGACTTAATTAATGGACTTCACTTATTCACAGAGGATCTTCACAATTTGTATTTTATAACACGTTTACTGAACCCTAGTCCATATGGTTAATAAAGAAATAGTTGTGCGAAAATACTCAAATTCGGTTTACTTTTTATTTTAAATGCGATATTTCAAAATTTTCAGCAAAATTTCGTATATCCTACGCAAATATGTAGTTTCGTACACTAACTTTAGCCATTTGGCGTACAATTCGTCAGGATTCGATTAAAAGTCTATTTACTAAACCGTCGCTCGCAGTGTGTACTGCATATGATCGTTTCTGCGTTTATTTCGTCGACGAGAAATAATTAAAAAGTTCAAAAACAGTGGCATCTAAAATCTCATCACGTTTTGTGAATCAAAGCTTCTCGCATTTAACTTATCATCTAAAATCCTGAAATAAAAAATCTCGGACTTAAATCGTGTGGCTTTGTGCGTAACGCCAACTTCTTATTATATCTGGAAAAGTGACAGAGTGCACTCGGTGAACGGAAAAAAGGAGACAAAAATAAAAGAAACGCCGCCAATTTATTGTCATATTGACTAAACTTTATTAATATTATTAGCCATGCAAATGAATTAAGCATTTCTCTATGCGGAACAAACATTAAATTTGAAACACATCTTTTCATACATTTTCGTGAAGTTTGATTAAAATTATTTATTTGGCTACATTTAAAAGAAAATATATAGATGTTACTGATAATATGAAAAAATACTTGCATTTCAGTTTTTATTCAGTTTTACACGCATATCTTTGCTGAACTTTGAATGCCACATTAGAAAGTTAAACTATTTATCTACAATTATAATTTAATAACATCTAGTAGAAGTTGATATAATCACTCTGTGATGATGTATGTTTTTTTTAATTTCTCGTTTTGATTCAAACATGAACTAATGTTATTTCTATGTCATTTTGAATTTTCGAGTTGAAATTTCATCGTATGAATTATTATGGTGTTAATAATTTAATTTAAAAAAACGAAATGATGCTTTTTTCATTGTAATACTCATTGATTATAAAAATAAATAAAAGATTATTAAACAATACAAAATGATATTGAAATAACGTCACTTGATCTATAGCGTTACGTCAAAACCAAAATTTTAAATCTATCGTATTTATACGCAAGATAAAACAGCAACTTCATCAAATAATTAAATGTAGTACTAAAATGATAGCTATAGCACAAACTATGAAATAATTGAAAAATAAATATATATATATATATATATTTAATGTTTCGTGTTATTAGATTCAAATAGTAACAATAGTAACAAATTTCACCGTAAATGGTCTATTACTTGTTGCACCCATCCACGCGACTCGCTTGCACTCGAAACCGAGCGCCTATCGATCGGCAACCCGCCTAACGAACAGGCGTCAGTACTGATAATGGCCGCGCATAGCGCTGCTGTTTCAAAGTTACAATTTTGAGTCTCAAGTTGAGATTCTCACCCGACCCACGTATGATATCTCCTACTATTGTCAAGCAGAATTCAGGACTTGCAGCCGTACAATGACATGAGTCCCCAAAGGTATATTGCCATTCCCAGGTTTGAACCAGCAGAATTCGGTTGCTGAACTACTTACTGGGTTACTGGCTGCAAAGCTTCTACGAAACCTACGCAATCGGAATTTATATTTCTGGAGGAAGTTCCAGATACTATTTATACTTACCTTCCATTTCACGGAGTGTGGCGTTGGCGCGTTCAGTCCCTTCGTGATACTATTATACTCTACTCTCCAATGTGTCCTGGTCTATAGCGAAATCTAAATTCATAATGTTGTTACTTGCTTGAGCATAACGGAACGGAGTGGTTCAAATCCTATAAAATTCGGATTTGTCACAGCAGGTATTAACTCATCAGGTAATGGTGTCCAATCGGCATTGTTCTCGACTTGTGCTTCAAAACGCCTTCTAGTTGTGATCGGGGATGGATAATATTCGTACACATTGTGCACCTCAGAAGTTACAGCGCCGAATGTTCTCGAAGTTTCGTCATCAGCGCCAAAGGGAATTGCACAGGGTGGAGTGTTTATCCTAACCCTGTCATCTTGCTGTGTGTGCATTGCTGCCGCGTGTGCAATGAATTCTGCGACAGATCCGGGTACAAGCATACCGTTAAAATACGGTGGCACCTCTTCATATTTTTTTGTTCAAACCTAACTTATTGATCATCTGGTCGGTGTCTATCTAAGCCGCTATCAAGGCTGTGGTACAACCTGCCTTTGCAGATTCGGTTCTGTAGTCTTTATATCCCCATAGGTAAACTGAACTTTGCACTATTCTGCCTTCTTATTGTTCCTTTGTCCACGCTTGCCTGATCCCTGGAACTCGAAGGTTCTGTCTTCGACAAGGTATGCTTGATAACACGCATCCGGACCACTTTTTTCCAGAATCTTGTTCTGTATGTGAGCGTTCATTTTCTCTGCATCCCGTCCTGGACTTCCACGGATTCGATGCTCAGCAGGAGCAACTGACATTAGAATAGTTGTTATTTCAAAAACGACCTTTAACGAACAGGTGTTCTGATGATAACTACTGCCACCATTGAGGTTATAAATTCGGCCGCCAGTTGGTAGGTGGTGGCGCGCAGAAAAGAGCAACCCATCATCAGATTGGCGCTTGAATGTTATATAGGGCCTCATCGATAATCGATCAATCACTCCCTTCTGCGTAACTATTTTGCAAGGATGCAGACCTGAAATTCTCAAGACCTAATAAACTCTTTTTTTTGTTACAATTGAATTTCAAACGTTAGAGTCATTTCTTCTATTCTTAAAACATTTCATCCTTCATTTTTCCATATTCTAAAATTCAATCTTATTGATTGAGGATATGATATAGGTATCAGGGGGCCGAGACAACGCTGAAAGTAGAACTTGAGTTAATTCACGTCTGCCTCAACCAAGTCCCCCGTAGGGAGATATTCTCCCGTCGACGAAACGTCACTCTTGAGGCCGAGCTCGCCAGGGTCGAGAGAACAGCAGCAGCGGCATCACCTCTACCGACAGCAACACCATCGCCGACGGCAGCTTAGTAAACGATGTACTGTTGCAATCACCGCTGCCAAAACGGAGCTGGATTGCTACGCGTTCTGACTTCTGCGCCTCTCTGCTAGGTCGACCAGACCACAGCACACTACAGCTTAGCGAAAACTGCTCTAAGTCCTTTGCTGAACCTTTGCGCGTCTTAATCTATTCACAAATTCCTTTGGGCACCCCCCCCCCCCCCAGATTACAGAGTGATGATCTACACTGAGTTGGGCGAGCTCGTTCTCGTCCAGACTGGCTTTAGAGTGGACGTGGTGGGGTCTGAGCAGTGTCCGCCCTCCAGGCAACTGGAAGCTGAACGTGGAACGCGAAGAGGAAAAATCCTTAGTCAGAATCAAAGACGCCAGAGTCCTCGTATCGTCTCCGAAGGTTACATACACATGGCCAATAGCTAGTTTTTTACCGCCCAAAGGACGTAGCCGCTGAACCAGCACACCCTGCAACCCCTGGGCACAACTGCCCTAACACCGCGTTTGTGTCATACTGTATAGAGGAGTTGGTCAAATAATGGTGTTTCTTTCCAGGATTATATTACAAAATAAATCATTTGTAACGTCCTATGACGTTTATAAATTAGAAAATTGTATATATGTCAAAAAGTATTGATTTCATGTGAATTTCGTTGCGGTATTATAGGTTGGTGATGCAACAATGCTCCTATCTATGTATTTTGCTTTCCCTCCGAATACAACTTTTTATTAAAAATCATAAACATTAGCAAAGAATTACTGAAATATACGGATATACTGCTTATTTTATATTATTCAGATACATTGATTTAACTACTTCAAAATTCAAAGTAATATTTATATATATATTTTGATGGTCTTTTTATTAGTTTATTAGTTTATCGGGTAATAGTGTAATAATAATTAGACTACTGAGATTATTGATTTTTTTTTCCATCCAAAAATAATTATAGGTACCGAAATTGCGATGAAATAATATTATTATTCTAAAGGAAATTTACAGTACAGTCTGATTAAATTCCGATTTTAATCGATAGTAAGTCATAGTACTGTATTTGAATATTGCTTTGTCTTGAGATCAATGTAATAGAACGTTTCAATAGTCGAATTTTTAGCGTTTTTACTTATTAAATCCAACGGAGGAAGTGCAAGGTATTCGTTTTTTTTTCATTTCTTACTAATTTATTTAGATGTCGCAGGTAAGCATAAAGCTAAAGTAAAGTCCGGTATTATTTATTAATAAGTACCTTTTGGAGTGTATTAAGGTATAATATAAGTATTCGAATAATTAATACCATGTAATAATTTATTATGTATTTCGATCTTCTTCCTGCTTCATTTTTAATGGCAAAACTTTGTATGCTATAAACAATGGTAACTATTTTACTTGCTCCTTATAAAAAGCAAATTTATCTTACTCGTGGACTGCGTTCATAATAAGTAAACGCTAAACTAAAAACTAGTATATACACTTTAATTTTCCAGTGTACTTGTACTACAAACGGTCATGTTACAATGCAACAATTTATTTTTAGCATGCTCTTAGTTTTTAATATTAATTAGGAATATTATAATAAATATTAATAATTGAAAAAAACGTGCATTACCATACTGATGAATATCATAACTTACAAAAGCAATGTCCGTAAAAAGTACGCTTTCGAAACTTTGATTAGCTATATTTTTTTAAATGAAAAAAATATAATAGTTAATGTAACATTTTTATTGGAAAACGTATATCCTGTGCTTCGACTCTTTGAATGCCATCGTTGGTGAGCTACGCTCGTTTAATTTTTAATTTGTATATATGTGATTGCTAATAGAAAATGCATGATTTGCTTACAGCACATAAATCCAGTGCATTTTGAGGTTACGGTAAGAATGATTTATGTATGAAAGGTCTTATTTTTTTTTAATTACTTGTGCAATATTTAAAGACGAAGATCAGGATTAAAGTATTAGTGTTGAAGATGGTAGTCATTATTTTTATTTAATATTTTGAGAATGTATGTTAATAGAAACGTATTTAATTATTTGAGTATCATATTGCTTTAATGTTTGCCGACTCAATTTGACTATCGTTAGAACATTTTTAGAAGTACAAAAGTAATATTTTATTTATCAAACGTCCCATAAAACTTCTTTTCGTGATTTTTAAAAGTACCTTAAATTCAATTAAACAGCAATATAGCAAGCAATTTAATGCCAAAAATAACACACAATATTGTATACTTCCTTTTTCTTCGATATTGTCAACTCTCTGAGTGTTTGACTTTTACATTTTCAGTTGCTTGTTTCGGACTTTTGAACTATGCAAGGAAGTACTTATATGAGTGTTTTTAGTTATTAAACCAATATTTTGAAAAAGTAAACCAGAAATTCCACGATGTCCATTTAACTACGAAACATCAAAAATACTCAAATGTAAATTGATTGACCATGTAGCAAAAACACGCATTGGATTTTAATAAAAAAAAAATGAAACGCTTACAAGAGTGGACATGTATATTAAATTAGTGTACAAGAATCATGCACTGTACATATGTACTTTAAATGTACAAAATGACTTATCCTCTATCTCAACTTTGAGTGTCTGCGACAACAAATGTAATATTTATTACAAAACTAAAAATTTGTTAAAAGCATACTAAAAAGCATTATTTAATAATGCCTACGAGAAGTAGTTGATGCAACATTCTGTGTAGATATGATTTAAAAAAAATGTTAACATTATGGTATACAAAATTTAATTTGTTCGAATAAAACAAGAAAATGATGTTTTTTTGCTTCTTTTACACTTCAAGTTATTGTCAAGACTATATTGTTGTCAATACATGATTTTTGCACCATTCAGAGTAATCCAGATAGTGCATTTGGCTTTTCTGCTATCCACTCTTGTAAGTGTTAAATTTACGCACTTCTAGTCCGTTGCCACGGGTTTTTGAGCGACATAGTCATTCAATTTTTTATGAAGCAATTTTGATTTTCTGTTCTACTTTCCTAAAATATATTTTTTTAATTTTCTTTTACGGTTATATCAGAAATACACGAGTAATTTAAGAAAAATACACGTAAGTACAACTGATGATTAAATCAAGAATTAATTTAAAAAGTAAACCAAAGAAATAATCGCTGTTTAATGATTTCCGGAATTCAATTCAGGCTTATCACCTTAAATCATTCAGCAACCTGCATGTACTTTGATAACAGAATGCCAAATTGTATGCACGATCGCACAATCTAGCAAAGAATCAGCCAGTTGATTGAACAACTGCAATAAACTGTGCCTTCAAGTGCTTATCATAGACCATAGATCTATAAAAGGTCAGTCTACTTGCAATAACCTCAACCTCCTCTCCCAATGTTACGTAATTCATTTAGACTTTTTCACGTAAACATCGCTATCCCTTGAAGGAAAATGAGGCATCCCATTAAATTTGAAAATCGATCCTACATAACTCGTCTAAAAATGCGAAGAAGTTTAAAGCTCCATCAACCTACTCCTGTACGTCCATTACACTCCGCATTGTCAGTAAAAAACAATCAGGCAGACCGAGAGTGCAGTAGACTAGACATCAAAAACATTCTTATCTTCCATTCAAATAAAGTACCCGCACGCATGCACGAAGATCCACAAGTAAGCTTGCGGCGTTCGTAGACCCCGGTCTATATATTTATATGTACAGGTATATGTAGCTGTATATATAGATATCAGAGAGGCTCGAGGGGTTAATAACTCTATTTAAGACTCGTTCCTAACGATTTTCCCCTACTACGCTACTCTGCGACTTTTCTCTCGAACTGTGTACGTAGCTGCAACTCTCGTTCTCGCACTGTCCATCGCCTCCGCGCGCGTCCGTCTCCCCCTACCCCCGCTATCGTTGGCCCCTTTTCCATCCCCCCCTTACCCCTACCCGATGCAGCGGCAGCCGCCTACACCCACACGCGCGTCGCGACGCTGCCGCCTCAGTCGTCCGCGCACCCTCTGACGGAGAGGGTGGCTTTCTGAACATCTTTCGCGTCATATCTCCTCCTTCTCTCTTTCGCTCTCCCTTTCTCTCTCTCTCTCTCTCCCTCTCTCTCGTTCTCTCTTTCGCTTCCTGCAGCTGCTGCAGCCACTCTCGCGCATTGAAGACGACGTGACTTTACGCCCGAGGACCAGATGAAGGGGTTGTCGTGGCGCCCTTCACAATACGCCGAGGCGGCTATATATTTCGGTTACGCCTAGGGTTTACTACTGCTGATTTTCCGCGAGCTGAGTCAGGTAAGGTTTGGTGTGACTCGTTTGTTGATGTTTCGCTTCGAGTGCGTGTTTTTCATTTCCACGACTCTCGGAGATAAAAACGACCTCTCAGACTTCGCGTGAAGGTTTCACGTTGAAATACAAACCGGAGACAGACCCGGCGTGGCTCATTAGAATTCTATCGTCATATCGTTTACTCGTGCGAAGCTAATTAAGGAGCTTTCTCGACTCGAATACGTTTTGTAATCTCAATTAACCTCTTATTGCGGTACCGGCTTTCACGCTGTTTGTCTGTGTCGGGGATTTAGTTTTTTCGAGCGGTGAAGACTAGACTGCAGTGAGCTTTTTTATTCGAAAGCGGATCGAGTGAAATTCAAACTTAAATTTTATCGAGCGCAACGAAGAAAATTCGGACTTTGTTTCCGGGCGCTTGGAAGCTTTTATTTTAATTTATGGCGCTTTTATCCGCTCTTATGCGAATTGGCTAATTAATAAAGAAGACTTTACATTTATGCGTTGACCATTACCATAGCTCGATGTTTCTGCAACTCGATATCTGATCAATTAGTTTGGTAATCACTTGCGTTCTGAATTCAGAGAGTCGTATATATGCATTTGTATATTGTACACTGACAATGTGACATGTGACCGCGCCACCGCGCCATTTGCAAGGATAGATGTTGACACAATGTAACGAACATTGTTAGTCAGTGTTTATTTTTGAAAAACCAAATATTTGCTCAAGTTCTTTATTGCATTGTCAATAGTTTATCGCTCGAAGAAAATGGATAATAAATAATGTCAGAATCATCGAGCACGAAAAAACACGGGGAGTAATTTTATTGCATAGAACGCAGCCAACGTTTGTAATATAATCGACTGTTTACGAGCTAATACAATGAAATGGCACTGAATTTTCATAAAGATTTAATTATAGAATTATGCAAGCCGTTAAAACGTATCATTTTTTTATTTTATGCTAATTCATCGTAATCTTTGACCGCACGGAGCAGCTGCCGCCAACGCCGACTTTGATAAATCTTCATTTGAGGACAGTCGAGGCGTAGGCATAAAAAAAAAAGAATTAAAGTGTCACTCCATCTCGTTTATCTGTATCATGCGAAAAAATGAGAAATGAAATGGGAAACTATTATTTGACAGAGCGAGTGACAAGAAGATTTCGCTAGTTTTCAAATCGAAATCTTCAATAGCCATTTATATTTGTATCCGCTCGATTACGAATCTGCGGTTATCATTACTCGTCCCATTGCAAATCGTTTTTGAAGCATCGCCCAGTCGAGAGTATAATCCGAAATTATAGCATGAAACGGAATCGTAGCTGCGCTGTTTCGTCTAAAGCAAATTACCCGTGCGGAAATAATAATACTGTTGCGAAGTTAAAATTAGCCGTAACAGTTACAGAGCAGTAATTTTGACAATAAACCTCGCAGGCAATAGTATTATACGCGTGAAGCATTCGAAAAATCTCGGCGGAATCTGCGCATCCGTTAAATAAATTCGAAACCTCATTTGTCCGAGTAGTAGTACACACTGTACGTGAACAAACGCGCAATTAGTCCTTTATTCTGCCAATCGGCCGCTATGCAGCCATGTCGAAGTCAAACGTGTTTAACTATAATGAACGGAGCGTAGCGTGATGCGATTGAATTCCTATTAAATCCCAGCTTTGATTTACGTCCCTTTCGTCATTTTCTCCGAACGCTTCTTCGCTAGGAAATCGGATAATCGCGCAAATTCGGCACGGAGGGAGGGATATGGCTGCATTCAAATAGCGCAGCGGGCGAATAATTTGCATAAATTTCTCACTCGGAATGAAATTGGACGCGAACTCCCTATTCCCGTGTGCTATTCGTCTCTTACTCCTCCAAGCTATAACCTTTAAACATCGACTGCAGAAAAGTAGTCGCGCGAGAACTATCTCACCTTTATTGCTTATTAACCGTTGGGTATCATGTCCCGCCATTCGTCATTTCAATTTTTCTTCCACCTTATCTTCTTCCCCCTTTTTTCTCACCTACATTCGTGTAACACAGTCGTTTGCGCCTTTATCCGTATATCTCAGCATCGGAAATCCGAGTCTCGGTGACTGGAGGAGGATCGCGCGAGAATATAGATCTCGTCGCGTACGTATAATCCGGTATAGGTGAGCTCGCACTCGGGCTATCGGAAAGTGAAAAACACTTGTCGGTGAGGATATTCAAGGGAATAAGAGGAGAGAAATCGCGTTGTTATAATGACGCGCGTCCCGTACTCGCGTTGTAATTTTCAACGTATACGTAAAACACCCTTGGAGGGTCTCTATAGGTTAATGGCGTCGCGTTAAACAAGAAACTCCAATCAAAATTTACGGACAACCGATAAAAAGCTCTACCGAAGTCGTTTCTTCTTTACTGGACTTGAATGTTAGATCGGCTCTGCGCACCGTAGATTATTAAAACTTTTTTTCAGCACGCGAGTAAAGTTCATAGCTTTTTTCGTTTTAATTAGTTTTGCAAAATTCTGGCCTTTTGTCTTTTTTTTCTTTACCTCGGCGGAAAATATGGTTGAAAAAAGGAAACTCGCTCGCGGAAGGAGAGTTCGACAGCTTAGAGATCGCGTATTATTTGTACTGGAAAAAGTTTGCCTTTGCCGCGCGGAAATATTGGGGAGGATCGTTAAGAAAAGTCTCATGCGTGATCGTGATTTATGCACGCATTCTCGGCGCGCCCATCGAGCAATTTATCTCAAAGTTTCCGAACATAATTGACATAGTAAATAGTAAACAACGCTCGAAAGCTATACTCGAGCCAAGATAAATATTGCATCAAACTTGCTATGTCTATTTAAAACATTATAGTTGCGCATTTGTGGACGCGGGCATATAGGACCCCCTTCTTGAACTAAACTATTATGTATTTCCGACGGACTAACTAAGTTTCCCTTGAGTTATAATTAATTAAAGTATGATTTAGAATACTTGCTTCAGCTGAATACTAAACGGACAAAGTTATTCATAGAGTAGCGAATGGTGTACGCGTAGTGTTGTATTCGCACTGTGTGCCGCGCTCGCGTATGCTCATAAAGCCCCGTAACTATTGTTCCTCTAAAAGATATTCATGTGCACGCCGATGTTAAATTCTACATCCGCGTGACTGCTTTTGAGCCCCGATCCCCGATATGTCGCTCAATATTTAAACAGCTTTAGAATTACGGCATTGGTCAGAGAGATATTTACGCGACGTGGGATCAGGTTCGTAAAATACGAGCTAATGTATTGTATATATGTATAATATATTTTTTCTATCGGCTTCGACTACCATCTGCGTTATTTTCAATTAATTTTAAGTGCATCCACTTAAAAGTATACTATGTTACGTCGGCGCACTCTCTCCCTTATATATAGTCCCTTATATAGTCTTTTATTACAGTAGATAAGAATATATACGGAACTGGAATTCGAGCTTTCGATATACGAGATATTGACAGTCGAAGGGTTATAATTACAGACATTGCATACTTATCGTTTCTCTTATCTCATGGATTTGAAAGTGCTTTATACAGATGAAATTCGTAAAAGGAGTCGTTATAGGCGTCGCTATCCGTGGACCGAACTTGAATTACAGTACTCGAGTAATTCCACTTTATAGGGACGTAAGAGTCAGCCGTTGTAATTATCTCTCGATTATAGTCAGCTTTGTCTCAGAGCACAAGCTATTTAACTTTCGCTTTATTACTGTAAGTGTATTGTTCCGCTCCTCCTTTTGCAAGGGTTGAGCCATTTGAACCGGATCGTCAGCTCCGTCTCAACTATCTTAATATTCGCAAAAAATAAACTTTTCTTTTGTCCTGGCGCTTTAAAGCGAATTTATAATTGGATTTTGCGAAGCAACGTTAGTGCAGTGAAATATGTATACACGCTTTGAGCATTTTATTCATTTTTGCTTTGAAATTTTCATTTCTCGCTTTTCATTTTGCTTATCAATCTCCTTTTATAATTATAATTGCTCGAGGAGAATATCGTTTTGGCCGACATATTTTTTTTTAGATAAAGGGATGTGCATAGTGCACTTTTTCCCCCATAAAAAGAAAATTCATTCTTACCGCGGGTTTATCTTACATGACGTTACTGGATACGTGCGGTTGCAAGCCGAGTAAAAATAAACTCTTCTCCAACCCGTTCGATACATTTACCATACTTTGTACATTAACATTGTATCTTCTTACGGAAACAAGTGCTTTGCGCTTCAGGTACTTGTAAATAAAGAGTGTAGAAACGGAATTTCGAAAACGATGAAAATTTGTACGTATTTACATTCTTATGATATATCGCTAGCTATCGTCTGTAAATAATTACTAAATGAATCACAAAAGTCGTCAGCAGACGCACGCACGCATATTTATCGAAATATCACGGAAATTCGCACATTCGTATTCACGGCGAATTCATCGATATGTTGAATTGCGAGTGAATTCAGCAGCGCCGATGTCGCTAAATATTTGAAATATTGCGATTATTTCCTGCGCTATCTGCGAATACGCCCGTAAATGCAAAGCATTGGATTCGTTACAATATTGTACGAATTTACGATTATGAGCTTGTAGGCATCGATTATTCAGCAATAGATGTAGATTGGACATTTTCAAAATATATATTCATCATGCTAGATATACATGTTTGGCTCATATTGGAAAACCTTTAAATGCAATCTTTATTAAATAGGAAAGAGTCGCAATTTTAAATAACGAAGCACTTGAAGGACTTTTTTAATAGTTGCAGGTACACTGTTTGAATTACGATGGTAAGTTAGTCTAAAAATAAACTGAGCATACAAATCCGAGAAATCCCAAATGAGAATTTCAAATCTGAAGCAATGATAGTTCGCCAAGATACACACAAATTTAACCAAACTTGGTGAAATTTTAATCTCCGTATTTGAAGCTCGTCTTGATTAATCTCGCGTCCGCCGGGAAAGCAGCGTTGCACAGTATATAACCCATGAGAGGGACAGTAAGTACCATCCACTACCTCATCTCCAGCATAGAAACTCTTTGGATTCCCAAATGCAGTATTAGACAACCTCGTCAAAACCCTCAGCATTTAGAGTATATACGGAGCAGCTTCGCAAATGGAGTCAAAGCAATCTTGTGCTCGCTTGAGCCTATATTCCGAATTCCCGGGACAATAATTTATAAGATTCAGGCCTGTCTATAGACAACTTTGCTAATACGAGAAACCGCAACGTCTTGAGGACGATTATGTAATCTAGTTCGCTCTCTCTCTCTCTCTCTCTCTCTCTCTCTCTTAACGTCCCTCATTTGTGATTGCGACTCTGATAAATTTCTCAATCAATGACGACATCCCTTTATTTATCCCTTAGCCCGATATCTCTTTGCCGCGTATTTCACGCGCGTACGAGGAAGTACGATTACGAACTAAAAGCATTTTTATCGGCACTTTGTGGTCGCTGTATAAATTTTCGAAGCACCGTGTATAAAACGGAAAATATCCAGCGAAAGGTACAAAAAAAACGGTATAACGCAAAAAAAGCGTGTTTTATAAATCGGTCCCACGTTGTAATTCCTCAATCAGGTAGAATTGCTTTACTCGACGGGAAGCAGAATCCAAGGAATAAAAGAAAAGCAAGAAGCAGTGCACGCGCTTGTGCAAGCTCGTGAGTCCAATTCCGCATGGCTAGTTTATCGTCGACGTCGTCGTTCCAAGTACCTCAGGGCTTTGATTCTCGCAAGCTCGTGTTGTGGGTTGTGGTTGCTTTTGGGTCAATGGTCTAAAGATTTGCGTCAAATGTAGGCAATTGGCTATTCAGAGAGTATACACGCTATAGTAGCTCGTTGCCTATTTTGAGAGCAGCAGCGCACATTCAAATTAACGCGGTTGAAATTCTACTACTGCTATGCTTTTACCAGTGAGCTTTGTCGCTGTTTCTATCTTTCTCCAGCTTTCCGTGCATTCTGCTTCCCTGGTGCATTCGGTTGCTCGCGATTGTTCGCAAAATTAATATTGTCGGAGAGGCAAAGAGCCGTTTGGATTACTGCTGCTCCAGTAAGCCCCGAAAGGATGGCTTTCTTCACTCTTCAATGTGCTTGCAAGCTCTCTTTTTTATCTCTGCGGAAAAAGACTTTTCGAATACATATATGTATTCGTAAAGTGGCAAGACGTGCGATCTCATGATCAGCAGTAGAGTGGCGCAGCGCTCAATCATGTCTCGGGCCATCCATTTTTGTCAAAGCTCGTGTACTGCGTGCTTCATCGACTAGAACAGGTGATACGCGCATGCGCTTGATAAATAAGCTTGCAGGTGTAGATCCGGAATTGCGCGCAGAGCAACACGTGGTTTAGTATAGAGGAGACCGATATCGTACAGTAGGATGTCTGCTCGCCTTGCGTGCTCTGCTGCAGGACATTTTTTTTCTTGATCCCCCTGATTTTGAGCGGGGATTTCAGAATGATATGTAATATACGTGACTCCGGTGAAAATAGTATTTCCTTCTTGGTGGAAAGCTTTAAAGATGATAGTTCCAGTATTTTTTTTCATTAGCAGAAAATCGCGTTAATTATGTCAGTGAACTCTCATTACTCGGAGTGTGTCGGTCAGTTCGCGATGAATTAACGCGCGCCGTATGATAACCTCTTAGCGGTTTCTGTAAAGGATCAGCGCGCGAGAAAACCATATATACCTTTCGAGGAATGCTTTTATCGCGTAATTGCTTTGGCGGAGCTGTAAGCTCGGCTCTATTGGATTACAGTCGCGTTTAATTATTAAAGATAAATAGTAGTCTGAGTAATTATTTCAATTTATACCCTTAAGAATATATGAATAAGAACGTATTACATATATATATATATATATATATATATATATATAGGATAGATTAGTTGGAGTAAATTTTCAAATGTATTACTAGAATATACCCCATGATTTTGATACATGCAAATATTATTTTCGCAGACTGGTCGAGAGTCATTTTTGTCGGGATTCAAATTGAAATTAGTATGCGCGCGACCGAGCGGTATATTAGCATATGAGGAGAATAGAACTTTCCCGTCTCTGAGTCGTAAAACGCTGTTGGAGATATTAAAATTTGTTCTTGAACAATTTGTCTCTACATGAAATGTGTGCTCACAGGTTAGAATTATCGACTTTGTTGCATAAAGAAAAGTCTTACTTACTACTATCGACTTTGAGACTTTGTTTTTCCTCGGCAAACATTTGCGTGGGAAAAACATATGATACTATGCTACTGTACGACCAAACTTGAATGACAACTTTGATTAAACGCGTTGCGATCGTCATTTAATCTTATTCTATCTCTGTTCCAAAATTCCAAGCAAGTCTTAACTTCATTTGTCGCGTTCGCGTTTAACTTTCTCCCCCTATCGCTCATTTTCTTTTATTTTCACTCAGGTTCTTGAAAAGAAAAAAAAAATAAACGAACTCGAGTATATATGCGAAATTCGATTTCATGCATAGAAAAAAACACGATGAGAGAGCGAGAGAGAGAGAGAGAGAGAGAGAAATTGCTAACGATTTTCTGTCGACGCTGCGCTGCAGCGACGCAGCCACGTGGGATCCCGGGCGGGCGGGTGTGGCTGCAGTGTAGTAGTCTCGCTGTAGCGCATTTGAATTTATCGCCGGCTATCGGAAGCTGCCTTGCCGACGATAGCCCTTTGCCCGCACATAGACTATATATGCGGGCGGCACTCATATGTAGGTCGCCGACTCCTTTACGAGAGAGAAAGAGCAAGAGAGAGAGAGAGAGAGAGAGAGAGAGAGAGAGCGAGAGAGAGAGAGAGAGTGGAAGAGAGTGAGAGAACGGAAAACTTTCAGCAACTGCTATATCGAGCTTACTGATTGAAAATCGGGCCTGTGTGATTAGTGCCGAGGCTCTTACGGATTGATCAGGGAGTATGTGTGGCTTTGGTTTTGAGAGCAGAAGATTTTCCTCGGCCTTTTAAATCAGAGTTGCTAAAAGCGCGTGAAGCACGCTACATGCATATTTATAAAAACAAAATGTAGAATTTCAATTTCCCGAGGACCTAGATTCTCACGTAAATATGCAGCTGTAGCTAAATAACCGTATAACCAGATTCACCAGGTTATTACTCCACATAAATAACGAATTGATTTAGGTTTATTTTTTCAAACTCGATCGTTCCTTGCGACCATTAGTCAAAGCTTCGGAATTTGTATACCTGCGCAGAATTCGATATTTCTTGCAACTATCGATAAATCAAGCTCCGAGCGTTAATTCGAGAACATATAACCAACGTCAAAAGAAAAAAAGTTCGATATAGAACGTGGAAGGATTTAGGCGAAACCGTTCTCATATATATATATATCACTCGGAAAAATCGGTATGCCGATATGTATGTACGCGTAGTTTCGAGGATGAAAAGTAACTTATAGTTTGTATGAATAATTCAGGCGTTCGCTCGGACCCCCCCCCCCCCCCCACCACCCTCCACTCATATACGTGGCTGAGTTTTGATAAAAAAAAACTATAACGGCACCCCGACGTTCTCGCGAACGCTGTAAATATTCCAAGTGCGGGCGCGCGCGAGAAAAAAAAGGATGCAACGTCCGTATACGACATCGCGCAGTGAGTCAGTGTAGAAGTTCGCCGCGAAAGTTATTCAATAGTGAAGTTGAAAATTGAGGTTAGTTTACTAATATCGAAAAGTTTAACGGCTCTATCCCGCGACCTGTAAGCCGTTAAATACTTTTCGGAATTTCGGCGTGTCGGCGATTCCCGTTGGGCCGACACTGCCGAGCAAAACTTTTATATATGCCGAATTGTTGCAATTAAAAGTTAGTCCAAGGTAGCTGCATAGTTCTCCATTTTTATGCTTCATTAAAATTCGGGAGAAAACAGGAAATAATAATAATAATAATAATAATAATAATAATAATTATTATAATAACAATAATATCAAAGGGAAAGTTGTGGTTGTGCAGCTACAGGTTGCATCGGATAACCGAATGAGTTTTAGAGTTATCGTGTTATGCTTACGAAAATAGTAGCTTCGCATGACTCTCTTTTCAATATAATAAGAGCGACAGCTATTCCATCTCCGTAGCTCATCCGCTTTTTGCGACCTTTCATTTCCTCGACTTTGTGCTTCGTGTACATGTCTATAATACTCTATTCTTTACTCGTTTTTCCTCTCGATTTCCGTATCAATATACGTATACACAGCTCGCCGGATCTCTGGATCGGAGTCGCGCGTGGGCTTACGTACAAGAAAATACACGCAGCATCATCTACGTCATTCTCGTCACGTCGCTACTCCTCATAGATACACGCTTACACACATACACGTACGTATTGTTGCAGCTTGGAGGCGTTAAAACCTCTTCTGTGTCGGCCATTAAAGGGTAATTTGCGGCCGTACAGCTTGGCATGACTCGCGATCTACTCGGAGGATTTGCCAATATGAACAATCGATACAGCATCCTCTCGTTTGCTCCCCTTTTTCCTTGAGAAAAGAGTTTTCCTGGAGAAGGAGAGAGAGAGAGAGAGAGAGAGAGAGAGAGAGACGAAGAATGCAGTTGCTATAATAGAGATTTTTTTACCGACGTGCTGGCCATATTGTGTGTACATAGACCTGGAGATTTATTGGATTATGGATATAGGTGGTAGTTATGGTATGAAAGCTGCGGAAAATCGTTTTTTAATTTAGTTGTTGTAAAGGTGTTCTTCGGACGGGGAAGAGAGGGGGAGAATCGATTCGTCGGAATTGGTGCTAAGCTCTTCGCTCCGTTTTTTGCCAGTGTATACCGTTTTCTGTTTGGATTACTCATTTATTCAAGAGGAAAAAGTAGGCACGAGAACTATTTTTCATTAGGAATTATCGATTCGAGAGACAGCAATGCAAACAATCCGAGAAAGAGAATATATATATCGACCCTTTCTTCGGCACTCGAGTAATAAAGTTAGTAGCGAGAGAAGCTCTTTATTTTGTTTGAAAAAAAGATTATTGCTTTGTAATGTTATCTGGTTGTTTCATTGCCGGAGAGATACAGCTCGAAAAATGTTCAATGCTGCACCCTACTTGAGCACGAGCATGTTTTTGAATTTTAAACGGCGAGCTGAAATTTTCAGCAGTGCTGCAAAGACAAAATGCTCTATGCATATAGAGCGAGGTCTAAAAAGTTTATAAAATATAGTGTGTTTCTTGAAAGTATAAATAAGTCCGATAACAAATCATCGTAATTTATGCACAAGTTTCGGAAGCGTTAATCGCATCGTAAAGTATAAGAAGTAGGAGGAGAACGAGCCGAAGTACACAAACATCGGAGTATACGCACAAGCATTCATTAAAACTTAGGATCGCAAAATTTTCTTGATAATACCATAGGGCGGAGTACATTCAAAGAGGATTGAGAATCGCGATAAAGATAGCTTACAGTCTTAAATCGCGGATTCAGGACGTCGTCGAAGACGACGACGACGAAGTGTTATAACTTTTACATCCGTCTCTATAACCGACTCCTTTGAAAGGAAATTCAAATATTGGTCGAACGAATTTCTCTTTCCGCATAAGTGTTCTTTAATCATCTTTGTCTGAAAAGCTGCCTGCGAAACTTTCCAGCAGACTTTCCTGATGCGCCATTATTGTTTACGCTTCCGTATATCGTCGCGATTTATCACAGCCTCTGCGTAAAACTCGGCCAGATGGACCGTGAAATTAATTTAGCGCGCGTTCGAGCGTGAAATATCGAAAAACAAAATTGCGTATAAAAAGTTAGAGCTTGCAGGCATTGCATAAGAGCTCTACGATTTAAATACGCGTTCAAAATGATTTTCAATTTCATGCACGTATACGGGGGATTTGGATATCCCGCAGAATCGCATAGCTGCGTAAGCTGCGTAGGCTTTATGTTCAGCTATCCCGAGGAGAGAGTCAGGCTTCGCACTGGTCATTCGAGCCTTTCGCGAACGGATGTTGCAAATGTGTGATGTTCATGTTAATATGGCAATCGGAAACGCGCTGTTATACCGTACAGTCTTCGTTCTACGCGTTCACGTTCGTATGGGCTTATGTAGGACGGTACAGGTGTATTAGGGTCTTGATAAAGTTATCTCTCACTTTGATAGCTTTGCTACGGATGCGAATAGCTTTGCGTATTAGTACGCCTTTATTATTCTACTGCATAATTAAACGCTCTAAGAGCTTAAAAGAGGAAACGCATATACATTCGTTTTCATTCGAAGTAATAAATAGGCGACTTAAAAAAGGTTCTTGTTTCTGGCCGTAGAGCACAATTAAAGCTGTCTCAAGAAATACCAACCATAACTTCATCTATAAACGTGGGCAATGCGATTTTTTCAAACTTCATTTTTTTACGCTAAAGTTTTGCTCAACTTTGTAGAAACGTATTTGAAATTTACATACATAGTTTGGGGAAAGGTGATAATGTATGTCACAAGTGGAAATTTCACGTGCGGCAGATTTGCACTCAGTTTCGTGCTGTAAGTTTCGTTACGGTTGGCACATTAGTATGATTATTGTTATGCCTCTATTAACTAATTCTAAGATATTTTCCATGTTTGTATATTGTCATGTTTAAAAAAATCTCATAACTATTTTTCCTATTAAGCTCAGACATCGAGGACACCTTTTAAAAAATTTTGGGTAGATACAAGTATTCTAAGGAAAAAAACATTTACTTTAGTAACACAATCTGAGCGAAATTTTACGAAATATAAATTTATCTATTTATTTTTTATTTTTTAATGGTCATTGTTGATTTGATAAATTTTTTAAATGGTTGACCCTCTAGAATTCTTGCGCATTTTATATGAGATAGGTTCTATTCTGGATAACCATTCTGTAGAGGAATTTTAAAATGTATTCTTTTAATGTCAAAGGGCCAATGAAGCCTCGAGTAAGAAAGTATACAAAAATCTTTAAATTCCCGTTATTGATATCATAATGTAAAGATAGCCAAGGTTATCGTAAATAGTATAGTTATATGTAAATATCGTTAAGCTATTTATTACCGGTTGTAATTGCAATTGCAAAATGATATGTAATCTATGTAATGACAATTATACAACATATGTAATCGTAATTATAGATCTTTAATAAAAGTCTTTTTCAATTCTAATATGGAAATGTGCACACCAATATTACTCAAATGTAACGTAATAAACGATATTTCGTTGTCGTGAATATACAGGAATCGTAACCATTGGTTATTATTTTGTAGTTGATAATCAGTATTTTGCCGTTGGGCCAACTGACATGCACGAAAGTGAATAATTAAATTATAATCCAATGCACATCCAGTTATTTACATTCATGCGTTTTAATTACTATTTTTATTTATACGTAATACTGTTCTTGAAAGTTTAAAATATTTTAAAATCTCAAATTTTTATTGTATTTATAAAAAGTACTTACCTGTTATTAGAGAGATCAAAATTATCATACAGCATTACCAATCTTGACGAAACATACATCACGACAGTGTATATATTTGTGTCAAATTTGCTGCACGTGAAGTTTACATTTGTAAAAAACACTGCCACTTTTCTCCAAATTACACATATAAATTTTGAATACGTTTCTACAAAGTTGAGCAAATACTTCTGCAGAAAAAAATTAAGTTTTGAAATATCCCATCGCCCACGTTTAGATGAAGTTTGGTTAATGCTAGGGCAACTTCATTTTTTTATGCGAGTGCTGTACTTTGCATGTCGAGAATAATTTTTATCGATTACTCGCGTAAAACTCACGTACACTTTGTCTCTCATCGCTGGAGAATCGATTATGGTATTATAATGGCATTAGTGTTGCTCCGTGTACTATGCTATTTTTATCGTATAAAAGTGCGAGATAGATCGTCGAAATGGCGCAAATGGTGTCTATCATGATATGAAAGAATATGGAATAAAAGATGGAAGAAATTAAGCTATATCAATCATTAAATTCCTTTACTTGAAGACCTTACATCGTTTATAAATTCGACTTCTTTGATTATGTAAATTTATATTAAAAAAATTATTTTTTAAATTAAAGTTTATTATAACTAGACTCTATTTCTACAAATGCCACTGCGTATATAAATTAATTCTTCAGTAGCATGTATTTATCAACATGCAAGGATCTTGCTAAATGTGAAGCTTTTCTGCATCACAGATGTGTTTAAAAGATTGCTATTTGTATTGAATAAGGGAAGCTTCGTAAACATTGTTTCTGAATTTATTGGAAGTGTGATGCGTGATTGTCAGTGCGTACAAATTTGTTGATAATAAAAACGTAGAACTATAACATATCGTAATCGTGCTTAATAATATTTTGCTTCCAATAAAATTTGACATATTATACTACACTTAACATAAATATGTCTCTCGTTGTGTGAGTATTTAAAGTAGGTTTCTGTAATAATTGGAATAGCAGTTCCTGGTGTTCTAGTAGTAGTATACATGTCCTTGTCCACCAAGTTGAATAAGGACATGAATGGTGGAAATCTGTTGTGTTGAGCTTCATTTATCCACGAAGTTTCAAGGACAGCATGGTGATGAGATCAGTGACCTTAATAGAATTACCATGAAATTGGTACACTTTAAGGATGTAGGCATCGATGTTACGTAGTTATTAACCAACCATCAACTCCATAAAAATATTCGATTACGACGTTTTCCATTATGTACACTTCGTTAGTATTATGAACTTTGTGCTCTATCACCAAAACATAGTGCCAGGGTTTGATCAACACGAGTGGTATGAGAAAAGTGTAAAAGATATGATGATTATTATATTTGGCGAGATGCAAAACGAGGATCTACAGGAGAAAGAAATCCGTGAAATAATTCATGGTTGGTGGTCCAGCCTGGACGTAGAATGTGAAGAATAAATAATACCTTTACCACATTTACCTCACTGAGGAACATGATTTCAATTTCTGCACCAAAGAATGAAGCAATAAATGGAAAAAACATTAACTTTTTAAATGGATTATGGATCGACGGTTTTCAAACGGAGACAGTTATGCCCATTTTTGAAAACACGTAATTGAGTGATGAACCAATGCTAGTAAGCGGCCCAGGCAATGGCGTATTTGATCATTACATAATTCAATGGAACACATTTATGAAACTTGGAAGAGGTTATACGCTTATCGAATCATGGCAAAAATTGATAGATAACTGCAAAGACTCGCGATTCCGATGATAAATTACAATTGGTCGAAGTATACGAAATATTCTTCAAGACGTCAAGATTGTACAAGAATGGAGCTCGTCCTTTTAAGATCACGTACATTATTTATTTGAACAGGGTTTGAACAGCAGCTGAATTTAAACAACATATTGACGAATTATTAAAGGAAATGACAGAAGGTATAAATCGTAATTGGGTTACTGTAAATCATGATAATATTCGGGAACGTTCACAATCCATTCATTTAAAAAAAAGCGGATCAAATTACACTTCTTTCTGGCGTTTTTACCAGGAATCAGATGTGTATACTACGGAGATCAAGTCGAAATGGCGGATAGACCCATTACTCTCAACGAAGCTGGTCGACAATTTGGTCTACATCAGAACTCGATAGGATCAAGGGATCCCGTAAGAACTCCTTTTCCAATGGGACGCCACTACTTGTCCTGTTTTTCTACGAATAAAAAAATTGGCTATCAGTTAATTTCGATTACGTATATCATATATTAGAAGTTCAAAAGGGAGCTTCAAATTGTCATTATAAGGAAGACCTGGCTATGATCAAATTGAAGGAAACACCTACTTTACGAGATGGTAAAGTTGAAATCACAATGCCAACCAGAAAAATTTTGGTCGTTGACCGAGGATTAGTAAAACGTCCAACGGTTGGACTCTAATTAACTTTACGTATGCACCTGAGTTTTAACGCAACAAAATTGCTGAATATTAATAAGAGTTTAAAGCCTACTGGTTATTCGTAGATACAAATAACTAGTATGCATTCAGGATTAGTTGTTGGGTCAACGGTCGACACGATGAGTTTAGATCTACCTGGAGCAGCAACAGTTATCCTCGTTAGATACATAAATAATTAATAAGATTCATGTATATTCATTAATTAAATTATGAAAAAATAATTATTTGAATGAATCTTTAAAATATTCGTACATTCCACCGCAGTTCTAAACTTAACACGTTATATTTTGTTGGATTCTAATGGCAATTATTTTGAGTATGCAGAATGGAAGATCATATAGGCGAAACTACTGTGCTATTATAAATAACGTTAGAGCATGGGCAATGCTTTTATTATAGAATACAGAATGGCAGTTTCAGTTATAAAAAAGTGATTAAAACATTTAATCCGCATTCAAAATCCGTGCATTTTTCGAATATTTCCAGTTATTGAAAATTATAAGCTATATTCAAATATCATGAGTCATACTTTTTTATTCCAGTTACTATTATGACTCCACAGAAAAATAATTTACAAGCTCATATTTATGCGAATACGATCTAACAAGTATGTAATTAGATTTTTATTATTTATTTTCATATATATTATCCCATGTAATATATATTTCATGTATATTACATGGGATAATATGTCAACACTTAAACGTAGTTCCTAAACAGGTAAACGCAGTTACCTGTACATAGACTAGTTAAAACAACAACAAAACAAACTTAAAACTAAATCTTAATCTCATGTAAAGTATAAAGCAGTATAAAGTATAAAGTATATTTACTGTAAAACAGCTTAAAATAAACAGATTCAATGTATTTGTTTATTTTATTATTTACAAACCGTTCACTATTATGTCAACAATTTAACTCAATTGATAAACTATTACAAGCATTTATTGTTATTAAAATACTTATTTTTTACTTGTCGTTGTTTAAATTTAATTACTTTAGTAGGAATTGACCAATGGCTCAGATTTGGGCCAGTACCGGCTCAGTATTGGACCATTATTAGACCAGTACTGGAGTAATAAGATCGGGCCATGCTTGAAAACCATTATTGCACCAGTACTGTGTCAGTAGTGTGCAAGTATTGCGCCAGCATTGTGCCAGCATTGGGTTAGTTTTTCGCCAGTCTTGTGCAATACAGTTATAACTGCATGCTCTTATTTTTTGCGATTGCACATTTTCTTCAAAACAATTTTGCCGAATGATACATTAGACATTCCATTAGTATTTAATGGAGAGTTAACATATCGCGAAAATCATTCGTATTCATCATCTTTTAATTGATGTTTGATTTCATTTAAATTATTTAAAACTTAAACGTAAGCCACCCCGATTAATTATTCCATATTTTTAATTGTTTAATTATTTATTACTTCCGTATTTGTTACCGCATTTTTCGAACATACAGAATTATTATTATATATATTTCTTAGCAAGGCTGAATGGAAACAAGTGTTCTCTGCAGAAAATGATAGGAAAACATTAAGTAATATCAATCGGGAAGTTATTTCCATCAGTCAGTATGTCAGGGCTATTTTAATCGGCGAGTGCATAGTCGTAATCCCCGGGATAATCCCATACCTCTTTTATCTCACCAAAGCAGACTCGAGGATTAGAAGGTCAAGTCACGCGCTGCACCTCTTGCTAATACGCTTTTCGAACAATTATTGTACTCGACATCAAAGCAGAATATAGGAAGAATAGAGCTTGATGAGATTAACGAATTGCGATGCACTTTATTTCGAGACGACATACGACCGTTTTTAAATTCTCAAAGTATTTTCAAAGATTAGAATGAAAGATAAGTCTTGAGTTAATCCTTCGTCTGCATGTTTACATTTTCCACGATACAATGTGATCTCATTCTTTCTCATTTGTAGAAAGCGCAACACGGCGGATGCAAATTTCCATTTCTTCTCTAGGCTAAAAAAAAAGAATAAAAAACAAAGCAGCTGGTTGTAGCAACATCGTAATCACATTAGCGATTCTGTTCATCGCGCACATTTTTAATCGAATTTACAGAGGGGACAAGCATACTGAGTATAGAAAAAAGTGCAACTTCGCAACTAAGTGAGGCGAGAGAAAAAAAGCAGGGCCCGTTATTTACAGCTGTAATAACACAGTTTTGCAAATGCGGCGACCCAGTTAAACGAGAGGGATAATACGCACTTGAAAATTCGAATCACACTCGAGCGCACAGTCGTCGATAATTCATCGTTTTCCTTAATTATCTCGCTACCTACTACTATTCATTTTGCGCTACGCTAGAAACAGTGGAAAAAAAGAGAACGCGAAAAAACAATTGGCCATTGAGAGCTTGCAATGTTATACATGCACAACTGTGAGTCAACAAAGGTGCTGTTCGGGGAGTTGCTGGAGGCGCTTCGACACAGTAGTAATTTGTTAATGCGAAAAAATGCCAGTCCCGACGAGTGAAAAAAACCCAACAGCTGCGAGGGAAAGAACAACGGACGGAATCGAGCATTGATGAACGCCCAAAAGTGCAGAATCCGGGGAATAGAGCCGTTATCGCTATTGTGCGGTGGGAAAGTTCGCGCTGGAGCCTTGACTGGCATGAAATAAAGGGACGAATTTTTTGACAGCTAACTGGATTTTCCGAGGATTTTTTCTTTCTTTTTTATTTCCCCAGAATTTCGAAACGAAAAAAGTGTTGGAATTATCGTAAAATTTATGGTGTATCTGACATCGAGTCAAAAAATTTGTAATTTCAGTACGAATGGTATAAATTTAAATAAACGCGTATACTTTGCATGAAAGAGCTTTTAGTATTAATAAAATCCTTGGTAGTGCGTAAAATTTAATATATAAAAACCAAGTATTGTAAAATAAGTATAAGCTTTCAATAGTCTGCATAAAAATACTTTATCATTGAAGCTTCAAAAACTGTACGTATTATTTTCTACTAAAATATATAGTCTAGAAATATTTGAATTTTAAGAGTAATCAAAGTCTCGCTCGGAATATATAAAAAAGAAAAAATAAAACATAAACTTCAGTTCCCAAGTGTCAATGCACTTTTTACCGTTATAGATCCAAAAATAAAAAATAAATCCAAACTAATTGCATTCGGAATTCTGAGAATCAAAGAAGCGCGTACATCCTGCTGTTAATCACGTCTCTTATATCATCTTCCGTGAAATAGTTCAGCAACAGATAAATTCATACAAACTGCAATGCAGGGCGAGGCATTTATTTCTCGAGCAATATATATATATATGTAATGTTCACCAGTAAGCTCAGTAGTCTATTGGATTTTCCGTTAAAAGCCCTTCTCCATACATCCACATAAAGTATGAAGTCTGCGCAGACATAGGACATGAATGTGTCCATTATACATGCAAGTTTCTCTGGTACGTGTAATGACAAGCGCGCGTTTCGCGGCTCAACTCATGCCACGCAGCCGTTGACAATGAGCTCCGCATGTAGTAAATGTCGCACGTTTCGCCGGTTACAACTTCTGTCGAAAGATATTCTCAGTTAAGAGAGAGAGAGAGTAGACGGTCGGCAACGACTGCACTGCAGTCGTACGGCAATACTCAGACGTAAGACAATGCTTCTGCCAAGAAATCGCATCATCAATGTATTGCTCTACACCCACGTGAATTTCGAACGATCTCCATTCCTGAGTAATCTGACTCCTACACAGCCGCCTTCAGGCAGAGAGAAATAGAGAGAGAGAGGGAGATAGAGTGACAAAGACACAGAGAGAGAGAGAGAGAGAGAGAGAGAGAGACCTTAGAAGGTGATAACAAAGCGGCTCTCGGTATGGAAAGCTATTTCTGCGATGGCAAAAGCTCCATTGTCGACGTGACCGTATATTATGCGTTGTAGGAAAAGGAGCTATGGTAGAGCTTTTCTTTATTTTCATACTGTGAGACGATGCTTGTGTGACACCCCGTATGTATCGAGGATCGCTTTGCGCTTTTTGGAAGGCTAATCTTTGTGAGAGATGAGAAGTATGCCAGCTGCTTTTTGTCGGCTATACAGTGGTGGTTTTCGGCGAGTTATTTATTCGTTCGAATGCCGGAGCCGTTTGATCGAGGCTCAGCTCTTCTTTTGACGGTGAACTAAAAAGAGAGAGAGAGAGACTTTACGTATTTGTGAGCAAGGTGACGATAGATTTCGTTCTATACTACAAAGGATAGGTTTGTTGAGGGCGGTTTTACCAAAGGTATTTATTTGAGATTGGGATCAAGGGAATAGATACTTTATGATATTGGTATATATTGCACAGTATGTTGTTTATTCGGTCCGATGGGAAATTCAAAATTGGTTTTCCCTTATCCAAAATCAGTAGTAAGATTGTTTCACTAGCCAGACACCAATGCCATAAATGGTACGTAGTATAATCCCGACAAGGAAGAAACACACTCTCTCTTATCTTAATCTCTTAGAAAAGCACAGTAGGACATTTATTTAACGAATACACTTCCTCGAGGCTGTATCATTTTTCCCCCGAGTCTTCCTCATTAAGACAGATATCATCCCCGTCATCCGTGAAACGAACGAGCGAAAAAATCAGTTAAGTCATATAATGGTAATTTTTTCCTTTCAGACCTCTAGATTAGGAAAAAAATTCCGGTGAGCCGACCTTCATATTTTTATGACCCTACTGGAACCGTGCTAACGACGCATCAGCTTAACTGATCTAGTATGCGGTGTTCGGCTTTCATCCCCCGCAAAGCTACATAAGCCGTGCGTAGCCGCACGCACGTAGTCGACCATTTGCGAAGAGCTTTTGCGGTGAATTTTGGTTCACCGCACGATTTTTCTTCATCGCGCGAATATCACGTTTCGAGCTGATTATCCAGTATACGCGTAGTATATATATTTTCAAAGGCTAATGGAATCATTTCGCTAAACTGCTTGGGTTGTGTACTTAAACATATAATATAACAACATAAACAATCAAAGTCTTCGTAAATTCACGACTAAATCGAAGTATCGAGCTGCTGGTTAAAGCTCGGCTTCGCCTATCAGCCGCCGTTGGGAGAGCGTCGAACAACTTTATATACACATGTACGAAGCTATACAGACTTTTCCGGATGTCACCAGATAGGGAAATTGATTCGCGGAATGGCTTTTTCTCGTGGACGTAGAACCTCTTCTTCTCTAACGTCTCTATATGTATTTATGTATATATAGACGATACATGGCAAAGTCATCTCCGAAACAGAGTTCTCACCAGCGATTTTTCCTTGGAAAATTTTTCGGAAAAAATATAGACACGAGAAAGTCGTTGTAATATCGCAGTTTCTTTCTTGGCTTCTTCCTGTCGAGTGTGCCTCGACAATCGATCAACCGAGCTGCTGCCGCTATACTTTTTATGGGTCGCGCTTGTGCGAGCGGCGCGGATGTATAGAGGCAAAAATGTATTGGAAATTTTCTTGTTTATAAACATGTGAGAAAACGGGCGTGGAATTGGAATTCTCGCGACGTGAAAGAGGATACGTGTGTATATGGACCGTCGAGGGATTGATAATTCGGATGATCGAGTACGCGAAGCGACATGGTTTTTCTATTTAAACGATTCAAGAATAAGGATTCATTTCTTATTCTTTGCATTTCCTTCCCGATACACGGGACTAGTTATGTAAACTTATAGGAATATTAAAAGAAATTTGTTGTCGACGACAATGGCTCACAACGCAAAGTACACAATAGAGGGAAAAAGCACGAGACGTCTAACGAAAACTTGCCAACATTTCGAAACTTGTACAAATGTCTGTGTGTATATACTTGGATGTATACACATTACCTGGAGACTGCAGAAACAACAACTGTAGCAAAAAACGCTAACCGAGGAGGAAAGACGATCCATCAAGTGGACAGCGCTCAGGCCGCACAACTTCCTCAAAGAGAAGGATGGAGCGGCGCAAGAAGAATCGTCGCAAATTTGCCTACCTCGTGTCCTGTAATGCGCGGGAGTGCTTATCGCGTTCTCTACGCTCTACAGTATGCCAACAGAGGTTATACACGAGTTTTTTTTCCACGAATTTAAAAACGCGCTAATCCGAGTGAGAAAGGGAGAAAAAGAAAAACGCACATCCTCAAGGAACGGGATAAACGCTGCAGAGTAGAAAATACCGGATGAAGTAACTCGATCAATTATCCGGCAATTATCCAATAAAGCCGGAGAAACCGACATCCCGTAGCGGTAGCAAGTCTCTAACTTTCGCACGCCCTTAACTCCTTGGACATCAGACACGAGGACGGTCCGTCTCACGGCACTTGGCTCGTGCTCGGCAAACAGCTTGCGGCAGCAATATCCAGAGGCATTCGACTATCGTTCTACTGCTTTCTCTCTCTCTCTCTCTCTCTCTCTCTCTCTCTCTCTATCTCTTTCTCGACCGAAAGAGCGGATAGAGCGACATACGGACGCGAAGGAATAACGAGCAAAGAAGAAGGTCCGAAACTCTCTCTCTCTCTCTACCACCATTTCTCTCTTTCTCGAATTCTACTTCGACCTCCGAGTAATATACGAGCCGCCAGTAGCAGCTTGTAAGGCAGAAGCAGCGTTGCACCTGTGTGTGCGTGTGTATATACGAGTGTGCATACGTATGTGTATACGTGAGTATACGTGTGTGTAGAGACGAACCATTGTGCGGAACAAGTTGAACGTGTGTATGTACCAGGGGGTGGAGCTGCCCTCGCTCGCAATTACCGTCCGGCGAATAATGCGATACGATCCTTTGTGCGCGAATAATTGGCAGTGCGCGCGAGGACTTGTTTTCTCATTTTTAACCCGTGCTGTCTCTGTAGCGCGTACATGTAACGCGACGGGAGTCATTGGAGAAAAAGTTGTATTTAAATTTCAATCAGGTATAAGGATAAAATGGAAAATACACTTTGTACCAAAAACCACGAACGATGACAGTTACGCATGCATAAAAGATCATTGGATTTAAATCTACTGATAATCCTGCACTGAGTAGCCCCTCTTCGAATTAACAATTGACTCGACGACCAGATCAAAGAGCTTCGACTCGCGGTTTTATCGCATAAGCGCGGCGCACACATGGCATTACGATCAGGCATATAATTTCATGAATTATGCATAGCAGCTGCGCGTGTATACTCTTTGGAGAGGAGAAAGGTCGATTTACACTTGTATAATATAACGGACGAGTAGTCGATTTCCCTGGAGCGCTGCCGCCGATTTATTATTGAAGCGATGGAAAAATATCGATGAATGTCGAGCGTCGTATTGAATATCTCGCTCTGGGGACTGTATCGAGATTCGCGATCGTGATTAGGTTTCTTATCTAAGCACGAGACCAGATATAAAATGTACATTTTCTCCAGAGATTCGTATATGTATATGATGCACTCGTGGAAACAATGCGAGATAGCATGTACTATAGCCGGTGTCTTTCAATTGACAACTGCGTGTCTATCAAAATAAAAAATCAGCGGGGCATATAATTCAATCGCAATACTGCGAGGATAATGTTCGTTCCGGTACGTTGCGTTTGAGCATTGGTAACGAGCGAAAAGTTACATCGGTTCGAGGCCTGTAATAATACTCGCCAAGGAAAATGATTATACAGAGCGGCGAATATCGCAGGCAAATTTAATTCCAAAGTTAAAACAATCGTTCGTCCTCCGCGACTCGTGCAAATTAATCCGGTAGAGAGAAAATCCTCGGGGGCAGTCAGCCGAGGCAAAGCTAATTTACTGGCGCCGCCGCCGAGGAATTCGGAAGATCCGAGCATATAATCTCGTAAAAGCCGTAGCTACTCTGCTCTGCAGCCCGATCGAATTACCAGCTGCAGCATCATCCCTCTCGCCTTGTATTTGTTCTCGCCGATCGACGGCTGATTACACCCGTCAAATGTAGTTTCGTCTTTTCGACTCCATCTCCTCTCTCCCCGCAGATGAGTCAGTCCTGTGGAACATCGATCGCTGTCTATAGCTTATCTGCACACATAACCCGAATATCGGACGAGCACAGGATCTACGCGCGCGTCTCCACGCCGGGAGCTCGACGGTCCTCGTTAACGAAATCATTTTCCTCGTCGCTTTGGATTTTATTTTGTATCGCGAGGCGACTTTTAACTGCACCGGCAGCATTTATATCAGACGACGTAACGTACTGCATAAGTGTATTTTCTCATCTGCTAGCAATTTTACGAGCGAGTCTTTTACATCGAATCGAGTAAATCAGCTTTTCCCTGCCGGTAATGAAAGAAAATAGCAACGGTGCTGAAATTTTCGAAGGGCTGCACAAAGCCATGAAGTATTATAGTTTCGATTGAAAAATCGAGGGTGTATAAAGTAGTCCCGGAGATTTATCGCTTCGATTATACCTCACGTAAAGGTCTATCGATCGAAAGAATTTTTATTTACGTCTTTTACGAGCCGGATTTTAGTGTTGAAGTGTTTATACACACGAGTATTGCTATGCGAAACGACTCAAAAATGACGGAAGAATATAGCACAGTATATTGGTTTAGACGCACATTCGGGATTCTTGTATTCGAGAGTGCTTCTCGCAGTTGCCAGACTCGGTAAGATGAATTATTTTTTTCGTCGATCGCATCGATCACACTTCAATGCAACTTACGAGGACGTAAATCGAAAATTTAAATAGCTTCGCGACATGAAATTTAAACCTCAGGACTCGAAAGAGATAATTAAGAGCTCAATATTTCATAGACGGAGCCCTCGAAGTTTCGTCAGCAAACAGCTAATTTACATATTTCCTTTATTAGAGCACAGTCTAATTGGAGCACTTTCGTTTGGTAATTGAAGTACCAGGAAACCATGGCTCACCGCACGTTCTACTTATATAATAATTAAATCAATATGAAAATTCCCTTTATTATCCCCTCGCGCAGAGTCGCGCTGTATCTCTTTTCCGGCATTTTTTTTTCTATCCTCGAGGCTTCGCTTTTCAGCGAAAAATAATTAATCTCCGTGATTAATTGTTCTCGTTGAGCCGCGCACACGTAGCCGTTCATATGGAGAATATAAAAATTACGAGTCGATTAATAATTATACTTCCTCGCCGCGGTTGCACCTATTACCGATGCTTTTTCCGCGCGCTTCGATCGAGCGAGGAAAAACTTTTTCTTATTTATCTTATTTCAATGAAAAAATAAAGGTACGAACAATAGATCCGTTAATTAATATTGGTTTTTCATTTCAGAGAGCCGTCACAGTGTGTATAACTGTGCTTATACCGCGCAACAATCGTCGGACCTGAATAAAGGTAGAACAAAGTCCAGTCAGACGGCGATCAATCCATTATTCTCGCTAGCTCAAGAAGGTGGGTAAAATGTTTGTCGATTTACCTTTTTCTCCCCGCGCTGACAATGGAATGGAAAATGGAAACCGTATTAGCGTCGTACGCCGAGGCTAATTAGTTGAACAATCGCTAAATCCGATCAATCCGCCTATAAAAGCTCACGGTGTATTGCGTCCAAGTATATACTTATACCGCAAGTATAAAATCTTCATAAAAACCGGGGTAGTGAATGCAAAATGAGGGAAATGAAAATGATCGATAATTGCGCGGTTTCCTTAACTTTTAAAAGGAAAACTAGCTTCAGAATATCTTTTATAAAAGCTTTTCATTGCACAGTAGCGAATTGTAATCAAATCGAGTTTAACCGCGTGGAGTTTTCCGATTTGAATTCAAAGCCAGTACAGGAACCGCAAAAAATTAAATACCGTTCCGAATAAGACAGCTACGGCATAGTATACAGTATAGAAATTCAGTTCAAAGTAGTCTTTGATGTACAGCCGTAAAGTCGATGCTATATATTCGCCAACTCTATCTGTCTACATATATGCATATATGAACACACACACATATATATATATATATATATATATATGTATATGTATATGTATATACATATACATCGTCGCAGAAGGCGACAGAGCGCAGAGGCGACCCACATTTCCAATGCTAAGCAGAGAGAAGAGAGGCAGAGAAAGAGAGAGAGGCTCAACGGAAGATGGCAAACTTTCCAAGCTCGCTGCATAAATGCCTCCTTGGTGCCGACGCTGAAGTTTCCGAGAAGGAATGACGAAGGGAATTTCTCTGCTTTTTTTCAGGCGAGAAATATCGCGCTCCTTCTGCAGAAACTTGTATCGGCCGAGTATTTCTGACTGAGCGACTGGTAAATATATGTAAGGTTCACTTTTATAGTTCCGTGCTGACAGACCCTTTCAATATTTCTATTTTTATTATATTTTACATTTCTTCTCCCTGGAAATACATATCGCGCTTTTTATACGGATTTTAAACGTCATTCTACAAATGTGTCCCGAGCACGATGAAAATCTATCAGCGATGAAGTAGCAATCAGTCAGACTGCATTTTTCAATTTGGCCAATTTGTAAACGGATAAAACTACAAACTCGTGAGGGACAATATCATCGTCAGATATATCGGAAAATCAAATTTAGTAACAAAAATAGCAGGCGTATGAATGGAGGGATCTGGAGCGGAGCCCGGAAATTGCACGAGCGAAATTGTCCCTCTGAGATACGCATCTTTTTTTCTACTTTTTTTTCCTCTCCTCCAGCTTTCCTTTATTTTTTGCGCCCACTAGACACATACACGTGCATTCCCCTTTGCGCACGTATATAATTTTTCGTTGACTCTAATGAAAACACGCCGGTCAAATGCGGAATACGCTTTAGGCTCGTTAAAAAAATGTATACAGAGTCTGTCCCGTGGTGGGTCTCTCTCTCTCTCTCTCTCTCTCTCTCTCTCTCTCTGTCTGTCTCTTTCATGTCCCGAGAGAACAAAGGAAGGTAAGAAAGTAACTGTCCGGTTGAGAAATTGGGGCTAACATCTGTTTAAAGCTCTGGTACTTTTGAGCTTTGCAGATTTTAATATTTTCTCGACAATGATTTTTCTCCCTGAAGCATAGTCGCTTAGACATCGCACAGATGAAGTGAGTGAGGCCGAGTAATTGAAATGCAAATTTTCGCTTTGGGAATTACGTAGCGAAAACTTAAATAGCTCGAAAATTCTAATTTTCTCCGAGCATGCAATTTTCTCTCCTAGTGGCAATGTAAGAGATAAAGAAAGGGAGGCAATGCCCGCTGTAAAATCTCGAGGCGAAAAATGCAAACGTCCGCTCAAGTTCTAAAGCGCTGGAAAATATTTCCCTCGGCTTCTTAATGAATTAGCTTCTACACTGCGACGCTCAGCAACTCAAAGGAAGATATCCCACTCGTACGTCTTTGTAAAAATATGGGATCTCCGTAGAGCTCGACCAACGATATCCCTCTCTTCGCTAAGCGCAACTAATTAATTTCTCTCGCCTCGTGGAGCTACTTTTCGACCTACATGTACATGGTACACGTATATACATGACCGAGAGGACGAGGGCTAGCCGAAACTTTCCATAGATTTTGCTCCGATGCCCCCGAATGTACTCGTGCATTCTCGAGAGGTCGACTTCGTCCTCGGAGGAGTTGGGAGATATAGCGAGGAAACGGAGTGTCTGTTGTACGTTTTATTAGGCGAATTACCCTTCTTGCGAGCGCCAAGTTTCCGGACGACTGGAGCCGAGC
This sequence comes from Apocrypta bakeri, assembly GCA_018906985.1. NCBI lineage: Eukaryota > Metazoa > Arthropoda > Insecta > Hymenoptera > Pteromalidae > Apocrypta > Apocrypta bakeri. The sequence goes on along the minus strand of JACCIA010000016.1, from coordinate 792,287 downwards.
TCTAGGCTGTGCAGATCGGCCCTAAGTCGTTGTGTATGCGCGAAAGCACCCGCTGATCTTTTCTAAAGATTGGGTCTGTTGGAAGAAAATGTATAGCACTCCGAAGCTATACTTTTAGTTTAGTCTACTCCGGAGATAATCCCTGCACGTGGTAATTAAGAATGAGATGTCGGATTTTTTTTCTTCCTACTCTCTTTGTACATTGCTGAAGTTCATCGTGATAATGGTAATTTTATTCCGCAACCGAGTGAGAGAGAGAGAGGCAGAGAGAGGGAGTCTTATTTTTATCGCGTCTACGGCGTGGCTTTGAGCGTGCTATTTTTTTATGGGTCGTTCTCGGGCCGTACAATCTTCAGTATATGACCGCATCGAATCGTAAAGCTCGTGGATAAAACTGTTTTGGAAATTCAGATAAATACTCATCAAGTTGGTTTCATCGTTATGCAAGCTTCGTTATAATCGACTGTCAAATATATTTCAACCGCGTTCCTCTCATCTTTTTATACGGCAGCCTCGTACTCGCTATATTCCGGGAATATGAGCTCAAGCGAACATTTTCCCGACCGGCAACCGACGGAGGAAAAAAACGTATACTTATACACCTCGTACGCATCGAGAGATCGATGATTTCAAGCCGAGCTGAAGGTGACGTTTTTCCGAGCAATTTACCACGGGCCCGAATATAGCGTAGTCGTTGCCACGCCAAAAGAGATATCAAGTCGCAATGGGGAAATGTTCTATAGGTCTCATCGGCGCTGGTGTGAGAGACAGAGAGGTAGAGCATTTTATACGATGTTGGCGCGACATGATTTCGTATAAGGGAAATGAATTGCTGGGGCTTTTTAGCCGGTGATGCGTGACGAGTATACGCTTCTTGGGGATCCGAGGAGCGAGTAGTCGTTGAGCTGACGGTTTGCGAAATCGCGGGAAATGGAAAATTCGTATAAGAGAAGTGTCTCGTGAGATCCTTGAGGTGAAAATTATGTCCTTGTGGAATGACGTCATTGAAATTGAACATCTAATAATTCGACGTTTCTACATTTAGTCGGTTGTTTATTTACAGACAGATTATTATCTGAGCGATAATGACTATTGGCCATATCCTCGCATGAAAATCAAATACCGCAGTGTTTACGCACAACGAAATCGCTCAGTGGGCATTCAAATGGGCGCTCGATAAGCTATAAAAGCTTTGAACATCTCGAAAATAGTCTGCAATTGCACACGCACAGTGTCCGTGAAATTACTATCGCGTATGTACTATTCCATGACTAGTGAATAAACATAGATTATGAATACACGTACACTTACATACGCATCGATCAATGGTTTATCTTCCACATACGAGCAAATGCACGAGCTACGGGAAACAATTCGAAACTTTGAAATAAAAACACACCGACAGGGCACATCGACCAGACCTTATTTTTCTGGGTGATTCCTCAGTAAGAAAAAAGCGAAGCTCACACTTTCTAACTTGCAATTCAATTCCGTTATATGGTTGGCTATATACGTGCTTTCGAAGATTGAAAAAAAGTTTTCTTCACATACACATATATAGCTAACCAAGTAAGCAAATGCAATTTTCAATACTCGAAATTAAAGTAAAAATATAAATCTTTCATTTAAAGAAATGCTTACATAAAAAGAATTATTGGAAAAAAATTGTGAAATAAAAATAAAGACTTTTAAGAAGTTAAAGATTTTTTGTAAATTGAGATATTTTGACATTTTTTCCAATGGTAATACATTTTCAAACCGAAGGTCCTACTGATTTGAATAGTAAATACCAAAAGCTCGAATTGCAAAAGTAAAAGACCTCTAAACCGCAATGTCTATGATTGAAATTGACGATTTTCGAAGAAAATTAAATTGTTTCTATATTTCTTTGCAGTTTTTTGACGATAACTTATTATCTACTTCGTTCAATTTGAATAATTTCTTTTTTAAATTACAGTTCTGCTAAGAAACTTTTTAATTACACGCATTTGACGGTCGATTAAATGCTTGACTTAATGAAATTTTGATGACCGCAAATGCTTAAAAATGATTGAAATTCAAAGTTTTATTGCGTTTTCGTCTATAAAAAGGCGGGAAATCGAGTTGGGTTAGCGCAAATCGTCAAAAATAATTTTTTGATTTCCTAATACTGAAGTTTTTTTCAGTATCTCGTGCAATTGCTCGTCTAGCAAAGCGATGACTAATAAACGTTTATATCGTTTTTCCACGTATACATTGCTCAGAGACTTTTCTATTTACAACCGAGAATGAAGGCTTTGCGAATCGAGTGGGAAAAGCAATTGGAGATGGAAAATTCCGAGATATATTGGGAGGCCGCACTTTGGAGAAACTTTTTAATTATTCCGTTCCGCCCTGATCGCCATTCGAAAGTACTTCAGAGGAGAACTATATGACACGCGGCGCGGTTATTGGAAATCCGTTGATCCCCACCTCCTTCCTAACAACTTTCTCGTTAGGCCTTCACTCTTCTATTTCTTTTCTCATTTTTGGACACTCGTGCGTCAACTTTTGTCGGCTAGATTAATCGTAGTCATTACGGCTAGCCCCAGAGTTGCTTAATTTTGCTAACAAGCACCGCAAGAAAGTCGAAAAGAAAGGAAGGGAGAGGGAGTGAGCAAGAATACCGGGAAAATTAATACAACGTCCGAGGATGAATATTGCTTGGAATTTAATATATTTCGGAGATTAATTGATTACTAATTTAGCTGAATCTTTATTAAATGTGGCAATGTATAAATAATTCTGTTAATAATTTCGATTTTCCGTATTACGTCCAGACTTTTACATATAATCATTGAAATTTCTAACAAAGTGACTTATTTAAATGTCAGTATCGATTATGCTTGTCATATAAAATTTTAATAGGAAGATTTGACGTTTTAGCAGTTAATTAAATTTAAGGGCCAATTAATTCCCGTCATCGTTGACTGGCTCGTTGCTCGATCAAATTGACTTTTAATCCGAAAGATCTTGAAATAAAAGTGGGGATAAAAGTGCAGAGGAAGAGAGAGTCAATTCGACTTTTCTCATCGACCTGAACAAAAGTCGGCATATCTCAATAATCCTGTCATCGACGCTCCATCTAAAAATCCATTAAAGCTAAAATCGACTAACCATCTCAGCCCTTCCTCTTATCCCTATCACTCGCTCTGTCTTTCTATCCGACGAATTCCCCAAGCGGCAATTCAGTCGTACGATCCCCATCGTTAAGGGTATATCTTCTACTGGGGAAAGAAAAAAAATAAGAAGCTCGTCCCGGCGGCAAATTGGTGGCCGCGTTCGTCGCGTCTTTGGAGCAACAAACTTGACAGAGGCACTTTCTCGCTCCTCGTGCCGAGAGTAGCCAGATTTCCAAAGTGCCTTTCGAGTGCTATTTAAGTGCTCGACAACTCGCGCTCTTTTGCTAGTTGCGCCAAGCATTAATCGTCTTAATTTTGCCTCGCTTTTGGGGATCGAGAAACTATAGTCTACTTACATGCACAGACCGAGAGAACGACTGCGAGCTTTTGGGTATATACAGAGCTACTACTATTTACTTCAGGGACTCATTTCGAGCAAAGGGATTTTCAGTAAAATACGAGCCAAGGTTTCCGTTACTTTCTTTTCTTTAACTCTTTTACGATTCTTTCACTGCGATAGTCCCTTCGTTACAAGTAGGGCCATGTACGTTTAAAATTTAATATTCCTTACAGTAGTCGCTTCGATCTTAAAAAACAGTCTAGCTCAAAAATTCTCTCTTGCTCGTCATTGATTTTTAACCAGTTCGTACCAAGGACCAAAGGCGTAAGGCACTCGCAAATGATGTCTTAAAAACTACGCCGTCCTTTTGAATAATTAAACTTCAAAGAGAAAAAAGGAAGAGCAAGAGAAGCGAAGACAGAGCTTTATCCACAATTTTTCAGCAATCAGTTTTACGACAAGAGTTCCGAGGAGCCTTTGAAATAAATAATGACGCTAACTTGAAGTATATGGAAGGAAAAAAAAATGAAGCTTTTCAGAGCACTGCAAGCGACCAGACATACTCACACAGACTGGAGAGAGCAGTTAAAATGTGTGAAAGATAGGATGATGGTTTTTAAAAGCGCCGAGTTTTTTTGTCTAGCGTAGCGGAAAACTTACGACGATGAGTAGTGTGCCACAGCTGCGTCCTCCCTTATTCTCGAGCGAGAGAGAAAAGGCTATTAATGACTCGCGTAAATTTTTGCGAAAAATCTCAGATTCTTTATTGTCGATATACATCTCCCTCGTTCTTCTCGCACCAGTCTATGAATATATAGTCGTTAATATATATATATATAGTAGTGCACCAAGCTTTATAACTTCAATGTTCTCAAGAGTTACGCGAAAGTGTTGTACTAACAGATAATAAATCTGCTATTTACATCCTCTTTAGCATTAGGAAGTTCTTGATGCAATGCAAATTTATCTGAAAAGTCAATAAATCCGATCTCTAATTATAATATCAAATCCGAAAATAAAATTCAACGTGTGTCTAGATAGTTGAAGTAATTTCACGGCGCTTTGATTGCCGTCGATGACGAGGACCTTAATTACTCTCACGACAAACATTTACATTTCGAGTGCGTTTGCGCTGTAACAGACGGGCTATATACGGCATAAGGCTTGACGCGGCGAACACCTTTACGAAGGTTGGGTCTGCTCTTCGATGTCTCCAGCGCTTTACATATAGGAGTACATCGTGTCTGCAGACGAGAAATACGGGCATGTGTGCGGTAACGGCGTTTATTGCCGAGGTTGAAGGGTTACTCGTTAAAGGGCTACGAGTGAGCGAGAATCTGTGTTTCGAGCTTTTCGGATGGCTGTGCTGATAAATATGTATATTTACCGAAAGGAACTTTACCGATGCATCACAACGACACTCGTATGCTACTTGCTCGAGTGGTTGTTTATTGCATACGTCCATGCGATCTTGAAAGAAGCTTTGCTATCGACAAACTGCAAGAGATCCGAATGACGTAAGTGGAAAAGGTCGCGTTTGGACAGACATCGAATCACTCGGACTAGCGATCTTGCGAGATATCTTCAGTATTTGACGCTTCAGCTATTCCGAACAATAAGCGGAAAATAAGAAAAGTGAATAAAAAGAGCAGTAGCAGGTATAGAGACGAACAATGATCTCAAAACTGGATAATGAATATACTTATCCAAAAATACATAAACTTGAAGTTCTTCGAGATAAAGAAGCAAAAAAGCACAAAGCTACGTAGCCGTAAATAATTCAAAAGTTTGAGAGAGAAAGAGAGAAAGAGAGAGAGAGAGAGAGAGAGAGAGAGAGAGAGAGAGAGAGAACTTTCCCTTGCGCTACTTTTCCCTTTCTACGTTCAACGAGCCGTCCCTTGCACAGATGTGTCTATATCTCCACGTCTCGTCTATATACATATACACATCCGAGATAGAGACGACTCTGGTGGTCTACTTTTCGGATAAACAGTCGACGAGCCGAGAGAGGAGTAGGAAGAAGAGGAGTAAAGAAAAGCAAACGAAAGGAAGATATATATGTATATATAAAGAAACGCCACTTACACCCCCGGATGCGAAATCATTGTCGCGAGGATCATTTTGCATATCAAAGTGAAAGCCAGTCGTCGTCGCGGCAACTTGCATTCATGAGGTCGTCCCGAAAGGCTTCCTTTTCTGCATGTGCTACCGGGCTTTTAGGAGGATGTGCGCCTGCAATGCTACGTATAACGCGGAGGCGATAAACATGTGGAGAATCTCAGGAGGGAGAGAAAGAAGTTTCGTCGTGCTTTTTTTGCCTCAACCAAAATAAAGAGGAAACAGAGAGAGAGCGTGAGAGAGAGAGAGAGAGAAACTAGAACTAGCGAGCAAAGTTATATAGCCGACTGTAACTGCAATTACTATTGGAGCGGAGAAGTTCCGGGGCGCGAGCTTTTTTAACGCACGGTGCTTTTAGAAAAAAAACTCAAGCGCTCACGATGATTATCGTTGTAGAGCGTGTAAGGATGAATGTACAATTCGCGTTATCGCTATACATGAAATATAAAATGTTGGGAGTATATTTTTAATTGTTCCTCGTAAATCGTTTTTAATTGTTCGTAAGTTTTTTTACGGTGAACAAGTGAATGCTTTTGAATTCTCAAGGCTTCCGGCCTTTTCATTCTTACAACCTCTTCCTTGCATAATTTACATTTATTTCACCTTAACAAAAGCAAGCACCATTTTCACCATTCGCCTAATCTTTTAATTTTCTAAATGGATTAAGCGCAAAGCTGTGTCAACTTTCGAATTTGATGATTTTCGAACTGCCAGAAGTATACACTCAGGATTCGAGCTCATCAAGATCGCAGATTTTACGCTGGATTAAGCGCGAGACAGGCCGAGAGAAAGTGTTCGAGCCTTTGGCGAACTTGTGAAATGGAGCTTCATCCACCTGCATCCCTAAATCCGCTTTTACGAACCGTGGCGTTCAATTACAATTGGATTTTAAGTTTGTCCGAGAGGCTGTTTTGAGTATAAATGAAATAGCGGCGGCCCAGGATTGGCGTTTATATAGGCTTTCGACTGGCGTATTTCGAGCTTGACGACTATTACATCGACGTGTTCGCGTGCACGGCTCTGTGTTATCGTGTGTATCTTTAATTAGTCGTGTATATTGTTGCATAGAAATGAGATATTTTCACGGCAATCGCGTCTACTTCCTTTACAATGTATATATTTTTGTATTTACGTAATGGATATTGATAAATGTACGCGATGGATAACGATCCGTACATTATCGTAATTTGAATTTTAATCGCAACGTCGTATAACTTTAAAAGATATTCTTACTTGTTATTGCCAATGGCTTTGAAAATATTAGCATTCCATTATACATTATTATTCCGTTATATAATATCAAATCGCAGCAATATATTGTTCTTTTAATTACTCGATATCCTATCATCTCCTCCAGTATCGAGAATGACAAACGAAAATTCCAAGAGGTTGTACCGCACTCTCTTACCAATTTGAACCCTCCTATACACACAACGGATAAACATCAATAACTCGCTCCGTCTGAAATCTTTCGTTAAAAAGCAACAATGCAACAATGAACCCCTATTGTGTCTTTCTCTCACTTCAACAAATTGGCTCCCAACAAGATACGATAGAAAGTTACAAATTCAGTCAAGCTACAGAAATGTTCTATATCCAGAAAATGAGAACAATGCAATTATAATTATGACGATATTGTTACAGTCCTATTTAATTAAATATCAGACAGCAGTGTTTATTTTCGTGTAAATGTACAACGCAGAGGAGTAATTTATCGACGAAGAAAATACAATTAGAAATATGAGACATAAATAATTGCAATAACGATGGCTAAGGCCATTAGTGAACATTTGCTCGTTATTTATTCTTCGAATGTTTAACTAATCCGTCGTGTGTTTGGTGACGAGCGCTCTACGTATGAGCTAAACTCCTCTGTTTGCGCACATAGCGAAGCTAAACGGACGGAGCAGAATAGTCAATATTGCAGAATGATATGCTAGGCCAATGACTCCCCGTATTGCATATACGCGCCAATTACTTATTTACAGGCATCGCCATAAAATTTAACGCGACGTAATCGGAATACTTAATTTATCGCGACGAAACATCGAGGAAGTTCACGAATCACGTCGGCTGCAAGTTGCCTGACACGGCCCTAAAGCAAAACTATGCATCTGTAAATAATTTTATAGCCTTAATTACAAAAGCTCGGAGGGTTGGATTTATTTTTAATGACATCACGCGAGCCAAAGTTTCTCTCTTCACGTATATCCATCTTTGAATAACTTAAGGCTCAACAATATCGAGCACCTTGCGACTCTCGGTTAAAAACTTTTCTATATTGGTCTGAGAAAGCCATTCCCTGAACCGCAGGCGTGCGCGCCGATGCATTTTTTAAGCGGCTCTAGCTGTACACGGGAGAATCAAGAAACAATCTAAGGCGGTGACTCTGCGGTCGGGAGGTTCGAACGTATTCGGCGGGAAATTGGTTTTTCCACGCAGAAAGGAAAAAAGAAAAAATAAACGTCCGCGCAATTCTATCGATCTGGTGTCGGACACCGTTCAATTGCGTATAGTTGGATTTTTTATTCTTCCGTGGAATGAGAAAAATGCATTATTCTCCGTTCGATTATTACGTGATTCTTTTTTCGATATATTTTCCAGTAATATTGCTTTGGATCGTAACAATAACCGGATTCTCTCTTGTATATGAGCAAATCCACAGGATACTGGACATTTTTCAGAACGTTCAGATCAAAAAGTTATCCACGAGGGTATATATACCAACGGGGCCCGATTTTACTGGTTTCTAGGTGTTTTCTGAGTAAGAAAACTGGAGATCACACTTTTAACTTGACATTTACTTTTTATAGCAAAAAAAGTAAAAAAAGCTTAGAATGGTTTTTGAGCACTGTGATTTATCGAATTTTGCGAAATTTCATTAAGTGACGAGTCCACTTACCAAGCAAATCTATATATAATTAAAAATGCCTTATACGAATTCCAATGTAAAATCATCTACTATTTACATAAGGAATATATGTTAAGATTTTATTGTAAAATGAACTGTATATATGATCCATATGAAAACTATGAAAAATCAATTATTGTTCGTAAGATAGTTAATCACATCATTAAATATTAATACAAATTACTGTAATAGAAAGATGTTGAAAAACCATTAATTCCCAAAAGTATATAAAAAAGCCCTTCTGCTCGAGAAGTTATAGGTATTCATAATATCTTATAAATCTCGATATTCAAGAAATCTTTTGACTAGTAAAAAGCCTTTCTTGAAATACTTATAAGTTTTTTATCACGAAGTCTTTTTAAAGAAGCTTTTTCTAAATGAAAGCTCTTTAGTTCTATTATATTGCATATTACATGTCGTTACCCTATCGGCTATATATATATATATATATACAGGAAAACGTAGATAAACTATTTTTAGATAAAAAGCGAAAAATCGAATGACAGTTTTTTGCATTTGTGGATATAAAAATCGAGTGGCAAGATAAAACCTGTGAACTTTTTATTAGGAATGTGAATCTGAGCACTTTTTTATTTGGAGGTCAAAAATTTTTCGATTACCGAGTTGTTTTTGTAGTATTTCGTAGATTTGCACAAATGTTCACGAGCAATTGAGATTCTCTCTTCGTCTCTCTGACAACACATTAATTACAGGGATGTCTTAATAGAAATAAATAAAAATGCAATCGGTTGTATCTCTCTAATCGCGAATCGAGTTAAAAACCAACAACGCGACGATGACTCTCGAGTCGGCGGACCACTTCAGTCGCTCCGCATATTTCCAGTGGTACGCTATGCCGAAAAACGAGCTCTAGCTCTTCTCTCGCATTGTACTCGGCGTTTGCTCTCGTCGTGCGCGCTAATGATCATTAAAGAACGTAGGAGGCATACTAGTAAGTGCTTCCCCTTGAAAATTTTATGTTTTAGCGGGAAATTCGAACGAGCCGAGTAATTTTGAAAATTTGTGCGACGAGTCGAGTATAGTTGCGAGACTCGAGAGTTAAATGTTAATTAACGCATGTACGAAGGGAGTAGGTTTATGCAAAGTGGTTGTACTGCGTTGTAGCTAAAGTACAGAGTAACATTGCCACTGCTGAGTGTAATGACGGTTTGGACGCCTGGGGGAGAGAACGCTCGCGTTAGATCAATTCGAAAACACGGTTCTTTGCACTGTTCGCAAGGTGCTTCGGAATTCCATTCTTTGAGCTGTCAAATTAAAAGAAAGCAACAGCTAGTCGAGAGAAAAATAGAAGGCCATGGCTCAAACGATCTGAAAAGTTGTACTCGAAACTTAGCTGTGTATAGTGGAAAACGACACTGGTTAAACAATAAATTAGATTATCTGAGCTAGTCATCGAGATGCACCGGCATTGTTTCGGAATATCGCGTTTAACGAGACTACGTAATCAGGGGCTTTTCTAACGATAATTCTATTTCATTATATACTATACATATACTACCACGATGTTGAATAAATAACGCATCGCGCCAATTTCGTTTCAATTCGCTATCCGAAATCCTTCCTGAAAAAGTATCCATGGAGCCATGCAATCCAATTGACTTTGCTTCTCCGTGTCAACCATGTTAGGTCACGTTTCCATCGCCACCAATTAAATGAAATTCACACAGCGAGATAGAAAAAAGGGCACGGTCGGAAAAAGAGAAATGACAGTTCAAATACAATTTGAGAAGTGGCATTTTGCAAAACGCAGAACATATCAATGACTTCGGAATTATACTTTCATTTCGCGTATTGTATTTCTGTACGAATAATTCACGTAGAGCGGATTAACGAATTCAAATATTTCCAATTAACCGTGAGTTATCCGAAACCGGAATAGCCATTTAACGCCGACTCCGCTGCGTTGTTTATTCAGAGTTTCACTTGTGCCCGAGTGCACGAGGCCATCGGAACTCGAGGCAATCCAGCAGAGGTGACACACGGTATAGCAACGCGGTTTTTTCCATCGAGAGGCAAACATCGAGAGAGTACAGAAAATGGATCGAAACTTGATGGATCTCCATCTCCTCGAGAGCTACCGTACGCATCTCCCCCTTGGATACGCACACATATATAGATAGTCTCGAGCAAATAGATGCGCTATTGACATTGCCCGCTCGTACACCCTGAGGGAGTGAATAGCTTGAGCAGCAAAAGAAATAAGAGAGAGTTAAAAGGTTTGCCTCATGATCGCCTTCTCCACCACCGCTATGAAAGTCTGCTCTCTTTTTACAGTTCACCAGATGCCGGAGTTCGACATCCCGCGCAAAGATGGGTTTGTTTACTCTTTTAGCTAGAAGTATTGCTCGAATTTGAAACGTCACTGTTATTTCAAGAAAGTGATCGAATTTGCCTTTTTTCACGTGTACTGGACAGCCATTGTTTCTTTCTTTTTTTTTTTTAATATTTTTAACGCACCTATAGTGGAACTCCAGCGTAAACCTGTGACGAGAACGTAAACTTGTTCGCTCTCGTTATTATGTTTAACTTGAAAACTCGATACCGTTTGTATACATTAACTTTCTACAATCACAATAATCCTGAATAATTTTCTCAGCGCATTGCTATACCCTATCTAATTATCAAAGTTTAAAAAAATATAACTATAGCGTAGTGCGCAGTTTTTCCGTTCGAAAGCTTTGCTTTGGGTAGGGGAGGAAATGCCGTCTCGAGTCTCAGCAAACACGCTGCTTGAAAAGCAAAAGAAAATTCATCCGTTCGAAACTAGAAGTATAGCTATATGAATTCCGTCCGAGGCACGAGCGAACATCCAGTCGTTAATTAAATTTCGCACGCTGATGACTCGTCGACCAGTTAATTTCATTTGGTACTGCGAAACGCTACAAGGAGTAAAAATTCGGCGCATCGAACCGAAATCAATCGATCTGAATACACGAAAAGATTAACACAATAAAAAGAGATCCTCGATAGAGGCATTGCCTGGATAGTAAGTTTTCAGCAGCAATTAGTTAAACGAGCCGGAAAACGTGAAAAAAAAATGAAAATTGCCGTTGACGATGGCTATTAAGGCTCAATTCTCCGGCGCATAGTGGAAGAAGGGGAGAACGTTTAAATCGATCAATGCATCGGTGGATGCCTTCACTTCTTTACAGGGATGCGACTGAAGGGCTTTACTCGCTGATTTTCTGAGGGAATTTCCTACTGTGCTTTGTCATTCGCTATTGGTTACTCTTGGTATTGTGCGCGAGTTGCTCGGTAGATTTGTTCAGTGTTAGCTCTTTATTTTAAATCTATGATTTTGTGTTCACTGGGTAAACGATTACAATGCCACGGGAAATTCTACGATATTTAATTTCATAACGTGTGTAACCTTATTCGGTTTAGATAGCTTTTCACCGAGCATCGATTGCATAAATAAACTGGTCTGTTCACAGATTGGATCATCTACTTGTCACAGTTCATAGAATTTGGAGGTTCGGATGACGTTATTAAAACTCACGTGCTTTATTTTAAATGACATTTTTTTTAATGCCGTTTAAACCACTATGAATACCGCGGTTATCTCAACCGATGAAATTTGTTTCATTCGATTCGGTTACTGGTTGGAAAAGTTTCTCTATATCTCTTCTATCGATCGGAATGAAACTTTGAATACGTACGCTACTCTTGGACGCAGCGAACGAATATGCACTTAAAACATGGCGTATCTGAATTGCTCTTGATACCGTGATGTTGCAGATCGCCAAAAGTATGCTTTATCGGTCCATTACTAAGCTTTAATTAAAAAGTCCAAATGATTCAAACGTAATACGCAACGGTATTCCCAGCAGGAGCTTGTAAAATCCAACTGGTACAATATCTGCCTTCACACTCCGAAAAATATCTGCCGCTGTTCCTCGCGTGACCCAGAAACCAGTGCGATTCTTTTCAGTAATTTGACTCTTCTCTAGAATAAACGCCCGATGTCGTAACTAACGCTAATCTAATGGTAAATAATACCCGTGTAGGAACAAGACACTTTAATAATCTCAATTGTAATCCTATATAGTAAGGACACGACGGTAAGCCGAAAAGCCATGGCTCGTCAGCGTTTACCTCTAAAGTTGGCCGCTTTATGTATACGCATAGCTCGCTGTTGTTTATCATTATATTCGCATGCATACCATAGAGATGAGCGGCAATTTCAATTATTAGGTAATTCGAGTCCCGGTAACTAGATAAACCGCCGGATAACATGATAGAGAGAGAGAGAGAGAGAGAGAGAGGGGTGTGAGCTACGTTTTAATTTCATTAGCAATGCGAGCTGATTGAATTCCATGCACGCAAGTGCGAATACGGACGAACTAATCTCCGTGCGAGTAAAGGCTCAATCGCTTCATTTCGCTTGTTATGAAGTTGCTTCGCGCTCAGAGGTGAGTGACGAAATTGATGGCTCTCGAGCTCGGGTTTATATCCTCGTCTATACCATCACTTTCTTTCTAATTGGCGATGGACGTTGAACGTGGACAGCGTAAAAATTCTGATAAGTTTAGCAGACTATTCAATACTTCGTTGCGCACGTTTTGCTCACTGAAATATTGATAAATTGATAAATATTACATACTCGTCAATTGTTATTAATAACTTTTACATTATTATTACGAACTAACTTTCTTGCGATTATTTACGTAAGTTTTGCAATAATATGATCATACATACATAAGGATCGATTACTTTATTCAATCAGTAATGAATTCCTTGTCACGGAGATACAGATGGGTTAAAAATGAATTTCAGTTATTCGGACGATGAAATGGATGTAAATATATATATTGTAGATTTGTCGAACAAATTCAAATTAAACAATTTAGTGTAGAATTGAAAAAGTTAATTTTCTTAAATTCTAGCCTATCGATATTCTTTTGTTTCGTTTAGTGAAAATAATAAATATGTTAGGACTTATTCCGGAATTTTTTGTAAGCATTAATGATCACTTATTATATTGTAAACATTAGCGAGTTTTTCTCTTCGAATAGAGTATGACTAAGATATTGGTTGAAATAATATAATTGTATTATTCACGTTGTTCTAATTTTATAATAGATGATATAATTATTCAAAATCTGATTATTTTCTTTTACCTGTGATAAATTTGTACTCAGAATAATGAGACCATTGCATACTTTTTAATTGCGTCAAATGAGTGTGCAGACATTCATAAAATACACGCAAGCGCACGGTTCGGAGACAATTAGGCAAGCTTTTTCACGCCTCATTAAATCTCCATCAAGTTTATACACAGAGAACTGCTACATTTAGGAAATTAAAAAAGAAAAGTATTCACTTGGGAAACAATGCTTGAACTGCAGTGACTCAACTAGTATATATGCACATGAGTCATCGTCTCTGACAGATTAACCGAACAACAAATTTTTTTTTAAACAATTTCAAACTATAGTTTGGCACTCTATCTACCTTTATGAATTTTTGTTAGTTTTTTCTCATGAAGGTTTTCAAAGTTACAGTATGCCAAAGTTGGCACTTTTACCGATTCTCGCATTTTAAGACTATTTTCAAAAAAATCTAACTTCAAAGGGAAGCATTTGTCACTAAAACACAAAAGGCACTTTTGTTGTAAAAAAACCAAATTTTACAAATGCCTTTTGTATATTCACTGACAAATGCTTCCCTTTGAAGTTAGAATTTTTTGAAAATAGTCTTAGAATGCCAAAATTGGTAAAAAAAATTGGTTTATTCGGGCAATCCAACAGAAAATGACTCATGTATATTCGAAATGCGAAGTGAGAGAAATGGAAAATTTGGCGTTTCTACAAGTTGAGAGAGCAGGAGAGGAAATAAGCACTTTATTATCAACCACGACTGTAATCCCAACTGAGAGCGGCATCGTTCAAGTGGAATAATAGAAACACACTGGACTATGTAGGTACCAGTACACAGAGTTGTAAGGTACAACTCCCGAGGCATTTCGTCTCTCTGCAACCAGCGGCCATTTGAACTAAGCCGATGGCTTTCACTAACGGAAAGCTCACTGAACTTACTCTCTCGCTCACTCACTCCCTCTTTCTCTCGTAGAGCTTCTATTTACGAAGCTATCGCTATCGGCTTCGTAGACAGGCTACGTTTTTTCCGGACCTCTTGGCTCGAGATTCCGACCGATGTACGAGTACTTAGTGACTGTTGTTCTTTCGACTGATGTGACAGGATGGATTCGGACGTTTCTTGATCGTATTAGCTACCGTCTACCATCTCTCAATCATTCTTTTTTCGTTCATTGGGCACATCGAATAATAAGCGCTCCCGTAATTAAAAGCTACTGCCGTAGTGAGAATGAAAAATGACCGAACATCCGACGATTGATTGCAGTGGCTGATTACTCCTCTGTCGGTTGGAAAAATAACGCGCGATTAAATGCGATATCGTTGAGGAACCTGCGAGACCGGTTATAAAGTGAAAAGCATTCGGTGCAAAAGGTCTCGGAGGGAGAAAAATAGCGAACGTTATTCCAGGGCAAAGTGGATGTAAAACTTCTCCTGCGGTACAGAAACATAGCGAGCGCATCAGGTACGGAAAAATTCGAGCGATAAATTTTCCAAAGTACTTTTAAGCCGATCGTTGAACTCATGGAACGGTATAATCGAACATTCACGTGAAGAGAATTCAGTCAATAATTTCGTCCATTCGAATTCTTTTGCTCTGCTTTCTGTACTTCATTCGTACGGGCTCTTCTTCCGGTATTCGGGTGACGCGCGTCAATTCAACTCGATTCGCTCTCGCTGGTACTGCGATTTTCAGAGGATCGTATACACGGAGTAAATTCCATTTCCCGCGAGAGGCCAACTCCGACTCATCTTGCGTAATATGACGTAATTCCTGTAGTCTAGCGGAAACTGTTCGTAGTTTCGCGCTATACTTCCGACCCGCCAGATTTATTACTCGCTTTTGAACGCTACTGGGGTTGTGCTGCCACTACTCGAGATATACGCTACTGTGTCGTTGGGTGAATTGCCGAGGCGTAGATACTGCAGTGCTCGAGGTAACTTGATCAAAGGGACTGTACGCGCTGAAAAGAATTTTACGCTATATACTCTGAGTGATGGGCTTGTATGAGCGTGCTTTTTGACAGGTACCTTCAGAGGTCTTGAGAAGAGAAAGATTTACGGTTTTATTTTATATGCGATGCCAATAGCGTCTTTATGGATATTTAACATTGTACAAGGATTTCCGATTTGAGCTGAACTAATTTTATTATTGCAAGTAAATATTTGGTGATATTTACCCCTAAAAATGGTAAACATCTCCACCAGGTATGATACGCTTTAATAGTTTACGTATAATTTCGCACGTTGTAAGCCACAGAGAACGCGTTACATTTTCGACCTGGATTATCATTAAAAACGGATAATAGTATTCGTAATTAAGTTCACGTACGACTAAAATGTTATAATGTGAATATTGCATATGGAAATTTAATAATTTTAATACGTAATAAAACTAATAATTCATCCGTTTATAGTTAATGTTTAAATAAAAATACTCTCTGAAATACTCATTGCGGTCAAAATATTTAAAATGATGTATACCTGTAAACCGTGAAAATGCGGTCAAAATATTTTAAAATTGCTTCATTCCACACGCTCGTACGCGTAATTTTTATTTCACATATTCTTTCTTCACGGTATACATTCATATCCGACAAGTCGGAAATTTTCCCGTAAAGTGCGAGCGTTTTATTTTTAATAAAAAAAATAATACGAGGAATATAATAAAGAGCGACGCGACGAGGTAGAAACGGAAGCGAAAGAGATAAAAGTACAGGGCACGCGAGCATCGGGAAACTGCTGATAAAAAAGGAAGTGGAAGAAAAGAAAGGTCGCGACGTAGCTCGAAGATTTTCGCAGAGAAGAAGCAGAGAGAGAGAGAGAGAGAGAAAAATGAAGACATTCTCGCCGTCCTTTTCTGCATCTCTCGAATCTCTTTTCGCAACGTTCATTTTTCAAAAGAAGAAAAGCGTGCCAGCTTTTCCTTTTCTCACTATACTCGAGCACGAGAAACTTATTTTTCTTTAATGCGATTCTCGCTCTGCGCGATACAGTTTTTATTGCGAAAGCTTTATTGATTCGATAATTGGCATTAACAGAAGGTGCAATAATGTGGCGAAGAGTGAAAACTTGTTGGAGGTGGCTAAACAAGAGAAAGAGAGCTTCATTATTTTTCTCCTTACCGAACCCCAGTGCTTTAATGGCTTACCAGGCGCTATATGCCGACTCACCAGAACGTGTGAGAATTTTATTCAAGAAAACCAAGATGAGGAAAAAATTCGATCTGTTTCCGCCGATACGTATATTATATATATATATATATATATATATACAGGGGGTCTGTGTAAACTAACGCTGAAATTGATAAAATCGAGCTTTTTCCGAGCTTGCACCGAGCAATGTGCAGTGAGTGGAGACGCGATTGCTTTTCCGAATTTGTCATGACAAAGAAATTTTCCATTTGATCGAAATGGAAAATGGAATCCCCGTTTGACCAGGCAATCCTAACTTTTATGGCGCCTATATAAACCGTGGGAAAAAAAGAATGTGTTTCTTTTTCATACTCGAAATTGAGTAATTTGGCTCATCGGATAAATTTAATAAATCGAATAAAAACTGAAAATCAGCGACATTTTGTAAACGAGAGGTGCAATTATCGCTGACGTAAATGTGGTAAAATTTGCCAACAGCAAGAACCCGCGACAGAGCTTGCAAGCACCGTAGCTATACCCCTTTTGCACACCTTAATCAACTCCTCGGTAAACACGTAGAGCTCAAATCTCGCCTGGCCGATTCCCCAGTAATTTGTCAAAGACCAATTGGAAGTCATTTTCCGCGTGTTCACCGTAATTTTACCTCTCGTGCATGCGTGTGCATAAACTATCTCGTTCCTCTCTGATAGACTGCAGTTCACATAATAGCTCAAGCGCACACCCGCATTTCCGTGTGTTCGCGCGCGTGTGTGCGAGAAGTCAAGCTTGTTCAGTGTGCGTTTGCGTGTATACACACTTCGGCTTTTGCGAAACGTCGACTAATTTGTGGGGACACATATGGTTACAAGAAGTATCGCCGTCGTTCTAGTTTAAGCCGCTAGAAAGTTTGCGGTCCCGGCAATTTTGCTAATAGATCCGCCACCTCGTCGTCGCTCTACTGGCAAAGCTACGCTTGACTTTGTTCGATCGTGAGTTTGTAAGCTGAGCAGCGGCTAGTGAGCGTGAGCTTTTATTTTATGATCCTACGATATTTATGACTTCGGCGCGGTAGTCGACAGCCTTCTCGATGTTGATAATTTTAGGGATTTCCGCGAATGCAGATTTACGAGGATTGCCGTGGATTTCGATATATTTAAACCCGCGCATATGCGTATTAAAGTGAGTGGGAGTACGGGCGAACGAAATGTTTTATTATATTGTATTCTTTCTCTAGATCCGTTAAAACTATCGATGAGCAGTTATAATTCGAATACACCTTCGCATATTAGATCGAGGTCAGTCATCGCTATTTTTAAGAGGTAAAATAGATTCGCTCCCAACGGGCAAAAATAATCGCATCGTATAAAAGCAATCCACATGACGACTGTCCAGAATAGAAGGTGAGCTTATCGTCGACATACGAATCTAAAAACAAACCTCGATTACAGACCTCTATCTCATTATCATACTCACGCGACATTAGCTATTTATATTGCCAAGCATCGATCGGATTCTGAACGACGCCGCAAATTAACGAGCTCCCGTAGGGAGTTTTTAATCAAGCTTGTCTCGTAATCGGCGACCCAATAAGCCCTTCCGAGACCCGCGGTAGCTCTGATAAAGTTTGCGAGAACATCGTTTGAGACTTCGGACATTGAGCATAAGAAGAATAAAGAAGGATGAAGAGTTGGACCCGGTTTTGAGTTTAGTTTGCTATAGATATGTATACAGGCTAAGTGAACGATTTTCGAAAGTAGATGTTTCGATGTGTGTCCTCTTTTACTTTGAAATCTTACGCGGAAGACTGCGCAGCAAAGCGACGAATTGTAAAGCTGCTTTTCGAGGATTTAGCAAGCGAAAGGGAATTGCTAATTCTCGGTGGAAACTTCGCGCGCTCTCTCTCTCTCTCTCTTTCTTTTTATCTTTTATTTTCCGTAACTAAGCTTTGCAAGGCTAAACATCTACGAACGACCGTCTAAATATATAGGTTTCTAACGTAAGTAGGTATTATTCTTACTGTCAGAGAGAGAGAGAGAGAGAGAGAGAGAGAGAGAGATAGAGAGAGGGAGAGTATTTGCGTTTCAGGAAATTTCCATTTTCGGTCCGAAGAACAAAAAAATTGACACGTTGACTAATCTAATTAAGGTTTGATACGTCACCTCAACGTATATGCAGAAACAAGGCTAGCTAACCATACGGTTGAATTGTCTCCTAAAGTTTGCGCCGAATTTGGCATCGGTATAATACGCTCATTTATACCCTTCACCTCGTATATCCCGGAGGTTAGTTGCTTCCGTGTGGAATAGGCCTTTGTGTAGTCGTTAATACTATCGTAAATCTGAATACTCAATTAGGTCTTTTTAAATCTCAGGAACGATTTTTTCTATTCTAATTGCAATTCCTGATACTGGAAATACGGGTCATTACTGGCTTTTTATTGACAAAGGGTATACTGGTTACCAGTATTGGTGAACTCTTGATTCGATATTGGAATGATAAGAACGAGATGGAATTGCGATAATGCACTGTCTCAATGCCGGTGCACCAGATTTGAGTCAAAATTAAATTTGTGCAAAGGATGAATAATGTATAGTATATTAATTCAATATATATATTTAGTAATTCAATATTCAGTATTGTCAGACTTACGAAGTCTTTTTTCAAAAATTTATTGAAAACAAAGACATTTTGGTAAATATCTGAGAAACAATTTCATAAATTGGATTATTCGCTGCAATAAGCATAATAAAGTAGTTTCTTTAATGAATGGAAACACTGGAGAAATTCAAATTAATAATAAATTATTCTCGATACAAAATTATATATGAATCGGAAATCATTGATGCGGACATGTTCAGTAGTCAATCCAAGTTTGACTTTATTAAACCATTTTATGCATATTTTCATAAATATGATAAACTTTCATATACAATTTATATTCAAAAATTATTATTTATATGTATTGTAATATATTCTACTGATGCATGATACTATAATATATTATTTATTTTTTAAAAGAACATTCAATTCGTATTATTTTATCCCGACATTTAAGTATTTGAATTGACCGAAATCAAATTCAGATTTTTGTATACTCTGTATTCAAAAACCTTAGCAGTATTGGTTTTACGTATTTGGTAATATTGCATTTATGTACTTGACTACTACCGGTTTTAAAGTATGGCTCGTTCTCATCACTTACGTCGAAATGAGTCGCAGCCGAGTATTATATATAGTTAATGCGAGCTACTGGGAATATGTCGCGGTTGACGGTCGACCGTTGACTGAGAGTCGATATTGTTTCGAGGTTTGCGGTGTGACGTCACGTGCATTTGATTTCTTTCTAACTCTTTGGCCGAAATTTTGGCTTACAGAATGGAAATATTACAATAAGTGAATAATAATTTTCGTGCGATTGTATTTTTTTTTTCGATTCTATCCCGATATTTCAGTTTGGTACCATATGCGCGAATTCACTCGGTTATGTGCTTCAAAAAGTAATTATTCAGAAACAACAGCTCAGTGGAGTTTATTTTTTGATTCCAGGGGGAGTTTTGAGAATTGCATATAAAACTACATTACACAATGCAATATTGATTGAATTTTGAGAAAGTTCGTCGGCTTATGGTATTGTTGCCATGATATCAATATTGACTTAGCATTGGATCGTTTATCCATTCTTACTATAGGAAATTAACCTTCAAAATTGTATAGATAAATTTTTGCGGCTTAAGGTTCGGCAAGTGGCAGTTTCGGTTTGAATCACTTTCGCTCGATTAGACCAGTGTGGTGTAATAACCGCTGGAAATTCAATTTTTCCGATGTGTTTTATCGACGCGATAAAACTGAAATAAAGGATTTTACGATCCGGCGATTCAGAAACATGGGAAATTTCAATTAATAAAAAAAGTCTCGGGAATATCGGCTTTAATAGTATTTTTTCGTACATTATTAATTCACGCGTATAATGAAGTTCCCGTTTATCTGCGGTTTTACATTAAACTATGGGATATTTCGAATCGAGCGTAGGAGAGTTTTTAAAACTCATAATGTATCGGCTCGACAGGAGACGTAATAGAAACGTTCGCAGTGCAAATTGACGTGTAACGTTTCGCAATTCACATAGAAACTTTTATTCCCTACTGGGACGTAAATCGAGCGATTGGTATTCTGTTAAAAAGAATTTGAAAAAAAAATCGCCAATAAAGTTTTGCATCAATATATCGCTATGTAAGTCTCGGGCGTCTATATTTCTCTGTCCCTTTCCCTTTCCCTTTATCTTTCTTTTTCTACGTATATTATATATAAGGTATATATCTAACACGGATTAAAATGCACTCGTAAATTTTACGATCGTCCAATTTAACGCCACCCTGGTCATTTCGATACACAGCCGCGTACGACTTTACATATACGCTCGCGCGATGACACACACACACACATACACACGTGCCCTCACACGTACAAAGAAGAGCTTCGTAGCGTGAAAATACATCCAGTGATTTTACGGCTCTTTCGTTTCTTTTTTTTATCCACGACCGGGCTCGCGAAAAAAGAACGGCGTATCCTGACAAATTGCTCGCGTTCGTCCGGTTTTTCGAGCCGCGCCGTAAACCTTCCTTAACCCCGAATCGAGAGAGGAGAGAATCGAGGAGCAGTCAAAGCTATAGAAGAGGAGCGAACGTCGATATCGGCTTAACTTTTAATGCAAAGAAGAGAAAGAGAAAAGTGGCGGTGGCCAAGTTGGCTTGGAAACTCGTTCTCTCGTACTGCGACTCTCATTGCTCGAAAACATATTTAATTAATTACAGGAAATTCTAAAGTCTGACGGATCCAGTTGTGTTAATTCGATGAATTATTCACGGAGCTCGATTAATCTCTTGGAAAATTATCAAACGCACGCCTATACCAGTATGTGTCTTCATTAACGCGAAAATTCAGCGTTCCACGTATCGAGCTTAATTTACCTGCAATTTTGAATAATTTGAAAGATCCACGAAGCGTTCCTATTAAATCCTTCGAACTACACTAACCGAAGTAATGCCTTAGCGAACGAAGCATTATTTCGTATCATTTTCTCTCATTCACCAGCTCGTAAAAGCTTATCTCTCTTTAATGATCCGCACTTAACATAAATTTACTATTTTTTCCTATTCGCGTCCCGATGCTATAACGTGTATACGTGTATGCCGTATTATATGTTATTATGTATGTGTGCATTAGTATCATGTACGTATGTACGCGTATACACGTGCATATGTTATAAATATACATATAATATATATGTAGATGTACAGGTACACACAACGCATGCACATACATAGTGCACGATAAGGCGTATTGTTTGCTTATACCTAACAATAAATCATGAGCGTAACAACAGCGCCGTGTCCGCAAGCTCGGGTTTTATGCTTGCGTGTGGCGCGTGTATTCGCGTACAGCGGAGGGAGGTTGATATTGCAGCCAACGGTATAATGCACGACGACTGCGGAATGCGACGTGCGTAGGCATAAATCACGAAAGAAGAAGGAGCCCGTATAGCGGTATGTCTGTTTATTGTTTGCTCACCGAAAGATAAGGATGCAGAAGCCAAAGAAGGATAAAGCTCGAAAACCGTTCGGCTGGGAGAGAAGATGAACGAACGGAGATGAGAAGGGAGATTTATGTCCGAAAACCTCGACGTTTCACCTACAAATCAGTTATCTGCGAAGTCGAGCGTAAAATATATTACAGCAAGAGACTTTGGGAGGGAGGAGAGGAAGGGGAGGTTGGCCAACAGCTGCCATCACGTACAGGCAAATAAGGAGTCGACTTCCTGGAAGCGAGAGAACGGATACAGTATAGCTCGGCGCGAATTATGTCGTTCGTGTCGAAATGTCGATGGAATGCCTAATAAAAGTTCGCTACGACCGGACCTTTTTTCCATCTGACACGGGCTTTATTTCTCTATTATTTTCTAGGTCTTTTTTTTCTATTTCGTCGAAAGAGCCAACTTAATTTTGCCGAGTATACGATACAGAAAAGTTGCTTAAATTGACCGACTCTACGATTTTATTTCGGTACTTCTCGAGCTTACTGAGAGACACGTGTACAAAGTGCTCTATACAGCTTGAAACTTAATGACGGAAGAAATGAAATTTTTTTCGTAACACATACTCTCCGTGTCAGCGATATTTTTCACTGGAAAAGCTTATATTCCGCCCGAGGTATCTGTAAATGTAGGTGTACGTCATTGTAACATATATATATCATTCGAAGCGAGAGAAAAAAAGAGAATGTGTTCCACGTGCGAAACTTTTTTATTCTAAAGGCAGGAAGTGAAGTAAAAGTTGCTTTAAAACCAGAACGCAGAAAAAAGTGCAGTAAAAAAACAAAAAAACCAATATTTTTTGTACATTGATCCAGAGAGGCCACGGTTTTCTTTTCCGTAAAAAGTTCTTTCGATAACTTGACGCGTCGAATTTTCAATAGTGACTCGTTAGCCGAAGAACATGCGATTCTTCGAAAAAAAAATCAAAATAAGTTTACAACCCAAGTACACACCAATTCAACTGAATTGGAACACAATATACTTACTTTTTTAACAGCTTGCTTCCGCTTTCCAGCGAAGGATCCCCGGCATAAAATTCTAAAGACGGTCCGATGAAGTAAAGATTTTTTACGCTGATGAGAATAGCCTTATTAGCTATCAAAAAGTTGAAGCCTTAATGGTGCTTATTAAGTGTATATATTATAGCGGTACGACAGCTTTACAATAAAAGCCATGCCTCGGTTGCTTCAACGTAGTACATTAAGTCAGTTATATCGATGTGCGTTTAAAATTTTCATTAAAAAAGACCGGCCGCGGTGAAAACGCTTGCGCGAAGTATGATCAAAGGGTTGTTACGTCAATTCTGGGAAATTCGATTAAATCCGCAAAATGTTATTCCTTTAATGCACTTTTAATCCCCTTCTCTCTTTTCATGCGCGCGAGCTTGAAAGTTGGAAAATCTCGCAAGATTGCCAATCTCGGTTTGAGAAATCGAGCGTAGTGGCGGCAATTAAACGCACTTTCGTAATAACCAGTGAACTGCAACAAAAGACTCAGCTTCGAATGCTCTGCTTTTCTCTGTCTCTCTATTTTGCTGTACAATGCAACAATGCTGAACTCAGTACAGAGCTGCACTGCATCTTTGGCGCCTTTTTAGCCTTCTTTATTGTTATCTTGCGCGAAGAAAGTTTATCCGGCTGCTAAAGAAGAACCAACTGCTGCTGCTACTGCTGCTGCTCTGAAACTTTGCTCGACCTTGTTTCGCCGCGTTTTTCGTCGGCGCGCTCGTTGACTTTTCTACTTGTTCGTCTGGACGTGTTTTGTATATATATATATATACATGTATATAGGATGGGTTCTGTTATAGGCGAACTGTATATATGTATATCGGCAGGTAGTCTTTGGTAATGAGAAAAAGGGAAATGAACCCTTGAAAGAGATAGAGAATAATGGAAAGGCTTTTGCTCTCACCGTTTTATCTATACTTTCTTTCATTGGCTATATACTTGGAGCTCGCTTCTTTTTGTTTCATACTTTACTCTCTATCTCTCACCTCCTTTTCTCTCCCTCTCTCTTTCTCTCTCGACATTCACTTAGATTTTCTTTTTGCAGTCCATAAACTTCGACCGCCGCGTATTAGGTCAGTTTTCTCCGCCCCGTGAGGCGAGGAATACGAGCAAGTGGCGAAATTTATCGCATGGCCCGGACGAAATGAAAAAAGTTTCGGCGAGAAGTCGAGGAAGAACCGCGAGAAAGAGAAAAACATTCTGAATGACTCGACAAAATGTTGAGAAGATGTGTACAAGATCAGTTGCTTTGTCAGCCTGAGTCATGCGTATTGAGACTGGAGAGCACCGGGATGTAAGAACAGGCTTTATTTCTTTTTCCTTATTTCGTGGTCTATTGAAAGCTTCGTAAATACTCAAGAATCGATACGCAGTGCACATTCGTGATCCGAAGACCAAACGAAAACATTTACGCAATTGTAACGTGTATTCTCTTGCAGCTGTCGAAGTTATTTACGAGTCGCATCGGAAACAAGCAGAGTCAGCAGCAGCAAAAGTACCGGTTGTGGCTTTTTTTACACAAACTTCGCGCACCGAACAGTTTATCTGCAAGAGAAAGAAATAAAAGTTATCTGGGTTACGCGAGAATAATAGTCGGCTCGCGTTCGCATTGTGTGAAAAAGATTGAGATACCAGTAGTCCTGGAAAGAGAGCGCGTCTGACCGGACCATGTCTTTATCTACTAAAACGCCTTGTTAAACCTCTACTGTCTTTAGCGGATTGCTAGAGATTAGATCCTTAATCTTATTCTACAGAAGTAGAACCATTTATTAACTATTTATACATTGAAAGACAGTATTGTATTCGCTGTATAAATTTATAATAAGGTTTGTAATATGTTTCAAAATATATAAATATTAATATCTTCGAATTTAAATGAATCCTAGAAGATCGTAATTGATCAATTATAACAAACAGCTAAAATTACGAACAAAAGTGACTTACCTCAGTTATATACATATCGGAATTAATTTTATTAATCAATTACATCGACTGTATTATTTAGAAACAAAAAAATTTTGTTCCCTCCTGTATCTGATATTTCTTCAGAAAACTGCTTATCATAAATGCAACTCTGACTCTGCAGTAAAGCACGATTTGCTGGAGAGTCGACCGATTTAAATTTCAGTTCGTGCCGAGCAAATTTTGTCGCCCCACGGTCACACTGTTATCGTCCTGCCGTCGGATAATGCTTTTTGCTGGCTTTTTGCACGCGTGAAAGGTTCGAAGGCGAGAAAAGAAAGAGAGTTTGTCCTAATTATTGGATTTCTTTGTTTTATTTTATATACGTCGGTAAGGGTGATTTCCGTTTAAATTTTTTAACGCAAATTCAAATTCAATATCCGTAGTACAGGCTTTGCAAGGGTAAGAAAAATCGATTCTCCGTTTGTTTCGCTATTTGCGGCTGTATTGCTTTAGCTGGTTGAATTAATTAAAATTTTGTTATTATACCGTCCGTCATTGCGTTTTTTACAACGAGACTCGAAACCACATGCATATGATTATTATATTACAGTCTGCCATTAACGGAAAGCACTACCTTTGCTGTGCAGCAACGAAAAGAACGAGAGTAATAATCCTGGAATATTGCGTACAATATCCATGGCGCAAGATGCAAATCAGACTGATTGAATCGAAAGCTCATATCACGAAAGCTTTATTTGTTTTTCCATCGAGAGAGCATGAAACATTCGAAATACACAAGCTCGGCAGCTTATCTCCTCTTTTCCATTTCCTCTCGCGCTTCGCCCCTCGAAAACGAGTGGAGGCACGAGCGCGCGTAGGGAAACATAAAATTCCCGCGCAACATCTCGGCGACAGTCAGTTGGGTTTGCAAACAGACACTCGATACGCTCTTGCTAGACAGACGTCGATCTAATGGAGCGCGAAAAATGCCAAAGCTTTGTCTTGACTGCCAAAGTAATGGACCAAATGACTCGCTCGAAAGCGTTTATATATAAGCGTATGTATATGCGTATTAACCTCTATTGCGACTTTTCCTGATTAGACGATCACGCGGTCGATGATACGTACACATACTATAGTAATAGTATGCTAGATGGACTATTTTATAGGCTAATAGCAATAACGACAATAACATTTCGGCTGTTTAAGCTCTTAAGGTTTAATTTAGAAGAAAGCAAGATCATGCGAGAGCAGATATTCCCCTTAGGGTTGGAGGATGTCACAAAGGCGATCCCTGTGTTCAACATAAGGGATTAAGAAATGATTAAAAGTAGTGGTTTTTTATTCATTAACTTGGCTGCGAGCACTGTAAATATTATTACAGCAGATTTCCTTCTGCTGAAATTAGCTTGTGAGTGAGAGACTGGTGGAGAGTGGAGGAAGGTGGGGGTGGTGGTGAAAAGGGAATACTTACGAAATTCACATACAGCAATTACCTCTGCACTTAAGGCTATGAAGTGCAGCTTTTAGCGACATCAGTGCCAACTATATTGCTATCACTGCTTTTACAATGCAAAAGAAATGAAATTCAATCGACGAGCATGGAGTCGTGATGTGATCTGGGTATGTTATAGAATAGTTGCACATTTGCTCGGAAGGAATTGAAATACACGTGAACTAGATAGCTAGAGCGGAAAAATCTTTTATCCGAGACCTAATTATTTTCTGTTTATTATTACTTTATTCTGGAGGTCTATTGAATTTTTAAAGAGAACAGTGGGGATCTTCAGTTTTCTACAGTAATTAATTTCGTTTTTAATTGCCAGTGATGAGAATATACGTGTAACGTTCCTTCAAGATCAGTATTACGCTACCGTTTTATTTCGCTTTCAATTAAATAAAATTTTCTTTTGCCATCCTCTCAATAATTCTTAGTCTCTTTCCAGAGTGAATTAATTAATTAATTTTAAAAAGTTGCTTGCACTACTTCTGACCTGAAATGGAGTACAGTAATTGTAGAAAAACCGGTCCATCCCTGTGGGCTTTACAAGAGCTCCCCAGGCAGAACAATTTTGAAGAAAGAATGTACACGAGCCTGTGGTTGGACTATGCATCGCGCAAAATGCTTTGTAGTTATTTTTTTACAAACATCTATTTTTATATAGCCCGCCATAAAAATGAAATCTTCTTACGAATGTCCATAAAAAAAATTTTACAAGAAATAAATCTATGACATTCCTTCTACTAAAAATTTTTAAAAATTCCGACATTCCTCAACCCCCGTTAACTCAGAGACGCGAAACAAGAAAAGCGCAAAATCATCAATCCTTCTTATATATATACATTATACATATATCTCTCACCCTCTCAGTCCCCATGAAGCAAATATTCCACGAGCGGACCTCTAAAATTTTTCGAACCTCCGGAATCTCTGACGCCTTTTCTCAACCCCACAAGTCGTACATACAATGGAGAGCACTTTGCGCGATTTTCATAAATCTGACGGAATGTCTCTCTTAGCTTATCCCGCAAAATAAAAAGAAATTTCGTCTCTCTAGAATGTTTCGTTATATAAATATACAACGAAAGCTCAGGTACAAATTCTGACACAGGTATTGTCAAAGTGCTTTTCTACGAAGCGTGAACTCTGGTCTTTGCACTCGGCATGACGTAGTGTGTCCGATCTCGAGATATAGTAGCCTATGGATAGGAAATCCACTTGTCGGGATTCTCGAATTTTGCCTGTGAGTTGGGGCTGCGGGAATTAAGGGATTAAGGCTTTCTTTGTTGAAGGATTCTCGTGAGGGTGATTTAGAGGCGAGATTTCCGTGTTTCTGTGCTAATGAGAGTGAGAGAGAGAGAGAGAGCAGTTTTTGAGATTAACTCGTACACGTGGGTGTTGTTAGGGACGAGTACATAGATGCAGAAAGATACATATCAGAAAGCCTGTGAGACATTGATAACTCAAGCAAATTATGCAGTGAACGAGCCATTGTAAGATAATTTTTGCTGCATACCTGCGATAATTTTTTTTTTCACGACATCGAGACAGCCTTGAGATTTCTCGATAATATCTGATAATGCATTAATGAAAATGATCTAATGCTGTACACTTCATACCATGCTTACTCAGAGATTTTTTAATAATACCGCGGCGGTTACATCGTATATGACTTCACATCTATTGTCGCATATTTTCTTTTCTCTCTCTCTCTCTTTCTCGAGTGTACGCGCAACCAGTCTTACATAAATTCATTGAGTCATGCACTATCACTATAAAATTAGAACAGTCGTAGCTACCTTCCCTCTAGAGATGCAAACTACTGCGTTGATTTCACACAGTGCAACAGTAGATTTAATGCATCCTTTCACATAAACAGAGAGAATATTAAATCACTCGCATTGAGAATAGATGCATAGAATAATTTAAACTACTACGCAGAAACGAGATGTACTATGAAGTATCGAATCATTAATTTCCTAATTCGTACGTTGCACGCTCGGCTTGATTTTATTATATATATGCATACGAGTATTTAAACAGATTTGACGGAGAGTGACCGTCGTGGCTTTAACATCAACATCAGCGTTGGTTATGGGAGCGCTACAGTTTCGAGGGTAAAACGTACTCGGGTATAATTGAATATTATTTGGTTTATGTTGGGGAGCAACAGAATATGCATGCAAAATATGGATTTATCCGGCTTTGATGTAGCGTACAATGACTTCGGTGCGCATTGACGTGTAAAATCCATTACGCCGTGTTCATTATTAACGGCTAGAGAGAATAGGAAATCAAGGTGAAATATTCAATAGCATTTGGTATTTCATCTTAAGCTGACAATGTTAAGAACTTTATTTATAATCGAATACGCTCCAATTAGATTATCGATAGCTTAAGTTCACGGGAGTTCGAATTAATTAAACAATTATTTATTCAACTCAGGCAGGCGAGTGTCCAGATATTTTTGCGACTATACGAGTATTAAGTTACGGATTATCTTCTAAATATCCTTCTTTTCGCAACGAGGCAGAGTGAACAAAAATAACCGAACACTTTGATGGATATTCAATTTTCCATTTGTTCAGATTACATTTAGCTATTTTCCTAAATAACTGTTTAATAAAGTCTACGCATATTACATATTACTATACGAAATAACTTTATTACCATCATAAACGTAAAACAATATTCCTCGTTTTAGTATTCACTATAATTATTAATGATAGGAGGTTGATTTGCTTTGATAAAATTTATTCGCATTTCATAATTCAGCGATTTCTCGTCAATGTCAAATGCTTTGGTAAGTCAATGTCTATTACTGCCTATTCTGTAAAAGTTCATTCCGTAAATTCATCGAGTAAATTGTTCTAACTTATTTAAACAATGAATATTCACGATTTCCACAGTTGCATCGTTCCGACTTTACAAATATTCAATATAATTTATTCAAATGATACATTTCTATTAAATCAGATTTCGAAAGAAAGCAGAGACAGATGTAGACCAGTTCAGATACGTATCTAAAAATATATTTTGTATCGCAGGCATAATCGATTTCAAATGCACCTTGGGAATTACAGGAACTTTTTAGTAAATTCACATATCAATTATTCGGATGCATAATACAGTGACGAAGTAAAAAGCGAATGGCCCGCATCATTGATCCTGTCGAAAAGTTCTATAAAAAAAAAACTCGGCCTCCAAAGTGCACTGAGAGATCGTAGTTTTACGAGGTCTGCTAAAAGGGGACAACTTCCTCCCCCACCCCAGCCCCAATCTCACGTTACCCTTCCTACTCCTACGCGGATCACCAGCCGGAGCATTGCATAACCGATGTAAATTCACTAGGGACTGATAAGAGATACGATGCTCGTGTGTGCGCGTAATTACGAGAGAGACAGAGAAACTCCTGAGGGTATCATCGTAACATAAGCGAACGACGACGAGAATAAATCATAGTTCACGATGCTAGCGGTGAAGGAGTCACCTGAATATTCTTCGATCGCAAGCGCTATTTCGATGGAATTTTGGCAGAAGTGACGTAAGACTGGGTCGTTCACCTACTTTGACAATGTAAACTACGGTATATATTATATGTATGTATATATATATATATATGTGGTTTTACATTGTTCTAAATAAGTTAGCAAGTTACCGATCAAACTGTTGTGATTGAATGTTGGAAATTATATGCATGGCTAGGACTGATAAATTTACTCGGTGTTCTTGATTTAGCTCGTATAGAGTTATATCGCAAGCGTAATTACTCTACATTGCGTTGCGCGTCGTTTCGTCGTGATTAAAATTAGTCTCTGCGCGAATATAATTAATCAAGAACATGCACTCTGCTTTCGGAGCGCAAATAAATGTTAGTTCAAAATTTCGCGTACATCATAAAAGCGAAGCAGAGATAGCTAATAAATAATTAAAAAAATTCTATTCATTCGGTATCTCCCCATGTTATTTATAATAAATTAAAACGCGGAGCCCGAATAAACGAGAAACTCGGCGCTTTTATTTGTCTAAAATCGCAAGCAATATGATTTGTTGGTAGGAAAAATATACGGTACAAAAGACATTCCAATAAAAATGAAAGCATCGGCTGAAGTTCTATCGAGCGTAAATAATACGGGCCTAAAAATTCAAACTTGTCTTCGTGGCTCGCGCGAACTTATATTACAACTCTGGATCCGCGCATTCCGAGGGCTTAAAACAAAACTCGAGAACTTTCCGAATCTCTAGCGTAGCTCCAGCCAATAAAACTCCGCGATTCTCCGTCCTCGTTGAAAACTTGGAAGGAAAGAAGCTCTTCTACACCGCCGCGTCTCCTTATAATTCAAAGGCATATATAGTACTTAAAACGTCGCGCTTCCGAACCGATAAATTCACTTCGAGTACCCAGGTGCATGTCTCTCGGTTGGCACTTTGCATTCGAGACTCGCGTGAGCTACACAAAAGATTAGGTGGCGAAAGCTCCTTTCCTAGCGGTCGGCCAACTGACGATGTGGTGCCAACCGAGCTTCCTTTTTTTCTCCTCGACCGAAAACCGAAAGCCTCAGGCGCATTACCCATTCGACTCTGCGGTGAGACGATTTCGTATTCAACGCGAGTTAGATTTAAGGCTAGAGAGTTTGTTTGCCGCGAGAGGAATCTTGCTTAGTTTGTGATTTTGTTTGCGCTCGAGTATTTGCGCAACGGCTGCTCAAGTGATTTCTCTTCCTGGAATATTATATATGGGATATAAAGAGGCTTACTTGGTAAATTGTCGAGAGACGAGGAACTGCGCTGCTGTTGCTGTAGGATATTCCGACATTATTTTTCCGCGCTTCACTGACTCGTGGGTTCGGAGATCCCTCCGAAGCCACTCTCGCGACTGAATTGTAATCAAAGACCGAGGCTCCGTAAAACACTCAAAATATATCAGTATTTTTCTTCGAGTTCAATATCCTTCCTTTTCCTCTAAATAAATAGTGGTAGGAGAATGTCAAAAAATACAATACAAAATCTCCAGATCTGAAACAGTGAAAATTCACTATTTCTTCAAGTCAGTGCGTAGTCTTACAATCATATCGTATGGTTTTATTGTAATTATAAGGAAAGGAGTACCTGTCTGTCTTAAAAAGAAAAATTTTCACTTCAAAAAATTGTTGGGTATTATTTTCTTGTAAGATATCTCTTATAAATCGAATAGAGTTTTGAATTCATAAGTAATTTTTTCAAAACAGTAAATAGTATTATTATTCAGTTTTGATAAATGTTAATACTCGTAATAGATCGTTCAATACTAAAAAGTACTTTAAAGCAAATTCTTTGAACGTCATATTAATATTTACATTCGTATAAAATGCGAATAAATTTCTAACATAGAAAATTAGCATACAATCGACATAAGTACTTGTTTCTAAAACGAAGAACAATTCTGACTTGAAAAATTACGTGGCTCGTGATAATAAAGAAATGTTGTATTGTAATTTCTGTAAACCTAATCTTTATTGATTACTAAATATTCACATAACTATAAAAAGCGAACCACACTGTATTCAACAGCAACTTATCACTACATTGTAACATGAAATTTTTTTCTCTGTAATATTGCCGAGTTGACTAATCCAGCAGTGATAATAGAATATTAGTTCTTTGGTATTCCAAATTTAGAGGATACTAAATTAATTTTCATCAAGGCATTCCTTGATAATATGAAAAAATATAATCTAAATTTTGATATTAAATATTTCTCAAAGCATATAAGTTTAATATTTCGTAGTTATATAAAGCGCAGCATAGTCGAGCCGACAAGTTATATCGAAAATTCGATGATATTTTCTAAAGAACACAGCGGCTCTGTTCTTATTAAGCTCTTTGCGTCCTCTATTAAATATCTATCTCTGAGAAGAATTAAAAGTAGTAAAAAAAGGAAAATATTTATAATATAGAATAGTCGTATCGGTGGAAGTTGATCCAAGCGTTATTTTATTTAAATATAATCCAACCTAGATTCTCGCGAGACTCTTTCGTTGATAATTCAAAGCGCGGATACCGCAAACTCGCACGCTCACTCCGAAATATCGTCTCAATACCGCAACTCGGCCCGCAACGAAACTTTGATCCGCAAGCAAAAAGCTGCAGCGAAGCTCTCTTGAGTGTACACGTTAAATTGAAATGTCAGTCTATCTCTCTCGTTCTTCTCCTCACAGAATGCTCGTGCATAATAAGCCCATTGAACTTTGCTTGTTACGTCTGGCATATACTAGAGCTTTTTTTTATTCGCGTCGAGAAAAAAGTTCTGGAGAAGTACATAACACTGAACGCGCGTTATGTCGGCTCAGTGCGTTTATGCAGGAATTTTTCGGCGATCGCCGACTACGTTTCTCCGCGAAAGCGAGGCTTGTATTATTTTTATTTATGCGCACGTATACGTGTACTCGGTAGAAGCATTTGTTCACCGCAACGTTGCGAGTCAAGCTTATTAGAGATGCACGTTTAACGCGAGAGTTTTATTCGAAGCGAGGCTACGTAAAAAGTATAGTCTTCCGTTGAACAGGCAAGCGTGTGCGTTTATTTTTCCATCGTTTCAAAGAAGCTGATTTGCTTTTATTTTCTTCGCATTATGTACTATACCTGCGGTTGATTTATAATTCGCGCTCTCTGGGAAATAAGTTCTTTTTATTCTCGCCAACAAAACCAAGCGATTAGTTCGTTGTGGTAGAGTAAAAAAATCCTCTGAGTACACTAAGAGGAATTTCAATTTTCCGGATGATATAGCTGTGGAATGACGGGATAAAGAAAGGGACGGAGTATTTTCATCCGGCGAATAAATGTTTCTCGATATTATGAATTCTAAATAGCTCCCCATTCGCAGTTCGACTGCTGCCAACTGATAGGGATATCCTGCCTTATTGACGCTTAACATATCGAATTTAAAATCGATCCTGGTTACTAAGGACTACGACAGACAGAGTGAGAACTCGTACAAAGCTTTAAAAAAAATGAGAAAGCATTCCTTATCTATTGTGTGGGCGGGCAGTAGCTGAAGCTCTTCACTCTTTTCTCCAATTTATATAGTCCCGTCGCCGTGGCCGTATCTCTGGCTGGAAGGAGGAAAGGGAATTGCATTAAGAGATAAAGAACTCGTGGAATTTACGGCCAATTTCATTTTCGAGAGCGGCTAGAGGGCGAATACTTTGTGATGAATCTATAATTTCGCCGAGCCCTTCTTTTTTTCTTATTCCTTTCACTCCTTCGACGTTTCCGTATTGAGATATATGAATCAAGTGTTCTTGATCTTCGCTGAGTCGGCATCTTTTATTTAACCAAAGAGATTTGTATTTTTGGGGTAGCTCCTTTTTATTCAATTCTCGCAGGACGGGCGTGAGTTTTAATTCTATCCCGTGATAAAGCGACTCTTCCGTCGAGTCGGCTATTAAATAATTATTCGTGGGAACAGGTTTTATGAATTTTTATACATTCCTAGATGATACTGTCCATCTTCTTACGAAAAATATATTATTATACTAAAAATACAGCGAATAATTATCAAGTTATAATGCATAATGAATTATCGCTGTTCCTCTACGTCGTCTTTGTCGTTGTCGCCGGAGGGATCTACCGAATTGAAATTACATCTGCCGCTGTGATATTATTTTTACTTTCATTCAACTTTGTGAAATTACTTCTTAAACTTATTAAAGTTTTACGCTTCTACTCTCTGCGCATGAATAGCGTTGGATTTTCTATTACAACGAGAATACGAGGTAAAAACATATTTCCGCGGAGAGCTATATAATTACGAGACGAAAAATTGATTTAAAATTCGTTTCGAGAACATTTTAATATCTTTTCCAGTCCTACCAGTTTTAAACGAATCACTCAGTAAAATTTAAACAGTGAAATTTCACTGTTTGCCTGTGTATTTTTGCCATTTTCAAATGCTATATGTTAAGCGCGTAATTGGGAGTTCCCGAGGAATAACTTTTTTATAAAGTGAAAATACTATTCAGTTTTTAAAAATTTGAAAATGCACTGTTAGAAAATAGTTCTATTCATCAATTAGTAAAGTGATTATTTGCTCTACATACTCTATATATCAACTATTTATGCTGATAAATAGTCATCTAACAGTCCAAATAGTAGCTTACATAATTTTAACCAGATTCGACTATTAGTTTGGAAATTAACGTACACATTTCTGGTTAAGACTATTATCATTTGCGTTTTGCACTGCCAAGCGAGTGATTATTTTCGTAAAATTGTAAAGCACGCTAAAAAAAAGTATACTTCGCAAACAGAGTCTACATTCGTTGAATTAAAAATAGCTGATTATTGCTATAAAAAGCAACGAAATACGTGTACTACCAAAAATCAATTTTGTTTAACAAAGAATTTCCAGGAAATTCGGCGTTTTATCTTAATTACTCACCGTACTAAATTCGGAATTTTATCTCATTTGTTCACTGCACTCTGTAATTAGCGAATATACCCCGAACATAACAACACGGCCATGTAAATTTCACCAAGTAATAGTGACTATAGACTGCTAATCGAAGTTAATGTCAAGATTCACCGTTTTAAATTACAATTCCACTGTTTCAGTTTGACAGAGCATGTATTGGGCTTAATTTCTGTAATCGCATTTTATTAGATGTATAAATATTGTTAAAAATGCAACAGCGCATCACTGATTGATTCGACAGAAAAGAGAACCACCGGATTTCGAATACATTAGTCAAATGTGCTTGAGTAGGATAAAAGCCACGTCGAAGACGTATTGACCAGGACACCAGGAAACAGACGACATGCGTCTGCAACTGTCCAGGTCTCTGACATATACATACCTGTATAGCCATATGTGTCTTTCCCAGGTATACTTATACATGTACACGTACGCATACGTGTGCAGCCGCGCCAACTGGCGTATCGCATTAACATGTTCCGGCATGTTCTCCTTGCGATTTGAATACACGAGGGCGACAACGGCGTCGTTTTGCTTGCGAAGCATTGTATCTGCTAGAGTCGAGGATGGGGGGAGGTTGCATTTTTTATGCGACGCTCGTCGGCTTACACGCTTCGCTGCGATGTCCGACGCGAATATATTTATATACATACGTATGTATGTGAACTCGTACACTTGTTACATACATGCATACGATACATATATATGCGCCATTGTATTTTTAGTCGCAACGCTAGGGCCATGTCGGAGTGTTTAATGCGAAAACGCGGACATATATGCTCTGCTCGGCTCGCTGCGGTTGGCGAATAAACGTTGTCTTTGAAAATCCTGGATCTGGGCTTTATACGCGAGACTACAGCAGCGATTATTTTCTTTGTGCTTTCAGGTATATGGAGGAGACATCGGTGAGCTGAGGAATCATGTGAATTAACAGAAATCGCGCAAGCACGGACAAAAACGGGCGCGCGCGAGCAGACTCGGCGAAATCACGAACACGTGGCGAGACGTAAAGCGGGGTAAGTACAAATTCTATAATGTATGCTTCAACCTATGTAGACACACTCGTACATACACACACACGCGTGTATATATCTAATGTTAATACTGCAATTTTCGATAAAAGGCCGTTTTAATTTTTCAAAGAAGCTCTCAGCCGCTAACCGACAATAAAAGAAACGACTGTACTATCCATTGGTAAGGCAGTACTAAACTTGATAATAACATTCGAATTCTAACAAATCCGTAAAGGTTCTCTTTTTGCGAGTCATAACCAGCGCTCAGACTCCATCGTCCGAAGTAGAAAAAAAACAGCAGAAGCAAACAGCTCGCAAAAGCGTTCATAAACTCGTGTCCTTTAAGGGACTTACTCTCCGAACGATAAATCGAGCTTTCAGCCGGCGGCGACCACACGAAACTCCTAGCACTCTTTCCCGCAAAAAAAATCCAGCTCTCGCCTGATCCGGTAAGCGTCACAATCTTAATACGCTTCTTGCGACGACGATCTCCCCTCGCGTACTTTCTTTGACCTCTCCGTCTATACACCTATATATGTATATATACATATCCTTGAGCAGCTCACACAGGTAATAAAAGTCAGAGCCCGGCCTAATCTTAAGTGCCTCGGGCGTAGAACCATGTACCTTCTCTTTCTCCGTCTGACATATTATCCAAGTGCGCCAGAATCCTGTGGCCGCTGCAGTCGGAAACTTTGGGCCGCGAATTCTTGAGGAAAGAGGAGTTGGGTGAGTGAGAGAGAGAGAGAGAGAGTGAGAGGAAAGCCGAACTCAGGCTTGTGCAAAGGTGGTTGGTTGTACGTGGCTCGAAATTCAACTGCGGACATTCTGCTGCAGCAGTCGCCGGAATTTATTTAGGCACAGTAGCAGTGGTGGCCGCAGTCATTTGTTTGGCGATTTTCACAGCAAGGAGAGACAAATTGAAAAGTGCTTGCCTTCGCCCGTTTGTTCATCTTTCAATGTTGGAAAGATGTTATTTTAGGGAGTGTACGGGGAGGAGAAAGGTGGGGTGTGAGAAATCGTCGCTCTCGAATCGAGTTTCATGACTGAGAAAGCTCCATGAAATATTTACGAGCGCAGACTGACTCGGTTATTTTTCGATTCTATGTAAGTCTACGTTATTCCGCTTTTGAATTTCCCGTGACATCATTACAAAGCTTTCAAAGAACTTATGAAAAGTATATATGTACATATATATATATATATGTCGCGTCTATTTATCATCTACAAGATTCTTCACTTCCTACGTTCATTACGATTTTACAAACTGAAAAGTGCACATGCATCGCATCCCACTACTACTCTATTCGCGATATAAGATCCTGATATAGCATTACCTGCATACGTGTACATCGGGAAAAGATGTTCAGCAGACGTATACAGTCTTTTTTCATTCACTTATAGAGAGAAGCCCTCTCCTGAGAGTCACGCCGATCCTCTCCGCAAGTGTATAGAAACGGCCCTGGTTATAAGCGAAGCGAGGTCGAGGTCCCAAAGGGCTTTGGGTGTATGTGACAGAGGGCAAGGGAGAAAGAGAGAGAGCTTCGTTATTTGCTGCTGCGAGAGTTGGTACATGTCGAGAAGGAATTTTACGACGGAATGTGTGTGCAAGCTCTCGAAAATGGTCTGATGTTGTGCAGCATTGAACATCTGCTGACATATAAGCCAGTTCGTGTTTTCCAAAAGTCATCATGCTTCCTTATGGTCTTAATTCAAATACTTATTTTTCGCTGAAAAATTACGCGAAGCGATTCACTACCCTTTTATTCCCGAGCGTTTACTTTGGCTATAAACGAACGTTCGCTCTAGCCCAACACCATGAATAATGTAAAAAGCGCGGGAGACGATAGTCATCCCAGAAACGTAACACTGCGCCGTGGTTCACCTGATCAAAAGTCGCTCTATATTCCCTGCAAACTCGTAACTTAAAGAAGAAAATATACTCCATATCTATATGGTAATTCTCGTCATCAGTGACACCAAAGATCATATTTATATACTACAGATGTACGGTGCTTGACACGATCGCTGTGGCCAGTATCAGCGTTGACTAGCCTTCGGTACGATTATGATGGAACGTGTGTTTCGCGCTCTAGTCCGATGAGTCTCTGCGATATCATACGGCGATACTGCAGCGCAGAGCAGGAGGGGTTGACCCATCGATATGCGCCGGAGCTCGGCTAAATTGCCTGATTAGAAGCGATGCGCCTGGCATTTGTTTGGCTCAGTGCTGTCGGTGAATGCAGTGTTACACGTGAATAGAGATAAGAGAGATGCTCGTTATTTTACTGCTTTCGAGCAGTGCCACACGAAACCCTCTGGCGCGATATCCTGGGTATTTGTTGGATTACGTATATAGCGCTTCATTGACGTTATGCTTAGGTAGCGATACCCTGATAAGAATAACAGCTCCTGGAATTGAGAGTCAGTACTGTTTCTTTACCGACGAACAGTACATTGGTACATTGGATACCAGTATTGGTAAAAACTTGGTTCAATATTGGGACGATAAGAACGGATCGGAATTGTAGTAATATATTGGCTCAATGCTGGTCTGCTAGATTACAATCGGAGTCAAAATTGTGCAGCGGTTGAATAATGTACGCCAAAAGTGATCCAATAAAGTTTGCCGAAATCAAATCAAGTTTAAACGCTTTATCTACTTAAGCTCCCTATTACGAGAATTCTCAATGTAATGTGTGCAAGTACACTGCTATTGTTTAAGTATCGGGGTACTGTAGATATTTGAAAAGTTTAACGTAATTTCAAAATGATTGCCAAAACGTTATGTACAATGTACGTACATAACAAATTAAGAGCTCTCGATAAATCAAGGTTACAATCCAAATCGAGGAGTGAGAGGTCAAGTTTAGAAGATAATGGTATTGATTCAGAACTTCAAATAAGTCCTGACAGAAATATAACGTAAGTACAACTGGAACAGTACTGGAATCAAGGTATAGCTCTAGTATTGATTCGATACTTAATGGTAAACAATGCGGATCCTTGTTCTGAGAGAAACAACAATTTTAAGAATTGTTAGTCCTTCTGTGCAGTTTAATTTATTCATTAAGAATGTTTTGGTTGTCTCTCTAGTTGAACTTCTAAAGGGGATGAAAACAGTATCACTTGGAGACAGTAATTTAGCGCAGATGAAAAGAAGTGGGCGATGAAACTCGCTTCAAACTAAAAGTTGATTTCCCTATCTGCACTCACAACTAACTACAGCAATCAATCATTTGACATTTGACTAGTTTTGAAACTTTTCGTCCTCGCTTTAGGTGAAAGGATTTGATTATATGTCTAGACGCATTTCGGAATGTTGTGTGTATATGTGTGGTTGGATGTACCTTCGAAGCTACGTCGGCGAAAGTAACGAAACAAACTTGAAGCTTTTAACTGTAAGGTTGTATAAAAGTTACGAGTCACGTCAAACAGCTTGAAAAAGTTTTTGGTTATCTTGTGGGTGATAAAGTTGCTTCTATATCTCTCTCTCTCTCTCTCTCTCTGCGTGTTGGCACATATATGCTAGAGGTAAACTCTTGAAATTAGATGAAAGGGAATCGCTTAAGGCTTCAAGTACTTTAAATACCAGAGAGTGAAAGCTCGAGAGAATGTTTTACGCTTTATGAACGTCTCGGTTAAAAGTGTAAGCATTGCGTTTGTTCGTTTACACTCGGCGCTAATTCAAAGTATTTTTTTATTTTCAGCTAAAATCGCCACTCTTTACTTTACTCCGTCGCTTTCCTCTTTCTTTCAAGTTTTTTCTGAATTTTTGATTCTTCAAGGGTCGCGATAATATGAATTGATCATTCCAACGATACTTCTAGCGACTGTTTTTGTAAGAATATTTGTAATTCACGAGTGGAGATTTGCATGAAACCCTCTCGACTGCAGCTGCACGGAATGAAAAATGTTTCCAGAACTAAATCACAAGTTGCGCAATCTTAAAAATTCTAACAACGAAAGAAGCTTTTTTTGCGTCAGCTCGCTTTCGTACAATTTTTTATACCAAAAAGCTTTTTGCCAAACAACGCCACTGTCGATAAATTTTCTAAAGTTAGCAAATAATAGTAACGCTGCGCTACAATGTAACCCTCCGGAGGAAAATCGATTTTCCAGAATTTCCCATACGTAAGACTCGCGGCAGCATTCGCCGCAAATTAAGCTCTTTCACACAGCAGCGTCAGAGCGAGTAATCCGTCACTGGTGCGCTATATACGTAAAGCCTGAATAGAGAATAGCGTTGCCACAAAGCTACAGTACAAACCTGATCGCGGTATCAAATCAACGCGCAAGAAAGAGACTGCTGTGACTCGTGAAAAAAGTTTTACGACTCGACGAAAAGCAGAAACCAATATATACCTCTCTCACTCGCTCTCTGCAGAACTCGACAAAGGGTGACTTTTGTAGCTTCGTATATAGAGTAAAACACGAATTCGACATTCGAGTTGTGTTTCGGTACATTGAGCTAGCTCTCTCACTCTCTCTCTCTCTCTCACTGTCTCTCTCTTTCTATATATATATATGTGTGTGTATGTGTTCACAGATTTTTCAAAGGATCGCATTTTTCCAATCAACTTTTACATGCGTCGTATATGTGCTTTCAGGGAAGACAAACTTTTCATTTCAAAGGATATACTCTAATAGACGATTATTTATGCAGGAGTCTCGTGGTAGTTTTGCGAATCATTGAAAAAGTTTCCACAAGAGTTTTACTTTTTTTGTTTTCGTAAGTTTCTCTAGACCAATGGCAACTTTTGTTGGCAATACTATACGAGATGCAAATTAAAAACAAACAGTTGGCTTTTAACCGGCTCGGACTTTACATTTTAATGTAGGCGATCAATGAAATAACAACGGATGTTTTAAACATTTTCTGGCTGATGGGTTTGAAGAACTGAATTGAAGCTACCCTGGATAAAATTATCAATTCCACTTGATTAAACTCTGTAAGGATATTTTCACTCTCGTTACTGCAACGATAAAGAAGTCAGAGCCGTACTTGCTATTTACCTTTGCACAAACGTTGCACATTATGTTAAGTCTAGGAGGAATTTGCCAGGACGTCTCGGAAAGCATACACTTTCTTTCTTCGCTTTAATACTTGTTTTAACAAGAGTCAGTGGGCGAATAAAAGTGCAGTGCGCTCGCACGTCACTTTCAGTACCGACTGGCTCTCGTACCTCTGTCCGAGGCATGTTTAACGATTCGTAAAGCCGACATTTTGACCGTACCCATAGTTCAAAGATACTTCTAGCGGCATCGAGTTTAATGCCAAATAGTTCGTTACTGGAAAAGGCTGAATAGCAATATTTATCTACAAAAAATCCTCCTGGAACTGATCAGAAATACAGAAAGTTACAGGGCAGATCGATTTTTAGATAAATCGAATATTTCGTACTGTATTTAATTTATCGGGACTACTTCAATATCCACTAGCACTTGAAACATTTTTTTTAATAATAATAAACGACTTAACTTTCCACTTTGATTTGAAAACAGTTTCGCTCCGCTCGACATTTAAACCGAAAAACAGCTCCATCAATATGTCAAATTCGTACATCACAGGGGATCCTCTGGAAATTTAAAAATAAAAATTGGCTCGCCCGTTGCTCCACAGACAGTCCATATTTCAACATTTTCTCTCCATCGAACCCTCGATAAAAAATTCTCGCAGTGGCACCCATTTTTCTAAATGTAACTTCGACCTCTAA
The DNA here is from genome assembly GCA_018906985.1 of Apocrypta bakeri. Taxonomy (NCBI): domain Eukaryota; kingdom Metazoa; phylum Arthropoda; class Insecta; order Hymenoptera; family Pteromalidae; genus Apocrypta; species Apocrypta bakeri. The sequence continues at coordinate 750,342 of JACCIA010000016.1, read as the reverse complement.
AGTACACTCTCCTAACGAGAAGTCACGCGCAGAGCTGCAACGTTTGCTCAACACCTGACACTCTCTTCTCTAATTTTCCTATCCTAACTGCAAAAGAGACAGAGATAGGGGAGAAGGAGAAAAAATAGCAACGACAAACCAACGAAAAAAGTCGAGCCATTAAGCTGGTGAACTGTTCGCCTGAAAGGGCGAGGGGAACTATGTGAATGTAAAAAAGGAGGAAATAGAAGCGCATTTTTCCATACACATATAGAATACACGACACGTGTGTACGGAACAACAACAACGACTACGACGACGTGCGCGTGCATTATTACTGGTGTTCCGCAGCAGCGCTTGTGAAAATTTAATTAAAACGCGAGCGAACCCGTGTGTGCGAGTGTTGCAGACGAGTTCATTTCGCGATGCTTTTCGTTTGTTGAAGATTCGCCTTTTTTTATTCTAACCCTCTTTGGACTGTACAGCTTCGAAGTCCGTTTTTATAGAAAACATTTTATTTCAACTATAATTCTTATGGGTTTTTTTTCTACTATCATAGCACAGCTGTTGTGCGTCAGATTATTTTACGCTCGTTCGTGAGATAACCGAATGGATTTTCTTTACCAAATGCCTGTACGTTATTGAACTACCGAGAACGATATTATTTTTTTTTTACTCCTTGCACTCGGCTGAAAATGTTAAGTCGTCCTTATACCTGACGTTTTATTGCTATTTTTATGACGCTTTGTTTTTATGCGACGTCGCGACTTCAATTACCGCGCAGTCGTTCAAATTGGAACCTCACTGAAAAAGGAAAATCAATATTAATAATTGAATAAATCACCTTTGATGGTAAGAATAAACAAAAGCAATCTTAATAAACGAGTTTGATAGGTATATATTTATATCCAACAACTCGTCGATTTTTTTTTCATTGCTCGAACATACTAGCCAACACATATGTGTATGCGTATGTATCACTCCCGAGAAATCGAAACGAGCACGGCGAGAAAGCATTTTTCACTTCCTTACTCGTACAACTATCTAAAAATCATCGCCTCAACCTTGCTCGGTTTGCGCAGCTGCAGCAACGGTATATGTATACCTAACGCGCGTATATCGCGCATATACCTCTGCAAAGAAGCAAAAGAAAAATCGCCGTCGAAAAACGGCGAAGCGAAAGAAAAACAGCGCGAGAAAAGTCTTGCGAAAAATTCAATCACTACGGTAGTGGATTTCTCACGTGCTAAAGTGTATATATATATATATTTATATATACATATATATACAAACTGACGGCTATCTCCCTTACGCCCCGCTGCGCCGAAATCGATATGTCCATTGTTTCGCCGAGCGCAATTAGACGTTCCCAGGCGAATTAAGGAGGAGTCGGTTCGAATTCGCCATACATATGGATGCGACTGGCGAAAAAGCCATCGACGAGCCATCATCTCTATGTATATGTTTATTATGCATGTATACGCAGTTGAGAAACAAAGAAATGCTAAATAAGATTTGTTCAAAAGCAAGGTGTATATATGTGTAGGTATACATCGGAAGACAGACAGAGAGAGAGAGAGAGAGAGAGAGAGACAGATGATTCCTTTTGTCATTATTCCATGCGCTTCGATTGAGAATGCAATTGAATAGCGAACGAGCGAGCGGGCAAAGCCCATTTTACTTGGATATTCGCGTGCGCGACGATCTGGATTTATATATACGGAACGACTCGTTGAGAATCTCATAATTCCGAACTGGAGTATTTAAATCACATATTTTTCTATTACGACATGCCGAACGAACTCAATATACGATTTTAATGGTGCAATAAAAAAATCTTTTATTAACTTTAATAAAAATATATATTCGCTAGCTTTTTGTCAACAATACCTTTTTCCTTCATATTGCACGAGCCATAATAAAATTATTAATCGGATGTGCGTGTACACACACGCTCGCACGTTTCTTCATCAAATATTTATTCAATGAATAGCTGCATATCGCTGCCCAATTATATATACTTTGTTCAACATTTTAACCGATTCATTTTACCAAGAAAGGCTTTTTCTTCCAACGTATAATACAGAGCTCATTTCGCCGAGTTTTATGGACTCAAAGCGACATGCGTGACGCAAGTGAAAATTCTTGGCAAACGGATTTTACTTGGTTCCGCAACTTTAAAATATTTCTTTCGAGAAAAAGCTGCTTTCCCTTTTCATCTTTAAAAGCGCATTAAAGTTTTGTTGAAAAAAGCTCTTCTCCGCTCAGACAAAATTCTCTCATTGAAAATGTCTCTTTGAAAATACGTCATTCAATGAGAAGATAAACAAACGATGTAATTTCCTAAAAAAAGACTCAGTTTTTCGGCGCAAAGGAAAAATATCTCCTGCACAGCAGAGCCAATGCTCTCAGCCTAACAGCACCTGTCATACGTAGAGTCGCGATTTATTTTTCCTTTCATTATCTCATAAACAATTGTTTTTATCGCTATCGAGTAGTATATATACGTTGAAGCGTACGTTCAATAAGTGAATAAATCTTACCGCTCGCACACGTGGTCCGCTCGATTTATCAAGGCTACACGTCGATGCATTGCAATGGCCTCCGCACCATTGAGAGAAATACTAATGCCTGTGCACTCGCGCTCGCGCGCGCGCCTGGACCGCGCCTTCTATTTCAAACTATATATCCCGTGGATTATTTTACATAGAGCGGATAGCCCATGATGAATGTGCATGCTAATCGCGATGACTTTTCCGTATCCGAAGTTTTATGCCAATGTAACCGAGTAAAATATCGCTTACGTCGTACATAGCACAGCGCGCTTCCATTGTTTTAATAACGCGCGCAGCTGGAACCGACACCGGGATGAGGAGTATAATGATATGCGTGAGACGCACCAACGACTTAATGAAGAGAGTGTCGCCGAGAGCTGCTGGTTGACGCAGGCTGATTTTATCTTATATACCGGAGGATGAAGATATTATACTGTAGTCGTCGGTTAGCGGAATTGCGTTAAAATTGCGCCTTGTCATATTAGATAAATGTCAATGCGATGGATATTATTGATATATGACTGGTTGTGCGACTAAAACGGACGGTACTCGCTTTATGTTTTTAAAGTGGCATAATGACGTCAGTAAAATGACTGCGAAAAGCCAATCCATTCAATTTATAATTACAGCTTTAACGTAACTCAATAAACGTTTGTTTAATCACTCGGAAAATAATTCGACGCTGCCGATAGAAAACTGAACTTCCTACGCACATGTAGACACGTATATAAAAAAAATTCGATTCTTATTTTAGTCCTAAATTTTCGATCAAACTGACTCTGAACAATATTAGTTGTTCATCTATAGGCGAACGTATAAGTTACACAGCAAGTCTAAGTCTGTGTATTCTGCAATAGAAGGTATATATGCCCTCAGCTCCACACCCAAAGTCTGTTACACTTACACGATTATACCGCGTCTATATTATCTTGAGAACTTTGAACGGGTATTTCTGAGAGCTTCCCCTCGCTATGCACATGCTGCAGGTTTCCGGGCCTCGTCTTTCACGTGCACGCGCGCGCGCGCGCGAGAGAGAGAGAGAGAGAGAGCGAGTCTTACCCTCGTATATTCAGCAGTACGGAAGCTTCACGTTCGCCAGTTCATTTGCAAGTTTTAGCGAAAATCCACCTGGTACAACTGATTACCCCCCACCCCCACCCCCTCCTCCACTCATCCCCGTGGCTCCCCCAGTCATTTATACATCTCTGGAGCGACAAAAATATATTTACATTTGCCAACCGCAAAGTTCGAGTTGCGCGCACGTATAGCTGCGGCAAATAAACAAAGCCGCGGCAAAACCGAGAGTCTCTCGAGTAGTGATTGGACTAGAAACACCAATATTTACCCACCTGGCAAGATAATCAAAGTTCAGCTATATATACATGTATATATGTCCAACAATCTGTTGCAGCGCTAAGCCTGCTGTGCGTTAAAACATCGGCGAACGGCGCAGCTATGTTAGAAGCACCGCCAGGTAGTCGCGAGGATCTCGTGGAAGCTGCTAGGACACCTTGTACACCCTCAGGTATGTGATGTATTATAATCGTTAATATTCCGAGCCCGACGTTGCGTTATAGCTTTTACGAGCTTATGCGGAAAGGAATATGTATATACATGTATATGTAATATATGTATATATATCCATGTACAGATATTGCTTTTCGATTTATCATTGAAATATATGTATATGCTCGATCTTTCTACTGTATGGAAATCAGAATTTAATCGGCGAATGGGATCAATCGTCGCGTTCTTCATCTCGATTAAATTAGACATAACGCAGCCGGTATGTTTTACACGGTTGTTAACTGACGGCTATTAGCGTTCACGACTTCGATTACAATTATAAATAACAAGACGCGCAGCAATAGAATAATAAATATACAGCAATAACAATAAAGAGCAATTTTTTTATTCAAATCTCCGCGCAGTGAGTAATTTTCTTATGCTAATCGCTCTCTCGTTCAACAGCTATATGCACCTGCTAGAAAAGAACAATGATGTCAGGTCGCGCCATATCTGTCAAAGACGTCGTCTCTTACTCTCTCGCTGGCTTTTCATTTCGCCGTAAAGTAAACACTGCGAGGAAGACACGACGACGGCCGAACAAACGAGTCGCCAAAAGCACAGTCCGAGAAACTATAAATATACCTTCGCTAGATAAAACATACATTTACTGTTTTAATTACTTTGTATCTTTCGTTGTTAAGCGTAAAACGGAAAAATTCGTATTTTTTACTATCTCTCGTATACCAGATTGCTGCATTAGGACATGTACATCAAGCTGCGACTAGTGGGTGCGGTCACGTCCGTCGATCCACCCACGCACACACGGTCTTTTCGCGCAGAGTCTTTGACGACGGTCTGTGCTGCAGCTGCTGCAGCTGACCCGCAAAATGCAAAGCGTCAGCGAGGGTTGTAAAAGTTGAGTTACGTAAAAAAAGGAGAGCTTAAACACAATTAATTTTTTACGAAGCCGACCGCGCGTATTTTTGAACGACGAGTAGTGGTAGTAGTATAGGCGGCCGAGGTATACATTAGCGCGAGATCTTAAATTACAGGACTGGAACTGGGCGGAGAACGACGAGGAACTTTTTAAAAATTGTAATTTGCCTTTATAATATAAATTTTTTTTTCGCGCAGTGGAGAGTAGTATAAAAAAATTGTAATTAATCGCGCAGTAGCCTTTACGGAGGGCGATATTGGTCAAAGGTTCGTTGGTAGTGGGTATAAAATTCGTTTTAGAGCCGAACTTTACGACTAAACAACTTTGACACGATCACGCGACTTTTTATTTCTCGGCGCTTCAAAGCGACGAGTATCAGTGTCCGACTATCAACAGAAGCGTTTCAAAGCCTATATCTCTTGAAATCCATCAGTTCCCTATACGTATCCCCACAATGGAAAAAGAAAGAGGGTCAGTCTGACAATAAAAGCCTTCAGCATTGGGCGCAAAAAAAACAAACTACCTGTTCCGCTATGATACATGATGGCGAAAGTCTCAAAACTTCACGAGCTACTTTTTCAAAGCGCCTACATCGTATTTCTGTAACTGCTCGCAAGCTTTTGAGTTAACGTCCCGTTAACCGGTACGCACAGTCGCCCTCTGGTGTAAAATTTCACGTTACTCGCGAGACTTATTGAGCCGATAAGTGCATCGTCGCAGGCATACGATCGTAAGGAACGGCATTTTTACGCTGTGTAATTAAATGACTCGCGAGCGAGGCTTTACTTCTCTCGCGGTGTTTTCTACACGTTTTAGCGCCAGGCGTCGCTGAACGTAATGAAATTCTCTCTTACGCGACACACGAGTGAGAGAGTGAGAGAGTGAGAGAGCGCGCGAGAGGGAGAGAGGGAAGGAAAACTCTCTGTCTTGTCTATATAGAGGTCTAAATTTAACGCCGCGAAACAGAAGAGTGAGATTCACTTTCTTGCACGGCTGTATAATATGTATTTTAGATACTTTGCAAGTAACTTTGTCTCTCGCAGCCTCTCTATTTTGCTCTACTTATACGTTTAACGAAATTCTCGAAAGACTACTTGCCGCGGTTATGATGATTTTTATTGTTATTTTATAAGATTTACCGAATGATAAATAAAGTTTGCGTTTTATCTTCGCTGAGGTATACTTTATGTGTAGATAAAATCGTTCATTTTCTTGAGGTAATGACTTCAGATTTATATTATGTTTCGATAAAAGCGGTTATTAGTAAAGTCTGTAATTCAGCGAGTATATCGCTTATTCAGATCTCTTTTTATATTTTTTGGAGCTGCTGATGCGCGAGGCGATTAACTTCATGAATACTAAAATATAAAAACCAAATGGATTAAGTAGCGACAAACCAGTTTTTATCAGTGTTTGACAAAGATATTTTTAAATCTTGAAGAAAATGAGGCCATAGTAGAGTGTGCAGTCAACGAAAGTCGAGTATTTTAATTAATCAGACGTTAGATGTCTGATCTTGTTACTGGACCATTAAAATTAATTTCAGCTTTTCGAAAATAATGGAAATAGAAGCCGACTAGTTAGGCTCTTATAATCTTATTTTATTCAACATAATCGCTGGTAGAAACAGAAAAAATTTTAATAGACAAAAATTTAGAAACTAACTATTGAAATTGGTTTACACTATATACATTGATCATAGTTTACACATCGTAATTGTATACGCACTACAGTGCAAAGAATTTCGTATTAATATATAAAATTCTCTTATGCGGAATGTTTTCATTTTGATCAAATACTGAATATAAATATTCAAGGAACATATACATATATTTAATTTTATAAAGTACTGTTTGAATATAGTTTATTATTTTTTACTTAGTAAAAATATAGCATTCATTAAATGAATACATATTTATAAAAAAAATTTTTATACATATATCGATTTATTTAAAAAATGTAGAATTATATTTTTTCAATTGTATTCGAAAAAGGTACTATGCTTATACGCTCTCTGTCGACTATTTCGAAAATTGAACTTCGACCGCTGTCAATATAAATTTCCTTCTCTATGTTTTTCTACACATTTATTTATGGATAATTAAAAAGTACGAGTCGTATAAAAAATCAGTTACAAAAAATATGTAAAAGCATAGTTGTAGATTTTATTTTTGCGAAATAAACAAAAATAATAGTTATTATAACAGTGACAATGTTCGTGTACCAGTCAATGTAATTTTTAATGCAATTGGATTTGTAATGACGGAGACTTCTTTAATACTGAGTACGATGAATATAAAATAGCGAAGATGTACAGGGAGACGAAGTTCCAGAAATGATGGAATTAAAGAATATGGACTATCAAGTCTACATATCCAAAAGCACATTTAGATAAGTTACTGAAAATTCTTCAAAAAGGCTTAGTTCAGAAATCCCACGGAGCTCAAAAACTTTTATCCATATTTCAGGTGCAGAGTACGATGTTGAAAAAGAATTGGATACGGATAATTTAGAAACAGAATTTGCTTATTTAGAAATTAAAAAAAATCTTGAGGCATATGTGTTAATCCTGCATTTCATCATGAAAACAATGTTGTAGAAAATTTCATCTTTATGGTGCTAAAATTAAACTGTGCGCTTTTTGTAGTGTGAATTTTTTATGATAATTAAAAACCAAAAGATATTTATACATTTTTCAGGACTTTTATCTGTAAATTAAATTATCTTTTAGCAAACTGAGTAACAAGAAAGTCAAATGTACTTAGAATTGAGATAAGAAGTTTCATATGTAATACTCCTGCAAGGGCAATAGTGAAAAGTACTAAGGGACATACTTGTTTCAATGAAAGCGAAATATGTGGTGTGGTTGCTCATAAAGTAGATAGTGTAACAGTATTCACTACATTTGGTAAGGAAAGGACAAAAGATTTTTTTAGAAATTTAATTGACATTAATCATTACCATGATGCAGCTTCATTACTTGCAATTCAACCAAAAATGAATTTTATCGATCAATTTATTTTGGAGTTAATTCATTTACTGTATTTGTTACAAGGGGATATGCCCGAAGAATTTAGAAACAAAATGAGCTAAATTATTATGAAGAATACAAGGCTGCAGAATACAGTTTTCTTCTTACCTTGTGAACCTATAGTTTTGAAAAAGATTTTACATCCAGACTTATACAATCGTTTTCTACTTTTTTATGTTCCCCGCAGAATGATATCAATATAAAGAGCGTATTTTTTATTGGCTTATAAAGAGATTACTCAAAACCATTTATTGAAAAAGTAATAATATTGAGTGTTCCAACATTGTTTTCATCACCACATAACAGATAGTATAGAAAATATGCAATGCAATTTAAGTAGCATGACAGCTTCCATCTGAGAGTAAATTAGGTAGAATTAAGTATACTATTATATATTGGGACTGAATTGGGTAAAATTAATTAAGTTAACATTTATACGAATATTTATTTGAAATAAATTTTAACAAGTATATATATTTTTTATTGTAAATATTGCAAATTATATTTATAACTTTATTATCAATTACCAATTATTTTCAATCTATTTTCTATCATTCATACCTGTTACTCAGAGTTTATTATATTAGATATTTTCTTTCGCCAAGTTATTTATGCAATAAATGTTTGTAAAATTGGCATAAGTCATGGTATACAAAAAACGTTCAATCGGTGGTTGGATGATACCTAAGTTTATGGATAACTCATTTGTACACTTGTCAGTATATGATTAGTAAATGAAATATATTTCTACTAGGGCGATTATTAATAGTATGGTTAAATGTATTATTCCGATGTTCTGAATAGCCTGATAATGAAAGTCATAATCTACAATTCAAACAGAAACACCTGTTAATCGCATCAACAGCAACGCTGAACAGAACAATATTTGACATTTTCGCTCGGTAAACACAATTAATCTGTGCCTTTGAAACAGTAATCTTCCTTGAAACATCTCGTTATATATATATATATATCTGTTAATGCTACAAAGCATAAGCTTATTAAGTCAAGATTGTTGATTCGATCTTTTCCTATGAAAAGGTTGTCTCAATTTTCAAAAAGTACTAACTAAGATCTCTTATTGTGCACCTAAGAAGACCGAAAAGATTTTCCGAAATTAGGAAAAAAAGCGTAACCATCGTGGCGAGACAATAACCCAGACACTATACGCGTTTTGACTCGATGACCTCGGAAGTACGGAAATCCGTCATGAAAAAATCCCGCTCTCACAGTCCGAAAATTTTAGCCTCGAGAGCACATGCGAATAACTCCGCTCTCTATTGCATCTCTGTGCAAAAAAAGAAAAAGAAAAATGGCCCCGTTTGAGCCGAATCTCTTTATCATGCAAATGCCGCGCTCGATCTATCCGGCTGACAGAATGAAATAAAATGCGAAGAAAAATCTCGACCGGTCAACCAGGAGCGATACACCCACACACGCTATCGACATTCAACTTGTTTTTCGCGTGTATATATACGTGTCTATACGCGTAGGTGTATGTATATATATAGAAATTCGAGAAATTGAATATCATTGCCACCGCTATGAACCAGTGTATTATCTAACCCGGTCACATATCCACGTACAGCAATCGAGAGAATTTTCGCTGACGTCATGCTGTGAGCGCTTCTATATACATGTATACATACACAGACGATTAAGTGTACCTACTATTATTACCTCGGTTGTTTAAAGGGCTCATGGCACTTAGCGCCTCGTCGACAAAATATTATCCCTTCCCCGACTTCCAAGTCTCTCTCTCTCTCTCTCTCTCTCTCTCTCTCTCTTTCTCGGACGATCTAACTCTCGTATCAGGACAGACGAAATTATCGCGCGGAGTCTGCGGGAGGATGTTAGTGAATCACATAGAAAGAGGGTCAGACTCGTGCAGGCATCGATCGCTACTCGTCCCCTGAAAGAGAGATAGGAAGAGCAGAAGCAAGAGGGGGGAGGGGGAGAAAAAAAGGCTATCGTTTTGTTTTGTACATCGCGTTCCGGAACTGAGCGGAAGAGATTCTTTTGTAGACCATTATAATGGATGAACGGATAGTACAACGTTGTTGCTACTTTTGTTTATAATAAACAGCTGCTTCCGAGCACCGATCGATACCTGCTATGCACACAATGGCAAGAAGCTAACTTTGCACTGTTACCACAAGGGGAGAATAATGTTTACCGGAAGCTTCGTTTTTAGTTAATAACTCGATTAGACCAGGTACGTTCCATTGACTGTGAACATTTCATAATCTAAAACGTATAATAATCTAGAGGAGTTTGATTTTTTTTATTGTTTTGAAAAAAGCTCGGTAAGCAAGCAGTGCGGTCGGTAACAAAGTTTGTGCAAACATTTGACTTGTCTTCGCCGAGAGAGATAACGTCACGGAGCTCAGTTTGTAAAATAACAAATCGTGAATAAAGTGCATAAATTGTATACGCCAAGAGCAGACAAGCTTTCGCGAGGAGATACGAAAAATCTGAATAATCCAACCGACGCGTCAGCGACGACGAAAACAGAATCAGACTGCCATGAACGGAGCTTTATCTAATACAGTCGGAAAATCGATCATCACCGCGTAAGAAAAAATCCCCTTCCAAGATCGCGAGTCATATACATTCGCTGGTATACAATACAAGGGAAAAAGAGCATCTCCATTTCATCCACCCTTGCTGTTCTAGATTCGGCTATACGTTATAGACCATTCGACCTACACGGCTATTATCCGCTGCAACCGGCCTATAAGTAACGGAAGCAACAGTCCCCTTTGTCTTCTTAATGTCGTGCGAAGCTATAGCTTCAGCCTCTGAGTGACGAGCGAAACTCTTTCTTTTTTTTCTCGTCTGTTCTTTCTTCCTCTGCCACCGCTGTGACAGTTCATATAGCATAACGCAGCCGATAAATAATCGTCGTCTGCCTGACGCTGTGATTTTCGTTTTACTGTACGCGATGCTTTTTGTCATTCGGATTTTTTTTGTTCCGGGGGGTTTCGTTACGCTGCTTTGTACGACTTTGTGATTTTGAGGAAGCTCGCTGATGGAAGAGATGGTAGATACGGGAGAGGACTTTGTTGGCTGTGCTTTATTCTTTTATTTTTTTTCGTTACGAGTTATAGGAGGAACGATGGTTATACTGGCATTGCAAGTTTGTTACCTGCAGATAGAGCAATGTTTACGAGGGGTATACTAGCTTTTTGTAAGATACAACAACGATGCTTTTTGGATGTTTTTAGTTTCTCCTTCTGTGCTTTTACAAGTTCTTCCTAGTTCAGAAATAAAAATACTCTCTGAACAGTGCAGAAAAATATAAACTATAGCTGTTGTAGGTCGACCAGATTTATGAAATAATAATATATATGTTAAAATATGTATACAAATTCGGTATTATTCTTTTTAACGCAAAATAACAAAGATTGTCGCGCACCAAAGATGTGTATTTCATTGCAAAGATGCATTCATTGCAAATGTACATGCAGTTTTACAAATATAAACTAAATAAGAAAATTGTTAATACTAGGAAAAACCCAAATGTGCATAAAAACGTTTGACAAGAAGATTTTGTAACTCGTTAAAGGCTTTGGTGTTTAAAGAAACACTTTGCTAAAATCTGATAGTTACGCTTGGAAAAACGAAAATAGTAGCACAAAAGTACGGCGACTAATAACGTTTACTTTGTTATGACAAGGCCGAAAAGTAAAAATCATTCTTGTTTTCTAAAAGCAGATTATGCTGTACCTTCGTCCTAACGAACGAAACTATATTTGTATTCTCATGCTCATATGTGCGTTTTATACCTTTTAGCTATTTACTTTTACGATATACGCAGCAGTGGCTTTGCAAAACGTCGCACCATTTCACTATACAAAGTCTTCGCGGAATGGTATTTTGAGTTTTTAGCGCTGCGCTGCGCGATATAAGCAAATGAGTTTGCGAGGGTAGGAAAAATCATTGGCTTTATGTGCCGGGCTTATTTATGGAGAAGTGTAAAATTTTTGATTGGACAATGGGGTTTGGTTGGAAATTTCATAATAATTTATCGTTGTGCTGTATATTGCGGGTGTGATTTAATACGCGACTGGAACTAAGGGTATTGTGTGTGGACAGTGCTTACTAAACAAATTTATTGATATTTTTAAATACAGATAGAAATATTTTTTCTCGGAAAACAAATTACGTCACGTTTGAACAACAAACATTTATAATACAACATATACATACACTAATATTTCTAAGCCTATAAATATATATATATATATATACACGCATAACGTATTTGTACATATTTATAGGATATTTTTAGCCTAGCGTATCAAACGATAGATTAAATCATCGATATATTGCGTATCAACATATAACCAAGTTGGTCGTGACATTCAAAAGATTAACGCGTTTAATTTTTCTCGTTTTGAAAGATTAAATTAATTAACCACTTTCAAGCATTTAATTAATATTAATCGCTTTTGAATGTGATCGAAGAAATATGAATCTCAATTACCCGCTCTTGTAACATCTTATTTGACGTTCGATTGTCCGAGCGCGTGAGCGAAAGCTATTTTTCACATGCAAAACATGTTTTTAACTATCAATTATGCGCAATCATAATATGATTTATAGATGAACTCTTAAACGGCTACTGCACAAGTGTAGGATTACGCTGCGCTTTGGACCGATTTAAGAGAGCACGTTACTCAATTTTTTTTTTCTTCCCCGATAGAAAATCCATTGTAGGCGAGCGTAATTAACGTAGCAGAGTGATAATAGCCTGTTGACTAAATCACCATTATGCATCTAACCTAGTCTACAAAGGCTTGCTTGCGCTTAAGAAATACATATAGTACAAATGAATTGCAGCAAATCAGAGGATTTGTTTTTTTATCTTTCCTTAATTACGCCGATACGAAACAGGTTTCACGTTCGACAACGGTACAGATTATTTCAAATAGCGGCGGTATATGGTACAATACAATATTTATAGGCGTGTGTATTGTAAAGATAACGTTAACGCATAATTCTACATAAACATTTGCATTACCTTTATAATATATGGTAGATATAAACAAATTTCTATAAAACACTTACATAATATTGGATTCTAACGCGCGTAGGAAATTTTCCATCATTGCTGACCATGAATTTCTCTACATTCCACTCGAATCTCGAGTACCTCTTGGCAAGAAAAATTCACCTCGAATGTTTTCAACTGAATCTTACCGACGTACATCCGTACGTATAGCCCTCATTAAAAAAAATTCCTGGTCTTATTATAAACTTTGAATCATAGAACGAATCAGGTACTCGCATTTCAAATGTGAAGTTTCATTAAGAAAGTGCGCTCTCGAAAAAAATCTTAATTCATCCAAACAATTCATTACAGCTCAGTGCACTGATGAACGCGTGCGAGAAATTGTACTCAATTGGAATTTCTCACTCGTTATCGCATAATCAACACAATACGAGTCCATCATTGTTTTAATCGATGTATGTGTTTTGTATTTCATCGGACCTGCATTAAAAATAAATAAACAAAACAAAAAATCGTAAACGACAACGTGTTTTTTTGAATTCAGATACACCAGAGTTCAACAATATTTGCTTAGCCGGTCTATTTACATTCGCTATGCAAGCGGTCCGTTGATCTGCTCACTGGAATTCTCGTCAACCAACGATTCGATTTTTTTCTCTACTCTCGTCCATCTGGTATTCAAACGAAGTGTATCCCGCACCCCTAAAAATACACAAGAACACATAATCTGTCCACGTCAGTTCCAAGATGTGCCTCGAAATCTCCTCTTCGGTACTCTCGAATATCAATGGACATCAAAGCGCAGCTCTAGCTTATGACATATATTCTCCACGTCACTGTCAGTGGCGCATAATCAGAGCTTACGGGCTGCAAGTTTGGCGCTCTTGTGTACCGGTCCGATCCTGTCGGCAAGCATCTTGCCGTCGTAACACTCGTAGTCCTCGTATTGAGCAGCGTAGAGCCACTCGAAGTCAAATTTCTCGGCCAAAGCTTGGCTGTAGTTGGATGTGAAGACGCCGTAGACTATCTCTGGCTCGGGCATACCGCGCTCGCGAGCCACCTTCCTTGCCATTTCAAGACTCGAACGCATGAGGTTCTGGGCTATGCCATAGCGTCGGTACCGCGAGTCAACGCCGATGTAGAAGAGCTCGAGGGCGTGGCTGCAGTTGTATTGCTCGTACAGGTCGACGCTTGACTCGATCTGCGACGCGTCGAGAGGGAAGCATTGAGTTTTGAATTATTGCTGCGGTGAGGGAATGAATGACCGAGTGGAGTGAATGAAACGATTCGAGAGGATGATCGTCGACTTCGACCTCTATAACTAATTTTTTCGTCTTAAATCTCCTTGACCTTGACGGATCGGTACTCAATGCTAATGCGCTCGATAATGAAATCTAGTTTATTCAAATCTCTGCGGTTATGCCTTGTATTAATAGTTGTATTAATGTTCTACCGGAGATTATTCATTGCAATCGCGCGTTATCGTTTCGAGTCGCGCGGCGAGCGGGCACGTACAGTTAAAAATCTATGAGTCCGTTGCAATGATGATTTTCATACGTTAGAGATGCCAATCGATAGTCATTAGTGCGCGGCTTTTTTTTACTATTATAGAATGGCAGATCACGATTTCCAGATAAGACTTGGAAACACTCTTGATACACTGTATAAATTTGCTAATCTGACACTAGCGATCATTAAAGCGCGAAGTAGCATACAGTACGGGCTTGCGCATCGCTGAGAAATTCGGTAATTAACATTCTTCCGATAAGGAAAGCTATTGTTACGAAGATAACGTAGTAATATAGGTCGCGGTTTATGTAACGAATACCGCGTATGCTTGTAAATGGATTGATATCAAATGAAAACGATACACTGACTTACTTAGGTATCGTATTGTATTCGAGGAATACGCGCGAATTTCGATTCTGCGAAATTAAAAATGTTCCAGAGTAAAGACTAAAAAAAAAAAAAAAATTCGAATGGGACATTGTACGATTGCGGCAAGCGTGAGTCACGGAAACAGTATCGCTGCACGAACATGTAGCTGTCTCTCGGCACGATTTACCCAGGCGCGTGACCTTTCTAAGGTTTGATTTGATGATAGCATACTGCCACATTCTATTGTGCACTGGTTCGGTGCATTACGAGTAACAACTGCGTCTTGTTGTTCTTACTTAGATGTGTTTAAGGTAGTCCTTGCAACAAACTTACCATTAGATGAAAATGGTCTTTTAAAATTCGAGTTATCGAGATAATAAAACTTCACCGAGCATTGTATTGCAACGCGAATAAGAAATTGTTGGCTATGATAATTCTCTTTAGTAACGTCATGTTTATGCAAGAATAACTGATTTATAGTTTTTTTCATGGTCGTGATAAGAAATGCGAATAACGGTTAATTAAAAAAAAAAACAAAAATATCATATCTAAGTAGATCGGAGAAATTCGAGCTTCGCTCATATAGGGTAGCTTTGCGATCTGCAATCGGTGTTACTATCAATCGATTGGCAATGCATTGTTACACGAGACTGTTAAACGATAGATGACGACATCGATAACCGATCAGCTTCATTTACGCTTCATAAAAAGTGTCAAGGATACGGATATGGAGCCGTGTGCCGATTAATCATATTACGGTACCGAGATAGCTGTTCCTTTGGTTTCGCGCAGTAGATTTTAAGATAGCACTGTGACTATAAGCACCTGCTCATACGCAGTCTAATTAATTAGGAAATGCACGACGTAAAGAGAAAAAGAAATATACGTCAATAGAAACATACATGAGAATAATGGAACGTAGTGCAGAATGTCAGACTCCGTTGATATTGACCTGCTGTCCTAGTTTGTTGATCTAATCAAGGATCGTTGTACGTCTACCTTGCCTATTCTAATCGGAAATTAACATTCGCAGCCATACTTAGCAGTGAGCTCTGGGACTTTTTTGTCACGCAAAGTGCGAGAACTGTCAATTTTAATTATTGGCTTGTCACGTTTCCGTTTCCCGTCACCGGTACGGAGTGTTACAGGTGGTGCCGAGAGATCATAGGTGCTGCACCGTTTATCAGTGCCGTAGACGTCTTAAAAAAAAGCTACCGTTTTTTAGTTAGTTACCTACTGCGAGTGTCTAAGTATAGGATATGATTGGATGAGGTTTGACCGTGATATTTGTTTACATGACGTTTGACTAAATTAATATGTGCATTGTGTATATCACATGCGTATGCCAAACTTTTATAAAAATATTTATACAGTAGCGATTCACGTCAGTCTATTAGATTTAAAATTCACTGATATGACGGATGTTTTAGTTTTATAAAGTAATGGAAACTTGTTGCAAAAGTATTGATTTAAAAAAAAAAATTTGATTTTGATTGATTTACTGATTGCACTTTTCAGGCCAATATTTTCAAGTCGACGGCTTGTTTATTTCAATGGAATATAAAAATTTCCAATCAAAATATTATTGCAGCTTCGAAATAACTGGAGGAAAATTGTAAACAAAAAATATCCTAAGCATCTAATCGATCATCACAACATGTTCAATACTCATAGCCGTATACTGATGTTTTTGTTGATAGAAGGTTTAATTGAATATTGTTTTGAAGTGTATGAAAAAGGGATTTTCACGTTTTTTCGTATATAAGCTAGATTACCTTGAAGATGAATCTCATAAGATCAAGGGTAGCCGGATGTTTCATATTCTCCTCGACATTTTCCTCGAGACAAGCGGAGCTGTCTCTCTCGGATTTGTCCTGAAACGATCAATGGTCACATGTTAAAGCGCATCTATTGGCGATAAGTAGATATCGCGCAAGATCGATTATTCCGTATGACCGAGGATGAGACGCGTAATCGATTTGCATACAATCTATTTGCTGTATCTCCGTATATTTCGATTGAATTTTCACCGACAATAATCAGATGGAACCAACGAATTTGCCTCGTGCGCATGACGTAAAAGTTTTTAATTAACATTACTAAAAATATTCTTTGGTATAAAAAATTACAACAAAGTAAATTGACCGAATATCAAAAGATTTTTGGCACTAGCAGGCGATGTATTTAGGGAACCGATGCCAAGAATTTGTTGGATTGTTTTCTCGTGAAACTCTATATATGCTTTGATAAATTTATTAATAATTTAAAGCAGTGAATCCGATTTATCGGGCTTAGATAAATGTTCTGTATACAGGGGTATGCAATCATTATTATGTTTTCGTTATAAATTAGATATAACTATTAATATATAATGACTGAAAACGTCTTATCTATTCACAGATTACGAAGTCCAGTCTTTATCAAAATCATCGGATTAACAGTCAGCTAATGCGAATATTATACTAGATTCTGTGCCAAATGTTTGAACGACCACTTCCTCGTATAAAGCCAAAACACTTGATTGAAGCACGCGGATTTTTCGCAATCTACACTAGACGTGCTCTCATCGATTCCCTTTCATTAATAAAAGCTTCTTTCATCGAAATCCATGAATTCTTGCCTATCATGCTGTACACGATCGCTAGTAGACCTTCCAGTGCCTACTTCCAGTAGATTTTTTCTAGGTGGGAAGAAAAAAAAGGATAGACACAGCGACGACGCGTTTCCGAAAATCACGAAAATAGTCCGACGCGACAAGTCTGGCTAGCGCAAACGCCGTCGTTGTTTACCAATTCCACGTCTAAAAATATCCCGAGACAGAGACGATCGACACTCACGTGCAGCTTGTTGAAGCAGACGCCGACGAGTTCGCCGGACTTGGTATCGAAGGCGCCGACGCTGAGGCCGTCCGCGATTATGGTATCCATTAAAACAGCGAAACCATCGTGATCGGTACCCCCGGGAACATCCGCGATCCCGAATCCTATGGTTAGACACTCCTGGAACGAGGACTCGATCTGTAGATTCGTCGCAGCATCCCCGTGCTCCTTGGTAAGGATCTTGTAAGCGATGAGACTCGAGTCCGCTTTCTTAGACATGTTTTATGGCTGGGAAGCGGAGGCCGTGGCACGAAGGTACGGATTTAGTGACGAAACCTTTTGGAGTTACAGCACCGACGGAAGACGAACTGACTCTGTGGGTGCGGGCCGACGAGTACCGACGACGTTCTTTTCCAAAGTGCGTGAGAGAACAGCAGTGGCGGCAGCGCCGTCGGCCCCACTTCATTTATTATCAGTCCTATTACCAGCTTCTCTCCCGCGCACACGCTCTCTCGCCCCTTCCTCCCGTGTGCTGTACTATGTTCTCGCTATATAGCCTATATATCTTCGGTGTATATACACACTCGTGTGTTGCTCTTGATACACACTGCGCGAGCGCGAACGAGCCCGCCTCCGAAGACCGTGCGTTCGATTGTGTCTACACGTGCGCGGAAGAAAAAGAAAGAACAACCAAAGAGATAGTGTCTTTAGTCTTATCTACGTCTCATTGCGTAATTGAAGTCGTAACTTTTTCTATTCAAATCTGGGAAAACAATGGGCTGCACTTTGTAATTTGCATGTCGACATAAAAAATTACATTTTTCCGAAAGGCCAACTGGTTTTTTTTCGCGCGCAAGATTGCTGTCATCGGGTGTGTGAATATTTATTTTTTTCGAAGAATATGCTGATCTATAATAGCTGAGCTTGCGAGGAAAATTCTTATGCGATTTTCAGGTTTCGTAACGGATCATTATGTGCTCGATTAAAAATAAGTGCGTAAACCGTATATAATATTTAATCGATTCGTGATACAACGTAGCAGTATTTAATCGAAGACTGAAAATTATACTGGAACTTATTAATCGTAATCTCGAGTGAAAATCAATTGTATTTATATCAGATACTGCAATAAATGTATATAGGAAAAATAATATTCGTATAGATTATTTATTGCGAAAATCGTTTCTGAATAAAGAAATCAAAGGCAAAAAGAGGATTCTGTTTGTCAAATATTTATACAACGTTTTCACGCATGAGTGAAAACTCGGGTAAGGAAATACATTTTTTCTCCTCTCTTTTTAGTTCCATGTTTGTGAAAAGCTGAAAATTCCCGTTTCGGGACCGTAAAAACACAGACAGTAATAAAAATCCGATTTGAAACACAAATATTGCTTTCGAATTCGAACGATGTTTGCGTGAGGGAGTTCTATCATTGATTAATAACACAAGCTATTTTATTAATGAACATTTGTATGCTCAATAATATTTAATAAACGTGAGCAAAAAAGTAATGGCAGTGCTGCATGGGAGGGAAAAAGCTCCGACGTTTCCACAACAATAAGAGTCAGTCATCCTCGCTGAATAATGCTTTCGATAAACTGTACAGAATGCAAGTTGAGCACTTTCCTTTGTTAAATGGACAGCGGCATAATTGACAGCTCTTAGTAAGCCGTGGCTTAATCGTCTTTCAATTCCTGCGAGCTTTACCTCGCGGAGAAGAGCTTACGAATGGTTCTTTTATTTTACGTAGACTTAGGAGAAAAATAAAGTTAGGCTTATGAGACGACAGAAAACAGTTTGAACTAGATAATAGTTTCAAATGTAAGTAACGAAAAAAGTCTTTATCGTTACTGAACTCGGAGATTATACGAGTAATTAATAGTGATGTTGATTAATTGACAGTCCGAAGTCCAAAGTATGTAATTATTTCTCAATAGAGATAATTTGTTGATCCAACTTTTCAGGGCGATACGAAATCTAATAGATTTTTAAAATGTCGCGAGTAACCACGGCTGCTTTAGCTTCATTGTAACGATGCTGATATCTTCTATAAACGTATATAGTCGCCAGACACGAAGTCGTAATAATAGCTTCGCTTGTAATAGCTAAGTTATTATTAACTTCCCCTAAAACCTGGAATATCTCTGTTTTCGATCAAAACGTTTAGTTACGCTGAGTAAATTTTCTTTGTCATTCGAGGAGATTATTTATTAACCATCAGATAACTCAGCCTCTAGATCAAGTTCATTTCTCTCATTAAAATTGAACAAAAGATATTGTTTCCCACGATCCTGTATCTATTAATCCTATCCAACTTATTCGATTCCCACATTAATAAACAAATGAGCCGTTAGATCTTCAAAACATTGTAACGATGTGTGTTGCTCATAGTACAGCTGTTATCAGCTCGTTACCCTTTGATTAATCGCACTAATGCATAATCAAACTGCGACATCGAACCTACCAATTACATAATCTCCATATAACCATCATCGTGTATGTATCGAGAGAGGGGGAGAGAGCACTGGTTGTTCTATTAATCGTGCCAACGAAACCATGCCAGTAGATTCGTTGCATTCGCGCGAAAAGCTCCAAATGGTTGAGCAGCTTCGTTTGGTGGGTCTGGCCTGTCTTTGATCCATTTACGCTGCGGGCTAGGCAGCTTGTAAGTGCGGGATACATACGAGGCTTGATGAACTTTTTATTACTGCCACACCGTTAGAGCTGACCACTTTACGGTTTCGCAGACCGTATAATACGTATATATATATATATATATATATATATATATATATATATAATATATATTTATATAAGCACAGCTGCAGTCCTTGTGAAAAGCTAATGCAATTAGGCTAAGAGACGGAAAGTCGGATTGACGAATGGTGAAACTCACTCTCGGGCGAGTAATGAAGTGTATATATTCAGCGGCAACAGTTCGCAGTTGCTGAGCGTAGGATGGACTCTATAAAGAATGAGGTATAAAAAAAACCCCGAGAAAATAGAGAATAGAGCACGATCGAGGTGTTTAACTCTCGCTCGTTATGATCTGCGTTGTTATAGTCACAGAGCATATATTTTTCATCCGAACGTGACTTATTCTACTATTAAAGATTTTGCGTCTATCTCTTACTTGACTTCTGTACAATTATCCGTAGGCGAAAAAAGTTATATACCCGCGCTTATAAATTGTCGTTTAATTGGTGCAGGAGCTTTATCTTTATACTCTTAAAACCTTGAATGTGGAACTAACGGAGGAAGTTGGAAAAACGTCGATTCGATCGATCAGGGTAAATTAGACGGATCATTGACTAACGTATGCAGTTTAATAATAGCTCGAGAATAGGTGATTTTCATAACCTGCTGCATAAATACCCCCGTGATTACGTATTCTCGCATGTTGTAGAAAATTATTACGATCGAACGAACTGTTACAATTACAATGATTAGAGTATAGCGACAAATTCATACTTTAATTACACGATTCGAGACAAAAATAACGCCGCAAGAACAATTTTCAGGCTTACAGAGACTGAAAAAATAGTCATTTGAAGTAAAAGGAAAAAAAAATTTCTTGCCAGATCGGTATTGCTTGAAATGTGATTTATCTTTTAAAAATCAATACTAAGTGCAGAATATTCTGTGGGATTCAAAAAGAATAGTTTTACTATCATACGTATCTAACAAGTCGAAATAATATACGCGAGATTATTTCGATACGTATTATAAATTCATATTTAATACTCTGTTAGACATTTTCGTTGGCATATTAACTAGTAAGGGGATGGTTTTGAACATTTTTTTATAAATAAACACTCTTTGGAAATTATAACATAGTTCACGCAAACTGCAAGTCTATTATAGGTATATAGCAATCCAATAACGTATCATTTCTGCGGCAGAAACAATTAAACTTACCGTGAGTAATCATAAAATGATTTTACCATTTACAGGCTAATATAAACTTCCTATCGCGTAGTATGAAAAGTTAATGAAGATATATTTATTTTGTATAAAAACACTTAATTTTTGTCGTAAAAAGAACATTTCTTTTGCTAAAAAGTGGTTTGGTTAAAAAATTTATATTTATTATTCAAGTTTATTTCTTTTGAATACAAAGGATTTATCCAAAAAGACATTCATTTAGCCTCGGAATTATCGTTTCTTTCAGTGAACTTCTTTACTTTTCACAGGTATTTTTCAAATGTAATATAGTTTCGTCATGGTTTATTGGTCGTTTTGTTAACTGCGCAAATGGTCATATTGCGATAAATGTAGGGTCCGTAATTGAAATCGATCATTACATTATTATACTTCGAGTACGAACGTCATCATCATTCACACAATACCAATGTGCGGACTAGAACAATGCAATTTATTTATTCAAGATCAAATTCACTGCACGCTGCCGCGCAATTGCTGAATTGCCAATTCAAAGGTATCACAGAAGTAGTTTGCATTAATTAATAGCCATAACTCTTAGTCAAAAAAAAAATAGACTTAATTTCCGCACGCAGCAGAATTTTTTCGCGGAATTCCGAGCGTTGAATTTCCCTATTCCATTTGAATTTCATGGGGCGTGAGAGAACGAAATACAAAAAGAAAATGCTCCGGTAAAGGGGGTGGTAACACGACTAGTAGCCTTAATAGCTGGAATTTGGTACGCGACGTTTATAGATTGCGGCCGTGTTCTTTCTCTTCGTGTTTTGTTTACCTCCCAGGACTAATGCGGCGTAACTAATGCCCGCGCGCGGACGAGCTTTTTCTTCTCCGACCGCCTCTTCGTTTAAGCTCTCGAATATCTGATTAATAAATTTTACGACACGAGTCAAGAGCGAAAACGATACTCGGGATAAATACGTAGTTCGGAACTACAATTTTTTTTTAAGATATTAGTTCAATGGTAACTCAACCGAGGAAAGGAATTCGTGTTTGTTGGGCTGGCTCTATATAAAACAAAATTTATAACGAAATTTTAAACTAACTTTAAACAAGTATCGTTACTTAAGACTTAGTAACGTGATTACTACTTCAGACTGCACGTATATTTTAATAGTTACGTCTTCTTCTCATATACCAACACCTGACTAACGTCGCTCTTGTGGTTCTGAACGTTTCCGTAAATTTCTATTCTCTTTTATAATATGTGTTTAATGCATACCGCATTTATACTAAAAGTTCTATTCATATTTGTATTTTTTTCTTGGAATATTAATTATATTACAGATATTATTAGTCCAGGCTATTTGATCATGTGCTCTGCTGTTTGATTTATGGAGATAAAGTTGTGAAATTTTGTTTGTATCCCCCTTTATCATATATAGCTTCATGGGACATTTGAAATAAGAAAAAAAGGGTAAGAGTTATTTATCGAAGTATAACGGCCGCGTACATGTCAGGCTTTTCCTATTTTATACGTAAATATATTCTAATAAAATGCTTTGAAATTTTCTAATAAATATCCTTTTTCATCGGAATTACTATTATTCCGTCATATTTCTTTTGACTCTGAATTAAGTAACATGAGTACTATATAACATTGACAGCTTTTGACGGTATTTTTACCAAAATAAACTAATTAGCAAATAAATGTCAAATTTTATATTTGACATAAGAATAATACAAATATTTTTAAAGGGGGGTTAGTGCAGACAATAGCTTGCGTATTTTGAATTTTATTTATAAATTGAAAGGAAAATTTTACGTGAAAATAAAAAATGGAAATGGGAATTATGAAAAGCGGGTTTGTTTTCATAAAGAAAATAATAACCCAATATTTTCATGTCAGTTGTAAGCTCTTTTCTCTAAGTTTTAGTGTAAAAAAATCGCTCTAAAGTTCACTAGAATATCATCGCTTTAAAAGCGCGTTCACATTTCGAGTATTTTAACCAATAGAAATTGCTTATATGATATTTTAATTTCACTCCAGACTTCGAGAGACATTTCACTCTAATTTAAACGTATTAATCCGATTGTACTCTAAGCTGCAAAGTGAAAAATGGCTCTGAATTACCGAGTGAAAAATTCTCACTCGTAAAAATCACTATAACTCTAAAAAATCCCTCCATTAGTGATAACGTACGAAATGTCAGCATTCGCATGAACATAAAGTGAATCAAACACTAAATTTTTAAGAGTGAAAAATCTAACTGAGAATTCTCGCGAAAAAAGTATTTAGAGACAGAAACAAGCATTTCAAATATATTACTCGCAAACATTATCGTTATTTACAAAAAAAAATCGCTACGATGCTGCGCCGCTCAACGTGTACTTCTCATTATGAAGTTTTAATAAACTTACGCACTTTCGTCATATCTTTCAGTTTTGTCTTTGATAAGATAGTGCACTATTAATTTCATGATAATTTCCCGTGAGTAAACTCGACCTTTTGCGCGACGAACATTTTTATACAGCGAATGCTCTAACTAGTTTTTCTCCTTTTTCTTTCTAAGATTCTCGGAATCAGTGAGCGGTAAACGCGTTAGGGACTGAGTGTGAAACTATTGTTCTAACTTATCGGGATACATTTTACATTAAAACTGTGTCATATTGTTCTTCGTTACATTAACACATTAAGCCTAGTCGTATATAAAACGTAAGACATTGCATCACAAACAATGTCGCATATGAAATTAAACTTTATCCGATAGCGTTAACTCAACGCTTTTGTTTAGGTTCCCCGGAATAAAATTTCTTTTCATTAGAGTACACAATTTATAATTGGAAAAGCTGACCCATTGTTTTGTACACAATGAATGCATCATCGCGGAAAGTACAATAAAATAAAATAAAATAAAATAAAATATCAATTTATAATGAAACCTACGGTACTTTCATTTCATCGAAAAATCCTCGATAATCAAAGGCGGTAACACTCTTTCTCTCAAAAGAGATCGAGTTAAAGCCCAAGACACCTCAAAAACCCTCCGAGGCTTTTTATCCGACCATCTTAACTCGAGAAGAATTAACCAGCATTGCAGATCTCGTTGAATAGTATTCGTTGACTCGGAGATTTTCTCAGCCAGTGAAAAGGCGCTCGATTCCCGCTAATCAGAACTAGATCGTGAATTATTCGACACTTCGGAAGTAGCCTCTGCAATAGGAATGAGATACGTGCGACATACAGTGTATTGTTAATACAGATGTACACGTTGATGCATAGGTTTATACGTCGTATGGCTAGTCCGAATCGATAGGAGCTATAGTTCGGCCGTCAAACTGGTTGAAGGCTGCGAATCTGGAGGCACGACTAGATACAATGGCGATGATGAATTATTTTTCCTCAAGAGCAAATCAAGGCCACAACTATGTATTAATTCCGTTGCCTCTATCAAACTAATATTGTTTTTCATACGGAAGTTTGTGCTTAAGCGATTACGTGTATCTCTTATACAATCTTTAATCATCCGGTTCATGCGTGAGAATATTAGCTACTTTAATTATTAATCGATATTTGATCAATTTTATTATTTTATTTCAATATTTCTGGATCGAATTATAATTCTGCGATGGGAAAATCTTGTTTTTCATTTATTTTTCAATGCAGATTCAGAGAATTGATCAGCATAAAACTGAGAGTAAGAGAGAGAGAGAGAGAGAGAGAGAGAGAGAGAGAGAGTGCGAGTGGGACAGAGAAAAGGCAAAATTGACCGAATCACGTATCGCTTGATTTTCCCACATAATCCCCTCCGGACTTCGAAGCAAAGGGAACCTGGTACACGCACGGACGAGCATTAGGCAGCGTCGCTTGATTCCCTCGCTTTGACCTTGTTAACTTTTTCCTCCGCAGATACGCTCGCAATTCAAAGGGACGCAGACTCTTTGGCGAAAAATTTTTTCATGAATTATTCGTTTGCACTCTATGTCACGTGCTGCACACGCATATAATAGAAAAATTCTTCTTTGCAAATACAAGAGTTAATAAGCGTAGATAGAAAATTAAATTATAATTCTTCGTAACGAGTGTGGTTTTTGTAATTAACTACAAAATTACGCATTACTGTATTTTCTGTCTTTGTGAACGAATTATACAAATGTGACTTTCCATTTTTGACAGGTTAATCAAACGTCAGCCTTAGACTCTGTATTTCCTTTAAGCGGAATAAATTGGATTTCAACGGAGATATGAATTATGGATGTATCGGATGTACATTTTTATTTTAATGGAGAGCTAAGTTGACTAGTAATAGCCTCTTCGCAATCTGTATTTTTCATAATTAGCTTACAATGTTCTTCATATCTATTGGAATCAAATTGATCATCGCTGATTGATGTATAGGGAAACTCCGGATGCAGATATCTTATAGATTTAATTATGCATGTTAATGAAATCGAATGATATATTGTTTCCTACAACTCATTGCTATATCTCAGATTTTATAAAAAGTACGTTAAATAAAACAAGTACACGAAACCAGAATAATACAAATTATTCTAATGATGACCTCGGAACGTAACATTTGTCAAGGATAAACACGTGTATAAGAATACATTACTTCTGATCCAAAACATTTTCGAGGCTATGAAAGGCAAAAAAACTGAACCAATCAGCAAGGCTCCGATGTCTCATTACCGAATGAAATAATCAATCGCGTATTTTTCATTCGTTTCATTTTTGAAGCTGACGTATACACATTCAATTTTCCGCTTTCACTTTTCTTTTTACAGCGTGTCGTGCTCGGGAAGCTTGACAGGCCGACATATGCTTTGATCATTCCTACGTGTACGCGCACACTGCAATTATGCCTTTCCCGATTTTATTTTCTCTCCTTTACTCTTAATTTGACAGCACACATCTTCGTACAAATAGCTCAACGGTTTTCCAAAGCCCGCTTACACAGTCCGT
Source organism: Apocrypta bakeri (assembly GCA_018906985.1). NCBI lineage: Eukaryota > Metazoa > Arthropoda > Insecta > Hymenoptera > Pteromalidae > Apocrypta > Apocrypta bakeri. The sequence continues at coordinate 723,772 of JACCIA010000016.1, read as the reverse complement.
CGTCGAGTTGCGAACAAACTGGGACAAGTGTTCATATTCAGAAATTATGTTTATGCCCGGTGAAAACGTCGCTTTCAAACGCTTGCGCAAAGTACAAATACCTCTCACTTGTTTCATCGGATTATACTGAAGCGCTCGCGCGTGTCTCTTTTTTTTAACCGTTCTTTCTTTTTATTTTCAAGCACCATTGAAAAACGCTCGCATCGGGGAACGCCGCATTGAATCGAGTTGGAATTCGAATCGGCGACTGCACGTGTCTTTCAAATAGAACCGGAACCTTTTCAAACATTCGGGCGTAGAATAAAAAAGCTCGCGCGAATATATCATAACTATAGCGCTGAAAATTCGATTAATCACAATATTTCTCTCAACGCGAATAAACACTTACACGGACAAAGAGAAATAGCAGCAGCGAGTGAAAGTGCGCTCGAAATATAGTATTCAATCGAAGTATCGCTGTACTTCGATTGAAAAAAAAAGAGAAACTACGTGTGAATGTAACGTGATATCTGATAGGTAGAGGTGATCCTCTTACGCGAAAGATATCCAGCTGCATCGATGCCTCTAATTGCCATGACTCTGGTGTGTGCACGAGGGGGACAGATAGAACCATTACATAACGTGAGCGCACGCGCTGCTCTATATATGTATATGTGTAATGAAAGTGCACTCCTATCTATATGTGTATACGTATATTACATATATACATTGGAGAGATAAGCGCGAACGCGATCAACAGTAAATTGTCCAGTGACCTGTATTGTACCGCTTCTCTGCAGCGACTCGCTCTTATACCAGGTATATATATGAGCTAACTGCAATGTGCAATGGCAGAGCAGATCCTCCGTTGCGATGAGATTTCTGCGAAGCGAGCACGTTGGAGGAACACACTGGTGTTGAATCTTCGCTATAGGATACCGGATGATTGAAGGCTTCCACAGATCTCAATAGGAATAGTTAATTTCTCTCGGAGTATGTATATAACTTGATGATGAATCTCGATGATGAAACTCCTCGAGCAGTTAGTGAACTATTGACGGGTTTCTATTATTGTTTTGTAGGTTTCGCCTATTTTACCGATAATGTTCAAGAGATTTGAACGATAATGAAATTCAACGTGTAACTCGAGTATTTTACAGTAAGGCGGGCAGTCTCGGTTAACGGATTTCATTTATATTCATTGGCTTACACGTTATTGTACGTGCATGTTTTTTCCATTTATTCGACGACGTGCTTCCACGAAAATTCAAAATCCCGAGCGTATCGCTCTCTCTCGTCGTCCTCCTACCTCTCACGGAGATTTCTAGTCTAGTTCGTTAGCGTTTGACATTATTGTTACTATGGCAACGAATTTGCTATTCATTCGAACCTTCAACTCGTTTACCACGACTTCAAATATAAATAGAGTTAAAATATCCATGATAAGCAGATCATCCGATTATCCGGGAGAATCTTTAACCAGATTTATTTATTTGTTTAAATTTGAATGTATAGACAACTGACATTCAATGGAATAGAACTATCTGACGTAGTAACGATCGAATTTTCATTAGATACGAAACTTAAATAGGACTAGGATTGATGCAACCACAGAAAGCTGTAGTGGATTCGACATATGGGTCAAGTCCTTGTTGGTCTCTTTTTTCTTTCAGGTCATTTTTCTTTCGATACCAGTAATTCGATTTTTTCGCAATAACCCAACATCCAAGCTACTCGTATATACCACCGGTCTCGTCTATCTCTCTTTAATTGTCCAGTTCATATATACCCAAGACCGCGTAACTCTCGTAGTTTCCAGTGTTGACGCTAATGTGTCTCCCTTGTCTCTTAAGACACCCATTCTAGATCGAGTTATCGTTCGAAGTTTGCGCTGTGTTTTTGCCGAAAATGAAAACTAGGTCAGAGCTGAAAATTTCCACAAAACAAACCACAAACACGAAGAGCTTTATGACAAAGATAAGTCCGTCAAGTTTCTCTCTAGACCCCTCGTACGAACCCCGTCGAATCTCCCCCTCAAACTGACAGGCGCATATAAACGCAAGGCTTCTCTGCAGCCGAATTCCAGTGAGTCATGATAAATAGTGAGCTCAAAAGTCAAAGAAGACGATGAAAACGATTAAGTGCACTCGCTGTGGGTGACGCAGCAAATTGATTTACAACGTATCAAGACTGTGTTTTTGATTCGCCTGACGACCGCTAACAACTAGACCGATTGGATACTGCCTTGCTAATGTACGTTTCTTCGGAGTATATATTATATAACGTGTACACGAGTCGATGCAATTTCCATGCAATCAAACGGCAAACATACGGCTGCAAAGGCCACTGCCTTCTAATTTTACGTGCAAATTCCCCAAAGGCAAGATCGAGAGCTACGGCTACTGCCCCTCTATAGTGCGAGTCTGTGCGCAGGTATAACTACGTATACGCTTGCGAGATCTCGTTAGGGTGGGTGCAGAGATGAGGAGGGGAGAGAGAGAGAGAGAGAGAGAGAGGAAATATTAATGGCTCTCGGGCCGAGTGCAGCAACTCGAGGACTCCGAGCTTCTGAGGTGGCAGCAATTTTGAGGGGTTGCGAGCTATTGTTCTTGGGTAATTGAGGAAAGGAGAGTTGCTGCGGGGAAGTCGAAAAATCGAATTTGTAGCTGTTGCGAGATTGTAAGTTTGTTGAACGATGAATGGACGAAGCTCAATCTTGCTGAATTTCAAAGTTAGACGAAGCTCAAACTCACGGAAACTTAACGAGGAAAGTAATGGCTAATCATTTGTAAACCAGTTCGCGTGATTAACTGAATAATAATTGTAGTTTCGAGTTATAATTCAGTTAATACTAAATTTATAATATTATTCCACTCAAATATTATCATATTATTAGTATTCATCAATATTTGCGAATATCTTTTCTGCAATATATCCGATTTAAATTATTAATAAGATAAATTAACTTATTTAAACAAAAATGTATTCTCTTTAAATCTTTAAGAAAGAATCATCGTCGTGCGCAATTATTTATTCGCGCTGATACAATCTATTCAATACGAAGTATTCGATAAAATCGAAAATTCTATTTTAAAAGTTCATTACTTATTTGACAGGAAAACGAAGTTCGATATAACAAATTTCAAATAATACCTACCCTAGTAAGAATGGAGCAATCACCCAATTCTGGTTCAATTCTGATTACCTATCAGTAATACTGTAAGCCGGTAATTAATCAGTATGTAATTAATACTGGAATGATGATAACAGACCGTACTCGAAAACATTATTGTTAAAATTGTGTTAAATGATTGTATAGGTATATTAAATGAGCACATAGAGTAGAGTTTCTTGTACAGCGACATATGCTCAACTAACTACTACGTCTTAACTTCGTACGTTCGTCGCTACGCTAAGAATAGTAAACGCAGTACAGACATATTGATATATCACCTCATGCCATATATGCAGAGTATCGAATATTCCACAATGTAATATATAATTTTTGTAAATATAAATAAATTCAACAATTATTACCAAATACATATAGAATCAGTACTGCACTGATACAACATTGGAACACAGTATTATACCAATATTACCGTTACAAAATTGGAATTCGCTTCCCTGCTTTTAAATAATATTAAAATTCGGATAAAATAAATACGAAATTAATGTATTGGTGAAAAACAAATAAGATCGTATAATAAACCTGTGAAATATATTGCAATAAATGTAAGCATTAATCTTCGTTTATATGTATTGCAAGTGTTAGCTGTTAAATATTCGTTAAAATAACAAATGAGATTGACGACTTGGCGTATTTAAATAAATACTCTCAATACATATGCTGGGAAACAAAAGAAGTAATAGAACGAACTCGACAGTAATAGCAACGTATAGTAACGGCGAAACGAGCAAATCGATTAGCCCGCACTCTATGTCAAATAGCATTAAGTATGCGCGTCCGCAAATGCATCGCACATGTCGAACATGCAATTGCGCTATAAAAAGAGCAGAACGCACACGCGTAAGGCAAATATTCATTTGTTGCTTCCGGTCAGCTGTTTTCGGAAACCGATATGTCCAAATAAAACTTCGAATGCAATGCGATCTTGTTATTTTTCAGCTCGGTTAGCAAAAATGACAAATAGTAATCATTAAGCGGATGTATTTATCTGCATAATCGAAACTGTTATTTCCACGTTAATGTAAATATAATTTTTTCTCTCCGGTATTTGCATACGTACCAACGCATTCCGTGTATAATCAAGAATATCGGTTGTGTGATTCCAGCTGTTTTGCGATTCGCGTCGTTCCAATCGGAACAAATTTTCACTCGAAGTGAAAAAAAAGAAATGCGATCGATCCCGTTGTAAAGAATCCAAAGCGGTCTCTAACGAGCAATTATACGAATCTCCGCGAGACACTGTGCTCCAGCTTTTTGTCCGAAAGCTCATCAAACATTCATGTCTCTCTTGCATAGCATCATCGGTACGATCTGAAATTCCGAGTACAATCTTCTACCTCTCGGTCGCGCTCGTTGGAATAATTGCCCGTCGATCCGCACGTCGACGGTCATATATAAATCCTCGTTGGGACATTCTTACGCGGTCTTCCGTTTTCGCCTATCTCCAAATTGAAAGCTGCCCAGAGTTTGCAACTACTAGCAGAGAGGGTCGTCGATAAATCCGAATCGTCCGCACGTGTAGCACATGGAGTGTGCTGGGGCTATGGCCCATTCGCACGACTAGGATGTGGTCGGCACTGCAGCATGGAATGGAAATGGACCTTTTTATGCGTTAGCCCGCTGCTACGGCTGCGTATTCTACCTGCACGAACCACCGGATCCTCCTCTTTTTAGCATTCTAGAGAGGATGGAACATATGCATGCTGATTTTTAGTTATTTTTCACGGAAATGGAATATATTTTTTTTCAACGTTGCCGCATATGGACGAAATATCTGCAATTAAATACTTTTTTTGTTAAGAGCTTGAGATGACAAGCGATATCTCGTTTATTCCAGAAATCTCGAATAAAACGGCTAAAATGTGTGCGGAAAAAATAGCGGAAATACTTTTTCCACTACTACTTCGGATAAACGATTTCAATAACAGTGGATTTATATATAATTGAGCCATGAAATAGTTTCCAGAGTAGTTTAATCAGTTTCAATCAAGGTAAACAAAACAGAAGCTCTGTAAAGCTGAAAGTTTCTATCCCAAAAAGGTGTAGTCTTCGTATCAGCAAACCGTACAGGGGGCACATGCGCTGCGTGACCATCGAGTAGTCTGGACCGCAAATCCCTCTTTGAAGCTTTTAAGACGAACAGCTATGCTTCGCTCGCTCGGAAGGAAATCCAACGCTGGAATATCTGGAAAGTTTGTCTCTGTTGCCTTTGTGGTATATTTGCTGCTCGAGTTCGCCTGTGCGTGACTTGTAAATACGTTATTTACTGGTGGGAAAGAGAATACGTTTCTCCAAATTTATAGCTAGCTTTCTTCAGCCCTTCTCCTCGGCAGTTTCGTTATGATATTTTATCAACGATACTGAAGTTGCGATTGGCGCGACTCGGATACCAAGCAGACGCATCAATTGCATGATTATATATATATGTCTGAAATAAGTGATAAGCGGGTTTTGATTAACCAGTATATTTGTTTATTACTTTGATGTCGTAGTCTCATTGACTGTCATTTCCGACATTCGATGATACGAACTTTATGTATTTGAGATAGGGAACTTTTAATATTGTTTTATTATCTATTCAATGTCGTATCCGAAATATGGTATTAGCGTCAGTACAATGATTACAAAGTTTGTGATCAAATTATATGGTTACATATGTAAATTGGGTTACAAAATATTTATTGATGAATAGTACTATATGTTTTTAAAATATCTAATAGACAAATAGTTTATAAAATCAATTGATCTTTTGCACTTTTTCTGAAGTTTATTTTCGTCACTTAGGTCTTTTGAAATATTGTAATCTGTCCATTACTTTTTAAATAGTGGACATTCATTAATAATGTGTGTAACGTTTAAGGGAAAATTACAATTCTCATACACTTGCTGTCTCTCCTTGATTTTCGGTGTTGGTGGGTGATTCTTCTATGCGTATATTCAACGCGTATTCTCGTGAGAATTTTCTGGTCTCTTCTATTAAAGATTTGAAGACCGATTTTTTTATTTTCTTGAGATGAGTAGCCTTGAACGTATTTGTCCATTTTTTTGTTCCAGACAACGGTAATTTGCTCTTCTCATGCTTCGATAAATTCTGCTTTCGTGGGGTATTGCTGAGCATTAAACGTCAGGGAGCAAGCTTAATTATTTATTCCTTCCGTTAATGTATCAAGTTTGTTTCAGTTAAATAACGAGTAGCTTTGGATTATTTTATCGTTTGAATTGAATTTTTTGCTCGAATACCTTAAAAATTAAATATTTGATAATGATCAAAACAAAAGTAGTTATTAGTCATTTTTTAAATAAGTGAAAATAATTTACTAAGTTAAAAACTCAACATTCATTACTGAGAATAGTTAAAATGTCCAACAACAATGTGTGCTTTTAGAATTCAAAATAATTTAAATATAATATATACAGTACATTTAATTTTATTTTGAGAAAATGAATGACAATATCTATATTTAAGAAGAGTAAAATTATTTTTCCTTTTCTGTATGAAACTACTTTTTATTGCTTCTGCTTCCTATATTAAGTTAAACGCAATAATTCTTTGAAAATTAAATGGAAATATTAATTTGTATAAAATGAAACTAAACTTGTGTCAAAGAAAATTAACTTATTGTCAGGAACAATAACTATAATTGACTTTCAAACATATAATAATTGTTTGTGTTTATGAATCAATTCTCGTTTTAAATATTGTGCATAAAAGAAACTTCGTATAGTAGTACATTATAAAATTAATTTTATCTTCTCTCTCTCTTAAAAATGAAATGTAACCTGCTTGGAAGTGAAAATATTTGCACTGTGAAGAATATCGGGTTTTTCATTAAATCTAATTTAAAGATTATGTTACACTCATTAAAGAATAAATACAATGATTATTACTTAATTACCGTTAGAAAAAGGGTCTCGGAGGTTGTAAATGTATATTTTCTATAGCAAAAAATGTTTTATTTTAGCTACAGAAAAGAATGTGAATATATTTCGAAATTCAATTTGGACTCGAGGTCTACACAATTGCAATGAATTTCAATATACACAATATTATCTCTGAAGCTTTTTGGATATTTAACCGATTAAACGATTTTAATACCATATTGATTGTCTCGAGAATATTGGGAGCATGAGACATTCGTATTTTCGATATTCTGTATAGAGTACGCAATCAAATCAGTAGTAGGAGAAGTGTTCCGTAAGACATCGTCCCAAACCGCACTCCAGTGCAATTCATTTAATGGATCCAAGTACTTCCGTAAATCAAATATCACGTTATTATAATCATTGACTGAACGTTTAAAAGTTGAATATATCAACTTATATCTTCTATTCTACTAGGAAATTTTATTTCGTCACTAGTGTAACCTGAAAAAATGTCGTTTGACTCGACAAGAAATTTTTAAAGTAATCCTAAATATATATTATCTGAATATTTTATTATATTTTATAAATATTTTATTTCCAATATTATTTTCCTAAATAATATAATTGTAAACGTATATTTTCATAAATAATTATAACTGCAAGTTACGCTTAGTCATTGTAGTGACATAAATTAGATAAATAATAATGAGTTCGAGTGCTAATTTCAAATTTGAAAAGAGTATATTAAAAATCGACGAAAATCATTATCAGTTTTCCGGTCCAGCAAGTTTATCAGCAAAGCTTGAAGTACCGCCGATTTCACGTATAATTTATCCTTTTATTCGCTATCACGGCAGTTTTATCTTTAATCGGTGTCACTCGTCTTTATCACTGAAGTAGCTTTTCCACAGAGTAGCATCAATAGTAACATAAAATTGCGTTACTTTAAAGTAGCGAAAAAGTATATAGGCTCTACTATTTTATAAAAAAAAAAAAAATCTCGATACGATGTAGAAAAAATCTTCTTCAATTTTCGCGCAGAAATTAAATTTCCCATCGACCTGTGTCTCCGCGGCATAGCGCTATATTTTCAAACAGGATTTTTTTCCACATACTCCCCCGCGTCGAAATCGCAACGTTCGTTTGCTCGTCAATCAGGATAGCGTGCTCAAAGGAACAAGCGATGCATGTCGTTGATATTATTATTTCACGCTATACGGGGGGGGGGGGTGCATGTTTGTTTTTTAATATATGAAAGCCGTCGTCCGTCGTATAACGCGTCATTTTGTTACAACGCTTTTTCTGCCCATCTTGATAATATCACGAATTTCGCGTCGATGCTACACCAGATAGGAGTTATATATATATATATATATATATATGTGTATATATGTATATATTTATATATTGTATACTGTATATGCACGCGTTAGTGTGAATATGTGTGTTTTGATAAAGCTTCTGTTTGCCTTTCATTCCGCTCGATAATTACCGACAGTGCGGGTATTACCATAGTTGATTCTTTTTCACCCTATACCCGCGCACGCGCGCACGCTCGCGTTTCGTATTTATGCTTTTTGCGTGAGCGAGCCGTCGGCCTTTCGCGTCGTGGTTATAAATATGCGCACTGTTTATTATCCGGAGAGGCGCATAAAAGGGGAATATTAAAAGTCTTGTTGTGATAGTAAGACCGGCTGCTTCTGCGACCTAGAAATGTTACTTTTTATGCATTAGTTTTATGCCTTTACTATTATTACCCTTTACTTTTATTCTCTGAGTTCTGATTGGGCCAGGTTATGATGGAGTACAGCATTGTGTATGCACTTTGTCATATACGGTTACTAGTTAAACAATGTCACAGTAACGCACTGGAAAACCCATTTGTGCTTTCGATGTATTGATATTAGAAAGAAAAATCTACTCTCTAAACTTAATTATGGAAAATCAACTAGCAAAAGCGAACGTAAAGGCACCTTACGCACTCTCTTACGTTCAGTATCATAATTATCATTTAAATATACCTGCAGTTATTGAATAAGTTCAAATTCAATGCAATACATTCACTTGTACGTATTTGTTTTAAATTTAAATAAGAACCCGATAATTTAAGCTGAACAAATTAAAAATCAAAAGGGTACACACTTTTTCTCTATTTTAAATTACAGTCGACCTGTAATCATTAACATCGTTGTTTCTCAACATGCAGCTAATGCTACAAAATTCAGTACGTTTAATCACTCGCGAGATTTAAAATGTGAAATATTGCTACTCATGTAATATGCACTTTCATTAATACATACATGGATTTTACTTGTAAAGAAAGTTACCGACTTTCGAACAATACGATATATCGCCTTTTGGAATTGAAATATTATTTACCGAATTCAGCGACAAAATTGAGAAAACTTTGGATGAAAGTGATTATACAGGCACATAAAATATTTCTGTTGACTCGCGCAGAAATTTCATCGCCAATTATTGACAATTGATTGGGCGATCATATCACGTTCGAGCAAGGCTGAAAATAAAATTTTAATTAATTTTCCGTTTGTTTATTTTCCAGAACTGGACACGATGCTCTACGGATATACCAACAGCATCTACGTCCTCGACCACACGCCCGAGTCTCTACCGGTACGTATAGAGTATTTATGTACACAGAGCTATATCTATAACAAACACAGTACGAACGAGTTCACTGACTTCATAGGTCTATAATTTGTTGCGGCGGAGACTCGAGTGGCAGGCTTGTTATCAAATCGCGACTCGAGTGTCCAGTAATTAGTTCTCCAAACCAGACACCGTTATAGAATTATCTCACGAACTCGACGCATTTTCTAGAATTGATTTACGCGAAACAAGTGACCTGCATCGGAAATTACCAATTAACGAAAAAATATATATCTTCGAAAAAGCAATTTCCGAGAAACTGAATAGTCGAATCCGTGCCCCCACCATTCTCAATCTATTATCGGGCGTATTTTCAATATCCGGAGAAAAATTCGCTTCCCTTGCTATATTTCGAGCCATCAATATTTCTAGAACGCGAACGAGCGCGCGAATGCGCGATTAATGAATTTAAGCGCCGGTCGCAAAAACCGGACGCAGAAAACTCAATTAGAGCTGCAGAGCAGTGGCTAAGCGGTTCGTTTGGTTGCGGCAATCAGGGCGCGCTTCATCGCAGCGCCAGGTATGACACTCGATCGGATGTCTGTATGTAAGCGTGGGTGTTATGTAGGCCACCGTTCACGGGGATACAGACTCGAAGCCGCACTGCGCAGCTACAGCATAGGCTATGCAAATCTCGCTCAATGTCCCGGGGACGGACACGTGTTGTACGTTTGCTTAAGCGACCGAATCAGCAAGGCATTGTGCTGTAAGGCACTTATTGCTGGCTGATGTGGACTATTGTTACGTGGGTGAGAGTTACCTTTTTTTCTCTCTCTCTCTCTCGCGCGCGCGTGCGCGCGCGTCTAATGTGGCTGGACTCGCAAATGGTTATTGGATCGCGGATATTGTACTTTAATTTGTATTTTCCGATGGTCTTTTCGGTAAGGCCTGATAGGTTTCGGTTATATTTGCGCTTACTACGCTTTCGTTGGATACCGGGTCGTTAAATTTTTATGCGAATTTGTGGAGAATGTTGGCGAGAAAATTGCACTGTAACGGGCTTAAATCAAGTAATTCGTTTTTACGAGTACGCCATATATTGCAGTGTTTGTTAAAGTAGAAATTAATAAAAATCGTAAATTTTTTACTCCTCAAGTCTCTGGAACTCGTTAGTACACGAAATTACTCGACAAATTTTACGTCGAAATTCCAAGCGATAAAGATGGAATAAATAATTAAATTAATGTATACTGAATTGAAGCACATTATAACCGTATACCAAAGTTAATAAAGTGTCATTAATTTATTAAACATTGCAATAATAAATGTGCTTCATTCTCATAACATAAGTTCGAATTTTATTCATCATATCATTTGACAATAATAAAGACTCCGTTTACTTATCATAAAGCGCGCTACTCACCTACCGCTGGGTAATCAATCTCCGTTATCCCCAAGAGTAGTACGGCAATATTTCTTTATAACTGAAATTTTTGAATTTTCTCGGCACATCGTTATCTTTATTATTTTAATCGCGATAACCAACTTGTTTCGCAGTATCAGATAGTACATTGTGTCTATGTAGACAATACCCTCAACCTTGTCTTCAGTACTGACCTGTCGACGCGGTGCGTTCGATCCACTCGTTATCGGCACCAACGAACAGGATACTTATTACCCAAGCGAGCGTTAACAAGCTGAAAAACACGTACATTTAATTACGATAATTAGTATACACTGGTACGTAATGGAAAGTACCTCTTTTAACAGCGCCGTAGCGACACTTGGTACTTTTACACGCGTATACGTTTATTGCCAATTAATTGCTTTCCAATCGCGCTTCGCGATCCGTACCTCCCGATGTTTATTCTGTTTTTTTTTACGTCAGCAGGGGATGAACGAAAAAGAATCGTAATACCCGGATGAAAAAGCGTAGCACGACGTTTTGCTGAGCGTGAAATGTGTATTAAAAAAAAAGCATGGAAGGAACGCTCGCACACTCGGTTATTGGAGTAAAGGAGATTTATAACAGCAATATCACGGCTTGCGAAAGCCAAGTCGGACGCTGTAATCGAAATCAGTCGTCAACGCGGCTGCAACAGCCACCCTGGCGTGTATATGTCGCTCTAGATGGTTTTTGATGTCCGCGCACGGTACACACGCGAATGTCTCCCACTTTTTTCGCAGAGACTTTATTGCGACTACGGAATCAGACTTTTAAAATTGAAAACTATTACAACCGCGGATTTCTCTTGCATTGTCCACTTTTGTTATTGTTAGGGGAAAAAAACAACTTTTTTTAACGAGATGGCGGTAAAGATGTAACGACCTGCCTTTTTCTTTCAGTACATGTCGTTAGGAGACGGCGAAAGATGTATGTCTTGCAGTGAAAAGTTTAGAAGTGAAAACAACGGCTATTATTTTCCTCGAAACCTGTACTACAGCCCTTCATTATTTCAAAATGCAGTAGCCGAACAAAGTTTTCCGCAACGCTTTCGTTAAGCGACCCTAGTCGTTACCAACTTATAACTCTCAAAAGCGTTGTTTCCTATGCTATTATGCAACTATCCGAAAGAAAATATTGTCGACGACAGTCGCAAACTCTCAAACGACCTTATCGAGCTCATCGCCATGCAAACTATTCCCAAAGAAATAAAGGAAGAAAAATGCCCTCGCTATTATTGATAAACGTAACAATTAAGACAACGCGAAGCATTTCTATACGTACATATATATTACGTCGATATATAGGAAAGTTTTAACGACCCTAAACGAACATTGTTAACTGTCGGTTTAATAAGGGTCGGTAGACGCGTATAGGTCGAGCTGGAATTTACGAGACCTCGAAGGGTCATCGCGGCCAATCCTCCGGAGAGTAATTCGCAGCTGCGCGTCTTTTTCAATTTACGCTGGGCGAGCCTCGATAAAAGACCAGCGCAACGCCGATAACGAACGAGATTTATGCGAAAGTGCCGAGTAAGGATGCGGAAAGTTATATCGTGAAAAGAACTTTCTGTCTGACGGGGTGTGATGGCTAATGCGCCGTACGTAAAGGGATACCGTGCCTTATCCCTATTGCCCGGCAGTTTAAGGGCTTTACGTTTTTTTCGAGCTGCTGTGCTGTGTTTTCGGATAATTACTTTACAGAAAAATTACTTGTATTTTTCTATGCAATAACCTATAAAACTGTACAAGTTGAAAATCATTATTTTTACTGCGCAGTAACTTTAACGAAATTCGCTCGTTTTGCCGACCTATAGCCGCAAACGAGTTATTGAAATTAGCTTTTTGACATAGTTTGCCGGGATTAATACTTCTTTTATTCCCTTTCCCCCTTTCTTCCGCGTATTCTTTGGATAACCATTGTTTTCTAAAAATACGTAATGGACCATAATGTGCACAATGGTTCACTGCGATTAACAAAACAGCTGTTGTAAAATGACGTTATATTTTATATAAAGCATAAAAATTTACAACGCAAAATTCGCTTCCAAAACTGCGCAAATTTCATCAAAATTTCATGCAAGTTTGTACAAAGATGCAGAAGAATTTCATTACTAAATGTGTAACTCTTGAATTCTTAAGTCTCATCACGGAAGTTTTGAAAGTTCTCAACAAGATCATTTTCGGCTGAGTGCGCATGGACGCTAAATTCGCTCAAAAATACAAACAAAATCCTACTCAAAGCATTCGGCAAACTCGAACAACATTATTCAACGACACGCCTGTAAAATACACAAAGAACAAATATTTATCAGCTAAGAAATCCATTTTTCAGGATGGCTTTTCCATCCTTCAAGGAATAGCGAGAAAAATTCATCACAGACGAGACAGAAAAACCTTATTTCGCGAAATGTCTCGTCCGACTACGACTCACGGACTTGCTGTCCAAAACGGCCGACTGATAGAAAATAGATAACGAGACTCGAGAAACTGTCAAAGATTACGAGTAGCCGCAGCCGAAACTTGTGGTCACGTCTTCTCGGCATTGGCTTTCCGTACGGACGACGAACTGCACGCAACCTATATATAACTACTGCGGAAAGTTTTTTCGATGCCTCGAATAATAATAATAATTATGATTGATGGCCACTTGGAAAATCGCTTTCACAGCACCGCGCATAATACGTCGGAGGCTTTTTACTACAACGGCAGTCGATCAATTTACGGCGGAATCTTCCTAAAATTTCGCGAGATAGCTAAAAAGGATCGACCGTCGTTGTCACTCGCCAGGAAATGGATCTTTTTATTGTGATGTATCGAGCTTTTTTATCAGTTTCCGAATGCGACTTTTTCACCAGTGCGACGGAAATTAATGCGGAATTTTTACACTCGACATGTGCCCTTCTGCAAACATACGCAAGAAGATAAAATAAAATGTGTATACTCATATATTTTTTTAATTAATCCAACGCCCAGATAAATATATATTTTTTATTGTAGCTTATTCACGCCTGGAAGGTTTATTTAAGCGCTACAGTAGTTTAATGAGTATATATAGAATATGGCTGGATCGAAATAATTCTTCTAAGCTTACATTCGTTGTTAATTGGTTTTGCTATCAATAAGTCAATTCTCATTAGGAATCGACACTTATGCCCTGTGAGGTTATTTAGAAGTACTTTACTTTCTGCATCAGTACGTACTTCAGATGTTGTTTCGTTTTCTATTTCTAGCTTTAGAAATTCTCTTCAATCTGAATATGGAATATAATATTATGTACGATCTGAAATCGTAGCTAACAAAGATTACTTCAATTCCGGATTTACCGGGATGATTTACTGTTGATAATACAAATATATTTATTTTCGAAATAAACGAGTACTTTTTGCTCATTGTTTCTCTGAAACATATAATCAATTGTGTTTTAATTGCGTCGAGAAAAACGCTATAAAAAAGTGTCAGAAAAATCTGAAAACCATCTGAAGCATTCTTCTAAAGGATAATCGTGAAAACGAAGTACACTGGTCGGAAAATTTAACAACAATTACAACAAATCGCACTTGAAAAACAAAAGGAAATAAAAGTAAGCTCTCTAGAGGGGAAAAAATCTCGGAGAATCGTTTCTTCACTGTATAGAGAGAAGGCAAGAAAGCAAGGAAACGCGGTAATTTCCCAGAGAGCAGCCGTCGCTAGCGACAAAACATCCGCTGAAAGGTGCGCTGAAAGAACACTCTTCTAGTAAGGTGTGTAGCTATATACGTATAGTCTTCCATCTCTCGAGCACAGCTGCAGCAGAAACAGCAGCAGCAGCAGCAGCGCAGCAGCAATGGTCGAGTGCGCCAGTTTCGCGACACCACTCACGCACACACAAGCTCGTCGTCGTCTGTAAGAGAGAGAGAGAGAGAGAGAGAGAGAAAAAATGCCTCGTCGCAGATTCTCTTTGACGTCGTCGGCAGCACGCGCTTTTGAAATCCTCCTCGCGAGAGAGAAACACATCTTGGCTCGAGGCGGCACGATGAAATTCGAGCGACAAAGCGCTTATATACATGTATATATATATGTACACATATATGTATTCGCAAACGTCAGGCCCAGAGGCTAGGGACTACCCTCTCCCGACACGCGTGTTGGCGCTTCGCCTTCGTTAGAAATAATTCGCGTGTGCTTAGCCCCGGGCTCGACTCTCTCTCTCCTCTCTCTCTCTCTCTCTCTCTCTCTCTCTCTCTCTCTCTCTCTCTCTCTCTTTCTCTCTCTATCTCTATATATGTATATATGTATATATGCATGTGCGCCTATATAGTAGGTAGACGAGCCGCGCGACGAGTTATACATATCCCGCGCGAGATGTGTGCGCTGATGCGCCTAAGGCGCTGGAGAGTTTCAATGAGCGAGCTTTCTCTATGCGCTGAATAACAGACCTAGCACTCGTAGAGTTCACCGGTCAAAAGCATTCAAAAAAAGAACAGACGGTTGAGAGATCAATGTCGCGAAGTTACAAGACGGGAGTATTTTTATGACGCAGATTATCCGCTTAACTCGGGCTATTTTCCTATAGAATTTATACGGCGACTTGTCCATTGAAGCTCTAGGCGGTGTGGTATAGTATAATAATTATTTCTATCTCGAGTGAAACTTTACTGGTCTTAGAGCGAGAGCGAGAGAGAGAGAGAGAGAGAGAGAGGAAGAGCGAAATCCTCTTTAGACCTCCGCAAGCTCACTGAATTATAATCCGGAAAAAGGTTCTATGCGAGTATAAAATATTTACGCAATAAAAGTAGGGAAAAAAACGTTAGAAATCCTAAGTTATCCGGAGACGAAAAATGGATGGGTCGGGATTTCCAGCAAAGCGGCATCGATATAACCTCCCCGTGAACTTATGTATACATATATACGCGCCAGCGTAAGAAACCGCGCAGGCAAGCGCAAGAAAACGAGACGGGCTTTTTCTCGAAGAAAAAGTATCTTGAATATACATTCCCTCCCTTTCGCACTCTCACCTACTGCGTTGCTGTTACGCCGCCGACTTTCCTCGTTAAAAGAATAATGCCTTTTATAGTAACGAGCTTCCCTCGAGACGTAAAGCTCGACATGAGACGTCGAAGAATAGCGCGTTTGAGACTGAATTCGACTTAAAAATAAAATGCATCGACGCCTTTCTCGCTCTCTTTCTCTCTATAGATTCTGTAGCAGCGATTGCAGAATAAAAATTTCCGCTCCTGTAATTCGATCTCGACGCGCCATGCAGCCGCTTTTCACGTGCAACTCCGAAGCAAGATAAAAGGTTTTAGTTGGGGAGAGGTGAACAAGTCTCCAATAACGTTTTCGCTTTAACGGCGATACATACGCATGGCTACGATTCCGATACAAAATGCTTTTTCGGCCACTTTCTTTACTGGTGGATCGCAAATTTTATTGCCATTTGCTGAAAGCCCTCCCGTTTGTTCTCGACCGCAGAATTTTTCGAATAAAATCAAAGCTTTCGGCAAAACGATATTAATGCAACGATACGTCGCAGTTGCTTGTCATGACCGAATTCCATGACATTGATTTGTTTTATAAAGAGAAATCGTTTTAAAATGACGTTGGCAAGCTTCATCGGGCGGGTGGACTACAATACTGGCTACGATGATGAGGCTCATTTTTTTGGTACGCGCGGTTACGGCTTTTAGTTATTCGCATTTAATATTAATATGACGGTTAACAATATTAAATATAGAGCGAGCTTAATCCCTCGTTGATTAAATGAATTCGATCCTCTTTGTAAATTTCGATCGCGTAAACAACATTTTCAATCGCTGTCAATAAATGGCTTCCCATTTTTTCATATGGCAATCGATAAAATAGCTTCTTTCATTCCCCTTTTTCTTACAGGACATGGACATGCTGCAGCTGTTTGCATCGCCGGCGGGTCGTGCGCTAGTGCGTTCGTCGAGGGAGGAGCATCACAATCGCCAGCAACGAGGATCGTCGACGTCGACCTCGTCGTTGAGTCGGGATCTGGGCTGCAGTTCAACGGCCACCACGACAATGGGTCGAACGAGGCGCAACCGGGACGACGACTCGGTCGCCGGAAGCTCTAAACGGTCGAGCGGCACCGTTAGCGCGCCCACCTCGCCACCGGCTCGTCAACGCAAATCCAGCACTGAACTCTACAAGGAGGCCGTTGAGATCCTTGGGCTCACCTGCACCCTTAGCGATAGCTGTCGGTGCATTGACTGCCAGGTAAGCCTAAAGCGTCGAAATAACATAGAAAAATATTGCAGTATTAAATAAAAGCGGCTTGAACACTCGCGTTGCGATGAGCATTGCGACAATGTCGACGCTTTCATTACGCGACTGCACAAGAAAGAACATAAAAAATTATTGCAGTTATCAAAGTCGGGGAAAAATTTATGAAAACTGCTGGTTAAAAGGAAGGGGATTTAAAATATTGCAAACTTTTCCCCGCTCGGTACATCCTAATTCGAATTTAATCTCGGGCTTTCGAGTTTAATTTTGAATTCCTTGAACTGTTATAAATTTACGCTCTGCTAACTTTGAAAGCAGTAGGGATGATTATATTTAATAATTTAAATAATTAATTTTCCTGTCCATTATGAAGTTTATTGCGAACAGGACAAACAGGTTCAATCCAGTTATTATTTACAATTTGCTCTTTTGGTCGAGTTAATTGTCGTATTTTCAAATATATTTTTTTCTTTTAATTAAAATCAATTATGCTCGAGGCTTCGGTTACTGAAACAGTAACGATAGAAGCTCGACTTTTACGCTTCCTCAAGCTTTTAAAGGTTCTTCGGCGCATTACATTTTCTCGAGAGAACTTGAAACTCACATAATTCCTTCAAGATGCTAACCCTCCGGGCGCTCCTAAGCGCTTTGTTTGAATCAACAAAAATTTATTATATAAAATATATAAAAATTTTTCAATTCTCGGCGTAGCCCTATTTCGACACGGAAAAATTGAACATTGCGAGAACAATTATCTTTACTCGTCGAAGCGATAAAAAGGGATAATTAATAGATTGTGAAATTCGATCAATTAAATCGAAGCAATGTATTATTTACTAATTAAATGAAGATCCTAATGAGGTAGACGCTCCACTAAATAAATACAAAACTGTAAATTTACATTTACTATATATTTAATAAATTTATTTTGATAAATTTTGATTTTATATGCCCATACTTTCTATGTAGACTTTATTTCAATAATATTTCGCTTCGTACACGCAAAAGGTATAAGCGAAAATGTCGGTACACATGGGCTAACATCCGCTCGGTAGCCTAATTAAGGCAAAATTACGTGTTACGAAAAGTTCATCGTAGAGAATAAACTGATTAAATATTTACAAGCGCTCGAGGCAATTTGGCCATGTTTACATTTTGGTAATCGGGACTCATATTCTAGCAGCGCTCGAGTTAAAAATACTTTGCTTTTCACAGCGCGTTCCATTTTTTATTGCCTCTTCTCATCTCCCCAAACTGATGGCCTACCCAATACATTCTCGCATCGCTTGCCGCACACACACACACACACACACACATACATATACCCATAGCTGCTTAACAAGAGTCAGCCAGCTGTTGTGGCGCTAATCAAAAAGCAATTTTTGACTATTCGTAAAGCCGATAATCGGAAATCAATCTCCCTTCAACTCCATTAGCCTACTGGCAACTGTGCATACGTATATATACAGCTAATGTATACGGTACGTACAAAAATGAAAAAACCGTATGGTAATTCAATTGATTCTATTCACAGAGCAACTACTTCGACTACGACGATGAGTACGGGGAAGCGCGGACGGAACTGGCAGCTGGAACGCCCATATTACTGGACCATGCACTGACGCATCCGCTGGCCTGTTCCATTCAGTAGCGACCGATCGGCTGGACACTGCTACGCAGTCGCAACATCAAAAACGGCTCCGTGTTCAACGTCACGCTCCGTCTAACTCCTGCTGCTACTGAATTTCGGAGTCGAATGCTCGGTGATATATATTTGAAAGTGCAAACTTCGTGTACCAGAAGCGTTGATCGACGTTGAGACAGGCAGTTCAAAAGCAAATAAAAATTGAACAAAGAAACTATTTTTAATGGTAATCGGCTTAATACACTTTGATTTATCCATTGTTTCTGTGTGTATCTTACAGTTGGCTTCGGTAAATGTATTTGCATCGCCGGGTGTAAAAGAGCCTAACGTATGGACGCTTCTAATTCAAGTTTCATTGGTATATAAAAATTGAGAAGTTGCCTTGTGAACCTGGTTTTCACTCTACGTTATATTACGTAGGCTTTTTCTCTTTTTTTTTCTTTCTCGAGCAAAGCTGATATAAATTTTATATATGTTTACCTTGATTTTTAATGACATTTGTGGCTATACTGAACGACTTCTAAATGAAGATACAAGGAAAGTGTAAGATAGGTCGTAAGTCCATTCTTCGAGTTGAGTTTCATGCATTAGTTAAGGTATCTTTTAATCAGAAAATAAAAATAAACAGACAAGAGGGGAATTCAACATACTAAAGCATTTGTTGTTTTTTTATAAGTATATATGCATAGAAGAGTAAATAACAAAACTATGATATAAAGCAGTCGTAGATCTTTTCATTATGAAAAGTTGTATAATCAAACAGTGTCAAACCAAATGTGAAAACAACAATTCATCGACCAGCATTTTTCACGTGTCATTTAAACCTCGTTGTGCCCACTAATGCATAAGTACAGTCAGTATCGTACGACGTAATTGCAAAAATTGTTCTCATAATATCTTCATCGAACACATTGTACGTTCGTCGTATAAAGTGCAAACGAGAGTAATTCCTAACAATACGTTTGAGTACATTTTTAAAATATATCAATGTGTCATTCGTTAAATACGACGTTTGGCGTACCTTTTTCCGATATTTCTATCGTCGCATCTTCAATATTTTCTTTTGCACTTGGTCTTGACAGTTATTGCCGCTATAATATTTAGTTATGGAAAATATGAATGTAATGCCACGTCGATGATCGAATATTTTATAGATATTTCACGCTTACTGCACAGCAGACTATTTTAGTTCTATTGAATTTATTTCTATATTAGCTGACTTGGTAAAAACACGTACAAAAATGCAAGAAATTATTAATGAAAATAGATGTTGAGACAAAATCAGTCAGTGAAAAGATGCTCTGAATAAATATTCTACTATCGTTACTTTCGATATCATCTGCGATCATCATCAGTCGAACGCGAAAAAACGATTTTGTATGTGCTCGTGCTATCTTTCATATAAATAATTCTGTATAATAAGGGACATTTATATGTCGTAGATCGTAATTTAATAATTTAATAAAGTAAGCGTAAACAATAAACGAATATACAGGCCTGAGTTATTCTCGTGCTTTTTACCCAAAATCGATATTGGTGTCGACATGTGTGCACGATCGCAATCTGTGCTTGTAATGAACAAGAAAAAAGAACATTTTCAAAATCGACTTTCATTTCTTATCAGTGCATACTGACACATAGATGATCTAACGAGACGTCTTTTTAAAGGAAACAACAAATTATGAGTATTGAATAAACAAATGGATAACAAAAAATAAATAGGCGCGCATGAGTGAAGCTTAAGTGCCAAAAAGCTACATTATAACCATACCTTGATCAAACAATGGAAGTATCTACTTAATACCTACGTATACATAATAATAATGTACTTGCCAAAATTCAAGCGTTATCATGTGTACATAATCTAAGAGACTGCGAACTTTGGCACTTCAAAACCATTAAAAAGTAGGTGTTGATAATATTTCTACGATATAATAAACGCGACGGCGCGCGAGTAACCGAGACGACGAGACGAAACTGCTCATATAGTTTAACAATACGGGAAACTTTTCTCTTCGAAACACTACAACAAGCAGATATTATGACGCAAAGGAGTCGCATTCTGCATAGCTGTTATACAAACTTCGGAGGCTTGTTATATTATGCTTTAATAGGGTCTTCATTATCCGCGCATGGACACGATATTGCCAAAAAATATAATCGAGAATCAGGCAAAAAGAATTCACTCGTCAACGGGATTGTTACGCATGTACTTCAAGATAATACTCGGCATTTAGTTTAGTTTGGCAAAAATTAAAAAAAAATCGAACCTTCGTTTCTCGATGAGAAAATGCTATCCATGTAAGCCCGAATTATAAGCGTGAAAATAGTAGAGTATACCGTATTTTATAAGTTTGATATAACCGAAAGTAATTGCGATTCGAGAACCGTATTCGACTGTTATATTATTTGCATTGTACCTGTGCGCCAAAGATACAACAAGACAGTTTCTGAAAATTCAAACCACATATTGCTCTAAGTAATAACAACTCTAATAGTTTGGAATTTTAGATACGTAGTAGCTTAGGCAAATGCTCTCAATTACAAATAAAAAGCGCTATTGTTGTTAATCATGTGTAAAAGACTATAAACGAGGCACGATTGAAAAATTATTGATATAGATGAAGAAAATACTCGCTTTAATCGATGATTTATCCAATGTTAAAGAACGTGAAAATTTTATAAAAATTCCTAAAATTAGATATTGTTGATTTAACAAATTAGCCAAGATCATTTATTTATTGATTGACTACTTGACTAGCGTCTTTCAATGAAAACGCAAACAAATAAAAGAAGCATAAGTTAGCAAGTTACGCAAAAAAAAACGTAAAGGTCAAAATAAAGATAATTGGATTGCCGTTGCTACATTTCTAATGAACGAAAAGTTTTGAACATTCCATAAAAATCCGAGCATTGTAATAATACTGCTCGCAAACACAGCTTCAACTTGAACGTCGCGGAAGATCTCATGATTACTTGTACAAATATGATTTACGACTTTATAACAAAAGAATAACTTAAAAATAAGTATTCTTGTATGTTCCAGAATTGTATTTGTATGACTTAGTGGAAAATCAAGAGCAGATTTACAAGAAAGTTGCATAGAAACAAAACAATTATTATTATATTACTTTACTGAAATTTCGTTTTTGCGTCTGTAAGTTTTCATTTGCTGTAATTATATATAATTTTAATAAATATATATGAAAATAGAAGTTTTCTACTTAAACCCTATAAACTATCCTAAACTATATTCATATAACTTTGTAGTTGGCTTGTTGTTTATTAGCGTTATTGTTAGAAATGCGAGAAATTTAATCATTAAAATATGAATTGAAACTTTTTATTTGTGCAATAAACTTTAGAACGGTTTTGATACTTTTTCGCGGAGCCAAATAAATATATTATTCAAATAAGACATTGAAGGTCTTCCGTAAGTAAACGCATTTAATATTTTATTTGATAAATTTATTCGATGAATATAGAAATAGAACGTGACGCCACTAATTATTCCTATAAAAAAGTCATTATATCTATTTTTGTAGCCATGGATTTGCCTTCATGTAAATCTGAATTCTATTCATTATATATTTATTTTCTATGTCATAACGATTAGTATCGATGACTATTATCTTTTCATTTCTTACACAAAAAGATAATTAGACGTTTTCACTGTTGTCATAGCTTCACTTTCTCACTCTTATATTAATTCTGAAAATCGATATAGGTTAGTAGGCAAAATCAATAAAAAAGTGTAATTCTTTCAATTTCGGTTTTTATTTCTATTTCAATTAATATATTTTTACGACATTTTCAACTATCAGCTCTAAAATTATTAGTAACATTAGCCAATAACGTGAAGTAGAACACCATTACAAGCCATCGCAAGAATACTAATTTCCTACTGCATTTAATTTTAACCCTGCAATGTTACTAGGACGCTTGTTCGAAATCCTCTTTTTTAAACTTCATCAAATGAACATTTACAGTTGAAAAATCAAATCGCTCAAAGGTTAATAGACGAGACCAGATGGTTCCAATGAGCATGCGCTTTGGATATGTACAAACCACCCTCCAGCACTTAATAATCAAGAAGAACCAACAAATGTGTGAGCATTTTAATTCTTCCACAAATGTCACACACATTGTTAATGAATGCTCGCTATTCAACAAGAGACCTAAGCGATAGCACCAAACTCAAAAAATAAAAAAGACTTATTATTAATTTTATTATTGTTTTAACTATTTAGATATTAGAAATTATTTCTAAACATACACCATCTGAAAAATGTTTTCATCTCTTGTCACCTTGTCTCACACTGTGTAAATGTGTATCTTGATCACAAATTTTGTAATCGTTATAATTTCGCTAATGCCATATTGAGGTCGCGATATTAAAAACACAATTAAACAGTGTAACGTTCGACAAGTTTAAAGAAAATAATAATGTAAATCTACTTATAATATCATTTGAGATTAAGAGTAAGTACATATTGCGATAAAACCCATTACATCCAACCGTCCTAAAAACAAAATCAAACTTACTTTAAAAACGATTTTACTTTATTGACAGGCAATATCGCAGTATCTCTTCCAATAAAATATTCTCCACTTTTCTTCGGTAATCGTATGCACTACCTTTGCCGCTTCTCTATCCGTATTTCTATCTGCATAAACTAATATCCGGTCTTCTAACCAGGACATTTATTTCATAAGCTACTTTCTATACTACAAAAAACCGATTATCTACTTGTACTCTATTCTTCAAAAAATGAGATCAACAATCCAAAAATCAGCAATAAAAAGCCAGTTACTCCAGTTTCGACATCAGCAAATTCGATACTACCCTAGAAAGTCGCGATAAACCGCTGCAAAATATCCTTTTTTATATGTTACTTTTCTCCTGGGAAATCTTCGCCGATAAAGGAGATCCTTTCCAATATTTCGTCATTTGGTCTATGCACCAGATCTTACGATTTTCTCCAGTCACATCCGGCTACAACGGATTTTCCCAACTGCGACGTCGTTGTCAAACCCCAAACGCGTTCTCGCCATTTGTTATACGAAGGTCGGTTACAATCACTTTTCGAAAATCCTACGAACTTTCCGCCCAGTAAAACGCTGAAAATGGAAAAGGAGAGATTGTCGTTTTCAAGCGTCGAGGCGAGTTGGAGTACGAGCTTTGCTGAGCTAGTGAATTTGACGCGCGTTAGTGGTGCCCTCTAGCAGCTCAAGGGCGAAATGTAACATGCAACGTTCAGAGATCGCAGTAAGGCAACCTTTTAAGAGCTGTTCGGCCGGTAAGTATAGGCTTTATCCGCTTAGGGTAAATCGTTTAAAATGCTCGCGCGGTGTGGATCTGTTTGGCGGGTAACCTTTATTACTATCGTGTAGTAAGGGAAGAGATTATAGATAAGAAAGAAAAGTTTGCTGTCAACCGATAGAGTAAATTTGTTAAAAAATGAGTTAGAAATATGAATTGTGAGTAGCTCAGTAGCTTTTGTAAGTACGATTAAAAATTTACTGGTTTCATGTTAGTCAATGTTGTAATATTATGTGTACATAGCTGTTTAGCTTGCAAAGAAATGAATTTTTAATTTGTTTGTCTGTCTTGCGTGATTACTATTACTCATTGAATTAAAATTGTATATTTCTAATTCAAAATTATTGTTCTCATCGTCATCAATGTTTCAACTTTTTGAACATGTATAATTTTAATAAATAATGTAGCTTAACGTCAAATTTCTAAATCAATATACATCACATTTCTATTTATCTTTTATCTAAATTAAATTCATTTTTTTCTTCAATGGCCCTTAAAATGTCAATTCATCAGAAGCATATTTATTTATTAGAAACATTTTTTAAACACAATTTCCCGATAATAAATTAAACAATAAAGAGACACAGATTTCGAATGTTCCTAATGATTTATCGAAATATGATAAATAAATCCTCGATATAAAAGAAAACTCTTCACGCACCAATGCCAATGTCATAATTCATCTCACGCACACAATAATAATGTCCATTTAAGTAAAAAATATGAATATGATTCAATGCGATACGCAAAGGAAATATCACTTTGAGGTATGACAATATAATTTATCGATTAACTGAATTCTATTAAGTGTTTCAGGATTCAATGCATTCCTTTCTGTACGATTTAATGAGCGTAGTAGACAATTAAAATGTTCTCACCCATGACAAATGCAAGTAAAAAAATCTAATTATCTGTAGAAAATCGTTTCAGGCCGCCCGTACAGGAATAAAAAAAGCTAATTAAAATGAGCGACCCGCTGCCCACTTCGACGAACGAAATATCCCGAAACTTTTATACAAGTACAATATACATACATAAAATATACATTATAGATGTATATATACATACTTAGAGAAAAAGGCGTGTCAAGCGAGAAGTGCGAGAAGTTGTCTATCGAGTTACGGGTCCGTTTGAATACGATCGGCCGCCGATCGAGCATTATGCGATTATCCTTCGGTATCTATCTATCTATATATACATACACGTATAGAAGCGCGACACGCGGAATACTCAAACGCCTGTGGACACCAGGTCGCGCATAAAGTATTCGACTCTCTTTTCCCAGTGTATATATATACGTGTGTATATATCTGTAGAGAAAGAGAGTCTCGTGGTGCGCGATCGACTGCGTCTCGGGAGCTTGCGACAGCGAAAAGTGAGTTACGCCCGTCGAGAAACGTGCGACTGGGTCGTCAGTTTTTTCTTCTTCAATTCAACATAGTTCTTCATATTTTTTTTCTTATCCACCCCAGGCCCCCTAGGAACTCGAAGATACCTATATGTGTATAGACGTATTGTACATAATTGAAAGATCGATCCAATCAGAAATCAATTATCGAGCTCTCGCACATCGAGAGGAAAAGCTTCGCGTAAGGACGAAACGATTTTCCTGGCCGCAAATTGTTTATCAATGCTTAATGAGTACATATCCTCGAGTCGGCGAGAGAAGCTTCTCTTTCTCTACTTCGGTACGATGGATCGAAAAAGACTCCCGAGGTGCGTCGTGCTGCTCATCAATGATGCAACTAAAGGAGATATATGGGCGCGAGCGATATAGCTGTGTCCCGCGGCTCTCCTCTAGGGGTCGATTTCGAGAAAAGAAGAAGAAACAGTAAGAGAGACAGAGAATCGAGGCGAATAATCACCTTCGGTTCCAGCCGATATCGTGTCGATTCGAGTCGTCATTTATTCAGTGCTAGTGGGTAATGAATCGAGCCTCTCGGGGACCGCGTCAGCACCTAGTTCTCCTCTTCTGTGTACGTATACATTGTTCTTTGTTGTGGTCTACGTATTACGTTTTATACACATCGATTGGTATTTTAAACATATTTCTTACCCGATTGAGTCCAAATGGGTCTTATTTTTTCCCGAGAGCTCCCACGCCCGACTGAAATTAAAATTTAGGCCTTGTCGAAAAGAAGGTTCATTATTTTTCTCCGACGACGATATACCTTACGTCGATCGTTCCCCAAGTCCAAGAAACTGAGCTATTGCATCGGCACGTGCCGCAAGCCTTTAGTTCACTCTCTTTCTCGTACTCTTTCTCTCCTAAGAATGCCATTTATTTTATTCGTTGTCTTACTCGCCATTTGTTTCAGAGGCTCGCTTGACGCCCGCTGTCTTATTAGAGGACCTAACTTGACAAATCGCCCTTTTTTAAAAGACCTTTCTTTTTCCATTCTTCTTCAGGCACCGTTCAACATAGAGGCAGTTCTCATTGTGAAAAATAACCGCTTTAATATTCAACGACGAGGAAAAAAAGAACGTACACAGCAGGGCACAGTAGCGCGTGAAAAAAGCGCGTGAAAAAAGCGCGTGAAAAAAGCGCGGGAAAACGCAATTAAAATTTAGAATAAAAATTCCGGCGCTACTTTGCGCGCGCACGGGGCAATGGGGAAATTTACATTTTACATTCGGCAATATTTACATATGCGAGCGTTGGGTGATGCTCATGAAAAATTTACATGCGAACGCCGGTATATATGTTATACGACTCGCAGGGAAAACAAACGCGGGAGATATGAAAAAAAAGCTCCGGGAAAAGAGCCGCGAAATTTATTTTTCCACCGCTACGAGGATGGGCGGCGCGAACTTTAATTGACTGAAGCTCGTGCAGATTATTATCTCGTATAGTGAATTTTTCGTTTGCCCGCATTTGGGCGTGTGGACGACGAACGAAATATGAAAATATCCAGCGAGCTTTGCCGCGTAAGCTGGAGTAACTCGTTTATAGCTGCGCTTTTTCCGAAGCCTCAAAATCATCGACGATGACGCAGAGCAAAAAGAGTGATTGGCAGTTAAAAAGCTGCAGAGGAATTGCGAACTTCAACAAAAATTAGAAACGCGTGTACTTCGTCTGTCAAACTCTCTCCTCCTGTCACGCCTGTTCGGCCCTTTCATCGAATTGTTAAGGACGGCCCGTGGCGTAATTCCGCTTCTCATCTAAAATTCCATTAACCGCACGTCGCCGTGGAAAAAACGGAAGCCTTTTCGCATCCTCGTATACGAGCGCGCTAGCGTAATTGGAAAAATGACATTTTTCCCGCGCCTGATCCCTATCCCGGGTGATTACTCGCTTTTGCACAAAGTGAGATTTCATCCGGGAGTTTTTTCGGACTCTATCGGCGCGTTCCTTTCTACGAGCTCGCATTGCTGTTGTTTTTGTTTTCTAGCGTGTGTATTCTGTTTTCAGCTAGTTCATATATGTATACATATATAGCGAACGAGTTTATTAGATCATGGTCGTGGGTATGCAGTGAACTGAAGGCAATATTGATAAGGCAACCGGTACACGGAGAGAACGTTTTTTCGCAATCGCTCATCTCGGTATACTAGCTTTCGTCAGTTGGTGCTTCGCAAAGGTCAGCTGCTGCGGGTAATTAGCTTACTACATTTTTTGCGATTTTTCAAAGCTTTTCAACTGATCGGACACGGCGAGATGACGAACGACGAGTTGGTGGCTTAAAAATGTTGAATATAACGTTATTATACGACACGAATAAAATAATACGCTTTGGAAAGAGGAATCAAAAGAGCCAAGGTGGAAATCTTTTGAAAATATAACTCTGTTCAACTAAATTCGAATCGTCAAAAGCACAGTCGGAAAATAAGAAATTGCGCCTTCTGTAGAGAGTAAAAAATGAGTCGTATCATTCAGTGGCCGCAAGCACCGGTGCGCTGTTCGGCATTTAAATATGCAAAGCCTCGGTTGCGCATCTCCTAGCGGATGGGATGACTCTCTCCCTCTCTCTCTCCCTTCCTCTCTTTCGCTCGAATAGTCGCGGCAAGGAGCACTGTAAATAATACCGTCGGTAGGTGACTCGCTCGTATTCCACGTACGTACATAAAGGTGCTAGTATACTTATATGTATGCATCTCGAACTGGAGTAGGAGGCTATGGCTGTCGCCTCGGACGACTGCGATAGCGAGAGGAGGAGCTTACGATGAGGAGTAGGAATTTTTTTTTAGTTTCTCTGTTGAACATATATTTTTTCGAGAATTAATTAAGTTTATGATTGAATCTTCTTTCGAAAGTAAGAAATCGTAAACTCTTTATTAAAACGCTTAATTTATTTATTTTAAGGTACCTTCTTCTTGTATGACCAAAGTTATTGTTTTATGGTTAGAGAATTCATCAGGGTTATACCGTGTCTGGACTGTAAAGAGAATTAAAGTATTTAAAAACTCGATTCGAGTGAGAGGCATATTATAGAATGTTTTTAGTTCGCAAAAAATAGGCTTAATATTTAAATGATTTGTTATAAATTGTGTTGCTTAGTTATGTTTACATTAGGAAAATTTCTATTATCAAATAAAGATCATAGATTAAAAATTTATATTGAAATATGTATATTATATAATTATAGGATTATATAAAGTTATATAAAATAAATTTTGAATAAGTTAAATATCTATTTGTAGATATAAACCAGTAAATCTACAAAGTGAATTATTCTAAAGCTCTTACAGGAATAGTTGCATTCATATTCAAACTGTCTTTTACTCCGAGGCCTGCTGGATGACGATTTGCTAAAACTGGAGATTTATTACTAATTTCCATTTTCTTGTACTGGCGGCTGTTTATAAAGTTATAACTAGGGGTGCTAATTGGTGAATTCTGTAAAAAGATAGTAAGAGACAACGACAAAACAAATACAAATATATTCAATTGTAAATAAAATATATTGAATGATAAACACTGAGCTAAGTCTAGATTTACCAGTATTGAAGGCATTGATTCTTCATCCTTAGTACTAAACTCTTGACTCTTCAGTTTATTCTCAAATTCTATTTTTATGCGTATTGTAACTTCTTCTAGACGGACATTTACAACTTCTATCTACGATATTTTACAACCGTAATTAAAAAAGTTTAATACCGATAATTATTTTTCTATGAGTATATTTATAGATAAGAAATGTTACTTTGTCTTTGGGAAAACACTTTTCGTCTGTATATTTGGGTAATTGTTTTTGCTGTAACCAGTTCACGATTTGTATCCACCGTTTAAAGCAAAAATATGCTTCATCGTTATCTCTTATTTCAAAAGCTGCACAACCATTTTTATAAAGTTTCGGGACTGACTGAATAACCAGAAGTGGATTACGGACCTGTAGATCTTTAACAAAGGCCCTCTCGTTCAAAGCTTTAAATTTTTCTTTTAGGTCTGCGATTGTTATTTCCATATTCTTAAGTTTGAACTCTGTAAAACGTAAGGAATTCAATGAAATATTACTTGGAACTCTATTCAAGTAAACAGTAATTCAGGTAGGGTCATTGTTTACAAATCGCATTGAACACATAAAATAGCACACGTAAATATACATAAAAATAGTATTCGTTAAATCGTCAATTACTTAAATATGTATACCTGTATGTATGCATGTATATATAATTATATTTAGATACGAAATTAATTCTGGGGTGTATAAGGAAATTAATTATGGGGTATATAACGGCATATTATAATAAATATCGAAATAAACCGCAAATTATTTGTGTCTTGTCCTTTTTATGTACAACAATATATTTTGTGCTAGAGTATTTAACAACTCAACAGAAACCTCTGAGTTGTTTGCTTGCCAAGGAAGTGATTGAACTCTTCCATTTTATATTTCATTGGCTATATCAAATTTTGGAAGTCTCGATAAATATTTATCGCCTTACACACCTTGTTTAATTTAATTAATTATATTGCGAAAAAGAGTAAGCCACATATTTTTTTTAAATAATGCACAACGCCTAATATCTATCAAAAAATTCGCAATTACACATCCGCGAAGTAAAAAGTGCCATTTTTCTTTAATACTGATCCTTTTCATAAAGTTTTTGTTAAAACGATCTAAAAAAACGTTACTATTCAAAATTGTTTAAAAAAAAACGCATATATTGATTTCTCAAAAATCGAGTATTAATTATAAACCAACAGCACATTTGTAAAACTAATGATTGATTGTTTTTCTTAATTGGGCCAATAACAATAGAAATTATCTTCGATAGATTACGCGGGAAATTATACAGTAAAATGATATAACCTACAATAAAATGACACACTCGCACACACGCACACAAGCACACACGCACACCCTTTATTGTCCTACTTACGTTTTTCTCTTGACTCGTGCACTGAATCAGCCCGAGCTTTATTTTTCTGTCTCTGCCTATTTTATTCTGAATTTTTTTTGTCGAACACTTTCAAAGACTGTTCACGCGTGTAACCGAAATCAATGTGACGTATATGGACTAGTATTCGTGCCCAAAGTCCTAAATTTGTACACCACGACTTTCAAGTAGTGTTGACATAAAATTGACATCTGAAGGTGATACGTCTATTATACGTACACTCTTCGACTGGTTCAAGGTACTTTTAGTCTAATCGAACAGTTACTGTTATTAAAGATCGTTATTTCAGGTTTACGAAGACTAACAATTTAATAAAACCATGAATATGTTCATGTATCGCAAATATCAAATAGTATTGTGGACTGAAAAGAAGTTTTGCTAAATTTAAGAAAGTATATTTAATAAAACATTCTTTTGAAAATGTAAATATTTACATCAATAAAAAAACTATATTTTGGATTCAAATAATATTTATTTTAAACTCAAATTATTTTCAGTAAAACGTTATTTACTGTATACAAATAAAAATTCTGTAAATAGTAATTGGTAGTCCAAAAATGTCACGTGAATACCGAATCAGTATAATTAAGCATTCATTTACTGATAATAATCATATGTTTAAGATCAAAAAACTATTTATTAACATAACACATTTTTTAGTTGATTTAAATAATAATTTTTAATAACTCACAATACTTATTATTTCTTTAACAAAACATGTTTAGATATTGATCAATCTAATCATACATATAAAGATAATTATGTTTTTAATGTATAAGTTATTTTTACAATGTGTATATCCTTTCCGCGCGTTTCTCTGCATACTTACCTTATGCTTCTTATTTATATTCGCGATTTTTTTTTCAAATACATTACTAATATGCTCTTAAGAGGTAAAGTAAAAATGTTTGTTTTGCATAATAAGCAGGAGTCGGATCTCTTAAGTGCATATGTATATGCAAGTGTTTCTAAAACGAAATTTTACGAAGGTTATTTAGAAAAGAAAAGAGACTCTTTCTGTGCCAATTTTTTGAATTTCTCCAAAAGTGTAAATTTATTATTAAAATTAAGGTATCAATTACGAAAAACGTAAGAATAACATTGGTGAATTTTCTTATCTTACTGTTTAGTACACCATTACTATCAGGAACAAGTAGGATTAGAAATCATTAAGCTAGTTGAATAAGAATACATTAAAAAGTGTATCTACTACTTCTATTTATATTGTTTAATTAGCTCAGTTCAATTACGGATAACCTTTAACAAGATCTTTATCTGAAACATTATTACGTTGACACAACATAACGAGCGAAAATAAACCAGGCTTATCTCGTAAAATCGCTAAAACATATTATAGGTGCCACAAGAAAAACACTCAGCCCACCTATGAGCTTGCGTACAATATTTCTATAATATTATAAACAACGGTTGAGAAAAAATTAAATTTCTAAAGAAAAGTCAAGCCCGGTATACGCGTGTTACTTACACAGAGATACTGTCGCGGCGAAACCGCGTAAAATACCGACGGTAACTTACCCGTTGGAGCACACTGCTTTTAGAGCTTGCAAGTTCCTCTCTCTCTCTCCCTCTCTCTCTCTCTCTCTCTCTCTGGTCTATACGGATGCTGCAAGCTGAGTGGGTGAGGCCATATATTTGAAAGAGGGCTGGCCTCGGTGGAGCCGTGAATACCTTAATAGTCATAAGGTGTATCCGCCTAGCTGAATGTGACTATGTACTATGTATGTATATAGGTACATATAGACACATATACGAGAGAGCCGTCGTGTATGAGTTGTCCTCGTAAGCCGCGCGAAAGAGATGGCGTTTTTCTCGATCTGTCGCTTGACGTCGATGCTCGAAACGATGATATATTCAATGCATAGTTGAATCGCATTTTTTTTATTCATCGTTAAAAAAAGGACATTCAAAGTAAGGAACATTATTTATTCATCTCGCGAAACAAATTTCGGCTTTAATACGAGTACGTACAAGTAATCATCGAACTACTTGCATTAACATAACAATAAAACACAGTTCTCGCGTATATAAAAAACCATCAACACCGTCTATCCCCCAAAATGAATCATGACCTTCTCTATGGCGATTAAATCGAAACAGCATCTCTCTTTCTCTCTCACTCTCCATCATCGCTATTATAAAGCTCAAACTCGCTCTCGAAAGCCATTACGCCGCAGCTCGCAAAGACTATCAACGCAGTTTCTCTCTCACTCGCCGTATAGCAATCTGTTTATCAGCGCGCCTGCGCGGAACCAGCCTCCCCCCACCTCCCCTCACATACAAGAGAGAGAACAGTTTAGGCGCGCACCCCCGCGTCAATTAATCTTGCCCAGAATGCAATAACTGTCCAATCTGCTGCTGGGCTGCGTCACGGCCCAGTCAGTGCAGCTATGCGGGGAAGAGTAAGAGAGAGAGAGAGAGAGAGAGAGAGCCAAAGGTTGAATGTCTGCCTGGTATATAGAGAATGAGAAACTCGAGGATGGCACGCGAGCCAGGATTCTCGAGAAGGACTTCTTATATTTACCGAGCCGAGAGAATGAACATGCGAAGATGCGAGATTTTGCATGGAGGGGAGTTTCCGAGTTTATAGGTAAGATATTTTTTACTCGAGCTATATTGAGTTAACTGTTACTCCGGTTAGTCCGGTTAGCATTTGGGCAAGAAATACATATACGAATGTACAGTATGCAAATGTCAGATGGAACGTATGCTTGAAATGGATAATATAATAGACTTAATTACTACTTTGAAAGACGTCCATAGCTGATGAGACTTTTTCCTTTGGATAAACAATTCTTATTTCCGTATACATTCTAACTCGAATTAATTAAAGATCTTACAAACCGCCGATGAAAATAGAAACGATAAACTCCGGAGCGCGGAAGGACGGTCGTTCGTTAATCGGACGGCATCATATATATATATATAGACGTATACGTGTATCGTCCGAAGAAGCGATAAGCAGCGCGACTAAAAAAATGTAATATAATTTTAATGAACAAGCTTTAATCAATCGGCTTCCATCCAATTAATAATCCTAAACGAGACGATCCAATTGCGGGAGAGTAGCGTACATCTGTAGGCCGCTTTGTATTTACGGTAAACAATAAATTAAGGTCTGCGCTGTGGAAAAATCGTCGATGGATTTAAGCGGAAAGGCATTAAGCGACGAAGGGTGACCCCCGCCGAGTGTTCGAACGATATAGAGAACGAGACAAGTGCTACCGGGGGATGATGATACAGTAGAGTAGTAGAGGCCAAGAGGAGAGACGGCAAACATATTGGACCTTTGAGAGCGGGACAGTTTGCTTAATTGCCGCAATGGCAATTTTTGTTATTGGCCAGAAGTGGGACGCGACTCTGCTGGTGGCCTTGATGATTTTTCATTCGTCGATATATTCACTTCTTATTGTTGATATTTTTCTTCCTTTCGAACGCGGGCGATCGTGATTTGGACTTTTTTCACGGAAGGGTGGCTCTCGGAAATGACGTTGACTAAAATAATGATTTACAAATGGTAACAGCGTTTATTCGTCATAATGATCATAATAATGATAATATTAATAATAATAATGGTAATAATAATAATGACAGTAATATATCAATAGCGAGGTCTAATTACAATAATTACATGATAGTAAAAGTTACAACAATAAAAACTCGGATAGCGAGAAGTACGAATGGAGTCGATCGACTCTATCGTGCTGTGATGCTCTGAAGACTTGGAACGACACTCTGTTAATTGTGTTATTTATGTAGAATTTGTTTAATTTATAATTTCAGATTCGGATGAACTTTTTCGATATCCACCTGCTGCAGGCGAATACGTCGCTCGCTCTCGAACGTTCTTTTTCTTCTTCCTATTTATATATTTATATATATCAATCGTATAGACTTTTCATTTTTTTTCTCTCCATATACATAAATCGCATTGATATTTATAATATTTATAGGCTTAACCGATCTACGTCAGAATAAGATATACAGACTACACGTAGTATTTACAAATCTTTTTTGGTCACACTCGAATACTTTGCTCTCGGAGAGCGAAGTATCAATTACTCGAAGATATGCCGCAATCAATGAATCAAGACAGTCTCGTTCACGCTTCATCTTCGTCCCACGCACGCATAATCAACGCACGCGCGCGAAATAAATAGATTTGCATCCTCCTGCTTCTCCTTGTCTCGCGCGTTCTCTCTTAAGTACTAAATAACAACGAACGATTAAAAAAAAAGAACGAATTTTTTTGGTTTTCGCGTATTCGAATAAACTTGCACGAAGAATGAGGAGACCCTTGTTTACGGGGGTTCGATTGCACTGGTAATTGAAAAAAGAAGCTTCTAGCGATAATTTGACTCTTCTCCGGCTCTAAATTTATCTATACAGACTTCGTATGTACTCTCGGCTTTCGTATGTATATATATAATCCCTTAGAATTAAAATCAGAGTGCGCTCGTGAATTGACGATTTAAATTACACTATATATGTTTTCTCTCGCGGTACAGCACTCGACGAGACTCTTGAACGATTCTGTACACGAAGAAGAGAAAAAAATCACGGAAATATCGAAATCGCACGGCAGCCGATCGCCATTACTCTATTATAATATATATAACAAAACAACGAACTTAAAGCATATATGTATAAACGTCATGTTATATATACGTTAACGTAATTCCAAAGGATCGAGTAACGCGCGAATTTCCGCGAATTCAATAATATCTATACAGTTCATTTAGCCGATCGTAGCACCAGTAAGAGCTCACTGAATGATGCTCTGGTTGGCGGCAGCGACGACCGCCAGGGCGTTTTGCGTCAATGGATTAATTGGCGACCTGAGGTGCGCCGCTGTCGCCGCCGACGAAGATGATGATCCTGACGAGGCCGTGCCATTGATGTCGGCGTGTTGCGTCTCTCGATGACGACGTAGATCGACCTTGCGTTGAAAAGCTCGACCGCAAAGCTCGCAAGCGAATGGCTTGAAGCCCGTGTGCTTGCGCGAATGCGTTATCAGGTTGCTGCTCTGAGAGAAGGCTTTACCGCAGACTTGGCACTTGTGCGGCTTTTCACCTGGAACAAAACCAAAAGAACGAGTGCTCGTTAGTTAATGCGGTCGGGGAAAAAACCATAGAGCCAAGTTAAATAAACATTATGCGTCGTAGATTTATCTCGGCTAAGAAGCTGTATGCACGTTTGCTGACGATCCAAGCTCGTCTTTGGAAGAAGCTATAACCATCGAAAGAAACCGCGTCGGGCGAAAGCAAGAAAATCCGCTGCGCCTCACCCCCAGATTTCTCACTCTCCGACGTAGCGCCGCGACAAATTCTCTTCTCCAACTTACACACACTCACGTACACGGACGTGGTAGAGAGAGGGAAAGCCACCATCATCAGCGGCAGCGAAGCCAGTAGTCTGTATAAATCGGTGAAATCGATCCGGTGCCGGCGTATAAGAGGAAGAGATAACCTCGAGATGCAGCATAGGTCGCGCAGTAGCAATGCTTAATTTTAACGATGCTTCTCTCTCTCTCTCTCTCTCTCTCTCTCTCTTCCGCTCCCTAGTAGCGAGTATATAGCATATATACACGTACAGATATAGGCGAAAGCAGAGAAGGTGGTATCCGGGATTCGGGGCACGCCCGGTCAAGATTTCCTCCCGAACGGGAATCTCAGCCACCCCCGCTTTCTCTCTCTCTCTCTCGTTCTCTCGGAAAAGAGAGGAGCAGCAGCAGAGAGCGCCCTGATTGGCGGCCGGGGGCGGCTCCAGCCCCTCGTTACCATAGCGACGGCCTTAGAGACAGAGAGAAAGCGCCCTCTGTGCACAAGAGAGACAGAAGCAACCCCGAGTAGCAGAGAGGGCGAGCTTGCGTTGTCGATGCTTTTAATGGACTATATATATCGTGTGCCAGAGAGGAGTGTATATAGTATTCCCGGGGCTGCCGTTGATGATGCTGATGTGGACGATCGCCCGGTAGAGTTTATATACATCGATAGACAATGAAGCTCTTTAAACCTGATTGGGTACATAAAGAACTTGCTTGATAAATTTTCATGGCTGACGAAAAACGTTTTTTTTATTCCCAGTAATCGAGGCCGAATATATGTAAAAGTTCGTCGGTCGATAAATCGCCGCGAGCATGTGAGTACTTCTGTGTGTCCGTCTCTGTGTGTGTGTGTGTGTGTGTGTGTGTGTGTGTGTGCGTGTGTGTGCGTATGCTTGTGTGAAAAAGCAAAATCCATACTGCACTCTTTCCCCTACTGGCAACAAGCTCGTGCGCTCGCAAGAGAAAAATCAGTATACAGCGTGCTGGCTCTCGCTCTCGGGAAATCTATTCGCCGCGGCGCGATGAAATTCCGAATGAGCGGTCGTGTCCGGGGGAAGAAAGTACCTCTCCCTCAAGAAAGGCCGTCGGGAATTTACGGGCTCGTAAAAATCAAGAAGCGTCCGCGCAGAGCTTGGCCTTCTCTTTCTCTCTCTCTCTTCTTTATCTCTCCTCTGCCTCTGATCCGTTCGTGTTGCTCTGTTAGCTGCACGCTCACGCGCTATTCTACTTACAGTAGTTGTAGTAGTAGTAGTAGTAGTAGTAGTAGTAGTAGTAGTAGTCTGCACATGCGCTGCTACGTGCGGGATTTTTTTTTATTTTTCCTGCGCAGCTGCGAGGAATTTCCGAGGATTTTTCAGGAGAAAAAAGAAGTAGAAAGAAAAGTGGAAACTAGTAGTAAAAGCCGTGTTCGCGTCCGGCAACTTTTCTTCCTTGCAAGAGAAGTGATCAAAGTTTAGCGCTGAGAGGAAAAAAATTATCCTTCGGAGAGCGAAGGAGAAAGAGAGAGGATATCAGCCTTTCAAGATTTGCCGGAGTTTGATACTCGGAGCGGCGGTTGTAATGGCGTCTTAAGACGGAGCGCAAGGCTTCTCTCTCTCCTACTCTAGAATTAGCATATTCATGGAGAATTTATGGAGAGCGAATGTCGGCTTAATTATCACTTACGCGAAGAGAGGTGGATCGCTGCTTTCGGCTTTAATTTTGAATTAATAAACACAAGATGAGCAAAGCTGCAGCCAATGGAAAAGTTCTCTCTCTCTCTCTCTCTCTCTCTCTCTCTCTCTCTCTCTCTCTATGTATAGACACTCCTGCATAGAAAAGGGAAGGAGGAGAGAGGCATTGATTTCTTCTCGTCTCTCCATCGAGAGTAAGAAGCGCCCTCCTTCGAAAATCCCCGTGAGAGAGCGCGTTTCTCTCTCGCGAAGATCTCATATTTCACGCCGAGGACAGCATGGATTTTCTACATCGGAGCGAGCAAGAGCAGAAACGCGCGCCTGGATTACCGACTGATATCAATCAGACCCTGGCTCTTCTCGTCTTCCGCGAGCTTTTCCAACGTATATACACACCCATCCCGCGAGTAATCGCGAGTGAAACGCGTTGCTCTCGATACGCATTCGTTACGCGTCAAAGAAAGGGGAAAATAGAAAAACAACCCCGAATGACTACAAATCAATCGATTCGGCATATACGCACAGCATATGAGACGGTACGGAACCGCGCAATACCACTACATAACGTACGCACGGACAACGTACGCTACTGCAAAAGCTCGTGAAATTCCCAGAACTGCGCTTTCGTAGGGACACGTGTAGCTACATCGCGTCCCCGAGCGCAGCTATACTGGCGAAATAGTAAATATACACGTCCGACGTTGTTGCGTCGGAATCTGCCCCCTGCGGAGAGACACTCGACTACGCCGAAAACATGGTTTTGCAGTTACAGCTGCATCGGTTTCGTGCTTTTTCTTTTTTCCTTTTTTTAGACGCTGCGTACATCCAGACTGGCTTCGTCGCGGCGTGGAACGTTATATCGAAGACATTTTCACCGAGAAGCGCGAGACCCATGTATAAGGTATCGCGAATTAGTCTGATATCCTTATACTCGACGAGCTGACGCGCGATATCGCATTAAACATGCAAATTCGACTGATGTATACGAACGAACCGAGCGAGCTATCTTGAATTTCCTGGGATACGATCCATCGACAATTCGCGGGTTTTATATCTCCAATGCGACAGTATGTGTATAAATATGTATTTATATAAACGTTATTTCGTGATCACTGGCTGTGTATATGTATATCTGGATCGTTACCAAGACCCACAGTGTGTACGCGTTTCTGGGTCTTATTCCACTTAATAATCGTGGTTGGTCTCTACGCACACGTGAGTATACTCGTGCATAATATATAAAGTCCAATAGCCCGTATGTGTACGGCTCGCAGACGGCAAATACTAGGCCATCCCAACAAAGAAATCACGCTCCAACGCGGAATCATCATATTGTCGCGTGATGCATCGTCAACTAACCGTGAGTCTTCGTAATACAATCGAGTACTACACCATAGACTATAATAATTTAATAGCCATCATAGCAGAGACAAGCAGATTACTATCCCGCATTCCCGAGACCTATATACGTATATACGCTACTGCTCGGTAGCTCTCAGACGCAGCTGCAACTAAGGAGCTAACCGACTTAGCTTCGGCGCGTATCGTGGGTATCGGCTTTCTTGCGGGAGCTGCACATTAAGGAATCAGCTTTCCCGGGCTATACATGCCTATACATATTAGAAGCGCGACTACGCTTATATATATATCGAGTCCTTGTCTCGAAAATCTAGTAACTCGATTGTGTCCGATATACTCGCTCCGCGGATATGGTCAAAATACAGTAGAATAACAACGATTTCGAACTTTATTCTGTCAGCGAAATTTTCACTGATTTTTCGGATACTTTCATTTTAAAGTTAAAATACAGAGGAGAGGATTTTAACTTTAGTTTAGATTAGCGATAGTAATATAGATACTCGGAAAATTTAAGCAAGATAATTGTAAATTTAAGCAAGATAGTGTAATTACGTTTGTTTTCGCTAGTTTTTGCATAAAACAATATAAAGAAATATATCACGCGACAAAAATAGTCCACGGAGCTAGACGAATATTTGAAGCGACGACCAGGAGCTTGTAATTCAACGGAAAAGACCAGTTCTGGGGCGACCACAGGAGCATCAGCTGAATTTCTCAAGTTATTAGCGTTTAAAGTGCAAACTTTTCTATATTTTACAAAGTCTGGCTTGCGAAGCCCACGAAATATTTACCAATATCATAAATTCATACACAGAGCGAGCGTTAACGTCGATTATTTTTGGGCAAAGTGTGTGAAGAAAATGCGAGTATTTTTATCACAATTTCATTAATAAAAGTAACACGAATCGATAACAAGCTAGTTATTATTGAAACTCCTACGCAACGATGATTCACTTATTAGAGGAATTATTTTCGTTGGTAAAGAGCTCATTGGTTTAATGGTGAAAATCCAGTGTTATGAATTGGACATATGGGCAGGCTTCTTTATCCACAGTGAAATGAACATCAGACGTCGGCAGAGAAAAGAAAGGCGTCGCGGCGTGTGAATCCATTACTTCGAGTCGACTGCGCACTTGGCGAGTTATAAGTCTGTGTGTATGTGAGTGACTGGGTATGAGTCTATGTGTGTACCGACGTTATGGCCCGGATTATGCGGCACACAACAAGTGTTGCCTGTCGAAAAGTTTAAGCGGAGGGCTGCGCGCCAGCACTTGGGGCGTCAAGTCAGTTGGAAACCTCTAATAGCTTTCGAGTAGCTGTAGTTGTGTATACATGCGGACAGCTATGGGACCGGCGCCGCACACCACCGTCGTCGAGATGTTAATACAAGCTATGTATAGTTATGAGCGTTATATACCTTCGTGTACATTGTCTTGTAATCGCGCTTGTCGAGACTCTGCTCCGTTGGTGTATACATAATATCGGTTTATGTTCTATTACATCTTCGTCGTCTCTATGTATTCTCGCGAAAGCAATAACGCGCGTCGCGAAAGGGTGCGGTCCCAATCGATGCGTTGGATTTCCAAAAAGTTTCGCGGGATTGGAATAACAGAGACGGAGAGCCGTTTTCGTCCGGAAAAAAGCGTCATCGCGTTTATGTATACGTATATATATGTACATACATACGGACGGGAGGGTGGGTGAAAAGGTCGTGGTGAACGAGTACACACACACACACACATACGCGTAGACGTATATCGAGCTTTACTTTACCGCACGACCGGACAGGTTGCAGTGTTTATTGTGAAAACAACGCGTACAGGGGTGGTGGAGAGAGAGAGAGAGAGAGAGAGAGAGAGAGAAAGCCACGCCATTTGATGAACACACATACACGCCGATATATGCTCTCGCGCGATCCTATATCAAGCGAGAAATTACACGTGGACCGATTGTTGGCGTAGTGCGCGTTGCCGATGTTATTTCAAATTCGAATCCGTGTGGCTGCTCGGTATATACATTAAGCGACGTAATAATAAAAAAATGAACCGCCATTTGCGAACCTACAGACAAATAAAAGAAAAGTGACAGATTCCCACCTATTTCATCCCTCACCCCGTATAGTATATTCAATGTTTTTACAAAGGCAAGTTGCGCGCTGCACTTGACTCGTTCCTCGAGAGAGAAAAGCTTGGACTACTGCTGCAAACCCCCTCTAAAACGCTCGGAGAGACAGAGAACGCGCACGAGCAATATTTGCACAGCTCTTATTCCTGCTCTCACCCCCTCCCTCTATTCGTGTGCCGGTACCCACCTACCTAATAATGATTTTACGTTACGCCGGCCGTGTCCCTCGGGAATCCGGCGCACCCTTATATTGCACATGGCCCACTGCTGTTGCTGCTATACTACTACTAGTGCTACGTCCTTCTTTTTTCTCGCTTTGCCTATATAGTTCCTGGATTGACTTTTATCTTTTGCCTCTGTTCCTTCTCGTCGTTTATACATATATATACAAATATACATATATATATATAAGTAGACGGCCGAGGCCTTTGTTTAGCGGCTGATTGAATTACGATATTTGGGACGTTGATTTTTTTCTTTGCTACGAGCTTTCCGTCATACCTCTATACCTCTCTGTGGATGAAGACGATGATTATCTTTATCATTTTTTTATGCAGACCTGGAAGAATTTGTCGGGTATTCGTGGTATTCTGGCCGACGAAATAACGCTCGTCGTAAAGGCCACGCAAGCGCTTCTTTTTAATTTCCGCGAGACTATATACATACGAGCGGACGGTTACTCTAATTTCACCAGACGATGGCGCGAGGAAATAAAAAAGGCATAAGGAAAAGTAGAGAAGTCAAAACGCGCTCGTAATTAAAGAGGCGACAATCGCGCCAGAGCGCGTTTTGTGTCCTCGCAATTCCCGCGGCACATCCCTCTGTCAGGTACAAGAGAAACGGTCTCTTTCGTTCTCTCTGAATTTTTCATCGGGCCTGAATAATGAATTAAATGTTCTGGGCGCGCACATGCGGACTCGGGCTCTCCCATACGTTGTTAGCGAGTGACCATCGCTTTGTAGCTTGAAAAGACGGCGTCTCGCTACTGTGCGCGTGTGTACACGTCTATATGTGGTTGTCGGTGTATACATATATATGGAGCAGCGATCTGCGCGTAGAGAGTAGTCGAGGAGGGAAGGAAAGTACGAGACAAGGTGATAATTTGATAAGACATCGGGAGGGTTGCCATGACGACGATACTCTTCTCGCTCTCTATCTTAACTCTCGGCTCTTGTCTCTCTCCCTCTTCTTTCCGTCGGAGAAGCCTCAGCTCCACCTACGCGGTGAAATCCATCCTGGACGAGCGCGCCATCCTAAGAGAGACGCGAGTGTCAAGTGTCTTTTTTTTCTCCCCCGACGCGGTGTCTTCTTCTTCTTCTTCGTCTACTTCTTCTTTTTCTCGAGTTGTTCTCGTGCCTCGGACACTTTCAGAAGACTATAATCATTACGAGCTATTCCATGAGATTCTTTTTCGAGCGGTCTACTTATATATACACTCGGGCGAACACTTATTCCGATTTCAATTCGTTAATCTATCTCCGAAGTATCTCAATTTCAGCTCATCCGTAAAGCACACTGTATACACATCCAAGTCGTTAATCGGCGTGGCGCATTTGATCCCGAGCAGCCAGTCGATTCCCACAGACAATTTGTCGGCAGTGAAAATCTATTTTAGGATTACACCCGAGAGCGCGCAAGAAGTACATAAGGGGAGAGAAAGAGCAAAGCTGTCTTTCTCTCTCTTGCTCTCTTTTGCTCTCTTTTGCTCTGACGCAGTAATCGCAGCAGTAGCGAGGATACGCGAGCAAGCGCATGGGAGAGAATCGGACCTCTCGAGTATCAAGGGGAAAAGAAGCGACGGCAGCAGTGCCCCAAAAAGACATTACGATTATTACGAAGCGCCAAACGGCAAGGGTCGTCCACCCTCTCAATCTCTTTTGCTCTTCTGCATGCCACATATGCAGGGACGCATAAGCTTGCGCGTGTGTCGGATTAACTCGTACTCGAGAATAGAACTGGATTATTAATGACCCCAAGTCGCCCTCTCGTCATAATTGATACGCGCAAATATAACGGAGAATTTTATCTCGAGGCAGATTGTGGCCGCTGCCGCCGCCGCCGCCGCCACTACCGTCGTACTCGCGGTGATCGTTAATGTTGCAGCAACGATTTACTGTCAGGTTTGCACGTAATTCTCTGGACGAGACGGACGTGCCACTCAGTTAAGTAATTCTGCTGGTGAGATTTTTTTTGGCGAAACGAGAATTTTTGATTATTCCGTGTTTATGTCTCTGTTTGATTTATTTCTTTAGCCGAGCCAAAACTACGATAGCGCATTGTGAATCAGCGGTATACGTTAGGTATGATTACGTATATGAACGAACTATTCTTACCTGTGTGTATGTAGGTGTGCTTTTTCATGTCACTCTTCTGGTGGAATCTCTTGCCACAGAACTGGCAGGGATAGGGTCGCGTGTCCGAGTGTATGAGTAGGTGAGTGCTGAGGGTACTCGAGCGTTTGAATGCCTTGCCGCACTGTTTGCACTCAAAAACCTTCTCTGCGGAGTGGACAGCTCGGTGTTGCGTCAGACTGATTTCATGACCGAAAGTTTTGTTGCATAACTCACAGGCAAAGGGCCTCTTGCCGTTGTGCGATCGCCTTGCATGCACCTGGCAAATGCGAGGTGATTATTTAGATTGCCATCTAGATTAGGGTTTCAGGTATGAAATTAGGTTTCGTATCTCACCTCCAGACCATGGGGAGTACTGAACATCTTGTCACATTTGACGCAACTGTACACGTCCCCGAGCGGATGGGGATGATGAAGTCCGTGAGGTGCATGACTCGACGAGTGAAGTCCGGGATGTGCTGCAGCGGTTGCCGGATGAACACTTCTTAGAAGTGGATGCAAGTGCGGTGGCAGCAAGTGGTGTGGAAGAA
The DNA here is from genome assembly GCA_018906985.1 of Apocrypta bakeri. NCBI lineage: Eukaryota > Metazoa > Arthropoda > Insecta > Hymenoptera > Pteromalidae > Apocrypta > Apocrypta bakeri. The sequence continues at coordinate 679,767 of JACCIA010000016.1, read as the reverse complement.
GTTGTGGGTGAAGGTAACTCAAAGGATGGTGTGGATGAGGTGGTAGGACGACGCCGCTCTGAAGGTGAAGAGGTGGGTACAGGATCGATTGGTGCGACACTGTGTTGCCAGAGTTACCACTGCTGTTTTGTGAGTGAGCCGAGGGCGGGTCTGGCCTCAGGAGTGCGCTTACACTGAACGAGTCTCCCGACCTGATTTTCAGTAGGACAAAGTTCCGAATGTGAGAATTCGCACTTCTTTCGACCAACAACAAGTCTGAAATTCATTTCTTTTCAACAACTGGACCAACCTTCTCGGAGGGTTCGACGACGGTGTACTTCGCGTGACAGCTGGTGGAGACGGTGGTGTTGCGGACCTTGGTGGACTCGACCCGGTACCTTCGTGGTCGTCCTCATCACCGACCTCCTCAACGTCTACGTCGACTTCCTCATCTTCGGCGTCGACGTCCACCTCTGTGTCTTGAGGATCGGTTCTCGGCGAGTCAGGACACGGTGAATGCGACGGTGACCTACGCGGACTCCTGGACAGCGGTGAGCCAACCAAACGTCCAACGCCAAAGGACAACCGTTCTGTCGACAGAAAAACAAGTAAGAATAACGTTAATTCGAGTCTTAAGTCGTGTATTATTTTTCAAGTTCAACGAGCGTCGTCCCATTTTTTTTCCTCTCGTTTTCTTCTTCGTCGTTATACTGCAGCGGACAACTGGAAAAAGGACGCGCAGAACATTCGAAGGTTTGAGGGGAAAAAGCGGAAGAAAATGGAGGAGAGCTTCCTGCGCAGAATGCCAAGCGCAAGCCTCCCTCTCCGTAATAGAGAGAAGGAAAGAGAAAGAGATAGTCAAGCTTTTCCTCCCGCGAGAGAAGACAAGTGTATGAGTACTGGAAATGAGATTTGAGTCACGTAGCGTACGTCTTTTTCAGGGCTTGTGTAACGCTAACGAGGCATTGCAGGCCTGCGTTGGCAATCTCTTGCTTGGATCTCAAATACATTTTCGCTTCTCGTTTAATCTCGCTCGGACGGAATCTCTGAGGCCTTTTTATACACACCAGCTGAATCCTCGGTTTTGCAATCATCGCCTCTTTCTTTACTCCGGAATATACCTTGATTTTCCTTCGTTTTGCACCTACAACCCCCTCGCGAGATGCGCATGGCGTTGGGTGAAAAAGCGCGTGTATACGGTGTACGCGTAGTCGCGCCTTGAAAAGTCAATCGTCTAAAGTGCGAGACGAGAGCATCGTAAAGAGGATAAATTTAATGGGCGTCAAGGGGAAGGGGGTGCGGAGGGCGCGCGATATGAACCGAGGCCTAGATTTCTATATATGAAGAGCCGCGTGATTTATGAGCGAAACGCGTTCGCGATTGATTCATAATAATTCGCGAATGCAGCCTCACGACCCCGGCATCTCTCGTACGATTATATATTGCTTCCAATAATACGCCACCGGCTGCTCCTGTATATTATATTTATAATCCGTGCGCGCGACACGCGGTCACGTGCCGGCTGCTGCGGGTTATACGCCCGACTAATCGCGTTTAAAGCACGCGACTTTCTCCCCTCTCGTCGCAAGTCTGGCTATAGTTTATATATACATATATATATGTACGTGCTTCAATCGAACGGATGAGTCTGGTTCTTTATACGACTCCGCTATAAGCTTTTTCACGCAAGTGCATAAATCCATTATACGCATACATGTATACGCGTATAAGAGATGGGCGCGTGTCATCGTAATAGCTGGTGTCATCTCTCCTATTGTGTATATATCGGGGGCAATACTGATTTCCGAGCTTTCGCTAATGCATACGCGGTGTGTAACGCAGTGCCGCGTCAGCTATTTATGGCTGAATTCCAAAAGTGAAAAAAAGACACGGCAAAGACGAGAGCTGCGCGGTGTCTCATGAATTTTCGGTACAGCAGCGTTACGGAGGCATGAGCTACGCGGGAGAGGGTGGGGGCAGTAAAAAAGTGCCTGGGAAAGAAGAGCCTGAGCGCGTTGCAGCCAAGAAACAAGAACAGCAAGAGATTCCGTCGACGAGAATGAGAGAAGAAGAGTCTGGCGCGCCGGAGACAGATGGGCGCCCGCGTAAAAAGCTTCTGCGATGCATACAGATATATATACACATATATGCGCGAATTCCCTGTGTCTCGTTCTATGAACCCCTCGGTGTGCGGCAAAAAACTCCCACCACATGTGAGAAATCAAATTAATTGCGTAATGCTTGCTGTGTGAGAGTTCGTTGCTACCTATTTTAGTTTATTTCATCATTAATCAAAATAATCGAGCATATATTACCGACCAACTTTTTACATCTCAATTAAATCAGGCGCGAGCGCGCGCGCGTGTGCGCGTCGTGCGTAATTACGAAGAAAATTATATGTATATAGTTCACTGCTCACGCGATTGACCGGTGAGTTTCGATAAATTTCTCAGAAATTATTATGCCTCGGTTTCGAAACAAAAAATTCCTGGCTTACGCGCCATTAAGCTGATTAGGCGTGTCTATACTGTACACTTAATGCGCACGTGTATAGCTCGCGAGAGATTTAACGTAATGAGTAAAAAATGTACCAATATACCGATGGGCTTAGATTGAAAAACTTGGGCTGTCGCCTGCATGTAGTGTCGACACCGAGTTCAATCTCGAAGATTCAAAGAAATCTTTGGGTATGACAAAGACGGCCACCATGTTTCAAGGCATACACACCTCTAACCCTTATAACAGCAACACCAGCATATCATCGGAGATTCTGGATCGGCGTCGGTGAAAATCGTACGGAGAAAAGAAAAAAATATAACGTCGGGTTGCATGTGTGCGTGCGCTCGTTCTTTGGATTAATAAAGGAAGGCCAAACCCGGCATTCATATGTGTACATATATACATATACGTAGCAGAGCGTCGAGTATAGAGAGCGAGAGAGAGAGAGAGAGAGGGGGGGGGGGAGGGGAGACAATTAGATCGAGTTAACGGGGGCCAACTTTAATCTTCTGTCGTCCGTCAGTCGTTTACTGCGTAGTGATCTGCCGCGCTATTAAAGCCGTTATACACTTTAGCTTCCGACAAGGCGACCCTTCCGCTCGCCGACTTTCGCGACTCGCCATTGGCTCACGGATTTTATTTACTGGCCTACTGCGATGCTCCTAGACGTTTTTTTCCTTCGTCTTCTCGTAATTGTATATACGTCGACGTGTGCATGCACTCGCATACGAACATATACATATATACATATACGCGTACGTGTCGACGCATATGGACGTATATAGACTCTCGGAACGGTTCGCCGAGTTGATTGCATCGAGTTTGCTGTCGGACGAAATGGATTCGATTAGAGGATGTCGCGCGCGCGCGCGCGAGCGGCGAAGCTTGTTGGATGTATTCCGAAGCTCGTGATTCGGACTTTTCAACGCGGGGCCGATTATTCGATGCTTCCGAGAGGGAAGCTTGTTACTGTTATGGCTGTATACATTTTTTTCTTTCAGCACTAGCTGTATTTTAGTGTCGATGAACTGATATACATATACAGCTCAATTAGTATTTATAATTCTTTCGTACGGAATTCGAGGCTAATGATCATTACGCGAATGTTTATTTTTACTTCCAATCGATAGTATCTATACTCTCTAAATTTTAAATGATGTATATTGTATATTCGTTACTTGTCCGAGTAGTACAGTTATAAAAGTAGCGAATATTCACTGTTTCAATAGGTAAAAATTATTTACCAAATCAACTATTTAGTAGTATACCTAGAATAGCTACAGTACAATCTGTACATCAACCTGATACTTTTTTAATAGAAAATAATGTAAATTTTTTTATGTTTTGCATATGAATACTGCCGTTCTATCTTTAAGAGATTAATATTTGCTTTTTTCTCTGGAACACATTTTTTTGTTTCATTGGCATGTTTTAAAGTGATATCAATATTTTCATTCGTATAAAATGTTAATCAATTGTTATCAAATCAAATGAAATTACAATCGGGAGTAATAATCTATTCTAAAACGTACAATAATTAATCAAATTTTCATATTCAAGAATGTCAAGTTGAAGATTTGAAAGATTTTACCAAATTTACTTGATTAAATAGTGAATATTCACCGAATTGTAAAATTACTTTCTTTTCATTCTCCTTAGTAATGAATATTCGAGTAATTAAGAAATGAATAGAATTTCGTGATAAATAATAGTGAATTTTTCAGTGTTTTAATTTTAGAGACGTATATACGTGTCCACCATGAGCGCTATTAATCATAATATATCGTTCGACACCTGATTTCTACAGCAGCAAAATCAAGTCCATCTCTACAAACACACGCGACAGTGTGATTTCTTGACACAGCCCCGCGGACAAACCATCGAGTGTTTAGTTTAAGAACAGCGTCGAAGTCGATTGATCGAGCGGTTTTTCTCCGCGCTATCGTCGCACGTCGAATACATACAAATGTATACATATATACATACATGGCTTGGTACGTAAGAGACGAGAAAGCCGAATCAAAACCGTAACCAAACACTCTCATCCCGGCGAATTACGCAGAAGCGCGCAGCTCGTCGCTGATTTCTCGGCGCACACATCCTCTGCATCGACGACGAAGACAAGCGGACCGAATAATAAGGAAGCTACGGCTGCTACTACTTGCGTATGCGCCGCTCGACGACAACAAGATGTCGGCTAATTCGAGCCGTTCACAAAGGAGCCGCCGGTTGGCCGAATCTCCTCTAATCCGCCTCAATTGACGAGAAGAGAAACAGAGGAAGGGACATATATATACATGTATGTATACGAGTGGACAGATATATATATTCATAGGTGGGCTAAGTGCGGTATGAATGGGCGTACGCGTGCTGCCATTTATCCCAATCATCGCTGCCTCTTTCTTTCTCAACTACTCGGGCGCAGTCTACGCGTTACACTGTATAGCATGCAATTGATAAATAAAAAGTCTGCCGTCCGGACGCTCCACCCACGCGGCCTTTTTTTTTTGTTTTTCCGCCTTCGTTGCGCGCACAGGGAAATTTATACACGTGCACGTACCCTCTCTATTGGAGAAAAATCATGACCATCCGCGTCGTTACTTTATCGAGCGGTAAAAGATGGAATCACTGTTGCAAAAAAGTTTCACCTCCACGCGGTACTCGAGTAGCTAGAAAACAATGGCAGCCGTATTTTTCTCGTGTCTGTACGTTCCGCATACCTATATAGAGATCCCAACTCGTATACGACGCTCTACTTCCGAGGGTAAGACGAGGAATCGATGAAAAAACTTTTCTCACTTACGATCCAACCTGTATACACATCACACACAAACACACACACACACACACACACACACGCATACGAAAAGAAAGACTCACCTGGATCAGATTTTGGAAAGGGCGGCAAGTTCGTGATCTCGTTGGAGTTAGCGAACGGCGCCCAAAGCCTCGGGAACATCAACCGCACGTCGCAGCCTGAAAAAGAAAACATTTCTAATGTTTTTCGTTTCTTTGACATTATCCCCGTTTCTCGCGAGCGATAAATCTTGCGCAATGCGTAAATCATGAGTAGCTTCATTTCATTCACAAGGCACAAAGCAGCAGAGTTTTTCATTTGAATTCCGAGGGTGGCAAAAGGTGCGCGGGGTCAATCTGGAGTTGCAACACAGTTTCTTGATGAATTACGTATTCTTCGAGCGTAGTCGAGCCGAAGCCGACTTCAACCCCTCGCGAAGAAGTATCTTCATTATAGAAACTGCGCTGAGACGGAGTAGGCTCTAAGGCTATTTATCAGACTTGATACCTTTCTAGGGCAAACGGCATTAACTAATTTTCGCGGTATAACTTCATTAAGAAGATTCGGTCATTCGTCACGCGAAATTCCCAGGTGTGGATGAGTAAATCCAGTGCCAACGGAGTTTACATGTACGAAGTTATGAGAAAATTAAAAAAAAAATTAAAAAAAAATCCTTAATCCCTCGGCAATAGTAAGAGAGAGAGAGAGAGAGAGACGCTCTCGGATAATCTGCGCGCGGCGGCAGATTAGAGCAAAGTTATCTCTCGCCCGTGCCTCACCGCCAGGATTATCAGAAATAAATCATGTTTCCTTGTATGTAGACACCGAGAGATAAGACTTACTCCGATGACCGTCGATATATATATATATATATATATATATATATATACATATATGCACACGCGTCGTCTCATCCTTCGATTCTGTTTTATACACGTATATACATACATAATATACACTCTATTGTAAAGAAATGTAAAATCTACACCGCTGGTGCCTCGTGAGAGCAGCTTCTAGAGTCCGGCAGTTTTCTTTTTCCCTTAGACACTATGATCCTTCGGGATGCATGTAAGTGTTTCTGTCTTCGCTTTTCGATTACACGCGTCCATATCGAGTTATAATCTGTAACCCGTACGTGTACATGCGTTCTGATTTCGCGCGCTCGCTCGATAATCTTCATGTAATCTCGGAGATCTTATCCCGCGGATCACATAATCTCTCGGTAACTCCTTTCGCGCAACCAAGTCAATATCAACTTTATTGCAAACCTTGCACCGACGGAGAGTGTGTACAGCCGATAGCCAGATTTTTATTTTCTATCGGTGTATATATATGTACGTAGATATGTATACGTATAGACATATATATATGCGTGCGTATATACATACAGTCGCGGGATGATGCACTCGACCTTATCGATCGGCGATGCGCTAACGCGCGACCGAGCGCGCGTGCGATAAAACTCTTTGCCAAAGCTATATGAGACATAGGCTCGCTTGTATTGCTTGTTTGCGATCGGTGTTCGCGATGCAGTGAAGTACACATATCGATGTATACAGGAATCTAACGGCAGCTTTGTATATATACCTGTATGTGTATATATAATCTTTGCACACTATAAAATTCTGTATATGCAATGTATATATCACACTGCGTCGAGCTATTAGCTCGATTAGTCGGAACATCGGTATATATAGGGACAGTATATAGTATATCGTTTTATCCAATGTCTATTACTGTACACCTACTGTATACCTCCCTCTCGCTCTCACCTGTTGAACGGATATACTAGCGCGTAAACACGACATTCGCGCATCTGCGCTACGGCCGCAGTACGTAGACACGCAACTCGATGCGTGCGCGTGACCTTCTGATAATACAGGTGTATAAATACGTGTCCAAGTACATGTATATAAATGCAAGTAGTATAGGGAGTTCCGTTTCTATACAGCCTATATACTGCACCTCTGGGATTTTTTTTTCGTTCATTTTTCTCTCCCCTTCGCCATTAGCGAAAGTGTTATTCTCATTGGGAACGGTTAAATTATTATCCGGGACTCTTTAGGTCGCATCCGAACAGTACAGGTGTGCATATATACGTACACATCGCTATAGGAGCAAGTGCACAATTGAGTAAACGTATACGGGTATTAATTAGCGAACGCGCGAATGAACGGATTGACAGAGCGGTATGTGTAGACGTATGCACAGGACTGCAACCGAGACCGATGTGTGTATCCTGCACTGGGAGCTAATGGCGGGGTATGATCGACGGCCCGATGACAGGGGCGAAACTGCGCGAAAAAGAGACCGACGCAACGCAGTGTATATGGGAGGATTTGCCGTACACAACCGTTTGCACTTCATGCGCGTATATATATACACATATATACACATGCAGTACATTTGCTATTCCTTTTTACGGGGCGACTGGGTGTGTGCGCGCATATACCCATATATACACATACATATACGCGTAGATGCAGGTGTAAGTGCATTAAGTTGATTTGAGCAAATCTCGCGACTCAGATCGCGCGTTGTATTTTATTGAAATTAGAAGCTCTAGCCAGAGTTGCACACGCCTCCAGGCAGTGCGAGCAATCGCATTGAATTTTTCCGGCGATGCACGCAAGTTCGCGACCGAGAAATGGGATTAATAAGCCATTAGTCATGTGTATATATACTGGAGCGCGCTTTATCTTTGACAAGAGAAAGCTCTCAATAATAATCCTCCTCTTTTTAATCGCCGCATACTTATGTACACTGTTTATTGCTTTTATAATTCCATAATGATACTGCGCACGGAAATGAAAAAAGCTATTAGATCGTTTTGACATTGGCGAGTAGCCATGATAAATCCTCTACGACAAACGATCCTAATCTTGGCGAATAAGCGAAAAACTAACATGGCGACTGCGATGTCCTACCTTCGTTCTCGGCTAATCTCGTATTGTTGCTCTCCTGTAGGTTTTCGTTGCTGCTGCTGTTATTGTTGTTCGTCTCGGGCTGGGGTGGCTGTGCTTGCGAATTGGCCACGACCTGGGACAACTGCTTGGGTTTGACGACTCGGAAGGCCGAAGCTTCGGCTACGCCTCGCCGGGAAAAGTCGAGCGGTCCAACGCCCGCCGGCGAGTGCTGCTGCTGAACCTCCATCATGGTTCAACTCGAACTCTCCGTCTCTTTTTGTCTCTGCTTGCGTTATATTCCCGGAGCCTATTCCTCTGGAACGGATACTAATAATCTCAGTTTTCGGTTCTCGTCTCTCGGTACGTCAAAAGTTCGCACTGCAAGCTCGTCGAGCACTTTATTATTAGGCGTAAACTCGTGAGGACACTCTCATGTTATCGCGTGCACTGCATCCCTCGCAGATACAATTGATCAGTTATGTTCAAGGTCCGATGCACACATCGGAACTATATAATATATAAATGTATATGTGTGTATGTACGTATATACGCATATATATCAGTATAAACGTATCAATGTTGCGTTATGGAACTGCAAGGACGACGAACCACCGACGCACAACTGCTCCGAGTGACACACGCTCGGTTAATACGATAGAAGAGTAAGTATATTGTGTGCTCTGCGCTCGCCGTTTGACGCGCGACTGCGTGCGAGAGTCGACGAGAGCAGACGACAGTAGTAGCGAGTAGCGCCGGGATTTTCGAGCGGAGGCTCCGCCTACCCGCTGGGTCACGCCCCTTCGTGCACTAGACACCCCCGCTGCTACTGATGCTGTTCCTCTTCTTCTTCTTCTTCGGCACTCGTAGCGCAACTGAAGCAGCCGAATACGCGGGCTCCAGCTTTGAATCTATACGTATGCACACGTATACATATAGGTATATGCACGCGTGGATGGGTATAATCTAAGCGTACGGGGTTGCAAAGCTAGGTGTTTATATATATATATATTTACATATGTATAGATGTACACACATATTCCCGAGCGGAGACTGGGAGTATTCGTAGCCATTGAGAAAAAGGAGTGAGAGGTGCGGGTAATTGGCTGCGCGCGCAGCAGCGCTAGCGTTTGTTTAACGCTATACGCGCGTCGGAGAGAAACCACTCGGCAGATCTGATTCGGACTCTCTCTCGCTCTTACGCGCGATGATGATGCTGCACACGAGAGAGCGAAAGAGAGAGAGAGAGAGAGAGTCTTGCGAGCTCTGATTGATATTGCCCGGACGTGCTGAATGTTTACAGCGAAATTCGCGCGATATGCGCGGCTATGTATACTCGGTGGAATTGCTTTTGAAAACTCTCTTCTGCGGGTATGTATATGTATGTATAAGTGAGCTTGTTAAGAAGTCACTGAGTCACTTAGATTTTTAGGGAGGACATATTGTACATTGAGATTGAGCGGAGCACGAGAGAGAGAGAGAGAGAGAGAGAGAGAGTGTGTTTATGTGTGTATACCTATACATATGGCGAATATCATAAGATTTCATTACGAGGTTTTGAATATCACGAAAATATATCGCAAGCACGTTCACGTGTACAAAAGATGCGTCACGTTGTTGTAAAGTTATTGTTTTGTTAGGAATTACCTAAGAGGAAGGATTTTTTTTATAATCCAGTATCGATTGAGATATAAAATAAATAATTTGACTTTTACAGATCGTATCGCTTGTGTTCTAGTTTGTAGTTTTGAGAAAAATCGTTACAGAGTATATAAAGTAAATGTTTGCTCGGCATCCACATTGACTTGTATTTACACAATATTCGCGAACGCATTGTACCACAGGCAGTTATTAGACAGTAAGATTTCACGCAAATGCAGTGGGAATGTTTTTATCGCTCAATTTTGCGTTCACTGACCAATAGATACACATATGCATATGTGAAAACAATCCAGCGTACAGTAACGTCGAGGAACGAACGCTTCCGAATAATAAAGCGCGTATAAACTGATATAGCCAATGCGTTCTGTGGTATAAGCCGCCTTGGCTTTACAATTGCCGATAAAGCGGCAAGATTTTTTTACAACGGTGCTATATATATACATACATGTATATACATGTATGTATGCGAGAGGTAAAAGACGGAACAACAAGTACACAATAATTGAAAATATTGAGTAAGAAAAGGAAAAATACGTCCACCTGAGTTTTCATGCATATATATCTTACGCATTTGTAATCGACGCGACTAACTCAAAATCAAAACTTAAACATTTGAAGAACAATCAGCATTTATTATACTGCATACGAAGATAGTCAGCAGTTTTCTTTCGACTCATCATCTTCGATCTCGGATCAGTGGTGCCGAGCGTCTACGCACGCAACGTCAATTTACAAACTCGGACTAATCGCGCATCTCATCGAGAAAGCGAGAGATTAATTTCCGCGAAAGTCGCGCGTATCACTTATCGCACAAAACATCGCACCAAAGCTTGATCCCACGCAGCGAAATTTCCTATCTCGATAAATGTTTCGATAAGTGTCTATACACACATTTCGTTCTCTTTGCTCTTGGACAATAATTTCACTTGACGTATAATTATGGTTGTTCCTGCGTCAATTACTCGCTGTATGCGCTATATGTGTATTCAATCGAACGATTTATGCAGCTCCTACATTTCCGCAGCCGGCGTTTATAACGAACGCTTTGGTGATAGAGCTCAGAACAAATAATCCTATCTATACTGCAACACTTATCTTACGTACGGATAGAAAAAAATTGCACTCGGGTATATACTAATCTTTCTGCACCGAATTTTATTTCTCTTACACGCATCAATCATATTCGCTCATTCTTCTTTCGCAGCGGTTCCCTCGAGTCGTAAGAGATCCCGGGGGTAGGCACACGACGTTCATACTTGCGTCGGAAAAATGTATACGCGCACTTTTCGCGCGCTTACATAGCGTACAGGGAAATTTCGAAAAGTGCTTTGTTATTGATAAGCGTGGCTGATGGGCCAGGCGTCTTTTCGATGAGTAAATAAAAAAAAAAAAAAGAAAATTACGTATATCCCAAAATATAATCGACATAATAATAACTCATCGCAAGCACACACACGATTCGTTTCATCTTCGCAGTGTGTTTGTCCGAGGTTTATGCCGAGAGATGTGATTTACAGACAGTCACGACGAAGAGATAGCTTAATCCGCAAACACGTATAAAAGGACGCGCCGTGTGTTCGCGCGGCTCCTATCGTAAAACACATTTCGAGGGCTAAATACAGTCAATATTTCCGAGAGATGGCTTTTCTGATATACAATGTGTTTCTAGATTATATCGACGATGATCGCTGGAACAAGAAAAAAAAACGAAAACACGCTTAGTTCCAATACTAATGTATAATTAACGCGAATGGGCTTTTCAGAGCTATCATATGTATGTACATTGTACGCTATACATGAATATTGTATTTCCAAGGATCATTGATTACAATATCCAGGGAAGTTTCGTCGAAATTAGATTCCAAGCAGTCACGTCTAAGGCCGAGGTAATCCACTTAACCGGTTCGCAATTTAATTATTACAATGATTTGATGGACGCCGTCGTCGTCGTCGCGCGAACTCGATACACTACGCACAGAGTGAGAGAGAGATAGAGAGAGAGAGAGAGAGAGGGGGGGGGGCGATATCTTCGCCACGTCATATCTATCATAGCGTATTAATGACGCGTTTTCACGTCTTGATTTAGTGTCAAGTGTACGATAGCCTACTGGTTCCACGGCGTTAATCGATCCGATATTTCGCGACAATTTTTCCAAGTGGCGTCATTTTTTTTCGACGCGATAACATACAAAGATTTAAGAGTCGATGCACTCCTCGGCCGAGGGATATATCGTATACTGAAGAAGAATAACATTTCGTTCCGAAATTCGCAATGCCATTGTTTCATTTCGTTCGTTACACATTTATATCGATATAGGTTTTTCGCGGTAAACCTAAATAAATGATTTATACGGCGTGGGGCGTTGGGAACGGAAGCTTCTAAAATATCCTATAAATATATACGGACAGACTAATTTTCTACGATTCCTTTGAAAAATTAAGGCCACGAAGAAATCGGCGTCTCAAAGCCCACGCGAATGTGTCTATATAGAATGCAGTGCAGCAGACAATCGAGTCGGTGCCGATTGATCATAGAAAGATAGCGAGAATACAACGGACAGAAATACATACATCCCGTCGGCGCCTCAACCGCCATCAACATCAATAAAAACAAGCCGCGCATCATCAGGTACGGACACGAGAGGACCATCAGAACGGCGCCATACGAATTCGTAGTCACATATATATATAGATACGACACGCGACATCGCAACAAGTTCATTTCCTCTTCTCTAGATCTAATACGTCTTTTCTTGCCGCCTTTTGGACGCACATATACTTCTGTATGTATATAATACGTACATACATATATACATATATAATATAATATAAACGCACTCGTGAGTCAGCCGCTCAATCAAGGAGCGACTTTGCGCTAGTGATTGTCTTTTGGGCATAATTGGACGAGCTACGCGCGTGTTTGTTGTATGTGGGTGCGATGATGACGATGGTCATTACGTATGTGTTTGTACGTGTGTATAGACATATATATATAGAGATAGAGAGAGGATCGGTTTACGCGGGAGTAATTAGTAATCGGGATAGGCGCCGAAAATCCTGCAGATGCCGCCATGCGGGCATTTCGGTATATCGTTCATTTCATTTTTTTTTTCTTTCTTCTTTTTTACTCCCGCGCCGATAGGATCGGATCTCGTCTTTCCGAGACTCGACGTTACGAGCCGATAAAGGCTTGATTGAAATTTATTTTCAGACCGGCTGCTGTTTGCTCATTGTCGCGTTCTATTGGGTTTTCTTATTATACATATATATATATAAATGCGTTTTTATTGATTGGCCGTTTGGTTCTCACGTGTGGGAACCAATTACGTTCTAGATATGTATGTGGTGTATCTATGAAAAGTCAGAGATAGTTTTCGATTAAGAAACGGCAAAATGACAATTCACACCTGTAAACGTTGACTCTTAAATTCTCGACCAAAACTCTCGAATACCTCGAGATAAGCTATGCATATGTGCAAAAAAAAAGAAATCGCGATTTCACAATCCAACTTTGGACTTTCGAGAAACAATGCCGTGGAATCCTTTAAACGCGTACGAGCTTTATCGCACGTGCGCAACCTTAACCCGCAACGCATTGTTTTTATTCTGGAGCATAAGAAAATTTGTAAACTCCTTGCTTCGTGTCGATGAACTTCCGCATATAAGCGTCTCAATAGCCTTATCTAATCGCGATTGAAAATCATAGCAAGCCGACGATCGAGTCGACAAGATCGATGGGTTTGCGTTGCACATTTTGTAAGTATGTAGCGTAAATAAAAGAGACGAAGGACGATCAATCGACTCGTGTACTGGCGAAACGTGTCGTTAACCTCGGGATTCAAGGTCAGGTACGGAGAGACACTTTTTAGTTGAAAAATCGAGGAGATGAAATTAGCGTGACAGTCATAGAACTGGGGCGAACGTACCATTGCGATTTTTCATTGTCTCGTAGGAGCTTATTACGGAATTTTTTATTTTGCAAGAGCTGGTCTGCTACCGTTTGGTAAAAAGTTTTGTCAAATCTTTTGCTAAATTTCAATAGATTCATCACTTCGCAGTGTAGATATTTAACTGGTGGATCTTAATTTCTATAGAGAGAGAGAGAGAGAGAGAGAGAGAGAGAGAGAGAGAGAGAGATTATAGATATTTAATAGAGAATTGTTTGCCAAGTTTTGGTAAAATTTTGACTTCGTAGTACAGATATTTAACTGGTTATTTAATGGTTTCCCAGTGTAATTGTTGTAATCAAAAGACAATAATACTTTTCATAACCCGATAATTGTTTGTATGAATCACACTCAAAGTGGATGTCTCAGGTTGATAAGAGCGCGCGATTATTTTTACGACATTCACCGAAGTGTATACGCGTGCAGTTTGACAGATTAACATAGTTCGCATATTTATACCGTCACCGCTGGATAAGTGCAAAAGCAGGAAAACATCGAGCCCGTGTACAAAGTCTTATCGTAGAAAGATATAATTAGAGGTTAATACAGAAGATAAATAAATACAGTTTAGACGAACCACTGTTCGTATCCATTGGATAAAGTGCATAGAAAGAATTTCACCGATTTATACAGATAATGACTCCTTTGAGAAAAAAGAAATAATAAACCGATGATTTCACCCTTTAAGACAGGCCTACACGATGACGAATCGATGAAAATGACAGAGTAGCTCTCCTGTCTACCGAGAATAAATAAATTATCTCGTCCCAATCTTGACCCCGATGCAACGTACCCTATAGAGCTCGATCGGCATATGGTTCACCCAATGTGGAAAATGGGGCTACGCTCTTTTTGGGGTGCATTTTAACATTTCGAATTTACTGCTTTATTTGCATCGATTGAGGCGTATCGCGTGTACGTGTATATTATACTGCGTCTGTTTTGAAATATTAATATGTCCCGTTCACGCCCAAGCAATTGCAGATCCGTTGCGGCAGCCGCTCGTACGGAGCGTAATCGCCGAGTTACAAGCTCGTGAATATTTTCTTAGGAGCGATTGCTCGAAATTTTATCGAGGCTTTGAATTTTTAATCGCAGTCGCGTTCCTACTGCCACTGCTCTTTCTTGCCTTCTTTAATTATTAATCGACTAAACACTGCATATCAACGACTCTGTGAACAAAACTAATACGTTATATACTGTATATGTACTATAACTATATAGAAGAACAAGTCTAAATCACAAAAGGACAGGACGATAATAGACTCGGAATACAATCGCATTTCCACTAAACCTCGAATCCCCGCGAAATTAGTTTCCACTTATTATTCACTCGAACCGACATTAACACCCAAACGCCACCCTTTCTCGAAGCTATAACCATTGTATTGTCGGATGGACTTGTGTCTACGAACAATACCCGCCGTAAACGTCGCGCGATAGAGCAGCATCGAAAAAATCCATATATTCTTGGAGCTTCGTCGTAGCGAAAAGAAAGTCAGGGGTCAAAAAGGGCTGCGCGAAAGCTCGTATTTGTGGAGGCTCGATGAAGCGTGGCGGGTTTTATCGTCGAAGAATTAACGCGAGACAAACGAGCGTGACCAAGGTCCGCACACACGTGCACACACGTCTCTCATTCTCTCTCTCTCATTCTCTCTCTTTCTAGCTACTATAAACGTATATGTATACATATACGGGTTTTCGAGGGTCAAAGGGCGAGACGAAGAGGGGATGTGTAATCCCCCGTAATACTGGCGCTCTTGCAGAGGCATATGCGCGAGGGGCTATATCGCTGTCTTTCTCGCTCTCCCTGCGGACGGATATTTAGGGCCGATATTCATTAGCAAGCTGCTGCTCTCTCTCTCTCTCTCTCTCTGCTACTGCCGTAGGGTCTCTCGTGCGTGTATACATATATATATATAAGTATGTATACTGTGCGGTTCTACGTATGTTCTGCTGTAGGCTTCTGCATAGCGTAACGCAGCTTTTCGCACTTGCTGCGGGCTAAACACCGATGCCCTTTTCGTCGTCATATTCGTGCGATTATATTCCTCCTGCCTTTGACTTGCGGTTCGAACGTTCCATTGTCTTTGTTTATTTCTTTTTTCCCCGCTTTATCTAGATTTTCCGAGCAGCGACTCGTAACCATTGAATGGCAATACACTCCGAGGACTTTGTAACAGTCGTTTGTCAGATTCAGCCCCTTCTTGAGGGCGTTTTAATAGCTATACACTTTGTTAATACAGTACAAGCCGCAACTAGTATAACTCGAACGATTACTACCCAACGGAGGACAGCAGCACTCTTTCTTTTTTTACAGCTTTGAAACACGCGACGTTCAAAGAAAATCGATGGAATTAACTCATTGAAACACCCACACGTAGGCGAGTTCAATTGAAAGAAATCCCGCGAAAAAAGCGCCCCCGTTTAAAGAGAAAACAGCGCAATCATCATCATCGCATCTGTACAGAGCTCGATACATCGTCCACAATCAGCGGAGTGCGGAATTCCTCGTCAATTATCCATCCCACAACCCGAGTGACTTTTTTCTTTTTACTCCGTTCTCCGGGACACGTGCTCTCTCGCGTATAAATTCGGGCTGTTACGTCATCTCCACAGAAAGAGAGAGAGAGAGAGAGAGAGAGAGAGAGAGAGAGAGGGAGGGAGGGAGAGGCGATAGAGAAGCATATCCGGTTGTATAGTTGGCTCGTCGGCGATACGTAGACGCACACACACACGTGCGCGCATATACACACTTCTGATTGACTTGGCGCCAAGCTCTCGAGGTAAACGGCTGCGGCTGCCGCCGACGGAATTAAACGATGATTATTGCGTTATAGTAGGGTTGCTTCTCTGTGCGAGAACTTGCTTCTATATAGATGAGGAGAGAGAACGCGGCGACTTTGGCCCGCATCTACACGGACGCGCGCGACTAAGGGAGACGACGCATTCAAATCAATTTTCTCGAGGGTCGGAAAAGGGGCAAAAACGATTGATGCGGTGATATTAGTTCTATATCCGTGTGTATACCTATATATATATATATATATATATATATATTACATATATGAGTTCGAGGGAAGAATGTTTACCGCGCCATACTTGTTTTTTCGAATCTTCGGTCAGTCTTCTGTGAACGAGTTCCGAAGTCGTACATTCTAGGTACGCAAAAGATCAAAGATTCAAATTTGCATCGAGTGAATATCGCGGAGAAAAAAATGTCGAATCTCACTGCCAAACATCCTAGTATTTAGATAAGTCTGTGTATGTATAACCCCTTGCGAAGACACTGTAAGACCAACGACTTCACTGGAGCAAAAGCACGAGACCATTTATATAGGTATAATCGACTCGCTAATCGAACCTTTCGAATATATAGCGATCGTCGCGAGTTTTACATTTATACGTATACACATGTACGCATGAAGAAGCGCAAAGACTACCTATTCACTCTCATTTGAATCTGCAGACGTTACGTGCAAGATCATGTCGAATTCATCCTCCGGATATACACGTTGTACAAGGCGTTTACATGTATTTACGGAGTTGAGTAAGGTATATGTTCACAAGTATATATATATGTATGTTATATATATATATATATATATATATATATATATATGTATATGTATACGCAGTCAAGCGGTAGAGCGTCCTTTGATATGCTGACGGGGAGAATTATCAATTCAGATGAGCCACGCTCGGTCGTTTGGCAAAACTGCGTTTGATCTGCTTCGTTCTCGGGCCATCGCCCTGGGCTTGATACTCGTCGTCATCGTCGACGTCGACGTCGCAACCTTTTCACGATATATCCATATACATATATTCTCCATTGGGAATTGAAGTTGGAGCGATTTTCGAGCTCTTTCTCATTTGGTACATTCGTGTACGAGATAAATCGTAATCGAGTATTATTCGTTTCCCAGCATTACATACGCGAAAATCCGCATCGAGTAGAAACGCGATAAAAATTTACAAAACCTTATCCCGAGCGCATCTTAATCTCACGTGGATCATGGTGCATATAGACGATCGAGAATTAAGTCGTACACTTGATATGCGGAAAAGTGACCGATAAAAGTTAGGATATCGCTGCTTTTCACGGATCTCGCGACAATCTCGGTTGCGAAAACAGGGACACGTGCACCTGAGCCGCTAAAAGCTTTGTAGCTATACACCCTTTACTGGTACATGTATAATAAGGAGGATGGAGCGCTTATGGAAACGGCCATTAAGTTTCCTGATTTGATATTTATCTATACGAGGCTAGGAGAGTGAAAATACCTTTCGCAGTTTTGGCTGTTAATTAATTTTTTGTTGATATTTTTTAAACTTGGTTCTTATAGTTTTATGGTTTTGCACCAGTTCGCAGAGAAAATTGTCACTTCGAGGCTGAATTTTTAAATTAATTTCGAAGTTCAGTTGAGAGCCTTTTTTTGCGTCCATAACAGGTTTTCTTGATAGTTCAATTGTACTGGCTAGGTGTGCTGCGGAGAAAAATTCAAAGTCGTTCTAAGGTACCAGAAATACTTTGGTGAACTGCTGTTAATTATTTGGCTATACACTGGAGCTAATAGTGTATTCAGAATTAATTTCCAAATAGACTTCGTGCAATTGAAAATTTCGAATGACAATGACAAAGAAAATAAAATATTTCGAGTTTCGCTGAATTTAATTAAACCCCAAGCGTGTCACTTTATACACCAGTAATAAATGACAGAAAAAGATATACGTAAAAAGCCAGTTAAATCAGAGAGAATAACTGACCTCACTTCTTTGATCGAACCAGTAGCCGTCGCGTAGATTTCATTAAGAAGAAAGCGTGAATGAAAGATGAATCCGATTGATCGAGGATCAATGGGAATCGCGGTGACTATCGTCGCAGCAAATCGTCAAGGGGTCAAACGGACGCTTGTATTCGCGTAGTTGACCCTGCAGACTCTCAATCACGACCGACGCGTTCCGTATTCTCTGACTCATCTCTGCTGTATATTAGAGGCAAAACAATTCCCGATGCGAATTATTGGATTAGGTTTCAGCATACATGTATATGCGCACACAAGCGCAGCTCTAAGACTCTGCAACGAGTGTCTCTAATATCAAACGCAAGATGTAATAAATAATTCTCTTTGTATAATCATTATTTGTCTCTATATTTATAGTAATTGTTCACTACTGCATAGTTTATATCCAGTATTAGTAAAGGCACATTGGTGCAACTACGAAAGTGACGAATGTTCACTGTTTTATTAATGCTTAATTATTTAGTATTGATAAGAAAAGGGGCATTGAAAAGAATTATTCTATGAAAGAATCAATATTTTCATTTGAATTTAATATAAAGAAATTATCATTAAAATATATTTAAACTTTCTATGACTAATGCTACTACTGACTAGTAATATTACAGATTACAGTAAAAGTGATAGTAATAGCGACTAAAAAATAATAATCGACTTTACAACATACGATAAGAGTTTCATGTTTGAGAATCGATTCAAATTTGAAATATTTTACGTAATGTACGCGTGATTCTTAAAAGTAATACAAAATTCGTGTTACAATATATATGTATAATTAACATAAGACT
Organism: Apocrypta bakeri; assembly: GCA_018906985.1. NCBI lineage: Eukaryota > Metazoa > Arthropoda > Insecta > Hymenoptera > Pteromalidae > Apocrypta > Apocrypta bakeri. The sequence continues at coordinate 660,390 of JACCIA010000016.1, read as the reverse complement.
TCATTACATTATATTAAATAGCTAATATTCACTTAAAAGAATAACGAATTGTAATTTCTTTAAAACTACACTAAATTGAGTATCGATTATTTATGACATAGAAAAAAAGGTTTAATCGCTCTTAATAACAAAAAGTAAACTAATTGAAAAGTGACAATAATTTGACTATCGAGAAAAGTGGGTTTTTAACTATTTTCATAGATTCATAGAAGCTTCAAGAGTAGCTTTCTCTAAGAACCAAAAACGAGTTTAAAAGACATATAGAAACAATAAGCAACGCAACGTCAGTCATATCTCCCAGTAGCAGCACATAAAATCCTCGACAAAAGAAAAACAAAACTATAATACAGCAAGAGTCTCACGTATACATATATAGCCGTGAGAGAGAAAGATAGAGAGACTCGCCCATATTTACCGAGCAATCAAGCCGAATCATTAACCCCCGGGAACAAAAGTTAAAGTAGTAGCAGCAGCAGTAGCAGTAGCAGTAGCAGTAACGTCCAGTGACATATACATAGACGGACTACCGTGGACAGGAAGTCCAGCTAATCAGGGGTAGTGAGTGGCAAACAGGGGCGCGGTTGTACGCGCGCTCGCGCGGAAAGGAATCCGAGGGGATTCCTAGCGAAACATTACACACACGTACGTACACTTGCACCCCACACACACACACACAATCGTACGTGCATATTGTATTATGTATATATAATACCGGAATCCCGCGTGAGCATATGTATTTGTGTGTGTGTGTGTGTGTGTGTGACGGCCTTCTAATTAATTTATCTAATCAGACGAGGTTATACTCACTGTTCGAGTAGCGAGTTGATTCTTCCCTCGGTCGAGTGTGTATTTCGAATTTTTTGGTGTATTGCGCGCGCGCACGCTCCTCGTGCGTGCCTGTGTATATGTGCGGCCTTTACAATTTTAATAAGCTTTCGAGTGACATGTAATATAATTGCTGTAAGCCTATCGTGGGTTTTAAAAATCACGGGGCTATCGTACGATTAGATAAGTTGCATTTCAACGTGTGTCGCATTTTTTTAATTAACACAAGAGCGCGTTTATTTTTTATTCCTTTTCCCTATAGCATTGGCGATTACAGCTGATATATGTGAGTATAAGATAAACAAGCGAGTAGACTTTGATTATTGCTACGTATATATATATATATATATATATATATATATATAGATGAACGACCGTCAGGGTCGGAGACGCTGATTTAAAATTCAGTTATAGCTATTAAAGCGAAAAATCTAGATCGATATAAATAAGAAGAAGAAAGAGGCAGAAGCTTCCCAGGAGTTGGCGCGACGTTGCGCAGGATTCGGTGCCCTTTATCCGATTACTCTCAATTAAGACAGCGCGTGGAAACGTTCGGAGCGAAATTCTAAGACTGTATTTCAATATAATAAACCCGCGCGCGCGCGCGGCTATTATTGCTTTGCTTGTACTATAGTGACTCACGTATATTGCCCCCGACGAGCTGCGGACGTCTGTCTAAATGGAGACAATATTGCGCACATTAAATATATATATATATATATATATATATAAGCTTTGACCATACATAGTCGAGCGTGTGATTTAATGCACGGAGTAGCTATGTGGAATTAATGGCTTCGATTTGACAGCACTGCGTCCGTTTGGGACAACGAGGCTACGACCGCATTGAAATTATTTATCAATTGCAATGTTTCACGCGCGCGCGCGCGCGTGTCAATTGTTGAGCAGGTTTTATTAAATTCAGATTTCCTGGAAATAATACGAAATATACGGCGACCGACGGGCCATTCGTTGGGGAAATAAAAAAAAATTCCCATCTCTCGGTCTCGGCTCCCTCTCCTTTTACGGCGTAAAAGATTAACCATTGCCGAGAACTGAAAGTAGAAGTAGAAAGAAGAAAGAATACGAAAAAAAGAAGAAGCACTTCCTCGGGACAGGGAATTTCCCCGAGAAAATCACCCCCGCGGCGTCTCTTTACGGAGGCAAAGTGGAAAAGAGGGTTGACTGCGAGCGTGGAGGGAGAAAAAACTGCGTCAAGACACAGAGAGGATGATAATAATAAGGCTGGTAATTCGCCACTTTGACGCTTGCGAAGTAGCGAAAAAAAGTCTCGCTCCTACGCTTTATCGCTCGGGATGTCTCCCCGAGGCGCTTCGAATATGCAATTAAAACGCGAGCCGTTGGTATAAGAAGCGTATGGCAACGCCACGGTAAAGGAGCTACAAGGAAAAAGAAGCCACGAAGCTCTGATTACAAGCTGCGACTAGTCTCTCTCTTCCTCTCTTTCTTTCTCTCTTTCTTTCTCTCTTACTGGTAATTCGGGGATTCCCCTGCAATTATTTGCTTGTGTATTTTACATAAATTTCAAGACCGGCCACAGTCGAGGTGTGGCTAGTATGGCTTCTTTTTACGAGCTGCTCGCGGGAAATTGTGTACGTTGCGCGCGCTACTTATATATAGGATAAGCTCGCTTTAATGAGGGGAATTTGATTAGGATGATTACGTATATGCACGTGGCTGTGTTCTAGTGTATCATACTTTTATTAATTTCGTTTCGACTTTTCTTCCACAAGGGGGAGAGATACTCGATTGAATTAATTTTCTCTTCGGGATAATTGTACAATAAATACGTGTGTGGCAATAAATGAGTTCTCGCAAGGAAAAAAGCGAAAGAAAACAAAGCATGCGCACACATGTTAAAGAGCGAGTGTAAGCAAATAAAAATCCTATCATCCGCTTTCTCACTCTTCGCGAAAAATCTTACGTACGAGTGGGCGCACACGAGAGCGCGGGAGTTCAAAGCACGGGGTTCACATGCGGTCTCCGTCTCCCAACACACGCTAACGCACACGGACGTACAGGGATTACGCGGTGCAGCATAGCTCACAGACCGAGTGCATTTCGCGATATGGTGAGAGCCGAGCGAAAAGGGATACACATGTGAAACGCTTAACGACCGAGTAAAAACTCCAGTCTCTCGAGTTAGTTGTGCGGTATATACGTGTGCGAGCGCTAATTTGGACGCGGAATTGCCAGAACAAACGGAACTGCATGCTGCCTCTGCTGCTGCCATGCATCCCGCCAGATGTTTTGTGAAATGAATCCCCGCGCAGCGATGCAGCGCGCGAAACATTATACGCGGGATGAGTATATTTTGTTTGTGTCGCGCTAGAGTGTGCGATGAAAAACGCTCGGCGCGATTCCTCGATTAATTACTCAGTCGTGAGAAGGGCTTCTTCCTGTTGCTCTTTTTTTACATCTTTTCTCCCATTTTTTCACTCTTCGCTAATTTCATTATATACGCATATACGCGGATATATGTGCATACATGTATTTATGTAAATACTCCATAGATAGAGCGGCAATTTTGGCGCTTCAATTACGCGCGATATTAGCAATAATAGCCTCTTTGACGAAACTTATCGATGTACGCATAATACATAAGGTTTTATCGATCGCGCGCTTTGAGTGCAAAGAATTATATCATTCGCGAGCTTGTGTGCACAGCCAATAATGTCGACGTAAAACAAAACTAAAGAAAACCTGCGAATGTACCCTGGCTACCAGTGCGTGTGCTCTTATTATAATAGCAATGTGAAAAAAACCCACTTCTGCATCGACGATTACGTAAAGCCTGACTCACTGATTCAATTACGCCCCTCCCCCTTCCTTGTCCCCCCGGAAAAGCATAGTTAACGCTTTAATTACTCAGTTTCGCAAACAACGTTCCTCGGAACCAAAATCCAACAAAAAACTCCACCATCAAAGACTCGCAAGATTAAAACAAAAAAAAGAAAAAAAGATTCTTCAAGCCCGCAAGGGAAGCAGGAAAATTCATTACCTCAGCCAGGCCAGGTCACGCTCGGACAAAGGAACAAGCTCGGGCAGTTGTTCTGCTGTCCGCGAAAAGGGGCCGTAGAGAGAGAAACGGCGGCGATATCCAAACGGACATATATATGTATATATACATATAACCGCGGTCAGTCAGAGAGTCCAGCTCAATTAGCCCTGGCCGCGCACACGTAAACGCGCTGTTTTCCTAATGCGGCGAAACCACGCCGGTTATTAACCGACGCCGCGCGAACGAGACACCCGGGAGTTGAATTCTGCCGAGGCTGCTCTCTATCTATCTATCTATCCACTCTCTGTGCCCGTTATATACGTATGTATATACTCCGTTCGAAAGGATTGATATTGTAGCGCGTGTGTGTACGTGTATTTGAGAGAGTGTGAGTGAGGAGGGAGCGATCACGCGCGATGTGCACTTGTTAGAGGCGCATCGGGATGATTCAATTATCGGGGCTACATCGTTGATTATTATTTGCCGAGGTGAAACTCGTTCGTCTCTGTGGGTGGAGGTTGTACGATGTATCGAGTGTATAGATACTGCAACCGAGGACGCAGTGTTCGTCTAATTTTTTTATTTTTTTATTTTTTTTTTTTTTTTTTTTTTTTAGAGAGAGAGCGAGGATTTAGGCGTACACTTCGTGAAGGGGAATCAATACCCGTGTATCGTGTACTAGATTTCGCGGAGCTACTAGTTTGCTACACGACCGTTTTAGATTCGATACAAGCTCAATCTGTCCGCTGGTCCATATAGATCCTTTCGATGTAGCTGATATAAAATAGAAGAAAATAAAATCTCTACAAAACAATCGTCGAAAAAAAAATTGATATCTCTCTGAATCATTTCAAGCTACTATACCCGCCTCTGCCGAAAATCCAAGCCCTCGAATCCGCGAAATAAGCGAAGATATTTGCGCGTATCAAGCGAGCTTATCTATAAATGTAAATCACTCTCGGTGGATTCCCTCTTTCTCGCTGTTTCATACTGACACACACGTACGCAGAACAGAATATCTCGTCAATTAGGGCCGGCGACTAATTAGCCTCACCTCATCCACCGGTCAGATTTTCAACAGCGGCATATAGCAGAGAGCAGTATAGCGAGAGCATTTGTGGGCGTGTTTCCGCCTCGGGGGATCGGCGCGCCTTTAGCTGCGCGCAATCCCCTGGAGACGAGCGTGACTTTTCACGCAGCAGCTCTCCTCTCCTCTCTCTCTCTCTCTCTCTCTCTCTCTCTCTCTCTCTTACTCGAAAAGACGCGACGCAACGGCCTTCGTGTGCAGGATATATCCTTGGACGAAGTGCCTGCCGACACGCCAACGCAAGACTCTATACGTATATGTAAGTACACATATATGTGAGAATGTGTGGGTCTGCAGTATATAAGGGAGAGATCGGCTCCAATTCGATTCAATTTCAACGTCACTCCCCCCGCCACTTTTTTTAGATAGAGCCATGATCCGTTTTTCCTCCCTCGAGTACAATACGTTCTCGGATGATTTTGCTTTCGAGCTCTATGTATATATCTACGACGAAGAGACGGTGATTACCGGGGAGAGTCTTTTTGTCGAGAGGGTGAATAGTATGCAGGTATTCCGATGAAAATGTTTCATGGGGTGCAGGAGGGGGGGGGGGCGATTGCGGCTACAGTTTTGGGAATTTTTATCGCGATAATGATGGGGTCGAGTCCGTTCAGGGAAATTGCATCCAACTAGATGTAGATTATTTTTAATCAGATCCAACCTCGAGATAAGCTTGAATTTGGTGCAACTTACTCATGCTTCTATATGTTATATACATATGAGTTTATATTAATTTTAATTAAAGGACATGTCATTCTTCATACCAGACATTCACCATGTATAAGCTGATTAATTTGTTTTTTCCTCGCACAAGGATGACGGAAATCACGCGTCACTCTCATTCGACTAATGCTTTTCATTTCATCTCGTACATGCACGTGACACTCGAGCGCACGATTCCCGTAAACTATTATAAACATAAGAACAAAAACTCGAGTTCGAATTTCGCGCAATTCAATAAGTCCAATGCACCAACCGCGAACATAAAAATTCTATTAAGTTCTCAAAAGGCTGATAAGACGTCCGCAACGTATTCATTCTCGCCGATAAATTCTGCATCCCCGACAGTTCTCGTTTGCCACAGGCCTCTTCCTCCCACCTAACCGAGTGCGCGGGAATTTCAAATCAGCCGAGATACTCGGGACCTTTGATTTATTTCCTTATTACACGCAACGAGCCACCGCGAAAGCTCAGAGGCAGCGAAGAGAGAGAAAGGAGGCGCAGATGAAATTTCAATGATATCGCGAAGACTATGTATATATACATAGGTATATAGGTATGTGCGAGAAGAGAGAGCGAGAGAGAGAGAGCGAGAGAGAGAGAGCGAGAGAGAGGCGTGGCGTCAGGGGAAAACGCACTGCGAGCGCGATGAAAATGGGATTGAAAACCACTAGACTAATCTTTGAAGCGCAGCGAGCGCACCGCAATTTGCAAACTAGATAATCCAAGAGAGAGAGAGAGAGAGAGAGAGAGAGAGAGAGAGAGAGAGAGTATTGTATAAGTACGTTGGCTTTTTGGCGAAGCTCTGATATAAGTACTTGGTCGATCGGAGGTTTCGCATTTTGTTGGGTTATACTTGTTTAAGAGTTAATGGAATATGGTACGTTCTTAATTAGACTTGATTGCATGTATACAAGACGCTGTCGAGTTATAAAACTTAAAAACGCATATACACTTGAGTTGATTTGATGTTTTCTTATTTTCTATCTCCCTCTCTCTTTTATAGCTCGTCGTAAAATTCGAAAATCCAAAAGCGCAAATCCTCGCAAAGCACGCTCTTGTCCGTAGAAAACAAACCGTTCTCTTCTCGGATGGTCAGAGAGTTAGCGAGCTTAGCAAAGTTAAGGGACTGCCATTTAAATGAATGTTTAATCTCGCTCGGCCATGTTCCTGCAGTCTCTCCAGCCTGGAGTCTTCCTCCTCGTCGTCAATTTCATCCCCGCCCCTCATCTAACCTTCCCTATCTCTCTCTCTCTCTCTCTCTCACTCTCTCACTCTCTATCTCTACCTTTTCTCGAACGTTTTGCGGAACGTTATATTCCCGAGTACCATTTTCTCCCTCTGTCTCTCTCTCTCTCTGAATAGGATAGCCGTCGCGCGCGCACACGGGAGAAAAAAGGGGGGATGTGAAGAGGGTCGTGGCAGTTCGCGAAAGAAAGAGAGAGAGAGAGAGAGAGAAGCGAGTAAAAAACCAATTGAGTCTGTGCACTGTCTCCTCCTACTCCTCTTCCTAAAGTACCTCTCGCCAGCGAGAAGGTATAACCGAGGGAACGAGAGCGAATCAGAGTGAGGGAAAAAGAGGATTAAAACCGTGTGTAGGTATATTATGGAGGGAAGTGAAATAGATCGAAGTTCATTTATTTGTTTATATATATATATATATATATATATATATAAACTTTATTGAAATAATTCTTTCACTCGGAAATTACTTTCATTGCATTATTAGGAGCTGTCGATCACTAATCACGCTGCAGCGTAAAAGTAAAAGATCCAAGAGCGCATTACAGGGGAGGGTTCGAGATTAAAATAAAATAAAAAGAGAGAATCCCGGGGACTAGTGCGCAAGTAGTGGATGTATAGAGAGCTGAGAAAAAAAGAAGACCAAGAAGAGAAGCGCAGTGGCGCATATAGCTATATATGGGAAAAGAGCAGAGGAGACAGTCAGAAGAAAAAGAAGATCGAGAGAGAGAGAGAGAGAGGTGAACCCGGCGCACGTAGCCATTTAACCTCTGCATTGCAAATTCCACCCCCTTTTTGCCGTCTATATATACGCACACGTACTCGACGTCGTGTGCGGTGTAAGTGTATAGAGAGGGTGAGTACGAGACGGAGACTCGAGGGTAGCTTTCTCTCTCTCTCTCTCTCTTTCGCCGCAGCAGAGCAGGACGGGGTTATTTTAACGAAATATCTTTAAACGGGGCGCTGCCAGCAGAGGAGAAAAGTAGCGCAGAGAAAGAGAGAGACAGAGAGAGAGAGAGAGAGAGAGACGGGGATGTTCTACTGCTACTGGTAGCAGTGGGTAACGGCAGATGAAAGGATACCTAGTTACGGAATGAGGGCTCGGCAGCAGCAGTAGTAGCAGCAGCAGCAGCAGCAGCCCCGTTTAAGGGATTACCGACCTCCCATTATTCAAATGTATGCTAAATGCACAGGATGCGCGATAGCTTATCAAGGCCCTTACTCGACTGACGCTACGTTCTATCGTTTCACTACTCTCTCCCTCTCTCTCTATCTCTGTGCCAACGAGTCAGCTTCTCTCTCTCTCTCTCTTTCACTCTGTTTCGCGATAGAAGCTACTTCGTGCAGCGCTATTCCATTTCCATCTATTTTCCGCGCTTATCTTCTTCTTCCATCGTCTTCTCTTCCTTTTTGCCTTTGCAGCGAGCTCTTGCGCTTTTTTCGACGAAGCTAATTACGAGGAATCGAGAATCTGCAACTTATATATCGGTGAAATTTCCATCGCGATACCGAGGGGTAAAAAATAAAGGAAAAAAAAGAATTCAAACGCGGGATAGCGGAGACGCGAGAAACGTTTCGCGAGAGACGACAGATGAGTGACGGCATCAGTTCGGGAAGAGCCGCGTTGACTTTTGAAATTCAACGCGCGGCACATACACACGCGATACTCCTATCCGAAAGCGTAGAATCAAGACAGACAGGCCGTAGACACGCGTTGAAATCATTAAATCTCAATTGCGTATTTACCTCTTCTGCAAGTCATCGATCGTAAAACGCGCACAAGCGCGACAAACGGCAGAAGTGTATCGAGCGTATCATAAAATTTCCGCCTCGAGTCTCTGCGTGCATGTGTCACGCCGTATCGCGCGCGTCTCGGAAAAATTCTACCATCGTCCAGACTGAAAAAAAGCTACGCTCGCGTATACGTATATGTATATGCCAAAAACGAGGTGTCACGTCAGAAACAGACACAGATATAAAGTGAAAGAGAGACAGGAATAACAGACGCCTGTACGCACTCTCTTTCGCGCGCGAACGTCTACGAAGAGAGTGAAATTAGATCAGTCATTAAGAGCCGCGAGAGAGCGCGCGATTTAACGAAGATGACCTCATGCAGCGGCCAGTGCAGCAGCGAATTCTCACGACAATCGGCTCGTCGACGTCGCAAGTGGCGTGAATTGTCGGCAATTGTTTCCGAAATCCCGCGCAGTCTTCTCTTTCTCTCGCGTATGCTTCTCTGCGCATGACCGCTGCACTCTTATTACGACGACGACGTCGACGAAGACAACGGCTGCTGCCGCTGCCGCTGTCGCTGCTGCTGCTGCTATTGCTGCGAACGCTACGATGACCATGTCTACGTATGTGTGCGTATGCGTGTGTGCAACGCTCATAAGTATCCTTCGTGCAATCGTGCTGTACTGCTTTTAACTGAATTATCGCTTTTCAAGGTATATACGTTATATACTCTCGGCGCAGCGCTGAGAATGATGACGAGTGTATTTCTCGTTTGGATTTTCAGAGAATTGAAATCGACGCATTCCAGAGGCTGCTTTTTATCCGCGGAAAAATTGAGACTCTTTATTTTTTCTTCATCCCGGTTAGGAACTCTCTCGCTCGCACGCGTTCGAATCTCGCGTGTTAATCTATATTCTAGATTCCCTCGTTCTTTGTATATACGCATGGTGCGTATAGATTTACGTCTAGACCTTGATGTACACACACACACACACATCTATATACCTATAGATTCGAGCAAATCGTTCTCGAGTGCGTCTATCGAAACAGATTTTCCTCCCGCGCAGTGAGATATGAGTTTCTCACTCGTACAGATGTGTGCATAACAACCTCAACGAAGATCTTCCGGTGATCGAAGCCAATAACTCGATAGCCGCGCAAAAAGCCCAAAGTCGCACGGTGAAAGCGCCGCTGCAAGAGAGAAAGATAGAGATGATGCGTGAATCACTCGCGACAATTACGACAATTACAAGCTCATCTCTCTCTATCTCTCTCACTCTCTCCACACATACATACGAGTCTGGCTGGCGTTTGACGTTCCCACGACCTCGCGTTCATTCACGCGTCTCGCAAATCTTGACGACGTGATACTACAACTCAAGAGAACGAAAGAGAGAGAAAGTCTTTCTCCCGACCGCGCGTCTCTCTTCTGCGTCTTTATTGATTCTCTCATTCATACTCGCTCGCTATTGTCAACGAAAGCATTCGTCGTGAGTTTTTCGTCTCACCAGCCCTCTTCTCTCTCTCCCTCTCTCTCTCTCTCTCTCTCTCTACTGTCGAATGGATGAGTCGACGGTGCGAGTGTTTAAAAATTATTCGGCCGAATTGAGTCAATCGTCCGAAAATAAATCTGTGAGGAGGAGTCAACGCGGCAGCTTAAAAATATACATCATTTAATATATAGCTATATATACACTTGGTTTCTTTCTCTCGTAAATAGTTTCGTTAAGGCCCCCGTCATTGTCACTGTTAACGTCCTACGCACGAATCCGCTATTTACACTGTACGAGGCCAGAAAGTATACAGCTAATCAATAAAACATCAGGGCTATACTTTCCAATGTACACATAGGCCCTCGGAAAAATTGCTACGGCACACACATGCGTATAGATATAGATACAAGCGCTCGGATACAGGCCTCGGGCCAAACACAAAGACCCGACACGTATAAGACACTGAGCATACACAGACGTACAGTTAGATCAGAGGTACAACCCCCCCGCGGGGAATTGACATTTGACACCTCGGACGCATGTACGACCGAACCCTATAGAACGTCGATTGCCTGATTATGATCTTACTAATCCAAGGTAGCTTTATCGGAGCTTAAGACCACCCCGACGTGATTGCTCAGCTTCGTGGGCAAATAAGTTGTCACTGGCATGTGGTACTGGTGTTCTCTGACGCTGACGCGGAAAAAGGTAAGCGGAGATGATTCCTTTGCTTCGTGAACACTGTGTGAGCTGTTGGATCGCTTTGTTGATATTACGAAAGGTGCGGCTCGGAAAGGAGGGAAAGGGGATCGGTGTTTTTCTTCGCGTTCTCTGATTCAACTGCAACTCTTACTCTTTGCAATTTATATACGGCTGACTATAAGTAGAGCCACAGCTAGGAATTGACGATACTGAAAATACGCGTTATGCCTGGGTTTTTATTGGTAAATAGTGTACATTTTACGACTACAAGAGAAACCTTGGTTAGATATAGCGACGAGAAGGGCGGGCTAAAATGCTGGCGTAACAGATTCAAACCAGAATTCAAACTGTGCAGAGGTCGAATTATGTAAAAAAACACTGGTTCAATAAAGGTAGCCGCCGGACTTAATCGCTTTCGAGGCCTTTTCTTAACACACATAAAATATTGATGGGGAGCAAATTTTATGCTATTCAATAGCTTTGTATGTAATTCAATAACTGAAAATTATTTCCGTACACTCTGTAAATAAAAATTCATATTTAAATTCACTACAATGCATTTTAACCATTTGGTACATTATACCTTTTGCACAAATCAAACTGTCTTCTAATGCAGTAGCTTTGTAGTTTCATATCAATGTCTTGTGCTGTATTTATTTTTTATAAGATTTAGATATTGTAGATTTAAATACTATAGCGATAGTATATTACAAGCATTTCACCAGTATGAGTTTTAAAGTATGCCTCATTTCTATCACTTGATTAGTTGCTTACTGGACCAATACTGCAGTTCATATTTTGTTTTTTTAGTTCTAAAAATCTGATTTTTTATTTGTTTTACACAGATTTTTAATTGTCTTAATTTAATTATGCATATATAATTATTATTTTGTTTATATTACTATAACATGGAAAAGTGTATACGTAATAAAAAATAATTTAAATGATTTATGTGATGATCCGTATCAAACACTTCATCTGTACTAGATTTATCGCTACTGAATTGTAATCTTGCTTTTGTGAAAGCATACTTTAATTCTGATTTAGATCTGTCACGCCAGCATTAGTCCATTACAGCATTACAACTCTGATCGATTCTTATCATTTCGATATTAAACTATGTTGGACCAGTACTGGCCCATTGTTCCAGTACCAGCAATTCTGACCAGCTTACTGAGCCACTGCGCTATTCTTGCTGAGAACTACCGTCGTATCCGAAAACGCCATTAATCCTTGAGAAAAATTTGCTCTATTCGCGAATACAATGTTCCAACGAAACAAAAAAATACAATGACACGATGGAAACGTTTCCTCCGCATAAACCCGTAGAACGCGCTCTTGGGTAATAGCACTCTATCAAGCTATATATTCGAAAATCAATTGGCCCCTCCTAGTTCATAAACGTGTATATACCGGATCTAAAGTGCGCAATCGCTCGCTTGCGACCGCAATAAAAATGCAAATAATCTCTCCTCGAAAATCGCCGCATTCGTGGGCTTTTATTAGCTCGAGCTTATCCACACCACAGCAAAAGAGAGAGAAAGAGAGTGAAATAGAACGATCTCTCGAAAGAGCATTACGCCGGATTACGAGCGATAGAGAGAGAGAGAGAGAAGAGAGAGAAAGAGAGAGAAAGAGAGAGAGAGAGATCGCGAAAGGGGGTAAAGTGACACCGCGCAGTCTTAACAAAACACGGAGAGAGAATAAGTTACGCTGCGGGGGATGAGAGAAGCCTTCTGTAAATATTGTTACTACGCCCGCTGGCAATTTCGCCCCCGCCATATGTCGTACGAAGGCACGAGTTGATCTTCTCTCTTTTTTGCGCACGAGGTGTAGTATTGTGTATGTGTAGAGGGGTGAATTCGACAAGTGCGTTCGTGGACGTGACTCTGCGGATTCGACGTCGGGAGATTTTTTTCTTTCTTTTCTCCTACAGCTTCGTGAATTAGTCTATGATTTAATCGATCGATCCCCGAAAGAGCGAAAGAAAATAGAAAATAGAAATCCTTCCGGTTGTCAGATCAAAACCCACAACCCCGCGCATACAACCCCGCGCATACATACGTGATACTTATATATGTTAAGCTAAACAGCCCGAAGAAATCGGACCGGAGATCAGAGCATCCCGTCGTAGGCGTAGTCGAATTAGCATCGCTTTCAAGTTACATGCTAATCTCGGTGCGCGGCTCGACAAATTGCCGCTGAATGACGACTAACGAGTGAAAGGGTCGTACATGTGCGTATACACTCTTTTCTATTGTCGCGACGAGACGCACGTGGCGTGGATTACTCGGCTAATTTCGAATAACCTACTGTATATATATGTGTGCATATAAAAAGATGGGTATTGTATATATATATAGCGTTCGTGCGCGAGCACACTTAGCCAATTCAGGATAATTTGCGCGGGGATGGGATTATTAGGTCGGATTCGGGAGGTGTGCGTGTTGCACAGCGAGATTTTTGCCGAGATCGCGATGAATTTGACCTTATATATACACACACACATACACACATACATATACACGAGAACCTGTGATTTCGTCCGATTGCCGCACTGACGAAGGGGAATTTAGGTACTTTAATTCAACAAAGACGATCTATTTATTTCGCGAATTGCTTTCTCGATTTTTGTCTCTCTATGTTTTTTGGTGGTAGTGTTAATTGCATTCAGTGGCTCATCAAAAGTCGATGAAACGGAAACGAGCGATCATCTATTACGAGCCACATACACGGAAAAATGATCACCGCAAACGTGCGCTTTTCCCTACAAATACCGAGTATACAACGTCAGACGATTTACCCTTTCGAAAACTCACCCTTTTCATTCCTTTTTCCTTGGCAGCTGTCCTCTCTCCATCCCGTAGTCTGAAAAATCGCTCCTCCCGAAATCATCGCGTCGCGCACCCTCGGAAAAGTCATCGAAAGCAAACCTCCTATACACCCTTATACGAGCCAATATACACGTATACAGTCATGGAGCGACAGTAATTTATTACTCGTAAATAAAAAGGGCTGTGATGTTATACGCGGCAGAAATTGCCAGCCGTCCGTGTACAGTATTGATGGAGATGTAAGCGTCTCGAAACAAGTGCGAAATCGCTCTATCTCTCTCTCTGCTGTATACGACGAAGGGAGAAGCGTGAAAAAATCAATTAGTCGCGGACACGGATATACGTTCATTGTCGCGGGTCTATATATCGGAAAATACGAGCATGTGTTGGTTGTAACAGGGTGTATACTTGAGGACAGGCGAAAGCGAATGTGTTCGAAAACTGATTTTTCTTCGGGATAGACCCCCGGCGTGCACGTGTTTCATAGATTTTCTGCCGTGTAATGCGTAAGGACTTAGTTGTAGTGTGCCGGAGTTGCTTCGAGTTTGTTTGGATTATAGGGCCTTTGCTTTGGTGGCGGATTTGCTTAATGTCCCGTGGAAATTCATATATTTGAATATACCTCCAATGTTCTATAAGAAACATATCACGGTCGGATGGGTTGACAACATTAGAATAATCTCATTTTTCTTAAAGTACATTTCTTTATACAATATGGATCTTATCTATAATTAATAATCTATCATTTTATAAAATAAAAGGCCTAGATTCACTCGCTGGTTCTGTAAAGACTATTCTGTAATAATATCACTATTAATAATTTTTCTCTTTCGTTATTGTTCGTTTACTCTTATTCATAAATTGGCATTTTTTATATACAAATACGAGTAAATCCACAAAACAAAGGAAACCACCCGAGTAGACATTATTATTTTGCTCATTCCAGGATGTCTTCCGAATAAAACGGGTTATGTATATACATTAACTTATACATTCGTTTGAGCTTGCCACTCGATTTTCATAGCCAAAGACACGAGATAGTTGGAAAATATTTTTGAGTTCATAAATTGTTATCAAGTTCATCGTTATCTTGCGAACAAAAAATGTACTGTAAAAATGTGTATTAAAAATCTTTCAATTCAGTGATAAAAGAGTAAATTTTTTAAAATCTGTATTCAAATGATTTTTTCATGACCCATTCTGAAAATTAAAGTTTTTGAAGTCTACTTTTTGGATAAATAATTTGAACTAACGTATAAAATATTCTGGCTCATTTCTGGTTAATTAAAACATGTATATTATTATCAATATAATGAAAAATAAATTTTAGTTAATAGGCACATCTGAAGTTAAAAGCGTTGTCAAATATTAATACAAATTATTTAGCTAAAAAGAGACTGCAAAAAGCTTAAAACTAACTTTTAACGTTGCACAATCATGAAGAATAAATTCAACTATTTTTCTCTTATGCTAACTAAAATGAAAATATAAGCATTGAAGGAAAATTCAACGATGATGAAATCCCTTTGGTAGATCCACCACTTTACAGGTAAAGAAGACATGAAATTTCGTGCACGTACTCATTACTTGATAAAGATAGATACTAAGTAAATTAATTAAAACATATCAATTTTCGATAATCAGGCTTGTAAAGTGATTCTCTAGTACCGAATAGACTAAAGATAAAAATGAATCTGTCAATAAATAACTAGAGTCACAAAAGCAGCGACCGACAGCAAAATATGTTTTCCACGAGCTGAAAACATCAACTACCCAATGAAGGCTAACTGAAGCAACAAAGAAACCCATCCGTACACGTTGAGTAAGCAATCAATCCTAATGGCCAGTATGCAACCTTGAAACCGAAACCGAAAGCTTCCCGTTCAAATCTCCCGTGCTGGCAGTCAACCCTAGAAAAAGCTCCATATATACATAGATCCAGAAGCGAAAAATCTTCGACCAAAGTATAAGCGGGAAATCCCCGTAAAAAATCATCCGTCAGTCTGATCGAACGCTAGTCCAGAAAAATGGCGATTTTTGCACCCCTATACACCCTCCATTATTTCGAGACGTTACAAGTGTATACAGACGTAGAAACGAGCGGAGATGAAGGAAAAAGGAAAGCGGAAGCGCATCTCGCGCGGAAGAACGCGACGTTCGAACAATGCTCGTCGTCCGATACTTGGCAGTTTGATCCCACTTGAGTAATGTCGAAATCTGGGGCGTGTTCCTCCGGAATAGCCTCCTCCCTCGTTTCTCTCTGTCTTGTCGAGGGTCATGACTGTGTACATAATATGTTATACGCCGTTAATTATTATTGCCAAGTTTGCTCGTGTCCTTTTTTGTCTCTCCTCCATCAGCTTCCAATGGTGTAATTATACGTGCCGGGTTATTGCAACGGATAAACGGAGTTTTTCTTTCTCGTATACGTACGCGCAGGCGATGAGTAATTCGAATCGCTCGTTTTCGTCGCGCACAGCATAAGCCACAATCGAATTTAATAGATTCGCGCAATCTATATGCAAATATACGCGCTCACTGGACCAAGAGCTCTTTCGGAAAGATAAAAGAGATTTCCGATGAATCTCATTTGTGTATTTGCTCTCGCTCTTTTGACTATACGGCGCAAAAGTAGATGCGCGGGCAGCGAGCAAATTCTCCTGTAGCGACCCGCGAAAATCCAATTCGCAAAACTCCTCTCGCTCGAAAATCCCACGCCCACCACGTCGTTCGCAAAGTTCCTTTCTCCCGTGGAAAAATGGCGTCGCGCGAGAGCAGCGAGTTAAACCACACACGTCTACGCATAAGAAGAGGAGGCAAAAGAAGAGCAGGAAGAAGTGGAAGTGGAGGAAGAAGAAGAAAAAGAAGAAGAAGAAGAAGAAGAAGAAGAAGAAGCTGCTCTCGAGGGTGGGTAATGGAGGATGTGATAATTTAGCATGCAGAGCGGAGTGTATTTGAATTTTATTGGCGCGCGCTTGCGACTGTCAAAGTGCGGGACACTTCTCGAGTAAAAGCGAGAGAGAAAGAAGGATACCAAGGGTTGCCGCGGCAGCTCCTCCTTCTCCTCTTCCTCCGCAGCGCTGAGCGAGTCGCCCCTGGGGGACAGTTTGCCGCGATATTGGTCGGGCGACTCGCTCTTCCAATATCTTTCCCGGCGGGTATAAGGAGCCGTCGCTGCGCGGCCATGAATAAACTATCGGTGACTTTGAATATCTGAAGGAGCTAGAGCTAGCGTTAGCCGATATCTATCCCGTTTCCATTCGTTTTTTCCTTTCGCCTGATGGGAAAAGTGCTCAGGCAGTTTCGACGCAAAAGGAGAGCCGTGTAGTGCGAGAGACATCGCGCAGTCGAGAGGACACACCCGCGCTGCCATCGCGCGTGTATTCTCGGTTGGAAGAGAGGAGAGTATACCGAATTTTTACTATCTAACCGAGAGCTGCGGGATTACTCGGGGATGCAGCCCCGAGTGAACGCGCTTTTATATGCGCTTTTATGGCTTCGAATTATATGCTTTGAGATATTGGTCCGCGAGTGAGCGCCCAAGCCCAAGCCCAAGCCCGAGCGCGCAAGAGGTTTTATCCGCAGCGGTATTCGCTCTATGATCTATGGCGCGTGTGTATATATACCTAGAGTGAGCGAACGGTTGACTTTTTATTTTCACCTTTCCTTTAGGGAAATTTTCCCCGCTTTATTTATTTTTTATCTCTATCCAGAGGTCCGCTGCTCTTCTGTCTTACACACACACACACACACACACACACACACACACACACACACACACACATAGATATGTATAATCGGAACGGTATAGGTTTTTCTTTCAAAACCAACTGCACTTGACGCTTTGTCGAATGAATGAGGGTTCTTGTTTTGATATTGAAATCTGAAAAAATTTATAAGAATTTTCGCGTGAAGCGCACTCCATAACGTTCATAAAGTATCACGTTTGTGAATAACTGTTCTTATACGTATGCACATGATTTTTTAATCTAAAAACAATTGAACTGCTATAAATCCTCGGAGATAAACACACTTACTTATATACAATTATATTGCTAAAACTTACAACTGAAACTAATCGAACATGTATCAAGTATTTTATGAACCATTTGTTGACAAAGTTCTTCGTTTTTTTAGCTTATGTATACGTATACCTTTTATCCAGTATATTAAAATTTTCTATTTATTTTTAGTATAATTGTGATAGAAATTAAGTACTTCAACTTATTTGCTGATCATTTTTCATTTTTCGCAATACAATGAGTTTATTTCTAATCGTTCATGAATTTTCTAGAAAGAGGCTTCGAAAAGTCTCCGGTATCTCTTTTTGTCTCATGAATGCAGGGATTTTACTAATTGCTTAAAAACAGTTGTTGCATTTAAATAATTTTAACATTACGCAAATCTCTACATTCGTCCATATGGACTTTATCAATGGATATTATACTACCTTTTTTGAACTCAATTGGTTGACTTTAAATTTTTTATTCTCTATTATAATTTATTAACTATCAAATGGACTAGTAGAAGTGATAGATCTCTTAAAACAGAGGTAAACCCATCTCTTATCATTGCAATAAATGTAAATTCTGACTGCCTTATTGTAAATAATTTAAATTCTAATTTTACCGGAATTTTCATTCTTAAGGTGTCATCTTCAGTTTCGATTATTTTCATACATATTAATGGGTTCCATTTTCTATAACAAAATTAACAAAATAAAAAAAACAACAATAATTGATGAAAATCTTCAGTCCAAGTAAAGCTTTATCTCGAAGCACATATTCTTCGTCTAAAATTCCAACCGCTTCAATGAATCAACACGCGATACTTTTACAACCACTGTTTCAAACATCTCTCTCTCTCTCTTTCCCAATCCAAAACCTATATTCGTCGAACCCAAAAGCAAATCAAACTCGTAAAAGTTCGACAAGATCATAAAAAGCGACTCGTGGGTTCCTTATATAAAAAGAGCAAGAAAAAAAAACAAAAGGCACGTAACTTCTCAAGATAAAAAGCGCTGCGGTAATCCGGGCCGATGATCCGCTCGCGTCAGTTTCCTTCCATCGTAAAAGAAAGCCGCCGCTGCTGCGTATAGTCTCATAATAGACACTGTATAAACATATATAGGTATACCGAAGGCCTTCCTGAAAACCCGCGAAAATCGAAAGCCTCGATTAATTTCTCTCCGCACTTTCCTCGCGATATCCACGTCAAAATGATAAAATCAAGCAGTAGAGATAATGAGAAGCGTCGCGTCTCGCGCAATTCATCGCCTCCACCCCCTCCCCTTCTCGTAGCAGGGGTGCGGGGTTATTAATATTCAGAGCCGCGGCTCTGCACAGCAGAGTGACAAATATACCTAGAGAGAGAAAGAGCCAACCCCGGGCCGGGACTCTGTAATTAACGCTAATCTCTCGAGCTACTGCTACTCTACTCTCACACCCTCTCGTCTATCTTTCTCGCGCGCTCCTCCGCTTATTTCGCGCTGCATGCCTTCGCGCGGAGTGTAAGGGCTTGTTGTCGACGGGGTTTTGAGTGATTTTTCAACTCCTAGCTCTTAACGATTTTCCAGCGAGGAAAACTAACTTTTCTTCTACTGTATTCTCCGAGTGTGTATAGCTATAGAGCATCCGGATTACAATTGCGACTCTGGCGAGTAAGCAGTAAGAAAAAGCTCGTTCGCAAAACAAAATACTCAACTACTTGAATTGTGTACCTGTTTGATATGTATATATTATTTAAAAAGACAAAAATTTACAAAGTTAATCCTATAGTGGTAAAAACATTTATCTGTACATAGGCTGGCACATACAAACGTACACACTAACTTCAAATTAAAAGTCCCAAATATTGCGAAGATATATTTTAACTTAAGCATAAAACATTTATATTTCTGATTCTTAGCCGATTTAAGCTCTTGTGTATATTTACAGTCCTTTTCATTCTTTATCCACTTTTTAATTTATTTTTTAAAAGCATATTAATATTTTTTCCTCCTATTTGATTTAAACATTTTAAATCCTTCGGTAGTGAGTGATAAGTTTTATATGTTTTAATTTCCATTAAATTACTGTTTTTATCGCTTATGGTTTTAATCTTTTTTGGTATAGTATTATTTTATTCTTATTACTGGTTTTGGATTCACAAGCCAGACAGACATTTATCCTTAAGTTTATCGTAATGAAACATTAACAACTCTAATATAAATATTTGTTGAATATTCGGTGAATTACTTTGTTTCAATTGATTTTTATAAATAATTCCATTTTCTAAATCACCCCAAGTTATTATCGCAAAACTTATTATGTACTATTAAAGAGAGCATAATAAATATTTTCATAAGTGTTTTTGCGTCCATAAACTTTCTTATTTTTGCAAAACTAAAAATCAAATATTTAGTCCTACCTATAATATATTCAATATGCTTCTCCCATTTCATATCGTAGTCAAAATATATTCACAGGTACACTATTACAGTAATATACATAGTTAGCAATGACATTTGATAATAAATATTGAACTGAACCGTTAATTACGTATTTGGGTCTTGTTTTGCATCTATAACTATATTTTGGTTTAGAATATTCAATCATCGTGGGTTGCTATTTATTTGCTAGTGGACAGAAGTACTTTCTACGTATAGTATATATATATATATATATATATATATATATTTGACGTGTGTACAGCGGATTTACAACAGAGCCTATTCGTAGAGTTGAAAATTTATCGAGTAACCTCCGTGAGCGAAAAAAAAACAATTAAAAAATAGTCCTGCGAACCATTAAAGAGATGAGAAGCGGCGGAACAAGTGAACGAATGTATGTGTGAGTGTGTTTCGGCAGTTCGGTTAGCCCTCGCGTAAAATACTGCGCACAGACCAGCGAACCGCGAATATCCTTGATTAAACGCAAAAAAGCAGAGCCGCTGGCTACCGAATGGCTTTTCTCCAGCAGCGCGAATCTTCCACTCTCCGACGACGTCGTTTCGACGGAGAAAAAAAGGGATAATATTGCTCTTCTTTTATGGTCGCAAAATTTAAGCCGAAGATTGTACATCTATATATACCGATATTTATACGTTCGTTCTTCCTCGTGAAATGCACGTGCTTATGGTTTAGTTCAATATATTATTTTTTATTTACTTTATATTTACCTTTCCCTGTAAGTGATATTTTGGAATTTATTTATAGTTTAATATTTTAGAGCCGCATTGTATTCGTACATAGATACTTGTTAAATCAGAAATAGAGACAAATCACTATTCGTAAAGGTCAGAATGGTGGAACTACGAAGGAATATGTATTTTAATTTATTTCTTAGATTCTTTCATTTTTAGAAAACACTAAATAATATCAGTATTCACTTTTTATAAACGTTGACTTACCGATGCATTTGACACTGGCAATAAATCGTAGACTACCGAGCGTCGTTTTACAGAAAATTCTTTGAAAGTGATATCAATATTTTTATTCTTACAAAATTTACAAACATTTTTATCAAAACTAATCAACTTACAGTCTAATAAAATAATAATAGTGGATTCTAAAACGTACAATAGTTATTTTGAAAAATTTGAAAAATTTAGAACAGTTAATTATGCGTTGTACATAATAATAGTCAAATTTCGTATTGTAATATCTATAAGATTATGGACTTTTTGAAATTGTGAATATTCTGATAACAAAATAGCAAGCTCGATGTCTGTAAAATTTTAGTATATCGAATCTTAACAATGAAAAGTAGACTAATTCAGAAGTAACAATAGTTAGACTATGAAGAATTTCATTACTATTTCACATTTACAATGTAATCAAATCGGACACGAGATCACGAAATAGTAAGCCATTATTTACGATCATTTATAGTACAATAGCTACTCGATCCAAAAATCAATGATAAACCTACTATTTCGCATCGCGCCGTACTTCGGAATCCAGATATATCTCCATTACTATAAAAAGAAAAATACAATCCACGGACACCTGACGCGAAATAGCGTGACATTTGTCCACGTCTCTTACTAAACGTCTTGGCAATCGTGTCCCGCGCGCCTGTACCACATATAGCACGTATAACGTGCACATCGCGGCACCGAAGATGAAAAGCAAGGAAGGATTTGGAGGCGCACAACGATTAGGAGTCGTCTAATACACCCTATTCCTCGCATCATCATCGTCATCCCCCCCTCATAAAAGGGCGCACCGAAAGCGTGATAATCGTGGAGGCGCGATGACGGGAGCTCGAAACAATGCGGCTGCTGCCGCTGCTGCTGCTGCTCTGCGAATTGTCAGAGTCGCTCCGGTGGTGATGTATGGCGGCGTAAGGCCACGTGCCTCTCTCTATCTCTCTCGTTCTCTCTTCCGAACCCTCGAGCGTCGTTGGCAAGGATTAAGGGCATAGGACATACCAGAACCGCCGCACCGACGACGACTAGCTTATATATATGCGACTATGAGGCATTCCGGAGCTTTTCAATTTCGAGGACAGAGACTGGAGAGGAGATTTCCCGATGAGGACTTTAACTGTACTTTTGCGACGGGACAGTGGGGGACGAGCTTGGAAAGATTCAAATGCTTCATTTCTCTCGGAGGCTTCCTTGGCAAATCAGCGCTGTCATATATCGGAATGTTAATTTTGCGGCGAGAGGGAGCGAGTGAGTTGTTGAAAAATTCTGAAAATGAGGTCGGCATGTTGGGTCAAGTATATACGTTTTACGATGATTTTTTATTTTATTCGCGCATTGCGCCGAGCCAATGCGCGGCAATGGTATACCGAGGTACGATGTGGTAGTTTGAATAATGTATCGCGAAATTAACGTCGGACGAATGACGCGTACAGAAATAGATACGGACGTAACAATTTGTTGTTAAACACGGACTAACTGACATAAGCTTTTATGTAATAGAGCAGATACTGTCTCGGAAACAATCGCTTCCAAGCGCTATTTTTATACCTCGCTTTAGCGCTAACTAATTCATTGACTCCTCTGTAAAAAAATGAGAAATAAACAGCCTCAAGCGCGCCGCGATTTCTGCTCAACCAATATCCGATCATTCCTCGTCAGTCGGTAGAGCAGGTCGCTGCGAAATATAATTCGTACTCAAAGTACGCACCCACAGGAGTTACACGATTACGACTCGCGCGAGTTTCTTCCAACACGCGCAGTCGAAAGCGCACGAGCTCGAACGTCGGAATATCTCGTCGACGGCGTTACTGTGCGCGACACAACTGTCCCGAAGCCCGTAGCTGTGTGCAGTAGCGAACGGACAGAGAAAGAGACGCTCGCAGCCGAGCTTTGTGCTCCGCAATGTCAAGACGAGGCGTTCGATTTTCATCCTTTATTTTCGCGCTTACGGCGATAGCGACGCTGCAGAACAATGTCGTCGAGTCATATCGAGCCGTCGCCGTCATCCACGGGATCCTCACGGGCAGCGATAGCATGGAACTCATCACCAATAGGATACAACAGGTAGGAAAGGTTTTTGTGCCAAGCGTCTTGGTCGAATCTTTTGTTTGGTTTGTCCACGAGTAGAGAGACGCATGTATAAAGAGGAGCGTTCTTTTCAATGCATTTAAAAATAGACTCTTGCTTCTTTCTAATTTATCGATCGATCGATGCTTGTGATTCGATTGAGCTTGGAGAGCGCATTATTTTGCGACAACAAACTGATGAGACTGATGGATTTCGCAAAAATTCAATCTGTCGAACGCAATTCATATGCAACGGAAAGAAACGTTGAGAAATCGCGTGACGCGATAGGAAAATAGAAATTCTGAATTCTAATCGATTCCAGTCTTGGTGGAATGAAAAAAAAAATTCGTAAAATTGATCTCTCCAGATGCATCCGGGCACTGAGGTGTACAACACGGTGAGATTCGGAGGCTGGAGTAGTCTGGAGCCCATGTGGAAACAAGTCGAGGAAATCGGTCAAGATATATTAGCGATAGGAGCTGCTTTTCCCGAGGGTATAAATCTTCTCGGTTACAGCCAAGGAGGATTACTCGCTCGAGCTATTTTGCAGAGATTTCCTGAACATAACGTTAGAAATTTCATCTCGCTGAGCTCGCCGCAAGCCGGTCAATACGGAAGTACGTCGATCAATCTCAATTGGCTGAGTTAGATTCATTAATTCCAAGCGTTTCAAGTCAATTCTGCAATAATTTCAATATTTCTTTTACAGCCAAGTTCCTGCATTTAATTTTCCCCGATCTCGTCTGCGAAACTGCTTACGAATTGTTCTACTCCAAGGTCGGACAACATACGAGCGTTGGAAACTATTGGAACGATCCTCATCACCAGGTTTGCTTATACATTTTTTACCGCATCATCGAGAAATGCTTTGTTACGGAAGAATAAACGTTCTTTATCGCCGCAAGATAGTACTTATTCGTCGTTAATTATTTCGTAAATTTCAGGAACTTTACTATAAATACAGCAAGTTTCTGCCATTCGTCAACAACGAGAAAAATACGACAAACACCACGACTTTCAAAGAAGGTTTGATGAAACTCAATAAGATGATCCTGATAGGAGGACCCGAAGACGGCGTTATCACCCCCTGGCAGAGTAGTCAATTTGGATTCTACGACAACAACGAGACAGTCGTCGAGCTACGCAATCGAGACGAGTATAAAAATGATTTGATCGGCTTGAAAACCCTGGATAAACAGAAGCGACTTCTGATGCACACAGTACCTGGTGTAAGGCATTTCGAGTGGCATAAAAATGTTTCGATAGTTGATCAATATATTCTACCTCATTTAGACTAATGAACGAAGTCATACCTCTTAGCAATCTTAACTTGTGATCTGATGAACAGTGAGATTCGCGAAAATGACATTAAATGGATAAGGTGATAATTTTACAAAAACATGTAGAACGAATACTGCAACGTCTATTTTGGTGCTTTATAAAGTGACCGACTTGTCGACAAAGTCAACCGATTTAAACTAGTTTGGATATAAGAAAATTTTTTGTAATATATTTATCTACTTATTTTGTGATTAATTGTATACTGTAAGCATTTGACTTTTAATACAATGTACAATATGACAAATGATCGAACTGAATGTAAACGAAATGTGCTTGTAACTGAATTTTTATAAATACGAAGTTTGAACAAAATATATAATTGTTTTGTTTTGTATTTATGCACAATGACAACGAGTCAATGTGTCTACGTTTGTAGCTCAGAAATACTTTGCAATTTCCAAATCGATTAACTACCGTTAACGAGTGATAATAGTTCTGGTGACAATAAAATTACCTTGAATGTCTCTTGTCAATTTAAAACACTTTTATTTTATGTCAATTAGAACGCATTTGTATATTTACATAGTTTACAAATTCATATACGCGACTTTTACAACTTTTTCAATCACAGCGATTTATCGACATTTGTTCGCGCAATTGCTTCAAAGTAAGACTTGTTCGATCGATCACTGTTTTACAATGACTTGCGACGCGTGAAGCGCGAAATCAAAGCCCAAGTCCACAGTGGCTGGTCCCCGGGCACCATATGTCCAGCATTTCTCACTAGTACTTCGGTCAAATTTCCAACACTTTTGTAATATCCAGCCAGTTCTTCGCCGACCCACCACTGCTTGCGAACAGCTTTCTTATACTCTTCTGCTCCTGACCAGTCCAAATTTCGCAAATAATTCACTGTCATCGGATAAGCGCAAATAATATCCAATTGGCCGTTGTAAATCAATATTCTATAGTTTTTTACCAAATCGGCAACGACGTACGCTACGGACTTCGTAGTATCAGCTCTCAAATATTTTGCTACCTTATCCGTCTCCTTATCGAAAGCTCGATTTCCGACGTGTATCGCTCTCCTCACATCGGGACGTTGCACAAACTGTGCAAACAGATCCGAGTCGTTGGAATCTTTGGTGTGCAAATAATTGAAGTAGAAATCAAAACCAGTGAGATTTTTAAACAACGAGTTAGAATCAACATCGCCATCGATGAGTTTGTCGAGGACCCCGTCAGCTTCTTCGTATTTTTCCTTTTCGATGAAATTTTTCGCTTGGCTTTCCATTTCGGTGAATGTTTCGCGAGCGTTGAAATCGATCAGCCCAATTTCGTATAGATAGTCGCCGTAATTAATCTGATTAATAGGATCGGTCCAGCCGTCTCCGATTGCGAGGCCTTGCAAATTGATCTTCGTTTCGGCCTCGAGGTTGTGATAATGTATCGCCTGCGATACCGAAGGCACGTACTTTCCGGCGTAGGATTCACCGGTTACGTAAAAAAAGTTTTTCCGAATTTCCGGAAAAATTTTGAAAAACTGAACCAAAGCCACGAGCATATCGCGAGCAACGTCCTTTTCATTGCTCGCGTATCCGGATTCGTTCTCCGTGAAACTGTAGCCAGTGCCCACGGGATTGTCGATGTAGATCAGGTTGTGATTAATGTTCCACGAATATTTCCTTAACTTCAAGGTCTGTTTTTCCGTGACAATGAAAGGTCCATTTTCGGTGAAAAGACCAAATAATGACGTTGCTCCGGGACCACCTTGAAGCCATAATACTATTGGGGCATTTTCCGGATTATTCTGCAGATAAATGATATTTACTTGTTTATTTATTTATGAAAATTCTCCTACGGCTGTAGCTCATTATATAGTAGTTAGGCCAAAAAGTGTAAAAGCAACAGGTGTCACAAGAAAATACAGAGTAGAAGTCAGAAAACTATAAAAATCATCGCAAAAAGGGGATTTATATTAATTCTTTTTCTGAATTTTGAATGTTTTGAACAAAAAATTTAACAACAATTTAATCGCGAAGCTCAACCTGTTTTTTCAAAGTATGTTCAAAATTATTATTTTATAGGACCTACGAAACGATAATCTTATCATCCTGTGCACATGAAATTAATTATCTTATTACGATACGTATGAAAAACTTTCATTCATAAGCTTCAATTATTTTCGTTATAACGAAACGTATGAAAACTTTCGATTCAATAGCCCAGTCTGATATAGAAATAACATCAATTGTACCTTGAATCTGAACAATTCATCAAACTACAACTAAAATTAAAATCACTTTTCGGGAAATCTTATTAATTATGTTTTGTAATATAGTTTTAAGAAAAATAGTTTAACTTTATAATAACAATACATTTATTGTTACAGGCATTTGAAGTTCAAAGAGGGAATAAGTGTATACCCCCTTTCGAGATAGTCTGGTGCAGCTCTGGTTTGTGCATATAATTTATTTTTTTCATAGTTCATGGAAAAAAACGTTGGCTGATAAAATTTCACACAAATCATTTGAATTATTTTTACACTGGAGATAGTCGATTCAAAGAAAAATCCAGAGTATGCAATGAACTGGATTGTATAGTTTTAAAAGACTAAACATGTCGAGCAAGCATTTGCTGATAGGGGGAATGTTTGATAATAGAAACGATTAATTGCGATACGCCGTGGACGGTTATACAAATTAAATTTTAAACACATTTTGGGAAAATAAGAGTACTTTTATTCATTAACATGTCTCTTTTACCTAAACATAACTCGAGTTATTTTAATACCTAACAAAGATTCTTTTATAGCATTTTTAAAATCTAATGCGTAAATTTTCAACATTACATTAATGACAAAAATGAGATTCTAAATTATTTCCTTATTCATCTACAAAGATTTTGTTTGTAGTCATGTATTGTAATCATGTAACAAATAGCATAGGAGTATGAATCATTTATCTTAAATTCTAATATTTGCATCAGTTGTTAGGTCTTACCATGAAATTGTGTACGAACGACTTACAATAAAATCGCGATTTCTTTTTTGTTATCATATTACTTACAAAGTATTTTAACAGCCTTTTAAATCTTTGTTATTTTCTTAAATTTAATGGTATGTTATTGCTATATTAATTCTTTCTTATATAAAAATATTTAAAAAGGTTTGTGGTGAGTAAAACGAGTGATTAAGTCCCAAGCCCACACTGGTTGATCTCCTGGTACCATGTGTCCAGCATCTCTCACTAGTACTTCAGTCAAGTTTCCAATAGTTTTGGAATATCCAGCTAACTCTTTACCAACCCACCATTGCTTGCGGACAGCTTTTTTATATTCTTCTGCTCCTGGCCAATCCAAATTTCTTAAATAATTCACCGTCATTGGATAAGCACAGATTATATCCAATTGACCATTGTAAATTAGAACTTTAAAATGCTGTAATAAATCAGCAACGAAAAATGTTGCAGATTGAGTAATGTCTTCTCGTAAGTGTTCTTCCACTTTTTTAGCTTCGGTGTTGAATGAACAATTGCCAACATGTATAGCTTTGCGAACATCTGGCATCTGTACCCACTCTGCAAACCAATTAGAGCTATTGGAATCCTTTGTGTGTAGGTAATTGAAGTAGAAATCGAAACCAGTTAAGTTTTTAAATAACGACGGCTCACTAGTCAAATCGTTATCGATCAATCTATCGAAGATCACAAAAGCCTCCATGTATTTCTTTTGCTTTATGAAATCTTGTGCTTGGTTTTCCAGCTGTTTAAATTGGTCGCGTCCATTAAAATCAACAAGTCCAATATGGTATAAATAATCACTGTAGTTAAGCTGATTTAACGGATCAGTCAAGCCATTTCCAATAGCAAGTCCTTTCAAGTTTATCTTGATTTTAGCTTTAATATTGTAATCTTTAATGGCATGGGATACTGCAGGTACATACTTTCCAGCATAAGACTCCCCAGTAACAAAAAATTCATTAGGTTGAAGTTCAGGGAAAAGATTAAAGAACTGAACTAGTGCTGTGTGAATATCACGCCCAACACAAGTTTCGTTGGTGGCATATCCTAAATCATTTTCTGTGAAACTATAGCCAGTACCAACTGGATTGTCAATGTAAATCAAATTGTGATTGAGGTGCCAAGAATATTTTCTTGCCTTCAATGTCCTATTTTTTGTAACACTGAAAGGTCCATTTTCAGTGAAAAGACCAAACAAAGATGTTGCTCCTGGACCACCTTGCAGCCAGAGGACAACTGGTGCATCTTTTGGGTTTATCTGTATTAATAACAGACTATCGTTATTCAACAACCAAATCGGTGACATTATTTAAAATTTAATTTTTCTAACTTGATACTAGTATTAATGAGATAAAGATGATAAAAAATTAAATAAAAAAAAATATCGACAAATAATAAATGACGATGGATAAAAATATTTCATAATGAAACAAGAACTGATTAACAGATAAAGGAGTCAAATGACCTCACTTGTAAACTTCCTGTTCCTACATGTAAAACATGATAACAAGGCAGCATATGCATCGCATTACATGAATCATTTTTTAATAAATATATTTTTTCCCCATTTCTTTACATATATATTACTTGAAAAATACCTTCTTAGTAAAATACTAAAATCATTCCATTTGCATGTCACAAGTTGATTAAAGAAAAAAATTCAAATCACTGCTTACATACATAGTTATGTAAGAAACAGCAACGTCACAGTAACAATACTCATTTTAACTTAAATTAACAAATGAATTTCACGCTATGAGACACAGTTCCAGAAGACAAGAAATGAAAATAGAAACAAAGGTGAAACATAGAATTAAAATAAAAACAGCGTAGGAATCAATAAAAAATGAATAAGACAAAACAACAATTACCGTTGCAGGGAAAAACCAGAAGAACAAATTAGAGTTGTATTCCTTATTGACAGTTAAATATCCAGCATAGCTGTCAACATCTGCCATCTCCTTGTGTTGCACCGCTGCCTTCTTTCTCGCCACGTCGATCTTTCCACTTTCGATCAACGGTGTCAGGAACAAAGGATCACCAACATCTTCCCCTGATTTTACAGGGTAGTTCTTCAATTTCGGATAGACATTGGTAAAGGCCAAGCCAAAGTCACACAAAGCAACGACAAAAAGAGTTAATATTAAACTCTTCATGATTTACTACTCGTTGATTTCGAAGCGTCTAAATGTGGACGACTTCTGTGGTCTCCAAGACGTCAATGCGGTGCAATTCGAGCCGGTGGGCGTACTTTGCTGATTTTATTTCAACTGCGCTCTATTCGATTTCACTGTGTTTTAATTCCCAAGAGACGCGACGGAAGAAGGTAGCCGACAGTTGGGGAAGGACAACCGACGAGTGTAGTGGGAAACAAACGTGAACTAAGCTGCAGGTGCCCCTCGTGAACTTGTCTGTTTTCGCTTCGGGATAGCCAACTGTTGTATTCAAATTTTGAAACTGTGTTTGTTATAGCACTCATATGGATATTGGAAGGAATAAATAAATTGCTATCTTAATTAGTAGACAATGAAAGTAACGTTTCATGTCAATTAATACCAATTAGTGCCGATGGTATTTAAAGGGAGATCGATCTTTCGAATTTTTCGAGAAAAAGAATTTCTTCCGTTCGCAGCACTGAGTCAAATCACCAATCAGAATGCACCCAGCTGATCGAGAATTCGCAGATCGAGAAATTAAATTGTGCTTACCTTCTACAGTTTAACGACTTCGGTGAACGGGAGAAACAAACGAACTATTATTATTATGTGAATAGAGAAATCTATTGTTATCTCGATGGTGTTTGTGTTTGTGTATTGAAAGAGACGCTTGCTCTGTGGTCTGCAGTGACGGTTGTTGTAACAGAAACGTTAACTTGAACTTTTGCTTGTAACGGAAGAAAATTTAATGCAATTCTTGTTATCTATTGAGGGGCAGATCAGCAAGTTTTTTTTCATGCGATATTTAAATGCTCAGGTCTGGTATGCGCTTGTGAAATACGAGATTTTGTAACAGGTAGGAATTGCTGGCTTTTTATTTATTGCTGAAACAACTAAACTGTTCCTGCAGAAAATCGCCTGATCTTATATTCTTACAGGTGTGCAATATAAATAAGCAAAATGAATGACTCATTTTTGGAAGATTTGGATTTGATTCCTAAGGAAAAAAATGTACCTCGGAATGTAACCACACGTTCAGTTCCTTTAATAATGCGTTCCAAAAATGAATCAAATATGCCGGAGGTTAAGCAAGAGAAAATTATTTCTTCCTCAAGTGTATCCAAAATTAAATCCAGTCGTCGAAGTGGAAGTCAAGAGCCAAGTATATTAATGGCGATGGAAAAGAAGCCACGAAGTTCTACTCCAAAATCAGAGAGAAAGAGTCAAGGTGAGGACAATATGGTTAAACCGATTGAAAATCAAATGAGAATAGATAATCTCAAAGTTAAACCACACGATATAAAACCGGTAATTAAATTACAAGAAAGTAAAGTAGTAAAAGACCGCAGAAGATCGAGTAGCTCAACTGGTTCTAGCAAGTTTTTAGATGCTTCGGGTAAAGAAAATACTCGACCTTTGACAGATTCCTCATCTTCGAGAGAAAGTGGCTCTCAAGCTGATTTAAAAAAAGAGATCAATCGTCGCGCATCAGATGGCGTAACCAAAAAATCTAAGGATGTACTAGAAAAAACAAATCCAATAATGTTTTTAAGTGCTATTAAAGATTTGGTAAGCATGTACACTGAACAAGAAACTGTCAAAGTTTTGCGAGCCATGCAAAATTTACACATAAACTCTCAAGCAAACTTAATAAAACATCTTATGCTACAAACCAGTGAATTAGTCAAAGAACTGAATCTTCATAAAAATTCTGGAAACGTTAAATCCCTAGTCGAAGAGAATGAGAGAATGAGAGAAGATATTTTCATATTAAGAGCACGAAACGAAGTATTACAAAAGAAAGTTGATGAAATGGCTTTAATAAAGGAGGAAAATATTTCTTTAAAGTTAAAATTAAAAGAACTGCAGCAGTGAGTCTTTTTGCGCAAGTGCTGGTTTGCTTACACAATGAGGACTTTATATCTAAGCATTTAAGTTTACAACAAGATCTGATTATCAATTACTTTTAAATTGAATGTAAGCTTACTTTTTACTCCGTTAGCGTATTCATTTTTATGTTTAATTATAAAATAAATTATTTATAATTGTAATTGTATATTGAGAGTTTCTGAAGTGCCTTGAGGAGATTAATAAAAGTTTTATACATAAAGAATATCACTTATCATTATTAAGATAATGTCAATAATATTTATACACTACACTTAATTAAGTTACAAATCTTAGTGTATTTACATTTTCATAGATGAATATACAAAAAGCTTTGCTAAATAAATATTCATGCGTAAATAAAAAAAAAGAAGCTGCATTGTGATTTTGAAAATCTTACGATAATAACATTAACGTATGCAACTGTTATAATGATAAAAAAATAAAAAACGATGTGTTTCATTATTACAAAATAACGAAGCCTGTTCATGGCGTATGATATAAATGATTTTTCACGAGCTTATAAAATTCGCTACACTTGTGTAGAAAATGTCTAGCAGGTTTTATATTATATCTCATACATACGATATTCATATAACTGATATTCATCATCGATTGTGAATAACGTTTACTTTTCTTTAGCAGAAAACTAAATTTTCGTACTCTTCGCATTATTACAATTTTATTTTACGTGCGCAGAAAGCATTCGTTCAATTAACACTCGTACGAACTATGATTTCTATGTATACACCATAGGAACGTACGCTCCTTTTTTGTGCTTTCACTATATAACTACTTACGAGATTCATCAAACAATTGCGCGTCGTCAACTTCGATAAAAGCTCGTAAACGATACTCTTTACAAATTCATTGAAATATAAAGAGAAAGACATTTTAAATGAAAAATAATATCTAGCAGATCAATCGGTACGCTCGCTCGTTCCCTCTTCGCGCGGTCTTCTTCGCAGTTGACTCTCTTCGTCGCCTTCTCTGTGTTCGAACTTCTCAGCTTCACGTTCCTCGTCTTCGCGTCCCTCGTTCTCACCCTCGTCATCGTCGTACCTGTGACCCTCACCTCCTTCACTCTCTTCGTCGCCATCGTCTCCGTCGTATCCTTCAAAGTCGATGGTGTTGTAGTTCTGGTCGTCGTCCTCGTCTCCATCAACTTCATCTGATTCTGGAGGCCTGGTCCACCTTGATTGAAGATTCAAAAATGTTAAATTTTGTTCAGAAAACTTTGGGTATTTGAGATTGTTCAATTTTACCTGATCAACGTTTCTGGTGATCTATAGAGGAATACAAGTTTGGCGAATAGATCTTCCTCGAGACATAGGTCTCCACTTTCTCGAACTAGATAAATGTCCAGACAAAGCCTGAATATACGATCGACGTATGGAAGATCCTCAAACATGATCTTTGGTGCCATATCGCTGACCATTTTCTTGATGAAGCTGCTCACCAAAATGACAGCTGTAGTGTACAATCCAAATATTCTGGAAATTTGAGCAGATTACATAGATAATTGTTTGTGAGTTAATTGAAAGTCTTCTAGTTGTAAATAGTATTTACCCCAATCCACTGATGAAACTAAGACCTTCTGGGAAAACCTTGTCGTTGAACAAATACATCATGATGTAGGAGCAATCGTACAGTGGGATCTCGTTTAGGATAGTATTGTAAGTTGAATCGTTACAAGCTTCTTGAATTCCGAACCATTGCTGATTGTTTGAATTATTACTCAAAACAAGAGTCACGTCTCGGTAAAGGTAGTCTTGAGATTCCTCATCCTCGTCATCGAAATTCAACTTGTCTGTTAATTATGCAATTAAATTATTCAGTAAGTCAATACTAAAAATGAAGACGTTAAATTAAATGAAGTCACAAATACTTTTATTAAATTGAATCAGAGGATTCATGAGTTGTGGTACAACTGAAGCAGTCCTGCTGGTCACCTTCAGGAACGTTGGCAATACGTTCGGTAGTAAGACGTTACTCACGTCTACACCGTTACCTGCACTCTTAGGTACAGGAGGACTTATTCCATTCAACGCATCTAACAAACCCTTTCTCACTGGATTGATGGTACCATTGACGAGAGGTTCTAATTTAATATTCCTAATGTTCGAAGATATTCCAGACATTTCTTTAGATGCTGGTTTTTTCACCACAGACCACTCAATATGAATTGTAACAACGTTATTTGACATTAGTTCATCTTTCAACCGATTTATGTCAGGTGGTGAGATACCCCATAGTCTTCCAGATTCAGTACTGAGCTTCACCGCAGCAACATCCGTATAGATGTAGTTCTCAAGGAAAGTCACTGCAGATCGATCGCGATGCGTCACCTCGTACAGCTCTTTCAAGTTGTTGAAGTTTTTCTCAGTGTATGGGAAAATAGAGCTGCTCTGAGCGGAAATCTTATAAATCGGCTCGTACGATCCGATTTTCACGTTCAAGTTTACTTCGTTTGGAAGGTTGGAGATACCAACGGTACTGCCCAGTGCAAACAGCAGTAATGGGAACCAAATCATTCCGATCATGAGGAATAGTGCACCACCACCCACTAGGTATTTACTCATTTGAGCCTTCTTTACACCACGCTCTTGAGGATAATCCGTCTCCAATCCACGCATACACTGAAATAGACCATTTTATATGCAAATGTCGAGTGCTAACTCGATTTTGTAGGGATAAAGGCATACAAGGTGAATTTTAAAATACCTTTATTTGGTATATATTAGCGAATATATCTTCCATTTTAAACCAGTCCATTACAGTCATCGAGGTGTCAGTCCAAATCCAATCCATGACGGCTCTCATTTCGAATAGGAACGGAACAAGCATGAAACTGCACCCAAATCAAAGGATCGATCAGTAAAAATGGAAGAAAACGTGCATAGTTTTACAATAAGTCTACAATGCTTACCCCTTGAATAGGGTGTAATTTACAATTGTGTACTTTTTACACAAAAAGTTGCCAAGTATACGAGTAGGATAACCAAGTCGCAATTGATAAGCTGCCAGAAGTAAATAGAAACATTTGACCATGTACCAGATCTGGGGTATGACTTTAGTATTAAATTGCCTGGAAAAAATCGATTTAAATATGAATAATGAATCAGTGCAATGAGATTGAATTATTTGTATTATTTACCTCTCAGTTGCACTTGGTAGAATAATGAACATCCAAATGTGAACACCAACTACAAGACAGTACTGGAATATCAGTTTACCGGCAACAGATTTTTTCAAGAATAAAGCCCTGTCAATGACTATCAAAGCGAATTGCAGCAACAACATGAGCAGGAATGGCATTGGCACTCGATTTTCTGCAAAGTACTCCGCAACACCTCCATCACCTTGTTGTGCCTATAAACGTTAAAAAATGATTCCAATTAAACATTATTTACATCGATAAATTCATAATTTATTAAACAATTGTACTTACTCCAAAGGACGAAAATCCAAAAATCAAAAGAATGAAATTGATGAAATCACAGAGGAACATGTAAGCGTATACGTTTGTCTTCTCCTTGCCAGTTGGGTCGAGAATATTAGCGAAGAACATCTTCATAGGCTCAAAGAACTTGAGGAACCTGAAAATTTGTTGAATTTACAAATTGAATCAAATGCGACAGCTTTTTACTAATTCAAAACAACAAACGTTAAACGCATTGCTTTCTCGAAATTTTCTTCGACAAGACTTCGTTGAGATGCGTGAACTACGAACAGTTTTTCATTATCACCGATCGGTGGCGAAGGGCTGTCGGAATCATTTGGGTTTTCCAGTTGCAAAGATAACGTTCTTCCTTTCGGAGTTGTTATATCGTTGTTTGTGTTCCTGAAAGATACAACGAGTGTTATGAACTATTTATGAAACCTCTAACGTTATAAGGACACTATTATGGAGTCCTCTTTTGAGGATGTATTTCGATAGAAACGATCCCAGAAATAAACGCTTAGTACGTATTTCTAACGTTTAAATGGTTAAGACAAGTAAATCATGTAAATATGACTTGATAATTAAAAACACTCACGTTGTACTGCTTCGTGGTGCTTCTAGTGTTGCTTGTACATCAGCTGTACTATCCGTCTTCTGCTCTGCCCTTGATTCTCTCAAAGTAGCAAACGTGAGACCTGTTGGAATAGATTTCCGACTCTTCGCAGTTGGTATTGTCCACTGTCCTAAAGATTTCAACATAAACCTGCACGGATAATGAACAAAATTATTAGAATCTCAAAATACATAAGAAAAACACGACAACATTATACTGGATATTATTATTTATTTACCGATGGAAAAATACAACTAGAAGGAGTAGCAAATCCCACAGAGCATAATTCGGTTTACGTTCAACACCTATGATCCTCGGCATTTCAAAAGGATAGGACGACATTTCTTTCTTGTTCCAGTAAAGAAACGCAGGTTGACAAATACATTTTATGATAACTATGGCCTGTGTACAATTGTTCAGCATCAGAATACGCGCATCAATTTTAACAAACGAATATTTTCGCATACTGACCTCGATGTAAGCAATAATTGTAATCCAGAAAGTCTTGGACGGTCTCGGGATGGTTAGCGATCCCCATAAGAAGACCATCAGAGGCAGTGGAGTAGACAGGATCGAGGCATTCTTAATCTGGTGCAAAAAGACCATGAAGTAACAGAGGAACGTCGAGTGAGCGAGGATACCGAACCAGATGGAAGCCGCCAATTGGATGAAAGGTGGCTGGTCCACCTCGGAAAGAATCGATTCTTCTTCCTCGTTGCGACGTTGGATTTTGTGCGAGAGTAGAGAGCTGTGCGCGTAGAATAAGAGATCGATTGTATTTTTCATGTCGCGTTATTCAGATACGGTTATTATTTACAAAATTTATGCATCGATGACACCTTGTCGTACAGCTTGTTTTTACAGCGGTATAATGAAAGTGAAATTTAAGAATATTGACAACACCACACTGATCCTAAAGTCATTGGCTTAAAAAGAGGAGAAGTTTTAGAAAAATCATTCTTTTATTCTTTTTAGACCATGGAATCGCTAAAATTTGTTTAACATGGAAAAGAAAGCACACTCAAAGCTTTGTATATCTTAGAGTCATAAACATTCATAGTCGATTTTTTTCAACAATCCATCAATCAATTCGCTCGTGAATAATACTTCCATTGTTATACGGCAGTAGTTGAAAAAGAAAATAAAAATAAATTGTTTATTCAAATTTATCTCGACTTCCCGTTTAACCCCTCAATGCCCAAATATCGCTAGTCTCAATTACATTTTTAGCTCAAGATTAGAATACGTAAAAATTTTTGTGACACGGATCGTTTACGAGCTAAAAAATTGCAAAGTATACTTCCATTGTTATACGGCAGTAGTTGAAAAAGAAAATAAAAATAAATTGTTTCCATTGTTACGAGCTAAAAAATTGCAAAGTATAGTTACGTATAAAATGGCTACTTTGGATATTGGACATATTTTTCCTAGGTTTCAGAGACTATTCATACTTTTTGAAGTACGAAAATGTGGATTACAAAATGAGACCAAAAAATCCCGATTGCTTATAACTTGTTAACTACCTATTAGTTGCTAAATTTGAAGTCAGATTTGAAAATAACTAAAGAATTTTCTTTGAAAATTATATTTGACTTCTTCTTTCGCAGGTAACTTCTAATTCGGAGCTACATATATTTATATACATATGCGATTTAAAAATTAGAACGTTTGGACATTAAGGGGTTAATCACATGCCTCGTACAAAGTAGAAGAATAAAAATTATTTAGTCAAAGGTAGTCATAAATCAAACATTTAGATTATATACACTTAAATTGCATTTAAATTATATTTCTCGATACCTAGAGGAGGACATGTCCAATCCTCGCTCCAAACTCGGTGCTAAAATTCGGATGTGTGGCACTAACAGCGAGCCCTCCTTCCTACTACAGATATAATACCGCCATTTCTACGAGCTGTACTTTTGTTCGTTAACATAAAAATTGATTTGAAAAATATTGTTTGTACACAGTGCAATTATCCGGAAAATCAGCCACTTTTCGCAGTGTAAAATAATTGTTCGTAAAATAATGACTTCCCAAATCATTTCTTTCCGTTCCTTATATAAAGATCATGAATGTAAGGCAAACATATATATATGCCTACCTCTTTTTACTTGCGTCATCTCTTGAACTTGGTCCTTCGCCGGGGTCTTCGATAATAGCATCTGGATTCTCAGAGGTTGATCTATTGAAGCAAGCGTTTCACTACCACTAACTAATAATTTACAGCTTATCATAGAAATATTTCGCGCAAGCCATCTGGCGC
The DNA here is from genome assembly GCA_018906985.1 of Apocrypta bakeri. Classification (NCBI taxonomy): domain Eukaryota; kingdom Metazoa; phylum Arthropoda; class Insecta; order Hymenoptera; family Pteromalidae; genus Apocrypta; species Apocrypta bakeri. Next base: position 622,586 of record JACCIA010000016.1, on the reverse strand, counting down.
CGTGAAAGAGTCATACGCAATTATGCGTATGTACCAGGCTGGACGTTAAGATATATTTTGTTTTTCATTCGGGCCGAATAAAAATGGCTTCTATCTATACTTAGAATCTACCTAAAAAATCATGCGCATGTAAATTTTGAACCTATAGCATTGATTTTTCACGTTTAATGTTAAAAAGGGGCAAAACCAGCGGAAATTTGTTATACTCCCATGTATTTTGAGCCGCGTATCTTTTTTTCAAATGATAAAAGCTTTGAGCCGTTTTTAACATGTAAACGTCATAAGAAGCTTCGGGTGCTCCGAAGTACGTGGAAAATCAATGCTGTATTTAGCCATTTTTATTCGGCCCGAATGAAAAAAAAATTATCGGTCAGCCGATCAGTAGGATGTATGTATCGGAAAGAGATTTTTTCATTTGTAAATGATAAAAATTAACGAAAAAATCTTATTTCAAATATACATTTACAAGTGTATATCAACTTCGTGTATAATTACACATAATATATATATATATATATATATATGTATCATCGTTTTTTTTCTCTAAGGTAGCTACTGTTGTTGTGTCTACATAAGCAACTACTTGATTCAATGAGAAGCGGTACGGTTGATAACTATAGACAATATTAACCAATTGTCTTTGCGAAAGCCGTGATTTTGACTTACCTTTGCTGGACAATCGGCAACGGCTGCCAAATCTGGCTTATCCCCAGTCGAGTCCCCATTCGGAAATCTGGTTTGGCCTGTGAACAAAATCTTTCGTCAGAGTCAGTGTTTACAAAATTTACGGTTTTTTTCACCTTGAGCAACTTCTTTTCCTTAGCCAATACTTTTCTGACGTATCGGTAATCGTTGGAGAAACGATTGAGGTACTTCGTCATGGATACCATCGTGCTGTTGATGAATGCCCAAATGAATTTGAAGTACGTAAGGAAGGATACCTTAGCCGATTCTTTTTCATCTTTGTCTTTGGATACATCGGCTATTTCGACCTTGGAAATCTTGTCTGGATCATCTTCTAGATCGTCTCCTAGATCTTCACCTTCGATGGCAGAACTCAAACTAGCTTGTTCCGGCAGCTGTGTGAATAAGACAACCAAAGAAAAGATCAATTTCTGCTTGTGGCAAAAAAACTTTATTTTTACCCGCGTTCATGGACGACAAACTACTGTGCACAATATACCATTGTTGTTACGCAATTATTTACTTTATTCTTATGTATCAGCTGCAAGCTCGGAACGTATGCTCATTTCACTTTGGATTCTGTATTTGTAAAATCAGCATACATATGGTTGAAAATCAAAGTAATGAAAATAACGTTTCTTTTTGAATTATTATTAATACATATTCTTAATATAAATTGTATTTAATGAATGAAATTAATTGTGTATTTTATAACGCTATTTGAGGTATTGATTAAAAACTTGAAAATATACTGAATTTCAATTTTCATCCCAAATTCCGACTTAGTAAGCTATTTTACATAGGCAAAGCCTTCGCCAACATGTTGGCAGTATTTTCTGTCGAAGACGTCAAAGGTTTGTAGTAACGTCATAGTTATTGGCGCAAATGAGCGACTTTCGTACATACAGTTGCTAATTTACTACACATAGAAAATCAGTTAAATACAATGTAGTGCCTACATCGTGACAAGATAAGAAGTATTTTCTGTGTTCGTGTTACACGCGAGGTTTTGTTAAAAGGAAGAATGTAAAATAAGGATAGGGCAAACATTCTGTTAAATTTGTTTATAAATTTAGGAATTATTTACATTGGTCATGCATTAGTATAATAAATTAAATTTATTGCTAAAAGCTCAATGATCGAAGCTCAGTGTTTGAAAGCTCTAATACTGAACGTTAACACAAAAAGCTTATACCGTCAACGTTAAAATAAACAAACAATTATAACAAGTCATGTAGTTAACAGGTCAACCAATTCCCCCTTTTCCTAAATACTTGTTACGCAATGTATCGAAAATATGAAAAAATGAGATGTCTAAATAAAATAGTAGTTTTAGATTTCGAGAGAAAACAAAAAAATGTTTAGAAAATGGGTATGTATATACAGGACGGGATAAGTATATACAGGATATAAAATAAAAGTAAAAAAATGTAAGCATAGAAATAGCTTATAAAAATGAGAGAGAGAGAGAGAGAGAGAGAGAGAGTGAGAGAGAGCGAGAGCAAGAGAGAGAGAGAGAGAAAGAGATAGAGATGTAGACATGCAGGAGTTTTGGAGGACAATCTCACATCGGTAGCCGCGGCAGTGTCGGTTTCAGATCGAGCACTCAGATAGGACATAGATGATTTCTTGCGGCTCAGCGGTTCACTCCTACGTCGGATTTTCATGGCGTCCTTTTCCGTTCCTCCGGTCAGAGCGACATGCGTCGCTATTTCAATGTCTGTTTTAATCAGCGTGCTCATCAGCTGCAAAATCGCAACCACTCAAAAACCCGTCAGTTTAGCCGTTCTCCAGGCGATCACCTCTGCGTACGAAGCTTTTCATTCTTATACAGAGGATATGTATGTGTGTTTTTCAACACCCTTTCAAATGATCGGTAAAATGTATTTTTCTATGAGATTTTAAAGGATATTTTAATGAAAGTGAATAGTGCACAACAATGACAACCAATCGAAAGGTAACACTTGTCGTTCAAAAAGATTTTTTTCCAAGATAGTAAATAATCCCAAAAATATGTAAATGATTTAAGCTTTTGAACGAGTGTCGCAGACAAATGGATGAACAAACAAGACTTTGTAAATGCGACAAAGGAGAAAAATGAGGAGAAAACCCCGTGAAAGATCAAATTAAAGCAAATATTTTGTTTTTTCATTTGCAAAAATGTATCTAGCAACGTGTAGTAATCGCAAATTCTCTATCTAAATAACTGACTAGCTGCTGAATAAATTTTTCTACGTATCCCCTTGCATTTGCTAAATAGGGGTTTGATGTAAGCTTTCATTGTTTCAGATTAAAAAAAAAACACACGCCACTATACACTCTACGACTCTTGTTACATTCAGTGTAAATAGTTTGTTACTGTAATCATGCGTTTGAATAAATTTATTTGCACTTTGTGAATTTGACCAAAGTTTGCAATCCTGTATTGATTTTTTGTAAATAAATTATTTTTAAATTCTTTTTCAGTTGTTCGACTTCGGTGTTGACAAATAGTCGCGATAAATCGGTAATAAATATCTTCGGTAATGTGAAAATATTCTGTGTCTATATGTAGATATTTAGGGTGCAAAAAGTTAAAATTGTTGCATAATTATTCAACTTGCTAAGATAATGTTGTAAAATTCGACAGACTCACCTCTGAAACCGTCATTCGACGCCGTCGCTTTCCACGTTCTTGAATTCGATCCCGTTCCGATATGTCCTTCTCAGGGAACAAGTCGGTCAAGTCGTGTTGATCATCCATGTCGTCGAACATATAGTAATCGCCGGATCTTATAGCTACACAGGAAAGGACTGATTAGCAATTGAATAAACCCAAAAAACGACAGAAAAGCAACAGACATTTTATCGTACGAAAGCTAGTTCATAAAAAAGCTGTCTACGTAAAGAATTAGTAAATTATATGCATAAATAACATGAATATTTTCTAACAAATATACGTTCTATTAAACTAGACAGTACTCTAATCGAATATAACTTAAATTTAATCAAAATTACTACAACATAAATATTAACAGAATTAATTTACAAATTATTTACAAAACTGCGGATAAGTGAAATAAATATTATGTTGCTCTGGATTCGGGAAATTGGTCGGGGCTGTAATAAAAATCGTTTCAAAAATTTACCCTGTATATGCGTTTTTGGATTATAGTGCATGTACAACGGCCGCTCAATCTGCTTATATAAAGAATCTGCGAAATAGAGAAAACCAAAAGAAGAATAATATATATACATAAATATAATTTAATTTTTATATTATATACATGCTTGTTTATTATTATTATAAGATTCTATAATTAGAGAAATGAAACATTTGTACACCGAATTTGATGAATGATAGGTACAGATGTATTGATGAATGAAAATTGTTAGTCAGTGCGATGTCTAAATAGATTGCGTGTTTATATAAGTAATAGTTATAGGAATAGAATTAGTTCGAAGAAAGCAGGATTCAATTTGTTTTCAGGAAATGTTCAGCCGAAATATCTTGAAAATTCACGTAATCCCCTAGTGAATTCCCTGTATCTTCATTCATGATGTTCAAAGACCCTCATTTCCTATATACAAAACCCGTATATACAAGTAAATATCCAGCGCTAGAGGCTCACAGTATGGACAGCAAATACAGCGAAGACGAGGACGACGCAGACAATAGAGCTTCATCATCTATAATTTTATTACACGTATGATGCGATCTGGGCGATCTCGAGGTCGTCGATATGATGGATCTCCTGGGTGTTCTAGGCGCATTGGTCCATGAACTCTCAGCATAACTGGATTGTCTCCTGTGCGACCTCCTCTCGATGTTGCTTATTTTCCCGATTACACTGTCGTCTTCCAATTGCCGTCGTCTGTCGTACGGCGGAGGTGAAAATACTGGGAAGGTCTCGTCGGGTGACGGACCTCTGGGATTCAGTTCGCTACTCGGTGGTGAACCGAATGAAATGCGCGTTGGTTCGAGATAGCCTTCCAAGCTCACCGTCATTATAGCCGAATTAGGCGATGGTGGTTGCAGTAGAGAAGCTGCTCGAGGCGTGAGTGGCGGAGGTTCTTCGTCATCTTCGTCCTCATCGATTGGCGTCTGATAACCTTGCGGTGGTGTACGCGTGGACGAGATGCAGGATGACATACTGGATGTGCGAGCCAATGGTGCTTCGCCTTTCATGAGGGTTAGTAAGTATTTTTTTATTGTAATAAAATAAATTCAGTTTAATCTTCTTCGAACATAGTTGTAAACGTTTGCTATTGAAGTTGAAAGTACTCGATCTATTGGTTCTTAAGATACTCTGGTAATTGATAATAATACGACGTTAGTAATGGAAAGATAGTAAATGGATGAATGATGTTACGAGATTACTCTCACTCGAAGTCGTTCAGAGCTCATCAGCTGCAAATCAGTTTCGCTTTGTCGCTTTGCACACTTATATCAACGGGTATAATCTATTCTCAATATTGGATTACGATTGCAGCAATAAATTAAGAAATTCTCGTACTTACCAACTTTATGACTTTGTGAGTCCTTGAAAGTCGGTCCATGAATCTTTCTTTGATTGGCTTTGATCTTGTCCATTTTGAATTTAATCTTTTGCAAGACAGCTTTCTCTTGATCCTCTTGATCCTGTATTCGTTTCTGATGACGTTCTTCCAGGAGTTCAGCTCCTCTCGAGGCTAGAATACTCATTGCTTTGGTTTCATCTACAATGTGGAAAAAGTAGTAGCTGCGGAACAGACGCTTTTGAAGCAATAGAAAACCAAAGCACAATCCATCCCAGACCATGCCGATGTCTTGTCGATCCACGTCACAAGTGGAAGTGGATTTGAATTGCTCGTTAGAAATTTCAAACTTCTTTAAGCAAGCTATACCCAACAATTGGATACACCAACAGGCGTAAGTTTCCAACTGAGAAAACAAATATTATAAATGTTTAGTCGATAGCATAAGATACATTGAATTTACAGCAAAAAGAGTGACTTACATTTTTAATAAATACACATCCAATACCTTGGAATATCGTTTTGCAGAAAATTACAAAAATATTATAGCCGATCAGCATATTCCACCACTTTAGAATAGTTTTAAAAGGCCTGAGATAAAAGTCACTGCCTTGCCATAGGAATACAAAAGCTCCTATCAAATATCCCAATGAGAACAAGTTTGTCCTCTTAGTACCGGCCAAAAACATAATGGATAACGTGACCCACATTAAACTCATCATGATTCCGCGTTTGAATACATCTAGCCAGTTGTGTATGTGCGAAACATAATCTTTTACTGGATTAATGAAATTTGGATTTTCCATATCTTTGTAAACTGAGAAATTATGGCCAGCTGCAAATTCTTGCCCAGTCGACATGCTGCGCTCCTCTATTCGGAAGACCAAACTCTGGCGCACAATCATCAGTAACAGGATGAAATCGCCTGAAAAAATGAACAATTTCAATGGTTTTCAAACAATTTTATTGATCATGTTCGAAGCAACCAATCTTTTTTAGCAATAATATTACAAGAAATCCAATTCGTTTGCGAAGTTTGAAACAAAACTATGAATTTCATTTAATATGATAAATTGTTTGAAAAAATAACGATTGTCCAAAAATATCCCTGCGTCAATCGATTCGTTGAAGATCTAACTTAGAATATATGTATAAGTGCTATATACAATGAAAGTTGGCTTTTACTTTCTTTAGTGGTACTATAAAAAAAGCTGGTCAGTTTTAAAAATATTTTAAACACAAGTTTGATTTTAATATATGATTGCAATATCTACCGTATAGATTTTTTTTACTAAAAATCACTGGAAAGTTACATTAATTTTATTGATTTTTACTCGTTTAACTTACACATTAATTTCTTTGGGTTCGGTCGAGAATCTGGATCTGGCAAGAACATCCATTCCTGTAGATTCTGCAAAATTTCCGATCTTCCCCATGGATAATCTAGAAAATTAAATCAATGCATCAGTTGACTCGATAACTTTCGGTACCATTAAAAAATGGTATACGTACCTATGCATAACCACGTGGGCGGTGCAACAACAAGGGCATACTGCAGTGGTAAGGATACAATGGCAAAAATTTTTAAAAACGGCCACAGCTTTAATACAGTCTGTCTATTCACACCGAATAAAATCATCAACCAGATGCTATACAAAACTGAATAGAAATCTAGACGGCTTCCAATAAGGGCAACGATGCCCATCAAGCAAAATTCCAACCCGAACTTGTAAAAGCCGTAGTTGAAAAGGAACTTGATGCAAGGCACAATTCCTTTATCCGCGTCGGATCTTACAATTTTTGGGAACATAACCACTGGTGTCTCTAGTGATTCATTTTTTTCCTGACGGTAGAACCACTGGCGAATACCAATTATCGCTCTGAAGGTTGTTATCACGATAATTCCAATGTACCCTTCCAGTAGTTTTGGAAGCGATACGGTGTCAGTTACTTTCTTCATACCGATCCATTCAGCCATATTGTACGTTTTGATTACATCAGTTCCGTTTGTAGTAGAATTACCTGGGATATGGTCCTGTTGCACATATTGTCACGTGAATCATCGTTTTTAGCAGACTAAGTTGGGTTGTACAGAATTGCAAATGTTCAACTTACAGTGCAGTTACGATTCCATTCATCGTGTTTGATGTAGTCAATTTGATAAAGCATTTTGATGACCATAAGAACTGCGACCGCTGCAGTCATAACGTGAATTACCATTATTTGGACGGCGCGTCTGAAGTTTATCGAAATAGCCACAGTCAATATAAAGAAGAAATTGATGGCGCATATCTGAAAGTAATAAAATGAATATTATGTTATCAACGAATTCGTTATTTCTTTCATTTTCGGCAACGTTAACAGAAAAAATTCTTACGTCATCGATGCACAATAGCGCAAAGGAAATAAAAACTATTTTTTGCATGTGAATCTCTAAAAATAGCCAAACGTAATTATAAAAATTATAAAGATGCTTCGAAATTTTTCGTATCAACGCCAGTCTCTCCAATTTTGACATGTCTAAAATGGAAAAGAATACATTAGAATATCACAGCCGATTTTGGAAATTAAATTCATAACAGTGTCGTGCATACGTTTCAATTCCTTAAGAGTATATGCATGACGATCAGTTTCATACTCAGATGCAAAAACTTCAGTTGGGGAAATTATCGGCATCGTACTTGGCGAATATCCAAGGCTATTTTTCCTCGCTGCCTCAGCACTACTGTAAGAAGCAGATTAAAAATGAACACTTCACTGAACTGTTTACATTCGTGGTACATTACCAATGCTTACACTCTCTTGATGTTCGTAACTTCGAGAAAATCATGGTGGAAATAATGGATTTGCAGTACTGTGATGATCACGAAAAACGTGGGTGTGAGAAGTCTTACAAACAAGTCTTTGGTATCGTAAGTAATTAAGCCAATGTCTTCTTGTCTGGAAAATATCATCAGAAATATAGAATGACCTATATACTTATCTTAATAGCAGTAAACATATGTATTTCATTGATATCGAGAAGAAATACTTACAAATTTTGTGATATATGAAGGTATTTTTCCCAATATTCGGGAAAATCTGGGAATTGATATGTGTATACCAGAATCAGCATTATGACCGAGTACCCGATGACAGTAATCCAAAATCCATACATCATTTTTCTCCATAACGTCCAAGATATCTGTGAGTCAAAGGATAATAATGAATATTCTTTCGTCCGCACTGTAAAAATCGCTGTGATAATAAATGAAAATCAATATTCACCTGGAAGGTAATGATGAAGAATAAAAATAGAGACATGTAAACAATGCGGAAGACGGTCATGCGTTCACCGGTGATACCACTAGTAAACAGCATCACTGCTACAACAGCGATCCAAAATTTGGTCAAGAATCTCTTGACGATGACACCGAGGTCTTTCATGAATTTGCTTTTGATCTCAGGCTCGGTTTGATTGTTCATCGCTGTCGTCGCGGTCGATACTGACACGTGTAGAGGAGCTACCATGTCTCGTAGCGTTGATGATCTGCGTTGTCTCATTTTCTCCGCCGTATACTGCCGCATTGTGATCCAAAACATCGTCATAAATAGACACTAAAATTTGTACCGGGTCGTCAATATTATTGATAAACTAATTGGTCATTATAGTATCTGTGTTAATGGTGTGCGTGATTTACCTTGACTACAAGATGCCAACAACTTAATTCCGATGGTTTGAGAAAACCGATATCCGCCATCTTTATGCCGTGAATAATCGTCGGTAATTCCTCCTCCGTTAAATCCATGCAGTACACGTATTGAACGAGGAGAAGAAGCGTCGAATAAAAAACAATGAAGGGTGAACACTTCATCATCGACGATCTTTTGTTGGGGACCATCCACAATACCAAAGCCCACAATAACAGGGCGAAAGTTGTCCAACTGTGGTACATGATACTCCATGTCTGCATAGAGATAACAATTTTTTTCTCGTCAATAATAGTTCATTTTTCTCGGTATACAACCACAATGTAATTATCGTAACGATATCATTTTTATTCTAATTACCATCATAATTATGTTGGTAGCTAAATAAGACGAATTAACGATAAGTTGAAAGACGGAAAAAACTGCCATGATGACGTGTTCGAGAATTCCAGGCTTCTCTTCTGAAACACCTGTAGGTAATATTTATTTTGTGCATATTCTTCATGCAAAATGAAAGGAAAAAAAAGAGTACGCGGTCTGTTTACAGCGTCTAAGCTAACCTTCGCTAAGCGACTGCATCTGTATGCTGTCTTCTTGCTGTCCATCCTGTACTATGACACTCCCGGTTGAGTCTTGAAGTAATCCCGTGCGTCCGGACCCAAATCGCATGAGCTAAGCAAAAATCGATGGATGTAAAACGCTGCCACGGTTAATCGACGTGTTGTCAGAAATTAAAATAATGGTATATGCACATGTAGTGAACTGATTGAAAAATAATTTAACTTTTATGTAAAAAAAAAAGAAAGATACGTGAGCAAACAATTGTTAGATAATAATATATATAGAAAACGTAATAAATAAAGCGATATCACGTATAAGCCAACCACGATTATAAAATTGCAATGTGAACTTCTCAATACTGGACATCGATACCTTCACCAAACTAGAAATAAACTTTTGTATTATCGAAAGCTAAACACAGTGCAAAAAGTTCAAAGATAAAACACCGACAACACGAACACAAAAGTAGTTGCATAATTTATAATGTCGTGCTATTTTCGATTATTTTCAACAACTGCGTCAAAAGTGCAAATAAATTACGTAACAGCGATTACAATAGCGAATGCCTTTTTTTTTACTCGATGTGTGAATTTCCGCTAATGTCTACAAAGTACTCTAATTTTGTGTATAATTTTGCATTCGTGTCGATAAAAAAATAACAGAAAAAAAGCGGTACTTAAAATACGTACAGGAGTCCTCTCATTTGGTTGCGCCGACTCAGGCTCGTTGATCGGCTTCTAAAATGTGGCAAAACTAATACATAGCAGCAACCAAACCAAGAATTTTTCTTAAGGCGCAATCTTACATGTAAAATATTAAAACACCTAGAGATTTGTGTCTTTTCTTCCGGCTGTAAAAACGCACTCACTCACACGATTGTAGTTGTTTATATTTATATACATGTCATTATTTAATTGCAGTGTACTGTTAACTGTAGAATTGTATTTAATAGCCCGCGCTGCTTGGCAAATAAGCTTCTTCGTTTAGCGGATAACGCGCGTGCATTGTATGTATACGAATTGTGTATTACTTATGTACAAAATCATAGACACGAAAAAGGTTTATAATATATACAATATACATATATATGTGTAAATACTCGTGTTACACAATAGAATGCGATACTTAAAATTGACAAGCGATTTCTAAAGAATTAGTCACTTGTACAGTGATGAATGAAAATAATAAATAGAATTTGATAGACAAAAAAAATGATGGCTCATGCAGGATGCTGAAATCCTTACTCGAGCCTTTCTTCGCGCAGATTGCCAACGCTGCGACGGTGTTCGTTTGCGTATGGACACGTGCCGCGACAGTGGCGTGTCCAGCGTTTCCAGTTTGCCACTTAGGCGCGTTCTTTGCTTAGCCTGCAATGCTTCGTTAGTAAAAGCGCAGCACCGTTTGTTCAATGCATGGGGGTTGCATTTCATATTCTACTCTTCGTTTCGAATGTAATTTTTATAACCTTTATCGACGTTACGATTGAATTTACAAATAAATGCGGATTTTAATCTCCTATTGTTTCAAGTTAGTTGTAAGCTTCTTTTCATTTCCATTTGTTTTTTATCTATATCTTCTATTTTTCTATTTATTATATTACTAGAGTTAAACTAATATAATGTTATGTACAATATGTACTTATCGAACTGTTTGTATGTACTCCGGTAAAGAAATAAATAAAATAAAAAAGATCACTTTGGATAGATTCATTGAACTAAGATTATTAACATATTTTTTGTTGTCTTGGCGTTACCTAGTTTGTACGTATTTTGCTTTAATTGTTAATCGCTAGGACATTACAAGTGTCAAAGTTGGAAAGAATAAAAGGAGAAATTATTCATTTGTTAGTAACGGCATTTGGTCGAAGAAAAAATTTCAGCTCGGTTAGGAATACAAGTAAAAAATATTTTGGTCCTAAAAAATGTACGTTATATTATTACGTTATGTACTATGTTTTGCCTTGAAATTATGAAGTTATAAGCTACGTATGATTTTAATGTTACGATTGATATTCTCCAAGGATTATTCGACGTCATCAATCATACTTTCAAAGCAAAACTTATCATCATTCTAATCGATCCGTTCACAAACATTTGAGTTCGTCTTAATTGTAGCGACTAATTCAAAAATAAATCTAAATAATCCCCAATCAATGGCAACATATCTCTATTGTTTTTAATTTATATGAGAACTATCCAGATCCAGCCAAATATTTGTGAAACCATCTCCAATTCGAATCTCTAACTGAAATCCAACTCGAAAGATCACTTACCGGTTTCTTAAACAGAAACTTCGATTGCAATGCCAAGACAAAATACAGCACGAACAGTCTTAGCGAATAGGTGTACGTCGACCAATCCGCATCGTCGATATACTCCACGTTCCTCGGATCCGTGCAATTGGTCTCGTAAATAGCTTGCAACGCTAAGTACCTAGCCCAAGTGCTGTTCTTTGGTAAGAACTCCTGAGGCCACTGGTTCTGATAGGACAGCAACACTACGATGTGCAGTGCGACGATCGCCATAACCGCCCGACAGATAAAGGCGAAACCTCGACGGAGCTCCTGATGGAAGGCCCAACAAGTTGCCGAACCGATGAACACTAAGAAATAAAACCCACCTTCGACCGAGGGTTTCAACGAAGCCGTACAACATAACGTGGCTAGGACTACGTACGTTCCGATGCTGCCCAGGAAGTTGATAATCTGAGGATTTGTTGATAAAATTCATTTGTTTTTTTATTCTGTCTACGATCTTAGCGCGGATTTTAGAAGTATACAAAAACCTTGGCAGATCGTTCTTTGGACTTCTTATCGTCTATCTGCTCGGAGGAGTTATCGTCTTCTTGTCCTGCTGGCCGAGTACAAAATTGTCGGCATAATAAGTAAATGATGAGGCTCGACGGAAAGATGAGGATCTCCGGAGCGAGCCAGAAAAACAGCTCCCACGTATTTGCGTTATCTAGCCTGACTAGACCTATGTGTCTGAGAAGCTTTTCTAAGAACTCGCCTGTCGCCGCAGAGAAAGGAACAAAATCAATGGAACCGTCAATTTTTCAAATCATCGTTGAGTTCTTATACTTATGCTTTACGTACAATTTTCGAGAAAGTGCCCATAGGGTGGTAGAGCTGAGAGGACAATGTGAAATGCTATTTGCGTAATCGTGACGATGAGAGTGAGCCCAATGCTGGTTTTGAGATAACGTCCTGTATCTCCTTGCATGGATTCGTAAGTCGGTACTGGCACCATCGGTGATATCAGCGCCAGCACCAAGTACACCAGTGACAGTCCGACAGGTCTCCATATCGTACCTGTCCAAACAATGCAACAAACGATGTACTTTTTATTTGCATCGTGTCTCTTGGTCAAATTTATTGCCAATGCAACAGAATGTCGCACATTTTATCCTACGATATTTTTCGCTTCTATTGCAAACGCTTGCGTGCGCAATTAATCTAGGCGTCGAGCGATGCTCTTAGTATCGTGTACTTCATTAATTCTCGTCGCACGCGACGTATAACGAATTATTACCTCACCTTTCGAGATGGTAAAACAGAACGATGTGCTTTGAAATGTTATAAAACATATACATTTATAACCGCGATCATCAATTTCATGAGTCTCGTACATGTATACGCACCTCGAGGACCTTTTGTTCATTTTTCATCCAACCGGATGGAGAAAACGAGGGCTGGGGAATTAATAAGGGAATAAAAAAAATAAGGCGCGCGCGCGCGTTATAAATTCCTCGATGCGAGCGAATGTTTGTAACCTACTTCTCGTATCAAGAGTGAGAGACAAAAGGTCGTCCTCGCGACGACGCTTTTAGGGCATGAAATAGAAGACGGAGCACGAACGGCGGAATTACACGCATACTAGCTGTCTTTTCTTCCCTTTGCGTATGTATATAGGTATATATGTATGTAGTCATATATAACAGTACATAAAACCAAGCAATCCCGGCGCCACTTTTTTTTTCTTCCTCGGATACGTAGGCTTGTACACAAACGAAAATGACTTCATGGCAAAAGGTCTATTGGACGAAGAATCCCAGGGGACACTTTACCTCGGGGATATTTTTTTAATAGTGAAACGATGTGTACCGAATTGCGGACGAGTTGCCTTTATGGTATATAATACGATGTGTCGTTGGTGTGATTTGAAGTTTTTCAAGTTCGATGAAAGCTTTACGTTGGTTCACAAAACAGATAACTCGAATTTCGATTTAACGGTGAATATTGAAATTAATTAATTAATTGATTGTTCGATTGAAAATCTATGCAGATGTCGATTTATTTGTGTTTTCAAACTATGAATTATATGAGAATTACGTAATCGAGAAAGTCCAAAAATTGAAATTGTCAAACATTGAAGTGGCGTCGAGAAATTTACGAGGCGAGTCGGTGTGACTTTTTGTCTACAGCGTGCTGCGAATCTAATTTTAGATAAACTGTATTTCCAACGTCTTATTCTAGAGCATCTTTCGAGTGCAAAGTATACTGGAATTCGTATATTTTGGTAGATTTTATATTTACAGCAATAACCTTTTTTTATACGTTACGTAATAATCCGTTTGTTGGACAGCGTTTTCACGTAATTATTTCGTATCGTAACAATGGCATTACTTACATCCTACAAGGATCGCAGGAAAGAGAATCCTGACGAGGGTCACGTTCAGCCAATACTTTGTCATATTTTCGAACAGCCTTCTTCTTGCCTATCCTGAAAGAAAAAAATAATATATTTAAGGCTTATCCCACATAAGTACTCGTGATCCCTATTAAAAATAAGCTCACTCAAAGAGTTCCGTAAACAGTCGTCTCACACTCCAACAAATAGATTTCTTTTGTTTTTTTTTTCTTAACGATACCAACATCACGTCGTTAAAACACATTAGTTCCAGCCACGGTGACGACACAGTTGAGTCAAAGTGGACTGAGACAATATATAATATATATCACGAGCTATAGCCAACCTGTCTTGTGTATATGGGGGAATTTCGGACAATCGACGTGCCCTACTTTCTACTAACTGACAATGATGCGACCAATCCCATCCGATTTACTCGAAAGGAAAAAAAATCTATTTCCTCCGATATATGGACGCTCAGGAAAAGCTGCGCCTTTCGAATCGCCATCTGATTTAAATTGTCGTTTCACGTCGTTTTCCGATACAATCGATCTGATAGAAAATTATCAATATTTCTCGGACTTGTTCTAGAATTTTTGTGGTGTTTGCACTAAGACACGTCTTCGTTTAAAAGTAATCGCAAACTTTATGCAAACTCGTCGTAACGGATTTCAGTTCTCTGCTATAAAATAGGAAGGTCAATTTCGACAGAAAAAGAATATTTTTTTTCGTCTTTTTTTCTCATATACAGATGAGATCATCGTCCGCCGTATTATCGTATATGCTGGAATTGATTCACGCATATAATTAAATCATGATATCACTTGCATATTAATCGACGAAAGCAAGTCGAATAAAGAATGTTGCGCAATCGAAGTTTACATGCGTGTATAAGGGGACACGCAACCGGACTATTAATCACTTGGTTTCATTAGTTTTTTGTCATCGACGAATAACATAACAAACATATCTTTCTTTCCAAAAGGCAAGGAAACTTGTTCGAGGAAAATAAAAATCCAAAACAAAGTTTAATAGTCCAGAAATGACGCGGTGCCCCGCTATTCCAAAAAGAAACAGAAGAAGCAGACGGCGTATTTTATCGGCTCGATGAAGTCACGAGCGTCTTGCAGGAAATGTTGTATCAATTTCTGCTCTATTCTCGTCTCGGTATTGTAGATACGACACATTGGTGTGTCGACTTCCTCCCATATTACATCGCATATACATATGTGTATACAAATATATCTTCTCAATGAGCCGTGAGAATAGCATCTCCGATTAGCCAAGAGCAAAAGAGATAGGTATTGCAAAAGAGCGCGATTACAATTTCAAACATCAAAGCAAAGCTTCACATCTCAATTAAGAGTCCAAACTAAAAAGTAAAGTAACAGTAGCAAAAGCACTGTAGTTATGGTAGTGTGGTCAGCTGATGCATTACACTCATTTCCACGGTTATAAAACTCGATTATCTAATTAAAATCCCGTGGTTTCAATTTACGTAATACATCACGATCTGTAGAGAAGATTCGCCCGTTCAATGTATACAATATTATCCACTCATACGAATAATGCATCCCGGCGAGCTTTCATTTGAAAAATTAACGACGAGACTAATGCACCGCGACACGCTTTCGACGACGGCCCACCGCGTAATTGTCGCGTGATTAAAATGCTCTAAGGTGTGTGTACGCATGTGCATGCATGCACAGCGTGTACATGTAACGAACGAGCTTTCGATGGGATAGGCAGAAGAAGATCGACACGCTGATAGAGAGAAAAGGGATAGAAGTATATATCTGATCGATGCTAAAGCTCAGATATGCTAATGGGATCTGGATTTCCTTGATTCTCAAATTAGTGCACTGTTTTGTTCTTCTTTTTTACGATAGTTTGCAAAATCTACAGAGTGTATATATTTCTGTTTTTATTTATCGATACTCTATTTATTTATCTATACTTTTCGCCCATCGCTTCGGTATATAAAAGAAAATTTAATCACTCATCGTATTACATCAGAGAAGTTGCTCTAAGAAAGTAAACTCCCATAAAAAAAGGTCGACCCTCTCTCGCGGTCAAACATAATCTTCCGCTCGTAAACTCGTCCCCAATCTTATCTATTGTCGCGACTATCGCCTAATTGATACCGTTATAATTTAAGCGACAATGATTCATTCGTATTGCAAGAACATCGCGTACTTTGCTCTTCGAACAAAGTCCTGCAAGTCTCATTTATAAATACGTCAACAAACGTCCATCCATACTCGACCAATAACTCACCGCTTGTACCTTTTCCAGCCCGTACGTAACCCCATTCAATTTCCTACATCGCATCGCGAGTATAACCGTCCACACCCACTTTGGAAAGCTCCCGAAAAGACTTTTCCGAGGGGCCTCGGCGCATCTCTCTCTTTCTATATATATACACAGTACACGCGTAACATCCTTCGCGTCTCTAATTGAGAAGGATCGTCCTGCGCTCTGATTCTTCGGCCCACACGCTCTATCTCGGTGTGTGCACAGTGTCACACCCCTCCGACGCGCGGAATTCATTACCCAGAGTCCATATAGCAGATACCGTGCGTCGCCGCGCCGACCTTTATTTTTTTCCACATACGCACTGCTCGCTCGCGTGCGTGATGCACGCGAGGTATTTACGCGAACTCGTACCGCGTATATTTCTATATGCGCTTAAATGCCAAAGTAAAAAAGGGTTAATTATGTACACGTCTCTACGGGTAATTCGTGCGACTTCACCTATTATTCTTATGTTCTTATAAGGATCTACGCAGAGCAATTCGAGTCCTATTTGGATCATTTATTAATCGCGTTGATGGGGCAAGGGGATTGTTGTGTTTTTTTTACCCGTTTAAAGAATTTCATCGCAAGCTGTGTTTACGAGATCGTGCGCTTGACATGGCTATTACTTTATTTTTTTTTAATGCAAACTGCTCATTTATCGTTAGGTGAAAATAGAAGAAGCTAACTCGATGGAATCGTGTCGAACGTGCACGATTTATCTAGTCGAACGATAAGAGGTATAATTAGGTACTTCCCCTGGAAATATATAGACTTTCGTGTTTTATTGAGAAGAGAAATGGGTCGTCGTGCGTAACCAATTTCACCATCCAGATCACTTTGGATGAGTAAGCGCGTGTGTATACCTTGGATTTGATCTTATCTTTATTATCAAAACAATTCCAAATGACTCGAGCTCTGAAATAGCACTTGGTTTACGGTAAGGTAAAGCCAATCATAACAAGGAGCAATTTTACGCGATATTTAGCGCAGAAAACGAAATTAAGCGCGTAATAACACATGCTCCACGAAAAAATCATAAATATTTCATTTGAGAAATATAAACCGCTACGATCACTATATACACGAATTAATTCAGCACAGGTAAATGGCAGTCATGCTTCGATTCGGATCTGCGAAACACTCAGCTCTAATAATAAACACATGGAAGCACAAGGCAGTACGGCACAAGGTTCTACGGTGTTGGAAAGCGCCAACGCATCGACAAGAGAATCACAGGCGTTGATAATGACGCGTACGCGATAATGAGAATTCCGCGCGGCGGTTTTACGACTCTGCATAGCCTCGTGACGTCAGATTCGTCCACGCGCGATTTTCGCGCCGTGTGAGTTTTTATCGCCACTCGGCGCGAGTCGACACGTCAAAGGCTGCAAGCTGCACTACCAGCTTGCTGATTTGCTTTGAAGTGCAAACGAAAAATATTGCGATTGTTAGACACTTGAGATTCTATAAGCGTTACTTCGCGCGCTCCGCACGTGTACGTGTTATTCGAATAGTCCCCAAATAGCGCCAAAGTCGTTTTAAATTTGGGAATCGCTAGATTTTCATCAGATTTCGGAATAATGAGTTGTATTTAACGATGTTAGGTTTGGGGTTACGCGGAAGCTTTTTGATTTGATATTTATTACGGTCGTTAGATCATTGTAACGCTTTTCGCGAATGACGAGAAATTTACGAGGCATTCGTTATCCCGACGTCGATGTTTGAGGAGATACAAAGCGCGTAATTTCTCAAATTGATGCTACTGAATAGCGCGTTGTGTACAATGTGGTCAGTTAGAAGAGAATTAGTTTTGAAGAGATTACGAATTTTTTCTATTTCGTTGCTATGGGATTTCGTTGCTATGTTTCAATATGTGTGTCGCGTTCGTATGTTGAATCAGGATTCATTAGTACGAGATTCAAAATTTTAAACGAGGTTATCTCTCGATAATCCGCGTATTCCGAGGATGACAACCATCGAAATAAAATTATCGCCTGTACCTGTTAGAAAGACACCCATTGCCTGTCTATCATGAAATGAAATACATCTTCTCTCGTCAGTTTTATCAACTGCATCGGTTACATTGCATTGCAAGGTATACAGGATAATTTTTTAATTCTAACCCAACGTTTAAATAGAGCTGACTTCTACGTTGCAAACGCGGAATATAACATACCAGTTCTTTGTCATTATCGTAAGGTTTTCCTTTGTTTACGTCGCTAGACAATAGGTAAAAATAAAATCTACAGGTCAGAGGTGGGTTTCAAAAAGTTTCTTCACGTTATTACAAGAGAACGTATACACAGCAGTTCACCCTTCTGTCGATCCTACGTGTATAACCACCGTGGGCAGTGTTTACTGTAACGGTAAGAAGAAGTGTACCTTGAAGCTCTCAATTACAGTGAACGGAATTGAGCAAACGTGGCAGAGCGAATATCCAGTCGAAGTTTCATTTGCATTGAAGTACGATATTAACATTCATAAACCACGCGTGTATATACGCCTACTCGCGTTCGAAAATAGAGAAACTGCACTTACGGCTAGATTATTTAATCCAATAACAATAATGGCTCGGCGTATGGTCACGAATAGTTGATACAAGCGCAATCTCACGTTCGCGATAAACCTTCATCAAAATCCCGAAGCAATAAGAAAAGTTCAATTTCTCTGATCGAATGAATCACGGATGTCTAGTTGCATACAGTACCCACACGTCGTCCTGATAATCAAGGCCTATCAGCTGATGAAGACGCACCGGCTATAGAAGAATCCCACTGCGTTATAAACTCTCGTCGACGAACGATACAACGCCTTATCTTTAACTCCTCCCAGGTATAAGATCTCAACGCGTTGCTCATGCGATATTCACCTGCAATGTATTCTCGCGTGTTCAGCGCATCCCGGGAGCTCCTCACCCGAGTCGTGGCTTCCTCCCGTCCGGAAAAACATGCGCTCCAATAGAGCGAACCACTACCTCTCTCTCTCGCGCGCACACACTCTCTCTCTCTTTTTCTCTCTCTCTCTCTTTCACTTTGTGCTATTGCTGTACTCGCGTAAGGAGGTGAATAGCCGCAGCATCGATCTGGAAATAGTGGAGCAAAAGTGTCCCATAACCTTACGGTTACGACTCTCACTTTTTTCCCGAGCGCGTACTTCGCTCCGATAATGTTCACGACGCGCCGACTTCCGATATTGAGGACAAGAACGCGAGAGTCGTGTAACAAGCGCGCGACGCGATCATCAGCTGCTCGGCTACTGAGCGCTGAATAGGCAAGCGAGACAAGGCTCGAGCCGGCTTTTTCTCTCGGAGCATTCTGCGCCGACGCGCGCGAGGAAGGTACAAGTATGAGTGTGTGTATATAGAAATATATAATAGCTCGATTTGGCGCTGGAGAGATGTATGCGTTAAAGCAGTGAGCTGCAAGAGTCGGCGGTTATATCGTACGCGTAAGTTTATACGATGCGATAATCCAACGGTTTCGGAGCGGACGATATATTTTTATTTTCAATGGGATTTCATTGTTTTAACGAGGAGAGGGATTTCGCAATTTAATTAGAAATTCGAGCTTTCGCCTATTTAAAGCCGACGCGAATAAATGCATGGAACGTATCGCAGCCTTCTATTTTCTTCTTGAGGTATTTCTTTGGCGTGAATTTGCTTCCGCAGAGAAGACGCTGTTTCGACGCTTTCGGGATCGTTCCAAGCGTTTCTATAGCAGCGGGATACAACTGCGGAAAAATAAGTCGCATATCCAGGCGAGGTCGCAACCGGGTTTATGAGCTGAAGCGATGAGTAAAAGTGACCGGTTCTCTCCACTCTTTCAAAGTCTCTTATTATTTTGGCTTCTTTTCAAAAGAATCGATCATTAACGCAGTTTCAGGTTACTGCTTTGAATGTTAAATGAATTTGCATATTTTCTATGCTGATTGATAATTGCAACGGTAAACATTTGTATTCAAAGACTCTTTTAATTTTCACGTTTCACGTTCATTATTATACGCAGTTACTCGAGTTATAAATATATATCGAAATATTTCCACGAACACGTCTCTCAACGTGGTGCGTTTTACAGCAGTGCGATTAAATGTTAATATGGACATGCATTTTTTAAACGCACTATCCACAGCTTCTATAGGTATTCAATATTGATGATATACGATGTCTAAATATTTATGAGAACTCGTTATGCGATAGAAAGTGACCGTACCGACTAGCGATAATACGCTGCATTGCTAGTCCGATAAACGTATAAATTCAATTTATCAGTTCAGAAAATACTATTACAGTGACATCTGTCAACACTGCTTGGAAATATCGCTATATGCTCGAACTACTTTACCAAATCCGAGTCAAATTCATGATTGTCGCTTACTTACAATACATGTGATTTACATGTGATATAATAAACTTATTAGCAACGCAATCATGGGTATTGTACGATGCAAGAAATGTGTACGCATAATTTTATACAAACATATTTATTAATATTTTCCAGTATATGAAGATTCTGTACTGAATTCGTGTGCATTTTGCCAATTCACAAGCAAACTTAAATTTACGCTTACAGCCTTTACAAATTACACACATTATCATCATTCAGACGTCCAATTGCTTCATCATCCAGTGAAAAAATCCGAGTACGGAGAAGCTAAAACTTAAAGGGATTGCAGTTGCTTTCAGCCATGCCCACAAACTGCGAATATAGAACGATGCGTCGCATGAATTTATAAATTTTATTAGAAAGACAGTTTCGGGAGCAACGTTCAATTACAAATACAAATTTACTTTACGCAGCTACTTATCTAACGTCCAATTTTCAACTTACAACTTCTATTCGCTTCTTTTTTATCGAGCTTCTACAAGCAGTTTACAGAATACTTTTTTTTCTACACAATTACAATTTGCTTAAACGCCTGCACGATCAATGTGAAAAAAAATCAAAATAACATCAGTCTTATTGTTTTAAATATTCAAGTGTACGTTTTTCAACGAATCGGATAGTAACACTGGTACTTCGTTTGTTTGAATATGTTATTGGCATATCTGTCTGTATAACTCAATCGTATCGTTCACCTTTTTTTACAGCTTTGGCATTATAAGTTATTCTCGCACTTAATAACCATTCCAATAAAATGCAATACTGTCGTAATACTGACAAGATTGTAGGATATTACAATGCTTTGCCATCTAAAAAAACAATTAGTTCAGAAGGCAATTATTATGGCAAATCTAATTTCGACGAAATCGTAATGATGTAGAAACTCTCGACGAATCCACGCCGGAAACGCTGGCATTTCTACAGTCAACGGCGCAAATATATATATCCAACAATATGCATCAAAACAGCAGCAATGGCATTACAATAATTTAACAAGCGTGTAATAAGAAGGGAAAGGACCGTAACTACCCAGTGGAAAATAAACGTGCAAATAATTGTGTACAGGAACGAGACGAGAGGAGTATAGATGTGTATGTAATACTACGCTTCGATGACAAATGCGACATTGTTCAGAATGTATATTGTAGAACGAAAATTTCGGATATCCAATAGGACACACAACTGCGTACATCGGTACTTGTGCGTATATATCAATGTAATCGGTTGAATGCGAGGGCAAAATTGAATTTTAAGCCTTCGTCGCAATAGAAGGGGATCTATATCTGTGTCATGTAGGTCAAATAATAGTTTAGCAAAGTAATCGGCAAAGCCGCGAACACGCATCCCAAGCCCTTGACATTCATTCAGCTCCTGCGCCACACGCACACACACACACACACACACACACACACAAACAGTTGATACATAAATACATAATCCTTACGCGACTACTGCGCACAAGTATAGAAAAACAGAAGAATACAGGCGATGTACGATAATAAAGATAATATCAAAGGAACGGAAGTTACGAGGCGGAAGAATAGATAAACATAGACATTTACTCGTAAGGATTGTCCGATACGGTGAAAGACTTGGGCGTTGGAATCGAACCAGATTCGAGGATGTAGACTGGCGTGATCGGCTTGTCATCGACGTCCGTCTTCGTTTGCTCGATTTTGAAGACAACGTCGAGACCCTCGACCACCTATGAATAGAAATTTCACGTACATTAAAATCTCAATGTTGGATAGAATGAAAAGTTGTTATTCATGCGGATCAGCGCAGTCGTCGCGTGCGAACGAAGATCTATAAAGCGTTCAAGGTGATATTATTTACAGTGTACCGAGAGGTCAATTTGCCAGAGCACTATAACACCTCCCTTTGAATATTTAAATATCTATTAAGCGAAACGTGAGTTGGTCGGCTGACCGATAACCAGCATAAACTGGTCGTGGAAAACACGAGTGATGCCTGTGTATTGCGGCGGCTTATCGTCTACACGTGCGTCTACGTACGTAAATCTATAGGTATAAGCAACAGATGCATTGGTGTATATAGTCGATCACCTTTCCGAAAACAGTGTGAGCACCATCCAGCCAAGGTGTAGCGATGGTTGTGATGAAGAACTGGCAGCCGTTGGTGTTTTTTCCGGCGTTGGCCATGCTTAAAAATCCTGGACCTGAGTGGTTGATCTTGAAGTTTTCATCGTCGAAGTACTTGCCGTAGATGCTGACCGAGCCTGTGCCGTCGCCCTTTTCTATGTCGCCGCCTAAAATTTTGTCGAAGAAAAACGTTTATAAAAAATTCTATTAAAAATACATTAAATTTTCCAAACAATGCTTTATCTCCTCTTTTACCTTATTTTGCTATTCATCAATCAATATTTTATGAAAAATTCAAGCTTCGCGACAAAAAAATATTTTTTTTACGTTATTTTATCATTTGCTGTAGTATCTTGATATGTCATAAAATTTGTATAAAATGGACATAAAAGATTGACTCTTTTCAATATTTAATCGTTTAAAAAATACCAAAAATATGCCATCGATCATTCGAAAAGTTTGCTCACGTGAAGTTTTTGGTAGTATTCGCAGTGTTGTGCCCATTATCTAATACACCTAATGCATTGATTTTTAAATAATAAAATAGTAAAGTATATGCTTGCTACGGAAGATTTCGACAACTCCGAACCCAAAATCATAAAAACACCATACTTAAAGTAAAACGTGTTTTGTCCCATGTAAATATCTGAATTTCAAATCATTTAAAACGCATTAAAGGGAAATAATTTATAAAACAAATTTATAAAATCTCACGATTCATTCTAATACCTGAAAAAATATAGTTAGAAACCTTGAGCAAAATGAAAAATCGAACTACAGCATGCAAAGCTTTCAGATTGGTAGAAACAAAAATATTTCGCAATAATTTTCGATTGCATATTTTAACAATAAAAATACAAGCGCAGTCGGTCACTATCGATAGTTACCAATCGTTATTATGCATCATAAATTTTCAAATGACTTCGCTTTAGTCTACATTACAATCTTTCCTCAGCGTAAACAAAAGGAAAAGTACAAAGAACAAACCTTGAATCATGAATTTCTTAATAACTCGATGAAACTTGGAACCAGCGTAAGTCCGGTGCTTGATTCCTTCAGTAGCCAGTGTCAGGAAGTTTTGGACGGTCTTCGGTGCATCTTCACCAAATAGCCCCAGGACTATGCGGCCAGCGGGATTATCGCCTATCATAATATCAAAGTAGACCCGATCCGTTATCGTAAACGTAGCAGCCTAAATACAACCAAGTAAGAGAGCAATGCGATAATTGACTTCAATTTGTACAATAAACTTCTTCAGCTGGAGTTTACTTATTTCGGTGTCTTTATTCGAGTGAAATATGACGTTATCAAATGTTTTTAGAATAACGCCTGTTCCGTGTCTTAAAACAGTTTCTTTCCATTGATTATTATCGATCGAGTCTATTTTATTCGCATAACCTTGACTAGAGAAACTAAGTGGATCAAACTCAGCAATTCCTTTAAAAATATTTTTTGTATCAAAGTGTGAAATATGAATAGCCATACCCTAACGCAATCTAACTACGGAAAGAAAGCTTTTCAGCGGAAATGGAACGTTACAGAGCTGTCCCCCTAGTACGAATGCAAAGTTGTTTTCGTACATATACGAGTTAGTAAAAGAACGCGAGCTCGTACACCCGCTACAAAGGCAGATCTGAAGCCTTACAAAGTCATGTATATAGGAAGACAGCTGTACGACTCTGTCCTATTAAACTGATTCTCTGTACTATATAACAACTGCTTCGCGTACTTTCATCTTCAGAAATATTGCGCGAGAAATTGTTGGGTAATAAACATAACGTTACGCAATTCCCGTATTGTCCTACTTTTCCCTCGCGAAATATAAATTGTAATTTAAGAAAATAAAAGTACCGTGAAACATCACACGTCATCGCGGATTACACGCGAAAAGTTCGGAATGAACAATCGTATCAGAGAATGTCATTTTTGTATACCCAGAAAATCCAGTTCCGACTAAGTCGATCGATCGGTCTCAAAAGGTCGCTCGCACGTGAGCTCCAATAGAGATAAAGCAAAAAAATATAAGAAACAAAAGAAAAGAAGTGATAATTAGCACGTATACGGTACAGACTCACCTGAGCGTAATCAGCCGCAACGGCAATTATCAGTGCGGCTGCAAGTAGGCGCCTCATGATTCACGCGTTTCTCAGCAAATTTCAACGATGAATCAACAGAAAAAACGAAGCGTCGTCGAGTTGGAAGTCGAGCGAATGCCTGGTCGCGATAAACTGAGGAGAAACGCACATCTGCGCCTCGACGTGTCGTCGCAGTGCGCTGGCGCGAGCTTTTTTGCCGCGCCGCAGCACGGCCAAGAGCTGTCAGCTGCGCTGAGAATCCGCGCCGCGCTTACGTCTTCTCAACGCGGACCGGACACGTCCGGAATACACCCACTCGTTTTTTGAGCTTCGTCGTTTATCTTCTCGAAGAACTACCGAAAAAGCGTCAGAAAACTAGCTGTACCTCACTGATAATACGTGTTTTCTTTATCTTGATGGGTATTATAAATTTATGTGAATATTCATGTTTCGATGATGTATAGACTGTTATGGAGAAGAGTCGATGATTGAGTGTGATGATGCAATTGAGGTGAATGAACTCGTGGACTGGTGGTTCAAGATTGAAAAGTCCGGTATATGTAGGAAGAGTTTTCGTACGTATACCGGAGTACAGTAAAAATAATGAAGTTTCGGACTTGAGATTGAATCGTTAAAACGCGTTCTGGTTTTTGCTCGAGATGTAGTAAACGAGTCGGCAACCAGAATCGACAGTTTTGAACCGAATAAATTGTAATGTTACTCATTGCCTGTCGAATACGCTAAGTCTATTGGTATGAATATGTATTATATTTATATATATTCATCAATTTTTCTTTTTTGACCCACAATAAAGCCGCTTACTTACTATCGTGAAAAGATGCATTTATCCGTATGTGCCGTTAAGCTTTGTTCCGTTTGCGAAATGTTGATCTGGAAAATTGCCAATTAAATCGAGTGTCTTGTGCTCATTCGAATTTGCGCAAATAATACCCATAACTATTTTTTGTATAATATCGGAAAGCGTAAATACTCCCATGTCGATAACGCGATCGATCGTAAGTTTCACGCATTTACTGAAATTTTTGCTAATTCATTCTGACAGCAAGTCGACCTCCGGTGCAAGCATTGTTTCATTGCGTATCGAATCTATCGTTTATATCTGAGTCAAAACAATGCACTTGAACCGAAAAAAGAAACAACGTATGCGCGTATTTATGCGCAACTTTTGCCCTGTCATTTCTCTTGCTCTCTCTCTCTCTCTCTCTCTCTCTCTCTCACAGTCTCTCTCACGCGCGCACACTTTCTTGAATCCTTAACTACTTGCTATACACTCACGCCCGTTCGGAGTCGGCGATCGGCTGATCCCGTTACTCGTCGAATATTATAAAAGCCGAGCGTTAAACCCGGCGCGAGGTCAGTCGTCCCTCATGGATTCTTTCCGCGGGTTCTTCTCACTGCTACTGGTCGTTGGTGTCGTCCAAACCTCGGTCCTGCATCGATCCAGGTTCGAGCACGATGACCATGACTTTTATTCGAGCTTTCGAAGTATCGAAATTCCCGAGGCCCGGATCACCTACGATGGGGCTCAAGTCTGGAGGGTCCTAGGCGCTGATGACTATGCCGAGTACTTAACGTACCTACAGGATACAGGGGGTGAGTTTGGAAGTTTCGTTAAACATACAAGGCTACTTAGTTCGAGCTTTTACGAAAATGTTCATAATCAGAGCCACTGCATATACTTTTCTATAATTAAATGAACCTTGGTGAAAAGCCGGATACTCTTTGTCTATCGTTAATCATATCGGTACACATATGCATGTGAATGAGATAAAGAGACAAGAAAAAGGATAGAACTAGATTGAATTTTCACCTCCTATGACGCATTTTTCCCGGCGATTGCAGATTTATCGCTGTGGACCGGCAACGACACAACGATAGACGTTTTAGTACTTCCTGACGCTATTCCGCGAGTCTCGCATTTCCTGCGCCAGAGACATGTAGACTATGATGTAGTCATACCTGATCTCCAACAAGCTATTATTCAAGAAAATCCAATAAAGACAGCAAGCGAGATCGAGGAACTCGAGGGCCGTCATGGTAAGTCTATTATTATCATTATCGCATATACTTCGGTATCACAGTGCTTTGGTTCGCGCTATTGCTAACGCTACATCCCCTATTGTACTGGTAAGTTAATAATTTTAAGCGGCCAACGATCGAGAAAACGTATGACAGTAGCGTTGAGAGGAAAAAGTGCTCGCGCCGAAAAAAAATTGAAACACTTTCGCTCACGATTGATATTCACGCGATAGAGGTACATCCGATTGACCGCAAACATGATTTATACCGACGATTGGTGAAAGCCCTTTGTAATTAATCAGCAGACGTAAAAATAACAATGCGCTGGCGCACATGTCAATGAAGTGAACACGAATAGATTTGCTACGATGTCGCGGTCACCGAACTTACCGCGTTTAGTCCGATAACCCACTTACCTTCGTTTAGCTCATTTCAATAAAATAAACGAATTACTGCGGAGACATGCGATTACAGCGAGAAATTCAATTAAACTAGATTCGTTGCGACCTTTTTCCACGAAACCGCACATACTATTTTCAGCTTTCGTTTGAAAATATATTTTTTTTATTTATTTATTTATAACTTTGGCAAAGCTTTGCGAAGGTAAATTATGTATCGACAGCTAAAGTGCTGTTTTAGCTCGCTACGCTTGGTGGAAGAGAACCGTAATGGGTTCCTATTCTCCGCGACACTATCCTCCTCGCTATACTTCCAATGCTAATTCGCTAGAGGGTGGAGGTGACGAGCGACCCTGGCGATGGAAGGGTGAGCTTCACTGTAGCCAAGCTTTTCGTTTCGCAGGTTCAGTTAACGAATCGATACGATTCGAATGATTGTTTCGTTGGCTTGAAATTTTTAATCATAACAACAAATCGATAGTTATACAAAAACTGAATGTGCGAAGCGCAGCTAAATCTAAAATTAGAGCCAGAAGGAAGGGTCTCTCTCGGTTAAGCCGATAGCAATAAATTTTAGGCCACCGAATGGAATGGACGAGCTATCACCGGCTTGAAGATATTCACGGTTACCTTGACTACTTGGCCAACACCTACTCTCAGCTCTGTTCCGTAATGACCATCGGCAGATCGGTCGAGGGTCGCGAACTTAAGGTAAAGACAAAGCAAAATCGAAGCCAATTTCGGTTACGCTTACATTGCGTAACTTTCGTCCTAACAAATCCTCTTTTAGGTGCTTCGCATCAGCAAAGGAACACCAAACGCTTCTGCTCTTTGGATCGACGGAGGTATCCACGCCCGTGAGTGGATTTCGCCAGCCTCAGTAACCTACATCATCGACTATCTGGTCGAGCACAGTGATCAACTCGAGGCTGACTATTACATTCTGCCGGTTGTCAATCCTGACGGGTAATTTTCCTGTGGCCTATTTTTATCGTACTCCATTTTCTCGTTCCGTTCGAGCGCTTTGCTCTCCAACGATCTGCTTTTAGTTTTTGTCTGTGTCTCTGAACTAAGTTGGTGCAGTGGGGAGTACATGTGGATTGTGCTCGAGAATTATTGCGATTGAGCTACGGAATGGGTACATTTTTCTCATTGCTGTTACAGCTACGAATACACCTTCCGAGGGGACAGACTCTGGCGGAAAAACCGTGGAAACCGGGAAAAGGGTGGACAGTGCATCGGTATAGATTTGAATCGCAACTTTGGTTATAGATGGGGTGGTCAGGGTACCAGCAAGCAACCCTGTCGTGAGACATATGCTGGTACCGGTGCATTCTCCGAACCCGAGACTAGAGCTATCAAGAACTTCTTCGAAGTCAGTGCTGCAAATTTCAAGGTTTGTTGCGACGAATTCATTTGTACTGTCTAAGGATATCGTTATATAAATAAATTTTACTTATTTTCTTGATTATAGCCTTTACTTTTAATCATAGTTTAATTTTCTTAATACTCTAATGTTATAATGAATTTTTAGAAGATTTGATCTCTTTTACGGATAATAACATTCATTTTTCTTATTTTCTTAATCATAAGACTAATTAATTCAAGTTTAATTTCTCAGTTATAAATTATTTTTTATTATTTGATTTTTCATATGAACAGTAGAATTAACGCTCATCCTCTAATTAGGTTCAGCTGTAACTACTTACGCCATCGCGAGCCTTTTTTCAGTCATATTTCCTATCAAAGAAATATACCTATTTTTATCTAACCTTAATCAGTCATCCAATGATCGAAATTATGCACCAATCAATAATAAAAACGAATTGAATTTCTTTTCAGGCCTTCCTAACATTCCACAGCTACGGTCAATACATCCTATATCCATGGGGATACGATCGTCGTGTTCCACCAGATTACAAAGACCTGGACAGAGTAGGCAAAATGATGGCCACGGCAATGAGAGAAGCTGGTGGTGCGAAAAGCTCTTACACCGTCGGAAATAGCGCAACAACCCTCTATGCCGCTTCGGGTGGTGCCGATGACTGGGCAAAGGCGCACCTCAAAATCAAGTACACCTACACCATCGAGCTTCGCGACAAGGGTCAGAACGGTTTCGTCTTACCCGCCAAATATATCCTACCTACAGCAGAAGAGGCTCTTGCCGCTGTGAAGGTCGTCACTGAAGCTATCACGACCGTGTGAGAGAAAGTTTCCGACTTTTTCCGTCGACTTTATTATTCAGCAAGCTTGCGCGCGGCTAACAGGCCGTGATTGTTAATGTGATGTACTGTTTATACGTTGTATTATTAAGTTATTATTATTTTTCTAAATAAAGCGTCATTCGTGAATTCGTATTTTTTGTACCTATATTTCAATGTCAACAACAAACATTAGCTCATTCCTGAATTTTAATTCGGAAACGATCTTCGCGGCCGAAATGAAATTAGCGTTACACATATACTCAGCAAAAACTTTGCGGTCAGTAAATCACTTACGTCACGCATTATATTACCAAACTTTCTTTACGCGTCATTTCGAAATGATTCCTTTCCCAATGAGGAAAAAGTAAACAAAAAATCATTTCGAAAATAATATACATAATACACTTGTCAGACCCATTACCCAAATGTAAAAAACTTTAATCGTCGTTAGCCAAACAACGCGACGAGGTGTTCCGTACAGTGAACTCGGGCTGTAGCTGGAGAACCAGTTTCGCGTCGAGCACGGGATCCCGCTACTACATCTTTCACTGCCGATCGCGAACCTCCGCGAGAGGACGATCGCATACGAAAATATATGTACCCATCGAAGAAACGGTTTCCTCAGAGCTGGGGTCAACTACCCATCCGTTATATATTCATCGGATGCAGATAGAGTAATCGTACTTCTATTTATTGTATACGCAAGCGATAGACTCGGCTATCGATTTACAATGTACAAGAGGCGTGTTTTATCGATTTTACTGCACTATTACTTTCAATTATCTTGCACTTTGCAGGAGAGGCGTAATTGGGAAAGTGATTTGTCGCGGGTCGCGGGAACAATCACGTCATTCCTGCGCTACGATTACTCAATGGTTAGTACGGGTATAAATTATTACTGCTGTAAATCCATTTTATTTTTCTAACAAGTAATAAGGTTTAATCTTTATTTCGTGTTTTAAGTATGCTATGTACATGGTGCGCTTTGCTTTTTATCGCAAAGTATCATCGCGTAACAATTTTCCTAAACGATCACAATAGATTAGTGGTTCAACATGACCATGTGGATCCATTCGACGAAGGCAGAGACCCTCGTGTAAACGGACGGGGCATTTCTTCCACCGCAAGGGAAGAGTCCCCAGGATACAACACCGATTACCTCGACCATGTCGAATGAGTTTGTTATCACCAATGGTCCACCGGAGTCACCCTGAAAATAGTTGGTAAATATTAGACTGGAAACTGTACATATATAATGAAAGCGGATGGTGATTGTATCAATGACATACCTTGCACGCTGAAGAGGATCCGTCAAGTGGTCCCGTGCAGATATTGGTGGGATGAAGCGGGTTTCGCCCTGCTCTACTTAGGCGGTTGTCGAGAGCGTCTTTGCATTCCTCGTAGTCGAGTAGAGGCAGAAGCGCTGCTTGAAGAACCTCCGGAGCTTCGGGGCGTCGAGTCCGACTGATGCTTCCCCAGCCCGTTAGCATCGCGTTTCCTTC
The DNA here is from genome assembly GCA_018906985.1 of Apocrypta bakeri. Taxonomy (NCBI): domain Eukaryota; kingdom Metazoa; phylum Arthropoda; class Insecta; order Hymenoptera; family Pteromalidae; genus Apocrypta; species Apocrypta bakeri. Next base: position 591,528 of record JACCIA010000016.1, on the reverse strand, counting down.
GTGAGATTCCTCGGGATAGGGGAGGGATGCTGTTGAGACGTATTCATTAAGCTCGAAGGGCTCTTCCAGCTTCATCAGCGCTATATCGTAAGGACCTACCGATCTGAGAGAATAAAAACTTATTTGTAGTATATGGAAAAGCTTGTTTTTATTAATAGAAAAACTAATCATAAATATTGGGCTTTCTTTTACATATCTATGCTCCTTCGATGATTATTTATAGTAGAATGTTGAAAACTCACTCTCCGGAAAATTCAAAGTTAATTAAGCTCATCATGGATATGAATACTCGTTAATGCAATCGTCAAAGCGTGTATGTAGGCTTTTTAAAATGAATACAAAAATTTTTTAAAATCAAAAACTGACTATAACTACTGTTTGATTTGATGCACCATACATTCATGCTTCTAGAATATACCAAAGAGTATTTACGCCAATCTTAAGATCAATTTGTCCATAAATTCGCTTTGAATCTTAAACAGAGTGAGTTTTTAACGGTATTAACGGTCAAATTAGCGGTATAACTATCTACAACTTCACTATTAAATTTACAAAAATGCAATTAGTGCAACTAATTAACATTTTTAATTTTATCTTGAGCAGTGTGTTTATTAACAGCTTATCAGAAAATGCATCCCTATGTATTTTCTGTATATTCTATTACATTTTCTATTATATATTCTATTGTATATTCTATGTATATTCAGATGTGCCTGTCCTTGCTCCCTCAACTCTGAATAAATTCTTTTATTTAAAATATTCTGATTTATTTTATTTGATATACTCATGTCCCATAGATGTTGTTTAATCTATATATCTCACCCCGAGTAGTCCGGATAAACGAAACTTTCCTCGACCAGTCTCTTTTGTTCAGTATCCTCTTCGGTACCCAGTTGATGTTTCCCTGCGTAAATCAAGTATCGACCACCAGGTCTCTTGGGTGACAGAGTCTGACAGTGTCCAGCAGTGAGAACCCAACCGGCTGTCAACAGAGTACCTCCACACACGTGTCGGGGTTTAATTCCGCGTCTCTTGTTAAACCAGTGCAGCGAAACCTGCCAGGGATGACGACCCTTTTCGGCATCTTCACCGCCGACGATACGAGTTGGCCGTTCCGCTAGCAAAGCGAGCTCCGATTCCGCACCTGTGATTTATTATTGTTTATTTTTAATGATTATCGATAATGTAGCATTTTAATGCACTTGGTATTTTATTTTTTAATCAACGTGACTTTTTGTTTGTTTTGTTAATGACGTGCATAGTACCGCACGATCGTGATTGAATCACGGCTTTATTTTTTGCTATTCAAGACGCGACCGTGACATTGAACCGCCGGAGATAATAACGAATGCAGCAGCGAAGCAAAGCTATCTTGTTTTTGACTTCAAATTATCTCGTGGTATTTGTCGTCAGATATTATATTGAAAATAAACTTTTGTAAATGCAATGGAACAGAATAAGGATTGCGATAATTTGACTGTTTTTACTCTAGGATTAGCCAAGCCAAATCCATTCTCTGTTGTTTTTTGTGTTATATTTTGTTTCGTGGTGACCAAATCATGCTTTCTAAATTTGCTTCGACCGAAAATTGCGGAACGACATCAATCCCGACGCGTTTACTTACATCTTATTTATCGTATATTTATTATTTGCTTCATATCGACTCGACGGCCAGAATATGAATCTTCGAAAAACTAGTTATACCTTCTAAACTCCCGTGTGAGTACAGCTTCCGAGATTGAAAATAACGAAGATGAATAGGACGTGATGAAGGTAACGTGCAATTTAACTCACCATTATTCAACGGGACGTCGATCACAAGAACACAGAGCACGAGGCACAGTATCTTTAACATACTTTCAAATCGATAATACTTTAAAGTAGTGCAAACAAACGAGCAGTCTCGAACCGAGTGCACGAATGCCGATGCGTAGAGTTTTTCCGCTAGCGAGAAACTCGACTCTATACGGGTTTACGGAGATGCGGAAAAAAGCGTGCGATCTTCCGCGAAATGGTTCCTGATCTCGTCAACTGTTACCGAGGCTTATGCTCACTTCTGTGCGTTACTCCTATATATACACTGATCGACTATGATAAATCGACGGGTAGACTATGCCGGTACGGCGATCGGCGATAGACTGAATCGTTAAGCAATAAGACAAGCTGTATACCATTTTACTTGGGTCCACCAGCAGCGGAAGTAATTCGACGTAAAAGGCTATTGACAGAAACGCCTTTTTCTGCTTTATTTTTTTTATTGCCCCCGACGCAAGGACTTATGTACAAATCTCGAGCGCTCGCGCGCATAGCTCACCTGTTGTTGTCGTCGTCGTTTACTGCCATTAGCGAGTGGGCTGAGATTTTACGCTCGTTATTCGTTCTAATTTCGTCACCAACAGTAGGACAAATGAAGGAAATCCGTCAGATTGACAGTCATCGAGAAACTATTGTTTGACTCTTGCACTACTGGCTTAATTAATTTATTTCAGGGAAATGCGTCTGTGCAGTGCGCTGTTCGTAATGCGCACGTATATAATCATAGTAGTAGTGCTAGAATTTCGTTGTAACAAAGTCGTCTACTCGTTCTTCCATTTAGACTTTTCCGCTGACGTGTCTAGTTCGTTTGCTCTTTAAGTGCACACTAATGCTATCTCTTACGAAGACGCTATTGCAAGATTTTTTGCTCTCGACTCACAGACTCTTCTGATATTGTGAAAATATTTACTCATCCAAAATAAACAATCGTGTTCTTTCAGTGTAATTCAGTTTTATGTATTTAAAAAAATATTTATAAAATTGACACTGTTTCACTTTTTATTTCGCTTATTAGTTCGCAGAAATGATCTCCTGAATCCAATCGTTGAAAGCCGATACTCTGGTGTAGACTGAAGGTGCACCGGGGGTACCACAAGGAATTATACCCCACGAAACGATACCAATGAGTTCAGGTTTACCTTCGGCGTTCGTCTGGATCAAAGGACCACCAGAATCTCCACTGCAAGCCGAGTATCCACCGATCAGTGGACCTGTGCAGACGTTTGTCACGTGGAGTGGTGATGGACCGCTGAGCTTCTCGATGGCTTCTTTGCACGTATCCAAGTCGACCAACGGAAGGTCCACCTTTTGAAGCGTGTTTGGCATTTTGGGAATCTGAGAAGTCGAAGTTGAGCCCCAACCAGAGAGCGTAGATTCACCTTCGGGGATGCTATCGGCTTTTGGAAGAGCGATTGGTTGGACGTTCTTGTTGAATACCAGAGGAGTTTTCAACTTCAATAAGGCAATGTCGTAGGGAGCGACGTTTCTAAAAATATTATTTACGATGAAAATAAATACCCGAACGATATATTGAAACTCCGAAGCTTCAATGTTAATTGCTCAATCTTACCCTGGGTACTGCTTGTGTATGAAGGTTTTCTCCACAGTTGACTGCTGTTCGCTTTTCTCCCGACTTTTGATTTGGTGCTTACCAGGCTTTGACAGTGAAGCTGCCAAAGGGTATACCTTTGGGACAATGCGCCGCTGTCAGAATCCATCGTTCATTGATAATGCTACCACCGCACATATGGGTCAATGGCAGAATGGGAAGCAGACCCCACTGAAGTGAAACCTGGTGCGGGAACTCGCCAGGATTGGCATCCTTGCCTCCAACAACGCGGCTGGCGATCTCGTTCTCGAAATCTGGTATACGTAGACCGATGTATGGTCGAGCTGTAATGATTTTGATATTCACAATGGTCTGTTTAGAAACCGTATTGTTTTGATGATGTGAGAATTAGTTAAAACTTACTCGCATATGCAACAGCTAGAAGGCACGAGAGCAGAACGAACTTAGACAACATTGTAGAGTATGGTCGGCCAATGTGGCGAAACCTTATTTTATATTAAACAAACAATCAAGATATCGTTATTTAATCTTGTGGACAGACTAGAATTAACAACATTGATTCGATAACGATGACGTGCGTCAAGTATATGTTAAATCAGATTAACAACGTTTAAGTGATTGATTTTAAAGAAATTAAAATTGCAATATCAGTGGATGCTACGGGAATGCAATTCTAGATAAAATCTGCGTTCAGTATTTTGTTTAATAGAAACCAATTTTTATTTATAATCAATAACTAGACGATTAACTTCGGATCTTCTATCGCTTTTTTATAATTAAAGTCAATATTTTATTTTATTTTTACGGACTTTTCATATCCTCTCTAAGAGTCTTGTTTGATTTTGCATTGCTGCGCTAATCTCAATATTCTTTTAATTAAACGAGTGCAGTCTTGTGTTTAAGCAATGATAAGAACGATAACTATCTAAGGATATCCTCTTAAACTCTTTGTAAATCAAAGATCAATTGGGAATAACAGCAATAATGTATCGATAAATAGGATATAAATAGCAAGTATTTATTTCAATATACATGTTGCAGTATCCAAGATCATTTTATTTAATTATTCTTCAGATATATTGTACATTTCTGTTTACACATAATTATAGTATTCCATTATATGATTGATCCAGTCCACAAATGCAGAAACACGGACAAATACTGCAGGTGCACCATAAACTCCACATGGTATAAGACCCCAAGAGACCACACCAATAATTTCAATCGAACCTTTTTCATTCTCTCTTATTAGTGGCCCGCCGGAATCTCCCTAAGAAATCAATCTATGACCCATATTTTCTCAGCAACATGGAAAGCATGAAAAATTAAGACATACCTGACACGCGGAATATCCTCCGGTGAGTGGTCCAGTACAGACGTGTGTGTAATGGACATTTTGCCACTGTTCGCCCAAATCACGAAACGCTCGTTTACACGTCTCGAAATCTATAATGGATAACGTTACCTTCTGCAGTGTGTCTGGCATAACAGCTCTGTCTGACTTCGAGATCGAACCCCAACCAGATAAAATAGCACTTCCTCGGGGTATACTATTAGCTCGTGGCAAACTGATCGGTGTTACGTACTTATTAAAAGTTAAAGGCGTCAGTAATTGTAAGAGGGCGATGTCAAATGGAGTACTGCCTCTGGAAAGATAGTTCAATAACTTGAATTTTAGAATGAATTTTTGTGAAAAATAAATTTTACAAGTCGGGAATGCATACTAACCCCTTATACTGTTTGTGAACATATATATTCGTGACGTGAACAGTTTGTTCAGTAGTTTCTTTGGTTTTTAAGGAATATTTACCAGCTTTGACTACTAATTTCTCGCCAAAAGGCAAATTACGTACGCAATGTCCTGCCGTCAAAATCCATCTGTCGGCAATGATAGAACCACCACAAAGATGAACATGAGCAGCTGAATGAGAAGAAATGAGCTGCAAAGTAACTTGATGAGGGAATTCGCCTTTTTCGCTGTTCTTTCCACCGACAACTCGATTTATCTTGAGTACATTGGATAATGGTTCACTTTGGGTCATATTTTGAAGGTCTACAAATAATTAAATCAATATTATAATACATATGAAAAAACGTCAGTAAGGTTTCTTTTAAATATCGGTTTAATTTACTGGCACTGGCGAAAGCCAAAAGACAATTGAGTACAACTACAGCAAACATCGTTGTGTCACAGTAACAGTGGATCTCTAGAATACGTATTCTCATTTCAAGTTGCGGTAGTATTTATAAAATTGCGTTTGTACAACGTATGAGACGATACGACTAAAAGAATTCGGTATCAACATTTTTTTCGAGAAAGTTGATTAATGTAAAGTGAATTAGAATAATCTCACTTTTCAGGAAGTGCAATGACGAAATAGCTAAGAATTCATTAATGTTGAGTTTTGTTCTGCATAACTTAATAGATAATTATACTTTTGAAATTCTTCAAGCGTGTCGAGTAATCATCGTCTATTTCGATAGTATTTATAGTTTGTTCAGTTCATTCGCATACTTTATGCTTCTGTTGAATCAATACATATTACTGTAAGCGGTTGCATAAGTACAGGCTCTGAAATACAATTGTACAGACAAGTAAGCGTAGACCATCACGTGACCATTTACAATTTTCGAACAGATATATTGAGATATAATAAAGTTAATCACTTCTAATCAACAGTTAAACACAGTCTAATCAAATTTTACGAGTTATCAATTTACAATTATAACAGTTTTCGTATATTTTCGTTCCTCTTTACTTATTTAAATCTTCTATTATAACAAATTGAGCAGTATACGATTGAAAATTTTCATAAAGGGGATAAACACGTTTATTTATAATTTATAAGTCAAATTAAAATTAGATTTATTTGATTAGTCCCCTTCGGTAGATGGTTACAGCAGCGAGTATAGTAAGTTCACTGTTCGTGGCACTGTACGTAAAATTGATAGTTAAATTTTCATACTCTTAGTTGAGTATACGAGATTTATTCTAAATATGTAATAACTATTTTAGTACTTTTTCTTCTTAAAAATACGTATCTAAGTCCTCTTCAATTATTTCTCTTTTTCAGATATATTTATGCTGTCGAATGGTAAATCCAAGATTTTTTATTTACGGAGTCTATTTCGGGCTTTCTCTTTTGGTAATGTTAAGTTTAACTTGAAAATAAAATGTTGAAAGCATATATATGTATGACTTCCAAAGTATTTCATTGAAAACTTATACAATCTTACAAAAAAGTTTTCTTATGTTTCTAGTGAAAAATACTTCTTTGAAATTCATTACTTTGTAACTTTTGTAAAACTTCAAAACGATTTTTTAATATAACAAGCCGAATGAAAGCTTGTACAATATTTTATGAGAACGAGAAATTGAAATATCAATATGAGCATTCAAAGATAAAAGATAGAATGTTTATTTAAAAATCAATAAATATTTATTTGTACATTTCTTAAGAGTAATTGCATGGGTAAGTATTAGTTTACATGGATTTTTATCACATGAGTATTTTCAATAGTTCGTTATTACAGAATTAATCCAATTGGTGAAAGCTGAAACTCTGACAAATACTGTAGGAGCTCCTACTCCACCGCATGGTATTATACCCCACGAAGCAATTCCGACAACCTCGGTGCCATTTTCATTTCTCGATATTAAAGGACCGCCAGAGTCGCCCTATGAAAATACAAGCGTTATATATATTTTATTATTAAAATTAATAGAAAAGTTGTTATACCAAGAAAAAAAATTATTATATTGCTTACACTGCATGCTGACAGACCACCGTTTAAAGGTCCAGTACAAATATTTGTTTCATGAATTGTCGAGCCTTCTCCTAACAGTCTCATAGCACGTCTGCACGTGTCGATACTAATTACAGGTAGCACAGCCGTTTGCAATACGTTTGGAACAACTGGTTGCCTAGTTTTCGAAATAGAGCCCCATCCAGATAAAATAACTTTACCTTTCGGTATAACATCCGGTTGAGGTAAGCTTATAGCGCGGACATAGTCATTGAACACAAAAGGCGTAGTCAGTTTGATGAGTGCAATATCGAAAGGGGCCACTTCGCTATAACGATAATACAACGATTTTAGCAAAAATTCAAACTTTTTAGCATAATAAATAATATTTTACTAGAGTCACTTACCCACGATAACGACTATGAATGAATATTTTTGAAGTCAGTGAAATTTGCTCTGTAGCTTCGTTGGTCCTAATGAAGTGTTTTCCGGCTTTGACTATAAATTGACCATATCCAGGCAAATTTTTCACACAGTGAGCGGCGGTTAAGATCCAGCCATTCTTGATAATAGAGCCGCCACACATATGAGAGAAACTAACGAGGGGAGGATAACCCCATTGTAGACTGACTTGATGTGCGAACTCACCAACCCGAGCATCTTGACCACCTACGATGCGATTGAATTTAAAAATATCCGCGAAAGGTTTGACCTGTCTGTAAAATGGACTATCTGAAATTTATAAAAATATATAGATTTAGATAATAGTACAGAATAAATAAATAAGTATAATTACTTACAACTAGAAGCCAATACTACCAGGCAGCTAAGTATACAAATTTTCAAAAGCGACATGTTGGTATCTGAGGCTGTTACAGGTGCGGTCCATCTTCTTATATATAGTCATGTAGCGGTAAACGTTTCTTATTGGTATTTTTATCATTTTAAGTATGACAACGAGCGGAAGAATTCAACGCCAATATTGTTCTTGTGAATTTGATTAAAGTCGGTTCATAGAGTCGGATAACAATTTTTCTTGCAATATTGACAAAGTATAATTAATATGAAATACTCGTGTATTTTACGAATATATTGTTTCTGATAATCGTGGATTTATATGAACGATTAATCGTAAGCAATTGAACATTAGAAATTTTTAATAAACTAATCATGTATCCATAATTACGTGAACAGTATTAAATGTATTAAAATTTAGTGACAGGAAAATCGAGATATTTGCAATACAGATGTTATGTGAAACGATTATCTTAAATTATTCTGATTGTTCCGTAATAATATGATTTCAACGTTTTGTTTGAAAGTTTGTTTCTTAAGTACATTAATAAAAATAAAGCTCTCCCGTATTATGGTCGTACTTAAAAAAATATTTAGGAAAATAATTCCAATACTAATTTAATTCGCAAATGTTACAAATAAAGTGTCTTAATTTAAATATCAAATCATGTATAAAAAAACGAAATGTTTTACCATAACAGAATAAGAAGATTAATACATTTTTTTTAATATGATTTGTTCGCCTCAAAATTTTGTATGTACTCAATATCTCTAAATCACTAATCCCTCTCTAATCCTCGATATTTAAATTTAAAATAACTTGTGGTTTGAGTCTGAACATTTTTTTTAATTTTATTTCGAAGTTAACGGATTTTTTCTTTGTGGCTATTAACTGTTATTAAAATGTTTGTATAACAAAATACCTTAGAATTTATTAAAGAAAATTAAAAAATTTTTACACGATGACTTTTCAAAAATACATTTAAAAAATTTGTAAATAATCTACTATTTGCATGAATTTTTAGTGTCATTTAGATCTTAAGTTCATTTACGTTATTATGTTTTTTATCGAATTGCAAGTATTTTTTATTTCAAAAACCAGTCAACTTAAAATATCATAAAATGATATATATATATATGAATTATTCATTTGTATATTCATACGTGCAAACTTATTAATGTTTACTAGTACACTATGCGATATTATATTGGCATAGTGCACTTCACATAAACTACGTTTACGCTATAACATATAAATATATCATTTTTTCATTTTAAAACTCATGATCGAACCTTGATAAAACTAAATTTCAAGACATTGATCATTTATGAGTTTGGTATGATCTATATCTACAGGTTTTAAAGTATTTTACGTGTAAAATTTAACTTATTTAAGAAGAAAAGTCTCTTTTGTGTTTTAAGTGAGAAATGTTTCCCTGTCAAGTTAACATTTTTTGAAAATCGGCATAAAATGCCAACATAGAGAACTTTCATGAAAAAAATGTAAAGAAAAAATTCATAAAGGTAGATATAGTGAAGAAGAACAAATTTTTGACCGTTCAATCCATGTACTTGTTTATTCACCCAACAAATTACAGAAGCAAAACTTGCATGAGTGCATACGCATTTACCTGTTTATATAGGCTACGTTTTTATTTAAATATTTATGTAAAAATAGAGAGAGCGAGATTTTCAAGAACGTTTAAAGGTACACATTAACAACAATAAAAGTTGTTATTGTTTCGGTGAATAAGAACAACTATTGTATATACAGTTATAATATTTATTGTATACAAAATATTATAAATGCGAGTGTGATATGTAATTAATGAATATGTAATTTATGATTTTGTTCGTGTAAAATTATTCATCGTTTATAATAAATAAATAGCGCGTTCTACGTTAAAATTTTATGTACAAAAAAATGTATACTAGAGACACATAACCCATTTAATTTTAGTTAAATAGTATTTATAGAAATAATGTCCTCAATCCAGTCGACAAAGTCAGCAACCTTGACAAAAACTGAGGGAGATCTGATCGCACCGCATGGAACAAATCCCCAAGAAACTACGCCAACGATTTCCTTAACACCTTCAGTATTAGAGATCAATGGACCGCCAGAGTCACCCTGAAGAGATGATAATTTAATTTATTTTCGTTTATTCGTTCAAATAATTTAAAATTTAGAGTAAAAAAGGTTTTGTTAATTTTCAAATTCTCACACTTCTATCCCAAAATATGTAATAATGAAACAATACGTACTCGGCAAGCACCACGTCCACCAGCCAGAGGTCCAGTGCAAATGTTGGTAGAATGTAGTGGCGAAGGTTCTCCGTTAGAGATCGCCTGAATGGTGATATTGCATGCGTGTTGGTCAATTATGTCAACATCAACCTTTTGGAGCTCATCTGGATTTATAGCTAAGATAGTTTTTGAAATAGAACCCCAGCCCGATATGGTAACTTTACCAGTCGGTTCACTTCCAGCTTTTGGCAAAGAAATTGGCTGGACGCGCTCGGTGAACTTTAGGGGAGTCTTCAACTTAACGAGACCAATATCGAACGGTGCCACGTCATTCCTGTATTGAAAAATTATTTAAATAGGTGACATTAAAAAAAAATAACATCATAAAAATCTTAAATAACATACCCTTCATAGCGATAGTGGACATATGTGTTCTCTACGTGAACAGTCTGTTCGCTTTCCTCGAAATTCTTCAAATTATGCTTGCCAGCTTTAACGACAAATGCACCGAAGCTATTGGCAGGCACAGCTCTAATGCAGTGTCCAGCAGTCAAGATGAACCTTGGGTGAATAATGGCACCACCGCAGAAGTGGACAGATTTTATACCGATAAATTGAAGCGAAACTTGGTGCGGAAATTCGCCGACCTCAGCTTCATCACCACCGACGATACGGGTTTGCAGATAGGAGGGATAACCATATCTAAATGCAGGTGTTAGTTCAGGAATTCTTACTGACAAGTAGGGGCCTGGTAATTGAATATTAAAATTAATACGTTGAATTATAATATTTTGAGGAAATGCTATTGTCTTAATTATTGCTTTTATAAAAATTATTTCTTCTACAAAGTTTAGACATTGCACGTAAAAAGTATTCAAATCACTTACCAGCATTGACGAAAGCCAAAAGGCAGCTGAGAACGATGATTTTAAACGACATCTTTACAAATGAGGCTGGTATCTGCTTACTTCAATTTATATATTACGACCAGCTAATTAAAATACAGCGATTATTTCGAGATACACTGATAAAAAAGTAATATTGGCCAATATCGTTACGTAAAAATCAATTTAATCAAGATCACAAGCACTGTTATAATAATATTGAATTTACTAAAAGTATAAAAAGCGGAAATAGAGAATTTACAATTGATCGATAATCGCATGTGTCGATCTTTAATCATTAGCCTGATCGAGCCTACATTTGAAATACTTATATACATAAAAGTGTCTAAACTTCTGTTTTATTATTTTTCGATAATGAAAATACATTATGATTTGTTGCATAAATCTTTACTTATCAGACAATAAATAAATAATAATATATATCAAATTCGTATATTCCTATACGTATTTAAAAATTATACTTAATGTAGTTTAAGATTTTTTTCGAACTGAATATAAGTAAGCAATATAAATAAATTGATTGATTGTTTTACTCGATATAAACTTTATCGTATATAATATATTGTATACATATTTTATATAAATAATATCAACTAATTTTTCCCTGTACATCTCGTAAGAATTATTCTATGTACATTATATATACTTTTACATATTATATATATTTCTTAATAATTAACTGAGAGAAAAAATACGAAATTCTTTTTAGTAAAGCATTGATATTTTGATTTAATAATCTACATATACAAGTTTATTGATATTTAGAAAATCTGCTATCACAAAGAAGCTACGCATACGTTGATTAAACTAATCTCGATCCGATTAGATCATCGTGATATAGTAAATCGCTCACTCATCTTTGTGAAAATGTCGTTATACGCGTATCGACATTTACTACTTTGTACTTATCGTATTATTATATAAAAGTTCCTTTTCAGTAGTTAAGTTTATACATTTGTCCCAAGTTGAATACAAGTATTGATTTCGACTAATAATCAATGCACTAGTCATTGATTATTAATCGTATTATTTAACGCGAAGAAACATTGTTAAGAGATATAACGAAAAAATTATGAACTAATGTGCGAATAAATGTATTATATATACAAATGAATAAATTCAATAAAAACTCCATTCATTTCAATGAAGCTTAGAGTGTTAAATAAGTCGGTGATATTGAACAGATTATTTTAGACTGTATCGCTTATCATGGAAAGAAGGTCAAGTGGGCGGTGTGCCTTGTTCCTTAAATTCAAAGACACCAATGTCGTCGTGATTATCTGATAGGATAGTACATTCCTAAAGGAGAACGCAGATATCAAGGAAAACGCTCTGTAAAACAATTGTAAAATTAAAAAAAAATTAAAAATACTTCAAAATGGTCACGCGAAAATTGTAATGAAAAACTTAGTCGAACGACGCGTAATTAAATTTATTTTAGCTTTTTCTAAGTCGTGTAAAATAAACGTTTAAAAGAACTAAGCAGTGGTATTGCTGGTGCAAAAACACCGAATGAAACTATCCGGCTTCTATATTTTCACTATTCACGCTGATATTTTCTAAAATATCCAGGCAGACAGGGTTTGCACTAAATAATTTTTAGACGAGTTCGATAAAATAATGTCTCACTGGAATGGACTAGTACCAATAGATAGCTGGAAATCGTTAGTTTAATGGCCTTTATATTGAGTTGGAAGTCTTTCCATTTCATAAAGAATTTATACCTTTTCAGGTGACAAATAATCTAGATACTATTAGTCAATCATGGTGGACAATAAACGAGTAATGTAAAAATATTGAGATGACTAATTAAATACAATAATGACGACTGCGTAATCAATTTAGTTCCAATAATGCTAAATATTTTATATTTATTGTAAACATTGTGTATAATATTTATTTAGTATATATTTGTATTATTTATTTATTAACAGAATAATATAAAATACTTTAATGATATGCCAAATGCATGTATATTTTGATTTAATAATCTCGATATATAATTATACATATGTCAATATAATATCTTTATTGATAGTTAGAAATTCTATAATCTTGGATAACTTGTGAATACTTGTAATCAAAAAATCTTTATCCGATATAGAATTTGAATGATAATAAAAAGAAATACTCATATTCGTCCGTGCGAAGATATCGTTAGACGTATCGACCTTCACAACTTATCCGACTAACACATATTTTAATTAAACTGTCATATACTTTTTCATTATGTCTTTCCAAATATATACAGAATAATGAAGCCAAACTATTTTCAAAATTATAATAAAGACTGAAATACACTTATTACTTAGCAGTGATAACTGTACTAACTTAATTTACTAAATCAGACGTATAATGATTTACTGAAGGACAGTTATTCTGAAAGTTTTTTTCAATATTTCACATTTCTAGAGTCGTTTTCTATGAGCGCAAAGTGCTATTTAGATTACGAGTACTTTAAACAATTACACATAATTGGATGACGTTTTAACATTACTCTAACTTTAGAACAATACTCCATGCGCTTAACAGTAGCATGTACTTAAGGAGGTTCACTTATTCCCTCCGTGATCATTCAATGTCTGTAAAAAAGTAACATTATTACAAGCGTAACCAATTTTTCTCAAGGCTAGATTTTAGATAATAGATCTTAAAAACATTATTTAATAAGAATTGCATTATTACATTTAGAATTTGAATGAGGCTACAGCTTAAGCAGTTTTATGGATTTTTAAAATCCGAAATTTAAACGATGTTATTTGTATATGCCTTTCAGGCAGTCAAATTTAAAATTCATTGTATGTATATTAGAATAGATAGAAATTCAGTTGTCTGTCTAAGCTTTCGAGTAAAATAATCATTTTACAAAAATGCGTTGAAGATGCTACTGTGAAAAAGCTCCTATAATGATTTGGAATTATTGACCATAGGTAAGTAATGCAAAGTTACTAAAATATCCACTTGTTTTTATTAGATTATAATTTTGTCATTAAGATCAGGTCCTCTGATGTAGCTATATATCGATAATATCCTTAATATTCCGAATATAACTCCGAGCATAAAATAATAACGTATTTTGGTATAACAGGATCCCAGACGTTAAATTTTTGAATAGCTTCTATTGGATAATTTATTTAGTGGAAATAAATAAATAATCAAATGCAGGCTTTATTTATTTGACAAAAGTAATCGTTTATTTAATATTACGTGTATGACGAAACTCGTCTACTCTGCAGTCGTCTTTACTTTTATGATTCCTCGAATAAATGTATTCGAGACGTCTTGGTGGTTCGGCGGGATATTGACTACTAAGTCGCGATAGAACGCTCTAATCAAATCATCAGTCCACATACGGATCTACACATTCACAACAATAGGCGTTGGGATAAATAAGCGCGGGTTCACGTCTTAAATTAAATATACTGTGTATATATATATGCGGATAGAATACGAAAATTGATTCTCTAATAGCTTCAATTAACTGCTGATAGATTCCACTGCGCTCCATTAAGGACCCTAGTTTACTGTTAGTGTTATTTACTCTTGGATGCCGCATCGCTACATTCGTCACTTCCTTTAACACACAATACAGCAAAAATTAATAGTCGTTAAAATTGATTATATAATATAATTTGTTTCAATTCATAGTATTTAGTCGGTTGACATTGACGACTGCTAAAAACATCTTTTGAACTGAGGAATTATCATAGCATTGCCCATCTATATATATATATTTTATACCAACTAAAAAATAAAATTTATATGTTCATGCATCATTCTGGATTATTTAATTTTACAAAAAGAAATTAACATAATTGTTCATTTTATTTTTCCAACGTGTTTAATTCCTGCATTATAATTCTTAACGATACCCTCAAAATAATTTTGCGGAATTCAATATTCGATGCATTATCAAGTGGTGCATTTCACGAGGATATCTATAATGCGAATGTAAAATATATAATTCTACGTATGTATTTAAATAAGTTATTAATAATATTGTTTTAAATGGATGAACTATAGAAAACTACCGAAATATAGACTACTGTTTTCTGCGGAGTTAATTATATTTCTAATTATGTTATTAATTTATACCTTGAATAGTATTATAGAATATCTCTGCAATATGTAATAACATTATTTATTTCAATAGATTTCCAAAGTGCAGATTTGTCAACTTGTGGAGCCAGCTCGTCATCAGTTGCACCTGTTTCAATTGCGGGAGCTAATTTAGCACACTGTCGGTTCAGTTGTTGCATTCGAAATTGTTCATCCTCTGATGATTCATCACAGTCGGCTCTCTCTTAATAATTCAATAGAGAAAATATTAAATTAATATGTTACAATTCTTATTTTGAGATTAGTTTATATTAAATAAGTTTACGTTAAGTAGCATATGACTTACGAAAATTAGCGATTACTATACATAGTATAAATAAAAGTAACAGAGATGCGTTGAAGTTCATAGTGATTTAGAGTGTTGGTATTGTTTTCTTGCTGGCTTGGTTCTGATAGTTATATTTCACGTTTCGTTTAAATATATATTGCAAATAATAACTCAGTAATTAAATGAATTACTTCAAGTATATTATCTAAATTTTGCATATTTACATAAGAGAATAAATTAAGTCTAATTATTCTTTTTATTTATTCTACATGCTCAATTAAATATATAACAATAGATAAATAATACGAAACTGCTACAGTAAGTAACTGTTGATATTCGAATTCTTATTGCTAAATTAATTAATTAATGAAAGGTTTTATATTAGTTCTTTGATCAAACGCTTCTTGATCAAGCGCTATTAGTTTCAAAATTTAATTTTACAAAACATTAACAATCTTGAATTATCTTAGAATAATTCATTCGATTTTTCGTTCAACAAGAATTTTAACGAATCTTATTTTAAAACTTAGATGTGAAATTTAAAAATTATACATTATTTTCAGTATTGTTAAGTACACTGCATAAAGTATTGATGTTAATGTACGATTAAAAGTAAGAATAAAAGTAGTAGCAATGCGTTTAAATGTATTATTTTTATACGATATGAACGATAACTGAATTATTAAATGAATCTGGATTGTATATATTATCTAAATTACGTAATTTTACGTATAAAATACACAAATAGCTATAGTTATTTATGATTTTTCCATCACATTTAATTTATATGTCATCATTTCTTATGAGACTCGGAAAATAAGTTTGAGAAATTCAGCATTTAATGCCTTGTCAAATGTTGTATTCCATAAGAACACATTTAGCATGATTGTCAAATTTTATTTTTTTTCCATAATTCTACATGTGCAACTGGATAGCTAACCAGTTTTTATATATCAAAGTTATTATTATGACAAAAGTATAATAGAAATGAATCTCTACTTGACTTTAAATGAATTGTTATTCCTCAGTGTCTGACCACAGAAAAAAGACAACTTTATCTATCTAACTGTATCTTTTTATACTCTATTTTCATGGGCAATAAATGAGCTTCAAACCTTCAAGTAATCCTTTAAGTGTTACTGGGCTTGGTTATAGACCACTCTTGTGGTCAATAGTTTAAGTGTTTAATTTTCGCATTTTATTTCGTTGTCGTGGGTTTTTAAACCATGCAAACATCAAATCTTTTCAAACTAGGCTTACAATATTCCTTATCACTAGCATCTAAGAATCTCTGGTTTACAGGACTTAATTTTTCAATTAGTAGGTACAGGCTCCATCATTGATGACTGGAAATTTATTAATACAATTTATTCAAATTGGTTTAAATTGTTAATTAATCTAATATTATAGTATTATTATAGTAGAAAACTACGAGATATTGATAATTTGTGCAAGAGTCAGGTACGTTATCTGAATTTAGGGAATTTTAAACGATTTACTTACGAATATTATAAAATAGAAAAATATAGGCATGCATTTCAGAATACTCATTATTTCAACAAATTATTCTTATTACTTAAATTCTCATTTAACCTTTTCCTGGTGATTAGAATAGAAGTAGTAGTTGTACTTTATTAACGTTGAAAATGATGAAAATGATAACATTTTTATTTTTCAATTTTATTCAATTTTTACAGTTGTTTCGAGAAAAAAACTGTATTACACAGTATCGTTTCTATTACATTTCCTATTATTATAACTATTAGTATTTAAGAAATAATACGGTTTGAAAGACAAATCACTACGCGCAAATAAATATACAAATGATAAGAATAATAAATACAAGTACTTGACACGCTCAACTAACAGTGTATCACAAAAACAATCAGCATTAAAAATACTTTGATATCCGGAAACCTGAGTACGTTCAATCATTTTGATCGATATTCTTTTATATCTGCTACGTCATAGAAAAATCATATGCGTAATGCGCACCATAATATGGATGCAACAAGCTCTCGATTTATCCGGTCAATGAATATCGGAGTTAAATGATCTAAAGTAGAAATTTTAATTAACCAAGCTTCAAATTAAAATAACCCACTGATAAGCATAGGCGTCACGACTGATAACGGGGCATTTAGTACCGTATTAAATAATGGATACCACGAGGGCAATTGTTACAGGAATATCAATTGTCGTTTAATTTATCGATAATACTATCCATAATAATAATTAGCCAGCTAATAAGTAGTAAAATAATAAATTACGAAAGAAAAAAAGTAAAAATGTACAAATTACCGCAGAGTAGCTCAGAAAAGTAAAATCACACGTTTTATAGTCATTTTCTGATCATTTCTGCACGGTATAATGCCAATGCCATTTTAGGCACAACCAGGGAGAACCTTTTTTATTTCGAAATTAACATCTCCAACGCCGATATTTTTTACATTAATTGCTTCCCTAAACACTCAGGTTTTACTGTTGGACGCAGCCATACGTGCTATCACTCGAACACCAGCCCACGTCTCTCTCGCCGTTGGGACGATTTGCGATGCAGGTAAAAGGAATCCGTAGAAGCCTCGGTCTCGAAGTTCTAGAGTAAATGAGTTCTTGATGCCCGCTACCGCCTTCGCCCAGTCATCCGACGAACCTACGTGAAGCATTGGTTGTGATTAGCGCAGGCGCTTTTGATATGAACTCATTGCAAATGTTTAGTTTTATTTCAAAGTTTTCAATGAAAAGATTTCTACATTTTAAGATAATGATCTTGTAATTAATTTAAAGAAATTTAACGATTTCGTAATACAGTAAGATTGCATTAAAAACGCGATTAAACTTTTGAAGATCCGGTTTTAAATCCAAGCAGCAAGTTCAAGTTTATAAAATGTAATCGTAAAATATCGGTTACCTGTCGTTGGGTACAAAAGTTCAGCAGCAGGTCCGACTTTGTAGTCAGTACCATGAACTTTGGCCATGGCACTCTTAGCTTTGGTAGCGATGTTCATGAGATCTTCGAAGTCAACTGGTCTGGTGCGTGTGAAACCCCAAGGCACCAGAAGCATTTGCGAGTAGGAATGCAGCGTCAGGTAAGTTCTACGCATGTATAAAATAATCGTGAGGACGGCGAGGAAAAAGTTGCGTTTCTGGAGTTAAATCTAGGATGTGACCAAGGTGAGTCGAAATTTACCTGATTGTTTTTTTATTGTTCATAATGAAATTGGAAATAGCTCTAGTCTCAGGCTCGGAGAAGGGACTTGGTCCACCGTAAGTCTCGTGGCAGGGATCCTTACTGGCACCGGCAATTTTGCTCTCGCCCCAATGGATATTGAAATTTCGATTGGGATCAACGCCTTCGCAGGTACCAAACAACCATTTGGTGTACTGCGACAGTATATTCAAGAAACCTGGAGATTGCCTGGGTGACAAGAAAATCGACATATTCGTATGAAATGGTGAAAAGATCAGATCAGAATTTCGAGTGAAAAACGAACGTATGCGATACCTCGATGAATCTTCAGAGTCATCGTGAATACTTCGAGTTTTTCGCCACAGTCGATCGTCGGTATGCGTGAACTCGTAGCCGTCTGGATTGGCGATCGGCATTATTATCCAATCGGTGAGGTCGAGAAGACGAGTATAGTTCTCGTTCCTCTCGACCAATTGATTCAGTATGTAGGTTGCCACTGCTGAGCTGATCCACTCTCGCGCGTGCATTCCTATGATTATCCGGAAAACAGAGTTTAAATGCCGGTTTTCGGAGGAAAGCAGGAAAAAACGATGTAGGTAATCGATACGTGTATGTTGTAAGAAGGATTTTTTCTTGAATTAACGGTCAAACTCAATTTATAATTATTTAATTTTAATCCTAAGACTCGTCGTTAGAATTTTCAGATAATTAATTGTTGTTCGTAATGCTTAACATGCTAATCTTGTTCGTTCTGTTCACTAAGTCTGAAGAACGGTTCTTCGCATGGATGCGCGCATACGAATATTCCGCTTTTCTAGTCAAAAGCTGTACTCACAGTATCTCGAAAGTTTTCGAAATGACAGCCAAGAGTTATGCTTGAGAAATGCATAGAATTATATAGTTTTTAAACGACTTCTTTTTCAAACACATCTTGACTCATCCCGAACAGGAAACAAACGTGTAATGAATGCTATAGGAATGATTGCGTTAAACTATTGAATGCATAACTGTAGAGTGAAAACTGTATACGACGTGCACCGGAGAGTAATTAATTTCATTGACTGACGTTTTCTTACCTGCATCGATCCAGATTGATGGTTTCGGCTCGCCGTTTCTGTTCGCGCCGGTCGACACCTTTATGACTTTCAGAGCACGGCCTTCGAAGCTTTTGCCTATAGAAAACACCTCGACGAGCTGGGGATACTTGTATGCTAAGTAGTCCAGATAACCCATGATGTCTATAGCGATGAATCGACGCATTAATGTGAGTTACCGCTGCATTTACATGCTTTTCAAATTACTTTTATTATTTGCATACCTTTGTACCGATGATATCTCTTCCAAGTCATGGAGTGTCCCTGTGCAGAAAACAAATCCTGCCGACGTTCCTTTGGCATCCGTGGATTTTGCGATTTAATGAGTTTCTAAGACGAAAAACAAAGTTGTTCGATAAGTAACTGTCTTCGCAAACGGTACAGCTTTAAATTATTATGATTGCAGAGTGCAACATACCTGCAGATCGTTTATGAGAATAGTGTATTCAATTTTTTTCTCCCTGAGGAATTCCTTTACGTCGTTTAGCATAGCTGGTGAGACCACAATGTCGGTAGCTCTGTAAAAAGTACCAAAGCAAAACCATTATTATTTCGCACAAGCATCCGCATTTCCAAAGTTAATTGTAGAAAAACAAATCGCGTATACAAATATTACGTGTTTCCAGAGAAAAGTCGCAATGAAAATGTTTACTCACTTATCCTTAGTCGGAACCGTCCAAAAAATCACATCGTTAGACTCGTTTTCCTTGAGAATCTGCAGGTGTCTCACGTGTCTCTGACTCTTCGGTGTGATCCTGAGCATCTGGAAATCCTTGTAACTAATTCCGTTGCCAATAGACTCGCTTTCGTCGTCCTCGTCTCCTATGAAATTTTCGAAAAACTTGCCAACCGAACTGAAAGCCGATTCGATCATACCGTAAAGCGAAAATGCACGGGCTCGAGATCTAGAGGCAGTGAATTGCTGCCACCAAGATTTTGGTCTTTTCTGCCAACTGGGCTCATCTTCTATGTTGCTGTCGTTCTCGTCGGCTTTTTCTTGGTAATCGAAGGAGACGACCGTCGTCGGTGGCAATCCACTTTCGTCTTTTTCTTCCTCCGTTTCGCTCCAGCTTTCTTCTTCGTTTCCACGCCAATCGCTTTCGAGTCGATGGTCGGCGAGATTCTTCGCAGAGCTGTGTCAAGAGAAATTTTCTTTTATAGATGCGTTTATATGATATTTTTCGTGACTGAGGTAAATCTCAAATGAAATTCCTTTCCACAGGTCGGATGTGTGCTTACAACATTTTATGTCGCAGATTCTAGTATACTGTACATACATGTAAAATTGCACATGCACACGCTGAGTTTGATGAGAAATGATTGATTTATTTGAGCGAATGAATCGTAAGATTATATTTTTAGACACGATAGCTGCATATGGAGGGTACTTATTTAAAATGTCTTTGCAAGAATTCGTAATAAGGATTATGTTGCTATTTTACTATGTTTTTACAGTAGAAATCGATTGACAGCTAAAACAGAATATCACGGTTGACACCGATTATTATTTTCCACCTATAATCAGGGCAACTGATATTTCTTGAATCTTTTCAAATCTGTAACTTCCTCTTGAGATAATTAGAGGAGACATTAATTTGAACATTAATATAAATTTATATAAGGATAACTTATCAACACAAAAATCTGATTGCAATTTATTTATATCGAAGTCATTAATCTAAATACAACCCTTTTTTAGGTAAAAAAACCTACGCTACAACATTTACTCTATAGCCTCTGGATAAATAATTAGTGTGTTTGAAAATGGAGAGAAAGTCGCAAATGACGTGCCCAATCGAACTATATGATCGCGAGAAGAAGCAAGCTGTAATAAAATACGTAAATAAATTAACTAGAAAGAAAGAAGAGAATATAAGCGTAAAACCTCTATTCTCAAACTTGTCTTTCTGAAAACTTCTTTGTTATAGAAAGTTTCGCTTCTCGAGAATGAGATATCCGACGAGTATAGTATAAATAACGTCGAAAAAAACCGCAAGAAAGGCTTATACAGTTCTTAACTTTGAGATGGCCTGTCGATGGAAAAATGAAGTATCGGTATGTGTTGTTTTCAAAAAATTTTCTCCGAAGCATCGAAAAGAATGTTCTGATGTATCCATGACTCATTGGATTAAAAAAGTAGAGCGTACAGTATTGGACAGAACCAGTGTCATACAAAAACTCTACAAACTCGCTTCCGCTTTAAACCGCGTTCCTCGCAAGCAATCTTCCACTGCGTTACAAAACTATGTGCAACTGACCTTTCATTCACGAAAACCGGCTGCACGTAAAACTGCCCGTCGCGATTGACCAGATAGCCGCTGAGATTTTTCGATAACACGGCACTCATGGGTCTCAAATCGTCCGTCGACACAACCCCCGTAACGGCCAACAACGCGACAAACAGCCTCGACATCTTCTCTCCCGCACTTTGAATACGAAGGTCGTTTCACATAAACGCGCACACGTGGCCCCTAGAATAGAGCCGCTAGATCGTGGCTATGAGCGAGCGCACGACTCGGAGCTTCTACGCCGACTGAAAGAAAGAAAGAGAGAACGGGCCCCATGAGCGAGGATCGTGAGGCCCGGTTCCTCCTACTCCGCATCACGTGTGAGAGGAGGTTCAACAGATTCACTGACGCTGTGACCCGAGGAGGAGCCTTTGACTTTCGCGCTGCATTGGTTTCTTCAAATTATTTTTTTTTTATGTTAAATTTCGCTGCTGAAAGGGAGATGCACATCGTGTGGAGAGGGCATTGATACGCGTGACCTTGAGCTTTTTTTTAAGGGATGGGATTGTTGCGGTAAAATATATCCTCGTATATTGTACACGGTGTTATGGTGCAGCTAATTGCGCGCCAGTTTAATTAAGGATATTCACTCCGATAACAGAATATCTGTGAGATTTCATCTTTCATAAATGTTAATGAAGACTCAAATGCATAATTTGCTGTAAATTACAAATAAAACTATTGAAAGCATCCTGGCTTATTCGATCTTATACGAAGATTTTAAATGAGGGTTTTAATTAAGATAATGAGTTGGTATATTTGGATATACATAATCATGCATCGTAAAATTATTTTTTTAAACAATAATTTCGCGTATTTATGATTATACCTAAAAAGTAGCTTATTGCTAAATATACTATGATTATTTACTTTTATATAGTTTAATTTCGTAAATAGCTAGTAACTTATTGACTAAAATGTTGCTTACGATACTCCATCGAGTATATATTTGGATAAACCTATCTACCGATGTAACGGAGACTATGGAAACCACGATTATCTACTTATTCAATCACCTTCGTAAACATCAACTGTAATAATTGTTGGCCGAGTTACACAAAAAAAAACCAACAATTTCGAAAACGGAAACACCTCGATCGTTCGAAACAATGTAGAAATTCGTAGAAGAAACGGGATCCGTCCTAGAAAAAAAGTGTCCTACGCCTACACGTAAAAAAGTGAAAGAAGATGAGAAAAAAGCGTAAATACAAGAGTGCTGCGCGCGCGCGCGCACACACACACACACACACGTCGTGCTGACACACAATTCAGAAGTTCACGCAGAGCCGCAGTAGGTCAGAGAATTTGCCGTTAGTCCGCGAGGACTCTCTTCTTCCTGGCGACGTCATCCCACGATTCAACTCTCGTGACATTTCGACGTTCCATCGTTTGGGACGTTACGCTCCGATTGTTCGCTAAATACTTCTCTGTCTCGATAAGAGACGCTTTCAGCGAGAAGAGAATCTCGATTATCGCGTTGCTCTGCAGGCTATTAGGTAAGCCGAGGGTTATTAAGTCAAGTTTACTTTCCTGAATGGACTTTCTAATTTACGTGCGGTTTCGCCGAAGTGAGCGAAGTAATTTTTCACTGTATTAAACGAACTTCTTATACCGAGATATATTCGTTTGAGTATGAAGAATTTTCTTCCACGGATCAGTATATGATGCCTATAATGAATTGAGGATATTAGTATCAACCGCTATGTAAACAAGACTGTTGTGTTGAAAAGGTGATGTATAACGAGAAGGTACCAAACCATGTATTTTGTAGAGTTGATCGATCTATACATTTTTTTTTGTTAATGTATATACAGTGTAGTCAGTGCAGCGGTATTTAGTCGATGACAAAGTGAATGGAACACCTGTAATTCTATGGCTAAACAGTGAATCATAATTAGTCGTTTCAACGGCTTAAATGAATATACTTTCGTATGCTAACGGAACACCGTCAGCTACCTTTCTAGTTTAAATAAGTAATGGGCTGACTTCTACGCCGTGACTTTTAATCATCAATTTTACAGTTAACGATCAATCTTGTCTGGTTGGGTTTGAAAAAAGGAAACTGTTTTCAATAGACTTGTGTTTCGATAAAAAATGCAGTAAAAACATTTTCAATTTAATCGGTGAGTAAAAAATACTTGTTTGGGAAGAAAATCTTTGGGTAAAAGAATGAATGGATGCGGATATATTGTGCACTGAATATACTTTATTGTTATACATGGAATTATGCAGTTTTTATACTCGTGTACGACAATAAGCTCGTTGCACAAACGTATATTTTCAAAGCGTACATAATTAATTAATAAAATTACAGTAATGACTGAAATCAAATTACACAAAAATACAATAAAATTATGTTAGTAATACGTGGACTGGCGAAAAATGTTACAATGTCAATCTGATCTTCCGAGCAGTTAGAATTTTTCTTCGCATTTCCTTCTTTGCATAATTTACGCCATAAACCTAAATATTATTTACGTAAAACGTTATATATGTTACAAATTAAAATACAAGTAAAAACGACCGGACGTTATTGCTCGAATTTTGACTAGTTCGCACATCGCATGACGAATCATCGGCCTAAAAAATATCTATTGCTAGAATAAAATTGATAATCCTGACGAACGATGGCAACGATGATTTCTCAAAGCTCTAAAAAAAAAAAAAATAAATGATCCAGCACGCGTTGCGAATGATAAACCGTTTCGAAAGTATTGTCGTACCTACATATTTATTCATTACAATTGACTGCTGATAATTCTTTATAAGAGTTACATTTTTGAGATTCGTATTTAAACTTCATATGACGAAAAAGAAAAGGATTTCGTAACTTCTAAGTCGTTTCTAACAGGATTGAGCTCTAACAATGGCAAGAGTCTAGAGGTATCGTCTTTAGATAATTGTGATGCTTCGTCTATCAGACAGATATATATTTCTAGTAGTACCCTTTTCTCTTTAGATCTTAGAAAATATTCCCAATAGCATTCACATTATAAGCTTGCAACTGGCTCCTTTATTAACGCGACGTTTTCGTCTTTTTCCCTTCTCTTTACATTGTTCAAGAAAAAAAGACCGTTAATAAAAAATATATTAAGTAATGTAATTCAAACCTTTTAATTATAAAAAGAATCTTAATATATGACTAAGAATTTGATTTTAAAATTAAAAGTATTATAAATTACTTAAATGTTATAATCTATTAATATAAATATATTATTTTTAAGGCACAACTTAAAGTGTTTATATTACAGCTTTGTCACATTAGACGCTATGCATGTGTTTAAGTATTTTACAAATTAAGTTAAAAGCAATCGATTTTATTCGCATGAAATCATTTTTTAAGACCCCTTTGATCTTTTTTCCGCTTTCATTTCGTTCGCTATTATTACTCGTATCGTATAATCGCTTTTTAATTAAACGCTCTTCTCTATTTCTCTCAGTCCCTTTGATTTTATCCGATTATCGGATTTAGGCGCTACCTCTCTTACATAAGGCTTGAGTGTTATATACAGTTATAAACATTTCATTATCTTTTCACGTAGTTTCGACAAACAAAACGACAAATAACTACACAGTATATTCATTGCGTTTTAAATGGTAATGTATTAGGATGACTCGCAGCGCGACTAACTTGGATTAGTTTCCACAGTTAAACCACAGTACACAAATTTACGCAGCAGCTTTTTTTCTGTAAAGTATACGAGCAATACGAAGTCTCACTACGTGCACCGTTATTACCTCGTTATAACGACGAATTTCTTTCTTCCTCTGCATTATCATTACTTCTGAAGACAAAAAGTAGAACACACAGGGCATTATTAATTTTTTCTTTAAGTCTCGTTTCCAATCTAATTTCGGTTCTTTCAAGTTCTCTATTCTATATAATTTAACAATGTAATCGATGATCTAGCCGAAACATTAGTGAAATAAACGACATTTACGAAAAACAAAACGAATACGTTATTTACGTTACGTCGATAACTATTTCGAGAACCACAATTTTTTTCATTAGTTACAATCCACAGTTCGCTACATAATTTCATTGTTCTACTTATTTTTTACGTAAACATCGTGTACTAGCACCGTTAAGACATAGATTTCTTTTTAACCTTTTTTTTGTCTAATCGGATTTCGGTTTGCAGTCCCTAAGATATACACGCTTCAGAGTAATTATAATTTGAGAATTCGTCGTTAACGCCATTCTCAGACGATATTGGCCTTAACGTGCGCACTGCCCATCATGACTTTGTTAACAAAATTGACGATGGCCGTGGCTGGTTGCTCGGGCTCCAGTTCTGCGAATACGTGGCACTGATTGTCAGACTTGTGGGCAGGTTTGCGCGCGACGAATCCAAAGCATCGACTGAAAAATAATAAGAGTAATTTAATAGTTTTTTTTCTTTAAGATTATTGTGATAGGTTTAGAAGTACATACTGTTCGCTAAGTGCGCGCCCAGTTTCTTCACTGACAAAGCCCCAAGTGCGCTCCTCGGAATCAAGGCCGCAGTAACTGATGTTGTTTGTGGGATAGTGTCTGCGGAAAAAGAGCTTGCGCGCGTTGTCCGTCAGCGTTATACCCTGTGTCGATACTTTGAAGTGAACTATTGTCGCGCCAGGTCTTGGTTTCTGATCAAACAGCATCGTGATAGTTTTCTTTATAGCTTGTGGTCCAGTCAATGACTCTGTGTCCATTGTGAATAGGTAAAGTACATTACAGGCTGAAATAAAACGAGAGATATAATAAAAAATATAGTCGCAATTTCATTCTATTCGGTCGAGGAGGTAAAAATGTTAATAGGTTGTGATATTATTATGAGGGCCATGTTTGTTCGTACACAAAAAATATGTGTAATATCCATGGGAAAAACTTAAAAAAAGACTCCTATTTTTAACTATGTTAAAAATCGTGAAAAATTTCAGATCGATTGTTTGACTATTGTGCATTAACACTTGTTCCCATTTCAAACGATTATCGATCCTAACTATTATTTGCATTTGGAAGATTGGTTAAATTGAAAAGCATAACAGCACCTGATTCAAGCAACTAACATCTGAAAATGTGATTCAAAAGATTTTCATTGAAATGTAAATTTACTTACCAGCGCCTTGAGCAAGCAATTGTTGAGGACTACTATGAGCTGGTGAATCAAGAACCCTGGCAGCGGCTTCAGGTTCGGGCAATAACAGTTGAGAAGGTAACGCCATGGCCATAAGGCTATGCTGATAAACGAGGGCCGAGAGCGAACTAAAGACTGGCTCGTTGGCACAGCCCTTTAGTCTGACACCGCGCGATGTTGGCTCGATCAAGAAGTGCCTCACCAGTTCGTTCGATGGATCCTTAAGACTGCTAGGAGCTCCAGGAGGAGGATGAGCTACTTTCAGGGCCAGACCAAATGCTCCTGGGAAGGAGTTACTATCGCGCACGACAAATGTACCCGGAGCAGCTTCGCGCAGCATAGCAATTGCTAGAAAGAAAACATTAATTCAAATGAGTAAACCGATTGAAGTTGCATCAGGATTGGAAGGAATTGTAAGGAAAATTTACCTTGTTCGCGTGAAATGTTCGGTTTGTACCAAATCTTGCTGGTATCGCGAACGAACTTGACGTTAGCATCAGCCACCTCGTGAGGTTCTGTATTGGAGTGGATACTTGATCGACGAGAGCCGTAATACTGAATTTGCGATGAATGACCGCCGGCGCTATTGATTGATGTATAGGAAACTGCGCTCTGTAAGTGATGTAAGGGAGTCTATTAATAATATTAAATCGAAACGATACACGCAAGGTAACATGTACTTTGATGGGTTACACATTGGTTAAAATATTCAATGGTTTCAAAAATGATGTATTTCAGATAATGCGTATAGTTTACAGTTATCGATTATTAATATTCGATACACAATATTCGAACTCATTATTTGACATTGTCACACGAGGATTTCTACGATATAACACAATTTTTAAATGATTATTCGACTGGAGCTGAAAGACACATAGAGTCTGCACTACACTTAACAAGAAAACCTTTTTACCATAGCGACTATACTTGTCATAGCTTTTTTTCTTTTAGACTAGAAGAGATAAAAATTCGTGTCAATGACATCAGATATTCACCGAGTTCAATATGTCAGTCGATATTTTGGAAAAGAATTTTATTTACCTTTGGACTGTGTCCATAATCAATGTGAGTAGGAGTGCCAGGACCTCGGCCGTATGAGTTATGACTGATAATTTCGTCCAGCGGAGAGACAGGCCGGTCCTTGCTGTAATAAAAGTAAAATTTAGTGCTTTTCTTTGATTGTTCACTTGTTACAGGTACGAAATTCAAACCGTGCTTTATGGTAGAGAATTTTCGACAACAGATTTGCGCTTCGAAGAAGAAAAGATTGAGAACTACGATAGATAATACAATTATAAGACTGAAGAATAGATAATTTGTAGAGATTCTAGTGAGAGATTAGTAATTACAAGCTGAGGATAACTTGCAGAAATTTTAAGCGATTAGATAGTTTAGATTTAGATTAGTTTAGATAGTTATAGACTAGAGATAAAGAGCATTCTGAGCAACAGGTTTGACACTTAATCTCAAAAGATAGGTCTAGTTAGATTATCGTATCTATCTAAGAGTTCAGATTCTTGTCAAGTGTGGAAAATAGAGAGAAGGTTACAACATAGAGAACATCCATAAGGTGCATATATGTAGACCATATAATTCTGACTGCCTCATCTTCGTTACCTATAGTCGAACGACGCCGACTGCTTAGTGAGTGGCCATCGCTTGTTACGCGGTTCATTAAATGAGCCACTATCCGGAAAACTCAAGCGTCTAAAATCACCAACGGCGTCAGACAAAGAGAAAGAGAATACATTTTATGAGAAATAAGAAAAAAATCACCCAATTGTTAATAATAGCAAAAAATCCCCTAGAACCAAAAGATAAACAAAAAAGAAATAAAAACCCACGAATACTCACCGTTGCGTTGTCGGACTCTTGGGTGGTAAACCCGTCTCTCTGACGTCTCTGCGCTCTTCGATGAAGATCGCCCTGTCAGCATTGTAGCTCGTGTTATTATTGTTCGCCTCGATGTTGGCGCTAACGTTGTTGTTGTTGACGTAGCCGACAACCGAGTGATGATTCATGTTGTTCAAGGCGAGCTGTTGCTGATGCTGATTTGGACGATCCGAGGCAAAGGTGACGGTGGGCGAAGAATTGTTGACGTAAGGGGTGCGCGGGTGAACCGGAAATGCCGGTGTTTGGGGTCGGGATGCACTACCGCCACTTACGCCCTGAACGCTTCCTGGACTGACGCTCCTCTCGGTCCACGATGACGGCGAGTCATTGTGCGACTGTAAAAGTTCATTTGCTCAGTTAGACCTGTATGTGGCATCCTTTATATGGATCGTGCACAAGAGGTATAAACTTCCTGATCCATCGAATACTCGCGTTCGTAAACTAGCGGAGTAAATAATTACTTTGTATCTTGTGATAATAGTGTCACTTATACATATTTACATAAAGCCTACGGAGAAGCTGGTCGGTTATGCACACGAAGCATTGCTAATGGATATGGTAATCTGTCCTTCGCATGCGTAAAGCTGAAAAGCAAAGCACGATAACAAAAAAAAAAAGATTTACAAGCAAGAAACGTTTGCAAAGCCGATCATGATGGAATGGAATGAACGAACAAAGTTCGGTCGAACGAACCTGTGTATTGCTACTCTGCCATGCTTTTGGCGACTGGTTAGGGGTGTTGGTAAACGTGTTAATGGCACTGCTGCCGACTGTTATGAGAGTGGCCTGCTGTTGCTGCTGTTGCGCGTGAAGTAGAAGCGACTGTTCGGGCTTGGCCGTGCCGTTGTTAGTAGAAGTATTGCCATTATTGGCTGCGACCGAAAGTGGCCTGATCTCGGCCAGCGACTGAATGAGGCTCACGAGAGGATCAGCCGGGTTACTCTGCTCCTGTTGTAGATGCTGCTGCTGTTGTCCAACGACGGCAAGGAGACCACCATTCGTGCCATTGGTCTCCGAATCCTTTTTACCAAAGCCATTGCTCAGGCCAAAGTGCTGGTTGCGCGACTCGGGTCTCGAAGGGTAGCGCGATGAAGCTACGCTCTCCTTGTCCAGATCGAAGGCCACGTGGTTGCCGCCGTTGCTGTGGTTGCTCAGACTACTGCTCAGCAGTCGAGTGTGTTCGCGCAGGAAGGACTCCGTTCGAGCAAAGCTGTCGCTGCGAGACTCGGGTCGAGGTGGTGTGCCGTTGCTCGTGCCGTTGTACTTTTGCAGAAGTGTTGCGGTTCCCGACAGCGGCGGGCTCTAGAAAACGCAAGCGAAGCTCTCGCTCTTTCAGCCAACATGCTCTCGAGCTTCGACGACGGGGATCGACGTAGGAAAGTTTCGTGTGCGCGTGTGTGTGTGTTGTTTTTTCTCTCGACTGGTATCGTATAATATATACGCGTGCGATATGCTATATTGCGTTCACTCTAAGGTTTGTATTCTCAAATTTTCAGAAGAGAGCCATGCAGATGCATTTTTTCCTTCCAAAGAGGAAGAGTGATGTCTTTTGAATAAAAAAGAAATAAGAAAAAACTGCGTGCGTTTGACATGCAGCTAATTCGATATAGTTCTATCTCGAATTGTTTTTAAAGAGAGACCTATATATACGTATGAGTTTTATTACAGTCGTGGATTATAGAAATTAGTGCACTAAAAGAAACGCTAAGTGACAATGTGAATAAAATTCGTGATAATGCGCTGTCGATTATTAATAGTAATTAATAAATGTATATAATCAACGAACACGAAAATCAAATTACAATATAAGTATCGTCGCTTTGATCATTAGTATCAAACGTGGCGATTATTATTGTGAACAAAAATTAATATGCAAAATCGGTTTTCAATTCGAAAAGTATAAACTCGAGTAAAATGTCGAATTTTAATTTTATAAAACTTATGTGTTATCTTATGTAAAGAAAAAGTGTGGTTTATAGTAATAAAAGCGCAAAGCTCTGTTATAGATATGAGACTTACGTGGCTGTCGTTGTACTTGCGAATCTCGTAGGCGCGTTTGACAGCTACGAAAGGTCGTTCGTTGACGCTTTCGGCTCTGGGTCGGCTCTGTCGTTGGTTAAAGCTTGAGCTGCTATTGACGAGACTACCGTTCAATTTTCTGCTAGCCGAGCGTTGAGGTAGTAATGGACTCGCTGGTGCGGATGTGTTGGATGGTCGACCGTTTATCTGAAGGAATGACGACAGTTATTTGTAGTACGAAAGATTGCACTTTTGAAATGATTTCTAAATAATGGTTTTTATTGCTATTTTTTAGTTGTAATGAAACCAGACCGTATAATGTGCATAGAATATTTTTCCTCGGCTGTCTCCAAAAGCATAACGTTTGAAAGGTGTAAATTAAGTAAAGTTTAAAGTGTAGATTTTCTTTCGCGGCTAATAGCATGGGGATATAATTGTTACGTAAGTGCTGTTTTAACCTAATAGGGGTAAGGTCAAAGTAAATGAATGTTAATGATTCAACGTCGGACAACCGATATTTATATTTTTCAAATGTTAAATATTCTCGAAATTTGAAATTGTGAAAATTCACGTTGGATACTGTATTATAATCATTATTTGTAAACGCCAGAATGATGGAACTACGAAAGTAGTGAATGTTTTCACTGTTTAAATAAGTGAAAACAGTAGTCTACTAAATTAAGGGAGATTTGAAAGTAAATTCATTGAACGCATTATCAATATTCATATAAAATGTAAATAAATTTTTTTAACAACAAACCAATTAGCAGTTAGTTCTAATCATAATTGATATTATAACTTACAAAAATTGTTTATGTTTGAAAATCGATTGTTATTTGAACATTCTTGATTCGCTTTATGAAATAATGAATATTGATTTAACAAAATAGCGAATTTTAATATCTGTAGAGAAAAATAGATTGATTCAGAAATAAAAATAAGTTCACTATCGAGACCAGTGAACTTTTCACTATTTCAAATTTACAGAGTAGGCAAACGAATTACAGAGCATAATGGAGAATAACGGCGAATAATAGAAGCAGTTAGAATAAATTGAGCCAGGATGAACGAGTTAGGAGATAATTCAAGAGAAACAGGCAGATAATTTTTCTACCATCTATCTCCGATAATTCTCGAAAAAAAAGAAATATCACTCGAAGGAACTTGAAAACGTCCAATAGTAGATATCACTAAAATCATACTAGTGGTAAGTTATGATACCTGCCAACGATACGTAATATTTTCGAGTTAATACTGTTCATAATTATTTCTGTACGTAATTTCTATAAATACAGTCAAGTTTATATCATTACATCACTTATAGATCACTATTGCAAAGAAATTTTGACTATTATCAGTATAATTATAGAAAAATAAATAAAACTATCAGTATATTGCTTGCGGATGAAAAAGATATTGAATATCTTTTATGAACGCATATTTAAAAACAATATTCTCGCACCAATTACAATTAAAAAATCTTGAAGTGTCGAAATTAATTGTTATAAGTATCGAGTGACGATTTGAAATGTTGACATAGTAAATTGCAAAACAAGCAGTTTGCAATTTACTATTTAATCGTCACGCGAAATCACAACGAAAAACTAAACGAACATCTGAACGTACCTGTCCGTGCAATGGATTGACAGTCCACACGTCATCGTCGTCGTCGAGCACAGCCGAGTCACTGGCATAACCGTCATTTCGCAGTCTCGACCTCTGCACATTTTTAAGCTCGCCTATCATGCGATTACCGGTCTCCTGGCGCCAAAGCTTCGCCGGACTGCGTTCATCTCTCCTCGCTGCCAATTTCAACTGCTGCTGCTTCAGCCAGGACATCCTGAAAGTCAGACAAGTCGTCGTTAGACACGCACGAATGCAGCGAGAGTGAGATGCTGATCGCGAGGAAGGACGCAGTAGCAAATAGGCGCGGTTTAGACGCGCGACCCAGAATTTATGGATGAATAAGCGTAATTGCAGACGAAGCTTTCGTGTATTACCGAGAAACGATATTACGCAAGCGTTTTTAAATTTCCCTCTTTATTAGGCCTAATATCACTACTTTAGGCCGTGGAAGAATGAAGCTGGCCGGTTGTAAAGGTTGCGTCAAATTACGCGCATGCGTATATTATATATGTACAAATCCGTAAAAGGAATCCCGAGATAAGTAATCGCGCGTAACGAGCGAGATTATTGTAAGTAGCGGTAAGTCGAGCAGAACGTAAAAGTCATCGGCGCGCAAATTATAACAGACAGAACCTAGCGGAGAGGAGACATCACTTCATTGCATCGGTAGATAGTAATCGCGGGTGTAACTCGACGGTATAGTTGCTGGCAAAAGTATCGCGGAAACGATGTTTCTTGGCCGAGTTGTTCTGCCGATGTAGAATCGTAGACTCGGCGTTGTATTTTTAAATCGCGCCCCTTAGCGGGATGTAAACATCGTTAAACCGACGGCGAATACACAGCAGATATAAGTTGCGACGTAATTGGCGAGGAATAAGAATAGACAGCTAGCAAGATACTTTTGTCGACTAGTGTATGGCGAACGTAACGCGCGCGTCTAATGGGCGTAAATAAATGCGGGCTTAAATAAATGCGGGCGTAACTTGTTATTGCCTAGCGCTCGCAATCTTCCATCTGAGCCACTGCGTAGCTTATCATTATTATCAGATTTCTTTTCACTGTCTTTGCGACTGTCTCGATAGATCGCCTGCTGATATTTCCAGATTTAGAAAAAACAAATAGACGACGTTACGGAAGGAAAAAATAACATATAGCAATATCAAAAGCTACCGCCCAGTGTTATCTTTCTGGCGTCAACAGACCAGTTTGATTTTAAAGAAATCAAGTAGGCCCTACCACTAATGACTTCCGCGTGGTTGCTTTTTGTTGTTTCTCCTCTCGAATTTCCGGTTAAATGTGGGAAGAGAGGGCGTACATATACACACTCGGTGAAAGTAGGCTCGGAGAGACGACTGAGTCGAGCAAAAAAGCTCCAGCCGGCTACACCATGGCCGATTTAGCTTGTCTCAACTGCACGCAAGCTAAATTTATATAATTATGTCAGAGGGCGAGTCAAAAGCTCGAAATAGAAAAGCCGGCTGCGAGCGTTTCTTTCTTTGCTCACGATTCGCGCCGTGTTTTTGTTACGTTTCACCTTTTTCATTTTTTCCTTTTCCTCTTACTTCCACATATGCTATAGTCCATCATAAATGGAACGGAAACGCTTTCGGCAAATCTCTCGATGTTTATTATAGTATAATCATCGGTTTGTGCTTCTGATGGTTAAATAAATCGGCTAAACTGAGATGAAACTCAAGGTGAGAGATGGTAATAAATCAGATTGGAGATTATAGCATTTTGACAAGCCGTTTAATTATTCTGCAAACATGCGCCTTGGATTATTTCACACTTCAAAGATAGTCAGTGATTTTTCGTGAGAATCGTTTGTTTTTCAAGCTCCGTACGCGTGTACCGTTATGTCTGCGCGTTTATCTGAAATTTTACGGACGCACTCTTCGGCACACTATAACGGAACGCTTTAAAATAAGAAAAAGACATGCACAATGTAAGAAAAAGTTTGAAAGAAACAAGCCATTGTACGCACGATCAACAACAGTGCACTGCTCGATTCGCTTCGCGTTCGCTTTTCTTTCAAGGTTCTGCATCGCGCACATATACACATACACACCTTTGTAATCGCAGGAGCGCCGTGTGATCATTGATTCCGATAAATCTTCAAACACCCGCGACCAATCGAGCTAATGCGCGTGCATTTTCTTCAGCCTAGTTTTTTACCAGTGCTTCCACTAGTCATTTTCAACTGCACGCTATTATTATCCTTTTTTCTTTCCCTCTTAGTAAATTTACCTGAACCGGCTTCCGCGTACGGAAGCTACGGAGAATCCCATTTGTAACAACGAGCGAGAGAAAAACACCGTTGTTGAGTAATCTAATTACTGTTTTTTCCAATTTTAATAACACTATAATCGATCGCGAAGCTTGCAAAAACTGAATCAGCTCGATACTTATACTATCGTTCCCAACAGAGTAGCGCATAAATAATAGTCGTTTACGTCTTTCTAATACTTGATAAAGAATCGAGACTTACCCGTCGGTGCCCTCGTTAGTCGGCGATTTGGTATTAGATCCATTTGCGAATTCTGGTGGAGGATCAGGTGTATTGGTTCCCAAGGGACTGGCAGGTCTGGCATTTCTGCCGTTACCGCTATTAGTCTCTCCAAGGATCTCATCGAGGTCAACGACGGGAGCAGTACCTCTGACGGAGGCTTTCCTGACGAGCGATGGAGACGAGAGCTTCTGGTGCTTTATCATCTCGTTCGTAGCTCCATAGGAGAAAGGTTGGCTCGTTTGTCTCGCGTGATAGGGTATGTCCTCATCGATAAAGTCGATGTTTCCCGGCGGAGAGAAAGAGGAATCACTGTGCTGTTGCTGCTTTCTATCGGGTGAACTTGTCTGATAGTCTACGTGATCATACGATGGTCGAGAATTGTGCTTCAGAGTACTGTAATTACTGCTCGAATTGTAGGGCGGGCTGGACTCTTTGGCTGTACTGCTATTGTAGCTTCGATAGGAGTCCTTGAGAGTCGAGTAGCTCGAGGAGTTGCTTGGTTGACTGGCATAGCCGCGAGGTTGGCTTTCTTGGATATACATTTTGCTTGGGCCGTTGCGCAAAGATCGACTGTAGTCGTCGTTCGGAGGATCTGGCATCGACTGAGAACAGACAATTTTATAGATGTTTTATTGAATATTTTGTGGAGGCGAGTTTGAAGGTTGTATTTGTTGCGTAACTTATGATTGTAAAGGCTCTTGGGTAGCAAGATTTGTCAGCGCGTTCTTAATAGTCGCCTTTCAATTTGTTTACTCTAGCATTTTTTTATTTCGATGCGATGTGTGAAATTGGTAAAAAGTTTTTAGAAAATTATAATCTCGAGTAAAATGTCTTACTCGTTATTTCCACAAAACCTGTTACTGTGTAAAGAAAAAATTGTATTTTTATAGTTAATAAAAACAAAGTGTTTCGCGTGCACGTACATTGTCAGAAATGTGAGGTTTCGTTCACGCGAAAGCTAATTTGCATATAACGTCAGAAAACATAAAATCAAGATCAAACCCTTGCGACATTACACTCGATTACGGTTATTTGAAAATTACTGTCAACGCGTCTTCTCCGGCAATCATTATTATCGCATAATGAAAATATATGGGCATAGGCATCCCGTACTTCCGTCTTCATTAACATGAATCCGCGTATTCGAATAAAATTGCGATAAAATTCTTCATTCTAATTACCAGGAAGAGCCATCACCGATCATCATTGACTCTATAAATAATTCTCGCTTCATAAACTAAGGAGAAAAAAGACTAACACAAGACTCACCTCAACGGTAAGCATCATATCCTGAAGTAACTTATCGAGGTCGCCGTGAGCTTGTGCATCGGCGTCGTTGATCTCGGGGGGACTGGGTCTCTGGGGTGGTGCGCTGCTGATGCCGCTGTCCATCGAGACTGTCAATGGTGAACCGCGGGCGGCAGCGCTACCGGCACCGCCGCCGGTCTGCTGAACGACCGCGTAAAGCGATCCATCGATGGGACCACAAGTGTAGCCAAGACCACGCGGTGACGTCTGCAGAGATGAGCTCGAAGCCGGCGGTGGTGACAACGGCGTCTCGCGACCTTCTGAAAATTTAAATGTACGGTTTATTATTTTTTTCTCCCATTCAATCTTGTTCTCGTTTCATTTGAATAAAATATACATCGCGTTCGAGAGTTCTCGAGATGGCGGCGCCGTATTATAATTTTCGAATTTATATTCCGCTCGCGAGCTTGCAGTGTAAGCTCTCCGTTGCATATGTTTCACAGACGTGCACGCTTACATGGATGACGAAATTCAATTTCGGCCTAGTCGCGTGGTTTATAAATAAGTCCATCCATTACTGTCACAAAATGCCTCTCGTGCCGAAATAGTTTTTGAAATGATGATGAATCGCTTTGACGGGGGAGTCGCGGAGCAGGAGAGGCGAGGAAAGAGGGGTGAACAGATTCAACGCAAATCACTCGAATTCGTGGATAATACCGCGTTATTGCATGCTACAAAACGCGTATTGACTCTTTCAAAATCCTTCGGTCAAACAACGCCGTAGCAGCCAATAACAATGTTCTATATAAGCTATGCACGAGAATCGCTGACTATGTCGGCTCTAGTGGAAAGACAAATCGTCCCTGAACGCGAATGTGCATATAGACACGAGGAGTAGTTTCTATACCGACGGATTTACGACGACAAATGAATGCATTATTCTTGCAAGGACCGAAGCAATTAGTGTTATCGCTCGGGTCAGCCGTCGTGCTTATGTAATTTGTCGCTTCTAAGGGGTAATAATACACGCCTCGCGAGAGAGAGAGAGAGAGAGCGAGAGAGCGAGAGAGCGAGAGAGAGAAACAGAGTTAATTTTAGTGTGGGTGCAGAAGTGCTAGACTCTCCGAACTAGTATGTAAGGTGTTTATTCTGGAACTCGATGACTCGCTCGTTATCTATCCGTTATCACGTAGTAGCTTACTGTGCATCGCGAGTGCAATAGGTCTCGATGAGAAAAGTTCGCGGTGTACGAAGAAAATAACATTTCTCTCGGCGATATCAGACGAACTAGCGTGAGCGCGTCGTGGTACGAGCTCGAACGAAAGTTGATTTATAGATCCCGACCGCAATGCCGCGGCTCTAATAAAAATCTCCGTGAAAACAATATATACTCTTGTAGAGCCGCAAAAGGACGAATAAACGCAATATGAGAGAACGAAAGGGCGTACAGGTATGCAGCTGTATAGTCGAGAAAGAGGAGGAGTTCGAGGGGTTCAAAGTGCTTGGCAAGTGGTTGTAAAATGCGTTATTCCCGGCGGCTGCTTGCGCGCCATTAGACTCTCACGATGCTGCTGCTGCTGCTTTTGCATCCATTCGTCTTTTGCCAGTGTAGCTCCGCACGAAGATTTTATGAATTTACCACGAGAGAGGAAGCATTGAAATGTTGCTATCCGCTGTGAGCAAGTGTATATGTGGTTTGAGCACGTCTGACTGAGATCGAGTGCTTCGTATATCTGTGGTTTATGCCGATGGTAAAATTTTGTTGGAAATGAACTTCGAATACGTCTATGGACTGCTGGCCTCCATCGATTTTTGCTTAGGTTCATAAATCAACGGAGCGAGAGAAAGAGAGACAGAGACGAAAATTCATTAAGCCTCTATCTAAACAACCTCTTGCGTACTGAACTATGGATAAACGAATAAAAAAATGCTGCATCTTCGGGCAACGCGTCATGATGTGGTAATAAAGTATACGACGAAGGAGTATATACAGGCGTCTCAGTGCAAGAAATACTTTGAACACGCCCTTTAAACTCGTACTTTTTCTCGATTCGGTTCACCAAACAGATTCGATCGGATGCTTTTCATCACTCTGATATCGTTTTTCTTTGCGCATTCTTCACTCTTAAATCATTTACGACTCGATGACGTTCCACGAAAAGTCAATTGTGGTATGTAATTACGTGGAATCTGATATTCTTTTAGATTTGAACTCAGTCAAATGTAACCTCAGCTCACCGACGCTGCGAATAAAAAGTGAACGGCCGCGAGATGAGTTGATTTTTCTCGATGTTCTTTGACTGCGACTAAATTAAAAATAATGGCGAACTTGAATGCTCGCAATGAAGAGAGAATGCGCCATGATTCCCACTTTGCGTTTAAACGAGCGCCAGTCGATTGTAAATTTATGTCGAAAAGTGTGCAGCTGAACGGATCAGCTTCGAAAACGACACTTCGCTCGGGATTATTTAACTTGAAAGGTGTTCGGAGGCGGGTTAATGTGATTGGATTTGGTTATCGTAAAAGCGTGCGATTATGGAGATAAATAAGCATTTTTTGGCGAGGCTGCTTAATTGGACATTTTTATTGAACGAGCGGTCTGTATTTTATTGTTTTTAATTTAAGATTCTGTTGTGTTCGTGAAATCGACTGGTGTTTACATATACACACATATATATATTATACATTACGATTATTGTATTACGCGATATAATATTATGAATGAATATTAATTTAAAAGTAAACAAAGAATACTTCGCTTACTATAAAGAAAATACGTCTTTATAATAATACATCGCAAAGACTCCTTATTCAACGCTAATAAGCGGGTTTATGTATTAGCCGCCCAATTATTTAGCGGAAACACGTTTTCGCTATAAACATTCGAAACCATAAAAACCCAACGTTTAAGACTCCATTTAGTTAAATTCTTACCGCAAATTTAATTTGACGAATAAATTTGAAAAAAATATATAATCCAACCACGCGTCCTCAATTTATTCTTCATCTAAGCGGCAACACGCGCAAATTAATTCGAGTCTCGTTTTTCAACGACTCAAACCCGCTACTCCATAAATCCAACAGCCCACGCATTGCCTCACGTAATTTCGGCAATACTAATTTTTCTTTTATCCATATCTATCATTCTCTCAACATAAGGTTACACACATGTGCATACGAGAAATCGAGGTGGCTCCAGCAAAGCGAATCGTGTATACACAGTACTCGTAAAACATCACGCGTCGGTATTATACACGCCCGCGACTTGAAGTATGTGTTTAATGCCGTACCGAGAAAGTTTTCTGGTTAATTTTAGAATTCGAGCGTGTCATTCGAACAGTAAGTTTTATTGGACTTGAAATTCTCGCTACAGAACGTTTTATACCCCTATTGCGAAGCTAAAGTACTATACACAGAGAAAGTCTCTCACACCGCGGAAACATTCTTGCGGTCAGTCGCGTCTTTTCTTCTCCAACGCCGTCTACAGTTGTTGAACGCGCGAGATGGCATCGCGAGACCGAGAGGGAGAAGTCGCTCAAGTGCTCCGCGCGTCATAACCAATTACGCGCGCGTGCGGCGGCTTTTATGAATAGTTATAAAATTGAAGCCGAGAAGGCTGAAGCAGATGTACCAGGGAATGGAGTGTGCACGATGCGTTTCTGCGTACGAGAATTTGCATGCAATTGAAGAACTGCGCGGGAAAGAGTTGATTGTTTCCTGGAATATGTGGGTTACGAGAATCAAACATTTTGACGCAAGTACTGGGAGGCGGTTCCATAGACCGTCACTGTATTATGAGGGAACACACGATCGACTCGCGTAAACGCGTAGGCGTTTGGATGTGTACTGTTATAATTTGGCGCCAACTCTTCATGTCTCATAGACAGCAATGAAAACACTTGCTCAGAAATTCCTAAAAAAACATCCTTCCAAATCTCAAAGACCACCCAGGCGTCTTTTTCCCGTATAAAATTCCCGTATAAAATTCCCGTATAAAATTCCCGTATAAATACATACGTATACGTATACGTATATGTATATGCACGCGGGCACTGTAGTCACGCGTAATCGAATCGCGTGCGTTTCGAGGCTGCATCGTCGATGTTTACGCCTGGGAATCGAAGCTGCTGCGCACGCGCCGACGAAAGATTCGACCTAACGGAAGATCGGACATGCCGAGTCGTATGCATTTGTTCGATCGGTATATACGTATAGAAACACACGTCCGCGGGAAGAGGAAATTGATGGGTAATTTCATTCGGCTTGTATTGCATCGTTTTTATCAATTAACAGTGTTCGATGAATTTTAAATATATTTTCAATGATTATCCAGGTGTATCGCATACTTTCTGTATGGGAAATAGTGAAAAATTTACTTTTCTTCGTAGCGATATTATTTTTTCTTCTGGATTAGTCTACCTTCCACTATTAAGTAGATAAGATGAAAATTAAACTTGATTATTTAGTAAACATTCGCTATTTAATAGAGTGTATTTTTATGGATATTTAAAAGCGCTATTTTATTCATTGTTTAGATAATGAATATTCACTAATTTAGAATATAATCCGGTGTAAATTTTGTTATTATTGCGCCTTGCGTATATAATTAATTATGCAAAATCTTTCTAATCAGAATTTATTATTATACGTAATATAATAATGAACTGAAATATAAGTTGATTAGTTTTCCAAAAAAATTATTTACATTATAATCAGTCTGAGCCCCTTAATTAAGTGAATACAATACAATATATATTTTTTAGTCCTTATCAGGTACAATTATTTATGTAAAATCTTGAAAATCAGAATAAATTCTTGAACATAAAACTATTGTAGATATTAGAATCAATTATTATTCGTAATATTCACTATAAATTTACTTTAAATATTATCTTTAAAGCCCTTCTGCTAATCCTCAACTTCTTGCCAATATAAATATATTGGTAAGTCAACATCTATTAAAGGTGAATAACACTATTATTTAGTATTTTATAAAAATTTAGTAAATTCATTTAATAAATTATTGTCACTTGTTCAAATAATATTTTTTTTATTTTCAGCATTCAGTCTTTTATAAATAACGAATGTACACTATCCAAACAGTTAATGTTCAGTATTATACAAATTTAGAGAGTATTTAACTTCGTACCGTGAACCTGTTTCATCGTCCGAAAATCAATCACCAAAACTTTTAGCTTTTTCTCATTCTCGCCCCTGCAGATACTTATTGTTTTGATGTCGGCGCATTCCCATTAAAGAAAAGATTAATCATCATCAGATTTATAGCAGTGGATGATAAATGAGTCTGCTGCGGTCGAGCGAACAAATCGATGCATAATAAATCGAGCGAGAGCGTCTCGACGTACGGAAAATCTCTCGTGCGTCCTTATAATTTAATATAGTACAGACGATATAGCCAGCACAGAGTACACGCATACATATATACAGCATATGAAGTGAATTACATTTAAATCGAGAGCTCGTGACAGTATGTCGCGCGCGATCCCTCGCGGAATGAATATCGACGTGCCTCGAGTGCGCGCGCTCGTCGTGCCATCGAACTAAAGCGATAACGTAAAAATCAAGCTTTATCTGCGTCTATTACAACGATTATATCCTATCGATTAGAGTAGACATACACATCAGGAAGATTAAGCGCGCGTCACCGCACGAGAAAAATTGCGCGACCTAGATTACATCCGCACCCGGGCTACTTTTCTTTCCGATAGCAGCGTAACCTTATCGCTTGTCGGTATGAGAAAAGCTCTTCGATCTTATCTATCCCACGAGAAATTCGCGGATGTGCTAATTCGATTTTCGTGTCGAGCCGTCGTCGGAGGTAAAGTCGCTGAATATTTAACGCTCTATACGCAATTACAAAACGTATATACGAATACGCACATATATGCGCGCACGTGCGTGTTGCTCGACATGTAAGCAGTAGCGAGAGAACGCGTGTAAGAGCTCGCGCCGGTCGGATTTTACTTTTTTGACTCGCGAGCTCGCGCACGCCGGCGATGCAGGTATTCGCGGCGGCTGAATGCCGCGACAGGTATATACGCGTCTACCATATACCAACTGATTGATTTATGCTCGCTTTCGCATAAAAAAAAATTCCCGAACGACTTTCGAAAGATAAATTTTATATATGTATATGTATACGTATATGCGTGTGTGTGTGTGCGCGCGCTGAAGATTAATTTTACAACAATTAATAATCGATGATCAAGAGAAAAAAGACGAATCGAAGAAATAAACTTTTATATAAGAGCTTATGTACAGCATATCGGCTTCATTAGCCGTGTACACCTCGACACACATATAAAGCTCCAAAAGGACGAGCGAGTGCGAGAGAAAGGTCTGAAGTGCGCGGGGCCGTTGGTGCCGAAAAAGGCCAGAGCTCGAGCGCGCGATGATGAAAAAAGTGAGCAGCGCAGTATACGCGTTTAGGAGCGCCCGAATTACCTGTTTGACGGCCTTATAGGCATGTGCGTAGCTATTCGGGGGGGACTACCGACCGGACAGTTTTTGTACCGGGCGTTGCTCGCGATTTAAAAATTTTCTTTTATTATTTTTAACCATAAAAATACCTGGTGTGCACATAAACTTGAATATTTCTTTGCAGGTTGATAACACTTGCAAAACTACATCACTCTAAAATCCACAGCACCGGCAAAGTCATCGCACTTCGAATTTATCGCGAAGTAAAAAATACAAATTGTCGACGCTCCTATTCTACATGCGTCTACGTATCGCTACGGTCACCGTTTCCATATAAGCTCTGTCTCTCGCGGCTCTCGGATGACAAATAAAAGGCGCGCGCGCGCGCGCGCTTTTCCTCGCTCCGTTCGTCGAGAGCACGGAGTCGCCACTGACGTATCTCCGCTGGTACTGCTGTTACTTCTACGTCCCACGCAACAAGTTGGCACGCGCGTTTTCTTTCTCTTTCGAGCTCGGAGACTCATGGAGCCAGTTGTGATGGTCAGTTACGAAGGAGGGGCTCTCTCGTTGCGCAATTCAGGCTCCGAAATACATGTGGGTTTGTTGCACGCGCCTAAGGGTTAGCGTGGGCGAACCAGTAGTGCGTGGACCTTGCGATATTTGAGGTCGTTATTTGAATTTTCACTGTCTTCTCCTACAACGAGATCATTCGGAGAGTGATATTATTAATATGTAAGACTGCGTATTGAGAATGTATAATTCGAGGCGTTTTATAAAAAAGCGGATCTGATCTAAGCTTCGCGTTAAAGACCGTACATGGCGATAGAGCGTTTAAATGTACAGGTGATCCAATC
Organism: Apocrypta bakeri; assembly: GCA_018906985.1. Classification (NCBI taxonomy): domain Eukaryota; kingdom Metazoa; phylum Arthropoda; class Insecta; order Hymenoptera; family Pteromalidae; genus Apocrypta; species Apocrypta bakeri. The sequence continues at coordinate 547,780 of JACCIA010000016.1, read as the reverse complement.
CAACGGGCATTAGTTATTTTAAGCTAACAGATGTGCCGCACGAATCCGCGGGGGCAAAAAAGAACAACGAAACAATGCGCGAGACGAGTTATCTTGATAAACTGAGCACAAGCCGCTCAAAAGATACAATCTCGCGGCGAACGTTTCTACTCATTCAAACGTCCGTTCCCTGTCCGGTCTATTTTTTTCTTTTTTTTCTGTTCTTTTTTCTGTTTTTTTTACTAACATCAGCGATGCGGAATAAATTCGCTGCATTTTATTGCGCCGATCAGTCCGACTGTGTTATTGCTTTTTTTCTTACCATACGCAATAAATTTTGAAAATGAAACTTAACCGGTGCATGGAAGACATTCGAAGATTCATTCGCGTTGCTGTTCGCGGTATTATAACCCTACCCCTCGCTCGGTGTATACAGCAATGAGTCGCGTCCGACAGACCTTGTACGGCAACTCTGCGCTCTCGTTCTCTTTCTCCCAAGCGCGTCGTGGCCATAAATTCACAAAAGCCGCTCTCGCTGATTTTTCCTTTCGAGGGTGCAGTATTCTTTTACCCCCTTTGTCTCTCTGTATATATGTATATATAGAGTTGGGGGAAATATATATTATCTATATATACGAAAAAAATTGTTATCGATAAAGAAAGTTTTCTCTCTCGCGCGCGCACGCGCGATGCTAGATTGCTAGATGCATCTCTGGCGCGCGTCTATTTGAGGCGATTAATTGTGACCGAACGCCGCGCGCACACGCGATATCGCGCGATCCTCTCATGGCTCTCTCGTGATATTCTGCAGGCGCTGCAGCATCATGCCACTACAGCAGCTTCATAACGGCCGGACGAGCACACTTACACGACATATTGCGCGCGACACGATCCTGCGGATATTCGATACCGATCGTGACCGAGCCACTTCCGCCCTGAGTATTTTTTTTAAATATTTTTTTTTCCGGTTCAACTAGGTGTCGGATTTTCCCAGGGCGAGGGCAATGAGTCGCGGTTGAGCCGGTTATTTATTGAATTGATATTTTTCGCAATATTGCTATGCTGATGGGCTTGATAAGTCTCAAGGAAGATGTTTGCTTTGAGAATTATCGTTTAATTAGCAAGCATTTTACTTTTCAAGAGGATTATTCACGATGTTTGTGATGTTTTAATTGCTGCGGATGAATTATTGGACAGGACGATGAACGAGTATTTATGTAAGAATTTCGCGGTCGAAATTAATCGATTCGATTTATTTTGATATATACATGTTCGCGTTAGTCGTGGTATACCTAGCAGTTACTACCAACTTTTCTAAAACGTACGATGAGACTATATTAACAACCGAGTCCGAGAAGTATCATAATCCCTAGTGTCCATTAAACAACTCGTAACTCAAAACTCGGACGTCCATAATCGAGGGTAGTAGCACCTCATCATATCTCTTCTTTGCACTCGACGGCGACGGGACAGATGGACAGCAGAAAACGACGTATATGTATATATGCACAAACACACACACAGCGGAAGATCTGGGACAAGGACGCGCGTTTGCGAGTTGGTGCACCGTCGTTTCGTTTATAAGCGTGTATATACATATACCTATATATACACATGCACACACGTGTCGAACAGGCGTCGCGACGCCTATGTGGCTTTCATTACCAGCCACTATACTCTATACCGCGGATAGAGAAGAGGGAGGAGAGAAAGACTTTTTCTTGGCTCTGTCCTCTTCTTGGATGTCATCTAAAATTCTATCTGTAGACGATCCAGATCTCGAAGTTCTACTGGTCTTGAATTTCTTATTCTTTATCACGCTGTCGAACTTGAATTCGATAAAATTTTTTCTCTTTAATCAAGACCCAGTGCGATAAAGTGCGTTATCCTTTCTACTCTATGGAATAGAAAATAAATTAATCACTAGAAGGTTTCAATTCAGTCAAATGGCGTATTTGACCTCCTAAAGAAAATTCATTCCGATTTCCGTTCATCTATACATGACTCTGAAAAACTGCACCATTCACCCGAACCAACTGTAGCGCAGTCACACACGGCACCGAATCGGTATATATATATATATATTTAAGTGATATATATGCAGCGTGGGTGTCAGAAAGCGACGGAAAAAGATTTTTCGAACGCTGGCGTTATATAGGCGCCCCGACGACCTCTTTTCGCTTCGCTTACTCGTATACGTGCGTCCGCAGAAGAGAGTCGTACAAGTTTCAGAGAGAAAGAGAGAGAAAGAGAGAGAAAGGTACGGAGGCGGATGCCACGATCTGGCGCAAGACTCTACGGACCTGACGTCCGTTTTTCCAAATTCCTTCGCTATTGCTCGATTTAGCGTCTCTAGCTTGATTTTTTTTCAAAGAGGAGATAAATTTTTAAACGTATCGTTACAAATTTTAAAATTTAGGCGGTGACTTGTGTTTTCTTGCTTACTTCTCTGGCATATAACAAATCATCAGCGAATTCTTCTGAACTCATTTCGAACATTATCGTGGAACAATGATGGCCAAAGTCTCGAGCACGCTGTGACACAAAAGCCCCTCATCAAGTACTTCTTTTTTACCTTTCTCAACGACTGCCATTATTTCTTTTCTAGCTACACCGACAACAGAATGAGAGAGAGAGAGAGAGAGAGAGAGAGAGAGAGAGAGAACTAGAAAGAGGGATGGGGGAAAGAGACGGTCGCATGTACGCGCGTCTCTCCTCGCAATCACTGAAAAATCTTTCGGCCAATATAAAGGAACAAAAGCTACTTCGTGGAACGTATAATAACCGGTACAAAGCTTTTGAGTTGATGAGTTATTGCGCGAAAAAATGTCGGAACGACTGTGTTATGCTTAATTTCATTAGTTAAGCATTGCCAGATAGGGAGAGAAAAAATTAATGTTGAAAAAAATCTTCACACCTTTCTCCGGACGTTACCCCGAAAGTCTACACTTGACTTCTCGAGAAAAGCCGAGCACGTAGAACTCATTGTCTTGTCGCTCTCGCGAGACGTCTCTCGCTCGCGGTTACATCAGTATTGTTTGTATGCTCATAGATATAGATGCATAGACACTCTTTGCTCCTACTTTTATTTCGTCGCACTCGATATCCTTCCATTGTGTCAGGCCGACGGCAGCGGCAACCCTCTTCCTATATAATTAATCGACGCCATTGTGAGCGTATATCGATGTCGGAGCATTTAAGTCGATATCCTTGCGAGGAGGAGCTCAAGAGAGTTAATGGCGGGATATCGATGGGTCCGTGCGGCTGCTCGAGATCGATGCACTCTCGGTTAATGTTCCTCTTAGTGCTCGAGCTTGAGCTCTTTTGTCAGTCCTATATAGGTATACAAGGAGGAGGAGATGTATGGTAGGAAGGCATTTTTTTCATTATATATTGTATATATATGTATAAATGTACATGAATTAAATTAGTGACGTTTGAGGATAGGTGATACTATTGAATAGTCAGTGGGAGTGTGAATATGAATCAGCTTTTGTGTACGATGCGTAGCTGATTCTTTTGAAAACACGAGGAATATACCTTCCATTGTACGTCTGGGAATACTTCAAACATCAACTCGATAAATCGATCGAATAGGAGAAGTGATTTCTAACGTCCACTTCAGATTTTATACACTGCGCTGTTAAGTATTCAAATGAACGGTTATGCCGACGTTTAGTACACGAAGCTAAAACTAGCGCTTTTGATTTAAGAAGAAAGCCGTATTATACTCAAGCTCATTCTCGCGAGTTGATTTTCTCCGACTCGTAGTGTCGCTATAATCTTAGCAGTTGCTGGTGCTTATTTCTTTGTCTCGTCACAGAAGTCTATTGACGATACATATACTAACGAGACATAAGATAAGAAACCAATGTGGACGATATCTTGGCGAATTTTTTTATACATATCGAGTGAACGCGAATGAAAAAATTACTGACATATGGTGCATGTGTGCTTATTAATATTTATCGTACCAAAGTCAGCAAAATAGTACTTGAAATTTTATTTTTAATGTAAAACAAGTAACTTTTCGTATTAACAAGTGAGTGGAGATTCTATGCTCAATAATTTAAAAGAAAATTTAGTACGCAATTGGTTGTGCACAATAAGCCAAAGGTTACGAACATTTTGCTTTTAGGAAGCACTTTGGCGATAAAAAACGCTTGACGAAACAACCAAACGAGCCACTGTGCATTAGAACGCGAAGCTAACTGTGCGAGAAGATTTTTTGAGAAGTATAAAAGATTGTGAGAGCAGCTGCTGCGTTCATGAAAATTTTTATCTTTAGGAGAAAATCGCTCTCGGTTTATCTCGGTTGGAAAATCAGTTGGGGTAAGGAGTCTGCGTGCATCTGTGGATAGTTCAGCTGCCGAGACTAATTTTTAGGATTCAGTTCGTTTCGACTGGCCTTTGAGTGAACTTCGCTCGAACTCTGCGATATTTTAGTGAAACGACATCGAAATGAATAAATCTATCGGTGGCAATCTACTAATTGCTCTGTTGGTTTGCGCATTGATGATTTTAAGTGTCTCTGCTTGTAAGTTGAATTATCAATGCAATTTTAACGATGTATTTTCATTTATCGCAAAGTTATTTAATCAAACGTCTCTGTTTTACTTTGCGTTAAATTGCAACTGGTCAATTTCAAACTAATTCAAACATCGATAAATTCCAGCTCCTCTGGGCAACCACTGGCACTCCACGGATCCTCGCTGTTCCGGCGGCGTAGCGTCGGCTTACCGCCTGAAGCGTTCGGCAGGCAGTAATCGAAGCCCTGGCCAGTCCAAAAACTATTGGACTTACAATGGAAATTCGGGATCTTGCGAGAGTCATTACGGATCGTCCAGTAACGCGGCGTTCGAATCCAAGCACGAGTGTGATCGAGCCTGTCTCAATAGTAAGTACGGCATATATATACATATATAACGTCCCATGGACTTTGCTTTTACCGTATAGTATTTACTCTTATCGTTTGTTTACCGCTGATAAGTTGTTTGTTAGGGATACGTGTAAACGATGAAGGTTAATCCTAGATAATGTGAAGGAAATGAAGCATTTTTGCGGACTAGTTCAAATGATAACTTTTCGCATGGGTATAAAACGATATTGTAAAACAGTTCAAAGGACGGCTTAAATGAAAAATGTAAGATAATAAGATTTCCTCTCCCATTTCAGTTTACCACTTTGGCTAAATCGGCTTTGGCTAACAGAAATTCATTAGGAGCCGCAGAATATCCATTCAACACCGCCAGTGCGCGATAACTCATTTACGCATCTCAGACAATGAATTGGCGAGTAATCCAGAACACTAGTCCAGAATAGAGAAACGAACCGAAGCGCAAAAAATGCATCAGCAAGAGCTGGGAGGTAGAATGAAAGAGAGAAATAGAGAGAAAACACTTCCTGCAGCTTATCAGCATCTGCGCAGCTTCGTTAGCACGTCTCAGGCGATAAGCATCGAATGAAGGCAGGCCACGATAGCGCGCAAGTAGTGCAACGATCGGTTGTCACTGCAGAGAAAACGCAAGAGCCATGCGGGTCGTTACACTCGGCAAATCGCTGAGTTTACGATCTCTCTCTCTCTCTCTCTCTCTCTCTCTCTCTCTTTCTTGCGAGCGCGAAACTGGAAATTTACTGTTGATTTTTAGCTCTCCTACTTGGAGGGTTGCTATTGTTTGTTTCTACGAGGCAGTATGGAATTTCGAGAGACGATGAGCTTTTTTTTATGGGAAGATACAATTTCGTGTATTAATGCATATTGACGTATTTGTCTGTCGGGATAATCGAATATCCGTGCAAAATGTATTTTATACAGTTATAAGAATGTGTGTTACTTTAAATGTCTGTAAATTGCGAATTTATTCATAATAAAACAAACTAAAGCACACTGTTTCCACGACACTGTCCCCGTGACAAAACATCCCATCTGTGTACCGTTTCATTCGCGCATCGATAAGCGCTTCTCGAATTTCAGCGTAACTCTCTCTCTCTCTCTCTCTCTCTCTTCGGCGCGTTTATTTTAAAACGCCCTTTCTCTCGTTCACTTACGGTTGAAAAAAAAGTTGTATCGAAGCTCAGTCTAATCTGTGGCGGGACACGGACAAACCTTTGCGAAGTTAACCCCTTGTCGACGACAGGAAGATATCGCCGTCGGGGGATCGAAAAGAGCAGAGGAATCTCTCCCTCTTTCTCTCTTCCTACGGATTGTAAACTCCAGGGACAACAAGGCCGTAGATCGTGATCGTGTCGCAGTCCCGTTTCTCTTCTCCTCTTCTTCTTTCCTCTCCGCAGAAACTATCTCTCTTGCACACAATGTAGACGTAATACTCAACTCGCGGAAAAATGTTCTCGCGACGGCGGACGAGCGGCGACTACTCGAACACGCGTTTAGAGAATGGCACGAACCGAATCTTTCTTGCGGTTAATGCTTTCCACCATACAGAGAAAGAGAGATAGATAGCGAGCGAGAGAGAGAGAGAGAGAGACAGAAAACCGAGCGCAAGGTGACGAGAATAAACTCTAGAGTCGCCGTCCCCCTCTTCGAAGTCGGCGACGACTTAGTTGGCGCGGTTGCAACGGCTGCCCCGTAGGTTTGTATGTCTGCAGAGAGTCGGATTTGTGTGTGTGTACGTGTCTGTGCGTGAGATTCTGGATTTGAAAGAGACTGCCTTTCCGACGTTTTCCCGGAATATCGTAGTAATAGGAGGTTGTACTGTTAAGAGTTTGCGATATGACGCAGACGATTCACTTTTACAGTCGGGCAATTAGTCTCTCGAAGTTGGACCATCCGTAATACTCTGGTGATACGAGCGATGCATTATTTTCTTTTTACTAGGCGAGTGCGTGGAATTAAAAGTTGCATTTAGCCAGTGGAAAATTATCTAATTATATCAAGATATGCAGACGGTTCACGGCAACGTCGACATGTATACTGGTTATATTTGGTGTCATACGTCGAGTGCACCGCAATAAGAAGAAAAGAGCGAAATTCGCTTAATAACTTGCACTCGCGGGACTAAGTAAGCTCGGATACATAAGATTCCGTTAAAAAAACATTTTCTAAGTTTTACATCGAGTGTGCGCGTATATCAGAACTGAAAATAAACGAGCGCGGCTCGCTCTTCTCCAGATTTCTGCGTCACGGCAGTAATTCACGTAATCCCCGCGTCAAATATTTAAGTAACTATAAATACACGTTTATACACTCATCCGCATCAAGCACATACTGCAATGAAGAAAATCCTCGCGCTCACGCTTTTTTATCGCGCCATCCGCCTCGAAAGAGTATAATATTTACAAAACACACGGCGACGCCGGCTATTTGAATAAACGCGCCGCGAACGTTTTCTCTCTTACTCTCGAGAAACAATAAGACCGTCTAGAAATTAATAAGCGCCACCGGAAGAAGGCGGCCGCGCTAAAAAGGAAAGTTACACCGCGGCAGAGGTAGCAGTAAAGCTGTAATTGCGACGATAGCGGAGAAAGGAAAGCTGTGCAGCGAGAGTAACCGTGCGGGTCTAGAGAAAAAGAGAGCTTTATAATAAGCGTTTACGGCTCGTTCTTAATTTTAGATTCCCGAGGCATTCCACAAATACGCTGAGCATATTATATATCAGCGGATTTTCCCCGGAGGCTCAAGGTCTATTGCCGGGCAATTGCGAGGGAAGATCATAGTATTTCGACACGGTTTAATTGTCGCAATTATCTCAAACGATGACTTTACGCTGTGAGGTATAATTGAGAATTTCTTTATATTTTCTCGATAGTATTAAAGCGACATTGTATTGATTGTATAAATCTTCGTCCCGATAGAGCGAATTACCTCTGACATACATTCCGTACACGAGTGCAAATAACCCGAATACGGCATCTACGTGCTCCGACGGCGACATCTTGTAACTCTCCGGGTGCAATTTGAAATTCGCGCCGCGGTCACAAGCTCATTTGTGTGTGAGGCGCGCGCGCGCGCGCGCACAACCAGACAAGAGTAGAGAAACTAGTTACCAGATGTAAAACTCTGAACTTTGCTCCTAATAAACGCGGCTTTGTTAAACTCCTCCGGGGTTCTGCACTCGACAATTACTCGCAGTATTCACCCCATTGCACAATGCGACGGCATTTTTCTTCTTGCTACGAATTCATTTGGCTCTTTGTCATATCGACGGCGAGTATTTATTGTGCCTAATGACAATTAAGAAGTCTTGCGGGGAGGGGCAGAAGTAAAAAATAAAATATCGAGACGAGGAAGTTCGATAGTGCGAAATTTATAGCCGCGCTATGTACGCCGCTTTGAGCAAAAACGTTGAATAAATATAGTGATAACAGGTGTAGGGAATAGTTTATTTACGACCGTCGAATAATTCATTGCGGAAAATGCAAAAATGATCTCGATCGCTCGATAAAAATGTTAAGTGGCGTGCAACTGTAGGAAGTTACGAGTGGACATAAATATTTACCGTTGGTGTATCGGTGCGCGAGTGCGAGTGTGGACGTCTAGTTGAAGCGCGATTATTCTCAGAGTATTGAGCCCGAGAGGGGAAATAGTAATTTCATCTGAAACTAATCTTCGAGAAATCGAGAATACATCGAACGAGAGATATAATCGAGGAACTTTTTCGAAGACGCGTTGGATTGAGTAATTGAGATGGGAAATTGATTTTGCCTTGGTCGCGCCCATTGCCCTAAATAAAACGCACGCAGTATGCCTGCAAGTCTTGTACTCGACTCTTCCCTAGATTAACTTTTCGAGAAAATAGTTACGTGAAAAAAAACACCGCCATTATTTTATCGCGCAATTATTTCTAAATTTATAATCTAGACGAGCGATTATTGTCCGTGCCTATCCAGGAACCGTTACAGCGATAGCTAAACTACGCGAAAACAATAATATTCATTAAATTACATTTCCTCCTGTTACATCGGATAAGCTTTTTTTTATCTCTCACTTATTGATTCTCTATAAAACATGATTTCCTATAGCGATAGAGGCAGATTAGAAACAAAAAAAAAATGCGAGAGTAGTTTTATTGAGATAAAAGCCCCTCTATCCCCACAGTCGTATATAACACATTCTGATAACGAAGCGGCCATAGTTGGGCGGAGCATTTTAATAGAACTAACAAACACAGAACCGACGTGTATACACGATGCGCTAAATGTTGTAAAAGCGAAAGATTGCCCGACATACAGGTAATTAAGTAATATAAATAGATATTACAAACTCGTTCGATTTTATTGCCGCAGCGCCGCTACTCGAGCCTGATGCGATTAACTATTAGCTTGAAATCTCAATCGGTATAATAACGATGTAGTTTATTACTAGCAATTAAGAGCGTCCCGTCGGACTAATGGAATCGTCTATGTGTACTCACCATCGTCGCTCAACTCGAGATTCGTGTAACTATCCCAGTGGAGTATTGGATCGTGGTGTGCCGAAGCGTGAGGTACTGCGGGTGTCGGTGCTGGTACAGGACCATCGAGACGCCTCGGGTCGTTCGCGAAGTAAAGGGTGACCACGCTGTCGGGTGGACACCTCGGGTCATCGCAGGCAGCGTCGAGTTCCGATCGGGGAAACGAGACGACGTTTTCCGTTATGACGCACGTGTGAAACTGAAAGTGTCATTAAAGGCGTGACTTTAGCATAAGGTGATGTTGGCATTGGCTTTCTATTTGAGTTTAATCGTTACCTGTAACGAAAACATGACCTCCCGACCCTGATTCGAGTAAATCCTGTGGTAGCACTTGACGAGTATGTCTCCCCTGAGTCTGAGGCCGCCGAGATTCACTGTAAATTCGCGGGCATTGGTCACTGAGTAAAGATCCGAGGTGTAAACCGGAGTCAATCCCTCGTACACTTTGAGAAAAGCTCGACAACCAGTTGGCTCGAATAAAGGTACACCGAGAACTGTCAAGTGCGTGAGGTACAGGGGCGATGGACTGATGCGCAGAGAACCAGCTAGCAGACCACTGAAGTACTCGATGTATCTGAAAACAATTTTTTTTTTTAATTCGAGTATTATATTAAATTATACGATTACGTTGGAAAGTTCCATCTCGAAACTGAGTGATTTATGCGTTCGCCCATTAGTAGTCTATGGGAGACTGATGAAGCTGTTTATCATAAATATAGCTCATAGCTATGTATATAGATTAATCTGGTCTAAACAGGTTTTCAATTAACGCAATTTTTCAAGTAATATTATACGCGATAGTGAAAAATTGGCTTTCGAGCACACTTTTTTTTTCACTCTCAAAGTGCGGGCATGTCGTTTTCGTCGTTTAATTAATTCGCAATCGCGGTGCGCAGGCGCCTATAACGACATGCTAATGTGCATGTCCCGCGGATTTAATAAATAAAGCTACCCAGAGCTGTATCAGTTTAAAAACCGACGACGCTCGAATATACATGCATTATTAATGCTATAGTCGGGATTTATGCAAATATTCGTAATGTCTTGGTTTTTCGTTCACGCATTCGCAACGAATTACGTTTCCTAGTGCCGTCGTGAAAAATGCGTTTCGAAATATATTCCGTTCACGCTATTATATTATACTTATCGCGTTTATCTTCCTCGATGCTCGTTGTTTTGAAGTTTGCGTTGGTGCAACGAAGGCTAACTGCCTTAATTGAGTCACAGTAAAAATTCAAACCGATGCTCTACAAAGTCGATACATAGCAGCTTCTTCCATATACAGCTGCATACGTAGCTACGTACGAGGTCACTCGAGTTCAGCCGAATAATCTTTACATATACGCGCTGAACACGGTATTTCTTCCGTTTTTAAAAGAGGGCGAGTCCGTAAAAGGTTCAAGGACAGCAGCAGCAGCAGCAGCAGCAGCAGCAACTGGACCCGATTCTAATAGGGATGACCGTGGGAAACTGATTATACTCCTTCGCTTCGGTAGAACGTAAATTGAACTCGACGATACTGATGCTGCGGTCGCTATCGACTGACGTCGATCGCTAGCTATACGTATACGTAGAGTACGCAGATAAGAATTGGACCGAAGCTGCGTGGAACTTTGATTGGTAGAAACGAGATTTCAGGATTTCCGACTCCTATTCGCTCGCTGTTGATTCGGTGGGACATTATAAGACTCGATAAAAAGTGACATCGATTATATATAGCCGTATATCGATTGTATTGCGATGAATAAACGCATTGATAATAGAAGAAGTCAATGATCCAGAAAAGGCTCGGCCGTAAAATATAGCACTGCCTTCTGTAGACATAAAGAACAAAAAAAGAAAGACGAGGAAAAAAAGATTACAGTAATAGACCGAGACAGAATGTCCCCGTAATAGTTTAATAAACCCAGAAGTGATCTTGACCAAAAGTCGGCGCAATTAAATCAGTCTGCATGGACTATCCGGTCATCCAACATTGATACAATAATGAGCTCGACGAGAAATTAACGGATTAACTACACAGGGGAGACGTGTGCAGTTTATATATAGTAAGCATTGATATATATGTACGCATATAGATGAGGGCAGTGTACCTTCTGTGGGAGGGGACGTTAAGTGGGCCGATTTTGTCGTCGAGAAATCGCCTCATGGCGAACCTGTCGAGCGCCTGGTCACGGCCCCCGCAGATGCTGCTGTAGTTCATGTACGCCGATACAGCTACGCCCAAGCGTTCCTTGCAGCCTCTGTAATCACCATTGATATAAACACAATTTTATTCGCCGCAGACCCATAAATCTACAGATGCAAGAATATTATATTCACTTATTGTATTTTATAAACAAAATTCAACGTTGCTTTCTCGCCACTCTGATTCGCGAGAACAATCTTCTCGGTTGAAGTAGAACGCGCTAAAGAGTAAAATTAAAAAAAAATAAAAATACAGGAAAAATCCATCCTCTAAATTCAACCATTTCATTAATCTTACCGCGAGAACACATAACCCACCATAATAAGCCATTAGAGCCGTGACACGCTTGGAAAATCCAGTGAATAATGAAACTCATCTAACGTACCTCGCATGAAGAACGACGACGCGATTCGAAGCGGCATTCAGCCAGGAGTCCAGCTCCTTGCAGAGGGCACATAGTCGTTCCAGGCTCGGTGCCAATCCCTGGGGCCAACCCGCCTCCCGCGTGTTTGGCTCGCCCGTTCTACCCGTCGACGACAGGTTGAAGATCTGCAACCAGAATATACCAGACTTTGAGTTACGTGCCGAGGCAAGTAGGCGACCCGCTTTTCTTTCTTTCCTAATTTAGAGGAGTGCTGAGACGTTATTATATGTAATATTTTTTTTATTTTCATATAGACGCGACGATTATTCTCGTCATACAATGCTATCTTGTTCGCTTAAGTAATTCACTCGATTATTCATCGGGAGAGCCATGGAGACAACGACGACGAGCCCTGGCTATAGCGAAAGCAAAAAAGACAACAACAAAGAGTCGCGTTACGGTTTTACAAAATTACGGAAAAACTGAGTCAGCGCATCGAGCCCGGTGAAGGCCACGACACACATCGTCGTAAACTCATCACGCAGGTGTATGCATATATATATATATATAGAGAGAGATATAGAGAGAGAGAGAGAGAGAGAGAGAGAGACACATATCGCGGAGGACAGATTAGACATCGAAGACACGCAACGACGATAAGGAAAATGCGGCTGGCTGTTATATTATACGTAATACAGACCATGTAATTATCGGAGTGTTTGCCGCGCAGCAAGGCTGTTGCGTGTTCCAGGACACCTCTGGCATCTTCCCTGTAGTAGAGGGCTATTATCCTCTCGGTAACGTAGCACAGCTCCATGACCTCGCTGACGCGACCGCTACTGGTTCCGCTGCTGCTGCTGCTGCTGCTGCTGTTACTGCTGCTCTTGGAAGAGGCCACCGTCGATGCATCCGCTCCGACGCCAGGCGTACGTTGTTGAGGCACGAGTCGGGAATTCGGCGTTGACGAATGCAACTGTAAAATATTTATGGTAATTCAGGCTTTAGTAAATGTATATAATTTCGCTGATTTCAATACACGTGTTACGTCTTTGTATAGAGCCGGCTTGCCTTTTTGAGTCTGTAAACTGGTTTATAAGTAATTCGAATGGTACATTTTTGTCGAGCCATTGTTATTGGATTTATATTTCTATCGAGTACATAAAAATATGACCAATTGTCTGTGCCGCCTGACAACCTCGCCGCGCGTAAACATACTCGGCTCTCACGCGCAAAGCTCTGAGGACGACAACGCGATACAAACTGGATTCCCCGAGCGATTTATTTTTTTCCAAACGACTGCGCTTCCGCACGCGAATAGAGGGAGTATACACAGTGGAGGAGGTATAACCGCGAACATAATATACGCTCTTTGTTATGTAAAGGCCGTGCGGGCGCGGATTTTCGCGGCGTTTTCATCTGCATAAACCGCGAGCGGAGAGACGCCTGGCTATGGCAGTTGCGTAATTGAATCGCAGGGATTGTTATAAACATATGGAAATGGAATATTGGCCTGTGCGGTCGTCTCGCGGAAAATTTTCCGGGTCTACGAGATGACGAGTTCTTCTGCGTTTCTCTGTATAATCTAGAAATAAATTTATGCGCAATTCTCAGGCGAATGATAACGAGACGTCGCAAATGAATACAATCGGATCAGTGTTGCATTGGAGGATCGAGACACGATTATCCGTGGGAGAATCGTGTCGATTGTTCGCCGAGAAAGAGAAAACGATCGCGTCGAAAATTAACGAGGAATCTCAGTCAAGGTCGTCGTGAAAAACTGACGACATTGAATCAACCAGCTTATCGTATCCGCAGATAATTGCGACTATATCCTTTACGACCGGTCGTCCGCGAGATTTGTTAAAAGCGCAAAAACGCTTTAGACGATAAGTATATATAAATAGAAACGCGACACGCTAATCTGTATCACTGATGCATACGACAGTGTATATCTTATATTTACATCATTTTTTTTTAATTCCAAGTTATAACCGAAAAAATTAATCTGAGAAAGAGAATCTTCATTTCATTAAAGATCTACGGTCAAGTTCCTTCTTTTTTACTCTACTCTTAGTAACAAAATTACTACTAGAGTGAAAAAATGTAGATAGAAAAACAACAGCTGGTAAGTATATTTTATTTATTTTACTCTTACAAACTAATTAGTTAATAATTACACGATATTATATTTCATAACAATGATAATTTTAATTAAATAGTTAATTAAAAAGTTCCGACTGTAATCAATCTTATGGACGGAATGTAGGTCTATCTTATAAACATCTGGTACTTTGGATTTAATTTATAAATTGAAAAGAAAACTTTACACAGAAATAAATATGATAATGAGAATTCCAGCGATTCAATTATCGAATGTGAGGCTATTTTTTCTACAGAAAATAATAGCCCATTTATTTACTGCAACTCTAAACTTTTTTCTCGAAGTTTCAGAATAAAAAATCCAGTGGAATTTTATCACTTAAAATTACCGCGAATTACGAGTATTTTATGCAATATCACATGCATAAATAACATTTGAACCTCGCTCGAAGCCTTGAGCGATATTTCACTTGAATAACGAGTTATTTAATGAATAATATAAGCTAAGCCGATGAAATCCCTGTAAGTTTCGTAGTAAAAAATTCTCACTCCTAAAGATCAATATAACTCGAAAATGTCAGCACTCGCTCGAACGCGGAGCAAATCGAGGAGTCGAAAATTTGAAGAGCGTAATACATACGTAATACGACGCTGCTTAATAAACTCGACTTTGTTAAACGTGTTATATATGCAGTGCAGTCTGAGACTTGTTACATACATCTTTGAGCGTAGGTCGAAGAGGATAGTAGTAAAGCCGAATGATCGGGACGTTTACGCTCTCGGAATAAATTCCAAGCGCAAATAGCCGGACAAAACAATTTTCCATTCTCGCGCGACGCTTACGGGATGACTTACGGGGCGCGACCTAACCCCGGATTCCTCGGCTCCATCGTTCACGAGCTTCCTCAATAATCGAAAGACGAACGTCTTCGTTAAAATACCGTAGCACTAGCGTGTAACACAGTGTAAGGCAATTTACGTTCCTCGACCGCAAGCTTTACGATGATCACCCGCGAGACAGACTGATTGCATTCGAACGCTCGCTTTCGCGCGTCTCGTAACTCAGTCGAGCTTCCAACCAAGCACCGATTCTCCGCGAGCGACACCCTGCTATCTGCGTCTGTATATATACATAATGTGTATATACGTATGCATGTATAAATGCGCGCTCGCCTCGTCAGTGCTTTACAAGGGCGGAGTGAGAGATGGTAGGGATATTTATGGGTGGCGAGAGTTATTTTCGAGGGGCTTTTTTGTCGTTAAATTTTCAATTTGCTCTCAACGGCGAGCGCGTTCGCCGGTAATCGCCTATGACGAATAAAGTCGATGCGAATGGTGCACGAGAGAGGAAATTGAAATTTCGCGCGCGCTCCAACTACCGGCTATACATTATTGTTCGTGCCGAGTTGCGGCCAGGTATATCGAGAAATTCTGCGGAGCTAAGATTGTTTCGCATGAAATCGTGGAATTTTATGGATGTCAAGCTACGAGCTTTCGTGTTTCATGGGAGCTCTTTAGTCGATTCTGATTTAATTATAGACTCTATAAAGGCGTGAGGCATTTTTAATATACTTTCTTTGCTTACTTAAGAGGTTCAGCTTGGGCTAGATTCTTCAAGTAATCTACAACGGTTTATTGCTCGTAAAAAATAGACAACTTAATCTAGTTACCTGTAACTTTTTATAGTTGTAGTATCGTGTAATACATGACGTTCGTATTCTAATTGATATATAAATTATATAACAGTAGCAAATCACATATCAGTATGTCCCAGAATGAATGCCAAAATTATTTTTTCAAGAAATCGATACAGCCCATGGCGCTGCTCCAAGAGAAAATTTTAATGACAATCTGATGAAAATTTGTTGACTATAAGTGCAATAATCAAACACTAACAACAATTGAAAAAAAGGAAGAAATTGATTACTATGTTACATTTGTATAATTGAAGTATAAAAAGCGACAGTTATCTAAAATAATAAATGTTCGTTTATTACTTTGAGAAACCAGTCTGTACTGGACCTCTTAATGCAAGAGAAGATTATTAGAATCCTGTTATTGTAAACATCGAATACTTTATTTATAAGGAATAACATCGGACAGTACAAAGATTGTTCCAATAACTTCTTACCCTCGTCAATGTCCGTCCAAGAAAGTAAAAAGTCTATGAACTATTTAGTTTACAAAATCACTAAGTACAATCAATCCTACTTTAAATATCTAAAATAAAAGTTTCATGCGAAAGTCTTATAAAAGTAGAGCAGGTAAAAGCAACAAGCCCCGAAATAAGTCTCGAAAGCACCTGGTCTCGAAAATAACTTTTAAACGTATCCCGCATCGTATAGCAGGGAAAAAGCAATGAAAGCGAATCAAACGCGTACACTCACTTTTGCTTTCGCTCTTAAGAGCTAAAAACACACACAAACGTATACGTATATATATATATACGCCTCCAGGCAACTTTTTTTCGCGGTTGCGAAAATAATAATCCGAGCTTCGACTCCACAGGCTATAATGTCAATTATCACTAATCGCCGGTAATAGTGCACGGTTGATTTCTAATTGGAAGCGGGACGACGAGCTCCTCTCTCTCTCTCTCTCTCTCTGTCCACGTTCATTGATTTACGAGAAAGCCGCTGTTACAGCAGCAACAGCAGCCAAAGAACCGCGAGAAAGAGCGAAAGCAAAGGGCACCGGCTTGTAAAAAAGACGTAAACATTCGGCAAAGAGAGAAAGGGGGGGGGGAGAGCTTTCTTTCTTCTGTATCTACACGAGGGTGTACGACGTCGTAAATTACTCGAGTTGGCATTTCAATTGTTAATATCGTACGCGCGGTTTTTCTGCACTGGCATTGTTGCGCGGTGGTATTTTTGATGCCCGTAGTACATGCGCTCGAGCTTTTCAAAAATTGCCACGATGACGATTTTAATTTGTTTTACGACCTGCATTTCTTTGCTCTCTCTTTCTTTGGCAGTGAGCTTTTGATCGCAGTGAAATGAGGTACGACGATAATAATAATTTCAATTTACGGCTCTTTGGTATTCGCGCGAAAAACGCCTGCGTGTATAGCTTGTCGACCGTGACCCTCGATGTTATCGTGACTTTCAGTTATCGTCTCCAGCTATGTGCACTGTGTAATTCAGATTCATCTGCGACGAGGGCTTTTTTAATTTTCTTAATGAACTTTTCGAGATAAAGTCTGGCTGGAAAGGAATGTATTAACAGGCTTAAAAAGTCGAGCAGCAACAGCCGTTACTCGAATGCGCAGATTATCAACATACATCGTTATACACAGTGTATATAATACACTGACGTCAATATGAAGAGAGGAGAAAAAAACAAGCTATATAAAATGTATATAAGGACGCGCCATGTGTGCACGTACATCTCGCAGTGAGTGTGTATTTGGAAAATAAACCCGTATCATATTTTATTGTATCGTAAAATTCACCTGCTGCTGTTTGTTCCTCGCGAGCGTCGTATTGGTATTCTTTGGCTGCGGCTCGTAACTGCCATTGTGCTGCAACAGAAAACAACGAAATCTCTTTTTATTAAAAGTACCACTCCGTCGCGTATAATAGACATAAGCCATTGAACACAACACAAAGAAGAGAGAGAATTTGAAGATAAAAAAAGTTATGTATTCGATGGTGGTTTCGCAAGATCGAAAAATGGATAAAAGCGCGTTCCGGTGTATTGACACCTCTTTTTCCTATCGCAATAACAACGAGAAAACGGAACGAATGAAAGGAAAAAAGCTCACGATGCGTTATTGATTTCGCGTTTGCACACCTCGATGTGCAGCGCCGTGTGCCAGACAGTAAAAGCGATCCTATGCAGTAGTGTCTCAGTATCCTCTTGTATAGATAGAGCACTGCGGGGATCTACGTTTCCATTTTCAAAGTCGCCGAGAACATCTCGACGTATGTCACCGTGTCGGTAGCGATAAGCTGGTCTGTTCAAATTCGTCATTTTTAGATATTTCTTTTTTTGCCTTCTTATCAGTAGCTTCTCGCCTACTTCATCGCTCTTTTCTTCGTCCTTTGCGATGCGAAGAAAAACTTGTTCCTTGTGGGATGATCCCGATGGCTTTTGCACAAGAAGAGGTACACTTGTCTCAAGAGTGTCGAGAGAGAGAGAGAGAGAGAGAGGGGGGGGGGGGGAGACGGAGAAAGAGAAAGATAGAGAGAATAGAGAGCGAGCAGAAAGCAGCGAGATTCACGAAGGTTTTCACCGCGTTAAAGCGCTCGAGTGCCCACTCAAGATCTCTTTTATGCTCTCGCGGAGAGGAAAGTCATGTATCCCAAGGAGGTGCACGACCGGAAGAGCAGCTACATTAATAATTCAACGGGCTCCTAATTATTTTTTAATCTTATCAATGTATATGTGGTGTGTGAATAATGTTTCGCTACTCGAGGAATTTCATCAATATTCAAGAAAAATTTTACAAGCAAAAAAAATCAATCTTCCGTACAGCTTGCACGTCATCAATCTCGTCGCGCTTATGTGTACATCTGGCTGCGGATGAAATCCGCGATTGATCGTTGCTGCCACGCACGTGTGTGTATATGTATGTCGACACTCGGTATATACACTATGAAGCTCTCGGCACTTTAGCCGGTCCGAGAGAGCACATAGTCGCACATTTATTTACAAGAGGGAACGATCTGCACCACTCGAGGTTGTATGCGCAGAAAAAAACTGACCAACGCGCTAAAAACAGCGAGTGCTTTTTCAGAACGGTTTATTTGATTTTTTTTGTTCTTCACTCCTGCGTAACTAACAACTGGCGATGAATTTCTATTTATATGATTTCAAAGCTTTATTTAATCGATACCGCGAAACGTTTGAATTTCACGTGTACACAATCCCGAGTTGTCAAATAACTTATGACGACCGTAGCTTACGCGATTTTGAGCTTAAGAAGGATTTTCGCACAAATACCTACAAATCCAAATAGTCTTAAAGTACACATATGTTTCTACTTAAATTGTAAATTCTCTTTCTCTCTCTCTCCCTCTCTCTCTCTCTCTTCTTCCACAAAGCCGGTGTATAGCAAAATCATCATCAGTAGCCACTATTCCATCCATTTTTCAAAGGAACATCTCGGAAACTACCGGGTTAATCTGAGCTTTACGGTATCCAAGCTCCTTTTCGAAAAAACCGAAATCTCACTGTGAACACACGTGGCTCCGCGCACCTAACCCATCCTCTCGCCGCGAGTAATCCGGAAGAACCGCATAGCACCGCACGTTTAATTTATCGTCTGTTTCTCGAACGTAAAAAGCATGTATAAACACATGCATCTGCCGTACAAAAATACACAACGACACAGGGAATGTTTGCCGGCGCGCGACCCCGAACAATTGGGCCAAAGGACTGCGGGAGCCACCCCGACGCTGCGGATTCTAGAGAGAGAGAGAGAGAGAGAAGAGAGAGAGAGCGCAGAAAACCGATATCGCGCATGTATATATATATACTACGACGCCGGCGCAGGATGCTGTGCGCCGTCGCGACGTCGAGTCTTTCGCTCTTTGCTCTCGCTGTCTCGATGCGCCTTGCCAAGCGCTCTGAGAGATTGGCTTCGAGGTATTTGGCCTTTTTGGCCGAGTTGACGCTCAACTTCGAACGGGAATTTTTACATGTTTGAGGGGATGATACGACTTTTTGAAATAACTTGAGCTTAAAAGTTCGCATACAGCCGAAATGGAACAATAGACAATTTCATGAAATAACGCTTGTCTTAAATTCTTCAGACGGAAGTTTAGGGCGCGCGGTTTTGCGAGAAGACGAATTGCTCGTTTTTTTTTATATGGGATTGAAATTTAATGATATAGCTCCCGTCTGAGAAGAGGTGAATTTTTCAGGAACGTTTTTACGAACAGCAGAAATGACTGTGTGGGTGGAATGTATTTTTAAGGAGAGACTTTCGTAATTGACTTCGTTCCCGCGAGAGTTGACTTTATTCAATTTCTAAACTGCGAAAACTACTACTGTCCAATCTAGCGAGATTTGGTTCAGAGCCCAGAGCTCAGAGTTAATAAGCGGGAGTTGCAGTGTTTAAATTAGTTATGAGTTTATAATGTCATTGTACGGTCTATATACGTGGATTGACACTTGAAAATGTCTGAATGATTTACTATTTAAATAAGAAAATTACGAGGTCTTGAGTAATTACGTAAGAAAGATACTGATCTGCGACAATGAAAAGATAAAATAAGTCACTTTAAAAAAAAATAATGATGTAATAATGCCAGGCGTTAATTTGAAGTATCGTCAGGAGAAAAAAATGTTAAGCAAAAAATATTCAGATGTATACGGTATATACGCGAATATTTCGAGACAAAAAGTAATCCCAAATGAGTAATAATCCCAATTCAAGAGAAAAAGCTTGACGTCAACAGGAATTCTTCTTCAAACATCCCAAACAGTTACGCAATCCTTTGACTCGCATAAGAAGAAGAGTCTTCGCTTCAAAAGGACTCTTGAACGAAGTCCTCGCGATTTGCAAGAAAACAAACCCTCCTACACAATCGCAGCAACGCGTGTTTTCACGTAAAAATTCCCGTTCCTTTGTGAAACGCTATATACTCACGTCAACTCACCGTGCCATCTTCAAGTGCAGAAGCAGCCTTAATGGCCCTCTCTCCTTCACTTTATATGCACATCGTGTATTTTGTTCGAAATTTCCGAGATAAAAGACAATCTCACTATGCTAATTGGGAATGTTTAAGATTTTATCGTTGAATTTTATTGTTCACTCTGAGAAGTCTATAAAACAGTTAATAAATTTCACGGATAATCCTTAATCCCGATCGGCTTCTTTTTTCATCGCGATTTTAAAGTAACAGCCGCATTATAAGCGAAGCCGATCGTTCGTTCGTTCAATGAAAAGCACACAACGCGTCCGACTATCCGGAAGGTCGTAAAATGTCAGCGACTCACGAATTTCGATTTGGAATTTTATTGCCTAAGATTTCGTTTATAAAAAACAGAGAATCGGCGCAATCGCGCCGCAGGGAGGCATAACAACTTCGTTATGTACGTTTTTAATCGAGGACGATACTGCGAGAGAAGAATAAAAAAAGTGAGAAAAAAATAGAAGCGAATGCCGCTATAACAGCGATTATGAAGCGGAAATGACGCGTGTGAAAGAGAGGCTCCATTCAAGGGTCGCGGCCTTGACTCGATGCAGCGTGTGCTTAGGAGAAACGCCAACAATTAACAGAAGATTTAGTCCGTTTCACACGCTTGATTTATGTAACGAGATATGTACGACGACAGGTGTAATTTTAGACGCACGTTATACACCGGAATCATCAAAGGAAAACTCTATTATTTATCTGCGTATAAATTCCAAACGATTAACCGCACTCGAAATTTCCGAGGCAGCTCACGCTCGCGAATTAATGAGACTCACGAAAATTCCTCGCGTACAAGCGGCACAAAAAATTTTCGATTCGCCGACAGTTTGAAGGAGGCTCATTAGTTATCCGAACGCAAGGCGCGAGAAAGCGCACTCTCCTTCACATACAAATCGAATCGTAACTTTTTCTTCGAAAAAAAAAAATAAAAAAAGAAAACAATTTCCTAAAAATCAACGCGTGCGCCCGCGATTCAGCGCACGTTGACAACGTGTAAGACTTTCCCGCGTGTACGGAGCTGAACGACGATTTCGAGTTGCGCGAAAGCTGTGTTAGCCCGAGGCTGCAGCACGGAGAGAAGCAATGTCTCTCTTTCGGACACGTCGATTGAAAGATTATGTGCCGCGAGTGTACGTATTCGCGTGTAGGAAACGAAGTCTCTTTGACGTAGGGGGTTGTTAGCCTGTCGGGAGACTACTATATACTTGGAAAATGGCTTTGACATTCGTCGATGATTTGTAATCGCGGAAACGCTGTATATTAGAATTACGAGGAGTATATGTACGAGTTTGAAGAATATGCTTTCCTGGAATTTCATTTCACTGCTGTCTCGGCATGAGTCAGTTGCTTTTTGCGCTATACAAGCGAGAACCTAAGAAGCGCGGAATGTGTTTTAGCGAGTGTATACATATCGGACAAATGAAATTCTTCGCCAGACGCATTTGCGCCAAGAATAAACGTGCTTAAATTGTTACGCAAACTCCCCCTGCGGGGGTGATTATCAATTGAGTATGATCGCACTGTGTGTCTGGGTATATATGTATATATTATACCGAGAGGGCTTTTCTCGCGCATATAAGTATCAAATTACACGTTCGCCGATCAGTTTGTACACAGCCTCCTTTGGATACGTATCGCGAGATATATAGCTCTCACGCGACATTCCCTTCGCCACCTCGTTATTGTACAGCAAAATCTTGGCATCGCTCAATCCTCGTG
Organism: Apocrypta bakeri; assembly: GCA_018906985.1. Taxonomy (NCBI): domain Eukaryota; kingdom Metazoa; phylum Arthropoda; class Insecta; order Hymenoptera; family Pteromalidae; genus Apocrypta; species Apocrypta bakeri. The sequence goes on along the minus strand of JACCIA010000016.1, from coordinate 525,376 downwards.
TCAGACACGGTAGTAAGAAAGCGTCATGAGTGGATGTAGGTGCGAGCCGCACGCGGATAATTAGCCGCACACGTGTGCACACATCGCGTGGCATGTCTCAAGTTTCGCCGCGTAGTCAATTAGCCGTTCGTCGTGAATTTCGAGAGAAATCGCTGACGACGATGGCGAAGGTCATCAGCCCTCTTTTTCGCGATATCGTACACATAACGGTTATGACCGAGGCATAGAGAGCTAATCCGATCCGAAACAAGCAATCCAGCAGAAATCGTCTCGTAAATCGCAGCGAACCCACGTACATAGCCGTAATTCACGAGTGCAGTTTCACTCTCGTGTACCGAGATTTCTTTGATTTTTTTCTCTCTCTTTCTCTCGAGCCGTGTACCACCACGGAATCTTTTCGAGAACTAGTGCAGAGAGCGAGAGCCCAAACCGCGCCAGCCGATTGCAATCGACGCGAGGAATCCGTCCTTCGTTCTCGGTTCCAGCGGTCTGCAATCAGTATTGCTGAGCGAGAAGCGATAGATAAAGGGAGAAAGACAGGCGAAAAGGCAACTGCTTTGCGTCGACTGCGAAGTTGAGAGAGCGAATCTATGGGCTGACAGCTGACGGCTTTCGTGAGTTAGACACTCGTTTGTTTGCGTTTATTGCGCGACACTGAATTATAAATTATCATTCCGACGGATAATTGGATAATAATTGGACATGCGCTTTACGGCCTGGATATGGAAGAAGTTCCAGAGATATTTTTTGAAAAATATTCCATTTCCGGAAGTGCAAAAACGAAAGGATTTACGCTCGCGTACTACGAATTCAAGTGGAAGAAAAAAATTGGAACGAGCGGATTATGAAAGTTTTCTAGGTTCGGTCGGAAAATCGTGAAATATACGACTAGCGATCGAAAACTCGAAATTCGTATATATAATGTGTACAGAGCCTCTGTAGCTCATGACTCATCCTAAAGAGAGCTGCGGTCACGTCTTTATACTCGTCTCCGGCGCAGCAAGCTTTAATTTATCACCCGCATCTCGCAAACTTTCGTTGAATAAATCGAGTACATAAATATAAAGTTTGCAACGGCTGAATAGTGGAGGAATGTTATAATAAGATCGACGCGCTAGTCACGAGTGTAAGATGTTTGTATGGGTGAGAGGCGATGAGCTGAATAATATGAGAGTGTATACCGAGGTAATGAGCTCGAAATCACGACCGGAAGGTGTAATTTCATACAAATATAGATTTTTTATAAATATGCGTACTGACTGAACAATCAAATTTCGTTGATTTTAGTCCTATTTATTTAAATCTAATATAAGCGTCTGATGATAATCAGATAATATTGATAGAAATCAAAAAATGACTTATTTCTAAATCGGTAAATAAAGACACTTTTGATTTTCAACAAATTATTTAACGCATTCGAGCAAACATATTTTTTAGTCTCGAAGGTCGCTGGAATTCGCGCAGAATATCGCATCTGTACGAATATCCGAAAACACCGATCAATCTAATTAATTATAAAACCAATATATCTTACACATGATTATAATATTTTTTTTCTGATTCGAACGTAATTTATCCTGGAAGCACAAATTTAACATAGTCGTGTCGTGTGTTTCAAGCCCTCCGTCCGAGAAAGAGAGGGACTACAATTTTACAGATACGCGACACGCGATTATAACTCGAGTTAACAGCGGCTATACGCTCGTGAACGCTTGTTGTTAATAAACCGCAAACAAAAGAGAAAGAGAGAGAGAGTAACGCGTGACAAAGTGTCGGTACATCGCACCGATACGCCTTCTATATATATGCATTTCCTGCTCAGCTATCCTGTTACGATTCTAAAGACACGTTAAGTTAACTCGTTAAAATTCTGCCGTGGGTTATTGTTCGCTTATATATTCCGTGTAAGCATATATATATATAAACATGTTTGTATACACGAAGTGGATTGTTTCGATGGTGCGACGAGTTCTGGTTGCGTGTGTAGAGGGAGAAAGTCAAGGGGCGTGTTAGTTTTACAGAATCGAGATTTATAATAGAAAGCGCGAAGAGAAGAGCCTGTTAATCTTAAATTTGATCTTGATAGGGTAAAGGTGGATCCGTGTAATTTTGGCCACTACTATCGCATTCGCTGAATCTAAAATTTTAATCGACATCGCTCACTCGAGGCGACTGTTTAAATACCGCCCCTTACTGAGTCAACTAGCAGTTTTCTGGCGATTGTGGTCGATCTGCAATTTTAACAGAACGTACGCCTCTATTTTCGGTTTATTTTTCACCAGAAACAACAGATAAACGAAGCGCCTACCACTACATCGTTACGCTCTTTGACATAACTCGTTTCGTTTGATAAGCTCATTCTCTCTCTCTCTCTCTCTCGCACGCACCTACGCGTTGAAAAACAGGGTTGGGTGCTCCAGATGGCTCGGCCTATATTTATACAGAAGTATGTGTGTGTGTGTGTACGTTCGAACGTATCGAATGCTCATTTTCTAATCGGTCAAAAGGAAAAAGCACGAATGGTATCTCCTTGGAGAAAAAAAGAGGGGAGTTGTTAATTACCTCGGTATGAAATTATGCCTTCCGGTTTCTCTCTCTCTCTCTCTCTCTCTCTCTCTCTCCCTCCCTCTCCGTCGTTCTTGTCCCTCGCAGAGGATTCCGAGAAACGAGTTTCTGAGCCGCGTACGCGCACCGAATACAGTAGCACAGATCGTTGGCTTGTGTATTTTTGCGACAAAAATGCTCCGAAATTCCGGAGTCGATTGACTGAATCGTTTGTTTTCGCAACAAGCATTTATTTCACGAAATTTACTCGTATAAATAGCGTGCATTAGTCCATATTGATATGATGTTTACGCCGGCCGATCTTCAAACGTGTTCAGCATAAAATTTCGATACATCAAACCACCATGATAAAACTTCCTTTTTTATCCAGAAGTCGATAAATCAATCGTTGAGAAAAATGCGGGGTGTCTCGGTCAGCATACTTGACAACATAATGTCCCGTCGTAAAAAAGAGGGACCACTTATCTATTCCATTTGCATATATTTGCACGTTTCCGCGAAAGTATCGAGTCCTTTCTCAAGAGAGAGCTACTGTACTATAAACATCGAGTCTTTGTCCTCTGCACGGGCTCAGGACGAAAGTTACGTGTGAGCGCGTCTCTAGAACAGTCGGCGGAGTTTTTACTTTGCAACGGAGAGCTTGCGAGAACGAATGGTTTGGACGAGCTTTATACGCGACAGGACAGAAAGAATTGTTGTTGGCCAGTTTGTCTCGTCGGACCTTTACTTTTGCGGTTAAGAGAACTTCGGATACACGACGACGGTTCTCACCGCAGTTAACTGAAGCTATTGTTGACGGAACACTCCACTGCGATGAATTATTTATTAGTAGTTATTAATCCGCGATGACGGCAAGCTACGCGATACGTATGTTAATGGAAAACATTGATGGCCTACTTGTGTTTTCGTGAATATCGATTCCACAGATATCCCTTCAACAACAAGCCCTCGTGAACCGGCAATTAATCATTCCTCGACCTTAGCGAAAAAATACATCTCAATTAATAAAACCGTTATCTTACAGTCGCGCAAAGCTCGTGTCATCGGTAGCGTAAAAAAAAAACCTCATTCCACGGATCCGAAGGGTACGTATATGCGAAAAAAAGTAGTCGGCCGACATCGGCGCAACAACAAAACGTCGACACATCAGGCGCTCCCGAAAAAAAGGAGCAGAAGCCTTTTGCGTGCAGGAGTTATCTTTGTCGTGCTGCCGATAAAAATGCAAACGAGAATAGCCAGTGACGCAAGGCGTCAATGGCTTTGGTATTCGCGCTCTCTCTCTCTCTCTCTCTCGCTCTTGCTTTTTTTATTTTGCGCACTCGCACGTACACGCGATATTATATAGCGTAAGTTCGATGTCTATAAGAGAGTGTACATATGTACTCGCGCTCGGACGGAAATAACGCGCGTGTTTGGATTCGCGGTGGAGGGGGAGGCGCGTGCGCGCGCGCGCGAGTTGGAATTCGCGGATAGATTATTTTCGCGCGTCCTTTCATTCCTCGATGGCGTTGCGTGATAATTATTCCGTTTTCTTACACGAAACACACTGTTTACTCGATATCGCTGAATGATAAGGCCTGTGCAATATATAACGATTACGTTACGTATACAGACGAACTGCAAGGTGGCGTTAATCGGATTAATGACAGCTTCATTCCCGATATTTAAACTTGTAGCGATGAGAGAGAACTAGGTCGATGCGGTTTCAAAACTCGAATTAACAGCTATTTCTCAGAACTGCGTATTACGCACGCTATGGTTAAATACGCACGTGTATATGTGTACATAAAGGCGGGAAAATTGCGCAGCGCCGTTTTCCAGTCATCGAGCCACTCGACGATTCAGGCTATAAGGTATACGAACGACACCCCGTGCTATTATGCAGGTGATAGCGATAACACTCTGTTGTCGCTTGCGCCTTCATATAATGGGCCAATTATCGAGCTGCATGGCTTTTCCGAGGCTTTGTTTCGTGCACACGCTTCACCGAAAGATAAGTATTCCCAATTGGATGGGATACGCGTATATATCGAGAGAGAGTGAGAGAGAGAGAGAGAGAGAGAGAGAGAGAGAGAGCGAAAAAGGAAAGAAAGAGGATGTTTAAATATTTACATATTTACAACCGAATTCGGATAAATATATATACTTGGCGAACGTTGAACGCTCGCGCGGATTGCGTTATTGAAATTCCACAAGTTTAACATCTGTTTTTTATCGCAACGTCAGATGCGCCAAAAGTCGCGAATCCATAAAATGTAAATACTCATTCATAATCGTTTTTTTCTCTTTCTCGAAATCAATTTGTACGCGGTATCCTCAAAAAGCTTAAGTGCTTGTCGAAATTAGTAAAAATTCAGGTTCGGCGAGATGAGCTTTTAGTTTTACAAATATTGTTTTTCGGGAAGCACGGAATCGGTACTGTTTATTTTTCGCGACATAAAACGCACAGTGTGTCGACTACCAGCAGTTTATTATTCCAATAAAATTGGTTCGTCATCGCGTGCAGTGTAAAAGAAAAAAATAAATAAAATTCCTCCCATTAAATTAAAACGTATACCTCTCCTCTACATAATATATTTACAGTGAAATTAATCCATCATCCCACGAAACACCCAAATCTTTCAATCTAAAGGCTCATCTTAACTTTCCGGAGGTAGACGCTATACAACACTCACCGAGTTGTAAATCGCATAGTAGTCGTGATTGCCGCCGTTTTGGTATCCGTTCACCACCGTCTGCAGCATCTTCGCTCTGCGATATCCTCCCCCAGTAAGAGCACCAACACCGCTCTGATCACCGAACATAAATCCACTTGGTTATCACCACAAAAATAATATCACACACTCGCGTGGTGATAACCCACGGGGGTTTCCGGACTCCTCGGCATCTTGCTCGAAGGCACACGAGATAATAAGAAAGAGTAGAGGGACAGATCGGAAGAAGGAGGGAGAGAGAAAAAGAGATAGAACCAGACGCAGCAGCGGCCGACGGACAACTCTCGCGCGGCACGCGAGGATGTGCAGCACGTAGCGGGCGAAGAGAGAATATCCAGGGGTCCGCGCATGCGCCCGTGTGTGTATTCTCTCTCTTTCTCTCTCTTTCTCTCTCTTTCTCTCTCTTGCGCGCGCTCCTCCTTCCGATGCTCCTTTTTTTCTGGCTTTTTAACGCGCGAGCGAGGAGAACGAGCGAGAGGACGTCTTCACTCGGTCTGACACACTGCGGCTAATCTGCCGCGCGATTATGAAAAGCCGCTGGAGCTTTTTGTTGTCTCTCTATACGTGTATGGATATTACAGTGGGAAAAGGAGTGGCTTTTTGCGCGGACGGACTTTTTATCTGGGTTAAACGCTGCAATTGATAGATAACGCTGTGCTGGACTTTTTCTTTTTAGATATGTGTTGCGTCGATGGGAGAGGGGCAGGGAAGGGGGATCGAATTGTTACTGTGTATCGGACGACTAGATTATTGTGGGAAAAAGAGTCGGACAATATATCGTTAGCTTCGTTCTTTTATTTGCGGGCTTTTCATCGCGATAAATAGGACAGAAAGAGTCCTTATCTAAACGTTAATAACTCAATCGCGGAAAAGTATCAATAGCGAATGTGCCTGCAAACCGGTTACCGTATACGAAGAAAGAATTGCGTATCGGCGCCTATACATCCGCGCGTCCTTGATCCTCGATCGGCGCTACAGAGCCGTACTCGATTGGCTACGATTGGCTAATTTACAAGACGACGCGACTCTCTTCCTCAAGTACATTTATGCCCGTTATTTTTTCTCCACTGTGCATTAGAATTTCTTTTCGGATTGACCTCTAGGCGAGATGCTCGATTCGCTGGTTGAATATCGTCATTCACGGGGATTTTATTCATGATGTTTATTTAGGTGCCAAGTGCTGATTTTTGTACGTGAATTATAAATGGCATTGCACGCGTAATGTTTCTCGATGAATCTAATTGGTGACTCGACTAAAGTAACTATCAATAATAAGTAAATCCATACGCTACTACTTAATTCACGGTATTTACACATGCGCTGCTAATAAGTGTAAATAACGTTGACATATAAATAAGCAAATATGCATGTGTAATTTGCTTAGGAATTACATTACAGAACTAATCGCAGATCGAACTCCGGAAACGAGTGTCTACTCCGGTAGAAAAACAATGGCGACTCGATCTCGTTCCAAATCATTTCGCTCTCCAAGTGCCACATTTAATGACGATCGATCGGTTCGCTATCGTCGTTACGATTACAATTATAATCGATCACGCTCTAAGTGTGCCGCTCAATGCCACTTACAGCAGTCCCCCCGAACATCCGGTTGACAGTATATCTTTAAGACTCGTAACACGTAAACTTTTTATTTTTTTATCAACTTGTAGTAATTCGCGAAGAACACGAGGAATATTCAAACAAACACGCTTTTCAACGAGAAATCAATCACCGACTTACAAATGCACTTGCGACTCTCCCTCTCCGCGCGCCTATTAACAAGAGCGTCGACTGACACACGCACACACGCGTTTTACACGAGATCCTAATCTCCGCACGATAAGCATCCCTATATATATATATATTAACGGACGCGTGCCTAGGACTCCGGGATTTAAATTTAGATGGAAAATGCAGACGCGCCTCCGATTTTTACCCCCTTCTTCCGGCGGCTTTTTACCCGAGCCTCGAGGAGACAGAAATAGAGACGCGCGTCTGGCGGGCCACGCGCCGCAAAACGCGATAAAATTCCATCTGTAAACTCCCGTATAGGGGACGCCGTGATGCGTTCCTCGAGGACGAAGAGGAGGAGGTGTAGGAGGACTTTTCGATGCTAATTGTTTTTTAATCGCGGGTTTTGTATTTTTAACATTGGAAAAGACGAGCGTTTCAATGCTCCTTCGAGTATTAACGTTTTATACATAGAGCTTGAAAGGATATATGTGTAAGCTGAAGATTTATGCTTTGGAAAATCTCGGAAGTGATCGTCAAACTTGGGATTGTAAAAACATAATATTTGAGTTTGTTTTTAGAATTTCATATACCGCGTGTCTTTTCCCGCCGGGGCTTTGATTTTTACCGCAGCTGCGAGAGAAAGGTATAGGTATAATGTTTTCGAATACTTAAACGTAAGAGATAGTGTGTCAAAAGGTTCTCTGTGTACGAAAGTTGGCGCTTTACGTTGACAGTCGAGATGTTAATCAAATCAACGCGCGAACTCTTTTTAGTGTCTCGTTGGGCTTGAGTAACAGTTCCGTACTTTTAAGCTTCTGTGTTACCGACACATTTTTTGCAGGGATACCTCCCTAGACGATCCGTTTGAAGAAAACTGATCGTGGGAAAGATCGTAAAGTTTACTTTAACAAACTCGGCAAATCTTTTAACCAACTCATATATATATATATATATATAATATTCCCAAGAAATAAGAAATATATCTTCTCTGGTACAGACCTAAATCGTTATGACGGGCGGTATATGTCTGGGGCTCGTGTCGCGTCTCTTCGTGGGCGTCTACCTACACGTGCATCCAGTTAACGACGGCGTGTGCCTGATGAAGCGTGAGGTCTTTTTAATTTTCCATGGAATTATTAAAGAGTAAGCACCTATAGCGCCGATGACACGTGTTATATTATAACCGAAAGTCACGGCGTAATAGTCCCTGGTTAACAATAGATACAGGCGCTCGACGATACCTATCTATACCGATCGGTGTTGTATATGAATTTCCATTGAATACGACGATGCGCCCGAACAAACACACTCGAGTAAATAACTTCGGGCTACTCGGAGAGCGCTTGGTAGCACTGTTGCGAAACGATTCTCGATCGTTTGGGTTTCGCTGCAATGCACGCCTCGCTGAGCATTGCACCAGCCATTCTTGGTACGAGAGAGACAGAGACAGAGAGGAAGAGAGAGAGAGAGAGAGAGAGAGAGAGAGAGAGAGCCAGTCATGGATGAAGAAATGGTATTATATCTCGCGCTTCTTGTCTACTTCAAATGGATTGTAGTCTCTATAAATGCATGATTTTTCAAATTTGCTCATGCAAATCGAAGCTCAAAATCGAGCTCCCAGCATTGTATCAAATTTCCGCCGAAGGACATGTACATAGCTATATCGAATTACGCGTGTCTTCGCAAAGCTAAAAAAAATAACTTGACGTGTAGCGCCGATTCATCGGAATATGCGCGTCGACGAGCAATTTTTTACGAGCTCATCCAATTCAAATAAGCCGACCGCCGCAGAAATCCTTGCGCTGAATCGTACTTTCTGAAAGTCACTTTCGCGCGTCAGCTGGCGGTTATTTAGATTTACGTTCGCTGCCACGGCAGCTGATGATTTTTGGGTGAAGCGAGCGTGAAATAGGCTAATTGGTGTGGCGTCAAATATTCTCGCTTCTTTAAAAAAACGATAGATTTTCGCGAAAAAATCTTTCGCGATCAATGAAAAACAATGCGTCGTCCCTTTAAAATTCGGCGTACCGCGCCCATACTCGACAATTGCACACCTTAAAGGGGAGAGAGTAAACCTTCTGACCTATATCCGAGGCCTTGAGCGCTGGGGTTGTGTGTGTTGCATTACATCTACAACTACGCAGAGTTTACGATGGACGTTCCAATCCCGTTCCAATGTCTATACCCCTCCGCCCTATCCCCCGGCCCTCGTGCTTAGTTTCATACTACGCCGAGAGTTTACGCAAAGAAAACAGAAGTTTCACGCAGAGAATCATTGAACTCTCGTCGTTAAATTGAAAATACCGTCGGAGCCAGCTAGATTTACAGGGATGATGCTCGCTTTCTGGGGGCCATATATTCCTCTGCTGGATTTACGCCGTAGCTTTGGCACTGGATTAAGCTTTTTTGCTCTAGCTAGCCGTTCGCACAGAGGATTTGTATAGCATTAATGTATTAGATACCCTGAACCAGCAGCAATCGGCTCAGGCTTCATTAAAATTCATGCGGCGAATAGAATATCGGTTGGGTTAATTTGAAAAAACAAGTATCATTGAAAACAATGCTTTGCAGAAAGAGAGAGAGAGAGAGAGAGAGAGAGAGAGAGAGAGAGAGAGAGAGAGATAAGAGCTTTAGACGACTCACCGTGGCACTTTGACTGTTGGTCGGGCTGGGACTTGGGCTAGGCGTCGAATTGGGCGAGCAGGAAACGGCGTCACCTGTCATCGAGGCCGTTTGTAGCTGTTGCTGCGTCTGTTGTAGTGGTTGTTGCTGGCCAGCGACGATAGTCGTTGTGACCGTCGGGAAGGCCCTGGCCGGATCCGCCTGCCATTGTTTGTGGATCTGCTGCGAAGTGTCACGAAACCTCGCGCCCTGCAAGCACGCGATTGTCTCGCTGCATTATCTCTCTCCTATTCATGCGAGTATATTTGTATATACAGCGTAGACGACGATGAGTATTTTTCTTGCTTATTGTATTCATATCTCCGAGTACCGAATGTATTATTGTCTGCGGTACACGAGATAGAGAATATGGGGAAACTACTAGAGCTGCTCGCCAAAATGCGCAGCGAGAAATTATTCAAGACACGCATACATATACTGTAGCCCTCAGCATTCCCGTATAAGAGATAGAAATTCAGCTGCTCCTTCTCTTTTGCCATCATCGCGAGCGGACACCTACGTTGGGTAAAAGCTCGCTTTCCCAGGCTCATCGCGAGTCAGCGAGTCAGCGAGTCAGCGCTAAAGGGTAAATATTAGGAGACGTCATTACGCGGGTGCGCGCGGCATCAATGTTCCATTATAAAGACGTATACAGGGCTCAAGTGTGTGTATGTGTGTGTGTGAGAGACTCTGCAATCTTCGTACTTCTACCGAGTGTAGTCTCGGGTAATTGATGCGCTTACGCAACGCTGTAATAACAATTAGCGCTGGCGCGTGCAGAAAGCCACTGTCAAACACTGGGCGCAGATAGAGAGTGCGTTCTCTCTTTCGAGGCAACTCGTAATTTTACTGCGATTTAGTTAAATTGTGTTGTGGAGTGTATACGTTCTAGGGGAACGCGAGAAACGCAAAGGGGTATTACTGTCATTATTAATAGTTTTCTGTCTCGTTGGGCCAAATGTATACCATTCGTATATTATATTTCTTTTCTCTCCAGTTACGTTGCCGTATTCGCGAGCTAACGATTTCGAACTATGCACGTAATATGTGTAGAAATCACGCCACGTTTCGTTCCATTGGTATGTTAATACTATTTTTAACGGCCCCGATAAACTAAAACGTCCAATGCGTATTTCCGCTGCGTGAGTTCATTGTTATTTATTATTGTTCCTCGAGTTCTTTGTCTATTGAACCGTTTGAAAATATTTATAATCCAGATATACTGGTGAATTTTTAATTATACCTGCTCGTTCGTTTCTCACGACGTAACGAGAAGCAATGTATCTTCGATGCAAACCGATTTACGTTGAGATACTGATTTATCGCGATTCCTATCGATGATTTTTCTCCGAACTTTCGAGGTAACCAACACCGCATAAATTACCGCAAGAGTCTTATTCGTTTCGTTCGACTAATTAGAGTCTTTCGCTAATTGAAAAAAAATACATGCCTCGCCTGTCTTTACACGACTGTAAACAAAGAAGCCCATATATATTTTTACTGCTCGAGGAGCGAGGAAAACTCACCGCATAGCTTATCTCCTCACCTCGACGTTTCATACACGTGTACGTGTATGTGCGCATAAGGTTCGAGCGCGCAAGAGCCGTGTCACAGCAGCGGCGTATGGCAATAAAATTTATATACGTACAACGTTCATGCGCTTGCAAAAAAAAAGAAATAAAATGCTTAGCTTCTAGACGTCGGTGTTCGTGTGATTCACGGTACGGCTGAAGAAACAAGAAATTAAAACGGTATAAGAGCCACACGCTAAGATCCCGATCATCGATGCTCGATTTTAATGTCGCGGGTCGCGATTCACGACTCGCCGCACGAGACATCAATTTCCTTTCACACGAGTAGAGACTGCGGTGGATATAATATTCGCGTGTCTGCCATTGCATGGGAATGTCGGACGCCGTGTCGTGCACTTTTCGTCGGCTTCGCTTTAGAGGAATAGAGATTTCTTTTCGAGCGCACGGATTAGTCGCAATATCTATTCGAAAATGACTGGTTATTGATATTTGATATACACACAAGTGGGACAAGATCATTATAATATGCAGTTCGTTGTATGTAAAAATTGAACTAGTAATGTCGACGAGGATGAATATAATAAAAATGATATTCAATGAGATCTAGATCATGGAGAAGTGCGTTATATGTGTGGAAGATATATATTATTAACATTATGTGTAACTGTGAAAGTCTGCGTTACGGATAGATTATCATTGTAAAAAGAGAGTGAGACATCGCTATCGTTGCATCCGTAATAAGGGATATTAGCTAGCATTTTTATGCATGATAACTATAAAATGAGTTAATGGTCTGTGTTGGAAACATTTCCCAGTCTATCGCCGATTATTTAAATGAGGGAAAATCGCTTTTAGAGTAGTGTGTTTAACATAAATTTCTGTGTGTAAATTCAGTGTACTTATACGTAATCCTTTCGCACCCGCGGAACGATCTGGTGAAAATGCATAGCATTTTAAAATTTGGAATATCAAATGTTTTCAGACGTGGTATCCCAAGAAATGAAAACAAAAACAATTATTTGCTAATACGTATGTTCGACCCTATATTTATTCAGCTCACATGTACGGACGGGCGTGCTCAATCCCACACGAACGTTGGATCAAAGCTCGCGAAAAAGGCTATTCCGCAGACCAAACACCCACATCCTTTTTCCCTTCTCAGCTCAAACAATCAAACATTGGCTGCGCAATAACGAGAAGTGAAGAAACGAAGAAAAAGAGAAAGATAACGCTTCGCTTTGCTCAGCCTACCTCGTCAAAAAGGTCATCCAGTTCTCTCTTCGGAATCTTCGTCCTCATCCCAGCGACATGCCTCTCCCGAAAGCGATCCTCTCTTACATTCAGACCGACGAGAGCAAACCCTCCGTGACTCGCGAGCGTCACGCGTTGTATTCCCTTTTGTCTTTCTCTCTCTCTCTCTCTCTCTCTCTCTCTCTCTCTCTCTCTCTGCCTATCTTTCTCTTTCTCTTCCTCTTTTAAAACTTGTTTCGCGCTATCGTTGAGCCTCTTCTCCTTCTCCTCTTCTCAATCTTTTTTTTCGCAGTCGCTGTCGCGCAGGCGTATAAATAGTCGATGACGCTGAGAATAAGACGGAGACACGGAGAGCGAGAGAAACTGAAGGTCGCGCATAGACGATACCGTGCTAATGTCGAGTGTCACTTGTGGAGGGATTAGCACACTTTGTTCACACGTTCGTTGAGCGATGCACTTGTTCGTTGTCGCCGCGATGACTCTGTTGTACTAGACGGACAGAATAGAGGCGAATCGTGAATTTCGCTCAATTCGCTCGGCTGTTTTGGCAGTTTTTCGAGCTTGCGCGATATTAAATTTATATGGATATACATTTATTTCTGGCGGATTCCGCGTTTCGGCTTACGGATTTGCCGATTTTGCTCGAACTTTCATTTTCAACTCATCCGAAAGCTACACCCGCACATCCGTAAGCGTTTTATTCGCGAAAGCATCCGTCGTTAACAAGGAAGCGCATAACACCGAAATAAATTCCAAAATAATTTCCGCGTGTCTGTTATACACGTATATATACATTCCCGCCACGAGAGGTCGAAAACTTATCTCAGTCACATTTTCGAGTGAGATTGCGAAAAGTTGACGCGGCTTTTCAACCTTCTAAGAAGATTAAGTCAATTAGTCTTATCTGTGCTGTATACATGCGGTTCGCTGCGATGATGTAGTCGGCCGGTGCAGCGTATAATTCATTTGAACCGACGCGTGTGGACGTTTTTGGAAATAAGACTCGCGCGATATTTTTTTATATTATTATTAATTGCCTTCGCGATGGAATGATAAATTCGGTAAGGAAAGAGGAAACGAGTGCGAACGACCGCCTGTTGAAGCGTGTCCTTGAGATGCGAATGAGAAATACGAAGCGAAGCGAGAATTACATTCATTATATAGAAACTACAGACTCGTATAGACACGATATATGCCACTCGATTTAACCTCTTAACCCCGAGTCTCGTGGGTTGAATTTTAGATTCGAACGGAAATTAGCGCGAAGTCACATGTGCTTTGACGCATAGGATGGCGCGCGAAGTGAAAGCGCAATAACGACAACAACGCACGACTACGAAGTCTTATTATAATCACAGTAATAATTTATAAAGTGGCACACATCTAATCCACGCTTCAAACATCCCACGAGTTAAGCGATTTATGCGCGCAGATAAGTCCCGATGCTTATCCTCGATGTACAGAGACGGGGTTACTAGTAACGGTAGTCGCGGACGAGTAACAAAATCATCATCTCTCTACAGCCAATACACTTTACATAATTCTCAGCTGCTGCATCGGTTCCTCTCTCTCCCTCTCTCTCTCTCTCTCTCTCTCTCTCTCTTTCTCTCTCTTTCCTTCGAGTCGGTGGATTAATGCGCTACTGCTCTCGTCGCGCGTAACTGGTTCCGAATATATCGTCTTGATGATCTAGAAGCTTGAATTTCGCGGGCGCCACATGTATATAATACACTCGCGTGCATAGACTCACACAGTGTACTAAGAAAAACACGGAGGCGCTATCAGTTCTATGAATAACTACATTCGCGCTTAGCCGCTTACGTAATCTGCCGTCGAACGAGGCTCACTATATATAATAGCGTATTCGTGTGAGTGTGTATCGCGCGTGACTTTTCGCGTATGCGTCAGGATGTACACGTGTTTCTAACGCTGCTCGTTCTCTCTCTCTCTCTCTCTCTCTCTTTCTCTCCGCATATATAGTCGAGGGCGGAGCGGCTCTGGCACCGTTTATTAAGATAAATGCGATGCTGCGCAGATCCGTATTGCATATATAGCTTGATCGTGCGCGTGTTTTGTGTATCGAATGCCTTTTATTTTTCATCGCTCAAGCTCTTGGATTAATAATCTTTTTTTTTAACACAGTATAGAGACTTCCATTGTTTTGAGACTTGTGCGTATTCGTTCGAATCGGATAGTCGTGTTATCGGTTTTCACAACTTGATAATAAAAATATCGTACTCGATTCGTCCGTACGTTTCGCGTGTGTTTATCGCGCGCGGTCGAGTGAAAAACCAATGTTTTGAGCGCGTCGATCGGTTTGCTCTTTTTGTTAAAGGAAAAACATAATTCTCGACGGACGACATTTCTACAATAATATTCTTCGCGAGAATTCCGTGGAGTTCGTACACCCAACCCGGGGCGCAGATTAATTAAACGAGGGAGAGAGCATGAGAGAAAAAGGAGCCGCAGCGAAGGGAGTGCAGAAAAGCACTGCCGGGCGCATAATAATTTCGCCTCGTAAAACGCCGCCGCCGCCGCCGCGTGAGATCTCGAGGCGGCGATCTTTCGAAAGAAGTACTACGAGAGGAGAGGGAGAGAGAGAGAGAGAGAGAGAGAGAGATGCCGGCTGGAAAATAAGGAAGAGAGGAAATTCGCGATTGGAATCGATAGCCCATCGGTGGATCAATGACGATCGTCGGTCGATTTTATTTGTGGTTTGTTCCGATCATCTCTGGAACTACTGCTGCGGTCATGAGAGATTGCAATGAACTTTTCGTGTAGGTGAATTTTAAAAATCGGGCCTCTGAGTTTCGTTTCGATGATGCGGATATACGAGAGTAAGCGGGGGTTCTTTTTTATTACACCCGCGCGATGACTATCTATTTCAGAGTTTAATTTATAAGCATCGTATTTTCCACTATGGGAGATATCTCGCGATAAATTAATCGCCGGCTTGTTACATAGACCGATGTATAAGCGAGACTTTTTCCGTGGAGGGGAAATGTTGTTGCGCTAGTATAATAATTACTGCGCTATTTGAATTTTCGCCAAACAGCTCGTTGGAATTTAGAGCGAAATTCACTATAGCCTCGACGAATTTGCACAACAATGAGGAAAACCTCGCTAAAAAAGACGAATATCAAATTAACTGCGTTGCATAAGACGATATTATAAATGACACTCCATGTGGCACTGGCGATATTTGCGCGATGCCTGCATAGTAATTAAACACAAACCGATAAACAGTCTCGACAATAACACTGCTAGAAAAAAGGCACAAGAGTCTCGCCGAGCACACTAGTTTACTATCGCGCATCGATGGAAAAATCGGTATCGATCGATAAGCCACTATAAATCGATAAATTCACACGAGATAGTGTGATCGTTGAAAACAACGAATATACCCACAAGCAAAACAATAATATCACACTTGTCTACTCCTTTCTCACGATCGACGGGATCGTCGGTGTTCTCGCGGGTACACGTACGTATCGCGACTGGCTCGCTCGCTCGGCCGGTCGCGTATACACACCGGCTTTGTGCGCGGGACCGCGTCTCTCTCTCCCTCTCCTCCGCTCTCCTACCGCTTGTATACTCTCTCTCTCTCTCTCTCTCTCTCTCTCTCTCAGTATATACACACATTTTTACTCTCTTCCTCCTCTGCACATGGCTCTTCCGGAGGCTGTGTGCATGTGTGTATGCAGGTTCCGATCTCGATCGGATCGAATGAGATCGCGCACTCGAGTGTCTGTGCGCGCAGCTAGAGGTTAGAGATGCTGTGCGGGCTTTTTTTCTCTCTCTTTCTCTCTCTTACTCTTTCTACATGCCGCCGAGGTGGGGGCGGAAGATATGTTGTTGTCGAGAAAAAGAGAGAGAGATAGCCAGCACGTCCGTTCTCTCTGTCTTCCTTTCTCTCTCTCTCTCTCTCTCTCTCTCTGTTTATCCCAGCTTCCTTTTTGTCGTCTTTCGAGTGTGTCTGCAGTCGAGGGGTATATATTATGTGGTGGGGATGAGATTATCGTACATTGCAGTCGAGATTAAGGATGTGTGTGTCTTTGAGGCTAGCCGTAAGAGAGAGAGAGAGAGAGAGAGAGAGAGAGAGAGAAAGAGGGTGAATTGATGCGAGAGTAGGGTTTAATGTGTTTGATAGCCGAGGCGGACGACTGCGACTCTTATGTATTGCACGCTCTTTAGATTAAGTTCTTTATTTAAAATAAAAATTTACTATCTTGTCATGTTTCCGGAAGTTTAAACGGTATCCATTAAGTAGAAAAGGTTGTAAAGCGACAAGACAAGATTATCTTTCTTTCATAATTTTTGATTCTACCGAACGTTTTGCGCCGCTGATATGATATACTCGGCGAAACGTCATGGGTGGGATGAACCATTCGAGTTAAGGTACACGTATGAGAACATCGACAAAAAACATTTCTTCCAAGCCGAGCAAATCAGTATTCTTTTTTTTCACTAAGCAGCACAATCGGGAAGCCAATCACGTGTCGCGATCGCGATTGTCGATTTTTATTCTCATTCAATCGATCGTGCGAAAGTAAAAATCCAATAAAGTGGACTCTAACCGCGGCGACCGGTCTCACCGAGCAACTTCTCTCGTAATCGCGACGATCGTTAAGATTCTGTGTATATATCCTTTTTATTGGAAACAATCGATAATGCTGTAATAAACATGTACGCTGCAAGATAATAACAGTAAAATAATAATAACGATTCCGTTTAGCAACTCGTTGCTATAATAAGCGAGAGACAAGATCGTTTTCTCTCTCTCTCTCTCTCTCCCTTGCAACGTGCTTTGTGTACGATAAAATGAACTTTAAACAAAACTGGCTATTATAACGAGAATAAAATTAAAACTTCGAAATCTCAGTGAAACAGTGAAATATAAATTGCTCGCACACGCAAGAGAGATGAAAATAGCGTTTGTCTATCGAGCGAAAGAAACAAAGGATGCCCTGACGCATCATCAACGAGATCTTATATACCGAGAGAAGCATTCCAGGCCAATGTATATGCACTCCAGCAAGCAATTATCCAACAGTTGCGCGGTATACACACTCGATATCGTAACACGAATCGTCGAGAACCAAGATAATCCCTCATCTACTCTAACAAACAGCAGCATCGAATGTCCGCGCCGTCTTTCCTCTGTTTTCCTCTTATGATGCAAAAGAAGAAAAGTAAAAAAGAAACTATTCACGGACACTGGATGGAATAACGAAGAGGAACAAACCGCGAGAAGTCAATAATCGGCGATAAGGAAACGAACTATCTTGCGTAACGAATCGAGTCGGTGAACGTATGTATTACGAGTGTGTTCTTTTATAAGCTTCGACGCGCTCGCGCATAATCGGGCAACCCTTCATTATCTTCGCTTGGTTATGGTCATTGTTTTACAGCCGAGTCATAAGGGAATTTATAATGAAGAAGATGACTCGAAAGAAATTTTCCGAGCTACGATTACGCAACATATATATTATATTATATATGTTTATATATATGTATATACATATCCTCTTAAAAAGTATAAAAAAAGGCCGCGACGACAGCAAACTTACGCGTCAACTCTTGCACAACCATTGGTAAAAATCTCAAGACCACAGCGAGAGAGTAAGAGAAACTTATATACACACGTACAGCAAAAGTACACAGATCTCGGGGGCATCGATCATCGACTCTCGTCCAAGAAAGAGAAACGATGCGAGTTTCCAATGATTGATCCTCCCGTGGGGTTTTCTCGCATTCGTTGATTGATGACTCGATCGGCTCTGAATTTCACCAGCGGCGGAAAAATGAATAATTCATACGACACTGACTGTGCAGCTCGAGGTTCGCGAGAGAGTAATTTGTGCGCGACTGATCGCGATTAGGAGACTGTTCAATGCTTATCGTTCATTTTCAATTCATGAGTTTAATAAAGCAAGTTGTGGCAAGGAGAAAACACTCGTATCCCGTAGACTCGTGCATCGTGCGAATGACGATTCGAGAATGAAGTTTCCATTGGGCTGAGCGAAACTAGAATGCGTGCACAGGAGAAATCTTGGGCTCTTTCACTGTCTGTTCTCCGAGTGAAAAATACAAACGGATCGGGCCTAATAAAACTTTGGCTATACGACGATAAAGCATTATCTCGCACTGTGATACTGTTTAACGATAATGTGGAAAGGAAATCTAGATACCTGAATAATATCGGCTATAACATCTTATTATTATATTTGATACAAATGGGCTTTTCGTGTCTCGGCCGTGCACACGAGCGACAATCAAAACAAACGATCTTTCTCTCCTTTACTGTGCTTCGAACGCACGCGTTCTTTGTGTATTCCTATGCTGTTCAATCGTTAACCATGTCTTACGGCTGGCGTACAGTCCCCGCGAGTCGCGCAATTTTTTCTCGCGAATTTACATTTTCAGCTCGTCAAGGGTAATGGAACTCTGGCGAAGCTTTATGTAGGAGCAATGGATAAATCAGTCGTTCGGTCAGCTGTAATATGGTTCCCATGGGAACGCGCATCTCTCGTTTTAATTTCCGCCAATACAGAGATGAAACGGTATGTTCTACTTATCGAACGTCGATACGGTCTCCTAGGGTTTATGGATTTTTATTCACTGTACGATTAAGTATCCGATACGAAAAAAAAATTGATATTCCAAGCAATCCCCTGCTGCGTAAATGAAATTTCAATTTAACGAACGGATCCTCGTCGTTGTTTTAATTAATTGATAATTGAAAAAATACGTTTACTCCATCTGAAATTCTCATCTCTACCTATCTTACGACGAATGCAGTTACTCTCTTGTTTCTCGTATACTCTGTTGTGTACATATTTACTTAACGCGTTTTCAAGAATATTTTGATTCTTATCGAGCAAATACTGCATAGACAATTGATGTCGGCACTGTATCATAGCTTGTATCGTACCGCAGTTAAATAACTATCCTTTACACATCGATATCGAATCGTTGCTTCGGTCAAATCAAGCACACTCGATATAGAGCAAAGCAGTACTCGAACAAAACCACATGTAAATTTCTGATTCTCGAGTCTGCGCTTGTGCATAATAGAGCTGCAACAGCAGTCCTAGAACTATACAACACAGCAGAGCGAGGTTAAAGACCCTCTGGTCTAGCTGCGAGCCACGAGCTGGAGAAACAACATCTCGCTGCTGTATCACCAACAACAGAGACATAGACGTCTCTCGAGAGCGCGGAAACGCGTCTCCGTATAATATCTCGGAGAAAGTCGCCCACACGTGTATATACGACGCGCGTCGAAGCGCAAAAAGGGTAAAAAACTCGAGGAAAGAAGAGGAAGAGGGAATATATATATATATATGCGTGTATACATACATATACACCTCCCACGCCTCGACGACGACTCCTTTCTATCCGCCGCCGACGTGCAAACACAAGAGATTCGCGGCAGAAAGAGTAAGAGAGAGAGAGAGAGGGAGGGAGGTTCTACGGTTGTCGGGCCGCTTTGTCCCCGGCGAGAAACGTTTTGCGGCTGCGAAGATTAGCGGCGTGGGTTCGTTCGGCCGCTTCGCGGATCCGGGGTTTCTCTCTGGTGGGTATGTGGTGTGGGAGGATCGGACGGCTACCGGGCGGTAGAGCTTTTTTTCGGGATGTGCGCTTCCGAGCCTGTTAAATGACTTCTCTGAGATTCGAGCGAAAAGGATTTCCTTTCAAGCGTAACTTTTGCGTATTTCTATTTTGTATTTTTTTTTTTTTTTTTTTGCAAAACGTGACGAGCGACTTTAAGTGCGATAATTTGCAGTATGTATTTTAAGGAAAATAACGAAGGCAATAAAATTTGAGTAAATCTAGTTCACAGAGAGATAAAGTTTATCTATATGCTATAGGCGAGTAGAGTGCGAGTCTGCGCTGAATGCATAAAAGGGGCATTTTTTTACTATTATAGTACAGGCACAAACAGCAACCAGAATAAAACGGCTTTATGATTGACAGGCCATGATAGCTGAGCCTATGCAGATTCATAATAAAGATCTCTTAGCCAACACTCGCGCAGTCTAACGTTTATTTGAATATATTGAAAGGAGATTAATCTTTGATTTACGCGGTTCTATGTATATATATCTCTATACTTGTCGCACATATTACGCAAGAAAATTCTCATTATTAATAACCATAACCGTAAAGCATTCGATAAATTGGTACTGTAAAGAGGAGAAAGAATCTTTTTCCTGTATACACAAAGACAATGGCATAAATATCAATATGGATTCAGTAAGCCGCAACTGTGTGCGAAAAAAAGGGCCGTGAAATCTCGCGTGCTTTTAGCAGCGCGAAAAGTCGGTCACACTCCCCGAGACGATGCTATATTATACGACGACGGCGACGACGCCTTGGCCGTAAAAATTTTGCAAAGAGCCCGCGTTATCGTTAAAATGCACGCACGCGCGGAGTGCACACGCAGGATAGGTATGTGGGCGGGAATCCGTGTTATATTATACGCTTCGACGACTGGTTTTCGAAGTGCGGGGGAAGAAATAAGAGTCGAGAATCGAGGTTTATCGGCTACGCGCAGGCTTGTTTCCGGATTTTTTTTTGACTCTCTCATCTTCGTGCGGATTTTCTTTGTCATACTCGACGATTCACTTGATTCTCACGACAGCGATGACAAAATCAAAGGGAAAAGGCGCAACAACTATATTTCACTCGAAACAATCATTGATATCCCATCTTCCGGAATCTTGTAGAATTCACAAAAGATGATTTATACCGGCATCGAGTACCACAAAGATCGACGATTCCCTCGATGTTTCCATCATATCTCATAGCCAATGTAAACAAAGATTCTATACGTACACACAAATACAAACTTACTATGTCTTTCTCTTTCTTTCTCTAGTAGCTAATAGAATTCAGGTAAAAAGCTCTCGGCGCACGGCGCTAGTCTCCTCCTCCTCCTCCTCCTCTTCCTCTACTCCGAGTAAATATTAATGGGCACGATTCGTTTATCGAGCGCCGATCGGCCGTTTGACCAAGTGTGCGGTAGGTAAAGCCTCTCTAGCGCGAGTCTACGAGAGATTACCATCTCTTGGAATAGAAAGAGAAAGATATGCTGTTGCTGCTGCTGCTGCTGCTGCTGCTGCTGCTGCTCAGCCTCTCTCTCTCTCTCTGTACTTATGAAGGTTTATATGGCCATAAATTCGCGAAAGTCGTTATGGGTATATGTATATATACATGCGGGGAAAAGGATGACGACTAAAATGGCCTATTGTGTAATACACGATTTGAATAATACTAAAAACAAATCGTCCAGAGATTTCATGCCGCAGATATATATGCACAGTGCATTGCTATTGTTCCTTTTCTTTCCGATTTCGTTAGCGGTGTAAAAATAGCACGATTTTCCTGATACTTTTTCATCCGACCATCGCTGATGCTTACATATAAATAATTCAAAACGATTACTCTAAGATGCTCCTTCGTCAAGTATATCCGCATTGCGTGGACGGCTATACATGTCGCGCGGCGTAAACAAATATACTCACTTTCTGCATTAGCTTTTTAACAATGGACTGACGGATTCTGTAACTCACCTGCAACAGAAAGAAAGTTTCGTTCTTAAGCATACATCGTGCTGTTTGCTCGAAGATGAAAAGAAAAAAGTTTTTAACAGAGAATCGCTCGCCGGAATTCCACGGAACTATTTACTCTTGTAGATTGTGAGCACATACGCACGCGCACGCGTGAGTGCGAGTACACGATTAGGAAAAACATCTCTGGGAAAATTATTCAAATTCATGCATATATACTGAGAGGAATCTTCCCCGGTGTCCGTACGGATAAACACACTTACATACGTGCGTATGTTGCATGTACATGTAAGCCCGAGGGTCAAAGTCCCTTCTTCTTAAAGTAATTAGCAGCTCTTAGGTCGATGCGTCTACGCGTGTTAATCGAAATGAAAGAAAAAGGAGCGCGAATGAAAGTACTCGATTTCTATGCATAAACGCATAAGCACTTACAGTCGCGTAAAGGCGTGGATACGTTGATATGTCGAAGGGGATCGATAAGCTCGTCCTCGTCGGAGGGCTTTGAATATCCAGGCTTGATAAAAGCGAGAGGGAGGGGGGGGGGGAGAGACTCAGCACACTGACCCAAATACGCTGCAAGATTATATACCTGCTGCTGTATACAGTGCTATAGCTTTCCGTTTATGCTTCGAGTGCGCGCGGGGATATTGCTTAAGACTATAAGTACGCGCTCTGCTCTGGTCTCTCTTTCTCTAGAGCACACGCGTGGTGTGTATAACTTTTACAGCCTTGTACTCGTAAATCCTCCGACGACGCGGTATATATACAGTTATGACTACAGGTGAGAAGTACAACTCTGATTTTTGGAGCATCGGGTGTACATCTTTTCGTTTAAACAAAAAGCGTCGTCTCCTTGTATTATTATTATTGTATTAGCCTCGACGTTAAATCCTTTCAACAAGCGGCGTATAGTGACTTTATTACGCTTGATTACAGCCGCGAAATGTTAATCAATTTAATGCTACCGTGCGCGCGAGCGAGTTATTATGAATAATCTCTCGAATAACATGCCTCTGAAATAAAACAGCAAAACACCGACGGCCTCATCGCGCACCTCATTTCAATTCAGGATCCACTGTATGACACACTACGACGTGAACGTATACACGTATGCAGGTATACACTGCAGGAAAACGGCTATTATTATTTATTCGTAATAATGCGTTCAATTGTAGGTTAGCGAAGGTACACAGGAGCGACGTTAATTCAACAAAACTTTAATAGCACACACGACTTCGCTTTCTTGCGAATTATTGCTCATAAACGCAGCAATATCTTTCAAAATATTCGGTTGTATTCTTTCCTTAAAATCTTTGCTGCGACTAGAGGTTCGGCCAAATAGCCGCCAATTCAAATCCAGGAGCGAGCAGTCTATTCATTATCTTTCGAAACCAGAATTTCGCTCTTAATACACATACGCGCGCTATACGTATACACATAGGTCCTCGAATAAATTATACCCGGGGCAATGGCAATCTACATATAATCTGTTTTTACATGCGCTCGCGAAAGTGCAAAGTCAAGCCGTACACAGTGCCGAGCACAAAAGAAGACCGAAGAATCTCGCGAAGGAAGAAGAGAAGAGAGAAGAAGGAGCTGGCAGTAGCCGCCGGAGGCTGCCTGCTCTCGTCAAGGTCGCCGAGGCTCAGCCACGAGGACGCGCCAGTCAGTCTTCCACGCGAGCTGCAGTCCGACGTATTGCAGATTTACGATGGCGAACGAGAAAATGTTTTTTTTCGCGGTTATTAGCCCCCCTCCCCCCTCGGAATATAATATCTAAGCTGTGCGCGCGTGAATTTTCAAGGGTCTTGGAAAGAACATTTCACGAGTAGGCTTATTTTGTTCGTAAGTTTACAAGCTGGAATGAACCGCTGATAATCAATCTGCGCGTCGTGGAAAACAATTTTATCCGTTGAGAGAAGAGTTGGCTTGGACGTTTACGATACATTAATTTAATCTTATGACTGTAATAATTCTAACAATATCGTTCCTCCATAATCGTCGTTAAAAGCACATGCGCAAATTATTCTTCGTCGTTTCTCTGCGCTACACGCTATACTTTTGCGTCAATTAACATTCACCGCTCGACGGATTTCGCGATACGCAACTTTGCGGCAACAAAATTAATTAAACATTTTCGCGGCCATATTATAGGAGCGAGGGAAGGAGAGAAAAATGTTCTCTCTCAGACTTTCTAAAACTCAACAGCTTATTAATCTCGCGGAGACAGTAATCCGATTCATTTACCGCGTGCAGCTCAAAACAACTCGTATCGACTGCAATATAAGTAAAAGGAAATATTTCATTCATCAGTTTCATATTTCAAGACCTCCCACGTCTCTCGCGCCTTGATCTCCTCGTGGTAGATCATCGTCGACAAATCCGCGTGCTATAATCTTCGAACCGGCAATTATTACAGTTAGTCGACCAGACGTTGTTGCAATAACTCTGCAACACTTTACTTTTCTATATAACGGAAGTGTTAATCGTATGCGTAAATGCCCAAAGGGTTTCTCGATTTTTCACACAATCATCGTTACAAAGCTCTGCATGATTTACGCTTACGTAAGGCTAATTGCTCATTCGAACTTCTTTTGTCGTGTCAAACATGTATTGCGAATTTCTACATACAACTCGAAGCTTTGTCGCCGGCGATAATCGAACTGTATATAGATGATAAATATACGATGATAAATTACCCGACGTTTTTTCTTCGATCAACGACATGTATGACGCTATACAAATCGGACGTGACTCTAAACACAGCCGGTAATTTTATAAATTACGTCTAACCGCTCATTGGTGTTTTTTTTCTGATTAGGCAAGAGCTAACACAATCAATGCCTTGGCACAGAAGTATAAAAATCACACGTTTTATCGGTCATGATGAATGTTACGATGGACCTTCGACCGGAGACGACTTTCACACCTACTCTCGTGGCATCAAGATTAGCTCAACAACGACAGCGGCTTAATTAAGTCTCGCATTTGAGCCTACTCCCTTAAAGGGAAAAATCTGCCAGCAGCCATGAAAACTCGACTATATACTCCTCGTCTTCCTCGTTTTATTTTTCTTGACGCGGCCGCGTACAGAGATAAAACTCGGCGAAGATTTACAGTCGTCGTGACGCTGAAATGCTGCAGGCATAATTCGCCCTTCTCTCTTTCTTCCTCCTCTTTCTCTTTATACTTTCGGACGCGCGAAGCATTCCATGCTTAATGGAACGACGGAAAGTTCGGCGGGGTTTTTTAAATTTTCGTTATTTTTGCGATAGATATAGTACACCGAAACTTGCTTCGGCTGTACACTTGCATAAGTAAAAAAACCGGCCGGTTTCTGATTACAAACCGGCGATTCTCGATCCGATGTGCTTATGAGAATGGCTTTATTTTATTAGATTTTTCTAGAAAACTTGCTACCGTGGCAGCAATCGCGTCTTGAATTTCATTGCTCATTACGGAATATTGCCTTCTTATACGATACCGCTGCCGCTACACAACTTGTACAATTTAATAAATGTGCACTTTAGCATACCGCTTTAGCTCCGATAGGGCCGACATAGAGGCCGTATTGAGAAATTAGACGATGTATAAATAACGAGCTAGCAAGTATAACCAAGCAATGCAATCTCTTTATCTCTCTTTATTTTTATCTCTCTCTCTCCCCCCCCTCTCTCTCTCTCACTCTCTCTCTTAAACTGCACTAAACATAAACACAAGTGTTACAATTTAAATTCTCGTCCTTAGACACATATACGCGTAAGCGTACAAGTGCACATAACGTTGATGGAAAAATGACCTCAATTATAGCTGTCGGCTACTATTGAAGTTTTTTTTTCTCTTTACATTTTTTTTCATCAGCTCAATAACATATATCGCACTTACAACAGTGTGGCTACAATCAAAGTTAATCCGTGCGTGTCGCAATAACGAGATATAAAATATATGAACCCGTAATTTTCGTGAGCACTAATCGCATCAATAAGCTCGCGTATAACACGAGTATAAATATGGTTGGTCGATCGTAAATCAACATTACCATGCAGAATTTTCAAAGCACATTTAAGCAGCTGCAAAATCGCAGCGACGACCTATTAATTTGAATATACCGTGTTATCTAACGCCGCGTGAGAAGCTCCTCTCTGTCTCTCGTCTGACAACAAAACAATTTAATACGATTAGAGAACCGATCGAGAGGAGCGGCGCTGTCGGTTCACTGTCAAATTTTCTCTGCGCGTAGCATATAATGGAGAATGGCGCCGAGTAACGATCGAAACCAAAGCTATTTCTTTATGTGTACATAGGTATATGCAGTTTGTTAATTCGCCCATAGGAATCCCTTTGTGAACGTAGACATCGTGTACTTTATTGTTGATAGACGATAAAGCTTTGTATAGTTGGAAAATACCCAATGCGTATACGAACCGCTAGTGACATTCGATAAAGTACCTATAGTAAAGTCTAGGGTCTTGGCATATATTATTAAATGGAGCTTTGAAAAAGGGTAACGTCGGCGATATCTATTTCAAAGCAAGAAAAGAAGCCACGTCAGTGATGCATTCAAAGAGTCCGTCGGCTTTATCTTCGCAAAGAGACGATGATGATATCGCCTCCGCGCATTGCCTCTCGAAAATTGTCGAGCGGCGAGCTTTAAGCAGTTATCGAGGAACAGGAGAGCCTTTGTGCAAACGAGCGAAGAGAACCAAATGATTTTTTGCATTTTTATACATGTCCAAGCGCCAAATGTTACGAGTTGACTAATAGCGTGTTATAATAAGCAAGTTAGAATTTGGAACATAGACAGCGATAAATAAAGATTTTAATATAATTCTCGGAATATGCTCTCGGAAATTTGAAATTTTGAAAAATTCACTATTCTTGGAAGTGACATTACTTTCACTGTTAAGAGCGAAAAAGTAGCAGCGTAAACAAAAATTATATTTACAGTGTTCTACGGGTCGTCTATTCAATGCAATTAAACTGATTAATAGAGAATATATTGACCATTAACTACAGGCAGAACTAACATGTGGCGAGACATTTTTTCCCTACGCTTTTAATTTTCTTTAATTTTTATGTCGTGCGTTTGATTTATAAAAAATATTTTATCAAAGTAGTTTATTTTTACACGTGCTACGATTAGTTATTATGTAAAGTATATATTCGCTATTTAACAAAGCGTAGTCTTACAGATATAACAATACGAAATTATATATCATTACATGTCACGTATAATTAATTATGCGAAATCGTTCAAGTAATAATTGATTCGTAACGCTATTATTGTATGTTATAGAAGAAATTATTATTATCCTCTTCTGTAAGTCAATTTGTTTGCAGAATGATTATTTATATTCTATACGAAAGAAGATATTCATATCACTTTCAAAGAATTCTTGGTATTCAGCGATTTGTTTGAAAACGTGAGTGATAATATTTATTGCTATTTTCTAAAAATGTAATAAATTATGTTCGCCTATTTAATTAGCGAATATTCGTTACTTTCGTAGAATCACTAATCTTACTTTTATAATTAGTGAATGCACACTGACAAATAGCGAAACTTTCACTATTTCAAATTTACAGAGTAGTCACAATGCCAAGCGTGTTTTTATTTTTGTTTCAAACAAAATACAAGCGGAAGAGAGGCTGTCAGCGAGTTTTACATGAATCTCAATTTGAACTCCAGTAACAGGTTATTAGCTAAGTATAAAAGCAGCTACTTAATTTTCGCGCTCGGTCTCTTCCTTTTGCGCGCGAGAACTTTGTCTCGAGGATAGATGCACAAAAATGCAGAGGCGTTTCGCTGGAATGAGCATCGAGGTCAGCCAATGTCTTAAGCGAAAGAGCGAGAAAGACCGAGAGAGAGAGAGAGAGAGAGAGAGAGAGAGAGAGAGAGAAGTCAACACCCGTTGGAATTGATCTATTGTTCTTTCTTTTCTCGAGTTGATATGGACACTTTTTCTTTTTCTACAGTTTTGCGACTTATTTCTGTTGAGTTATGTACATCCTTACGACGATGGTAATAACGTCGTTGTATCTTGGATGTAAATTATAAACTGTTACATTAGCGAATGAAGCAATAAAGTCTTTGAGAGCGATTAATAAATTATGATAAATATCGGAACGCTATGCTCATCGATCATGAAATATTTTTTCGTCAAAGCCTTCATGCTTCTCCTTAGCATATAAGACACACAGGGCTTTGTAATTTGCATCGACTAGTAATTTCGACGTTCTCCCGCGAACTGGCATACATATGTATATATATATATATATATATATATATATATATTTCTCTATATATCTGTCATTGGCTATACCGAAAGAAAAATGTCGAGCTCGCAGCCTCACAAGTCACGACATACGTATTCGCATAAAGAATATATATCACTCGCTGTTGGCTTTCATTAAAAATCATCGCACACGATGATAAAGAGATATAGAAACGTACATAGAGTCGCGGAAAAATCTGCTAAGGGTTAAGAGGATATCTGTCTTTCCCGCTAGAAGACGCATACCTTAAATACAAAGAGACGACTATAGCGATTTAATAATGCTAATGGCTTGACCTCGAATACAGTCGCTAGACATCAATATTCATCAGGGGTTTCTCTGTTTCGTGGATTTGGACGTTAGTAATGGTTCTCTGACCTCTATCTAGTAATTGGAATGCAAAACTGGAAAACAATAGTTTGGACACTGGAGGTACTGGCAAAGCAATAATGACGATGAAAAAGCCGTTCGTACCATACACATACTCATAAGGGCTTCTATGAATTTCAAAAGTCGTATGTACAACAAGGTGACTTAAAGCCGAATTTCCAATACCTTCAATTTTAAAACTAGTTAAAGACAACGTGACAGAAATACGTTATTAAGAAATAAACGTTATCCTTAAGCAACACTGATCATTTAAATTTAAATAAAGATTCTCCCACAAGATAATAAAACATCGTAGTACAGTCGGTTACGTTTTCTTTCAAGAAGTTGTCTTTATATACCTACAAATCGAACAAACGCATAACTTTTCCTTGCAAGGGAAAGCTCAGCTGCCGTGTGTATAATTCATGAGCCGATCGTCTCTCCCAGTATAAATGGAGTCGTTAAAGACGACATCGATAATCTCTCTCCCTCTCTCTCTCTCTCGCTCTCTCTTACGCGAGCGCGTGCCAGAGTTGATTTATATTTTGCCCGATGATTGCGCCTGTCGCTCGAGGGCTCGCTAATTCATGCCAGAATTTTTACGCCTCGGCTCTCTTTTTTGACACGTAAAGCCAAGGCTATATAACATTAGGAATGCTTTTGCAGAATTTTTCTCGCGTAAATTTTTGCGAAAAGCACCGTTACGAGATTTTGAATAAGGTCGTAAGGAGTAGCTATAAGAACTCCTCGTATAAGTATATATGTGTAAGCATAAATGACTCGATCGAGCGGGAAAAGCGTCGTACATAAGTGTCGATTCGAATCGAAAGTGCCGGCAGAACGTCTGAATTAACGAAGAGCTCGTGCTCGAAACGACCCTCTTCGCTGGGAATAATCGTGACGTAGCTCCGTGGCGAATCAATTCTATGCAGGTCGTTTACAATCCTCCTTAAGGATCTGTTTTAAGGAGAAGCCTACTCGTCTTGGAGCAATAAAACCATTGGAAGGGAGGTTAGCTACTGACGCTGGCAAAAAGCGGAAACGGAACAGCTTCCGCTGCGCTCCAGTTCCCCGAAAGTTCTGGGCGTGAGTACGGTATAGCGAAATGCACTTGACTGCTACTACTGCTTCTGCTACTGCTGATGCTGAAGTTATGTGGGACGATGCTTCGCAGAAGGGGGTGTGGAGATGCAATAGTGGCTGAAATTCCTTGTGAATAAGTGATGATACGAGGAGGTAAGAGCCGATGGAGAGAAGAGTAACATCCAGACGATATCCTGTAAATTTGTACTCTAAAGCTGTCGATGATGAGAATCTTCTAATCGATCATTAAATTCATCGTTAAATTCTGACTGAATTTAATGATCGATCGTTCTATCGCTTCTTTCCGATCTAAATGAGCGCATTTCAAAAGGGGTAACATGGAAGGAAATTTAATTATGATGCTTCGAGATTAATAAATCGAGTATTATAATGATCGTATAATAATTTTTCCCACCAAAGCACCACTTAACGTCGCGAGCAATAAACTCGAGCGTTATAAAAACGCCTGAGACACAAGCGTTATATCACCTCGTTTCCTCCCGGCAAATGGCAAAAGCCATTAGATTCGAGTACACCTACTTGTCCTCCTACAAAAAATAAACAAACAACAACAAGCTCCGATATAGGTATATGCCTAATGCTTCTCCTAATAAAATCCCTCCACGTGTTATAGACGCTAGTTTTCACTTTGTCAACCTCTGGGGGAAAAGAGAGCAAACCGCGCAAGCGAGAATTATCACACGAATAAATTGAAACTGGCCTGACTGCGATATAAATTTTGAGCGGCTCGCCGATATAGATAGCAGATATATACTGCCGAGCGTGAAAAGCCCCGCCGAGACGGTTTTCCAGGCTATAGCTTATCTGCAGGCGCGACGTTCGAGTTATCAGAGTAAACACTCTTACGTCCGCTACGAGCGAACAATTGATTTATGGATTTCGAGTAAGCTCGATTTCGAATTCAAACTGATTATGCTAGAAATGTACAGTCGTAGTGCGACACTTTCTAAAGAAAAAAAACAACGAAAGTGGAAAATCGCTCGGAACGCTTATTTGCGTTTATATTTAGTCCTACGGACGTAGCGCTGCGGTCGTTTTTATCACTGCGAAACTCGAAGGAAATAAGAAAAAGCCAAATCAACAGAGAAAACGACAGATGCACATGCGAAATCTTCTTTCGACGATACACTGTCAAAGCGAATTCGACCCTCGATCACGTAACGCAGGAGATATCTCTCAACCGCGAACATCGGCCGACTGTAAATAAATCAATGCGTACACACACGTGTACCTATATAACACAGGCGAATGACTTTTTTTAAACGTCTCTGCGTTATCTTGTTGCACTTCCGGTCGCCTCGTGGTTAGACATAGACACTCGACTATTAATGGCTGCAGTCGCGTCGGTAGCCGACTTTCTTTCTTTTAAGTTTCAATCCTAACGCGCAACTCTTGGAGAATTACTATCTTAAATGTATATATACACACATATATCATCTGTATCGTGAGATCGTCGCCGAAAAGGATAACATGTTACCTAATGAGGATTTAGCAGAAGCTATAAATGGTGAAATTGAAGCTTGGAGCGAATATAACGTTATGCTTATGCTAATCTGAATTGATAGTTTTCATGTGATATATATTGGTCGATGAAAAGCTCAGATACAGACGTTTCTCTATCGGATTCATAGAAACATTTATTCTACGGAGAAAGTCACGAAACGCGATCAAACTGTACATTCGTACGTATCCCGTGAACGATTCTATAATTAGCAATGCAGCGATTTATTCACGTGTCATAACAACGAAGATTATTCAGCGCGTTTCAACATAACCGCATACATACAGCTATTTATCGTTATCCAACAGGCATAATACATTACGTTACAGATCTCCGAAGCGGGAGAAAAAAAATCGCAAACTTAATTGGACGGGACAAAGAAAATCTCTCCCCATCTCTGAGCAATGAAATTATAAGGTCTCGTTTCGCCCGCGGCGGCAAGATATACAGAACCCCAGACATGCGCATGCACACATGTATACACACACCCCAACGAGTTCTAATAGTCAATTGATTATCGATACAGCCGCTGAGATAGAGAAATACAACTGGAGAAAACAAAGTGAGATCGCGATGGTATCGACCATGCAGCGGACAGATAAATCGTGAATATAAGCCCATAGGGGGAGGAGAAAAGTCGTTCTCGAGATATATCGAGAATAAATCGCGAGCAAGCTCATAAATTGTCGGATAATTACGCGCTTAATTAATTGACATTCGCGGGAGTAAGAGGCAAGGTGAAACAGAGTAATCGGCTACGTTTTGTATGTCTTCGTTTGTACAACTGTCGTAGCACTGATCCTTTTTCAAGTTCGCGCGCTCATTTCCACGTGCCCCCGAATCCTATTTGCCGCTCGAGTTCTCTCGTACGCATAAACTTCAGTACGCTTAACAGTTATAATATCGCGATTTTTTTCCCCACTTATTTATGCGAAAGCCGCATTTGCATGGGGGCGAGATCATAAAAGAGCAGATTGGAATTAAAGGAGAATTAGCTGCGGGAAATATGCGACTCGTGAATCGTGATAAGCCACCCCCCACATCATCTCTCGCAAGAGAGTATAATGTCCGATCGCTCGTGTAAGTATCCGGAAGCCGCGTGTGTGCTGCAGGTATATAACACGGATTCTCTCACAGTGTCTCCCCCTCTCTTTCTTATAGTCGCATACCAGTAGCGTCATATACCGCCTCTGCGAATTCATAAAAGGTCTTTCTTCTCTCTCTCTCTCTCTCTCTCTCTTTCACGAGATTTTTCACTGAACAATACGTGTGCGGGGGCAGTTTAAAAGGCGCGAATTTTGTCGTCGCGGGATCTTCTTATCTAATCGCTCGTCTTATCTCTCGGTTCAACTTAAAAGAGATAGAAGCATCTTTTTAAATTATGCGAGCTTCCGTCAGAGTTCGGATCGTTGTGTAAGAGCGTATACACGGACTATTCGTCACGCCAAAAGAAGAAGCAAATGCTTTATTGTAAAGCTGGAGGTGTGAGAACCGCAAGAACCGAGGTGCCGTGGAATTTTAGGTAGCTCGTCGTGGACACGATTTTCTCATTTTTTTTTATAATGTACAAGGAATTCGTGTCGAGAAATTTAGTAATTGCATAATAATAATTATGAGACCTTTGGGGGCATTTAGAAAATATTACTGAACATTTTACATTCTCTTCCGACAATAGCTTAATATTAACCAAGATGCATAAAGACGATAATAACCGCAAGCTCATTTTCAAATACACTGGCAGCTTCTTCTTTTTGTCCCGCACTCCCCGGCTTCGAAAGATGGACTGGACGAAATTTTACGAGCAAAATTTGTTTCTTTTTTCAAGCGAAGATTCGTTGATGGAAAGAGAGCGAGGGAGCGTGAGAGACAGAAGAAAGAAAGACGCGGAGAAGCCAAGCAGAGAGTCAGCAAATTTACAACTCCACAACAGAAGTAAAAACCGCATACCGATCAGGACCCTCGTCGCGAAATGAGATATTATTTTAGTGCTCGTTTATATTATCGAGAGTCAAAACTATTGTACAAAGAAAAAACGAAAGAAAAATCAGTCTATCTCTTTTAGCGGATTTTTTCCGCGTCGAAAGCCCAATTTTCCCGCTAAACGGTCGCCGCAACGATCGGCAAGCTAAAACGGCGTATAATAAATACGTCCTCTTGCTGCAGCGAAAAAGCGAGCTTAAAGCGCGCGCCATCCTTCAACGTCCGCCTTTCCTTCCTCAATCGTAAAAGAGCGCGCTCTATACACCGGCGGCTTACAAAAAAGAGAACTGCAACTCTCGCGGGGAGATCGGTATAATATATAATGTGTACCTCGCTGGAGGAGCGGTGACCGTTCATCTTGCCGTCACCTCCGATAGTATCCCATTACCGGTCGCCGCGGATCCACTTCTTCCGTAAACTCGGCGACGAGGACAAGGTCGTCGCACGACTATTACTACTGTGCCGATTTTCACCGCTCGGTAACCCCACGGGACATTTACCGATTTCTGCCTCTCTCTTTCATCTCTCGGTGCAGTTCCAGCTCGGAATACTGTTTTTTGCGCTGCACTTCTTGCACAGCGACTCGCGATAACTGATTTTCAACACTAGTTATTACTTGAATCGAGTTGCTTTAACACCCACGATTTCAATCCTACACTTCACTGGAATAGAATGAAGTGGGTGAAAGGAGTAGGATGGGAGTGAAAAAAAATCGGCTGTACGCTCGGTTCGGTTTTCGTAGACACACGTGGTCAGAAGCTCGTAAGCAGTGAGAGGATGATCAAAGCTATCGGCCGGCTTCGATCGCGAACTAACTGCCGCCGGAGCAGCAGCAACAGCAGCAGCTTCTTCTTCTTCTTCTCGGTTCGTTCGCCTTTGCGTCGCTCGCGCCTTATACGCACGACGGGATAAGGCTACGGGAGAGAGACGGAGTAGCGTATATCGCATGCAAGCGCAGTCAGTTTTTTTATTACGAGTTTATCTCTCTTTCTCACTGGTGTGCACGTGCCTATGTATGTGTGTGTGTGTGTGTGTGTAAATGCACGCTGGCTCTGTATATTCGTTGCGTCGAACCGGCACGATGAGACAATGAGCTGCGCAGAGTTGCAAACTTCTCAACGATATACCCTCTATCCTCCGATACTGTGTTTATATTCACGTGACGCCGGTACACTCAACCAAATCCATAGCCTGGAGCGATGGCTGCGAACACTTGTTCAGCTCTTCACTCGACGAGTTCTATCCCCGAGCGACATCGTCTCTCAGAGCCCCTGTCCATTCATCCCCTTGATGTCGAAAGCAGAAGCCAAGAAAGCCCGTTAAAATGAAGTCCCACACACACATACACAGAACACACGTCCTCCGGCACGGAGCGCTGCTCGCGGACTGAATTCGCCGGCAGCCTACGGCCGCGCGCACTCTACACACCTATACGGAGTCGCGCGCACAGTGTTGGTAGACCGCAGGTAGAGGCCGTCGAGCGACGAATAGCTGCTGCTGCTGCTGTTGCTGCCCTAAGAGAGAAAGAGAGCCTCTTGTGTCTTTCGTGCGCCCCATTTACGCTGAAGGATTAGAGCCTGAGTGCTGTATATAATGCCGATGCCTCGAGGATATTATATCCGCGAACTGACTGACTTTGGACGCTGCTTCTTTGCCGAGCGATTTTCTGCCGACCGGAAATAGACGTTTGATACGCATTTTATACAGCCCGGGGCTGCTTTCGTTCCAGTTCGAGGGATGACTTCGAAGAAACTCGTATACTCTACTTTTTTTCTTCACCGGCTCTCGAGAGCCCAGGACCCAGAGACATATAAGAAGATCACGGGATTATCCTTATAGAATAGGTAATTCTAATTGAAAAGTAGAATCGATTTCACGGGCACCACCCACGTCACCTTGAGCCGAGAAATCAGGATAATGTAACCCTTGCTCCCAATATATCTTCGAGCTTAATTAGCTTGAAAGCTCTTTTTCCCCCCTGATCGATGACATCAGCCAACTCCATTACTCAAGGTAGAAAAGCTCAGTATTGAAGCTACTAGTGTGTACGGGGCGGAGCTCGCCGCTACCCCTCGTTTTACCGTTTCTTCTTCCTACGGGTAAAGTCGAAGCCCGTCGATTCTCCGGATTACCGAGAAGGAAGTCATCGTCGCGAGCTACTCCACGTATATAGACTCAGCCGGTTTTTCTCGACGCGCAACTTCTTCTATTCTGTACCTGTGCGTGTGTGCAGGGGTCGATCGAAGACTCTTGGAGACGTCCTCCTACTCCATTGTGGGCAGTGTCCGACCCCAGGGGAATCCCGTTACGTACTGCAGCCTTCGCGGTCATCGATTTTCTCGTATACTTTCGACACGTGCCTCTCTATATACAAAACATACGTGTATATGGGCTAGTGTCAATTTTTTTTATTCTTTTATTTGCCTGCATCGCGTTATTTCAGTTGTGCATAGCTCTGATTGTATATACATATACACGGTGTGTGCTTTCTCAATTATTAATTAATAATCGAGCTGTATCGCAAGAAAGTCGGTCTTCAAACTTTCACGAAGTCCTTACTAACTCGTTGAAATGACCGGGTAATATTCACTCTCCCAGCTCCATTAAACTCTCCTCTCGAGATTAAATGCGTCGTGTTTCAATTTCCCGCACAGCCTATCTCTCTCTCTCTCTCTCTCTCTCTCTCTCTCTCTCTTTCTCTCTCTTTCTCTTTCTCTCTCTCTGTCCCTCGCGTGATACAGTCATCAATCGAGAAAACTCAAAGTGCGCTTTGCGCTCTTATCATTAGCCGCGCTTCGAGCTGGAAATGTAAGCCATTATCAGACGGCTCATTAGCGAAAGTTTCGAGGACTCTAATTTGCGGTCGTATACGCGAGACGCAGGCTTTGAGAGAAAATACAGTGATGTGTAGAGAAGGGGTATATAGAGTTTATGCTGTTTTTTTGCTTTTTCGGATGTGTGTACGTGTGTACGTGTACGAGCGCAGCTGATTACACGAGACCGCGAGGCGCTCCTTTATTTGAACGGAGGAAGGGAGAAAGAGCGAGGATAGGTTGAGCTGGCGGCGCAGGGTCTGACGAACGGACGGATGGACGGATGATGGTGTGCGAGCAGATGCTATTTTTCATTTTTTGCCAGACTAAGCGACGACCTTGAATCTTTCGGAATTCCGAGAAAATACATACGAAGTACCTGTCCGTGTATACGTGTGCGTATTTCTTTTTTAAGACTTGATAACCGAGGCGAGGGTCTACTGCGGTAATAGGTCGTAATGATCGTACACATTTTTCACTCGTAACGTCACACAGGAGAACGAATGCTGAATAGCTACCGAACAATCGATCCTATGTCCCACACACAACGGACTCTTACTACTGAATACCGTTAGTCTTTCTCTAGTAAACAATAACCCCCCAAGACTCGGCAGGAAAATCTGCGCGACATCCAGGAAACAATGTCACCTCATCCTCGATAACCAACAGTAGTAACAGCAGCAACAGCACACGGTAGCGCATATCCACACGGTGCATCGACCGGCAGCAACAGCAGCGGCAGCAGCAGTACACCTCGTCCTCGCCAAGTACGAAAGACGCGGTTACCATAGCGGGGGTTCTCTGTCTCTCTCTCTCTCTCACTTCGGGTTTTGTAAACAGGCCGCAAGAACCGGGGAAACCAGACGCAGTCGTCGAGTGTACCAGGTGCGTCGGTTCGTATTAACCCACGCGTTGCTTTCCTTACGGCTGCGAGAAGGATAGATGGTGTGCATACGTACGTGTGTGTAAGTGTAATGGTCTCTCTACTATGCTCTTTCTCTCCATCTCTCTCTCTCTCTCTCTCTCTCTCTTTCTATCTTCCTCTTGATGCTGGAAAAAGGAGCAACGAGTTGCATATAACGCGAGGTCACGATGAGGAAGCCTAGTCGTTCACTATCTCTCTCCCTCTCTTGGTACTAGCTCTTGGAATCGGAAAGAATTTGCCCTCGATGGGCAGTTGGATGACGACGAGACGAGTATCGCTTAAAGATCGTTCCGGTGGATTATGTTCGAGCGAAGGTCACACGTGCTCATGCCGATAATAAGATTGAACTCTGAACGAGTATACGTTGTACACTGTCTGTGTGGGTGTATAGGCTATTGGCCTAATTAGGCTGTATCGAACGCTTGCGAATTTAGGTGTTGCTGTCTCTCGCTTATCTTTCTTTTTCTCATACAACCGTACGTTTTACGAGAGAGAAAGAGAGAGAGAGGAACTGTTTATATTACGATGATATCGAATAGTCTATGTAAAGTATCCCCTCGAAACTCCGGTAAGTAAATAGCACGCGTAAGAGATCTTTTGAGAGATTCAACAATATACATCTATATATAATAAGCTTTTGCATACAAATGTATTCTCAGCGACAACTTCCTAGTGAATGTACAATACGATTTAAATGGAACATTTACGTCTGTAACAGGAGGTACAAACGATACACCCTTACATTATTAAACACCACATTAACCCCAATACACAAGGATAAATTTGAAACTATTGAAAAACGAACGCAAAAAGCAAATTATTCTTACTCTTTTGCACTTTCAGGACAACAATTTCAGACTGTATTTATAGTTACATGAAAAAGCTACATACCAGTGGGATTATTGAACAAGATCTTGTGTTTAAAATTAGCTGGTATGCAGGAATCTTGTACAGTCGAAGAAAAAAGACTAAATAAATAGCACTTTGCCCAGGTGACAATGACTGCATAGCCACGGGGCTTCCGATCAGCAACGATCAAGCGTATACTCAAAAGCGGTAATATCCACAGTAGAGAGTACATCGACTCCTCCCTCTATGGTAGTCGGCATCCAGTGCACGACCATCTTCGAGAAAACAAGGACGTATACCGGATTTTTCGACGTGTGTGCCCCTTGGGCTGCCGCTGCCGCTGCCGCTGTAGCAAACAGTCTCTCTCTCTCTCTCTCTCTCTCTCTCTCTACCTGGAACTTGCCGCTGCTGTATCTTGATAGGGTTGGCACGCCAAGGCGATTCACGCTCGAAGAGACGTCGTCGTCGTCGTCGTCGTCGTCGTCGGGGGTTTGTCTCCTTTTGTAAACACTATCGCCGGCACGACTATTGGCGGCTGCTCTGAGAAAATTTATGCGCATAATGACGCGCGGAGGAGGATATATTATATGCGAGCCGCTAACAGAGACGTCAAAGTGCTATATGCATGAAGATAAGGATGCGCGAGTGAGTTATAGGTGATTTCTTCGATGGGCGCTAATGTGTACCAGACGGATATTAACGTAAGACGAGTAGCTCATCCTGTATGTGTCTCTCCTCTCTCCATCTCGCACGTTCCATTATAGATATCTCGTCAGGCTCGCCCTTATAACGGCGAACGAGTCTCTTTTATATAGGATGCGAGGAGCTTGGTTTTTTAGCGAGTTTTATCGGGAATCGGCACGCGGTACGTATACGCTACCGTTGTCGTGTCTCCGCGCCTTCCGCGTTTCTATGTGTAGTACAGTCGTCGTCGCGCGCCTGCTGTACACAACTGAGACGCGAACAAGAATGTGAAACATCGTGGGTATAACACGAGTAGGCAGGAAAGCCTTCTGGAGATCGTCGTCGAGGAGCTTTGCATTCTTTAGGACAAGACGTTGCTTTGATAAATCGGCTACGGAACTATTATCCCCGTGTAACCACACACCTGCGTGACTTTTCTCCGACTTCGAGTGACTGCTTGTATATAAGTATCAAAATGTATACGATTATGCATACGATTATGTATACGGGATTGCGATACGCTTCGATATCAATACACCGTGGACATTTATTCTTTGGGCATATATAGTTACATCATACACAGATACGTCAGAGGCTATCGTCCCCGCGAAGTACGGATAGCGATTATATTATGCGCGTATAACTGTAGAGGCATATAAGTTACGAAGGTGCGCGAAGGTATAAGGGAGAATTTTATTACGTTGGCAAAGAAACCCGAGACACTTTCGAGTTTTACGTCGGATCGGATTTTATCGGAGGTTCTAAATTATTGACACCGAATAAGGGTACGACGAATATTTTTTTTTCTTTCCTTTCCGGCCCCACACGATCTGCGTCAAAGCTCGTCGCTTCGGTACTTCGACTGATATGTCGAGAACTTGTACGTATATCTACCAGTCTGAGTAAATTCCGCATCGCGAGTAGACTCGAGAAAGACACTAGAGAGAAGGATTCAAAGTTTTTAAACTAAAACTGATGTTGAAGCCTAGCGATATGAAAACTTTTCCGTGTAACTTTCAATTTTTTAATTCCGCAAGTTCGCTTATATAATACAGGCGAAAAAAAATAATCTCTCTTGGCCATTTCGAAAAGTTAAATTAATCTTCCTGGTACAAGTTGTAAATGTAAAGCAAATTTTCATGTAATACTTTTGGTCGAAAAACGTAGACTTCGTTAACCGAAACAATTTAAATTGCATAACTTGCGTAAAAAAGTAAGTTCGCACATCCTCGAGCAAGGAATAACTGGTACCTTTGAATATAGGGTCGACGTTTACTCGAGTCCATGTTACAGCGACGTCCCTGACTCTCCAGGTCTCAACGCTAATTACATTCGAAAATCGCATGAATAATTATTCAAATTAGCGCCGCCACGACGCATCCCCTATATACGAATAACACGAGTCACGCGCCACGCTTGGATGAGCTCGAGCGAGAACTCGCTCTTGGTTTTCGAAAATAAAAATCCATTAATGTATTAAATATTACCTACTTTTTTAATCTGAAAAAGTGCAAAAATTCATTGTTGAGTATCTATAGTTTCTATTTGTAAAAGTCAGAATTTTCAACTGCAAAAATAAATAGTAAGTATTCGCTGTTTCGGTAGATGAAAATAACACTATTATCTCGTCTTAACATCAAACTGTAAATGCGATTCAGCCTTACAGCATAGAGAGATGTTGCTGCATTACAGAGTGACACGCGCATTGGGTTTAACATGTCCTATAAGACTAAACAGTTTCGAAAACAGAAACTTGCAAAAAAGTAAAATTTACTCTATCGAAATGTTCACAGCAGCAAGCGCTATGTTAACAGTAAATATAAGCGAATGAGAAGAAGATGTAATTGTTAAAATGAACATGCAATTTAAAGATAATCTGACGTGCCTTAATGATTAAGTTGCGATTAAGGATACTTTTAATTGCATGTATAACTAGTTTTAAGTTAGTTTTAAAGTTTGTTATAAATGTTGTTTTATGCAGAGTTAGACCTGCAACAGGAATGTATTTCCTCTGCCGAGTTACTATGAAAGTAAAGATCAGGCAATGATTACTGTATAACTGTACTATAATAATTGCATTTATTATGGTTTAGTAAATAAATAGAAATAAATATTCACTTTCGATAAATTGACATTTGACACTGCCAACCAATCGCTAAATATGAAGGATTCTTTCAAAGCGATACCAAAATATTCATTCGCATAGAATGTTAATAACAATATATTCTAAAATATATTAATCATTGTTTCATATTCGAAAATCAATTATAATTCTAAAAATGTTGCATACTTAATTGCATCATAAATATCGAAAGTCCCCGATAAAATTAACATTATTTTGCATTCCGCTTAATCGTGAATAAAATTGATTAATTCAGAAGTGCAAATAACTTCACTATAAAGAATAATGAGTTGTTCAAGAATCTACCATTTCCGGAGAAACACATATGAGAGAGACAACTAGAATTCTGCTCTTACATCCACCCATTGGAAAAGACTATCCAAAAGATCCACTTTGTCTATTATCACGCGTAGTGTAGACGGCTCGTTTCCTGATTTTCAAAAGTCGAGTGCTCGCGCGACTCGACACGACGATTGCGGTAGGCTCTTGCACACGTGTAGCATCGGTGTAGACCGCGAAAAAGGAAGATACACGGGAACGAGACAAGAGAAGAGGCACGTTCTCTCGACTACTCGCCAGTCATTCTCGCTTTCCCGCGCGTATATGTATTTGAGCTGCTCTCGAAAAATTCCCCCACTGATTTTCCCGAGCAAATATGCACATACCGGCCACACACATCATCGAGTTCAATGGTCGAAAGAAATTGAAATTTTTTTCCTACGGAAACTATGATGTAAGCAGTAAGAAGAGCAAACAGTATACTGACTGCCAGAACTGGTGATGCCTTGGTTTGATATTGGCAGGATAAGAACAAACTGGAATTTTAGTAATGCATTAACTCAATGCCGGTATGTCAAATTTAAACCAGAGTTAAGCAGACTGTGCAGTCGATGATTAATGTACACTAATAGCGATCCAATAAATTTTGTCGGACTCGATGCACTTTTGAACCATTTTCTAACTGTACTTTGTACGTAAAGTAATAACTGAAATTTATTCCCGTAAAATTTATATATAAAAATTAATGTTTAAATTCATTGCGATATATTCATTGTATTGCATATGGTATACCGTCTTACATTCAATGGCTTTGCTATTCAATGTCGCGTTACTGAATAAAAATGTTATTTTACATCAACTGTTTGTTACAGGATTTAGATGTGGTATATAATATTGTCTTCAATTACTAATTATTCATCGGAACACCGGCTAACAGTACTGACCCAATATCGGGCCGTTGCACCATACTCATGCTAAGGGATTAATTTAAAATTCATTATGCACGTGCTTCTAATATATTCAGAGCAGAAAATAAAGAAAATCACGTATGAAAATGAAGTCTAAAAAAGAAAGAGCTTTGATGTTTGTCAGTTCG
Source organism: Apocrypta bakeri (assembly GCA_018906985.1). NCBI lineage: Eukaryota > Metazoa > Arthropoda > Insecta > Hymenoptera > Pteromalidae > Apocrypta > Apocrypta bakeri. The sequence continues at coordinate 483,346 of JACCIA010000016.1, read as the reverse complement.
GCGAACACGTCAAAGGGTCTTTGCCTTGGGTACTTAGTCTCCGGTAATCGAATATTCTCTTCTCTATACAGCGCGTTACGTAGATCCAGAATATATACTTCTCTTTCTTCCTCGTGTGAGTATTGTAAGAAACATCACGCGCGAACGATTTTATGTACTATAAACCGAGCCACTACTGCTACTGCAGCAGTAGCGCAATAATAGCTCGCAGGCAACTTTTTGCACTCGCGCACTCGGCAATCGCTTTTCGAGTGCGGCTATATAGCACTCCTGAGGCTAACGTGCTCGTGTTCCAAGTTTAAACAGAGTTTGATGTGGAAATTAATAGGGCTCCTGTTTCGCTGAGCGCGACGGTTTATATTGTTGCGAGAGAGAGAGAGAGAGAGAGAGAGAGAGAGAGAGAGAGAGAGCATTAGTGTTGCTCGCTGCCGTGTTAGAATTTTAAGATGTAATTTGCAGTTTCGGGTTTGCTTGTTAACTACAGTTGAATTAGAGGAGACGTGTCGGTTTCAGCAGTGATGTAATTTGATGATGCGTTTGGGAGTTAAATGTACATGACTTTTTTTGTTTATACACATGCGAAACAGCTTACCTTATCCTCGCAGGCCTTGTGACAGATGTATTTGCAGACTGGAATGGAAAATAAAAAAAAATTACTTAGAATGTAAATAGTAATTAGAAAAAAGTATTGAATTATTAATCATTAGCGATACTAATAAATATCCATATTTCACGTGATTTCCAAAGTTACGATCTATGCGTACGAATAAATCAACGTTTGCTGCTTCATCGACTCTCGGTTATAATATCCGTGCGTACAGAAAATGAGTGCGCGATTTCTACTTTACCGACCCGTGGAACACATTGCGTGAGAGTATACAAAGTAAGAAACTTACCCCGACAGCAAGATGCCTGTTTTATCACCGCCTGGTGGCACAGCTGACACGGCCGTGGCTTGCGCAGTCGCTTTGTGCGGAAAACGTGACATTGCGGCTCGAAATCGCTCTGCAAACAAAAAATGTCAATCGCAAGTTAATACAAAACGATCCTCCATCCAGCTATACGACCGTCGTTATTTTTATCAATCGTCAGTCGTGCCTAGAACGGAAATTGAAAATTTCTCGTCTAAACACACAAAACGCACTCTATCCGAGTAGTGCGTGTAAAAACTCTTCCAAAAAAAGAGATAATAAATAGGAAACGTATTACTCGCGATCACAGCAATACGGAAAATTGAATGAAATTGGTTCGGACAACCCGCTGCGCAACTGGTCATATTCCTGTATCACATACACAAGCACTAGTGCATCCCGCGAGATAAATCCCCCCGCGGACTCGCGATTACGCGCACGCGATCTCGGACTGAAAATATCCTGCAAATCCCAAGACACTCTCGTTACTTTTCCCTACGCCGTCTCTCCTCCGCCTCCTCCTCCTCGTTATTGCCTCTGCCATCGTATACGATGTAAACCAGTAATTCGATGAGCAAAAAAAAAAACGTACAGCAGCATCGACTGTTCGAATAGCCCGCGGCTCGCAATCGGGAGTGATGCAAGGGAATAATCACTCGTTGACCTCTAATCTCTTGTCGCAATCGATAAAATCAATCGAGTCCGAATGACATTTGACGTGTGATTGCGCCTTGTTACGGTGTCTTTAATCGACCGCGTGTTACGCGAATTTTAAGCTCTTAAGTAGCTTAACACGAATGTTTTTGCTACGTTATGTACTCCGCGTTGCGCCGAGTGAATGTAGACGTACGTACAGAGCGACTAATTAATATATGCATGGACTTTTTGCTTGGCGAACCCTTTTATGATGCAAATAGTGTAGGGTTACATAAATACAGATACTGTCGTGATAATGGGCAAAAACATACCGCAAGTGTGTAGTCATTTCGGTATATACATATATAAGGAATGCAACTCCTATATATAGCGTAGATTTTCGTTGGCTGTGTACGATTGCGTGCTCGTTACTAGACTTATATCTCTATACTACAAGACCGGACCTGTTTTATCAAATAACGCATACGCGATTGAAAATTTAAATATTATATTGATTTCTCAATCTTGCATACCAATCGCGTGTATAACTTGGAAAAAAAATTCACTGCGCACTCTTTGTACACAGACTGTCATAACATAGGTTTCGCAACTTTTCACCTAATTTTTGCATTTCGGCTTCGTTTTATGAATAAAAAATTCTTGGCAGAGGAAAAAGCCTGTATGCAGAAGTATGAACGGGAACTGATATGCCGTATCTCGCGTCACGCACAATCGATCGTCATTTTCTTTGCTTCGAAACGATTGACATGACTGCACACTCGACAGAAGCTAGACAGACGAGTTCAAAGCACTTGCAGACATTTCGAGTGGAATCAAGTGCGTTTCGTCTGCGGGTTTATATCGAAAATCCTCTCGAGAGAGATGTACGTTATGCATCTGTAGCTTCTAGTCTATTGAAATAAAACGAGTTACATATACCGACATATGCGCTATTTATACTATTATCGTACGCTATAGGCATTGAGTAGACATGATTTATTAGGCGCATATATTTTTCTCTTATGTTGTAGTTCTATAGGCGCAATTGTATTGGTGAATACAAAGGTTACGTCACGTCGATTTTTTTTCATAGCATATTGAATTCCTTTCGATTATAAGCGAATTAAGAGCAATTCTATTTGTGGACGCGTGTGGTAATTGCGAAACTAAATACGCTTTTTTTTCTAGTTGCAAGTGAATGGAAGATTCAATCCATTAATGTATCAGGACTCGTGATTGAATAAGATGCTGTGACGAATCTCGTTACAGACATTTTACAGCCTTGGCACACGGTGAAGTGAAAAATTAGCGATTAAGTCGTGGTCATTTTGCCGGTTAAAAGCCATTCCACAATTACTTCCTGTATGATTAGTCGAAAAATGTGAACCGTCGGTTCTTTTCTCTTGTAGATCTACAATAAAGATATATTCAAATTCGAATGAAAGACACCATTGTTCTCGGCTTGATGAAAAAATGCATAAATGAAAACCTCACTCTATCGTATATACTTATGCCGGTATATTCTTCGAAGTCCTTTAGTATCCTAGAAATTGTTTTACTTTTCTTTAAAAATGTGAAATAGTGAAATTTTACTGAATTAATCTAAATTTACGATTTAATGCAGTCTATGTTCTAAATTAGTTCTTAAACGTACATCAATTATTGTGTATTACAAAATCAATTATAATTTTTAGTGCTTGTAGGTTGATTTCTTTTGATAAATATTTATTAACACTTTATGTAATGTACTAAATTGTCTCTGAATTTCCTATTGGTATAGTCAGTAATTTATTGCGAGTAACAAATGCATGGATAAGACAATATTGAAAAAAACGGAAAACGATAATATTATTCGTTCAATGAATGATTTTCACTTATTCAATCGAGAAGTATTCATCACTCGCGTACTCGCATACTTCTGACTTTTTCAATAATAGTGAGAATACCGTACCAAATACAGTAAAAATTCACTTTAAAAATTTCCCGACTACACTTACCCATTCGAAAATAAAAAAAAAATCACGCTGTATTAAAGACGTCTTCTAATCAACTGCATACCGTCGGATACAATCCCCAACGCGAATCATTCGTCCGCATTCCAATTTTCACCCTACACACTCGAGCGTTTCAGCAAAATCGATCCCTCGCCAATATACCGAACAGTAGGAATCTCCTGTCGATGCACAACGACGACGTATAATCCCCGAGACAATACAACAGCTAGAAACGCGTAATATTTAGATCTCTCAAAAGCTCCGAGATGAAAGCTCGCTTTGTGCAGAGAAAAAGTGGAAATGCGCGCTTATAAAAGTCGTGTGCGAGCTTACTTGAGAGGTATGTAATGCACCGCGTGCTTTCGATTCCATAATGCTACGAGATATAGCGGAGTTTCGCTACTTTGAGTATAAAAGACCGCACTGCTGAGCTTTTAGCCGTATACGTGTGTCGGTTCGGAGTATTGAATTTTCACATCGCGTATACAGCTCTCAGAGTGCAACAAGGGCATTACACGCTCTTGCAAACCTTATCGAAATGATCGACCCGTATGTAAAATGCGCTGATTTTCCATGAAATCGCAAACATCTGACAGGAAAAAAGAAATCAGGCCAGTCTTTTCAATAAGATCTTTCAGAGCGAAGAGCAAAGACAAGCGACTGTCTTGTGAAAAACTCATCTCGCGTGTGTATATGCTTACAGATCCGCGAAACTTAAGTCGTCGCAGCCAGTACATATAGCCATATAAAGCTATATATTATATGTGTCTATATATGTACAGATATACATGCAGTACGAAAACATGACTAGATCGCTGCCGATCTCGAGAGAGGATCGAGTTACCAAGAACTGGAGTGCGAGTGTGTGCACAGCTTGATTGCATATATAACGCTATGAGAGAAGACGACTATGGGAAACTGGATGAGAGCACACGGCTAGTATAGAGCGAGTCGTGTCGCCGATTTGTGTTTCACGGCTGGCTTCATTAATAGTCGAGTTTCTCGAGCGTACTCGCACGTGTAAATAGAGTGAACGCGTATATTGAAATGCGTGTAGAGAGGTGTACGGATATAGGATATAGGATATAGGGTTATTGTTATTGCTGAAAAAAATCTGGGAGTTCATTTTACGAGTGTTATACACTCGAAATGGCATTCCGATTAAAGTGTGGTCGTTAAAATTAATCTCTCGTTTGGAAAGACTCGTAGTCTATCCATCATAACACAAAACCGATAACTTACGAAAGCATTTCAAATAGACTGTTAATGCACTTTTAATCTTAATTTTGACACTGAAAATTCAACATTTCATTGTTTGTATTCGCTTTTTTCAAAAAACAGGATGGAGTAACTACGAACGTAGTGAGAACTCTCACTGTTTCGTTAAATAAATTAAATTAATGTAAATACTTAGAATGTTTGTATACGAACGCCGCTATACTTTCAAGGGGTTTCTCTTCAATTCTATCTAAATAATTGTATGAAAGTAAAAATTGATATCCTTATTTACTTTTGATGAACTACTGAAATTTCTTTACGAATTGCATCAACATTTTCATTTATATAAAGCATTTTTATGAAAATACATTTTTATTAAAGTAAATAATAATAATTTGTTCTAAAGGGTACAGTAATTAATAATAATTTCATGTTCAAGAGTCAATTTTGATTTGAAAGATTTTGCTTAATTAATTATACGAGCAAGACTTGATTATTTATGTATACTTAAACTCATTATACTAAAGCTTGCGTGGGTAGATCCATATCAGAACAATCTAAGTTTAATACAAAGTATATTAAATAGGGTACTAAAAACAATAAACGAAAACATTTAGTTAAACCTTGAGCAATTATTTATTCTACAGCCGATTGTATCTTACTATTAAAAATTCGATGGACAAATCAAGAGTGTATCTCAACGATTAGAAACAAAATCATTTTATATTCATGAGCTAAAATATTCAGAGGTATATAAATCCATTGTCAAGAAAAAAAAATTTCAATTTCTCTTTGGTGCATAGAATTTTATTACACGTTAAGCTTTACTAAAAATATAGCAAAAGTCTAAAAGTTGATTTTATTCATAATGATCGTAAGTGTAGATATTAAATTTTATCAAGTGTATCAGGTAATACGTTTATCTCGTATAGGATTATTTTTGTAATTTATTATAGCAATAAAAATAAATAGTCAATATTCGCTGATCGAAACAAATTGTAATACCTATAAAATGACACTACATGAAAAAGCGAATATTCACCACGTTACAGAATTAATTTTATTTTCCCTATCGAGAGTATCGAACATTTCACTGTTTCAAATTCAGAAACTATAATTTACAGGGAATAAGTGCGACGAAAGGTATATTTTGAAAATAATCGATCTTCGCATTCTGAAGTGAAGGCGTATACACAGGTCATCGAGCGATCGAGCAATCGTTCAAAGTCACTCGTACGCGTTAAGAACCTCTCTCTCTCTCTCTCTCTCTCTCTCTCTCTCTCTCTCTCTCTCTCTGGCAAAGCCAGCCCGCAGGACGACGGTCGCACAGAGCGCATGAGATAAGTGGTCGATTTTTCGCGTCACGGCTCCGAGACTCGCGTAGCTACATTATATAGGCGCAGCAGTGTTGCTGCTGCCGGACATTTGTTCCTGGCACAGCCAAGTCTTTTCTGCAAGTTAAATGTATACTCGAGTAGCGGACTAAGTCTGAATGGAGCTGTGCGCTTGCGGTCTTAACGAGGTCCCTGATAAACGGCCATGCAAATCTCGAGCAGCGCGAATCCGCTTATGTTCGAGGGGAGAGCAGAGAGTGTAGAGAGAGAGAGAGAGAGAGAGAGAGAGGATAAGTTCGAAGAGCGCGTAGGTAGCCGTTGCTCGATTAATGTGCACGTGTGTACCGGTGGATAAGGACTTTTCTTCGATCGCGAAAATAACAATAAGGCGATGTTTCTTCCTGCCTATCGCGCTATCTGGGGCGTGTATTGATTGCGGAGTGACTCTCTAAAATTTTCAGCTAAATTAAAATTATTATTTACGATAGAAAATAAAAGAAAGTACCGAGTACGCCGCAATAAATTAGACTGACTCATCGGGAAACGTATGCAAATGATGCTCTCAGGAAAACTCGACTGAGGAATGCACACATCGCGATCGTAAATCCAAAAAAAAAGAAAAAACGACGAAGAGGACGCGTGGACCAAAGGAAAAAAGTCCTCTCGCGCGGAATTTCATTGGCGGCAAGTCGGCTTTGGCGCGCGTTGCATCGATGATCAGTAGCGGCGCGAGAGCTAATGGCTAGTTCGTTAATGACTGAAGCAAACTCGCTCTGTACCTCGAGACACGAGTGATTGACGATGACTCGTGCGAATCGAGCGGAAAAAATGGGAGAGGCATGATTAGTGCGGCGTTTCTTTGGTCGCATTGACAATTCGAAGCATGCTTTTTTGCGCTACGTCAGATCTGCGGAAATGCGCACAGCGGCGGCGGAGGCGGCAGATGCTAAATTATAGACGACCATGGGGTGTTCACTGGCGCTGGATGCTATAGCATTACGTTCGCCGCATAATTTCTATCGTTCATCGGATGGAACTTGCGAGAAATAATTATTTGCCAACAGTGTATCGGCCTGTAGCCTCGAGCGTGTTCGAGAAACCAGTAAACTTTCAGGACGCACCGGTCGCATTAACGGCGTACACAGTCGAAATTTGTCGCTCGGCGCTCCGACGCGACAACAACACTTCTACTTCGCGACGACGCAAAACAATCTATGCAAACGAGGTCCAGACTTTTAAACAGTCTCTCCTTGTCTCTCGGAATAAATTACTCGACTTGCTCGATTTATTCGTTCTTGTCCTCCGCCCCGAAAATGCTCGTTGGAATATTGATATATACGACACGCGTGTTACGCTCCGTGATGCGAATGTACAACAACGGGATCGATTGTTTCTCGATCGAATCTAAGCTGATCGGAATCGCTAAATATATACGCGCATTTGAATTTTTACGAGGCGTGTATCCGATTCACTTGGCCAGATATTGAATAAGCAATTTCACGCTGATCGGATCTTTCTTTAGCGCACGCGAGACGCGATCGTGCGCACTGAAATTTTCAATTAGGATTCGGCTAGTCTTTCAGGATTATTTTCCTCTTCTCCTCGACCGATTGACAAAGAAAAATAGATGCTTGCAAGTATAGGTATACATACCCTATTAGTCACTCGCGACTAATTTACGACTACCGACTGAAGCTTGAGTTATGCAGCCGAGCTGCTGCGGAATATTCAAAACCCACGAGACAGAAAGATCTATGCTAATGAACATTTCAATAAGGTCAAAGGCGGCTCATTTGAACTTCTGCAATGCAAACAAACCAATCTACACAGTTGTATACATATATAGAGGCCGCATAAACCGATGCATCAGTTTATGTAGCGTGTCTGTCCCGAAGTGTCGCACAATGAGTCCCCTGTGTATGCGTTTACGGTCGGTATAAAATATCGATAACCGCCCTTGACTGCATCATATAGGATATACACACAAAAGCCAAGCCCACGCAATTTTTCGTCCAGTCTCGCGATGACTCTCGATAAGATGCGTGGCTCTGTGCGCGGTGATGAATGATCTCGCTTGCGCGCCTTCATTATTCAGCGCTATGGGAATGTAAAGTGAAAAAAGAGATAAGCCAGCGGAGATTCGCGAAACAAACGCACAGCTGTTGATGGGCTATGGCTGTTGCTTCTTATACATATATTATCTGCGTACGCACTTAGAAAGGAAATACGTTGTAAATGAAGAAAACGTGTCGCGTGTCGTCGTTCACGAGTGATCTGCGTATTATATATTATAGAGGCGGATTCTCCTTGGCCTACTTTCAGTAACTTTGTTCAACGCTTTCCGTAGACCACTCTTATTATTCTTATTGTTATTGTTAAAAAAAAAGACTGAGAATTGAAGAATAATTTGCTGGCTTTTTGAATAAAGAAGGTACAATTTACAGCTGTTCGTAAATCAACGCGAGTATTACATATTTCGTTGTGCCTTCGTATACGTTACACTCGCGGCAGAGGATTGCATAATATTGAGCCACCGACGAATTTCTCATCCAGCCTTTTTCGCGCTATTATTATTCAATAACCCTGGGCTAACGATCGCGATATTCGAAATAATCACGCTTACCCGCGCGAATTTCACTATCAAAGTATTAAAGTTTGTACCGTAGACGAATGAAAAAACAGAATCACCGCCACGAGAGTCTCCCGAACGCAGATGTAGAGAAAAATAAAGACTCGCGCGTTACTTAGAAATGTCATAATCCCTCGACAGAATTATACATATAGATATACATAGATAACACACGGCATATAAATCTCACGGCTCCGCCTTTACAGCTGTTTGTAAGTATATACCGCGCGACGTGTGTATGTCAGTAAAAGGGTTTCGCGCGCTCCGCAGACGTAATTAAAAGTGCGCGACTCCGACGTTGATTAAATGCAGGAGGACGATTGATACGATCGCTCTAGCGTAGTATGGATTTTATTTTCTGCCTTTAGAAACTCAACGGAGACCGTTGAAATTTCAATTTGAAATATTTTTTATTCATGCAGAGAGTACAAATTCACGTATAAACGGTATACGTCGAAGCCACAACTAGTTTCTCTATGCCGAGCAAACAATAGCGAAATATCCATTTACAAAGGACACAATACACACACGCGCAGTGCCGAAACTTTCATACAAACCTTCCATGTGTATTATCGCGAGGCCGCAAAAGAGAAATCCCATTGCATCTACCTATACACCTATATTTATACGTATACAGCCATACCGTCCGTTTTGCGAACATCGACATTTTTACGCCTCTGTCTTTCGCTCTGTAGGCATTGTCCCTTACGACGACAACGACGAGGACGCACCGCTGAAAAGGGAAGTCGAGCAATTTATGTAATCCGTGCAGCTAAGTGGCTCATTGTTCGCTAGTCTATGTATCTATACGTATGTACGCGCTCTTGTTTAATGCATTATACGTGCTGCTGCCGACGCCTGCCGCAGCTGATGCGAACCTGATCAGTCGATGGGGGTGTACATGTACATGTACATGTATATGTATATATATATATTGATATATATAGGTATGGATATACGTACAGACGCGTAAGGGAAATATATGTAAGGAGTGCGCCCGGCTTGCATAGGAATGGAGGCGGTTAATTGGAAATCAGCCTCTATACCTTTACGGTACAGTTTCGCGCGTGCAGGAGATGAAATTTTAGCTGCCTTGCGTTGAGGCCTGCGCAAAAGGGAAACGCGCGCGGTTGATCAGATTTGTAAGTTTAATGAACGGCGTCTGCGTCGTAGAACAAAGCTATTATGTAGCGAATAGCGATCGAATAAAACTTTGCAAACAAATCCATGTATACATTATCGGCTATAAAATTAATATGACCCGATCTGGCGAATCGGATATTATGTAACGCTTAGCACGCAACAATATCACTTAAGAGAGGAGAAAAAAAATTGCTCGCAACAAACGGTACTCATAACTCTGAACCCCTCGCGATAAATCAGCCAACTAATAAACAAATCTCCCGATAAATTAGACTTTCATCGACTCGCGATCTCTCGGGATTAATTTACGAGCTTCCGCGTCTACTACTTCTACTCAACCCCTTCGCACGTATATACGTATTATATATAAATATGTATATATATACAATTATTATTGGTGGGAAAGTCTCACACAACGTTATATACCTGCGTTGTAGATTTGAGAGCGGGAAACATAATCTCGTCGTCTCCGCGGTGCATAAAAGCCAGTCAATCGAGTTACCTATATATATGCGTTTATTATGTATCGAGCGCCAATGATTTATCGCTAATTAAATCACTTTGATGTGAGCGCGACGTCGAGGCGTCGCCAACCCGGTGGTCGTGGCTCTCCGCGCGTTGTCGTCGTCGCCACGCCGCCTTTGGCGTTTATACTCAAAGGAGATATTATGCGTGCGCGACGAATTACTTATTCTTTGTTTTGCAGAGGAGAGAAATTTGAAAGGCGATCTGGTGTGTGAATTTTATGGCGCTAAAAGCCGGTCTTAATGGCGACGAGATTGACTTTAATGCGAACTGATTACTATATATTAGCATCAACTTTACTAGATGTGAATTATCCTATATACCAACGCATTATATTTTACGCATGTAGACGTACTTTTTAATGAACGTCCACGCGGATGAAAAAAAGCGCTCACTTCCCCGAGGTAAGTATATACTTACGTACATGAGTAAATCCACAAAATGTAAGAAACAACTTGGTACATGGAAATCAAAAAATTATTCACAAGGGCACATTCACCGGTTCCTATTTCCCTAGATTCTACGTATCCTCGGAGTGAAAACAGCTTTACTATAAATTACATTCGTAAAAAACTGCAAATGATTTTTTAAAACTTTCAAGTCCGCGGATTTTACTAATTTACATTGACTATATCGTTAGCTTACTAATAGGTCGTATTTAGCTGACAAGTATATTAAAAGAGTTTGAATTTAAAAAAAAGTTATGAAAGCTCAAAGTAAAATTCGATAAAATGTATATATCGACCTACATATTTTCTATTTTTAACCGTAAATATAGACGATTTTCTTTTAAATCGAAGCTTTTAGATAAATACTCTGCTCGACGACGCATGTGAAAATTCGTACATTTCATTAAAAAAATAGAAAAAATAAAACATTTGTTCGAGTTGTAATCTGTTTTAAAGGACTTTTTTTAACTGGGAAAAATTTTGAAGGATTTTCAGGTACCGACTCGTTTCCCAAACTTTATGGATTTACTCATATATAAAAAGCATGTAAAGTCAAAGTTCTCGGCAAAAGAGGCCGCCGATATAATAACCAGTCATTTATCGCTGGTTCAAGACGCGAGAAGCGCGCTCCGTATAGTTCGAGGAAGGGTGCGTTGTTCGCTTTTCCGAGAGCCTTCAGTACTTATTTTATTTTATTGTATTTACGTATATAAGTGCCGAATAATTGCGAGCGATACTCGGGGGTACTGCATACGCAGTTTGATTGTTCAAAAAGGAGAAATGCCGAGAGAAAGAGAAAGAAAGGTGCCGGGAGGCTGTTTTGCACTTACTCGATACTTTTTCAACTTTCGCGCGGGTAGTCTGTTCGGGTTTTCGGAGAAGTTCGGAGGGCATTAAGTGCACGCAGTATTCTCTCGGAATTTCAAGAGTACAGCGTTGAAACTGAAAAATACCATCGTTTCGGATAATAATATCTTACCTTATATAAATTGGATAAATTTTTCGTTCCATCAATTAGCAAGCTTGAATTTGGTATAAACGTAATTTGCTACGTGTGCTTCAAAGTTTACTCGTGCGAAAGCACATGTGAAAGCGGATGTTTCGTAAGTGTTTAAGTACACTTGCACATCGCATTCAAAGATAAACTTTCATTTTAATTAATTACATGCTTGTAAGAGATGTAATAAGAGTATACTAAGTATAAGTGCTTCTAATACTTAAAAGAAGAATTATTTTACAAAAATAAAGAAAACGTTTTAAGCACAGTCTGGTGAAAATTTCTTGACTATAAGTGCATATGCAATATGCATATTATAATGATAATGATTGTGCATTTGATCTAATTCTGAGGAAATTAGTGCCGGTCTATCTTTACGAGGAATACATTGCTTATTTCTTTTTGACGAATAATTCGAAATCGTTTCCTAACGATATAAACACAATGAGGCCAATGTAATTTTTAATTCATAAATAACTTTTAGAAAACTGTGAATATAAGTGCTCACTAATCATAAATCACTGAATTTCAAACAATGTTCTTTGAAAGTGTTAGTAATAATAATCTAATTCGTATAAAATATAAATAAATCTTTACCAAACGAAATAAATCTAGTTAGTAATAATAACACCAATTAATTTTACAACATACAATAACTGTTTAATATTTAAGAACCATGCCATGTAATGTCGTGTAATAATAAAGAAATTTCTTATTGTAATATATTTACAAACCTATTTTTTATTAAACAAATATTGTATATTCTATTACCACTTAATGTATAACAATTTAAAGTTACCTAGATTATGTAGTCTTGTTGTTCATGACCAATAAATCGTTTTGTATTATTTTCGGCATTTAACTTGAGCTTGTCCCCTCAATACATACCCACGAACTGATAATTTAAAACTAATCCATCAACGACGATAAAGTATGTCGACGATACATTGAGCAAGTTAGTTTGGAGCTATAAAGGCACCGTGTTAAGCGTAGAACCATATAGGAGTCGAAAAAATATCTCGGAAATTACCCTTAGCAGTGTATTATACTTACGCTCGCGTTAAAGAAGCTCTAAATCAAGTCCTCCTTAATTTGTAGGCGCCAACGACAACGTTTCCTCGCGTAGAATACTATCCACTGGCCACAGGATACACGAGAAAATCCGATCGATGTAAAAGCCCGATAACGCGTATATGCATGTATACCAGCGCGTGGGCGTCAGGTGAGAAAACTCGCGTAGGCAAGAGGCTGCGGCGTCGAAACGAGAACGCGTAATCTTGCAGAGGATGTTATTACCATTATTGTTATTACCAGGGGAAGTTAGGTCGCTCGAAGGTATATAGAAAGCGGAATGATAGAGACGATGAAGTCGAATGTACGTTATTATAAAGTTTCTCGTTTGTAATAAGTGCCAAGCGAGAGCTTCTAATTAACCATTATTTATCGATTAAATCCAGCTGATGTAACGAGACAATCTCTGGGTGAACGATTTTTTTAACCGACAGAGTGGACGAACTTGACTGCCGGCGATATAAAGCGAGTTCGTGCCTCGACGAACAAGTTGAACGAACCTGTTTGCGAGTATTTTATAGATCGGGAGAGACGCAGCAGTGGGAATTTATCGATCGACTTTTCGATCATTCGAAAAATATAAATCGAACTCAATGGCCAATAGGTTGAAATAGGAAAGGTAGGAAATATGGTTTTCTAGTTGGTGTAACGAATCTACATATTGATGAAAAAGAACGTGAGCGAAATCCTAATCAGAGCTAACAATGGCATTGCTCATAGCTCGGAGATTTTTTGGTCAAAAAAATTCGACACGCCATTAGCTCCAAATACAACTTTCACAATTTGTATTTCGGAGCTGTGGAGCACATTCAAGCCTAGAGAACGAATACGAGAGAAAGAGAGAGAGACAGAATTCGCTCGACACAATGCGTCTGATCTCTGAACCATGATATTCATCATTGTTGCGATTGAATAGTCGCTTAGCTAACGTGTATGCGCATAGGCACAACTCGTCGTGTGCAGCAAAAGCGCATTAGCATCACAATGAATCCGAAGAATTTATCGCTGCTTTAATTGCAACATTCGACGAGGGCAGCCGTTGTTATTATTTATTGCTAATTGAAAACTCATATCTCGCAGTATATAAGAAAAATATCATGCCATGCATACCCTTAAGGTAGCGTAGAAACGGTCGGCTAAAGAAATAACAATGACCGGAGGTAAGACGAAGTTTTGTGCTTATCGTCAAACGAGTGGCTTATTTTCGGATTGCTCGCGCGTATCAGCTCTCTCGCGAAAGCTGCTCACGTAGCCCACGCGCCAATCACAGTTCTCATTCGTCCGCTGATCTAAGGAACATACCAATCGCGATTAGCCGCGATGATATCACTGCGGGGCCGTCGGGAGAAGAGAAAAACGAACGCATGATTGAAATTTCAGATTTTTCCGACGAGGAATTCAGAAATGATATAGCCTCCGGATGCTTCGAGGGAAAAAATCGGTGTCAATGACGAAATTTTTAATTGCAAGCCATCTGGAGCGGATTCGTAAGATAATTAATGAAACGATTCATTTTTTTGTATTCAATGTTTTCGGTGCTTGTCACTGCCGGTCAAGTATTAATTTATTCCGCGATTCCAATGCCAATGCAACGTTTAACGTTCAATGTAGGCACGCGCGTAACGATTCGACAAGCATTAAAACAGTGTAAAGCACCACGTGTATGTATAGTGAAAAAAATGAAACAGCGGATGATTAACGATGCGAGAGTGCAAAATTTTTCTCCTATCCGTATCTGCAGAAGCGATTGATAGTCCTAGAGCTGTTCCTATATCGATGAGCAGTTTATCAAGCGCGACGCATTGGAAAACTCGTGTCATCGCTTCCTCAACCATTCATCACTCTGTCAGTCGCCTTTTCGTCTCGGCTCTCCGATCTACGTGAATAAACTTTCTCCTCGAGCACGCACGCCCGTAATTTACGTTGATTCAACAATTTCGTCATTAATGTAATTGTCCAGTGGGACCTTCATATGAATAAACCATCTAATATAGTATGCAGCAAATGCCGTTCAATTTGCTTGAACCACCTGTTGATTTGCTCGAGTCGATTGTTGCTTGAGTCTGATTCCATTCTGTCTAATAAATAAATAGAACACGCGATCGCTTCGATTTGAAATTCCGAGGAGAAGAAAAACCTAGTCGACTGTAATTAAAATTTAAGTGGATATATATATATATGTTATATTTACACAGCACTTGTACATGTGGATATAGTATGCCTATACTCGGAACGATTATAGTCGCAGTATTAGAGGTGACACGTTGCGCGTGGCTTCATTATCGCGTGTCTCTCTTCCCACTGTATACGTAATCGGCCAATTAAGACTCCGGAATGAAAAGCAAGTCCAATTCTTTCACACTCTCCAATTAAAACGGACCACGCTTTATATACACTCCAGCTTTTATGATGAAGATCAAAATTATATTATCGTCTGAATTCGAGCTAGCGGAGTGTGTAAAGGAAGTCATTTCACGATCACGAATGGGTCAACATTCGCGGCTCTAATTTGAGCTCGCTGCAGCCGATTAACGAAGCGTATCAACCTCAGATGCTCTTTCCGGGATTCCCAAGCCCAGACGACTGTTTGCCAAGCCAATGTGTGTACTTTAGTTTTATTCACGTATATAGGCGCCCGTCGAGGCCGGTTTTGTCAAGCTTCTCGCATTAAATGCTGCTGTTATATTCACACGCAGGTTAGACGCTTTCCACTTTGCTCTAGTGTGATATACAGATGATTCTCTTTCAAATCGAAAGTTCAAATATTGTGTTGTTAATATTTTAATAATATTACTAAAAGCTCCCATGAACAGTATTACTTTTTTAACATTTTTATCCATATTGCAGAGTCTAAAAAATCATTCTTTTAATTTTTATATTTCGGTTTGATTGGACTATTGTATATTTTATTTTATGTATTATTTATTACATTTTATTTAAATTGAAAAAATACCAAATTTCTTATATAAATCATTTAACTTTATTTTTCGTATGCATCTTATGATCCACGTGATAGAACACACTATTTCAAGCTGACTGTAGGCATTAATTAATTAATTTAATTAATTCTTGACTTGAAAGTATTATAATGTCCTTATTTGAATCTTCACTTTATCCACATTATTTATTCTGGGAAATTTTATATAGTCGAACGCATCTCCTCAACTATCATATTCATATCGCTCAATAGTGAAAAAAAAACATTTTTTTGTTAAAACTTATTATTACAACAATCGGACCGATTGGATGCGTATAGCCATATCTTTGAATTTGCATTGATTACAGATCATCGCTTGAATTTACTGGATTTGACAGTGAGGTTGCTTCCTAACTTTTCGCACTCTCGAGATTTTATTGATTGAGAACATCTATAATGACAATTGCTTCCCTAAAGAGTTATGAATTTTTTAAATTAGTCTTGTCGAACAAAAATGTTTACTCCCAAGGCTCTGTAACGTAGACAAAAGAACTAATAAAACTCACGGAAATTCTAGAATGTTATTTAAACATTCACAAAATATCAAGGAAAAAACACGTTTAAATGATAATTTGACGAACAATCGCCCATACAATATGGCAATATCTAGACAAAGAGAAGAACTTTTAGATGCACCTTGAAACAATAGTCGCGATGAATCGCACCAGCTAAATCATCAATATTAAATCATAAGATCACACCGATCGCGCCATTGGGAACAAAAGAATGTCAAACGATTATTAGCATTCTTCTAACATCCAGTTCATTCTAGGCGTTATAGAGAAGCGCAAACTGTCACTTACAAACTAAGGTACATTTCGTGTACGCGCGCGAGTCATCGTCTAGGCTCTCGCATCATAATATTATCGGCTATAATAGAATTACGTTTACAATGAGGGACGCGTAAGACTACCGTGGCTCTTTTCATCCTATAAAACGAATTTTTTTGTTTCAAAATCACATCCGCGATTGTCACTCGTACCCGAGAATAAGGAGGGACTATGAAGCTAGATTCTATAATATATATAAATATACATAGATAGAGAGAGAGAGAGAGACTGATAGAATCTTCGCGCGCATCGAATGCTTGTTGTACACGCCGTTAAATAAATTATACAGTTTACACATCGCATCGTTTTCGTCTATTTTTTCACGTCAGATCGATCTCGCGGTATTTCAAAAAATATTACCTAACGGAATCGTGAAATATAAGAAATAGTGACACGTTCATAGGATCGGTATACTTGATTCGCTAGCTATATATATATATTAAAAGTCGCGCCGCGCACATTATACGGCTAGATTCATTACTAATCGATGGCCTCGATATTATCATCGCGAGAGGCGGAGACTCGCGAGGGGGAAAAAGAAGAATGAAAGGAAGGAGCTGCCCCATTGTCAATCGCGAACACTCGGTCACTACTTTCATGAATGACGCGACAGCGAACAGTGACAAGAACAAGGTCTCGGCGCTTTGTAATGTAATATACGAAGGATTGATTCGTAGACTCTTGTTGCCGGTATAATGAATGCGTGAGATTTTCGCATTAGCTCGTTGTTTATGCTGAGGGATAAATATTGCTCGAACGACAAAACAGTTTCTTAAATTTACGATCGTTCCGTTGAAAATTCCTTTTTTTCAATGGTTCGCTAAACATTCTATGAATAATATATATACGTATATATATATATATGAACATTTACGCGTAAGGCTCGGAGTGGAGCGAATGAAAAATGATGCCCGATTCCGAGTAAAGTAAAGATTTTTCCATTTCAAAGAAGAAAAAACATTTACTTGAAAGATGAGGAGTTTGAGTCGAATATGGGAAAAGATTTTTCCAAGAGAAATCTTGTATTTTTGTAACACTTTACCCTTCCTCATAACAAGGCCCGAGACTCGTATCCTCTACTTCAAACGCGAATACCACTTTGAGTAATTGATATCCTGAAATGTACCCAAACACATAAATTTCCAGTCTCAATTGAGTAGACAAACCACGTGTTACACCGCGAGACAAAGGATGATTTGTGCGGCTCTTTAATTTCCAAACTAAATGAAGTAATACTATTTCCTGTGTTCAGAAATATTCAGAAACTCCGGGAGTTTCTGAATAGCTACTAATTCCGTCTAACAGCATAATACGACGACGCGCATCTCCGTACGTGATCGATATGTACGCAGCGTCGATATCGTTAATACGCCCACAATAACGGCACGATCCGGAGCTATGCAGCCTCGAAACGCATCAGCCTGCGTTACAAGCTCGAGGCGGTCAAAAAATCTCGACACATCCTCCTCAATTCACACCCGATCCCCTCGGAGCGACATCCGCGAGCTGGTATTCTCGCGTGGGCCGAGTTTATACATTACACGCTATAGGTATAGGCATTTAGAGCGGGATGAAAGCGAGTCCCACAAGCTAGCTCGGCTATGCACATTGACGCGGGAAAACGAAGCAGTCATCTGGCGTTGGAACGGGAGCGAGAACCTCATAATTTAAGCCGAGGGAAAAACTGAAAGAGAAATATAGTGCTAGGATGCTTATGCAAACACAGTTGAATATTTTTTCACTCATTTTCTTAAGGTTATTTGAAATTAAGTCCGCGCTAATAACAATTTGTGCTTTACGCCGC
This sequence comes from Apocrypta bakeri, assembly GCA_018906985.1. Lineage (NCBI taxonomy): Eukaryota > Metazoa > Arthropoda > Insecta > Hymenoptera > Pteromalidae > Apocrypta > Apocrypta bakeri. The sequence goes on along the minus strand of JACCIA010000016.1, from coordinate 464,828 downwards.
TTGTATAAGCGGAGAAACAACGTTTTAGAAAATAATTTTATCTTCTAAGATATACTCAGTATTCGCGTAAATATGCACGCCGATATCGCAGCCGCGAAGCGCAGGTGAAAGCTAAATAATGCGCGGGGGAATCCCATTCGAGAAGATGTCAAGCTGTCCGAGAGCGCAATGTTTATTTGCTGCTATAGTCGTGCGTCCTAACATCTTCAATTAACGACCACATCGACGAAGGAGGAGGGAAGCTTTTTATTTTCTCGATGCATCTAACTGAGAGCATGCATAATATAGGTGCACATACCTATACCTATACATATATATATACACACACACAAATATATAGGTATGTACATATGCACACCCGCAGGGGAATTCTTCTTTTCCACTTGTCCCTGCAGCCGAGCGCTCGGTTTATTTGATTTTAGCATTAGCCTGCGGTCAAACAACTTGCTTATACGCCTTCTCTAAATATCCAATACACGCTTTTTGTGTTATATTATACAGCCGGTTACCTAACTCAGTCAACACTGACCTCGTAGATCGTAGATCGATTGACTTTAAAGTCACAAAAAACTCGTCGTTAAAAGCAACGCTTCTTTTTTTAAAAGAAAAACTCTCGGATATCAAAGAAAATCCGATTAACTCTCTTCCCATAATAGCTGTAAAAAAAATCTCCATCGCCGACATTACCAGCAGATGACTCGACGTGTTTATATCCGCGAGAAAGCAGAGGAGAGATTAATCGAACCCTACGAACGGATTTGTTGTACAGATGTATCCTCTGGTACGGTCACGGTCAAATCTTCGGCTTTTTATTTTCTCACAAACATCAAAAATTCATTACCCTCCCAAGCTCGCAAAGAGTAAAAATATTACAGGTGAATTTTAAGGAAACCGTCTGTGCAGCGACGCTCGCGATTACCGCGATCGCAACCTCAGCAGTCAGTTAATAGTCGGATCTACAGCGTACGGTCTTCTTGATATACGCCGTATATCCCGGTGTGCATGTACAACCTCTAACGACTTAATGACGGGAATTCGCCACTTACCAACTGCGCTTCTCTCTCTCTCTTTCATCCCATACTCTCGTGCTAGTCTTGTTCTCGGGCTCCTTCATATTCTCTTTCACTTTTTTTCCTTCCCCACTTCCATTATATGGGCTGCTCTGTACAGGCGGTAAATAAACAGCGCAACAGGTCGTCGAGTGAGATAAGGATAGGATACGGAACTATCTCTGGGATATACATGTACAGCGTTCACGATGCATTTGAATCGCACAACTAGTAATCGAAGCTCCAGTAATAACAGCACGCATTGACCTACAGTTCAGTTCCGCTTGACGCCTGGGAAATGTCAATGTCGTATGTGTAACGGTTCTAACCACCTCCCCGTATGTTTTTTCCTTCGATTTCCCCGCTTTGAAAAACTGACCGGAGAGTAGGAGGGAGAAGAGATTAATAGGAAAAAGATAAACTATAATTCCATAGTACTGGTATGAAATTTTCTTTCCGCAAAATACATATTGTACATTATTAAAGTCGGTCTACGTATACATATACATATAAGACCGGTATTCACGTGCTTTTTGTTGCCAGGAATGCTGAGCCATGATTTACGTAACCAAACTCGAGCGCGGACTGGTGGATCCTCGGACTGGATAAGCAAAGTGGACGGGTAGAGGCGCACAACGTTGCGTCGAGTGCATTCGGCAGATTATCCTTTTTTTTACTTCTGCGTAACGTAGTTGTATGCGACTTCCCAACATGACAAGTCGCGCGAAGTCGCGTTGCGTTCGTCGTGGCTGCAGATCGAGCCGAGAACATTTTTGCCGTTGATTGCCATTTTACTGGAGGAAAGTTTCTTATGATCTGACGAAAATATTACGGCAATCAGCAGACGATATTTAAAAAAATGGAGGTAAGTAAACAGTGTAATGAGTTTAATTAATTTATCGTTATATCTGTAGAAACATCGAAGAATATTACGGCCTCCTGTGCACGTGGTCGTCGATTACATAAACTCTCTTGAGAGAGAGAGAGATTCTAGAAATACCATATACACACGATTCCTCTCGCGTAGTACTCACGTGAATTAGCATATATACATAAACGAGTTTATGCCGCTCGGGAATAACCAATACTCCATTTTATTGCCCTTGCGAAATATTCCCATGATCGACACCTTTATTTAGCACATTTTTCTTGAAATTTGTTTTTTTTTGTTTTCGCTCTTTTGCACGTAATGCTTTGACTTATTTTTTTTTTATTTTTATTTTTTTTTTTTTTCAAGAAAAATTTCACGGTATAATATCGAGACAATGCAAGAGCTCCTTCACATCGCTAATTGGTCACGTAATTAGAAATCAGATAACAAGGTTGCCATAATCGCGTTCCGCCCCGTTTTGTCAGAACACCTTTAATGAACTATGTACATGCATACCTGCAATTTTTATGGGCACACCTTATTTGTTAATACGTACAATATACATAATAAATAATAAATAAGAATTTCAAATGCATATCCTTATTGTCCCGAATGCAGAACGAAAGAGTCTCGAGATTGTCATGGCAGGATTACATAGTCATCGGGATAGTACTGATGGTCTCGGCAGGAATCGGCGTCTACTATCGCTTCACCGGAGGTCGCCAAAAAACTGTTGAGGTGAATTCACAGTACGCAGCAGCAAATTCCTCTGCACACGTATACACGCATACAGGCGCGTAGTCGCGTAAATGCAATAATACGATCGTAATCACGATGGATTGCTATCCGACAATGCGGGTAACGAGTTAATCAGTCTCATAAAGAACTTGGCTGTAAGTTAGGCCAGTATTTCTGGACACAATAATCACTACTGTATATAACGGGATCTGCGGTAGTTTTGTTTCTTTTTCGCCATTCGTTTCGGGAATTTATAAATCGTCTCGCATTGTTCGTTGACCCGCGAGGCATGAATAAGTTAATTACGCATAGCTGGAAATCGAATAGCGATATGAGTTATGGAAGCGTCATTATGAATTTATGCTCAGCTTCTCGCACTTTTAATTGCCCCTCGTAAAAATGCATGCGTTATATTGAAGAGTTTAATCAACGGCAGCACTCGTATACTTACATATATATATATATATATATATATATATATATATACATACACACACGTGCGTGTATATACATATAGCTGTTTGTGCAATCATGCATCTAGTCCATTCATATTTCAGAATTATACTACCGCTCAATAACGCGCACGAGAATTTCAATAGCGCCTCATTACGTCCGCGTTGAAATACACCGCATCCGACAATAATCACCCTCGAAGTATTGCGCAAGCTAATTATTTTCAACTACATAAAACAAGCGTGTGGCTCTTTTACACGTGCTTCTTTTGTATACAAACACAATTAAGCCATCAAATGTAATATCTCTTTTTCTTCGCTATCCGTGACATAATCGATGCCACACGATGCAGGAGTATTTCTCGGCGAACAGGTCGATGAGCATCGTGCCATTGGGCATAGCCTTGATGGTCTCCTTCGTCTCGGCGATCACGATCCTCGGCATCAGCGCGGAGATCTATGCCTTCGGCACGCAATTCACCATGCACTACGCTGGTATTGCTATAGCGACTCTATTCGTCGCCTACTTCTATCTGCCGGTCTTCTTCGAGCTCAACAGCATGAGCGTCTATGAGGTGAATTATATATATATATATATATAAATTATATATACATGAATAATACCGTAACTGATTGACACTTTTCGTCGAGACGCATGATTATGTCAGCCTTCGGTCTAATTGCACAATAATACTAAAAATACGCTATACTTATTCAAGAAGAGCTTCTGTAATTGCATTCTCATTACGTGCGTTCTGACGAACAGCATATACATAATTTGTCGTGTTTATCTTAATATCTGATTCTGTAAAAGTGAAGGATTCACAATTTTTTAGTATTTATTTTTATTTTTTAGTATTAATTTTTTAGTATTTATTCACTGTGTGAATAAATACTAAAAAATATGTAATATGTAAATATTTAGAACTCTTGCTTATAAAAGTTTATTGTACATATATAATAATCGTGATAAACATTCAACAAATTCATTTTTGCTTGTTGACATTAATGAAATTAGTTAAAAACGTATGGTATCATTTCCTAATGAGAAAAAATGTAACGAGAGTTTACTTTATTTATATAATAATTTTGAGTAAATAGTAAATAATATCATTATTCACTAATGACAAATTGCTAAATACCAAAAGGTATCACAAATAAGGAATCACAACATATTTACGAGAAGCTAACCGGAAATTAAAAATTTTAATTAGCTGTATTAGTTCAAAGTGATTAATGGACCAATTGAGTTAGAAATTGGCGAAGGCATAAGTACTCTTTCATACGTTCTTTAAGGCATGAATGTGGGGATTTCCAATCGAATGAGCAGAACAAATTTTAAATAATCAAAGGTACGAAGATTAATAAAAAAAAGTTATTATGTCGGTTTTTTTATTTTTAATAACGTTTCTATTCCTTCAAAAAAATTCCTTCACTCGTGCTTTAATGAATGTACGAAAGAATTTTCAGCTCGATTGATCCATTAATTCACTGTGAATCTTACGGAGATTCTTTGTTTAACTATCTACTATAAGTAGACGTCAAAGAGACTTAAAAAGATGAAATTAAACTGAAATTAAAGGTACACGTATATCCAATTTCAGTATTAAATATATAAAAAATCGAATCAATATTTTTTTAATTGAAACTAGCCTCATTGAAAGATATCTTGCACCCTTAATAGTCAAAAGTTGTCTAAGTCAGAGGTAAATTTTGTTCACCATTTTAAATTTAAAGAGTCCATGATAACTAAATTTTCGAATTAAAAACATCCCTGCGAAGTATCTGGAAAGACGTTTCGGTGTAGCAGCAAGACTGGCTACGAGTATCGCCAACTTTATGCAGCTGACGTTGTATACCGGTGTTGTGCTCTACGCACCATCTCTGGCAATCGAAGCCACGACTGGGCTGTCTAGCAAAACGAGCATCATGATGATAGCTGTGATCTGTGTGTTTTACTCGACTATCGGAGGAATCAAGGCCGTCCTCGTAACCGATATATTCCAGGCGATACTCATGTTCGCCTCGCTCATTTGCATCATGTTGGTCGCGTCGAGCGAAATTGAGGGTGGAATCGGCAATGTCTGGAACATCGCAAAACAGGGTGGGAGGATCGAGTTCTTTGAGTTAGTAATTATATATGATACAACTTGTTTGTGTGCCTTTGAAGGAAGTTAGTTGAAAAAAACGCATCGTAATTGTTTTTCAGCGCCCGATTTGACCCAACCGTGCGTCAAACTGGCTGGTCTTTATTAGCGGCAGGTTTCTGCTTATGCTGCTCTTTATACGGCGTTAACCAAGTTGAGGTTCAGCGACTTCTAACCGTGAAGTATAACTATGAGCTTACATGACTAATCAAAAAAATTTGTTATTTCTGCAACGTGGTGGATCTCGATAACGATGAATAAACAACTACTACTGGTCTGCTTCGTTACAGATCGTTAAAATCAGCACGCTTGGCCTTGTTTGTGAATCTTCCACTTTTGATATCCTTCGGACTGACGACATCGTTCTGCGGCCTGGTTCTTTACGCCGTATACAAGGACTGCGATCCTGTGCGCACCGGTGAAATCGCCTCGCACGACCGGATTATGCCGTATTTTGCCGCAACTAAAATGTCCATCTACCCTGGACTCACGGGTCTCTTCATCTCGGGTATCTTTAGTGCGAGTCTCAGTACGATCTCGGCTATGCTGAACTCTTTGGCCGCTGTTTTTCTCGAAGATTACCTCAAGCGAATCTATCGAAAGCTCGGCAAACCTTTCCCAGTTGAGCGTACGACTATGTTCGGCAAGATCTTGGCAGTAGTCAATGGCTGCTTCAGCGTAGCTATAGCTCTTTTAGCGGGTAGTCTCGGTAGCCTTGTACAATTGACGATTTCCATTACGGGCTCGATTTGCGGTCCTGTTTTGGGCATTTTCACCCTAGGCATGTTCTTCGAGTCGGCTAATGAGAAAGGCGCGATATGTGGCATAGTCTCCGCATTAGTTATATGCATGTGGGCGAACTTTGGACAACCCCGACCGAAACATCAACCGCTTCCGTTTCACACAGATGGCTGCAACGCTTCGATAATACTGCCTCCGACCACAAGCGCCCTGCTGATCTCCACTATGGCTGAGTAAGTGTTGTTTTCAGAATATCTTGTGTGCAGTAGCTTTCAGGAAGTGCTATATATTTTTCTATAGGGGAAATCTTTCCGTGAAGTCGTTATTTCTCGGCTACTATGTAAGCAGTGTAGGAAAAGTAATTACTTTTCTTTTTTTCTTCAAATGAAATATTACATTTGAACTTGAGGTGCAGTGAGTGATGCCTCGAGACTCTCGCCACGCGTATATTGACATGAGACGCATAAAGACACTTCGAGATAGTCGTCTATTGATTTTCTAATAGTTATCTCGAAAGTTATTGATCAACAATGCAGTACTGAGAACGGAAAAGTAAGTTTAACTTAACAACTAACTCGTTCATCTGTCCAATACAAGTCTCGTAAAATCGAATATACGCGTCGTCGAGGGCAGCGACAGTAGCTTGCAATTTTTCAAATAGGTTAATTGTGAACTTCCGAGACGAGAATAATGATCAATTTTCAAAAAAAAGGAAAGCCTCGACTGCGCTTGATCCAGAACATAAATACTGTAGAGTCATTATTTCACGCTAATTCGAAAGCTTTTAAATCTATGGACAATAAAAATGCACTAGCTCGCGTACGGGTGTAAAAAGATGTTCCGGAAATCCGCAAGCTTTGTACTGGTACGATCTGGCATACGTCCAGACAGACCATAAAAAATACAGTGGACTATACCCAGTGGCAAAGCGTTGTCACCTCTTCTTTATCAACAAATCAGCCTTTAATACACAGTTAACGAGATCAATTTCCGGCTTTTGGTGCGACACTTTTTTTCTAACAACTTGACTATTATTCCAACTAAATAGAAACCAACAACAGCGTTTAGTTAACAGTATCTATTCGTCATATTTTCCAGCGAACCGGAAACAGAGCCCAGCTCCTATTTTTATCTCTATCGCATCTCCTACTTGTGGTACAGCCCGATGGGTATGACCATCACCATCGTTGTGGGATACCTTGCGAGTATTCTATTCCGCAAGTTCTCAAACACGGCACCCATCGAGCCCGATCCCAGTTTGTTCACACCAATAGTGGCTCGGAGAATAAGACGTCGAAGAGCGGATGCCGCGAAGACCACCAGTAGCCAAGTATTCACACTCGAAGAGCCCGACGGTAGACCATCATGACTGCCGCGTGACGAGGGAGCGTCTGGAGATATCGAGTTTGAGAAGTTACCTTATGGTAAGGTGTCGATCGATTTCTGGCAGTCGGATACCTCGTTCAACGCTTTTCACGATTTCGGAGGAGATGGCGAATAGAGAAAGTCCACTCGACAATGCCAATGTTTTAGTTGAAAATTCGAGATTGTAATTCATTTATAATTGTATAAAATGTATATTCCATATATAGAACGTGTACACAGATTTTTTTTTAAGTTAAGTCAAATTTACTACTCACAAACTTGACGTATATATTCGGTAGGAATAACTGCGAGAGATCATTAAGATAACTCACCTGAAACACAAGTAATAAAAACATAATTACTCAAAGTGCTTTTTATATCTTAGCATCTTTATTGTTTTCAGTATCAAGGCGCTATAATAAAGATACATACGTCGTGGGGAGCGTTTATTAATGTTACAACTCCCGAAAATTTATATAATTATACTGTCCGTATCGTATACATAAAAAAATATACATTTTAATACAGGAGTGCGTCTTGGGACACGAGTATAAAAATCATTAAATCCACTTTGCAAGAAGAGCGTGAAAAAGGTCCTACCGTCGACGTTGCCGTCATGACTTATGACCCCTAAAAAATTTTCATCAGACTCTCTCTCTCTCTCTCTCTCTCTCTCTCTCTCTCACTCTCTCGAAGCTGGTCCGCAGCAGCATTTCCATATTCAACTTGTTCGCTCCAAACGCGAGGTAAAACCATTCTCCCGGAACTCGGGGAACTTATGGCTTTCCGGCGAACAAACGTAAATTCGTACCCTCGTAAAGTTCACGCAAATGAAAAGCTCGTTAAAAAAAATGTAAGAAGCGAAGAAACGAGTCTACGCTCATAAAACCGACTAGTATTCGTGTACATACAGTTCGAATTCCCCATTCGAAGCAGTAATCCAATTACTAACTCTGACCTCTTCTCACTGCAGCTGATTCATAGGCGTAAATGGCAGCAGCAGCAGCAGCAGCAGCAGTTATTAGTCATCGGGAATTAAAAAATCTAGGCGCAGTCCGTCTTGAAATTGTTTCATTTGTGAAATTACATATGTAATCTATATCCCATCGATAATATCAAGTTTAATTAGAAGCCATATTACGGTATACAATGAGGCGTAAGATCGATGTCTAGCCTAGAGAATTCTGCTCTACATAACAGGAAAGCAATAATAAATCTTCGATCGATTAGCCACACGAAAGCTCACAAAAGCTTCTCGCGGAAACTCGTGGGTAAAAATTTCCGCGCTATTAACGGAGTCGCTTTACGCACACGTGTGCCGTCTCGAATTGCTCTGTACACGTATACGCGCTTGTTATACGTGTACGCGTGCATGTGTGTAAGGTGGCACAGGTATTTGTCGAGGCGTGGCCCACCCTCCGAGAGAAACCGGACCTTTGAGTCTCGTGAGAAAGTGACGCGTGTAACGCAAACACACGCGTCGATGCTCGCACACGCGTCCTTCGAACGTCTATTAAAATGATTAAATTTTTTTTTTTCAAAACTTATTCGCTGCCCGAGCTGTCCATTTAATTAATCGTGACGACGAAATAAACACGAGTGCAGAGAAGACGATGACGGCGGTTATTAGTTACGCGATGTGTCATTGGGAAATTGAGTTGTTCTCTCGCAGTCGTCTGTTTCGCTTTTTTTGTTCTCGCACTATTAGCCTGAGGAATTGGGAGATAGTTTTACGACTGCGAGATAATATTACGACATTTTAATAATACTAATGCGAAGATCTAATAAACGAATATTGCATTTTGAGATAAGATATAACGAGTCGTATAAGAGAAAAGAGAGGACTGCATTACGCAGCTGATAAATGGCAAACTCTGAAATTCGCGCACGCGGTGACCCTATCAAAACTCACGGCACGCACTTCATTCTTTCGTTCTCTCCTCATTGAATTTCTCGACGTATAGTAGATATATACGCACTTAAGCTGATTGACCGACGCAGTAATGATTTTTTCCACTCTTCGTAGAGTGGAATTTAGGAAATTACATCCGACCATATGTCTCTAGACGATGTACAATCATTTCGCAAACTCACTGCCTCGATGACCGAGCACCTAATGAAACTATAAATAAAAGCAGAAGGGATCGAAAAAAAGCTTACGTACTATTATTCACGGCGTCTCAACGTGTATAGAGAGAGAGAGAGAGAGAGAGAGAGAGAGAGAGAGAGAGAGAGAGAGTGAGAAAGAGAGATCATTTTTGGCGGCGTGCTGCTGCGCAGCAGTCATGTTCTATATAGTCTTATACGAGCAATTACCCGACTTATCTGATCGGCACAATAATGCGTGCTCACTTTTTCGCGGTTTATCGCGCACATACACTCTACTTTGTATTATACGCATAGAAGAGTACACGTAAAAAAGGGATACAAAGATAGAGGATTATTACATTTAGGCAAGCATATACTTATAGGTATGCTACACGATATACCCATATACCCCCCATAATAACAGGTTTGAAAATCTGACTTTAAAGAATGAGTCGACCATTTACTTCCAGCTGTTCCACGAATATGAAGAGTATAAACCGGACCCTATGTACACGCGTGTCTTAATCGCGCGGCAGCTGCATCGCATTATCCGTCGAATATTATCCATTACTATAATCGTTCAATTAGGCCTAAACAAATGTATTAAACGCGTCAACACAACAACAATCCTCAACTCGTTAGACGGCATCTTAATCCCCGATAATCCCATTGTTTAGTCTGTCAATAATTTATGCGAGCCGCGGTAGAGAAGAAAATCACTAAGGCAATACATCGATAGCACTTCCCTTGCGGTGGATGGAAACGCGTTGCGCATTGATGTTCACAACGAAGGGAATAAAGCGCGTATCTCTGGCAGACCCTCGAAGAATGGAAAATTCAAGGAGGAAGAGGAGGAGGAGGAGAATCGACTCATGAATGGTACGTTGACCAGTGACTCTTCGACGTAGTATCCAGCCTCTCGATCTACCTCTCTTTATTCCTGTACATCGATGCAGGCATTCCTGTGCGCTTTGCTTGCCTTGCACGCGAGCCTCTGCTATGGCTACGCGATGGCTTTTTCTCGTCTAATTATTGTAACAACGGAATTTAATTGTTATAGAATTGTCGATGGATAATTATATATACTTTTTTCTTCGTAATTCCGAGTAGACCCGTCGCAGAAATTATCTCGAGGATTGATGAAGAAACGTTATGAAAGTCGTCGACTTAAGAAAGAAAACGAATATAAAAGTAGTGCTCGGCACAGCATAGAATTGTAAAACTTTGCGAAATCGAATTTCCCGGTACATCGAACTTCATTAAAACTCAATTCCGTTAAAAGGACGAGCTGCTAAGATAACAAGATTCGAAGGTAAAGGAAAGAAAACGATTTTTTTTTCTTTACCGATTATCTCGTCGATCAGATCCACTCACGTCGTATGAAATTTCAATGACGCGTTATTGCGATAGTACAACCGACATCCAAGCGGAAATTAAGCTCGACGGCTGATGTTTTTCCATTCCAGACGAGCACGAATCGATGCAAAAACGCTGACCGACTCGAAACCAAAAGTAAAATAGTTTCGCGGCGGACAATAACATTATACGGCGGGGGCGGAATGGCAGATGCAAGGCATCAGCTGCAGGACTTTTGGCTCGTTTGAAAGTTTTGTTACTACTTCTCTGTCAGCTGGTCCAAGTGCAATATACCCTCGTAAATTGTACTAAGATTTTAGAGCGCTATACCTATATATGCATTTCCAAAATGCCCTACACCGAGCATACGGAGAGATTTTGGGGAGTTTTGCGGTTGTTGTCGAGATAAGGGGGAGTGAGCTGTATAGACCAGAAGGTAAGTGTACCCGTAAACACGTTGAATTCATCGGAGGGGAGTCGAGGCTTAATTATATCCTTATGTGCTTACGGTGACAAATGCCTTGCTCGACACTAGTGTATAAGTAAATAAACCCTTCCGTCTATATGCATACGTCGTTTTCAGTGTTGGATATCGACTCTTAGAGCGAATCGTCCGTGTAATGTTATACCACTACTCCATAGAGCGAGAGAGAGAGAGAGAGAATGAGTGTCTATCGACGATGAGGTAAGCCAATATCCTTCCGACTCATCCTCTATTTCTGCATTGACTAACGGCCATCGTAAAGTCCGTCCTCTCGATCAACTATCGTTCGCGTTTCAGCAGATAAACCGCTCGGGTACAGCTCTATTCTTAGGTTCTCGAGTGTTTGAGCCTCTCGAACGGTTGAACGGATCCAGTAGCCGTTCGACGCGTCAAAATAACCCGCGGAATTTCGCGGCGTTTCATCTTCGTTCGACGCTTGATCTGTGTAGTCTGCGGTGAGAAGGGAAGTTAATCTCGTCTTGCGAAACCACGCGACCGTTAAAATGCGTAGACGAGTACGTTGGCCCGAATTGACGAACGCTGTCTCGATATAGATAGGATATATAGTTAAGAGCGAACTTTCTTAGAAGACGTGTGTCTCGTACATTATAAGCTCGATAACGAGCCATACCCGATTACTGCAGTGATTATTGCTATAAATCAGTATTTTTCATTCCAGTTCAACGACAATAATCCGCTTATGTAACGAAAATCCGCGCGACTACTAAATCCCTCGACAGCAACAAATCATTCTTCACACCTACGCTAAAAGACACGCAAATGTATGTACACTTACATTTACTCTCTCTCTCTCTCTCTCTCTCTCTCTCTCTCTCTCTCCGTCTGACTCTCTTTCTCTTATAACTCTCGAGTTAGCTAAAGTGAATTCTATATGATTTTACAGCCGTCTGCCGAAGAAAATAAGAAGTTTTACGAGGCCCCGGAGAAAAGGCAGCAGCAGTATTCGAAGTGGTACACTCGGCTTTATGTACCTACAGCAAAGCAACGACTGCTCGGCGCATCGTGACCAGAAACATACACTCCCGGGTGTTTGTACGTACATTATAAACGCGCGCACTGCGCGAGCACGGTATATCTCGCTGTATCAAAAACCGCGAGAGTGCCTTTCTGACCTCCTCTTCCCCCCTGCCCCTCCCCCCTCCTGCCCCTCTTTTGTGGTGGGTTATTACACGCGCGAACCGCGTTATTTACAGACGCACTATACGGAGATGGATATCGCGCTTCACGGTAACACCGGGAGCGGATGAGGTGGAGAAGAAGAGGCTCGTAAAAGCCCAACGTACACCTTGTTCGCGAGCTTCGTACGTGCATGCGTTGCGGTGGGAGTTGGGAAAAAAAAATTGTTCGTGTAATGGAGATGGGTTCGAGGTCGGGATTGTTTGTAACACTACAGGTAATTGATCGTACCGTGATATATACAAGTCCGGTTGAGCTTTTGTGAAACTTTTCATTAGCATACAAAGTGTGAGCGATTATTTATCGCACGTGTAAATGGATGGATCGATGTGTATGTTGCAATAATGACTAGATCTTAATCTTTATAACGTTTGATTAATCGTTACTAATTTTCAGCGCTCGTCGTTAGTCTGGAAGGGATAAGCAATAACAATAAGAAGAGTGCAAGGGTTGATGTATCGCGATAAATCGCGCGGGAAAAATGGCTACAGCAATTACGCGATATACAATACTATCTACCCGAGGAAAACTCAACGAGCTATGACCAGCAAACAATCGGCCATTCGTCTCCGACACGCGCGCGGAAGTCAAATTTCTCGATCTCGTTGATAGCGAGTACACAGTCACTTGGCTCCAATTTAAACTCCTGCCCTGATAAATCGCACGAGATCGAAGTCTCTCCAGAGATTCGTGATCGACTCAGCCACTAGCACCTTCGATCTGGAGAGGAAGCTTATAAATACCGATCGGTCGAGATTCGAGCTTGGGCATCGACGATCGCAATCGAGAACTCGGACGATTTATACGGACGATTCCTCGAGCGGCACTCCTGTGTTTTTCTTTGACGACATAGTTGTTCTGGAGATAAGATTGCGAGGCCGGAGGTTGCAAACGCCGGGACGTCGTGTTGTAACGGAAACTCAGGCGGAGAAAAACCAAAGATGCTTTTTTAGATGGCGACAGATCGCTCCGCACTGTAATTGAAGCAACTTTTTTCGTAGCAAGAGAATCTGGGCTAAGTAAATAGACGATTCAATTGACCCCATATTTGACAAATTGATAGATCATCTGTCCCGGTGGAATCGTATCTCTTGATGAGAAAAAAATCTTAGACACGTTCCTTCATCTCGACACGCCGTCATCACCGGCGTACACACACACACATACGTAACGAAACAATGCGCCGACTCTTTCCGGGTGTACGACCCGTAATAATCATAATCATCCTTACACCCACTCTGACTACTTCTCTGTCTTTCGCGCGGCTAAGAGAGAGATCTATCAAGCAGACCGCGCGTCTTTTTAAACGGGAGGGACATACCATCGGAATTCCCTCGGCAAATGATCATTATATCGCAGCGAATCATTGTCTGTAGCTTGAAAGATTCGTGGAATTCTTCCACGTGGACTTTACCACGCGGTAATGTACTTCTCGTGTTCGTAGACATCGAAATTTTCTCTTGCAGTCATCTCTCTACGTACGAGTCTTGTCGGATTTTTCTTTCTTTGTAGCTACCTTCTTTCTCTATGGCTCCGTATCTAAGTAAGCGTGTGTGTGTGTGTGTGTGTGTGTGTATATATAGCCGAAGGATTTTTCAAGTATGTTTGTAATTATATTCGAGGCTCACTTACTCAACAGCGCTATCCTCTCCTTTTGAGAATGAAATGCACACATTTGTTTAGATGTGGGGAAAAGTGGTTAAAGCAGCACGTGTCTGCTGCGCATAAACTTAGCTTTTGGCGTTTGTGCACACGTGTACGTTATATAGGTATACTGTAAAAGGCACTTTCATGTACTCCGAGCGATGAAAGCAGAAGCTGCCGTAAAAGAGAGAGATGTGATTTATTGCTCGTTTTTGTCTATGAACTTTGAATAAATGTAATCACCACACGGGCAATGATAAAACTAATTTTATATGGAAGTTGAATTATTTATTAACTCCCGGTTTAATTTGAGAAACATTATATATGTTCACCGTACGAATTTTAACTCATGAACGAGTCAAGCGCGGTTTTATCAATGAAAAAACAACAGTATATACAAGACTCAACTTTCGCCGTGAAATTTAGATCCCCCACTATACACGATTGAAATATCGCCAGGGAAATATGATTCCGGCGCATTCCTGCGTTGGTATTACGTCGGTCGCGAGGAAAAGACGAGGCGAGTAATCTTATACAGGATAAATGCCCTTTAAGTACTCGCAGTCGTAAGCGCATATTGAACACAGACGATTTGTGAGCGTGTGTGTACGCATACTGCGCGACAGGTCTTGAGCTCTTACTTTCGTGAGATTTTTCATTTTCTATTCTCGAATATACCTGTATATATCAAAAATTAAATCCAGATGGAAGGACGTGAACGCGAAGCGCGTATTGCTGTTGGTGGGATTAGGCACGCATTAAATAATTTGCATATTTACGCTCTGATATTTCGAAATTGGGTTCTTGGCTCGGATTTTGCGGGATCACTCCGTTTTAATCCAGAGAGAGAGAGAGAGAGAGAGAGAGAGAGAGAAAGATTGACTCTTCCGACTGGTGTTAACGACGCAGTTTCTTATCGAGGAATATCTCGACTGCAACAAACCTGAGCTAGAACGTCCTAAGGACCAGGAATTTGTTATTATTGCGATTTTACATAATTTCCAACTTTGAAATCGCGCTGATATTCGTTTCGAATAACTTGAAGATATCTAATAAAATTGCTTATAGTACGAATAAAGTACGTTATTAGTGTATATTTCTTTGCAGGAAACTGACGGAGATCAGTTTCACGGAACAGCATCAATCTTCGTCCGTTGCATCGTTAGGCTTCCGAAACTGCTTATGGGTTTGGTCGTTTTCTATCCCGTGCAGTCAATTAGACTGGAGTCTCGAAAAAATATTTCTCGGCTAACTAGAAACTTTCGTGAAAAATCGATCGACACAGCCAAACGGTAAAAAAGGTACGGATCGTCATTAGAAGCGCGCATTGATCGATGAAGAAGAAAAATTGAAATCATTACTCGTATTATTTACGATTTATTTACGAGGCTTATTTACGAGGTTTATTTACGGTAAAAATGACATACGGCGCTGTAAAAGAATTTTATTACACATACTCGCGAGAGGCGATCATCCCGTAAAACCTGTCGAAAAAACCTCTCAGGTGTCACCGAAAAATCAAAGAGGAAACCTTTGTTTCAGTCGGGCTGCCGAGGCGTCAAATTGCCGAAAAGGTCCGCGTGTTCCGAGAAGCGCAACTCAACACCGTATATCGAAATACTCATCTTTTTCCCTCGTACTGGCGTATCCTTTTCACGCAAAAAATCAAAACTATATAATGTACATATAGGTATATACATAGCGAAATTATGTAACAGCTGCACCGCGCGATGCTATTTAGCTGTAATAAAGTTCTGGATTTTCTTCTGCCCTCGCAACGACGCTGAAATACTTTCCCAGTAGGAAAGTTGCTTTTTATCTGCAGCTTCGGAATTCCTCACCTGCCGCGGCGCGACTGTCATTTCGCGATCGTAAACGCGTAGTCTCTCTTGAAGCGCGAACAATGGACTACTTATTAGTCGGCTCCACAGAATCCAGTTAAAAGCGAGAAGCATGTCTGATGAGATTACCCTCTCGAGCTTCTTTTGCAACTATAGGCGGCCTCGTTTTTCTCCCCCATTTCCTCGACTACACGTCTATACGTTGGTTTATATGCCAAAGAAAGGGAAAAAGAATGGGAAAAAGAATGGGAAAAAGAAAGGGAAAAAGAAACGGCGAATGACTCTCCGAGAGAAAGTTGTTAAAATTTGTTTATGTATATTAGCAGGATTATTGCGTAGGAATGAAGTTTTTATAAGCGCTTGGCTCCGGGTAGCTTTTTGTCGGACGGATGAGGCTCGGCCACCCATGAAAATGCTTTACATAATCGCTCCAGGTTATAAGTGTGGGATTTATTCCTATACGATATAAGCCGGATGCGTACACGCGGCTTCCCTCTATACACTCTATGCTCTTCTTTTCTTCTTTTTTAACAGGTTCGCGCAGCTGTTCTGATTTCCGCGCTCGCGCGCATATTTTAGCGGGAATTACTTAACACCTTAGCGACACTCGATCAATCATTTTTACGTTCAAATTAATTTTCACTTCTACAAGTTACATGCAAGGACGGCTCTGTCGTGTCGCGACAGTTACACGGTGTATACGTGTCGATAAAATACAGTGTTTAGCACTCATTAGCTCGGTTTCGCAAAAGTCAACGTTTCGCGTGAAATGTGTACTAGAAAATCACTTGTACATTGCTGCGTACACACTCTCCGTTCGAAAGTTATGGGCTAATAAAAAAGGACAAGAGGACAGTCGAGGAATAAAGGGACGTCGCGCCAAGAACCATAAAAATCCAAAATTCGCATCGAAAAGTAGGTCGAATCGTTCGCGATCGCAATCTCGCGAGGCAGCTGTGCCTCTCGACGTCGTCTTTCGCGTACACATACACATAAATACTCAAACTTGGCATTGTGTTCGGGAGACAAGTCTGGCGCCGCCCGCATCTTGTATACGCGCGTGTCATAAATAATAGTCGGTGATTCGTCAGCCTGGAAAAATCCGACTTTTCCAAGCACGCCTTTGCCAACCGGCCTCGTTTTCTTCGCCGTTTCTTCCCTTTTTTCCAAAAGGAGAATCCTTCCCGCGCGTGACCCGGCCTCGGAATCACGACCGAGAGTGAAAGAATCCTCGAAGGATATGTGCCTCTATTATACGTGCTGCGGCTGCTGCTGTATTCTCTCACGCGGCCAGTCACGAAACATCAACAGTGACGAACAAATAATCGAGCTGCTGCCGCTGTGTTGCCACTTCTTTGCCTTTTTCTACGTTTTAGGGAACCTAACTGAGACCGCACGGGATGTTGTTTTTTCAGGAAACGTACTCCTGGGAAAATGCAGTTTTTTTTCTCTTACTGCGAGAGAACTTATAGCTCTGTAACTTATAAACACTAGTGCAGATGGACCAACGGACGTTAGTTTTGTAAGTTAGTATTTCCTACTCAGTATTGATCTAAACCCATTCCGGAATGATAAGAACGGGTCATATTTCTAAACCAGTACTGGTACTGGTCAACACTTGCTAGTACCGTTGACGATGTTGTAGTTACATGGTAAGGGCGTCGATGAGCAGGTTTAGCAGAGGCAACTATTATTTATGTTAGAACGGGTTTCTTTGTTTATACCAATTTCCACAGCAATCTAATAACTTCGGCGATATGCTTCAACGGGCACTAGGCAGGCGCGCAACAAACCAAACTACTGCGATAAATTTCCTAACGGCTTTTCATTAAGCATAGATAGGTGTAAATGCCGCAAATACTCCTGAATATTACGTATGCGTGCAATTGTATAATTGAACATACGTACAATACGAGGATAAAACTCAATATTACGTAATATTTATTTTATGGCTTATTTGAACTTTTGAAGCGAAAACAATATATTCTAAACTTGACTTTTCATTTCTCGATTTGAATTGCAATCCTGATCCTTTGTGAACTCTTATTTTTTTCTCAGAAACGTGCGAAGATTTCGAAATCATTCTGAAAAATAATGCCGCTATTGCGATATCTACTTTAAAAAAAATTGTCTAAGTTTTAGAAAATGTATTTATCGACGAATGGCTCATTTGAAAGAAGAGAATATTTACCTGAATTGAAAAACGAGTTTTCAATTAAAGTAAATACTAAGAACTTATTTTTCAATTGAGATAAATTTTTGAAAAATCATTTTTCAATCTACACTGTAAACTGATACTAATGTGATTACATTTTACATGTATACATAACATTTATATAAAACATATAATACAGCTTATCATATAATACAGCTTAAATAAATAAAACGTTAAAAACCACCTTGAGTTCGATAAACTTTCTTGGAACTACAATAGTATTAAGATCCTTTATGAAACCACTACATTGTTTAAAGTCCGTTTGAAATCTGGCAAGCCAATGCTCTACCACAATCCGATCCATTCATATCACCCCAATATCGAGCCAAAGTTTCAGTAGCACCCACTCTTCCCAAGCGAGAGTCAAATTGACAAACCTGAACAACGTGAGCCTGTAACAGGCATCGTTCAAAATCACGCGTATCTTTCGATATACTCGAGGCGATACGCAATACACGTGCAATTTGTTTTCTCAACTCGCGGGCGACGACTGCAACAGCGTCGGCGGCATCTCTTATCAGAGAGCGCAGCCTCTGCGCATGCTCTTGTATACGTCTCGGCAGCAGCCCGCGTTCGTGTTTAACACAATGGAACAGTTAATCATTAACAAAGTGCGAGAGCTACTGCGAAACGAGAAAGAGATACGTAGGAGATCGTGCTGAGAGATTAAATCCTTGTGTGAACGGCCGCGTGTGTGCGTCGTTATACGCGCGACATCGTACCGAGAGATGGGCGCCTCTGTGCACTCGGTGTGCATAACTCTACGTACATATAGGTATACGTATAGTTCGCGCCTTTCGCGAGCGGAGACAGAGTTTCGGTGTGTACGGGGCGCTTTTGTCTTGCTCTTTATTCATGTGTAAATACGGAGCGTGTAAACGAGGAGGCTCGCGGGTGGGACTGACGTGGTTTATTTTCTTATTTTTCTCTCGTCTTAACGGCGGGATCACGAGCGACTGTGGGGGGTATATATACGACTATACGATCCTCTCGCGCTCGAGCTTGCGAA
Organism: Apocrypta bakeri; assembly: GCA_018906985.1. Lineage (NCBI taxonomy): Eukaryota > Metazoa > Arthropoda > Insecta > Hymenoptera > Pteromalidae > Apocrypta > Apocrypta bakeri. The sequence goes on along the minus strand of JACCIA010000016.1, from coordinate 445,631 downwards.
ATATGTGTATGTGTAACAGAAGAACGCGACGGATATGCAGCGGAGTTATTTATACGTATCCTAGAGAGATAAATCGAGTAATTTATTTGTCTCCCTCTTTATACGCCACTGTTTCTCCAAAGCGACTTTTCAAACAGAGCTCCCGCATCGATATTCCCCAGCAACCCCGAAGAAAACAAAGGCTTCGACTGATGTGACGAAAAAACGGAGAAAAAAACGTCCGCGAGCAACATCCACCCCTTAATCGCATTAAAATTCCAGGGGATGCCGCATATAAGTATACATAAGTATATGCGGAGAAGCAGCACCGGAAGCCTCCGGCTAATGATCGTTAAAACGTGCCGACGCCTGGCGCTGGCACATTACCGGGATTCGAAAATATTCAACCGTTGCTCCTTTTTATTCAGATCGCGCAACGCAACCGGGCATTGTGCACTGCGCGGCTTGCATCTCGCTCGAGCTTCGAGAGGATTCCATGTGAAATTCAGATTTTAGGAGCGATTGTGTATGTGCGCGCACGGTGATACAATGGCTTTCCACCGGTTTCTTATTTTTTCCTCCTTTTTCATAGGATTTTTTTTTACGGGCAAAGCTAAAAGAAATAAAGTATACGGGAAATTTAAATACGCATTTCGATTAGTAAATTACGCGGAAAAGCGTACTCCTTTGCGTAAAATTTTATAAACGCAGTGAAAATATGCATTGGACAATCTGAAGAATGACTTTTCTCCTTTGTGCATGCGATCCGTTTTGAAAATACGGAAACGATATGTGTACAAGTTGGCGTCGTTGGCGTTTAAGCATTAGAGGCCGGCAACCCCAGTGGAGCGAAGAAAAGAATACGCGTTTTCACAATAGAGTATATGTGCATAGCATATCTCCGGCTTCTAATATGTCTCTTTTTGTAGCGAATATTTGCTTTCTCCCTTTTTCGAATTGCGCGCAACCTCGGTATGTTTTTTCAGTGGAGCAGAAAGTGCCGAGAAAAACTTTGGAAACATCGCAGATTTCGCGGTATCGGGTTGTTTACGTTAACTTTTATTACAGTTACTGAGTCGTAAAATGTTGGTAGAAATTAATTTAAAAATTGCCGGTATATCGTGCGTACAAGGTGAATTCAGAGGAAATATGAAAAAGTTTACGACACGTCGCGCTGGTGTAACCAAATGAGAAAGCTTTGTTGCAGCATATAACGTGTATACATACACGATACACCGGCATCGACGAAAGATACACACATCAGCTTGAAAATCGATTTCCTCGCATTCATACCTGGCTCTAATAGAATAAGTTCCGCTCTACCTATACCCCATAACCGATAGAGCGTCGCGTGTCTGTTTGCCAAAGGTCTCGAAAGCTTGACAATGACTATGGAATACCGCGCTGGTACGCGTGTGAGCGTGTAATTTTCGAGGACAAATATTTATACAGTGCCTTGTCCCTGAATTTCCGCCTACTATTCGAACCCTCGCGTTAGGTGTACGTTTTTTATGTCAGCGCCGAAAGACCGACAAAAGTTACGTCGTCATTATTATTCCGTTGGAAGCTGCTGCTACTGCTGCGAGTTATCGGGACGGAATATCGCGCGTTGGGTTATGTATATACAATGCAAAGATGGAAATCTGTGTTTCGTTGCACATTCCGGCTTTGGTGCGTACAGATCGCTAGGTTATATGTATTGCCGTTGTTTGTTTTTTTGGGCCTGACGTATGGATGACAGATATTTGTTGTGATAATGCACTGAACAAGTATCAGCGAACGCTACCCTCGCGACGTGTTCTTTGAGTTTTATTGTGGGAACTTTGGGAATTTATGGATTTGTTTTGTAATACGTTAAAATACGAATCTGTCATACTCCTGTTCTCGAGGCGTTCGATATGCATACGCGACGTATGCTCGTGTCGCGCACTCGAAATTCGACAATTTGCTGGGCGTTCCAGAGCTACAATAGCCCTTTCACCGCATAAACGAAAGAGACAGCAGCCGTAGGAGCAGCAGTTACTCGCATAAGCAATAAGACGAAATACACAGCATCGAGTGGAACAGCTCACGTCTGGCGATTTACGACCGTGAATCGCTCGTAAATCACTTCGCGATTCTCATAAAGTACTCACGCACTCGGCAGCGGTGCGGCCTCATACACGCCGTGTGTCTCGCACGTTTGCTATGTTTTACCATATTTCAATGACATATTTTTTTACGGAGCATATAGGGATACAGTGCTCGAACCTCGGCGTCAGCTCCCAGCTTGTTAAGAGTTCTAAAATGCTGCAAAGACCGTGACTTTTCCTAAGTTCAACTTTGTTCTCTCTCGCTCATCTCTATGCCTCCGCGCGCGCGCGCGGTATACCTATAAGAAAGAAACGCTCACGCCTACGGCTCTGTCCCGAGACCTCACGATTTCCACTTGTCTCTGCATAGCCCTCGAGTGCTTCGCAGCAAGCTTTTTGTTAGAGAGAGTTTGGACTCGAGGCAGACTCTCTTTTTAGCCGTCGTCTGTTTTGGATTTTACGATGAGAAAAGTTTTTGCAAAGCGTGCATAATTACTCACGAAGGCGCGCGCGCGCGCGCGATAAAGAGACCTTTCTTCATATACGTCTGATAATAAATCAGCCGCGCGATACGGATCATCAAGAAGGACCGCATCGGTCACGATGAATACTAGGTCCTGTACTGTGGTTGGAATTCTCCCCAAAACTGAGGCCAGTTCAAATCCAACCACCCTTTTATTGCTGGTAATTTACCGGAACAATTTTATGGGTCGCCATACGACGCGGGACGCGCAGGTATACGAGCGCGCATAGCTCGACCATACGTTAACCTCATGCTGCGAGAGCTAGAGCACATGTGTGCGAGGAACGCGACGTTGCGACTATTGTTAAGAGACGAGGCTTAACAATTTTATAACCTATCCCGAACCTAGTCTACCTACACTTTTGTAGATATAGCGACCCTAGAGATGCGAGTGTGTGGACATCTGACCTTCGATCTGTTTACGGATGTATCAACGATGGAAACAAGCTTTAATAGAGCCGCAGTTTCTCGATGTCATTCCCAGAAATGAATATTCTTTGGTATTAAAAAAATATTCATTGGCAGTAAACGCGAGGTTACTCTGTGTGTGTTGAGCAATACAAATCTTCGGAGTAAAAAAGTCGCTCCTTAAGAGTTTATTAATCTATACTAATAAATAGTAACTGTATGCATATGTATAGCGTGGAAGTTTGAGAGATTAAAATGTTATTTAAAACCTATGTAGATAGAAGATTGGAATAGTGTGTTTAATTAATCACCGTTGGATACTATTCCTCAATTTACCAAAAATTTCACATTATAACTCATAAGTCTCAGAAATCAAGATATAAGGCTTTATCAATATATCTGCCGTGTAGAAAACACCAAGTTTTACGTAAAAAATCTAAGATTTATGATTAGATAAATTAATTTCAAAATACATATTGTATATTACATAATTTACATTTCGAATTACAACTGAATTCGTCTTATAGCTTATCGATAACAAAGCGAAAAAGGGTTCCATCGAAATTAATGGTTCATTTTAAAAAATAAAATATATACTACAAGTCTGAATTGATAAATACAATGAAAGAATTTCGAATGCACAATGTATCAAAAGTGAATGAACTATGTCTTAACTATTAGCACGTACGCAATTAGCCCATTCAAAACTGTATTCATTAACTGTTAATCGGGCGATTTGAAAATCAATCAACGTTTCATCAGAGTAAATAAAGCTATATAAAATGTTATGCCAGGTTGTAAAATTTTTTTCAAAACACAAATCTTCACGCGTATTTGACTCACTATTTGCGAAAGTATGAAAACAGTCTCGCGCGAACATGAAAGCGCTATACAAGCTTGATATAAAAATGTTTCCCATTCGGAAAATCTATTTCGCGTCGGCGCCGGTGTGCGAGCGAGAGGCGCCGACGTAAAGCACGCGCTCGGAGTCGTTCTCACTCGTCGAGAATTTTATACATCCACGAGGCTAACGCTCCGCACTTCCGTAGACCTCTCTAAATTTACGCGGCTTACTCGCGTGGACGATCTATTTTCAATGTTGGTGTATAACTACGAGCGCGCGAAACAAGCGAGTTCACAACGAATACCGCATACTTTTGTTTACGAATACACACACGGACGAGCAAGAGTCACAAAAGTTTTAATTAGCCAGGATATGCTTTTAGGGGGAGCGAAATTTTAGCCGCGCGCTCGAAGATGATGGACGGCTATTCCCGGCCTGCGTAATGTCGCCGTTTGTTTTGCTACGAAATCGCGTTCTGTGCGCTTGTTACGTAAGTTGTAAAGCCTCGGAAATGTTCTTCTCTTTCTCCGGCTCTACGGCTTTCATGCTAATGGAGTTGTGTTTACGCGGCTTCGAAAGAGGCTGTACCAAAAGGATATAAAATGTGGGGTTTGTCGCGATAAAATATCGAGACCTTGACAAAGAAAAAGAAAAGGTCTCCCGATGACGTATCGATTTGTCGCCGGAAGTCAAGCCACTACGCGACAAAGCCGCATTGAATCGAAGAGAGAAGAATACCGCCGCAGACAATCTCCCTGATTATCCAAGGGATGATGACTTGATGGAGTTATTATATTGCCCCCCTAAAAGAGAGGGATTTTTCAGAGTCGACTCGTAATAATGATAATATGGCTTTAAAGGCTATAGCAGCAGCAGCGGCAGCAGCAGCGGCAGCAGCAGTCAGAAATGCGGATATTAGCCGTCTCGCCGACTTTTCCCCCTGGTTTTCTCGTTTCCCCGTCTGCGCACTTTGCCCTTTTCTTTAGGGACTCGCGCCAGCGCGTCGCTCTTTCGCAGCCGCACTTTCAAAATACCGGCTTTTCGAAATAGTTACTCCGCTGCCGCTTCTGCTACCGTTGAGTACCAGCGCCACGAGAATTTCTATGCAAATATTGAGTTTGAATAAATAAACACACCGTGTAGAATCTCGTTTTACGTTCAACCGAATGCCATAATGCGTCGTAATATAAAGCAAAAATATATAAAAATATAAAGAAGTAAAAAACCCTTCTTCTTCATTTCTACCGTCGGGGTATAAAAATACGCGCGCCGAGCTTTGTCTGCGTGCGTAATGCAGTCCAAAGAGACGAGACGGCTCGACTAATTCCGCGCGCGCGCGCGCGTGCGGTCATGAATCGCTCGAAAACTTTGGCTCCACTTTCGCCGAGGATTCCCCTTTCGTCCTTCTTTTGTCGAAAGGATCTCTTTTTTTCCTATACAACGAGCCTCCGGCTGCACTACATAGTATAGTGTAATTAAACGAGAGAATTCCTCGAGCCTAGCGTTTCAACGCAGACCCTTGCTCGCTCGGTACTTTTAACATTATTTTATCAGCGGAAAGTTATCTTTAATTTAAAAAATAATTACCTCGTACCAGGGAGAGTTTGTTCGCACAGAAAGATAAATGCCGCGCAACAAGACGAAACGGCGCAAAAAATATAAAAAAGAATACTCGAGTGTCCGAGATTTCTAATTTCGTTATACAGCAGGGCCCAGTTACCGCATGGCTAATGCATTAACACCATCAATTAACGAGTGCGCGCGATTTATATTCGCGCGAGCGCACCGCCGAGCCAATTACTCAATGGCACAACGACACGACGCACCGCTGCGGGAGATAATCGCGCCAGGCATTTGCTCCGATGCATAAATGTAAAATAACGATCGGTGCGTATAGGTATATTATATATTATACACCTATATAATTTTATATATAGAAAATAATCAGCTGCATTCTCTCGACGTTCAATGAATGACTGACTTTCACTGTAATGCAACGCGAGAAAGAGAGAAGGCCTTCGGCGCTATTGTTATTATTTTTACTTTGTACACGGGGGAAAACGTGGTAGTCGATTCTTTTTTTTGCGCACAGGTTATATTGCGTTCATTTACGATAATAACCGAGAATTTTTTTTTATTTACTTGCATAGTTTTCTTACGAGGCTTTTTTCTCCGACTAAAATCAAGTGCGCCACTCGTTGACCGAGATGCGGGCCAACACAGCAACCACATGTCGCGCAGTCGCGCTCGTATAATACGACTATACGCCATACTCGGTCTAAACTTATAAAGTGAATAATAGCTCCTCATTATAAATGGCGGCCACTTTTGCCGAGTGCCCTGAGTCTTCTCTGGGAATTTCGCGGAGCAGATTCGTCGGGTATAATAATAACCGTCATAATAATCATAAGCGAGATGTTTCAGCTACGCGATTGAATTGGAGAGAGGCCCCATTGATTGGAGCTGTCGTGAGAAAGATTTGTAAATATGCGAGTGAGCGATTCCTTTCGAGACAGACGAGATAAAATGACGTATTCGCGTCGTTTAGAAATAGACGAACACACATGGTTTGGCAGTAAATTTAATATTTTTATTTTCGATATATTCATCGCGCCCGTTTGTTTAAAGACCCCCACGCGCGAGCGCGTAAATCAAAAACAAGCTTTGAAGTCGACGATCGCCGATCTATGTGTGCGAAATCCAAACAATGAACGAAGAACAAAAGAGAAGCAGTCTAATGCTTCCAGAGCCACACCTCCGTCAACTTCAAACTCAACGAAGAAAGTTCATTTTTAGATTTCGAATTGAACCTATATATCTTCTAGTCTGCGTGTGCGTACACAGCTTTATATACGCGTATACATCTGTGAATCAAAGCAGCCTTCGCGCGAACATCAGTCATGTAACCCACGCGAGTTCGATCTTCTCGAAACGTTGATCACTCGCCGAAAGGTCGAGTTAATTGCTCGCGTGCAAACCAATAATACTCTAGTCGGTTTGTGCAAAATTATGAGCTATTATATTCTCGATTACAATTGTCTGTGGCGTGACTTTTGCTTCGGAACAAAGTTGCTCGCACAATAAGAAATATAGGTATATTTACGTTTACCAGGGGAATAAAGCGTTCGTTCGTGGTAAAAGCGATTTCACGAAAAAATTAAAAAAAAGAAGAAAAAATATATTTGAAGTAGTTTTAATGGACAATCGTATACTTTTTCGTGTAAAGCGAAAGTCGTAAATGAACGCTTATGCACACGCGCGTATCGGATATCCGTTAAACGCGATATCGGCATAAGGGCTTTTCAAATCGCGTACTTAAAAAGGATGGAAGAAGGATGACTCTGTATCGCGGCGTTTCAATATACATTATAGTCTTCGACTCGATTTATCGAAGAATTTACGTGAATTTAGGAAATGTAAGTGTTAGAAACTGAAGTTCTAAGTGACTCGAGACAATTTCAAAGTCGTAAAAACACTCGTTTAATATATTATATACCTATAAGAGCGTATATCTTTTATTAGGTATATGCATACAAGAGGGTATATAATAAGCTCTTTAAAAATTTGTAGTTTTGTATAATAGCTGGACTAGAGGAATAGATAACCGTTTCTTTCTCCCCGGAGAGAAAGCAAGGCTTTTTTTAAATGCCGTATACGACTTTCGGGGCGTGTGTACGACGAGGAGAAAAGTCGTAAAACGGGAGTTCATCAGCACGCGTGCGCATACACGCGTGAAAAGCGTAGCTATAAACTTCTCGCTTTTAAAAAAATCTACATATCAATTAAAGCACTCGACCTTCCACTCTCTCGACACAAAGGAAAGTAAATATAGCGTTAAATCGCGCACGCATTTAAGTACACAGTCGCGTCAAAGTCCATATCAGATCGCTCGAGCTAAACGGCTTCTCTGCACCTACGTCAGCCCTTAACTGATCCTCACCTTTCAACCTCTCACCGAGCAGTAGCGCATTAACCTTTAACGATGGAGCTTGCTCTCTTATACGGAGAATTTTTCTCATCTCCAAGCGGAGATAGCGCGTTTTGTTTTGTTTCGTTTTTTTGCTAAGGAGAAGAAAGTAGGCGCAGAAGCGAAGAGAATAGTGTCTATAATATCCAATGAAGAAAAATGTTCAATGTCGATGACTGTAGAAGTGAGCACATACTCGTTCCGATGTGACAACGGGATTACGATCGAGGTTGAGTGCTATTTATGGCGAAAAAACACAACTCAACGCGGCAATTCAGTTTGTTCAGTCACTTAGTGGCAGAATCGAATTATCCCACCAACCGAGCGAGAGAGAGAGAGGGGGGGGGGAAGGAAGGTTAAAAAGCTTCGGGACAACTCTGTTTTATTGTACGATGTAGCGTCGGTGTATTTTGTCCGCGTTGTACTCTCTATGAAATTGTACTAAAAGAAAACGACTTTTCGATATAGCTCCTTAATGCACTGCATGGAGTACAGTTGGAGAGAATAAAAAGGTGATAGTCCCAGTGTGTAATCCAAGCTACCGGCTCTCAACGAGAGCGGAAATGAAATTTCTAGCCTCCTGATGTCGCGTGGGCGACGGGATCGAGCTTCCGCGTACGATCCCATCGCTTCGTATACAAAAAGGAGCAATGGCAGTGGTCGGGCAGTTAATGACATGCAAAGCGGCCAAGTCGTTCGTTTATGTTATTTCAGTCGGCTTGCTAGTGTGGAGATTCCAACGTTGTTATTGCTTCGCGGTGGCGAGTCTTTGTCCAGACGTAGCATACCTTTTCTATCCCGTGGCTAATTTTCTTGCTCAATTTGTGTTTTGAATATCTACAATGGGTTAATTAGTGGAAAGTAAGCGCGGTATGTTTTGACTGTTGTTGCGTGTCCGTTTGCCAAAGAGAGGAGACTCGTATGTTTTCTCGCTGATCGAACTCTTTCGCGTGCGAGCGCTCGCCTTGAGTTATCCGTTCGAAACTTGTCGGCAGCGGCATCGAGACGCTTAATTTGAATAATTTTCGGCTATATAATTAGCGGCCGTTAAACAAGCTCGTTACCAGAAGCATTAAACACACTTTTTTACAACGTGTATGTGTTTGTGTGTGTGTGTGTGTGTGTGTGTGTGTGTAATGTGTATGCATAATCGTGTGTGAGCGCAGTTGCCGAATAACTGAAGTTCCGCGCTCGCTCCTTAATAATAGCCCTTAATAATCCATTAAAATCCGCTCATTTGGAGCAGACGCGAAATTTCTCCCTGTAACTCGGGACGGCGACGCGTAACTCCCCCACCCACGTAGCGACGTTCGCTCGTTCCTACGGATTTAAGAATGGATATTTATCGTCAGCGAAATGCCAGGAAAAGTAACTGCCGTCGAAAGACGAACTATCCTCCCATCGTCGCGAATGATTTACATCCCAATTTATTCGTTTTACCTCGTACATATACCTTCGGTTCTTTGTGTCTATGTGTATAGGTCGCGGGAAGGGAGAAAAAGGCTGACGCGCGCGCGTGTATGTATGCAAATTCCGGGCGCATCGAGGAATACAGTGATAAATGCGCTCGCGAGTACAGCATTAATTATTTATATATGACGATAAAAGCTCGATAAATCGAAATGCGCGCCCGTATACATTGGCGCCAAGAGAGATTTCAACCGAAGGACTATTTTATGCCCGAGGACTTGGAAAATTGACTAGGGTGTGATGTATAGCTTGCGCTAATAGAGAAAAGGAAAGAGGCTTGGGATGTTAGCTGATTATTTCGTTAGATGTCTTTTTTCTTTCTCTCCACGAGTTAAATTTATAGGTCTACTAATGCAGTACGCAGTATATACAAGATAAGTTTAATATATACTCGCGCGCCACTGCCATAAAAAATCTGATTCCGTGCTGTCTCTTCAAAACAAAGAAAAGAAGTGATTCTTTTTTTTTATCTCCACGCTTACGTCAGAAGCATATGTGAAATTTTCTGGTTATTGTCGTCGCAAGGAAACTAAAGCGAGAGAAAGAGAGAGAGAGAAAGAGAAATCTTTTTTCGTGAAATATCTCACTCTAAAGTTTTTCCACTTTCCAAACTTTCCGTGCAATAGAGTTATTCAGCAACTACAGCGAAAGAGATACACGACGACAGGGTATATAGATGTAGCGGCGCGATAACGGAATAAGCAAACTTTTGCGTAATATCACGTCTTAGTGTCAGCTCGGAGCAGCTCATGCCGCCGCATTATTTTCCCGGCTTATGTACTAGCTCACACAAACGAAGCCGCGTCAATGCTCCGATAAGGAAACTGCTAGCATCGTCGAAAAATTTGAATATTCGAGTTACGCGTGAAATCGAACGCAGACAGCGTGTACTATTCGCATTCGTATATCGCGTATCGAAAAAGAGCCGAGGGCTCTCTCTCCACCCCATCTCCCCCCTCTCTATCTCTCTCTCTCTCTCTCTCTCTCTCACTCTCTGTACGATTCTTTGAAGATGTTCTGTTACTTGAGTGATATTCAGGTTACGAGATTATACGTGTATATAGTATATAAATATGTGTGTATAAACGCATACACCAGGCGCCTGTGGGTAATAAAAGTACTATGTAAATTTTTCAATGTTATTCGGAGAATCACGTTTACGAGCGAAGTCTCTTATCAAAAGAGCGACTGTGAGTAAAATGTTTTATAAATATAATCGGTTACGCAGTTCCGATTGACGCCGACCTTGTGCATTCGATCTATTCTTAACCATTTCCGACTGGTCCTTTTTCCCCAAAAAACTCAGGGTAATACTCATCGTTTACGCATCAGCGTAAATAGAACGAGGCCACCAGCCGCGAAGCGTGTAATTGGGATCCTCGTAATTTCGTTACATCGGCTATTTTGCCACATTTAAAGTCGATGATCGTACGATTAGCTCAGATGTCAACTATGCAAACAGAGGACAGAGAGGTAAAGTTGAAAGAATGGAGTATACAGTATGCGGGAAACAGCTGGCGAACTGTTGTCTTTTAATCAGGTGTCGTATTCTCGGGCTTTTTTTATTCACGGAAAGTCAAAGAACGTGTAGCGAATGTTTCAATAAACGCTGATATTTTATGTATTATCGTATCTAAAGAAAACGATCGCAAAGCTTGGAATTATTGAAATTTACGAGCGCGGAATGAGATCATCGAAAGAAAAAAAATACAAAGTTCGAGCGTTCTTTACGTCGCGTCTTTATCAAACGTTTCCATTCAACGGCAAAGCGGAATCGTCAGCTAAAATAGCCCATTGGAGACACTTAAGATGTGTCGCAACTATCAATGTTCATTCACGATAAACACGCCCATCAGCATAATAATCCTTATCTGCGACACCAATTATTATCAAAGCATATTTTCAGAATTCGCTACATAACGCTCCGTTGAAAGATAATCCCTCGTTGGCGAATCGTTAAAAACAAAGCACATCCTACGAGGCGCACGTATATACAAACGCATGCATACATTAATCGAACCCCGATGCGGTAGCTGATTCCCATCAAGCGTCATAAAAAATTTATGAAGACACTCCGCGGGAGGGTCTTTTGATCCCGAATTCATAAATCAGCCGCCGTACTTATATAAGAACCCGTATCTTCACGCGAGTCGTTCTTGACGCCTCGAAATTTTTCGGGCGATCTTGTAGTACCTCGCATTTAAAATTCCGTATCTATGAGGCGTCTTTACAGACATTCCCGAGTAGAATGTCTTTTCCCCTTTCGCTTTCTTTTTCACTCCCACTAGTGATTATGCTGGCGCTGTAATAAATGTCTTTTTCTACATCTGCTCGTGTCACGCGCAACCGATGAGATCACGGGGCGGTACCAGTTGATGCTCCGCTGACTGACTCGCTTCGTTAGTCGTTGCATGCTTGCTTGTACTGTTAATTACCAAGTGGTATTTCGGCTTTTAATGCGAAACACTTGCAACGTTCCTTTTCTTCTCTCTCAGAAATGCAATCAATATTTATTTTCCACGTAAACAGTAAATAAATGTAATTTCGCGTAAGAGCAGATTTTTATTTCTACTTTAACGGCTAGCTTGTAGCAACTTCGAGCGACCGTAAAGTACTCGACGAACCGTTTATAAAATGGAAAAAAATTCAATCCAGCCGATGTAAGTCAGACCGTAAAAGACTCATCAGTGGCAGTAATAAGAGACAGCTCGCGAGAGTTCGTGTTTATTAACGAAAAATAGAAGAAACAAAACTCGTATCAGCGGGGAGCAGTGTGCGCGATTCAAGTGGAACATGTACGCGTCAAGTGTGGACGAAAAAATTGGATTTTTCGGGCTTCGTATATACCGATAACGCTTTGGCGAAAATTGCACTTCGAATAAAGAGAGAATTTTACATAAATCTCGGGTAGGCAACTTCACCGAGATTGACGGGTATAACCGCAATGAAATCACATTTTTTTATGAAATTTCCCAACGATTTACGACTGCCTTCTAAGAATCATGGTACATTATATCACCGAAATACTCTATAAGATTCTTTCCACGTGGCCGGCGAATAACCCGAACGCCATCCTTTACCAGCACACTATCAATTCGCGTCGCGCACTAGAATTAATCGGCTCCGACGTACACGTGTGGCAACAGGTCTCCCCATCCGCCTCTCGATAAAAGATCTACGCGCAGCCGCGGTAATAAAAATTATAACTGCGTCGATTATTACGAAAGTGCCGACGACGGAAAAGCCCTTTTGGACCGAGATCTGTCTGGGGTTTATTGTTCCTGGAAAAGACGTCTGGCACTGTGCTAGGGAATATTTTTATGCGATACAATAACGTGTGATGTTCTGAGTATGTCATTCTAATTTACAGAGTGGCTTTTACGTATGTTGAATAATAAAAGTTCATTTCTTAAACTTCAATTTTCACTCTCCATGAGAAAATTATACTATAGAAAATATAACATTTTGATAGCAAAGTGCGCGAGCTATGGCAAATGGTATTTTCAAGAAAATGCTTATACTATATAATTAAGGCAATTCCTTTAAGCGAGGCTATAAAAAGTTCAAAATTTGAATTAGTTATATTAATTCCATGCTTCTATATATTTAATATTGTAGTTAGCTATACATTTAATTTGAGGTTTGTTTTGCATATTTAAGTTCCTTCAATGACTACTTATAGCAGGTTATGGTTAAAAATTCTCTCTCCGGAAGATTCAAAGTTAATTCACTCTGAATCTTACGGAAAGACTAATTGAGCTAAAATTGGCATGAATACTCTTCAATGCCATCTTTACAGTATGAATGTAGAGATTTTTTTCAATGAATAGAAAAATAATAGAAAATAACAAAATTACTTCATCGTTATTTTTTAATAAATCATGTTACATTTTATTATGTACAAGTTTTTCTGCTTATTAAAAGTCCCTGCATTAATTATTTAAATAATAAATCAAAGAGTATTTGTGCTATCTTTCAATCGGTCCATTCATTCAATTTGAACCTTTCGGAGAGTCAGATTTCAACAATATCTACAACTTCAGTATAAAATACGCAACCAATACCAATAATATTAACTAATTAAAACTCTTAGTTTTTGGTAGCCTCACGTAAAGGTGTCCTGCCCCCTTAATAGTAAGCTCTTGAAAAAATCTTGGGTTCGGCATATTGACAATCTGTAGGTAATGTACGTGTGGCCAATTTGTTGGTAAATTATGTATAGTGTACCAACGTATTATTCATATACAGATTCCGTATTGTCAATATGTTAAACCCAACGTATTTCAAAGAGCTCGTCTAAATAAATATTGATTTCATTTTAAGTTTCTCAACAATATAATACTAATTGCAAAAACCCGTTGTTGACTGAAATAATATTTTCGCGCGGGTCTGTACTGGCTAGGTTGCGTTAGCCACGCGCGATATAGGCTGTCTCTCAAACGTGAGATTAGCACTTTTCTACGGGATTGGCAATGCATTGAATTCGATACTGTTTTCGTACTTGTGATGTGAGTAATTTTTACTATATTAATCTACATTACTAAACTTTGTAAAAAAATACTAAATAACAGTTTAGAGATACGAAAGTAGGCTTGTTTGCGCATGGTTAATGGGTGGTTCGATAAGAGAAATCTGATCGAATGCAGCGTGTATTGCAAGTTTTTAAAGGCAAGCGCTTCCTCTCGGTTGTTTTTCAATTTAGATCTTTCGATCAACTCGTCGTGTCTCGAGCGGTATAATTACCCATAACAGCTCCCATATTATTATTAGATTACTCGATCCCGGGAATTAGCTTAGACCCGCTGACGAAAATTGACTTTACGATCGGTCGAATCGGTGCGAAGTTTTTTACAGCCTCTCAAGCACTCTCGCGCCCGTATCCAAACAAACACAACCCGCCGACGCGATGAAGTTTTATTACGGCCTCGTCCCTTCAATCGTCGGTTAAAAATGAGTCACACATTTGGTTCAATAAACAAACGGTACGTTGGAAAAACATTGCGCAGACTCACCTTGACGAGTAGATGAATCGGTTGGCTGACGCTCAGAGGTTTGCGACTGCCCGACCGGCTGTTCTTCCCGCCTCCACCTCCCAGGCACTTAATCCACGGCATGTTGTACAGGATCTGACTGTTTCTTTACTGCAGCGAACCGATTGTTTCTACGTAATCTTAGTTCTCGCGAAGAAAACCTGACAGTTCCAGAGCCTTGATTTGGTTCATGCTCCTACGCGCTTCCTCGATTGTTTCGCACCCTTTCTAGACGATAATTAATCTGGACAGCGACAGTTACGACCTGATCGAATCGACTGGCGTCCGATGTTCATGACGCTCCTATAACATCCTCTGCATATCTATAAGCTTGGACATAGACTCGGTTGCGGACTTGATTTCGCCAAGAGCCGACGGCCGCATTGCCCGCGAGCCGTTCGAGCTCCGATCGTCGACATGATTTACTCGTCAGCGGCGCTTCGCGATCGGTTGATTGATTCTTCTTTGGCGCGCTAAGATATAGTGAAAATCTTATCGAGCGACGTTTCCTGCGGAGCTTAAAATCGAAAACGCGATCGTCACTGCACTGGAACCTCGGGAAAATCAACGATCCACAGTAGTCCTCGAAGTGTTCACTCGGTAATTCATAAGCGCAAGCAACGGACGTTCGGTATACCGTTCGACCGACTGCTGCCAACAGTTCCGATCTTACAATGTGTAACAGCGGACTATTCCCTCGCTAATAAAGCGCACCGGCTCGCGCATGCTCAGTGCGAGGGGGATTTGCTTTAGTACACAGTTATCAATTCAGCGGGCGAAGCGAGCGCTGCCAGATTTTATTTTACAATAATCGCCCGGCGAGCATTTGAATTTTCCGCACTGATAGAGCGCTGCGTTGCGTAAGATGATCGTCTAGTTTTCCTCCTCCGCTCGTTATCGCATGCATTACATACTCCGCTTTAATTACTTCGCTGCGCCGCTTCCAATCATGTCCGCGCATGTATGCGCAATTTCTATTTCAAGCGTGTACCGCACACATTGCTGAAATCAAACGGGAAGCGCGTTTGAGTTTGAATCTACGAGGCAGAAGCGCGCGCTATACAACCATCTCGTCCCGCGGTCTAGCGTCGACTGACAGCGAAATACCGGCCGGGAAGCAACTGTGACTCGAGCCGTTCTCTCCCTCTCTCTCGCTCTCTTTCTCTCTCGCTCCTATGGAGAAGAGACGACGGAGTCCGGATGGAGGAAACGCGTGCGTCTCGGCTCTATCGGGTATGCGAGTCTGCGTTAAAGGGACGCCGTCTACTGCTACGCTGTCTGTTTGTATTTGTGTTCTTCCGATGCGGGGTGTGTTTTGTGCGCTTGGGGAGACCGAATGCACGCTACGGTCCGAGTGTAGGACTGCATTGCTGCCGAAAGCTACTCAGTGTTAATCGACTTTTTGTTTCTGTCTTTTTTTTTTTTTTTTTTGATTAATCGATTCTTCACTAATGAATAATGACGAATGATTGTACAAGGTGTAATCGAGAATACAAACAATATTGCGCCGTAAATTATTTTTAATTATTTTAAACGATTCATAATTTAAACTCTTCTTTTTATCGCTTTTCTTCACATTTGATTAATTCAATTCTATATTAATTATTTATAATTTTATTATTCTCTCTCATTTGGAGGATGATATATGTGTATCTTCTGTCTTCAAGTAAACTCTGCATCTCAGATAAAATGCATACAGCTATTATTTCCCTTACTCACGCCAATTATAAATGGTAATATAAATAGACTTTCGCATAGAGTTGTCAGCAAAAATAAGGTTCATCACTCTTCGCTGTAATGGATATCTCGTCATATAATTACTTTCGAGATTACACTTCTCTGTTTACTAGATACTATAGTAGAGGAAAATATTTTATTCACGTAATTTCATGAATGATACGTTTGAAAAGAGTACGTTCACATTAAATATTGATTGAGCGATTGTTTGAGCAATAAAAAGTTACTTTTACATTTAAGCGTTTCCAGCTTCTGTCGAATCAGAATACAGTAGCGATCAGAGTCGAAAAATACAATTGGAATTTCAACGTGATCTACTCGAAATTTAGTATTCGACTTTTGAATTGCTGCTGCCTGCACCTTGCGAACACAAGCGCTAAAATCTGATTTCCCCCGACTCCGCAGATTTTTTAAAACTATTTGTTACGCAAGACTGTGGAAAATCATGTGTTATATCCAAATTTTTGCTCCGGGGCTCTTGATATTAAAACGGATTAAATGACTTATCCAATATTCGTCGGATTCTTGACTGGCCAGGAATTACTGTAGATATAGCGACAGCGCATATAAATTGCCAACTTTACGCGAACGTTACACTTTTCACTTTCTATTTAATTTCATAATCACCTCGTAAATGTTTTAATTCCATTGAATTTTTCTCCCCTTTCCTCTACTTTCGTCACAGCCATATCTAGTATAATATTTGTAAAGATTCAATTTTATGTATTAAGCGCGGCTAGTCAAATGTACGAAACCGCACGCACTGGTCATTATTCGGGTTGTATCTCGATCAACTCACTCGTTTGTTTCCTTTGTCGTCTATTTCTTAAGATAAATTATGAAATCCTTTTTAAGCTATTTACCGAGAAGTTAAAAGATTATTTTCGAGTATAAATTGCCTCAGGTGATCGGGTAATGCAACAAATTTACATGATCGAGTATTCGATTTCAGCTTAGAATGCAATGATCAATGTTCGCAAACTTGATTTGTATTTTTTTTTCTCGTCGCATTATACATCGCATACCGCAGAAAAAAGCAATAAATTGTTTATGCTTTTATAACATGTATCTCTTTGAAGGAAAAAATGGGTAATAAATGTGTACGCAACATTTGATTAATTTCGTACATTTTGCGTTGTCAGTTCTTGCTTTTCCGACCAGTTTAAACGGATACTTTTGTACATACCGGAGTCTCTATTAAGTTATTTGATTTTCATGAAGGAAATTAGCCAGCGCGTAAAATATTACGACTAATTATAATGTCTGTACGCGCAGTCCTATCGTAAAGTAACGATCGCCAAATTAACAGTTGACCAATTTTATAATCTACACAGAATAATCGCGCGCATTCCTCGATAAACGATGAATAAAAACGATTTTACATTCTTTTTCGGTTCTATTATCATCGCGTACTATTTGCCTTTCTCCGTCGATTATACAAAAGAAATTGAGTAATAGACATTTTACGGCAGTCTGCAATTGCACGTCATGGATAATTAACCAAAGCCACGATAAAAACTGCTACATATTAACCTTTTCGAATTTATCGCACTGCAATGCAACGTTTCGTCGAAAACGCGATGCTAATCCGTAAAAGAAAGTTTTAAAAAACGCTCAGATCGGTTTTGAAGCTACGAGCAGTTGCGCAACGCGGCTCGGCGAGCACAAGGATACCTACACAAAGTAATATCGACACGTCCATAGAAATTTACATTTGAGTGATCTAACTTTTTTATTTTTCGCGTCCGGCTATAACGCGAGCTCGATGAATTCTTCGGTATGAATAATCGCATTTGCGATTTCTATACCGATTTCATTTCGGCAAACTATACGAGCGATAGAAAGGTAATTTATTCGTCCAATTAAATAGTTTGAATATGATCCGCGACACACGTTCAAAGGAAACATTTAAAGCACATCCCAGCGACGCACTTGACGTGAAACATTCCGTACACAAGTCGTGTGTGGTCGATCTCTTTGCAATCGGTGCGATATGACTCAATGTTACTTCTGCCCGCGTAGTTCTCTCGAACACGTGCGCACGCGTTAGCGTCAATGTACGCGCGGGTGGAGAGCAAAGAGCCAAAGAGGAGTTTCGGTTCGACGTATCATTTCCAGTCCTTTTGCTCGTATTACATGCTTTGAGAAGCGAACTTTCAAATGTTTCTTACGCGAACGCATTGGATCATGGGATGATAGTAAAATCTAATTGCAAAGCTTGCGATACCGTCGTTTTTTATGCTCGAAAGTGCGTTTTAATATACTCGCCGTGATATTTTATTAATAATTTTATTGAAATAAGAGAATATGTTGAGTCTAGATGTCATACATTTAAAAGGTATCGTAGTATATTTAATATAACTCGATCCAGCTACTGATTACGAAGCGGATTATCATAAAATTAGCTACTACGTGAGAGAACGTTAAGTACCGCTTATAGAAGTTTATAATTATTGAATAAAAGTCTCTTTGATATTAAATCGTTCGATAAGTCCGTTCTCTAAAGAGAAAACTCCAGAATAATGTATATAAACACACGTAAGCAGTCTCGGAAGGCGCAGTAATCGCGATTTTCTTAAATACATTAGCAAACCTAATTAACGAGCAGAAATGGAGGAGAAGAAATTCACGCTCTTTCAGCGCTCGTGACTGCTATATTACATATCTATATGTCTATAGAAACGAGGAGAATAAGACTGCAGGAATATAAACCTTTAGTGCAATTACAATGAGTGAACGAACCAGTTTTTTCGTGACTTCATCCGACTGTGCTGTTCTCGTGCTATACTCGTGCTTTACACACACGAACAATAAATATATATATATAAATCTAAAACACACATGCCATTCCTTATGCTTGCACAATAATAACGAAGAAATAGGCCAAGCTGCACGTTATTCGCGCTCTAATCCTGTATTATTTTCGACGCGGCGTGACTTTTACGTTTAATGATCTCTTTATTAAAATTAACAAGGGATATCTCTCGTTCTGGATCTGACATCTGCTTTCGGTTACATATCCGTAAACTCGATCACTCCATCCGCTGTTTCGCAAAAAGTCCGCCTTCGAGTAAAATGCTCCGCGTGCAAAATAAAAAATTGTACACGTTATAAAGGAAAAAAATCTCGTCGTTACGTTGCCATCTCTACGTTGTTGTATAGCAAATTAATTCAATTCGACGGCACGTGCCGGAGGCCAACTCGTCGGCTCTTTTAAAAAGTTTCTGCGAATAGCCGCTATAGGCAGTCATTCGCAAAATCTTCAAAGAAATCCGCTGTCATAACGGACGTAGAGTCGCGAAGGGATGCAACGTAGACGACGAGAAAGATAATACGTACTCCAGCCATCGCATTGTTTTATTTTGGAACAAGCTGCAATAAGGGATATTTGTTAGGAGCAAAAATTACGTCATTGAAACAGCTGCAAAAGACAAGGAAAATTTTTAACTAATCGCGTAAAGATATGAGGAATTTGGAAAAAACTGCTCACGATAGCGAAAAAAAGTTTAAACAAAAGATGTAAGTAGGTAGAGACATTGCGTCAGATTTAAATTATAACATTATAGCTTAGCCGTAAAGTGCTGCTATAACAATTATTAACAACTGATATAATTTCCAGAGAGAATTCTGGCAATAAACTTACCCTTAATACTAATCATATTCGCAATAATTGGTAAAAATTTTAGATTTGAATCTCTGTAAAATTCTTGTCAAATAATTTAGTTGCTAAAAAGACCCTTTCGTAGAATTTAATTTTCCGAGCTCTCACATCTAATGCACATTTTCCATCAAGTAATCATGATTCCAAATAACTATACGCAACAATATTGCTTATTACATCTTATTCCAAAAAACAGCTCTTTTTAAGCTATGACGACTGGATTACCGACGCCTAAAGCTACGCGCGTAGGTGAGCGTTCGTATGGACATACGTATACAATTGTGTATGCAAAATCGTGCGTTTGAAAATGAAGTTTTCTTATCTCGACGATAAATTCTGATTAAGCCTGTCGTTATTATCATAAAAGCGTAATATGTAATATATATAGTATAACGTTAATTTAGTTTTTTTGTTTTGCAACGAGAGTTCGTTAATTCGGGGTTTAAAAAAATGTTTTACCGTAAATAACTGGGCTCGCAACGCTCGCAAAGCACAAACAGCAATGTAAGAGCTCGCCACATAATTCCCCAACTTTGAAACCTTTCGCATCCTCGCGTCTGTTAAATCCTCCGCACGCGTGTAAATTCAGAGAGAAAAAGTCTATCGCCGCACGCAATTAATCGAAACTACAGCGGCACCAGGTCTTGTAGTGGATAATTTTATCGGCCATAAAAGCGTAACGCGGACGAGCGTTTTACTCAAGCGCCTGCAATATATTATTATAATGCAATACCAAGAGAGAGAGAGGGGGGGGGGAGGAAAAATTCTAGGGAAATTTTTTCCACGAGTATATCGTTTCGCGCTCACGTGGTGTAGCTTATACCGTGGAGTACTTAATTTAGCGTTTAAAGTAACATGCGACGTATCGCACTGTCTCGCATAAGATAGAAAAATATAAAATAAACTGATACTTTGAAACGTGCGTTTTTTATAAGAATAAAAGTGTAGCTTTGAAACTATATTTATAAGATAATGTGTCTCTAAGCCTTGTTAAACTATGTTTACTCTAGAGTCAATTGTATACTGTTACAGAACACTCGAACTAAGAATTTACCATTAAAAGTACAACAAAGGCTAGAAACAAAGGCATTGTACTTCTAGAAATAAAAAAAATATATTATTAATAAAGATTGTTATTAACAAAGAAAAAATGAAAACAATACATTTACAGAAGTAAATTATGACGTTATAAAATGCGATATTATATAAGTACGCGAAGTACATTGAGTTAAAGATTAATTAAAATTTTTTATTCAAACGTTATAAACCATGTTTTATATGCATATTTTCTTTTAGTCAAATCTCACTTTATGTTGAGTACGTCGGATTCCGTTATATTGTTATGTTTTACTTGGCAGGACGAGTCACCTTTAAAATGGTGATTCCAAAAATGGGAATTATAATAATTATCTCTCCTTCAATTATCTATAATGTTTCTCTATGAAGAGATCTAGGACTTTTTGTAAGTCTCTTCCGCAGCTAATTACGCCACAAAATACGAATTTTACTATCCGCAAGATTATATAGTAACTGACGATTGGATTTAAGTGAAATTGGGTAGAAATATTCTATAGATTTTAAATAGAATGGCTAGAAGAAATTTCACGTTATAAAATGTATTTAGTTTTTAAGCAATTGATTGAAAACCCGATTTTTAAATTTTTTAAATTAAACATTCATGCGAAAAGGAGAGCATCAAAGAGTGTGAACTCAATCCATTCATGAATTCTTTGTCAATCTTGCGGATAGTGAAATTTCTATTTTAAGTAATAATCAACCAACGACGAGAGTTACACCACTTTTCAATTATTGGTAAATAGGTGCATCTACTAATATTGAAATTACATTGTTCAAAATATTTAACATTCGATTTTTTTATTTATTTATTTATCCACAGTAAATTTACATTACATAAGTAAGTAATCCTGCAGAGGAGAAAATATTCCTGTGGGCAAAGCCGGAATAAAAAAACTTACATACTAAATCGAAAACTATAAGTACTTAAAATTGTAGTAGGACGCGGTTTTGTTTTATTTATTTTGTAGTGCAAATCTTGATTATAATAGAAATCATAACAAGATTATACAAATTTCTCAGAAATAAAAATTAGAAACTACCATCACCAATGCCTGACTGAATATTTGTCGTGGTCTCGTAAATTTCTATCTCTTGCATAAATAGCTCTTTCAATGTTGTTTAATCTTGCAGAACACGTAAACCCTATTGCAAATATTACTCTATAGTGCAGGATCATTTGTTTGTGCTGATTTTATCAGTCGCATTTACATAGAGCCGTAAAAATAATATCATCTATTATAAACTACATCTTTATATTTTGGTCGTCGTTCAAGTAAAAATGTTAAGTTTGCGTTCCTCTTATTCGTCTGTGGAAGTAGAAAAAGCCAATTACAACGATAGCCACTGTGCTCCTCTATTTTCTTTGAGAATATTTTAATAAGTTTGTCGATTTTAATAATATTTTTCGTACTTTTAATTATCTCTAGTTGTGATTTGGACATCCGCATGTGTTATCTATTATAATAATGATTACATTCACCCGTATTGCATACATGTAATACCTTCTGATATCCCATATACAATTTACTAATAGCATCGTCGAGTCGTCATTTGAAGGTGTCTTGTCGCCTTAAAACTCACAAAAAGTAGCACAATATTTTGATTGTTTTATTTTTAGATTTAAGTTCACTGTTATTAAACTATATGTTAACTGAACGTCCGATTAAAATGCCTCACTTTTTATACCAGTCTATGCGCGTATACAACACATTTTACCTCTCACAAGATTGCTTTTGTATTTGTTATTCTTGTTAAATAAACAAATAGATAAACAAACAAATAAATAAAATATAATACCGTTTCTAGCGAACAAGTTATATACGAGCAGAATCACTTCGACTGCGAGGTATCGCACCCTTTTGTGTAAGCAACGGAAGAATTATGTGCATCCACGGACGATCGATCTACTCCCAATAAATAATACCTCGGTATATCTATAAAGCCAGGAAGAAGTTGAAAGTAGCGCTAGATCTCTCGCGCGCGTGTATATATATATATATATATAGAAGACGAAAGAATAAATCTCTTATAAAATTAAACGATCGCCGCGAAGCTGCCCCTCTCGGAATTCATGATATACGATTGCTCGACTCGACCTTTCACTGCAATGCGCGAGCTCGCTATAATATGTAATCTTCTTCGTATAAGAAATCACGGGCGCGAGTGTGCACACAAAGGAGTAATGCGACTTAATAATGTTTTAATAAGGCCATACGGCCAACTACGCTGACTGAAGCAATCTCACTCGGATTCCGCCTTCAGTGATATCTGTAATTTTCGGTCGAGCGAGTATATCGACGGAATACTCCATACGTATTCCCTTAGTAAGCGATGCGGCGAAACGAAGTTCGGTTGTTTCCCAATGTGAATCCACGATTACGAGTGGAGGAGAGACTACAATCCATATAGACCGACGATTTCGTTTCGAAATTAGGTGATTCGAGGATTGCTTGTGGGCGTATTGAATATACCGAATCGATGGCGTCTATAATATTGTATTTATTATATCGAAAATTACACGATTATTGTACGTGAAACGCGAAATTGCTAAATAACTGTTAAATAATTCCTAAAAGCTCGAATGATAACATAATAAATTCCATTTTTATTATTCTTCATTTGAATCTCGGGAAAATTAAATACATGACTAATGAACAAGTAGCGGTATCAAATGAATGTAACCTATTAAAATCTAAGCATACAGCTTATATTACTCTCTGATTCTATTTCGATTCATCGTCTCTTCTGCGAAAGCGTTAATCCAGCAGGCAGAATTGCTCTCCCGACAAATATATGTCGCCGCGTAACCATTGCTAATCTCGCCGCGCAATCATCGCAAGTATCTCAAAAGTCCGATCTTGAAAAAAAAGTCGAAACGACGCGGATCCTCTATGTTTGAACAACGAAATCATATGGCTCTCCGATTAATCGCTATCCGTGTGAATCATCTTCTCTAATTAAAGAGTCGCTCGTAAAAGTTTCCATTGACCGCTGGTTCATTATATGCACGTTCTTGATGGCAGTCCTAGACCGCATTTAGCTTTCCAACGATGCAGTCGTTCGACGAATTCTTGGTATAAGC
Organism: Apocrypta bakeri; assembly: GCA_018906985.1. NCBI lineage: Eukaryota > Metazoa > Arthropoda > Insecta > Hymenoptera > Pteromalidae > Apocrypta > Apocrypta bakeri. The sequence goes on along the minus strand of JACCIA010000016.1, from coordinate 421,781 downwards.
AGTAGCATCATCTATCCACAACGCTAAGTGATCTGTTTGCTCTGCCAACTCCAGACTAGAATAGCTACATAACAACGTTGTTCAATTCAAACGGTTTCTGTTGGGGAGAAACTCGTAAACGAGCGAAAGTCCTATCGTGTTTCCTCATCCTTCTCTTTTTTTCGCATATTACCGAGTATGCGCGTATACCCTAGGTATAGACGTATATTTCTAAGGCTGCATTCACCATCGGCAGACGTCCTTGTATTATACGATCCGACAATGGCGCATCTCTTCTCAGTGCACTTTTCAAAAGTCGCCGCCACACCTGGACTTCCTCTATAGGTGTATGTATATATGTGTGTGTGTGTGTGTGTGAGGCGCGCGCGTACAGCAACATCTGTGCGGGCGCGTGCCGAGCGCGCGAGCAATCATTGAATTTTGAATTTGTTCGGTATTATGTTACTGTGGTGTATTGTGCGTGCGAAGGTATACCTATATGCGCCATAAGCTCAGCGGCTCTTTAGCACCCGTCGGTTTTGACTGCGGGACGCAAGTGAGCATTCGAAAAACGTCGAGGCTTTTCACCTAGATTTACTCTGCACTCGGACATCGGTGCATCGCTCCGTTTGCACTTAACGACCTACTTGTCCATTGTCGCGAGTGTTAGGTTCCCGGAAGCGTTTCTTTATTCACGCGATATTTTTCACAATTTTATTGCCCGTCTCTGTTTGACGATCAGAATCTACGCGTCGCGATGAATATAGGTGCATCTATACATCTTGCAAAACATAACGCGTACATTGTTATTGTATATTGTGCATAAAAATACATTTGCAGGAAAAGAAGCCGATAAATTTTCATCCATTATTTGCTCCGGAAAGCATTGAGTTTAAATTTAACAAGTTGATGAAGAACCAGTATACGCGAATTCCAACAGTACAACGCCAAATAAATCGATACCGCTACTTAGACTTTACAAAACTGTACGTAAAAGCAGTATTATACAAGCTATAATAACATGTAGCGAATTGCCAGAAAAAATAAAAAAATTTTATACAAAATCGATAGTATCATATAATTATAAACTAAAAAATAAATTTGTAATAACAATTGCTTGTAATTGTTGAATTTGTACAAATTTATATTTTGATTAAGAGATTTATGAATATTTAAAGTCATAATGTTGAGTCTTAACTTGTAGCTACACAAACCTGATAATCAAGATTTATACAGCGCTCACTGATCTTTATCCAGGTTTGTCAATTTAATTTGTAAGTAATTTCGTACCAGACCAGGAGCAAGCAGGCTTGTTTTCCTCTGCTTAATTACATGTAATGTAACGATTTTTATACTCTAATAATTAATACGTAAGTTATTGTATTTTATGGTAATTTTTTATAGCAAAAGTAATGGCCTATTTTTTGCGACTCTGTAGCTTTTAAGTTCTTTCCTCTAAGCTCCAGACTAAAAGATCTCTCTGAATTTTTGAGTAAAAAGTTCACTGGGTTATCATCATTCTTGCAATTCACTTGTGTAATGAGTATTTTAACCATTAACGTATGCACAGACGATAATTTTACTTGAATCTATAGACGATATTAGATAACGAGTAATTTAAGAATTCATATAAACTCAGACTACATTTTGATAAAATTCTAATCTTGCAATAATACATTAATTTGATTGTACTTTCAATTTTAGAGCGAAAAATAAAATTTTAAGACCCTATTATATAACTGTATTTATAATTCGAAAACACGAGCATCAGATCGAAAAATTTTTGGTTTTCCATGAAGAATATAAATTGATAAATTTAAAAGCAGCAATGACCTAAAATAAGAATCGAGACTGTAAACATTAAGGAGAATTTCGCTTCGTGTGCGAATACACGCAGTGCGTCGAAAATCAGTGCGAACGTCGCAGCGACAGAGCAATTAGCGTCGCTCAGATGTCCGCGGAGGAGAAAATATCGGTGCGCATGTGGTTACTGCCGCCGGAGTAGCAACGATTACTTATGCGTGAAAGAAAACCAGGTCGTGATCCGTAAAACTGGTGGCGTAGGTATATATATATATATATATATCCCGATGGGACACGGTATGCGTGCACTGCGTATATATAACGCAACTCGATGTGTATCAATTATGCGATACGCGCTTCGACAATGCATGAATGAATGTATGTAGAGCTAGAGGCTCTATATTGTTAGGGACACTCCTTTATGACGATCAATCTGGAAGAAAACTCGATAACGCGAATGCGTATACTGTTCATTGATGAATATTCAATTGACGGAGAAGAGATGTCATGCTCTGTATATAGTAATTTAGCTTAAGGGATTTTTGTCAAATTCGCTTTGCTTCGAGTTATTCAATTTCATGCGCATTATTGGGTTCCGTTCGTCTATCCTTTGCGATTCCGTTACTCGATGATTTGAAAATTCTTCCAAAGCTAATAAGAAGATAAGAGCTCATTGTTAAGTAGGTTGAAGTGATCAATTGAAACGAAGCGTCCGTTCAAAATTTATTAAAGAATTTTATTAAACTTAATTAATTGCTAGTAATATCGAATCGCTAGAATGTTATACATGGTTCACCATTGTTGGATTTATCATTCATGAATATATTTTAGATACAATAGTTTCACGTTAGCTCATATATCTAACTGTCTAAATTTTAAATGAAAACCAGTTCAATATTCTTAATACCGAAATTAATCTAGTTATTGTGAATGAAAACTAATAATAATATAATAATATAAATAATAAGTGTAGAAAAGGCTACCTTATAATAGATATTACAATAATGACATACAATTAATTAGACGAACTCTTTGAAATCAGAATTAATTCTTAAGTATTTTCTCGATTTATTGCCAGTATTAAATGCATTGTAAAGCAACATTTGTCAAAAGTAAATATTTGCTATTTTCTTCTAGTTACTTATATAAATACAGTGTATACACTAGCAAATGGCGAACGTTCGCTATTTCAGATTAAGAGATACACGCAGTTACGTAGAAATAACTGTGAAACCACTTTCATCTCTATGGAAACTACGTATATGCAATTATTATCCGATTTAATAAACAAATATAACATTAAACATGATTTCATATCATAATCCGATCTACGAATCGCTGCTTAATTGTATTCAATAAAATTATTGAAACGAATGAATAGAATAGATTCACGCTTACTAATACATTCGTTAATAGATCAGATGATCGCAGACACATGTGCACTCAAAAGCTTGCGACAAAGAGATCTGCTAATACACGATAAAGCAACGTGAAATTATAAATTCCTAGGCCATAACCCACTCCTTGACATCAATTAAACATTTCCCTCTTGTGAAAATGGTTTTCACCAAACCATACCGAGAATAACTCGCTTTCGATCGAAGTCACGCTGCGACCATAGAACGTATCTATAAAGCGTTTACGAATTCACTTCACGCCGCTCGGTATCAAAACGCACGCTCGGGGGACCTCTATGACTTCATGGCTCGAGCCTATCGGAAATCTTCGACGGCGTCACATCGCGTGCATCGCAAATCCTGATTCACACGAGCTGAGCTTTCACTACTGCGGATCCCATGCACTGCTCGCGCGCATAAAGCGCAACGAAATGTATTCGAATGATTTCAATCCAACGACTTCCACGTAGTTCGTTAATTCCATTATTTGCCGCAGTACGTTTTCTCTTATCGGGACGTAAATCGGGACTTTTCAATTGGACACTCGATTATTCAATCGCATTTGCCTTTGGAATTGAAACGTTTGAATTCTCGCAAGAGATAAATACAAAATTATTTAGTACATATATACTCCGATTGTCCGACATTTATCGAAACTTAAGTATTATTTTTCTTACTTCGGTTTATGCATTATACGAATGGATATTACGCGAGTTAAAAACGAGTTTACAGCGGCGACATTACCATACCGATTCAACGATTTCTCGTACCCCATTCAATTGATTATCCATTGATTCTCTTGCCTGATCCTAAATCGAAACGAGATTCTTGAGTATACGACTGCGAACGTTTTCTTCGCAGCATTTGAAGACTCAATTTTGCGATCGCCGCCTATATCCCCTTGAGAAGTTATTGAAAGGCAAGGAAATATACTCCGATCACGGTTAGTGTACCGTATACCATATATAAATACAGTACACAGTATACAGACCCACACTCATAAACAGTACACGCGTGTCGTGTAAAAGAGATTCTTGTGTACCCCCCGTGCGCGACTGCAGGTTTTCAATCAATTTTCGCCTGGCGTTGACGAGAAACCGGTTCTAAAGACGGAAGCAGCATTGCTACTATAATACTTAAGTGTTGTCGCTGTACACCTGGAATCAAAGGTATAACCCACCTTAGTATACAGGTACACTTAGTATAGAGGAATTTTAGGTACGAGTGTGCTGCTGATGGCGCGTGGATACGCATGAATTGCGCACCTCGTCACTCTTTACAACGAAGGCCAGTGGATTTGAAAATATTTACAATTTGCTTACGACCGTCGTGTGCGATACCTCTGAATAGTTTATAAATGCATCAAGGATCCTATAAACTTGTCATTTTATCCGGATACGTTGCATTTGTTACGACTTTATCTCGAATGCATCGAGTGTAACCTTATGCGTTTGCTACATTTTCAAATTCGCAATTCATGCACTCTGGCGTCAAAAACAACTTTCGATATGAACTTACGGAAGTGTTAAACTCTTTCGAATAACTATCGAAAACTATACTATTTACTCGGAAATGTGCGTTAGTCTTCGTAAAAAGTTCAAACATTGCATTATGGCAGAACGGTTAAAATCGAGTGCGTAGTACTACGGAATGCATTTTACTATCATAACATTTTTATGCAGTTAGCAATAGATAGTAAATTTTTTTGAATTTTTAATTTTATTGTTTTGGAGTTTGACCTAGACAGCGTTAGCATCTATGCAAATGGCCTTCTATCCAAGGATATTTTTACATTATAACGCTTTGTTCCGTTTTTTTTTCCATTTTTTAAACACTTTATTTATTACAGATTATAATTTATCAAGTTCAAGTAACTTTTTAATTTTATAATTTAAATGCTTTGCGTCGTTAGAAACGTTAAATCAAAACTACGTTTAGTATACACAGTCATGCATATACCATTGTATAAAGACAATATACCATTCTCTCAGTCTACTGTTATAAAGAGGTTGAATCAAAATGGATTTTACAACTATATTGTTATCAAAACCCGCAGCTTATTTATATCTACAAAGTATATTGTTGTATTATTATATTTATCAAGTATTTTATTTTAATCTTATAATACAAATACTTAGTATTGTTAAAAATGTAGAATCAAAATTACTTTCAGTATTATACACAATCGTCCATATACCACTCTATAAAGACAATATGCCACTCTCTCAGTCTATTGTTATAAAAAGGATGAATCAATATAGATTTTACAACTATATTGTTATCAAATCCCAAAGCTTGTTTATATCCGTAAAGTATATCATTCGTATTTATTTATTGTATTTATTTGCATATTGAGAATAAATCGACGCGAAGAAATGTAAAACACACCAATTTCTGCTAAATTCAGCGCATCGATAGAAAAAATAAACGTAGCCCTCACTAACGAAATGTATTAGCTCGAATCTACTATTTCCGTGATATACTCATCTAATAGGTAAACAAATATACAGCAATGCTACTGAAATTAAAACTTTTGATCGAATAATCAGCATTTTAAGAGGAAGTTGTATATTACGCACGAATAAACTGCTCACTGAACTAATGTATGCAAACTACTTCGAGAAAGATTTTCAAGCGCTACTTCAATCGGCGTCAGTCAAAACAACAAGGGCCAGTCTCGAATAAAGTCTAAAGATAACCCACGTAAAAACTTATTTCTGATTATAAAATCCCCTTGATTTTACCCACCCACAAATGGTGCATTGTTTCGCGACACAAACACACACACACACTTCGTTTACACTTCTCCGGCAGAAAAGGCTCGTTCTGTACGACAGCATTGCCATGGCGCAACGGCACGTGCTCGTAAGTTAAGCTGCAAAACGCGCGAGCGGGGCCCTGTGTAACGAGCAATTTATCTTTAACATCAACGTCGAGCCGCAGCGCTCAGCTTCAAACAAACCGCACGTTCGTCAAGTAATCGACCCATAGTTTGTATTACAAAGTCCCGCACGCGCGCTTCTCTTCTCTCTCTCTCTCTCTCTCTCTCCCTCTCTCTCGCTCTCCCGAGAATGTATAGGCGAGCTTTTCCCTATTTTTAAAACAGCCTCCGCAAGGCGCGCACCGTAAATTTGTGCAATTTATTAAAGGCCGTTGATTTAATAAGACAACAGTGCGGGATGTTTTTCTTTACTTTGCGTACGGCAACTGGCTGGAGTGAAATATAAACGCGGAAAATAACTCCCCGAGTCATTAGCCAATACGTTCCAGTTACACCATCCTCAAACGGTCAAGTGCGCAATGAATAACTCCGCGTTAACACGCTCGGGCCGAGTAGAAGCATCCTTGACTCCGAGCGTTAAAACGGGCAAAAAATGTATCATGAGATACTCTGACCGACATTGGCTGTGGACAATATTCTTTCAAAGTGTTGTCGCCGACAATGGCTAACCGTTATACAAAACGAACAAAAATATTTTTTATTACTTTAAACTTTTTTATCTACGGTTATTGATATACTTTGTAGTCTGGAATGGCGAAAATTCGCTATTTTTCAGTATACGTGGATTTTTATACATTACAATAGCGTAACTGCGAGAGTAGTAATATTCACTGTTACATTCATCTATACGTTTGATAAATATTGAGAAATGTATTTATTAATAAATATTATAATATGCAATATTTTGGCTTTAAAAATATGTATCCCAAAGTAAAATTGTATTCAGTAAACCGTTACTTTCTGTACAGAAATACAAACTTACGTAAACATAAAAATATTTTTTGAAAAATAATTTATGTAAAAGTAATATGTAACTGGTTGAAAAATCGTTTTCTTCGGTCTACAAACTTTTTTCCAAATTCTATTATAAATAATTATTGGGAGCTAAGAAATGTCAAACGAATAACGAATGAGTATATTTTAAACATATATTTGCTATAATTTTAATAATCTTTAGACTTAATTTGCACACAATTAAATACAAATGTCTTATTTCAAGTAACTATTTTTCTAAGACTAATGTTTTTATTTTAAGAATAATTTTGGTCACTAAAATGCTATTTACCAACTATTAATAATAGAATGCTATATATTCTATAATCGATATATCTCTAAATCGTGCTTTATTAAACAGCGAATATTCGCTAAACAAAAAAGCGAATTCTGCGCTATCTGCAAGATACATCGTATTAAATAGCGAACATTCACTAAAATATACAATGAATTTTTTTGCTGTCCTTCATCACTATTTAGCCAACTGTTATATCAGTGGATTAGTCAAATATTAGTGAATAATTGGGCGATTCATAGGTAAAAATAATCAAGAATAGTAAATTTGCCGATCTATTTCAAGTTCCGAGAGTAAATATATCAAGCCACAAAAATAGGCCAAGCTATATACGTGATCTGGTATCACAACAGAGACTTAGGACTAATAAATAAATTTTAAATGTAATATAATTCGATGTACCGTGTAAAATCTAAGTTGCGCCATAATTCGTTTTTCCATGTATAACAAGCTACAAAGTTTCTACTATTGTAACTTTTTTTAAATTTATAATTATGGTAGCTGAAATCCATGTATTTAGGATAATTGCGCAGTATAAAAGTTTTTAGTGACCCATATTTTCAATTTTTTCACGTCATCATATGTGCGCAGAGAAATCAAGTGTCTTTAACTCATTTGGTAAGCATTTGAATGCTGCGATGGCATTCATGTAGCAGTTCTTGCTACTTACTTTCTTTTCTGTTATCGGTAAAACCAGCTATTTATTCCCAGTTGTAGACTACCAGTCGACATGTATGTTTTTTTTAAATTTATCATCGTGATGTTTCCACAATTCTAAAGCACAATATAATTGGTCTACGATCGAAGGACAAGCCGCCTGCTTTATAAAGTTGTTTTTAGTAATAACTGTTAACATTCTCTTTTGTAACGCCCGAGGGGATTCACAGCATTAGCATAATCACCTCCCCGAGCTATTATTCCTATACGTTAAGCTGCAAATATAATTCGAAAATATCAATCAACGTACCAAATTTACAAGCCGACGGGTCGTATCAAAGCCGAACTATATGAAGTTTCAATGCACTATAGTAGTATCGCAACAGTACGTGGTCACGTACAGGTTTGTATCTATTCAGCGGGATCTAACGCACGTATAAATTTCACCGAGTTATAAGTGAAACTAGAACGACGAAAATTCATTCCACGTATAACCAATGCAAAGTGATAAATGCACAACAGGCCGCGAATGAAGAGTAAAAAAAAAACTCGTTCGCGCTAGAAAAATTTGTCGTGCGGTCCGTAAAACTCAATTCACCATCGTGTACCAAACTGTCAATTTATTCGACATCAAGACTCGTTTATTTGTCTCGTCTTGAGAAAACAGCCAGCGACAGCGACAATAGCGATTCTCAACCCGCGTCAGCACTGATTGATCTCGACGCATATATATATATGTATATATATGTATATATACAACAAATTCACTGTGTTATTTCTAGCCTGCTACGCGCACAGACACACTCGCGGTTCATAAGTTGACGAAAAGTTATCGCTCGGACTGATTGCGCGGACCTTCCTCGATTATCGTTCCAGTTATTCCGAGGCGCAGCACACGTATTGCACACACTCACGCACAGCCCCGAGCGGGAGGAGAATTTATTTTCACCGTCCGCGCGATAAAGGAAGACGAAAGCGACGGCTCGTCAATCGCCTGGACTCGCCTCTAAGGAGCTAAACCTCGTGACCGTTATTGTCCGTACCGCCGGCGCCGCAGTCGCGTCGTATCTCTTCCGTGCAAGTATACGCAGAAACACCGAGAAAGAAAGAGACATTGAAAAAGATAGCGAGTATAGCGTAGTAGTCGAGCATCATCCGCGAGTTTGTTTTACGATCGGCGATCGTCCCCCTTTTTTTCGCGACGAAAATCGACTGTACAAAGAGAGAGCAAGAGAGAACAAGCGATTATACGCGGAATTTCCTATAACGAGGGGCATAAATAATGCATAGAGAGAAAGCGAAAATCCGCGATATTCTCCGAACATTCTGCTAGTTATGTACGCATCGGCTAACGAGGCAATTCCAGTTGGAAGCTATATTAACTGCACAGTAGTATACGGAAGAAATTGAACGGTAGACTGTGCAGCCCGAAAATCGCGTACAGAAATTGCGCAGCGTGGAGGAAGCGTAAAAACGGCAATTTCCATGTGATTGTCAGCAGCTTGTGTATGTGTACGGCATATGTACATGACTATACAGAGAACGTATAATGGAACTGCGCCCTTGGACTGTGACAAGCGCATTTAGTTCACCTACTTCCGGCGGAAGCGTCCGTGGACCCACGGGCAAATGCACTTGTCACTGGTCTTTTTAAGCGACGTTTCATCGCTGGCATAAGCTTGGGGACCAGGTGCTGTGGTTTTCTGACTTTGATTTTCTAGCATATAAGTGGGCTAAGGAAAAATCTTGCCTATTGATTATGGGCTTGCTCGCGTTATTAACAACTCGGAACTCGATAATTAAGGTTTGTCTTATCGCTCTATACGTCGCATGCGTTTCAAAGTTTTCGCAACGCGGACCGCTTGAATAATTGTTGCGGCTAGAAAAATGTCACAGCTGTGTACGAATGCGTAGGTATGATAGGGGAAAGGCACCGAACGAAATGTGCACGCGAACCCTTGCGTAACTCTGGAGACTTTTTTCATCTTCGAGTATTCCCAAGTCCTGTAAATCAATCTTCCTCTCGATATTACAGTTTGATCGTATATCGTAAAAGTAAATTATCCAAATTTAGCTAAAATAGCGAAATTTTTCGCAAAAGCGCCGGAGAGCTAGAGAGAAGAAAAAATTAGCGTTACATTCTGGGAACAATCAAGTTGTAAAAGCGTCATTATCGATAATTATGCGGATGCAGCTCATCTGTGACCGGCGCGAACGTAAGCGACGACTATACTCATTCTCCCTGGGAGTAGCTTATTTTCTTTGTATATACCTATAAGGTACTTTCATATTTATGCACTCGTCATTAGTCGAACGTCTTTTTTTCTGCAGAGAAAAATGCCACGTCCTTCTGTCCTCAAATGACGAAATTGAGCTTATGTTTATTTTATAGTGTTTACATATATATGCAAAGGACAGTATAGCATAATTGTACTAGTCTAATATTCAAAGATAAATGGAATGACACAGAAAAGAAATTATTCTTAAATGCGCATATCAATTTGTCATAATACAGCGAGTGAATATTCATTTCACAACGAGTTGTAAACGACATAACGTCAATTTTTATACGTATTTATAAATGGTACACACAGTGTTTTTTATGTATGCGTAAAATTCAATTCATGTTATTTTAGAGTAGATTTTGTTTCGGTAACGATACGAGTCAACGATGCAATTATTCCTTTTTTCATTAAATTTATGAAAACTTTACGATTATTAATTTCGCCATAACGGCCGAGCAGATGATCGAAGATTGGTTTATCGACCCTTCAAATCAAAAAAGTCTTTACCCCGGCTTTCGATAATCCCCGCCAAAGAGGGGGATTCCATTTTAAAAAATTTATGTGATCTTCAATTCTGATTTTGAAGTTCATCGTCGCGATCAAATTCAAGGTCACTAATAAATTCCTCTACAAAATGTTATGAACATTAACATTATCGAAAAATAATTTCTCTGCAAAATTATTCGGGTGATTCCGGACTGTTTGGTATACAATACATACGCATACACGAAACGGTTTAATATTAAAACATACATGTAACGGCATAAAAAATTAACTATTTTACAAAAAAAAAAATCGATTTTTCACAATACAGAAATAAACGAACATTCATAGCGATGAATTGCACAAAACAAAGTCAACAAATTTTTACTATAATTTATTAGCAATAATGCATACAGAATTAACCGGCAAATTAACCACCTAATATCGAATAACTTTTTTTAAATAGTGCATTTTGTTTTGCAAATGATCCATGAAAATAACTATAAAGCGAAAATATCGGGCACTGCACATACAACTGCCAATAAAGCTGATTTCGTCATTTCCATCCGCAGATAATGAACGAGATGTATCATATTTGTTTACAAGACTGTAGAATAATTTCTTAAATTCGATTGCAAAATTATGAAGCAAAAATGAATAAAACAAATGTTTAAATACTTCAGAAAATACTACACTACGACTATCGATAAAGAAATCTCCAATGATACCATCGACGGACTGCATGAGCGACATCTGTCGTTACAAAGTCGCTAAAGACGAATTATTACACGACCAAACATAACCTATTTTAATTCTAAAAAGAAAACGCTAATTCCGCAGCACCACGTGAATTTGTCTTGCCGGCGTGTTCGTATTATTTCATCAATTCTAATATAAAAGTAATATTTTCACTATATTTTTTTTATTATTGTAAATTAACAAGTTTTACAATAATTATTAATAAGTATTAACAATCAAATTCCATTAAAAAAAAAATAATATTAACAAACATTTTGTTATTTATAGATATGGCTATGGGAAAGAAAGGTAAGAAGCGGCAGTTGAATGAGAGCGAGGCAGTTGTTGATAAACCAATTGAGAAAAAAACTGAGGTTGTACGTAATAAAGATGTACCTAATAAAAAGGCAAAGATTAACGCAAAAGAACCAGCGGTTGTGAAAGCTGAAGAAGTAAAAGTTAACGATAATGTTGACGGCAACAAAGCTGATGAAAAGAAGCCTAAAAATAAAAAGAAGAATAAGGGTAAAAAGGTAACGAATATATAAGATTATGCATTAGAAAATCTAGATTTTTTAATCTTAAGTTTCATGTTTATACTATATATTTTCTTATTTGTTTAATCAATTTAGCAAGGAAATGCTGAAAATAATGTAAGCGATCAATCAGTATCTCTGGAAAATAGTGCAGAAAAGACAGAAGAAGTAGCTGAAGAGGCTGAAGAAGCTAATACTCAGAAGAAAAAAAGGAAGGAAAAATTAAAACTGAAGAGGGAACAGAGTAAAGAAATAAGAAAAGAAATACGAAAAGAGGAAGGTAATTTTAGCTCAATAAATAAGTTATCTGTAGAAGAAATGAAGCAAAAAATTGCAGAAATAGAAACTCGAGAAGCCATGTCTAAAACAGCTGTAAGAAAACTGCGCATTTTAAAGAAAAAATTAAGCATAGAAGAAGGAACCATTGATATAACAAGTGCACCAAAGCGAGCAAATGATGATACAAATAGTCCAAACAACAAAAAATTCAAAAAGGATGTCCAGATGAAAAATGAAATTACATCTCCTACAAAAGTGGAAAGTGTAAAAATGAATGAAGAAAAAAATGATCTTCCTGTTAAAAAAGAGGGAAAACTGAATGTATCGAATAACAAGTCAAAGAAAGATCAATTGAAATTCAATAAAGCAGCAAAGCAGCCAGTTGTTACTGAAGATAAATCAGGAAGTAAAAAGCTTAAAAAGAATAATAAAAAGGCAAACAAAAATAATACTGAAGAATCAGAAATCAGCGTTGAAAAAAGAATTTTGGAAGAGGTACTGAATGCTCAAAAAGTAAATGGTAAAAAGGTAGCTGTACAAAATGGTAAGGATGAAGAGGATTCTGAAAATGAGGAAGAATTACAAGAAGAAGCAGTAAAATTAAATTCTAATGATGACTCAGAAAATGATGATGATGATGATGATGTTGATGGTGATGATGATGATGGTGATGATGATGATGGTGATGATAATGATGATGATGATGATGATAATGAGGAAGAAGATGTTGAGGAAGACAATGATAATGACGATGGAGCTGAAGAGAAAGAAGTAAGTGACTCTGTTAAAGTTGAAAACAATAAATCTCAAGCTACAGCTAAACCAGAAAAAAAAGATATTAAAAAGCCAAATCAAACACAAAACAATCAGAATGCTGGTGCTGGAAAAAAACAAAGATATGTTCTTTTCGTAGGAAATTTGTCTTATGAGTAAGTATATTTGTTAAAAAAATTATATTTGGTATTGATTCGAAGTACATAAATTATGCTAATCTAAAATTCAATTTTAGTGCCACTACTGTCGACATCAAGAAGCACTTTCTTACTAAAGTAGACATAGTTAAAGATGTTAGAATTCCATCAAAACATGGAACAAACACTCCACGAGGTTTTGCTTACGTTGAACTTGAAAACAGTGTGGATTACGAGGTGAAAATTATTTACTTATTCAAACGATAACATTCTTTATCTACTAATTTAATGCGATAATCTAACTGTATTTAATACATTACAGAAAGGATTATCTCTACATGACACTTTCATCAATGGAAGGAAAATCAATGTCGAATATACTTCATCCGGTTCCAAAAGAATAGGAAACAAGCAAGAGCTTGTACATAAAAACAAGAAATTACATGCCATGCGAAAAGCTGGTATGCTAGCTGGAAGCAAGAAGACTTTCCAAAAACGTAGTTTTCGCAGGAAACCAGATAGAAATCCGAAAAATGAAAATTAAATTATAAAAATAAAATAGTTAATATCCATAAAAAAAAGTACAAGAAAAAGGATCTCCTGCAGTAACCAAGAATTTTTCTAATAGAACTATAGTCGCGCCATAATTTGAATCCGCGAAAGATTTGTTATTTCGTATACATTTTTGACAGAACTAAGTGACAAAACATTTTTCTAGTTATTTGAAAAAAGAACTAATTTTTTTATTTGATGACGGTGGTATTCGTTTGATAAAGATTTTGAAATCCATCATTTCAAGATTTGAATTTTATTTTGTATATAGTTTATATATCTTATGTATATAATGATGTATGCACATACATTAATTTATCAGCCATACACATCAAACTAACTAGATTGGAAACATTTTAAAATAGATCGTTGTATGTAGTACTAATATTAAAATGGATAATGAAATATTTTATTTAGTAAAAATAGTTGAAAGAACTTGGATTGCGAATATAGCGTACCTTATATATGCTCATTGTGCATGTACATTGAATTATATAAAAAAACTATATAGATACCAAAATTGTTTTATATTCAAGAACATTAATAAAGGATGTTATATGTTCAATACTAAATTCATTTGTACTAATTTATTTAACGTCGCATTAAATAATAATAACCGGATAATCGAACAAGTATTTGCATCATAAAATCCGATTAAATTTTTATTTTTAAAATTCTAATTTTTTATTCACAAGGAAACCGTAGTATTTTTAAACATTTTATATCTATATTAGAATTACTTAATAACTAACTGAACACTACAAACCGCAACAAAAAGTATGTACCCCTGGTGGGACTCGAACCCACAATCCCCGGTTTAGGAGACCGATGCCTTATCCATTAGGCCACAGGGGCGTTGAGGAGACTGCACGCTAGGTATTTTATGAACATAGAGCGCGCTCACTTCGCTTCTCGTAAAACTGAAACGATTCCACGCATGTTATATATAGATATACCTTTGCTTCACACGATGAGGTAACACTCTGAAATTGACAAAAAAACGCTGCCGCGATATATAACCTAGATTGTGAGATGCCTTTCAAATGATTTATTAGCGATTATTTATTTATTGTTTTTTTTCTATTATTTTAAATAACTCTTATTCAATCTATTTAAATGAATGAGCAGCTAAAAATCGAAGATAAAAATTATTTTTTCGTAAGTTTCTATTAGGTAGTTCGATGTGGGTTTGTGCAGTAATTAATGGTTGAAATTCAATGGAAATCGTTAAAAAAAGCAAGAAATTGAAAAAAAGGCATCACCGCAATCGCGATAAAAAAGATGAGACAGTACACGAAGAAGAGGTAAAAATGAAATTAAGACGATTTATGACTTTAATTGTGATTATCTTTATTAAATATTCTTTATTTAGATTTCGAGCGACTGCAATGACGAGTTGAATGAAAATTTTGAAATAAAAACTAATGTTCATTCAGGCGTTGCGAGAACACACTCGATCGCTCAAACCGACATATCAACAATTTTCGGTATATCATTGCGGCTCACACGTATAATCGATTATTGAAAATAATATTTGAATATCCATTAATTTATTATTCCAAATAACGCCCAGAAAGCAAGGAACTTTTAACGGAAAAAGATGAAAAAATAAAAAATCTGAACGAAAGACTCCAGCAACTTACGAATAAACTGTACGAATCGAAAAACGCCTACACGTCGTTAAAGCAAGACTTCAACAAAGCCCAAAGAGTAACGAGAAGAAATTTTTATAAGAATAATAAGCGAACGCCAGTTCTAATATTAACAAATACAATAAAAGTTATTATGCAGCGAAGTTGGAGATAACGTGACGGTAGCAACGTTATCAAGTCAACCTGGAGCATGGCGCGGCCGAGCCGAACAGATACAGCAGTTACAGCAAAAAGTTTCCGAGCTCCAACTGAAACTTTCTGAAAATGACACTAATAGCAAAAAATCCTTAGGTTCTATACGCTACGCTATCTACTTATCGATTCAATGTTCAATTACTTACGCAAGGCAAACGAATGTGTTTATATAAATCGATTCACTCATTTCACCTCAGAACGAAGAAGTTCATCCAGCATCCGCGTCTTCGACAAAGAAAGAAAACAGCAAATTGATAATTTGACTAGGGAATTGAAAGACACGGAAAACGTGGCGGAGAATGCAAAGAAGAAACTCGACGCGGCAAAGGCTAGAATAGCTGTTTTGGAAAATGATTCGAATACTTCGAAAAGAACGATAGCACTTTTGAACGAAAAAACAACGCACGACAATCAGTTGATCGACGCGTTGCACGTAAGTCAGAAATTGTAAAATAACGAGTTGTTTTTTTAAGTTTACACTGCGATCGTACACGCGTATTAAAGGGGCAATTGAAAGCGGCTGAGATCAAATTCCAAAATCGCGAGCTAGGGATCAAAAAGCAGAACGAGAAGGTCGAAAGAGAGATCGTTTTGTTGAAAAGCGAATTGGAAGCTTCGCACATTCACATTCATAATTTCAAGAAACAAGTCGACGAAAAAGAAAAGGAGCTAGAATCGTTGAGGTATAAATTATACACACACACATGAGTTGAGCATACCTATATACATATATATCTAATATGAAACTTTCCGAAGTATGTATGTATTAATTAAAATTTCTATTGATCGTGAATTAAATAATTTTCATTTTATTAACTTTTACTTGCAGGTCTAGGAATCAGGTTCATAAAGATCAAAGCGGTCTCCAGCCTTTGAGAGTCAATGGCTTTCGCGAAAGCCCATTGCACAGTCCACGGAGTTACACTAGAGATGCGAACGAGTACATTGCCGTTGCAGTAGCCGCCGAAGCTGAGAGAGAAAGATTGATGGATCTGGTTGCAGTTTTAAATCGGCGATTGGACAAAGAGAGAAATGATTTTGATCATTTATCTGTAATTGTTGTTCCTTAAGATAGTTTGTTTGTCAATCAAGTATACAAATTTACGTGTCGTAAATAAATGCATTTTAACGCAGGAATCGTTTAGAAAAGAGCGAAGTAAAGCCGCAAAATTGGAAGTAAAACTACAAAAATTGGAGCTGGAACGAGTGGGTTTATCTAGAGTTAATTCGGGCTATTGCAGACAGAGAGCTTGTAAAGCAATATCTACGACGAAATGTCAATAATGACGATTTCGAAGAGCTTCGACTAAAGTATCGTTACATTTCGAATTTAAAAATAGATTTATATATGTATATGACTTTAACCTGAATGTTGCTGCTATTTTTTTTTTCACGAGACAAGCATAACAAAACTATGTCATTTGCACAGGCACGAATTATTACAAGAAGAATGTTTGACTCTTAAAACGCGCCTGGAAACGATGCAGAAGGACAAGTCTTTAGATCTTGCAGCTTTTAAAAATATGTTCGAACAGACGAGAAAAATCTTCAAAGATGCGTACAGGTAATGCCGATTAAGATTGAGTGAAAATTTTCCCCAACCGAATCGACCGTAAATTTAACAATATTTCGACATTACAGAGGGAAAATGTCTACAACCGGATTCCACTCGACGGTCACGATTTAGAATTCAAAACTTATACAGTATAGATCGTACGACGAGTATCTTATACTCCGAAAGCGTACGATTCGACGTCGCTCGACAAATGTATTTCCTTCCAAGATAGACAAGTGAATGAATCATTTCTCGGAAATGAAATGAAAAAATGTACACTATCCTACACTGATAGGGATACGCGCACCGATTAGTAACAAAGATCGAAGCCGCAATACGAAAAACTCTAAATCTATAATAAACGTGCATCCATTAATTCGTCGGCAACGATTCGGAAAAAATGTAAATAAACGATATAAAAAAAAAAAAAAAAAAACGCCAAGTAAAAATTATTCACGATCGATCGGAAAATTCAAGTGCACAGTAAAGCTGCCTCGTCGCAATAAGCCGTATCTATAGCTCGTGCAGAAACGCGCGAGTACGCGCACACAAATGAATTGTGAAGGCTCTAGATTTTACCGCTCGGCAAAGATATTCGCGCAGGCGAATGCTGCGCCATAAAGGTCCCCGTTAATACCGCCTAACTTCGCGTATACGCACGCGTATACGCATGCGTTGAGGTGTGCTAAAGAGATATTATGTAATTAAAAAATGTGCCACCGATAAGATGCAGCCCGCGTTTCTTCTTTTCCGCGTCATTCTTTGCGCTCTCGCGCTCTTCTCTCGTATGGGGCATGTACCCGTGTACCTAAACGTTTTATACTAGCCGTTTATCAAGTTAATTTGACTTTATGTAACCTCGCGTACAGCTTGTTTACTCTAGTCCTCATTTGCGCTCGGTAAATTCATCGCTGAGACGCTCCAGATTTTAACTACGTTGCTGCACGCGAGAGTTCATATTATTGTGTAGAAGACGGAATTTTGATACGTGTATTATAAAAAGCTATGTGTACATGTGTATTGTATATGTACATGGCGTGTAGTTTGCTCGTGTATACGGGAAAGAGCACGATGGAATAAACTAAATAATAAACGCTTGAGAAATGCAGGGACGATAAGATACGTTTTTTTAACTCTTTTCCAAAGGTGTTCCACTTCTGGTGGGGGCATTTCGTTCTTAAAATCCGACGGAGACGCAGACGCACGAGTACAAAAGTCATATCTCGTGGACGAGCTTGCCTATTGCAAAAACAAAAGAAAAGACGAACATTTTGGAGAAGAAAACGAGGCTCTTTCGGAATATTAGAACAGTCAAAGAACTCTGTTTCGAGCTCTTTTATACAGTGCTCAGGAATCCGGCGGTGTGTCCTGCGAGATATTTCTTATTTGCTCGATAATCAGAGACTGCTCTGCTCTCTATAGAGCTAAGCTAACAGTGAGTGTATTCTGCCTCGAAAATAAAGCGGTCCCTCTTTTAACACGTTATGGAGTCGAGATAATGTTTGTTCTTATAGAAACTAGCTCATTATTGCTTTGAATAAACAAAGCTTTAAACGCTCTACATACGATTCGATAAAATTATTTAAATCGCGCATATATACGAATATAGGAATGATCATACCTTTGTTTGCTGACGTTTTGCTCGGTCTTCTAAACGTAGGTAGACGTACATCCATTGTCATTTTTCAGACTCCGACATTAGCATTACAATCGATCTGAAAGTGGTGCCATTGAGAATACACGTAAATGCATTGATGCATTGCTCGAATTTTCATATACTTTTCACCTTCTATGAAAGTTACAAAAGGAAAGATGTAGACGAAACAAATTCGGCTCTTTTATTCAGTTCGGTGAATTATGATAATTTCGACTGTTGCTGTATTAATAAAGCACAATAGAAATGATATTTTAGAAACTTTCTCTTTCTCTCTCTCTCTCTCTCTCTCTCTCTCTCTTTCTTCATGACAACGAAGTAAATGTCGTTTTCTCGAAATAGTATAAAAATAGGTTCTCCGTCGCTCCACAATTACGGAATTGGTAATTATTGGTGTAACAGGGATCTTCGAGAACGAAGGGGGAAATTAAAAGGGCACATATGACTTGAGCTGCACGAAAACAGCGCCTCGTATCGTCTAATTAACCAACGCACAACGCAGGGGAGTTTTCCTTCGGTTTCAACCCAACCCACATGTGGTCGTCAGCTGAGGTACTAATAGGAAGCGCAGTCATCGAGACGACGTCGTAGTGTCGATTCAAATCGATAAACGTATATAAACAAATTCATAAAATCATCATAAAAAACAAATTATTCTCTTAATTCGTCATCATCGCCGTACTCCCACGCGTCTAATTCTTCCCCAAAAAGGAGCGCAAGTGGGAGGAGCCGAGAAAAGTCTCTCGACCAAAGAAAACTCAACTCACCTTGGTGCGAGTCTCGCACACCAGCGTTGCCGTCCGCACAGGTGTTCTACAGCGGCGGCATATAACTTCTGATAAGAAAACGTGCGCTCGTGACGTCACGTGTCGCGCAGGTATATGAGCTGCGACTCGAGCCTCGTCCACGTCACTCGTTGCCGCTCTCTCTCTCTCTCTCTCTCTCTCTCTCTCGCGCGCGCTATACTTATATACCACCACTGTCTTGGCTCCCTATTTTTTCTTCTTTTTTTTCAACAAGCTTTCCCCCTCGACGCGATCGTCGAACTCGGGCACTCTGACCTGGAACTCGATGGAGAACGGAGTAGCCAGGAGCATTAGAAGACAAACAGTGATATGGACGAGAGGAACTTGGGGTGAGTGCTAACGCTGGGGTAGTGCAAGTTATTTTTTTTTGGTTGTTTTTACTTTTTTTTTTTATTTATATTTTGGACAAATAACTTTACGGGTATTTGAACTGTGTGCGTGCGTGTGTGCATGTAAGTGTGTGCTTATTGGCCAAGTGGATGTGCATACGCACATATTTTTTTTCTGTAAATTTTTGGTGAATTAGATGCATCTTTATACATGAGTTTTTTTTCTCTCTTTCTGTTACTGTAAGTTTGCCTATACGGATGGTTGCGAAATAAACATGATTTATGTTCGACTAAAGTTTAGGTGCGCGTGACAAGTTTTCATTATCTTATCCGCAACTTGTGCGGTGCTGCATTACATTAGATAGTTTTCCAAGTCGCACGAAGCTAGAGTCACAGATATCGAGAAAATTGCAATCGTCGAAGTTCATTTTAATTGGAAGTAAACTTAGTCATGGAATTCATCGATGGATCTGTAATCCTCCAAAGTCTGTTTCTCGCGATTTTCACGAACAAACACTTTTTAGAATATAATACGGAGATACATATATATATATATATATATATATATATATATATAATAATTATACTGTAATTTTATCTCGAGCACGGGCGTTTCTCACTCTCAATTGTTCTCCTTCGCTACAGCCAGAGACACGCTTCGCGCATATTACACATGTTATCTTCTAAACGAGGCGTCGATTTCGCCTCGAAGTAAAAGGAAGCCACGCGCGTACGTGCACGCAGGTACAGCTGTACCTAGTTACAATAAGAAGAATATTCGCTGCGTCTTTTCATGTGTAAATACTTCAAGGTCAAGAACATGTCGATCTGTACAAGTCTCATTGCTAGGAATATGGCCGATTACGTAACGACTCGTTTCGCGCGACTTTTTCTTTTGATGAAATATTAGGTGTTGCTCTTCAGAAGTATAAATCAATATTTCAGATAACTCATTCCGTTGGAATTACTTTTGTCTCCAGTTCCAGTTCTTTAGTTTCTTCGACCTCTAAGCATTCGCGTTTCAAACGGAGTATCTCGATAGTCGTCAAAAATAATAACTACGCGAAAATTTAAAAAAAAAAAAAAAAGTCTCGATTCCGTTTGTTTGGTAATGCGTATAACGAGACATTTTCATTCTAATAGAATAGATATTACGTATACGCGAGTTCGCGTCACGAATGGGCGAAAAACGAAGTAATTGCCATAAATGGCTTTTGACAAAATTCTATACCTAATATAATTTACGTGCGTCGGTCGTTTCATAAGCCGTGATTATAATTACCTGAGCGATGACGCTCTCTCTCTCTCTCTCTCTCTCTCTCTTCTTTTTCCTTTATTTAATCGACTTATCTGCCTACAAAAATAGACGCGGAGGAGCTGTATACACACGGAGCGGCGTTTTCGGCTTGTACTTGCTGAAACTCCGCTGCGTATAATACGGATAGGTACATAGACGCGAGGAAAGCTTATCATATCGTTGAGAACGAGCGATAACAATTTATCTTCCATATTGTCCCTTACGAAGAGCAATATTCCGCGTACCGCCGAGCGCAACCTGCGCGTATACGTGTTTTTTTTGAATGCGTGACTGCGAAAGTTTCGTTTGAATTTCGATACCGCTCTATACTGTCCTGTTATTTTAGGGGTAACGCGTGAAATGAAAAAAAATTACAATAGTGTAAATTTGTTTGTACCTATAAACAAGTAGCCATTGAACGACGAAAGAGAACGTGGAAAAGTTGTCGGAACGCGCAATCGTTGGATAAACCGATTTTACCAATATCTCGTAATCGTCGATCGCATCCTAACGTTTATCGCGGCGATTCATGAATATACAGTAATGTAATTGTGTCAATCATTTTATTATCGAAGATAATGTTTCGGGCTCAAACGCACGCGTACAAAAAATCAAAGCTCGCTCTCACCTTTGACCCAGAGTCGATTAAATATAGTTCACGCACAGTATAAGAACTGCCGGTATCCAAAGCCAAAAATATGAAAACCAAAATTAAATGAGACTCCAAATTTATATATATGCATACATGGAGTGTGTACGTGTGCAATATGTATATTTAAGACTCGTAATGAAGAAGTCATTTGCATCTCGTATGGTACAATCAGAAGTAGGCCGTCGCGTTGCATGACTGAAATGCTCGTCTCTCTCGTGCTATTTAAGCAGTTGCTCGTTATATTGAAGTGAAAAAAAAATTAACCGAGCAAACAGATCTTTCGTTGCGCGATGGCTTCGTTTCTTTTTGTTTGTTTAATTTTTAGGGCGCGTCCGATAATGAGTCGCGTATAGGCGTAACAAATTTTCAAAAGTCAGACATCACCGGCTTCTTTCCCGAGCGCGAGAAAGCTTTTTCTCAAAATCGCATCACAACCGCCCTAAGTGTATACCTTTTGCCTCTATCGGAGTTTGCTGCATATATTTTTCGGGCGTGTGGAAAACAAACAAAGTTTTTTTTCAAAGTATATCTAAGTTTAGACACGTTAGCAGAGAGTTTTGAAAAAAAATCTCCTTATCAGTTTGAAAAGCCTCGTGAAAAGATAAGACCTTGAATGTAATCGTTAGAAGGTCCTATTGGCGATACCCATTGTAAATTCGACGAGGGAAAACGAAATAGATGGTAATTTTGAAAAATAAAAGAGAAAATGAATTCTCAATCCTCCGTAACATCGGGCGCTAAATGGCTGCGCTGCAGATGCATAGCTCGAACTCTCGCACTACCCCGATAACAAGCGAGGCCGCGCTCCTATATACGAACTTTTTTTTTACGCGCCAAGCTGCGCCTCTAATCTGTTAGTGCAATCCTTGCGCTTCGCAAGAGTATACAGGTAATTTGCGTGAATTCGTGAGCTAGCAAGCAACTGTTTCTGTCGACGTATCTTCTATATATATATATATCGATAGGCAAATCGCAGGTTGTTTTGTGCGTTGGCATACTTCGTCACGTCGCGTCGTTAGAACAGTTGTTTTTCTATATATTTATAAATATCGCTAGCCGAATCGTTAAATGTTCTGTTAAATGTTAAATGGGCTTTCCGGTTCACATATTGGAGACGTGTATTTCCCAATTTACCATTACTCGTTACAATAGCGATGTCGACGTTGAAATACAGCTAAGTGCGCGTGTATGCGACTATTCCATCTCGACTAATATTTTTTTCTTTCTTTCAAAGTTCATCTGCACTGGAGGTGAGGCGGCACCTGGCACCACGCCTCTCGCGCGTATTCAAGAGGCGCCGAACCTACAAAGAAATGCAATTGTCAAGAAAAAAGCGGACGCTATAAAGAGAGCTATCCATCGACAGTATGGTGATAGATGACACTGTCATGGACTTGCTCTCTTTGTGGACGTCGCTTAATACAGCACAACGTTTGAACTGTACACATACACACATGTATATATCTATACACCCGCATGACGCAGGAAGTGGATCAGCAGCAAGGAGTTATCGTTATAAAGAGAAAGTTTTCGTTAAATAATGTTTAAACATTGTAAAGTCTAGTGAACATATGCGAGTGTACCAAGAACTATACCATCCATCTTTCATTCATAAACGAAACCGTATAGTTACTGCAGCCAATGCGTGCTCTAAGTATATGTATATATATATATATATATATATATATATATATATATATATATATATGTACATACATACACGCACACATACAGCAAGGGGTCGTTAAACCCCTTCGCGTTGATTAGAGCCGTGTAAATGGCTGCTATACGGTAAAGCATACATATAGTTATACATTCCTTCTCTCAAGCCGTCGCTAAACAGTCGGGCATAAAAGTCCTGACCCGAGCTTATTGCTCTTTTCGCACGTGA
The DNA here is from genome assembly GCA_018906985.1 of Apocrypta bakeri. Classification (NCBI taxonomy): domain Eukaryota; kingdom Metazoa; phylum Arthropoda; class Insecta; order Hymenoptera; family Pteromalidae; genus Apocrypta; species Apocrypta bakeri. Next base: position 398,060 of record JACCIA010000016.1, on the reverse strand, counting down.
GAACACAATGAGCCGCGCAATTCTTTTTCAATTTGCTCTTTTTTTCGCGTATGCGCAACCACGAGACGTTTCTGCAAAACTCGCCGTGTGCCCAGGAATTCCAATTCGAATCCTGTATTAATTTTCTCGTTCAAATTTTAATTGCGCTTGGGAATGCGCGAAATACAAAAAAATTCAACGATTAATGCGGGGATACGCGCGTATACCATAGCGCGTATATACCTATAACAGATAAGAGCCTACTGTTACCAAGCCAGATGTGTTTTTCATCGCGGTGCAATTCAACGCTATACTTATATACATATACATATATGTGTGTATGTATAAACGCTTCGCCTTGACGACGAATTTTAGAAGACGAAAAATCATCACTCGACGAGCTTCGTGGCACCAGACAGCAAACACCAAGATTATTACTACTGATAAGCAACGAACCGTTTAGCGCGTGATTCCCCTGGTTACATTGTATACTCGCTCGCTACTTGCACCTATGCGTAAATATACACAGTACACACATATACACCTATACGTATACATTTATATAAATAGGTGTATATGTGTAGTATACATATACATATACAGTTATGGGACGCATCCATGCGCAGAAGAAACCAGGCAGAAATCAGCAATCGTCGTAAATAAATGTGCTTTAATTATATCCGCCACGCGTGCAATAAATTACTCCGATATATTGGCCTTTTATAGAGATTGATCGTTAGCAAACTTTTTCAATTTACTTATCGCGTGTACATGCACACAACGCAAGAATCGCAAAAAACGACATCATTCGATTGTTCAACAATTCGAACCAAAGTCACGAATATATATATATATATATATATATATATATATATATAAATTATACGAAATGAGGTATTTTCTCCAATCGGAATGAAGCGCCACAACCGCGAGGCCTTTTATCTCTTGACAATCGTTGCGGGTGTTATCATCATCGGCCTAATACCACAAAAAAAACGTCGCTTGCCTTCGTTGTCATATAACACGCAGGTGTACAACAGGCGACTTTGGAAATTTATGCTGTTTACTTGGTCCACATTTTTGGTCGACTTAATTATTTTTTTCTCTTTTTTGAAATCACAGTTGCGACTCATTATTTTCCGCTCGACGTTATTTCGAGCAAACAGTAGATATAGATGTACACGTGCGAAGGAAAAAGTAAAAAAAAAAAAATAAGAACTATCTGGGTTATGGCAAACGTCGTCGGCGTCGACACAAAGCTCGACAAGTATTTCATAAGGACTCGTTAAACGGAGCCGCGAATGCATACGGGAAAGTGTCAAATGTATATATAGCAGCGCGAGGAGTTATATATATATATATACGCGTCCATTCTTTGCGAAGCTTCAATGAACGGAAGATTCGGCCTTGTGTACCTTTTCCGCGTTTATGAAACAAAGCCGACGTATTTTCATTCTGAAACTGTAACGCACCAGTGATTATCGCGCGTATATCTGTTAAGTACATACGTCCACACTTTGTTATGATGAGCGAAGAAAATAAAATGTTATTGTTCAATAAATGTTACGTTTATTTCGACCACACTGAGCGTAAATCCTTTGAACTGGAGACTGATTTTCATCCGTTGATCGAAACTGAAATACCAAGTCTAAGGCGAAAAATAAAATTCAAAATAAATTAGACTGAGAGCAAAATAGTCCGTTCAATTTAAATATATATATATATATATGTATGTATATATATGTATACAGTATACACACCTTATCGAGAAAGCAACTTTTTAAAAGTCGCGATTGTACGTGATGACTAGATAATAAAGACATTTTCTGATGAAATCTCCGTTTGCTTATCTGTATTACTTAGATACAAGTCACGCAGAAAATTCCAAAGATGCTACAACATCTTTCCCAACTACTCATATTCTAGCATAAATATTATTATCAATATTTGTACAGTGAGCTATAGTTTACGACAGGTAATATAATATGTGCTTTAATTGGATGACGCAATAGTTGCATGTCTAATAATCTTATATAAGATTATTGGTGGATTAAAAATTCGAATTGATTAAACACGTTAAATTTTAAAATCTGCATATGCATTGGGATTTAATTAATTTATTAAAATGAATAAATCGCTTTCCTGTATTCGAAGCTTATTTCGAGATCTTTCCTAAGAATCAGCGAAGTTCAGAGTAACTTTTCAAAATTCCCGCTTTTACGTAAGGGGGCGCGGCAGGTCCGCTTCGTACCAAGTTCAGTCGGTCAAAAAGACATCGGAATCTGATGATCAGATGTTTTCTCTCTGCTGTTATTGTTCAGTTTAGACAATTAAACAAGTGTATGGAGAGAAAATAAGATAATGTCGGAAAGTATGTCTATATCGAGTCGACGTTCCAAGTAAGCCCTAATTTATAAATTTTGCAAGAATTTTGTCAATTTTATTACTTATCATATCTTCATAGTTGAAGAACGTTTGTAATAACAAAATGTAGAACTTATTGTTTTTCGTATTTTTTTTAGGTTAGTAATTTATTATTATTAATTTCGTCTCGTTAATTTGTTATCTTTTTTTATTTGTTAAGTATCAAAGTTGGAGTTGGAGCAATAGTATGCGAAGAAGCTATTTTAAAGGGAGACATAACCATTGGTTCTCACACCGTCGTTCATCCTAGAGCAAGTATTATTGCTGAAGCTGGTCCAATTATTATCGGAGAAGGTAACATCATCGAAGAGATGGCAAATATAATTAACAGGTAAGATAATTCATTGCGAAAGTAATGTATATTCTAATTATTTACACGTTGACATATTTTTTCCTTCGTAATATAGGATATCATCAGATCAAAGTGTCACGCCTGTACAAATCATAGGCAATTACAACGTCTTCGAGGTAGATAGTACATGTGAAGCATCCAAAGTTGGGGACAATAATATTTTAGAAAGCAAAGGTACATTAGAAATAAATTGAATGTTTCTAATGATTTTGTGCTATATTATGTGATCGTATCAACTTTTCATATATTGCAGCTTTTGTTAGTAAAGAAGTAGAATTGACTACTGGCTGTATAATAGGTACCGGTTGTTCTTTAACGGAACAAGAGACTGTGCCTGAAAATACAATAATCTATGGAAGCCAGTGTCGACGCAGAGAAATGAATGACAAACCATACGTTAGTAGAAAAATATTGTTATGCATAAAACGTTTTTTCACCAAAGTATTTATTATAAAATAATATTGTTGCAGCCACAAATCGGACAGTTAGACTACCTCATGAAAATTCTACCAAATTATCACCACATTCATAAACAAAATATGAAACCCATTAAAAGTGAACCATCCGCGTAAATCATTATATAAAACTATTTATTTCTAAGGTTTTGTACAGTATTTTTTTAACGTGAAATAATCGAGGATTTTTATTATAAACAAAATTGGTAATGTGCACTACTCATTAGCCAATAACGCAGAGATCTGCTTTTTATTGATGCTTTTGCATAATAGATGGCGTTGTAGACTACTTTCGTAACGATTTATATTTACTGTACACAGAATTATTTAATTTTACGTTGTTTGCTGTTAAGCAACAAAGGCGATGCTCAACCAAGTATTTGTTAAATATTTAACCCTAAGTTTTTTAACCGAAATTCAAAATTGTTAATTAAAGAGATATATTAAAATAAACGTTAACGCGTAGCTCATTAATTATCCTTTATATGAATAAAAAATCGTTAATTTTTTTTTATTAAACAATATGGCAATGCGATATCAAAATCAGAATACTGCAAGGCAAGAGCGAAAGAAATTTAGCCGCCCAACAATACCGAGCCCTTTTTCAACCCCCTTCTAATGGAAGCAAAGAGAAAGTGGCGAGTCGAAAGAGCTGTCATATTTTGACATCCGTACAGAAGGGCGAGCAACGAGGACAAAATGATTTTTCGCTGTAACGTAGCTGAGCATGAAGCGCAGCGAAAGGGCAAATTTGGAGCAACAAAGAATTCTTTATAGCAACTCACTATGACAACAACAATGTTTAAATAAAAGAAAAAAATTCATTTATAATCCTGACAAGTGAACAATGATGACTCATGGAGGTAGCTGTTTGCTTGTTAATTACTCTAAGTTTAAATATAGTTATGTACAAAAAGACATTATTTGTTATATAATCACGCTATACACCCCCTAATCAATTTACTAACAATGAACATACCTATATATACAGTCTAAAAATTTCGGAGTGCTCGAAATTCCTACCATTAGCTCTAATGGAGGGATTTTTGGACTTTTAGTGAACTACAAGAATGAACAATTTTCAATCGGAAGTTTAAGTTGGATTCACAAAAAATTGGATGATTACTTGTACATAAAAATTATCAGATCTATTTCTGCGTAAGATTAAGCTGACAAAATAATTATTTGCAAAAAAACTCTAAAGAAACATTTTTACCAAGATTATTTTAAGATCTACGCTGAAAAAATGTTCAGCATGAAATTGAAGAAAGCGTGTTTATTAAGGAATTGCTTTTCAGAAAGAGGAAATTATCTCCTGTAATTTAATGTAATAGTTTTGGATTAAAAATAATATTTAACTCTTTCATAAAAGTCTCGATGTTATATTTACTAATTATTAACCGGCAGTCATTTCTAGTCTCCAGAACGAACCGTTTTCCTCCGGAAAAATTGAATCGCAGTTGTACGCGGCAGTAGGCGTATCTAACGAGTCCCAACTTTCGACAAACCTTCACGTATACGTAATTATAATTTCGGCGCGAAAGAAGGCTTCCGTCGCATCATTCGATATCTACGATGCAAAGACGCGTTCCCAGCCACCGAAACTCACTCGCTGATGGTATAGCCAATGAATAGATAAGCTCAATCCGAAGCATAATAATTTACAGCCTTGCTACCGGCGAACAAGCCATCAAAAAAACAGGTTGCGGAGAAAAATGAAGGAAGTATCTCATCAAGGAAGCCGAGCACGCCTATCTCCGGCAGGATTTTCCAAACTTGTCTACTCGAGGCATACACAAACGAAGACGCCGCCATTGTTCTAAGACCCTAATGCGCGCACGTAACAATGGACGAGAGAAGAGCGAGAGAAGAGCGAGAGAAGAGCTCGTCTGCTCATTAGCATAATCACGTCACAAAGTCGTCTGCGCGCCGTCGAGTTCTCTCGAGCCGCCGACTTCTCCCCCCTTTTGGATTTTACGGCTGGTTTCCCCCAAGCGATCTCTTTACGCTCGCACTCCGGGGGCGGCACCGATTTCGCTGTTTACAGCAGCGTATCTAGATCGGATTTACCGAGAGAAATATTCATTGTTGCAATTGAATCTGCACGAGCTCGTTCGCGCAAGCTTAGCCCGGCATTATCATACAGCGCTTTCGCCGGGAATTTTATTCTCTTGGAAAACTTGCCGCATGACTGATGGCTTGTAAATTACTGCCGCGCATTTGCATTTCTATATGCGAGCGCGCGCTTGCGTTATCGATCTTCACTGCCAATTGATAACAGTTTATCGACGTTACGTCGAGTAGTTGCGATCGTGCGTTTAGACTAAAGACACTAAATTTCATTCGCTGCGGAAATTCCGTGTTGGCTAGTGGAAGCTCGCTGCTTCTAACGGTCACCATGGCTATTCGTACGTACGTTTTCGAATTCTTGTAGTTGTAATGAGGAGAAATCCGTGTCCGATGGGGGAAATTGCAACAAATTCTTAAATTGCTTCATATTATTTCTCTGATTGTCGGGTACGATCAAAATCGCTACGTTTGTTCTACTTGTACTACATCCTGAGTCAAATAGATTTATTTTTATGCATTACTGAAAATATTTTCCTCGTGTGCATATATACATCCGTAAGAGCGTACGGTCGGACGCTGATATACCTTTGTTTCGCAGTCTTCCAATATTGGATTTTTTTTGGGAATCAAGCGCTTGTCCAATGCGAACAATTCGGAATTTAAAAATGATACTCTCGATCGAAAGTTGTTTTAATATCACGTAATGAAAACAGACGTTATTTCAAAATTTTATTCGTTCACTTTGATTTGGTTCGAAGGAAATTCATGGCAACTGAGCTATGATTAAAATACATTTTTATTTATTTTTTCATTATTACAATAGAATATTTTATAACACTTTTCACATCCCGAGAAAAAATGTATCAAATTTTTCAAAAATCCCCATTTTGTCTATTAAGATAATTTTCGGCTTTTACAAGTACAGATTTTTATAGTTGAGATATCGGAGATACTTCCTAAATCAGTAGTAAACAGTCGTATTAAAAAGACTTCCAAGCACCATTGAAAAGAACGGCCTCGTTGAAAAAATAGTAAAAATGTTCTCTGCAAAATTGTTGTAAAAATTTCTCTTCACATTGCATAATAAAAAATATGTCCTGGTAATGTTAAATGGTTCATATAGTAATTTTCATTCGAATAAAATATTAATCAGTTTTTGTCCAAAATAAACAATCTTAATCATGCCAAGAAAAATAATAATGATAATGGATTTTAAAGCGTATAATAATGGTTTTATTTATTTACATTAAAAAATCATGAATCATACGCTGTTCATAATAATAACGAAATATCGAGTTATAATACTAATAGTAAGTATATTCATTACATTACAAAATTATTTCTATTCTACTGTATTTACTACTGCACAGTTGACGAATATAATTTCACTACTTCGGATTCAGAGAGCACACGCGACTACACGGTCTCGGTAAACAATGAAATTTCTAACACATCGAGCATCAACGACATTTACAATTAAAATCGAACGCGGAACAATACTATATAAACGAACCCTTCGATTTTCTCATCGACCCCCATATATATATATATATCACTTTACACACCATCAAAACTCTTCGAGACAACTGTAGAGCATCGCAAATCCCAAACCACTCGATCTGCGTATATAATACTTTTTCGAAACGCACCATATCGCGAAACACTCTCGACACCCAGGGCGGTTCGCAACAATAGAAACGTTAGATTCGCCACGGCTGTCGCTATTTCCAGCGCCAGGAGCATTTTCGAGGGTGATATACTCGCACGAGCAAAGCGTGGCTTTGAGGGTATAGTACGGCTGTCTGTCAAGCGGCCGTCATGCCAATTATTTATATGATAATGGCTCTAAGTATCATGTGTATCTTGCGAGCAAAGAAATCACTTAGAGGTTCATATATTTTCCACGTAAATTATTATAACGAATGAGAAAAAACGCTCGAGACCACAATAGCCCGTTCTCTCTCTCTCTCTCTCTCGCGCGCGATCATCGGGAGACGACGAGCAAAAAAAAAAATCTCGCTCGCGTCTGCCGTCGCTATTAATACGAAAATTAATCTGCGCGAGGCACACTCGAGCTCTTCGTCAATGTGACGTACGCTGAACCGCCCATTAAGCCGAGCTTCTTCCGCTTTTTTGTAACAGAAAGACTCGACGCGGCTCGATCCACCCACGACAAATGGCGAAAACCCATCAAAATAAACATCAAAAGAATCGGCCAGTGTCATTCGTCATGCCAAGCGCGTGTTTTTTTTTCCCACCTCCGGAGGGTTAACTTCTACGGGGAAGTCGTAATATACACGTTAAGTACACGTTATGTACTTGCAGTCATAATGGGCGAGTAATTTTTGGACACGTCTTATTTTTGCGGATAACGCGATATACGCAATGGGCGAGAAAAAAAATCGTCCTCTTGTTTCGGCGCAAAGTACAAAGGCGATAATTCACGAGAGCAGCGGCGCGTAAATTATCAATGTACTTGTGAATCACGGCGAAGCGAATCGATTCTCCTAACGCGCGATATTCCGAAAAATTTAAAAGACACGCGCTTACGATCTCACCCTGCAGCACTTTTTCACGCCTGGTTACTTCCGATCGTACGCTCAGTATATATAGCCTCTGTGCTCCATACTCGTATTTAACTTTCAAATGTATTTTACGCCCTCTTACATTTCAATGCCGCATCTCTCAGACTCGATCTGTATACATACATCATGTATTATAGATGTTGCGCGATCCGCGAGATATTCCTGCGGGTAAAAAGGAAAATCGCTTATTTCGATGTTTCATCTACGTCTCGCCAATAACTGCTTAAGAATCCAAACTCGGGACGACTATTAATCAAGAAAAACACGAATAATCGCATTGCGATGACGTTCGGTCACGCCACACGCACGATAACGACTCCTTCCTGAGAAAACTTTTGTCTCCGGCCGCACACGGACAAAAGGCTTGCCGCACGTCGCGCCGATATATTCGACGGCGGTATCCTTTGCTTCGCGTCATTTCGTATTCGCGATCCGCGCGCCAAAATCCATACTTCGGCTCTGCCCCCTAAGTACTAGGAAACGACATCGCGCGCGCGCGCGCGCGGCTCCGTATATTACGCATAGCCACGCGGGCGTCTAACAACGGGGTCGAGGGGAGAAATCCGTCGACTTTGCGATTTTATTCCGCAAATATAATATCCGCGAGAATTCGTCGTTGGACGCGTCAAACTTCATAGTTACAAGGGGAAAATTACAGTTATCGTTCCAAATCGAGTAAGGTGAATCGAGTACGGAGGAGTAACATATTGATGGGTGTACGACTAACTAAAAATAAGAGCTTACTCCTGTTTTAGCGAGAAGACAGTAATGGCTACGTGTAATCGTTGCAGTACTCGTCGTATTGGTATATTATTGGTATTCATTTAAAACATCTTGATTTTCAAGTTCTAAGTATCATTGTATTGCCAGGTATGCTGTACCATTGTGTTGAATGGCTTTCAGCGTCAACGTTTCCGACCGATTCACGATCAATAGCTTTTCGATTTTCTCCTAACAGGTTTTGCAGTTAGCCCTCAACCAATGCGTGCTACGGCCTTCAATGTTGATAATAACCTGTTAAGGTTCAACTTCGTACGTATAATAATATAACTCTTCCTTTAAAGGGGACAAGATTCTTTTATCTGAGACTACCTAGAGTTAAAAATTGTAATTATTTATATTATTTGTATTCTTTATTATTTATAAGTTGTCATGTTTAAGTCTTCGTAAGCAGCTTGTTGACACCTCACTCTCCGTAAGGTTCAGAATGTATTAATGGACCAATTGACATAAAAACTCTTCGAGACGTTCTTTAACGCACGAATAAAGGTATTTTTAATGAAAATAAGCATACCAAATTTAACATAATGAGATGTACCGAGATTTAAGAAATGCCGTAAGAAAATCAGTATTCGTGTAAAAAATCCCGATACTTTATTTATTCGCTTAAATTAATTTTAATTAATCTTAGGTAGGCTGTCAGGTCTCTTAATTATTTTTCCAGTAAAAGTGTATATCTACATATATGTAATTTAATAATAGTAAATGTCACAGGATTAACCCTAATAATTAAAAGATGAAATATTTAACTAAAGGAACAATTTAAACATAGTTTGATGGAAGTTGTTCGATTGTGTTATCTAAAACCAAATACTTAAAAAAATGATATGTATTATACAATAATTATGAGTATTATATATACAAAGATAATATTTTAGATTCAGTTGTATATTTTCTACGATCAATTAATAACTTCGTGTTATTTTCAGTATTGAACTTAGCCCCTTAATACTTGATGTCTACCACGATTGAAAATAAAAGACTAATTTAATTGTAGGTTATAATTCAAGTTAAGTCACTTTCAATATTCTGTGTGGAATTTTTCAAAGGTTGAGTAAAATTTAAATTTCATGCGACTTTCGTTCGAATTATTTTATAAACTAATTTGTACTTTCATTTACTTCCATTTCATCGCCTGAATCATCACTATTTATCCATGGTAATCGGAAAAATACAAGGATTCTTTATCGGAATTCGAATTTCATTACTGATTAAGTATGAAAACTGAAACTTACTCCTAAAATGCTAGGGAAGCAATCGTAAAATTGAACGTCATTGTGTTAGTTAAGTGAATAATAACACGTTTTTTCTCCGTTTCGTCGAGACAACAGAACTTTTTCGCATGTGGCGTTGATTATTATTATTTTACATATTTCTATGGAGCCCTGAGCGAATAGCATTTATACAGTAGCTCTGCTCATTGTGTATGCATTCGATGAATGAAAGTGACGTAGAGCCACAAGGAAATATATATTCAACTTCGGTATTAAAAACGTCAAAGGTCTCCCACGAACATCGACGTCAATCATTGCAATCAACGAATTCATATAGCGCACCGACTGCCCACCTACATCCACGAAAAAAAAAAAAAAAAAAAAAAAACAAATTTCCTCATCACATTTCAATTACACGCGTATCCTCGGTTGTCATCGACGACTCAAAAACCGTTGGCTACCGCACTTTGCCGGGCAACATCAAAGAAGCGGCTGCATTCGGATGCAGGAGCGCACCGCCCCTCTTCCTCACCGTAAAACTTTGGCTATAAGCCGGCGTTGTATTGCCACACGCATAGTGCACACCTATCGCTGTATACACGTATAGGTATGCACAGTGTACAGGAATGCGGGGGAGTATAGGCTTTCGAATCTTCGCTGTCCCGTCGCATTCGTTTGCATGCGAGGGTACGCGTTCGGATTGTTTTATCGACTTTTTATTGATCGCCCTGTAGAGACTGGTCTTTCATCGGTGGTTTTGTTAACGAGAACGTGCACAGCTGGGCGAGAGATTCGGTGAAATGAATTATGCATCTTCGGAAGGGCCTGTTTCTCAAAATCTACGGGCATGTGAAAAGTTTTTATTACGTTTTAACGATCGCGCGCGTTATATACGTGAGATGACGCAAGGGCTTCTTTCCTTTATTTTTAATAGACTTCTATTCAGTTATAACAATATAATCTACGGTCAGAATAAGAACCGAGAAAGTCTATAAAAAATGTATGCTTCGCTTCTTGCTCGGCGGTATACGAGACTTGAGATTACGTTACAAAGCTCCTCTATATTCCGATCGTATTCCGGATGCAAAAATATTTATCAACGGCTACATTATTAAATCATCCGCGCATAACATCATATAATTTTCACTCCCGGCATATAAGTTTTATTTTTGAAAATTCCAGCGAGTCATACAATGTCGCAATAATTTAGCTTTCCCTGCCGTCCTATAAATAAACATTCACTCCGAGAGACGTACGTACGCCGCACACATATTGCTACACATTCCAAACATTTGTAAAACACAGTCTATCTTCGAAGGCAAAAGAAGAGAAAAAAATCCTACAAATTCCAAAGCAACTTTGCACTCATCGGGGCATTTAACGCATCGGCTGAGTCGTCCACACCTCCTCGTCGAAAAAGTTCCAAGTAGCGTGTTCCGATCGAGCCACGCACGCTTCGATTCGGAAGTGCAAACATCGTCGGCATGTTAATCAAGACGCAGCGATGTGTCTCTGGGAAGGAAGAAAAAAAAGGACAAGCCTTACCCGCCGACAAAGACGTCGCGAGCGACAAATTGGGGAGGAAAGCTATTTGCGGTCTCGACCTCGGAGAACGTTACGCCTCGTAAAAAACGTGGCACAGGAGGAGCACGGAACGAAGCGTGTATTTTTGAACAAACTCTTTCATCTGGGCGCGTTACTACTGGGAAATTTATCGATTGTGAGGCCGTTGAGGAGTTGCCGCTGATTGACGGTGATTGGCTTTTTTTTGGGACGTTTGGGAATTGTATACTTTGTAGGTCGAACAAGTTAGTCGATGTACATTGTTCAAAATTGATAAAAAATTGACGAGCTTACTATGGAAGGATTTTCGGCTCCGATGAATATTTTAATACTATTGAAAATCTATCGGTTATGAAATCGCATTAACTTTCTTACATTTCGATTTTTTTTCAGTACAGAAATTATTAATATCGCAATTATAATATTAGTACTTGATCGTTGAATGTTACTTCGATCATTATGTTTTCGTTAAACTGAAACAAAGTTTCCGTTAATACGAGATCAAAATAGACTAATTCATTCTCTAGTGTGTGATATACACGCGTCGCCGTTGCTGATCGCCACTGAATAGAGCGCGAGGGCTCTCTCGTTCTCGCATTCTTTAGAAAGACAAAAACTGCTTTCGTCTCGATACGACGAAATATTCCACACGTTGTAACGCTGAATTACGCTAGTATTAAATAAATTATTGCGCAGTACATAAACGTATAATATATAAACAAATACGTAACAATTGGTGAATAAGTGTGAATATTCATCCTTTTGAACGTGTACACGAGAGAAAATCCTTTCTTTGAAAGCTCAGTCCTGACTAAACCAAAAGTCAAATTATCCGTAACGTCGCAATTTGTCTTTTCTCGCTAACGAGTATCCCGATGTCAAAATACGATACATAACAAGCGCGTATACGCACAACACGTTTACCAAATCTAGAGCTAACTCCAGGGTGATCAATCATTCTCTTAAACAAGCCTTATTCCAAGCTAATTAGGAAAAACGTTCCAGCGCTTAGTTATCCGTCGCGATCTATTCCGTCGTTGCTTTCTAATGCAATATACCATAGACTATCGGTGCAATTATGAGAGAAAAGCAATCTAGCGCAGTACGCGAGAAACTCAAAAATACCCTCGAGAACAAATAGCTTCTCTCTGTCCTGTATTCAAAATTCGCAACAAGCTGCTAAATAGCGTAGACGACCGTGCGGGTTCTCTGCCTAAATCAAGTTAACTGCCCGCGACCAGAAAGAGAAAGAGAAAGAGACAGAGACAGAGAGACAGACAGTCACTATCTTCGGATGTGTGTATATATACATATACATAAGCGTCTTTCTATCTCTTTCTCTCGTCAATTGCGCGTGAAATGCAAAGCGGCTAAGCGTGCAGTACAGCGACGAGAAAAGATATCCGCGTAAGAGACGGAGAGACTAACGAGCGCTGCTCTCGGGAACGATTAATTGCCGCTCACTCGTCGTTAAAACGAAATGAGGAAAATATCCTTAACTGACGACTTTTTTCCCGATCTAAATTCTTTATACTATTTGTCATTGATTCACTGTAAGGTTGCATCGTTATTAAATCGATTGATTATGCGTTGGTAATATTATATATATCATACCAATAGACTCTACTTACTTTCAACGCCGTATTTACAACGATCCTCTTTTCTTTACCGATTAATGTAGTCTATGTTGTATGATATTATATCGCGAGCGCATACAGCACTTGCGTACTCGAGAAAATCGAAGATGTATATATATATATAGATATACATCTTCATGTATAGAAAGAGAGAAACTACTGCGACTCCCTATGTACAAGCGATTATACCGACTAGCGGATGAATTTCCACTTGTGTCCATTATTCATTTAGAGAAATACGCGGCTGCGGAAAAAGCGCCAGACACGTTGCATTATAGATAACGAAATGGAACGCGACGTGGCTACTGTATATAAGGGAGAGGTTACATCGGTAGTTATAGGTGAATATATACGCTTAATCCATTAGCGTGCAGCGACAAAACTCGTACGCCTACCAATTTTCCTAGTCATCAATTTGTCTCGTGGCGCGCGCATATATTACACGCAATTGCTGGTCTACCAATAGCGTGCGTCCTTTTTTTTTTTTTTTTTGCATATCGTAGTCATGCGCGCGGGTAATACTTAAATAATATTCGTGCGTAGGCGACATATGCGGTTTTCGTCTTTGGCCTTGGATAAGAGAAAGCTGCCGATAGTGGCAATATCACGCAATGTATAGATGTTATATTATTGAATATTTTTCACGCGTGGATATTATGGCAATTTAAAAACACGTTTCAACCTAACCGTCACCCGAACAACAACTTCATAGCTTCGGGGATTCCCCCAATTCCTTTGTGTTGCGGTTTGCTTTAACCATCGCGTCTATGATTTTGCGCGTCTGTTGTGAAGTAAGACGTTTTACGCTACGATTTCGTTAACATTTTACGGGAAACGGCCGATGCTCGATACAACTGTTTCTTTCACTAATTCGTACAAACTGTGAATGTTTTCTGACATTTCATGCAAACGAATATTTGTTATTTATTTTCATTACGTGGCGTGAACAATTTGTCGCTGCTTGCTCACGTACGGGTGAAGTATGTCAAGAAGCGCCGAGAACAGTCCGCCATCATCAAGGTTTTAACATTAATGAATCATTTCTTAACTATTAATACTGACTTTACGATAAATGAATCGTATATCAGTGACCCAACCGATGAAAATGACCCTCGATCATGAGATCGAGCATGCGTAGGTCATTTGTGTAGAATTGAGGACGTAATATTTGACGTAATATTAGTGAGTTCCATTGTTTTTCATTTATTTCTTTCACGTCGGATTCCGCATGTATACTAATAAGTCATGGCACAATACAATTTATATTCAGTTTACATACAACATATTCCATGAACATATTGTACATTGAAATAATTAAAGTAAGTAAGTAAACATTTAATCTTCAACACGCCCGCGCTGTATCGTCAGAGCTATTGGATAAATAAAATCATATTTGGACAACATGAAGGATAAAAAAGTGTAATCCGTGAAATCTGTTGTCATGTCAGTTGTCTACTTGGGGGAGCGTTTGAAAAGGAGGCTGAAAATTCATCACCGCAGCAAAAGAGCGGGCAATTAATAGGAAGAACCAACGCGTTTCCTGCCACACAAGCAGCAGTGCATTACCTCCAGGAGGTGATAAACTATATATACACACACAGTGCAGCTCTTATGTACTGGGAAAAAATGTCTCCTCCCGGTGTCAGCGTCTTCGGCTCATAAAGCTCCAAGTAATTAAAGCCAAGCAGCGCTATAAAGCTCTATACTCCTTCTCGTCCACACGTGCGTAACCTTGCGACGAAAAAGGAGAACTGCTCGCTAGAGCCCTTTCGGCTTCTTCTCTCCTTCTCACTCTCTCTCTCTCTCTCTCTCTCACTCTCTCTCTCTCTCTCGCTAGCGACAAGATTTAGAGCCGTCTGAGCATCCGAAGCAAGGCTTTAATACTTCGTTTTTCATTTTTTGGACCGGTAGCTACGGCAGAAACAGCACGAGATTAACGCGCTAAGTGCTTACAAGAGACAGGCATTACCGCTACGCGAAATGGCCTGTCTAATTTGTCGACGCGACCGGGCTGGTGCTCGACATTCATTCCGAGCGAAGGATTTGTGTTACTCGTTCGATGAATGGATTTTGATTGATTTGCGCGTGCTCTTTATTCGTCGCTCGATTGATTCGCTTATAGCTAACTGTGATTCGCGCGCTCTCTTCGCGGAAAAATATAAACGTGAATAAGTTAGACACTGCTATACCGGATTAATGCATATGTATGATTAAAGCGCTTATATATATATCAATATGTAGATCTTGAAAAGTTGATTAGGAATCGCAATAGAAGCTTCGCGTACACCATCATCCGTTCGTGAATTTTTAAATAAATGTAGATCCAATTTTGCCATCGACGACGTATTCGAATATAATCGATTCGCATATTTATGCACATTTTCCTCGACTTCGGATGAATAAAAAACTAACTCTCTGGCATGAGAAATGTGTAAACAGATCTCATATCCGCTCATACATATACGCATATACATATACATATACCACAGCTCTTGCGACTCGTTCTCGATTTATTCAACTTCCAGAAACAACGCGGAGGGTGTTTTCAAAACTCACGAATGTATATACATATATACATAATATACTTGCGTGCACGCGTGCGAATTTAACGGCCTGTTAAGTGCAGCGACTCTTCGTGAAAATTCGCCCGGGTAAGTATAATGACAATCGGCTTTCGACTTCCCTCTGGCGAGAGCTCGTTAAATCATCCGACAGAGAGAAAGCGAAGTTTACGCTTTTCGGAATCGTCTAAGCGTGTTTCGAGTCGAACTTGCACCGCGGCTCTGAATAGCATTTTGCGTTGTGGATGGCTGACTATAGCTCGCTATCCGTAGGCTCTATGTTTATAACTGTAGTTGCGAAGCTATAGGACTGCCAGAGACATTTCCAAGTTGGCTGGTTTATTTTGGCTTCGAATTTTTCTCGGCCTCGTGCAATCGATTTTTCGCACTAATTACAAGTATTGCGTACACGCAATTTTGTTGCTCCGAGTAACTGCGCTCGAGCTTGGGTGTAATCGGATTCGGATTCGTTATTTACCACTTCGTTAAAAGTTAAGCGTAAACGGAATAATGATACTTTCATTTACTGTTTAACGAGTCAATGTTTAATGCATATTGTATACATACAACTACGCATCGATTTGATAAAACCATTCAGAATGTATGTATGTATATTGTGTATACATATATCGATGCAAAAGCGATCCGTGCAAACCTATAGAACTGTCCGGCTATACATTATACAGTTTGTGCATTGTATGAATTGTGCGAAAGTTCATTGACAAATGGCTCTAGAATATATGTTACCCGTATATTATCGATTATTCGATCTTCATACATTTATGTAAAGTCTAACGGTTTCGTTCCTATAAATGATGCGTGTGCTCAATGCAGTGTGATCTGCAATTTTAAAATGCACTTGCAGTATTTAACGAAGAGTCAACTTCATCCGAATTTCGATTACATACTTAATGAGAGTAACGTATTATTTTTTCATTTTTGCAATAAATATTATTTCTTTCATTTACAAAGAGATAATACTTTCATATGGATAATTAAATATCGTTCAGTAATAATTTCGCGTACCAACCGCGATTCAAAATTTTGAAACAAATTCAATATCCTATATTTAATGCGATATCGGGCGATACAACTCCGAAGTTCTAAATTTGATTCGTCGGCATTTTGTTATTTATTCGGAATCCAAGTTTAAAATTTGAAAATCTTAAAGACCAACGTGCCGTAGCTATAAAATATTGTTTTTATACAATGAGTGACAATTTGTTTTTTTTTCCTCAATCAATTTAAGACGAGATTCTATCGACGACTGCAATGTTTAGTTCTACCTATAGCAAAATGTATTTTTAGCATAGATTATAGCAAGCTATTTATCACGAAACTCGCGAGACATCTCAATTGCCCAATGAAGATTCCTGGCAAACTGCCTATAAGTCGCGTCGGTACGTCCGTTTAACTTTAGACGCGCCTCCTTTAAGGCCCAATTAAAACCGCCTCTAGCACTAACGAGCATAGGATGCGAAAATCGAAGATCGTCCCCTATAACTTTGTAAGACGAGTGAACGAATGAAAACATATAGTTTTTTACTCTTATGCGTTCAACGGTAAATTTTACGAGCTCGAGTGACTTTTTAATTTGCAATTTAATTACATTATTTATACGCAATTGTTAATCCTTGACAACCGCGATATGCCCAGTAGTACATGAAATTAAATAATGAATGACGTAGAGGTAACGCTCTGTTATTCTCTTTCTTTGCTGTGGGAAAGGTCCACTTAAGGTGCGTGATCGATTGCTTATTATAGAAAACTTTCTTTATATGCGCGCGAACTATAAGTTAATTGAAGGCATAATTCCATCAGCGATTGAAGCAATAATACACAGCTTCGTTGTGCCGTATCAGATAGAAAAGCAAAATTGAAAATTGGATTGCCGCTTGATTGAATTTCAACGGGTCGTTGATTCAGCAAATCTTTTGCATTTTGTAGTATTGCTTGCAAATAGAAGCTCCTAATTTAATAGAAATCTGCGATGAGTGGCCGATTTCTATAAGTCGTAAGATTTTTAAATTTCTGTGTTTCCCTCTTATCGCTGATCCGAACAAATGATTAGGGTAAGTCCCGCAAGTTACGTTAGAATAACAATCGCTGATAAGCCAGTTTATCATCTTGATTGTACTTGATTGACGAGGAAAAAGAATGGGATTGTCGAATATAAAAGCAGTAGGCATTGTTTGACAGGTATCACAGTTCTCATTTAGTCTCTAATCCGAGCAATAACGAGCAATAACGAAGTAACAAAATGTTCTCTCGCTACTTTTTCACTTTTGGCCTAGTGGTCTTAATGGCAGTCGTTGCGAGTATCAATGCCGAAGGCTATGAGCCCGCAGCAGAGTTTATTGAGACCGATTACGAGATTCAAATCAGATCCGAAATCGTAAGTTTACAAACTTTACACATATCTAAATATATGCTTCACATTCTACACGTTATAATACTTAAGCTATTGTTACTAATATTTTTGCTGTACGTTATTTTTTATAGACTCAAAAAGTCAGGAATATCATTAAAAAAGCCTTCCTATACGTTAGAGAACACTGTCTCATGCCCGCTGTCGACAAATGCAAGAAGTATTGGCACAGTCCTTCCGAAGTTGTTCAGTGCGCTGTGAGTCAATTTTATTCCATTCAAATTGAACAAAACAACCGTGCATATACTATACATTCATTATCTAATAATTTCTAATTGAATTATTCAGAAGGACTTTTTCAAACTCGAGAACGCACTTTGTCTAGTCGACGCTAACATTCAGAACACAGCTGCTGAAATCGAACTTGAATTGGACTACGAAGAGTCCTCTGAGTCCGAAATCGAAGTTCGATCACATATCGTAAGTTGCCGATTCTATTATTTCAACGTTGAATTATTATTTCATAAACAAATTAATTAATTCTTAAAATGAAAAAAAAAGTTTGCTACGTATATTCCAAAAAATTGGTTTATTAAAATTGGGCAAAAGAGTTATTTCCTTAAATACAACAATTTTTTCATTCTATTAATTCAAATATATTCTACGTACCTAATGAAATTGCGTATAAATTTTAGGGAAAGAAAGTCACGAAGATCCTCAAGAGTTTCTTCAAACACGTAACTGAGGATTGCTTGAATAAAGCTGTTGACAAGTGCAAAAAGCACTGGTATAATCCCTCCAAAGTTATCCAGTGCGCTGTGAGTAATTAGCCGTATTTTTTATTCGTCAATTACGCTGTTCAGAAAATTCGCTAAAAACTTTGTACTAATTTGGAAAATGTAATTTCATTCGTTTTTGCAGAAAGATTTCTTTAGCCTTGAGAATGCAGGATGTCTAGTGGGCGCTTAGACTTTAATACAGTTTTAATACAATCAGTATAAACCTATACTATTCCGAGACAAAAATATACAGAATTCGTGCACATTTAAATATAATCGAGCAAATTGTACTTCGTTGAAATTCATCAAGATAATAATGTATATATGTAGCAATGTTATATTCAAAGATATATATATAATTATAATTATTATGTAAATATATTTTTTAATAAATGTTATAATATACTTATATAAAATACACGGATATCATTATTTGCCATTATTCACTTTTACGAATAATACAAGGTAAATCTGCTTTGTAAATTAACGATATAATTATTTCAAAGATTCTCTTTTTCCCAACGTCAATTGCTCTCTTTTCGAAACCTTCGGTAACTATTTCTGACATAACGGATAATCATAAAAAATGTATTACAATATGCTTTTTCAATACTTCACTTTGACTAAATCACATTGTAAAAATAAAAAAACATCGATTCTGTTCAACTGTTTCTTTCAAATCGTAAACTGCTGCTATAACTATATTTCTTCGTTCGTCATAAATCCAATAAAATCCTTAAACGGAACCACTGTCACGACTTTTCAGTTCCTGTACGTAGCCGATAAATGAGTTAGCCAAGTTTTTTCCGTTTTAAATCTATTATTTACATTACTAAAATTACGAAAACTACTATATCGGATTGCAGATTCCAATTTACTTGTAACAATCAATAACCTAGTTTAATTAATCTCAATGTTCTCGCACCCTATAGAATATATGGGGCATTACTTTTTTACTAATCCAATTGCATTTATGCGATAAAAAAGTCTTACCGATTTCTCGCCGCTACCGAATTTCGCTTACGAGATATAAAAAATATCAAAACGTATAGTAGGTCAAATGCACTTCACTGAAAGAAATTGATAGAATCATAAAATGAAAAATATTCGGAAGCGACGAACGTTTTTTGTCTTTAAATAAACATTGTTCAACAACGATAAACTCTTCTCCAACGATTTGTTGCCGACCGAAAGTCGAACAAAGAGTCAAAAGTGAGAATTCCGAATTCCACGAACGAACGACCCCTACCTAGAGGTAACAGCGTCTCTTGCATTTAAAAATCTCGGGTAAACCCCATCCCCACAAAGAGTCAAAATTCCTCTGCTAATTCGTCGTCAGCCCTCGGCTAATTGCGACTGAGCGAGAATCGACAACAATCATCCTGCTGCTCCCTTCTCTACTCCCCTGCGAGGCCAAGATGGCGAATTCGCTCTCCCAAGGGTTTGCCTCGAATCGACCATTGGAAGACTTGAAGCCAATGGTCGTTTGACTCCGCCTCCGCGAGTCAGCGCCGCTGCAGCGAGTTCCGTGCTACAGTAGTTCAGACAGTCAGTCGGCCGACGACTTGGCCCTGCTACGGTCGTGTCTCTCTTACTCTGTGCTGTATAGTGTGTAACGTTGGGCTTTCTTTCATTCTTCTATAAGGGATGCTGAGGGAGAGGTTTCGACCGACGGACTCTCGTGTGATGCTGGGATTGTGTGTGTGAACGGATGATCTTGTGCTTCATAGTGTTAGACGCTTTTTTGTTGTTGTACCGATCAAAACCGATTGACCGAAGTTCATTTTATTAAATGACATCGAGAACTTGACACGATTATCATCGACGTTGTATACCCCTATTAAACTCGACGCGATGAAAGAGATGGATACAGTGGTCGAGGAAACGGATCTAGACGTCGGTTCAGCCAACGAAGAGATGGAAACGATCGACCTGAAGATGCGTTCGAATCCAAAACTCTTCACGATCGAGAGTCTTATAGGAAGTAGCAAAGCTCAAAACACGCAGGACAATACAAAGGAAAACTACGAGGAGAAAAGCCGCGAAGAGGCAAATCGACAAAGGGAAATTCTGTATCAACAGCATTGCCTCGCGACGGCTACCGGTGCTCTGCCAGGTAAGTTCAAGATACAGATAATGAAATTTCATCGCAACCCACTGAGTGGTTATAGTAAACATTCGGTACCGTTTCATCTCACGGAACACCTTACCAGGATTCGCAATGCCGCTGAGCCTGTACAGTGCCTGGTTGCAACCGATGCGAATGTACGGAGGCAATGGTTCAGGTTTGACCAACGGACCCTGTTTACCGGCATCGCATCTGGCCAGCTATCCATCCAGTCAACCTCATCAACAAAGTCAACTAGGTCTTAATCACCTGCAAGGGGCAGCTTATCCCGGACACAGAGTTGCGACGGCTGCGGCTGCCGCGAGACTACTGCATCACGCGACTTCAACTTTCACCGATGACAGCGAGGATGAGGGAAGCATGTCGCCTGCTTCGGTTCACGATTTGTCCAAATCTCAACACGGTAAGATGTGGATTTTTTTTGGCAGTCGTTCTCGGACTGACGATACGCTCGGTGTTTTGCTCGAAAAACGCAGCTTTCTGAAGTAACCGCGTAAGCGTCTCTTAACGTACTACACAAAGTGAGTAGTCTATTGCTCGATTTAATTATATTCAGCGACAATCGGAGAAAAATTAAGGTTCCACGTCACTCCTAATTTCTGATACGAGTTTCTTAATAAGGAAAAGAAAACCACGAGCGGCGCTTCGCTCAATGGATGTCTACACATTCATCGTTGAGGTGTGATTTCACTCGGTCGCGACTCGATGCGTCATTTCATTAATGGCTTTCGAGCTCGCGCAGTAATTTATTCCGTGTGTCTTCAACTGTCCGTGTTGTTTCTCTCTTTTTTCCCCTCTCTTATTATTCCAACAAGATTGTAGCCTCAACGGCTTATACCGTCTCTTCGCGGATAGTCGAACTACTTAGATTTTAAGAGCGAACATCGTTGAATGAGTCACCGCGTCTTTACGCCAGGTTTACGAGGTGGCTGAACCCACTCAGTCACTTTCGAACGCTCGCACAATGACTCTATTAAAACGAGCCACGCACGTTCTCTTTAAATCGAGGAAACCGTCACCGAATTCTCGAGAAAAGTTTCTTCCGTCTCGAGTGAAACATACGCACGTGGGTGCGATGGCAGCAGAAGTCAATTCCGTTTTAATTACGCAACGCGTAATAGATATAACGAGCGAGTGTCTGTGTGTGTGTGTGTGTATACGTACACGG
Organism: Apocrypta bakeri; assembly: GCA_018906985.1. Taxonomy (NCBI): domain Eukaryota; kingdom Metazoa; phylum Arthropoda; class Insecta; order Hymenoptera; family Pteromalidae; genus Apocrypta; species Apocrypta bakeri. The sequence goes on along the minus strand of JACCIA010000016.1, from coordinate 375,997 downwards.
AACAAGATGCGACGCAGATATATAATGCACAAGAGGAAATAGAAAGGCATGTATAGTGTATTGATTTCGGATAGAGTGTGCAATAAATACACCGAGCGATTAGCGCAGCGTCACTGGCCTTTTATTTAGCATACAAAAGACATTATAACTACCAGTCTTGCACCATTACAACGCGATATTAGAATGTCATAAATTAGTCTCTCCGGAAATTATTCACGCTGCGGCGGGCGGCGCGACGACTTTGCGCAACGTATACATCACGCCCAATCGACGCGTATAATCGATTGATGAGTATGCGTCTACACTAAATATATGTACGCATAGGCGTACGTAATAAGAACGATCGGTCTTGCAATTTTTTCCACCCTCGACTTCAATTACGACCCCAGAGTACAAAAACATTACGCGTAATCCTCGAGAGAAGCACGCGCATTCTCTTCGCTGCTCGTAGAAATTCAATTGACAAACCTGACTAAAGATCAAGTCAGCGCTGTATACGGCTCGTAAACCGGAACTTCAAAATGTGATTTTAAACGTTGAACAATATTTCTCATCAAAATCAAAATTAATATTCAATTCAGCAGCAACAAGTAATTAATGCACAAAAACATTTTTTTTTACTTTTTATTACATAAAATTCTCGTACATTTTTCAATTGTTTGAGCTGTTTTATAATACTGCTTATTTTTACTTATGCAGTTTTGTAAATTGTAGGTCGCGGTATCGATGAGTCTCTTACTGTGCCACTCGGAATTCGTGTACTTATTGTTAAAAATCACTGCTTTCCAGAACAAATAATTATTAATAAGTAAATCTCGATTACATATGGAAGAGACAAGGAGGTGTGTGTATCTGCACATCTGTATACACACCTCCTCGTAAGACCTTGATTTTTGAAAATGTTTTCACTCGCGAGAGAAAGATCCTGAGAAGAATTGTCAATGTGCCGCGATTATATTTCTCTCGCGAGCCTGTACAGCGGCGGCGGCGGCGGCGGTGGCGGTGGCGGCAGATCCTTTATAGATCGTACCAAGACTTGCCACGTCAAACTTTTATAAGGCAAGTCGCGCGACTCTCCGGCAATGCATGACCGATCGACATTAGCAATCATTAGCGCGTCTTAGGCGTCAAGTATGCAAGACAACTACTGTCTGCATACTCGTCTCTTCTCGCTGTATAGTAATAGCCGTATAGTAATAGCCGCGCTTGTATTATTATTCGCGATGCGGAGAAAAATTCAACGCTTTCTTCTCGCGACTTGTATCGAAACTTAGCGAGAGCGCCTCTGTATTTTAATAGCTCATTGTCGGCAACGGGCGGTCCCTGTTCCGGCTAATCGCGTGCCACGAATTTTCAATCTCACACGCACTGCTCTTGGAAAAATCTCCAATAAAAATAATTGCGCGTACGATGAACGCCACTCGTCGCGTCCAACTGTATTATTAGATAGCGATCGATCGTGTACAGCGTTAGCCGCGCATGCATTTTTAAATAACAACACGTTTATACATCTGTCGTACGAGCGCGCAGCGTTTCTTCGACGAGCAAAATATTCCCGTCCGTGGCTATACGTTTTCGTTTATATTTCTATGCTTGTGTATGCGTGCATATACATTTTAGACGTGCGCGCGCGCGTCAAATGTACACGCGTGTCTGTGTCTGTGTCTGTGTCTGTGTCTGTGTGTGCATAAGCTGTACCCTGTACAGCGGAGGAAGCAACGATACGAGAGATCTATTTTTAACTGACCTAAACTCGCTATTCAATTACGCAAGCAATATAATTGCAGAGCAATTATTGAATGCAGAGCACTCGATCTATATTACACGGGGCTCGTATCCAATTTTACTCCGGAGATATTCTCGATGCGGATACGTACGCGTTATAGCGCATATAAAGCAATAGGTTTAATTGCAAAATCAGGAACTCTCGCGTGCGCGTGTAGACGGAAAAAGACGAAACCCGCGACGATCACGTATTATAACTATAGGTGCGCGCGCGCGCGCTCGTGCGTCGCGATTATCGATGCGTCGTCCGCTCTCGGAGACTCTGTATGCGAGACGAGCCAGTCAGCTTCTGGGAATCTATAACGCCGAGAGGGTCGCTTATGACATACCTGTCGTACGTACGAAGCTTTTGATGCATCTCGTTCCTCCGTGGTACCTTTTCATGTGACATTTACGTTGACGCTCGCTTTTGCTATTTCCATGGACAGACGCTTATTTATATATAAGCAGCTATTTTTGAAAATATCGCGCGTACGTGCGTATATATATATATATAGAACTGCGGTATTCATCATTTATAGAAAGGCTTTGCTTTCGCATAAATATTTACAAACCGTTGAGGTATATAGCGCTCCTTTAACCTTTCGCGATAGATTTAAACGGCTCGTCGCAAAAAGGCAAAATATCTATTTCAGATATAGAGGCTTTATTGATTTTTTCATACGCGACATATCGTTTAATTAGCATAATCGCGCTAGCGCATCCCGACTTCCGGTAAAGCGATTCGATAGTTCAGCTATCGCGAACGCTGTGTGTACCTTATATATTGTAGCATAATCGAAGCTTTAACGCCGATTCTCGCTGATTTATATCCTCGAATTCGATCTATGGATTATCGGTATTAACGCGAGAGCAGTTCATTACGCGAGTAAATTAGACGACCCGCGATTACAAAACAGCTTAAAAATGAAAGAACAGAGAATTCAAGTAAATTGTTTATCAAGCTTTTCCTGCGCATGGATATTGAAAATTCAACAGGGGAGGGAGAACAATTTAATTGAGGAAATTATTCATTATATTGCAATTCGAATAAAAAACGCTCACCGACAAATCGATACCTCTTATATATCCATTGATATACGGGATGAAGGTATTAAATATTTCGACACTCTATAATTGAACGCTGTCGATGGTATGAATGAATCGTTCTCTCCTATTTATCGAGACTGCAATTGCATTTATACATAGTTCTATACTTAGTTTCATTGAAATTGAAGCTCGCGAGAATCGATATCTACGGTAGTTTCATACACAGCATCAGGATTAAATTTATTTTCTTTGAATGTGAAATTATATTCACGCGCGATATGTTCATAAGTTTAGCGACAACTTAAAGCCAAAGTGTTCAGACTGAGGCCAAACTAGACAAAGAAAGCCCAATCACGATCTAGAAAAGTTGACTAGCGAAAAGAATTGAGCGAATAGCGATTGACCTTATTTCCACGCTAAGCGCCATTTTCATGCATAACAACTCGACTTTTTCATCCATTAAACTAATCAACCTATAGACACTCGAGCAATTAAGTACTATACGTTAAGCGCAACGTTTTATCGCAGTTGGAAAATGGCAGCAGTAGCCGCCAACCTTCTTGTGTCGCTTACACTTCAAATATTCACGAAGCACCGTTTTGTGCCTTCTTATATCCGCAGTACTTTGTAATAAAGAAAGCGACGCGGCACAATAATTTCGGCGATGAGTTTACATATTGGCTCGTTTAAAAACTTTATTTACTTCGACAACATTTAATCGATTGTATCTTTATTCTTTTCTACGCTCATTTCATTCAACATTTGAGGTGACTTCAGATAAAGTCAAGCGCGATCCATCCGTTAGAGCCGAATTTGATAAACTTTTTTTTTGCGTATCTTCGGTAAGACCAGCTTGCGAAGATGTAAAATCTCTATCCCAGTGCATAATTAATCGTAAAACCAGTAGCTCTACATCGGCCTATCGTGTCGAGAGAAAACAAAAGAAGCGGTGACGTGTGTTCGCGCAAGGTACAATGACCAATCTAGCGAAGAGACAGTCTCTAATGCATATGCAGTCGATCGATTCCTGCCTTTATATTGTATACACACACACATATGTATATATATACATATCACTTAGTCAGAGAACGAGATGGTAGTGTAAAGACGCACCGAAAGAGAGAGAAAGATCTGTCTGCGATTTAACATACTTCAGGAAGAATCAACATTTTTTTTCATAAATCAGTCGCACGTGTATGCAGTTGTAGCATCGCTCGATACTCAACTTATACACTGTTTTGCCTTTTTTCGTCAGATTCGCGCGACTCATCGACGTAGAAATTACGCACGTGCTTAGTATGTGATGTTTGGGGCGTTCATAATAGCTAACCATGTATAAAGAATCATTTTTTTTTTGCTAGAGTGTAGGTAAAGTACGAGTTTATGGTACATATATATATATATAGATTCGCGAGAATATTGTAATATATCTGGTATTATTAGTCCGCTTCCCAATAGAATAGTAAGGAACTTTTTCTTTGTTTCGTAAAAGTTACGACAATTTTTGTCGACGCAAAAGTATTTTATCGCATTTACTAAGCACGCGTACCACATTTGTGTATATATATATATATATATATATATATATATATATATACACAAATATCATTTCGTCGTCGTTGTTATAAATACATGCTGTATATGTACTTGTTGATAGACACGAAGACTTAGCACGCGACTATTTTTTTATCAAAAAACAAAAAAAAAACAAAGGAAATACCTGGCTTCTGGTCGACGCATTGAACGTCGTTTAAAATCAACTCCACACACGAGCACTCGAGGATTTCTGCTTCCTCGCTTAATTCATAATCCAGACAGCGCATCGCGTGCAGCCGAAAATGAATTCCCCCAAAAAGAGAAAATAAAATCGCGGCGGTAGGCGCCACCCCCTATTCCGCATTCATAACGACGCATCGCGTCACTGATTTTTGCTTCTTTTTTCTGGGTTTCACAGGAGGCTCGGAGAGCGGTCGAGACAACAGCGACGACGAGGCCGCCGGAGCCGGTAGCGGTGCGACGCCGTCGGCTGGTGAATCGGGAGGAGGCTCGAATGGACAAGGCTCGTCCGGTGTCGGAGCTGGTAGCAAAGCACGCAGACGCAGGACGGCTTTTACCAGTGAACAGCTGCTCGAGCTTGAGAGGGAATTTCACGCGAAAAAGTATCTCAGTCTTACCGAGAGGTCGCATATAGCTCACGCGCTCAAGCTATCAGAAGTACAGGTTGGTCAATTTGTCTCCACGCTAAATATTTACTTTTATAATCCATATTCACGCGTGTCGATACTCGATTTGGCGCTTGACGACTCATACATGAGTCCATGAATTCTTTATACCCGGAATCGAGTTTTTTTTTATAAGATTCTTTACTACGTGCTGATGGAGTGCTTTATTTCAAGCTGTATGCATTAATAAAACGGTCTTAAATGAACCGGATTTCGATAGAAGTTCTTTCATTCGATCGAGTCTATCTATAATACTTATAGGATCAACAATATGTTCATTTTCTTGGATTTGCAATTAAATAATGTACTACACTAGACTGCGGTTATTTTTGGGACTTTTATTCTGATAAACATGAGGAGTATCTGTGTAATACATTATATTATAGATAAATGATCTTTTATCTCATCGCGAACATTAAACGTTTTTACCTTTTTTATATTAGTGGCTGAACTACTGTACCGTATTACTCTTTGTTCTATAGAAAAGCACTGATATTGAATACAAATTTCGTGTATCTCATAGTAATAATATATACACTCCTTTATTTGTTTATGCACAAGACTCCATATAGAAATTTAATTAAAATATTTATATAACTAACAAAAGATTGAGTCCAATATTAAAACGTATTAATGTATGGGAACAGAAAACTATTTTAGTTGAGGATAGCGAAAATTCTCAATCTTTTGATATTGATTCGAGAATTAAATTGCATTGCTAACAGAGATAAATTATTACCTCTTGCTTCAAGAAATCCTGTGTATTTAATAATTTTACTTGTGTGTCGCCTACGGTAGTCCGGGCAAAGTGTTTACCTGACCATAAATTCCTTACAGGCTGTGTATTGACAAAATAGTGTTTAGACATAGCCGTTCTGACTCCGATCGTGATTTCCAAAAAAAAGTATAAATATGCGCCTGCAGGTTTTCTAAATAGAATTTAATATATGAGTATATTAAATTTATAGGTGTAAATAGAAATTATAAATTTAAATTAAAAAAAGAACTATAACTGTAACTATGAATGGAAACGACCAGTATAAATTCTAAGTTAAATACGACGGAACAGCACTTACGATCGATTTTAATAATATAAAAAACAAATTTTGTGTTTGAATGTTTTGAGGAAGGGAATTATTAAATAAATTATACAGTAACTAAGTTTTAGAGTAAAATAAGCAGGTAAAGATCGGTGGGCTATAGCTTCACCTTAAAAGAATTGATTTAGTCTGAAACTTCAATTTAGTTACTAAAAATATACATAAAAAATGGTAAATTTAAAATTATAATTACTTTCTTCATTATATAAGTACTTATTTACTTTTATGACAGACTACTCAAAAAATATTATTAATATGTCAGTCAAAACGATCATCATAATAGAATCTCGAAAGATTAGTATTTCTGATAATTGCTTTGATATGAATTAAAGATCACACTGATAACGAAATTGATAATCTGTGTAAATCCATTCATTTAAATGTATTCCATAATTATAATTGGTAAATGTTATCCATATAATATAAACCAGTGTCGTATTTAAATTATGCAATGGTATATAATATCTTTCATTATTAAAATAGATGTATATATATATATATATATATTGAAAATAAGAAAGATTGTAAACATCATCATGATATCTACATTGCTTGAAATAAATGAATATGTATTTATGTTAGTTATATTTTTTAGTTATCGATATATCGATATTCTAACTATTAAAATATTGAGTTTAAATAATGATTTTTAAGAGTCAGTTCTGATTTCTGCTACTATGAATAGACGCGATAAATTCAATGAAATAGAAACTGGTTTGATTAAGTAATGTATTCAATAATTTACCTTATTGAATAGATATAATGAATTTTCCTGTTTTCGAAAGTGATTAAATGTTAATATTGAATAATTAATCTTAATTTTATTTAGATATAATATATGCTTTGACAAATTCGAATACTCTGCAAATGAAAAAATTGTTTTTCAAATAAATAGTTATAAAGTAATGACTTATTATGTCTGTGCATACAACGGTAAAATCATGATATATATCATCAATACGACTAACACAACAAACATTCTCGCTCTTCTCAAAATAACATGAAAAAACCTTTTTAATGTCCTCAGGTGAAAATCTGGTTTCAAAACCGACGAGCTAAGTGGAAGCGCGTCAAAGCTGGTCTAACCAGTGGTGGAGCTGGAAACCCCGCAGCTCGTCACAATGGAGGTGGTTCATCCGGCGGCGGACACCAATCGAACGGCAGTGGACCCCGAATCGTCGTTCCTATTCCAGTGCACGTCAGTCGACTAGCTGTTAGATCTCATCATCACCACCTAGAAAAGTGTCCTCAACCTGCCCAAGGCACCAGTGGACCAGGAGGTGGTCTGAATTTGACAACAACAGGCTTGACCGCCAGAATTCCCAGTTCACCACTGCCTACCGGTGCAGCCTTGACCTTAGGATCACCCGGAGGACTGAGAGCTTTTACCGCACCGAGACCATCCAGTGCTGCGAGCGGAATCGCCAGGTAGCCACGGGAGTAAGAATCTCTGCAGATTGACGTGTGATTGGAATATTTATAAGATTCGAGCTGCTGTGAGAGTCAGAATTTACATATTTATGATTGTCTCTATATAAAAAAAATTTGTGTCTACAACGTTTAATTCAATCGCTATTCAAATAGGCGACTAAATTATTCAACTGCCTTATCGACTACTGCGACAGAGCCTCAATTAATCCCCTTAATCAAATTCACGAGTCCACGGACTAAATTGATCGACCGAATATCCCGCACTTATACGTATCTCCGACACTTAGCAAGCCACCCATAGAGAGACTCGTCGCAGCAGCCGCGAATCACGGGAATAATCACGATTTCAAATGGATTAATGGACAAATCTTGTACACCTATCCCGCTGGGATTCGAGATCGAAGTAGGGACAGAAGGGAGGGGGAGGCATGGGGAGTCAGAGACACAAAGGGTGAATTATGAATACATATTCCAACCGCACCCACGACTCTCCGCTCGCGTGGATCTGTATCTATGTCTATACGGTCTGTGAATGTATATGTATATACACATTGCGGTTCGGTCTGGTTACAAGTTGGGGCTCAGAATTCACTTTGGAGTGCAAGTTTTCCTTGACCATTAACGCGTTTAGGTAGTATCTGTAGATTGCGCTGCAATCGGTTGCCGATCGACTTTTAAAATCATAGGAGATATCAATTTCATGAATAAAGTTCGCAAATATACGCGTCAAACCATCGAGATCGAGTCTTCGAATCGCTCAACTATATTTGCAACTAAAGAGTTAGCTACATTAGTAGCGAGCTCTTTAAAAATACAGGCGTTATTTGCGCGGCTTCGAAAGATTTATCGACCGGTAATACTTGCAAATTGTAAGAAAACAAACGAATTGATTACTCAACACGTGATATATTTTTACGCAAATTTGGCCGTTGTTTTACCTCTTGGAGATTCATCTTTAATAGCACAGTCAAATATTCATCCGAACTTTCTCTCGATATATATATATATATATATACATATCCTGTAGTCCACACGTTAGCGATGAATGGAAATTAGATAATTGTAGACATAAAAGCGCGATTCCGACGATCGCGCAGTTTGCTTTATTAATGAGGATCGCTGAATTTTTAACGGCTAACTTGAAAATATGCTATTAAATCCACAAAAGAAAGAAGACTCATGAAATATTGAGAAACAGTGGAAAAAGCGACGACAAGATAACGGAACTACCTTTACGCTGTTATATACTTTTGTAAATATAACGTACTAAACAAACGGAGGAAAAAAGGATATAAAAAATTTAGCGAGTAATTGAAGTACGACAGGTGTGTATGCGTGGAATAAATGCATAATTGTAAATACATCGCGAACGAACTGTAAATATAACGTGCACGTACAATGTTTTCCGCCAAATCTATATAGTAATACGAAATAGCATTATAGCGTATGTGTAATCTACGATCTGACGTCATTCGTTGGTATTTTTTTTCGATAATCATTTCCTACGATTAATTTCTCGTGTAAAGTATTATGAATATAACATACGTGTATATATATATATATATATATACGTATGGAAAGGGGTGAGATCGACGTGCGTAAACGTCTCAAGTGTGTAAAGCCGCGAGACTGCTCTGGCTGTCTCGTGTACATAAATGTATAGTCCACCATGCAAACTTACATAGTCACGCACACATACACACGAGTACACAGACATACCTACACGTATGTATATATATATATAGAAACGATTAAATTTAATAGTACATCCAACGTATGCATGTGTAAACTCTACTGCGATATTGGCGAATTACGGCAAGAAAGGACTGTCGATTAATTGTGCGTTCATCGCCGAAATTATACCGGCGTTAACCGTTATGTACGAAAATAAAGCGCAATAAAACATGTTACATATAGTATATACAAACGATATCGAACTTCTTTATTTCTTATACACATCATACACAACGTCACGAACTATAAGCGAGCTAATCTGGGTCACTCATTCTTAATATACAACCTCTTGCTATTCACGCCAGTCATTTTTCGCGATTCTCATTTTCTTGTCTTAGAACGCAATACAACGATAGAAGAGCGCGGGTACAATTTTAACTACGACTGTAAAACACCGACTATGGGCATAAAAGATTTTTCGTATAAATAAAGTACTTATTCGTTGAATCATTAAACGGCCGATGTAAATGTCGTTGCTCGTTCGAAAGAATCGATATATATACATAGAGAGTCTTGCGTTTCTACACGAGGTAAGTACGTATAATATAAGAGAAAGAGAGAACATCACACCTTTACACTGTCCTCTCTCCCTCGAACGACACGATTCACGCCTCTCTTCGACTCTCCGCAAACACATATACTTGACAAAGAAAATAAAATCAAACCTATCCCTCTTCTCCTCTTCAGAAAAGGAAGAAGATCTATGGCTTGACAATAGGCGTGCAATCTTCGCGACAATAGCATCTATTTTGACAATTTGTCGAAGCGCAGCTTGCTCTTGTTCTTTGTGTCAAACGCATACGAGATCACGAAACACAAAGTCAGCATCGGCGAGTTTCTACCTTCGGTTGTTGTGTCTCCCAGCGGGGATCGAGCTCTTCTACGTACGCGTCAGGATCGTCGCATTAGGCGTATCGACACGCGGATTTCGAGAAAAGGGAAGTCAGAAAAAAGAGCAGCCGACTAACTCCGACATAAGGCTGCGCACCTCGTGGGCGTGACTCACATATGTGCTACTGTGCGCGCAGGCATAAGCAGTTGATGCTCTCTCTCTCTCTCTCTCTCTCTCGCTTCGGTTTAACTGCTTTTCGTTTACGGGCTTTATGTGCCTTACACGCAAGTGTGAATGCTCTTTATAGATGCATGGGGATCCTGATACTTATACGTTGTTGCTGCTGCTGTACATACACATATATATATATTTACCACGATTGCCAGGTCTGGGATGGAGATCGATGACTCGGGTGCTTAGGAGACTAATTGGCCTAAAACTTTGTGCGCTACGTTACAAGAGTTTCGAAATTAACGGACACTCTTGTCGTTTGAGTACGCGTCACTTATCAAACATTGAACTTATAACATTTTAGAGTCTTCGATTCACTCGTCAAATTTTATTTATCGAACATATAAACATTTTACATAGTTTTAGCGTGCACTTCAGAGTCGACCCTTGAATTCTGCACTTGGAGATTTCGAGCTTAAAGAGCAATCTGGTTAATATGCTAATAAATAGGTTAATTTAAGGCAAGAGTGGTGTAATAATTTCATTTAAAATTATACAATAGTTATGAAATCTCTCGTTCTTAAGTAAGATATCATTCATAGGTTCGAGTGAAATTAAAATAACTTCGCTTTCCATAATTCTAAGTATCATTTAATAATCGTAATCTACTTAAAATTATGTCGTTTAAACTTATAAATAAATCTTACTGATCAATCTATCTACATTTTTTTACTCTAAATTTATAATCGAGCAAACTATTAAAGAGGGTGTATTAAATGTTTTAACCAACATTTGAGCGAACTAGAAAGGTGTACCATATAATTATGCGATACGTATTCTAGCCGATTACCCTTTTACGACTAAATTTCCAGTCTGAAAATTTAAACACATTTAAAATGCACTAACATCGTGTTTTAACGAATTGCATTCCCAAAGAAAAGCGTTTGAACGAACCGTCGGTAAAAAAAGAGTGTATATATCATTCAACCGTTCATACATTAAATTCGCAACTGTGACTACACGCGCGCATAAAGCGTTCCCCCGATAACAATAATTAAAATCGACGCGCGCATTATGCCCCGCTAATACGGAGGCGTTTTCTCGCGACAGCTGCAACTCCGTAATTCGGTGGGCATGATATACCCCTACATATATACCTATATATATATGTATGTATGTATATCGCAAGGAGACCGCCCTTTGTGCGCAATTACACGACCGGGCCCGCTCTAGACTGTAAACAATTGGTCGACCGCGAATTCATGCATGCAGAGGCATCGGTCGCTTTTTTTTGTTAACGTTATTTTTTTCTGCGGTTTTCTGCGGTTTTCTGCCGGAAACGCGAAGAACGCGCCATTCGATCAGTGTTGATCGGGTTAACGCGATATTTTTCTTGACCGTAATGCGACGTATATGCCGACAGTAGTAAAACATCGAACTGCCGAGATGGACAGATTAATAAATAAGCATACCGCGCGCGGTATTTCTCAATAATAAAAGAACCGAGCGATGCAGAAGAGACTTTAGTTTCCTTCTCCATTGTCTGTTGGATATTCTACGAGGGCACGTAGTACGCTGTGCAGTATATATCATCGATCAGCGGAGGTTAATGTCTGTTAGCAGTTGTAAAGACCCGGAATGAGCTCATTTGAATATTCTAAACAGAACTACTGTGTAACAACTGCTGTCTACCACTGATTCCTATGCCTGACTATATAATTGAATTTGAAAAATGATAAAGTTTCAACGTACCCGACTGCCACTGCCAACAGAGCTAGTTTAGAAAACTTTTCCTTGCTGACTCGTCGAGCTTATAGAATCGCACGCAAATAGATTCGCAAGGAACATTAGCTATAGCATATGAACTTTGCTCGATTCGCAGCGCAGAACCTGGCTGGAAAAAATGGGAGAATAAAAATCAAGGAAAGTTCATCGTCGAAAGATAAATTGAATACAGCCTGCGTCGAAACGTCAACCTCCGTTCGCACCGTTTCCGATGGAGTATCATTAATACCCTCTCCGGTACACGCATAGACGCGCGCACACACCTATATTGCGCCTGTGCGCGCGTATCTGTATACAGGCACACGGGACTCGGAATCCGGGAGGTGAATGAGAAAAGTGCCCGGGACGACACAATGGCTAAGTGCATTACGGTTAATAGCAGCGTAGTCTGCTGTGGCGGCGGTCGTTTAGCGCTACGATGACGACGACGACGGCGACGATCAACTCGCGGCAGTTACCGTTCGCGCGCGACGCGAATAAATCATCTGCGCTGCCACGCCTCCGTATATATAGAAGACACACACGCATAGACGGAAATTTCGCCCCTCGGGCTGACTCGTATAATCTGGCCGAGCGCGGTCTCGTAAATAGGAGCTACGGACACGACGGGGATGTATATAAGTTCCTGAGCGACGACTGCCGAGAAAAATAATAAAAACGAGCGAGTTCTGTGTCTCCGAGATGATTGTGAGCCCGTTTGCTCGCCGATGCTTTATAGCGAATAGGGCAAATTGTTTTGCGATTGTTGCCAGCTCGTTATATTGCTTTCATCGCGCCCAAATGGGCATGCAAATGCATGTTTTAATATGTACTAACATTTTATTATAAAACGTCGATTGGTCTCGTTCGAAAGAATTAAGTTCAATTACTCGGAGGAAAAAACGTCAATCGGACGATACTAACGAGATCGACGTTTCTTATTACGCCGAGACTGAAAAGGAACGTCGTAATATGTGTATTCGCTCCAGTCTATGCTTACGAGTGCTTTCACGTTCCTCGATTAATCATAAATCAATTTTAATTCAATTACTCCGTCTACTCGGTTTAATTTCGTTGGTTCTCTCTCTAGACATTCTCGTCACGTTGAATTACAATCGAAAAAGCTACGGAAATATAATATTTTTAATCTATTTCCCCAAATGAAACTTCGTTACAAAGCGATGAGAACTAGACGATATAATTCGTTCTACCAGCCGAATCGATAATCCAAAATTTGTACGATCCTGCTAGCGGATATGTCATTTTCGAGCCACGGCGGTTTTATCGACAGAATTCGGATTTCTGAGCTATTATAATTAATTGCCAGCGCGAAAACCGTTTTCATTCACGGATACTCGATTTTCCGCTACTCGTGAAAAGAGCGAGCATTACATATTCCATAGCGATTGGATTATTTAAACAGCAGCAGTATATCATACTGCAGAAGTATATCATCAAGTAGCAGACGAAGTAATGACTTACGCGCCAATTTTACAAAATGTCACGGGGAAATGGATTATTCAGGGGGTAAGCCTAGATTGAGTGCTGAAAATAAATAATTGATCGGAAAAAGATCAATTAATCTCGGTAATTAGAACGATTCTTCATTTCATTATCTCGTTCGCTTACAAACTGTGCATGAGTAATTTAAGAATAAGACCTCGCGTGTACAATAGGTAAGCTTACTAATTAAAAAAAGAGTTACTTCATAGAAAAGATTATTATTACTCTAAGAGAAAATTTCATTATTTTCAAACAAGATTCAGCTCCGAAATAGCGATTGTTAATGCATTGGTTATGACGAGCTAAACTCGTGCTTATTAGATCGATTCGACACTAAATAATGAAAATAATATAGTAACACAATTTATTGGTAATAGAAAAAACAAGTAATCTACATAGACACACTCGCAACAGATGATATATGATGCAATTTAATAATAGTGTACATTTATATATATGTATATAAATTATTTTAGTAAAGCCATCGATTGAAATTTTTAATTCATGGTAGCCTCACTTTAGGCACCTGCCTTGCTCGTTTGCTTAAGACAATAATTTTTGTAATGAAAATATTTGAAATGAATTATTTTAAAATCATTTGAAGATATACAAATTCCATCAATTAAAGTTAATTATTGTGTATATACAAAGATCTTTTCGCACGCTATTCTACACTACGAGATGTACTGCAAGCTAACAGGCCTAATGTAAAATAATATTACGGATTCTAAACGTTTTCGTGTTAAAATCCATTTGTTAAAGTACACTAATTGACTAAAAGTTTTATCTCTAGTGCACATAGATTAGGATGCGTTATCTACATAAGATATACATTAAATTTCAACGATAGTAGTACTTCTCCATTATGCATAATGGTCGAGAAAAGATTATAAGAATAAGAGCTCATAAATAGAATTTGATAAATCAATTGGAATATTGGAAATTTCCGATTTTCCCGTTAATATTTAACGGGCATTGAAGCAACGATCGCGCGTTTCAGAATAATATCTAAATTAGGCTAATATCGCTGTCGACGATCACACGAGTGATTTCTTTTACAAATCGTTGGACTTTTATTATAGATTGAAACGATGAATTTTTACTACCTTGTATAGTGAACTGTATCAGATACTCGAGAAAAGAATTTCAATTATTTCGTAGTATATTTCAAATTAACTACTGTTCCATTTAATCTTTACCGCAATACATATAGCAATTCTTCTTACACGCTAAAGGAGATTACCTGCGTAGAAAAATAACGATTATTACATTGCAGTAATAAACTTCTTAGGACTACGTTATTAGTATATGTCAAGAAATTTTCAGTTACCTATAGATAAACTTGTCTTTTTGACTGCGACCACTAAATCAAATTGTATTACTTTCAGCGCTTAGCTCAAGTTTAAATGGCCTTCGATAAGTTTATACACAACAGCCAAAATTAGATAAAGCCTGTTCGCGAGCAGCTAAAATTATCCATCGTATCGCACAAGGATATATAAAAAGCTAATCGTTCACAAAGCTACTTCCGCAGTAGTCTAGTCGCGTATATAAACCCGACGACAGATTATACGAGACTCGGAAAGCCACAGAAACCGCAGAAGTAAAGAGAGAGAGAGAGAGAGAGAGAGAGAGAAAAGCTCGGTTTCCTGCGGCGCGTGTCGTCGGACAAAAGTCGCGTATACACAATGAGCCATCGGCGGAAAAGTTTCGAGAGAGAACGACACTGAAGGGGAAGAAAAGATCGTCTACCATTTGTCATCGATGATTTGCGGTCGCTTCACGGGACAATAATGTATATTACGTTTATACGCGTATGTATACGCTATGTAGAATTGACCCTTGGGGACTCGAAAAGCAGAGTATACGCATTGTGGGCGATGATGACGATGGCGACTTTAAGAGGACACAGAAAGTTATATGGCTTTTCCTCCGTGTGCACATGTATTTATATGTATATATATGTGTGTATATTTTGTTTGTATATAGCAGGCGATTTTCCTCGGTCGGAGGAGCGGACGCGGGCGTGATTGTGTTTTCGTGTGCATACGCACGACGGCTGCATCATGACATATTTTATGCAGCGCGCGCGCTCATGCGGTGCGAGACTGTACGTCGCGGCTTCCTTTTACGATTGAGGAATGCGATTTTTCGTCATTCCGAGAAACGTTTTGCGTAGTCGATCATATGTCGCGCGTATAGATCGTTTACGATGCATTTGCACGGACTTTGCAATCCTCTTCGGTCTGATTTCTTTACGATAAACAAATAAGACGACTCGTTCAAAGTATGTGCAACAGTCGAACCGAACCAGCGTTATCTTTCATATTTTTATATTTGCGTAAGTATATGTATGTATGTGTGTGCGTGTGTGTGCGTGTGTGTGCGTGTGTGTATAATTGTATATATATACACATTGTAATCGTAACGCTGAGATCGCGAACGCGTGGCTGCGACGACTATACCTACTCACCCCTCGTTAATTCCCTTCGTTCCGGGAGCACTTACGTCGGATTCTTTCCCACAGTATAGTCCTGCACGTAATTTGGCTTCGAAGTGGCCGTGAAATCGCGCCTCGAGAGAGCGGGACTAATCGCCGTTGCCAACTGCTGCTGCTACTGCTCTTTTTTCATCGGATTACGTATTGTATACGTACGTGTGCGTGCGCGAGCGTTTAAGGGGTAGATTTGACTTTTACTCCGACTTTGCTCGGGGCGACGATGTAAGTACGTAATAGTATTTTTTTAATCGCCAACCGTTTATTTTCTCGTACGCGCAATAGTGGATAGAGAACGTAGTTTTAATGAATATATGAAAGTGCGCTTGTTTATAACTTTGAAATATATAAATCCGACAATAATGAGCTCGCATTGTTATTCGAGACAGTGCATTTAAATTGAGAGGCTCGAAGCGAGAGGTTGCATCGAGTCTTGTAAAAATACATTCCACTTAGCTCGAAACAAAGCATCGTTCTCGACGTCGAATTCATTAAGATATATAAAAATAGCGCGTTATCGCTTATTTCTATTAATGTATTTCATAGAACACATAACAGATAGTCCATTAGTAAAGAAGATCTTAATAATAGCTATGCATTAACTAAATTAAGCTAATGTGCGGATATGACAAATACCGACGAGATTTCATCTGGCATCGTGGATGGCGTCAGGGATAACGATTTCTCTATTAATCCACTTGTGGATACTATAGAAGCAAAGATAGGTGTAATGTGGATATCAATCTCGTCCTTCGGTATCATGCTAATTTAATCGGCGCTCTCTCGTAGGGAAGCCACTTGTGTCCTTGACGTTGTTATGGTAGTATCATAAGCTCCTTTAATCTAATAAGATACATATTTGATTTTCCGGCTAAAATATAGGCTAAAATACAATTGTATTCTAAACAGAACCTCATAGAACTTGCTGTACCGAATGTGTTATTCTGGTAATACCTTCCAAGTCCTTGTAATAATAGTAGCTATTATAAATCTAAGTATAATCGTAGCTAAATTATATCATTTGTAAATTTATTTACTTAACCAGAAGATAAGTATATATACACGTCCAACTGATATGCAGCGATGAACTTAATCGTAAGATACCAATCGGGGTAAAATGTTATTTATGCGTTGACGGGTCAAAAGCAAAGAAAAATTCAGACAATTATAATATAAACTTAAAATAAAGTATATTAAGATTGAAATATTTACTTTGTACTAACCTTCACTCTAATCAACAAGTAATGTATCAAAATTACTCTGTTTTATTTTAATTTGAAAGATTCTCAAGCTTACAGTGTATTTGTGTTAATATCGTGATAAATTAACTTTAAAATGTTTATATCTTAAATTTGTACCGAATACAGTATTTACTCACTGTACATATTATTGTTTTAATTCCGCATATTTCTGAATTCAATCTTTTGTCTTATTTTTATCAGATTAAATATTATTTACTGCTTTTTAAATTCATTGGTAGCTCGTTTTATATAAGAATGTCTTTGGCATAACTATTCTCATAACTTGTTACATTGTAACAACGTGATACTGTAACATATTTTTACAGAATTAATTATTTACAACTGAATTGCTGTATTATATTCAGCAATCTATATATTGCTCATTTTCATTCAATATAAATTTGTTTTTTTTTATTTTTAATATTCTGGCTTACAATGATTGTAACCAGTTTAAGGGGGCAAGACACCTTTGAAATGCAAATTATTAAATTGAAAATTTGAAATATTTATAACAATTTAATTGTAATGAATACTTATTCTAATAATAGAAGATAGTTTTACTTTCAATTGGAAAAGTATTGCTCTTCTATAAGTCCCTTCGACGGTTAGTTACAACAGAAAGTTGAAAATTCGCTAACCGAAGGATTCAAAATCAACCGATGGATAGATTGAGCTCAAAGTTCGTAGTAATAATCTTTGATATACTCCATTCAGTATGAATGTAGGGATTTTGAATTAAATGATTAGAAAAGACGTGGAATTCTCAAATGTGTAAATTTTTTCAAATATTTAGTTAGCTATCCAGTTTTTTATTTTTAATAATTTTTTGCACATTTAATTTCAAATCCCTACATTCATATTGAAAGGACTACAACAAATAGTTTAACTACCAATTTTGAACATATTTCAGTAAATTTCAACTTTCTATTGTAATTAGCTGTCGAATTACCTTTCAAATTGAACGTAAAACTATCTTCTCTGATTAAAATAAGTGTAGATTACAACTGCATTGTTATAAATATTTTAAATATTGTATTTAGTCATTTGCATTCCAAAGGTGTATTTCTCCCTTACGCTATTAGCATAAACCCAACCCCAAACAAGGCAAATATTAATATCATGATACCACGCATTTAGGGGGCAAGATTTCTTTTATATTCAGTACTGAAGTTGTAGATATGTGTAGCATTAATTTGAGCTTTGTTTCACATCTCTAAGTCCTAATAGATGAAATAGGTTGTTGAAAACTTACTCTCCGTACGAATTAAAGTGAATTAATAGGACGTATGAGCACAATTACTTTTTGATTCATTATGTATGAATTATATGCAATGAAATGTGCAGGTTAAATTTTACATAATGAAATGTAGCAAGAATTTTTAAAAAATAGTTAAAGACTTCGAACTCAATTGGTTCAATAATTGATTTTGCTTTTAATATTACGGAGAGTGAATTTTTGACAATCTACTGCAACTGGTCGACGAAGGTATTTATACCGATGCAAAGCAAAGCATACAACTTCAGTACACAATAAATACTATTAAAGAACGCAACGACTATAACTATAATCAAAATTTTTAACTCTAGCTAGCTTCACTCAAAGGTGTCTTACCCCCTTAATACCAATAAGGTAATCGTCTATCAAAATTGACATCTTTACGTTTATACCCGACACCCTTATTTTTTCACACATGCGTTCGAACACTAAAGCACTAAAAAGTACCAGTAAATCTGACCATGTGCGGGAAAGCTCTCCGTCGCCGTAGCGACAATCGAGTTCAACCCGCCTTAGGCATCTAATTGGGAAAGTCCGATCGAAAGAAGGGACACGACCGCAAAAAAGTCCAGACCATCAGGGGACCAGGAAAAAAAACATCCAGGAATCGGGATATCGCCGAGGGAAAAAATGAGCTGCTAAGTAAGTCGCGTTCGGTATAAATTAAACGGGAGATTTATGCAGTAGGGGTCGAATGGTATACAAGCGCATCGATTTCTATATTATTTCAACAAAGAGAATCGGACAATGAGGGTGTATATATATAGGGAGACAGTTTACAGTAGAGTAGAGACTGCACAGTACAATTTATCCGCAATCATCGTTTCCTCCGAATATAAGAGGAAGAGCTCTCACCTCCGAATCAGAGGAAGGAAGCTCTCTCCGAGGGGGGAATTTCCCCACTAGGCGACCGACTCGTGGGTGACTTCGGGGTGTAATTGCTCTCCGGTGGGCGGTACGCAAGAGTGAGTGAGAGAGAAGGCTTCGCACGAGGGGCGTGGCTCGCTGATTACACCGCGCAACGACGACGATACTGATACCCTCGTAAAAGGCAGTCTGTGTGTGGTCGTTTTGGAAAATTGGATTCTGGGACTCGCCGAGTTTTGTTTCCCTATTTTCTTCTTTTTACAAAAGCCTTTTAATGCTAATGAGCCCGATCGGAAATTAAAGCTTGCAAAATGAATGCGCGCGTGACGAAAATAGTGAATTCGATTTATCCGTATTAGAAATTAAGATTGGTTTCCGATTAGTTGGATTAATTTATGATTCGTCATCGTTAAGAATGCATTGCTCCGCGACTGATTATAGCAAATTGATTAACCAGAGTGGGCTGTAATTATATATGCGCAAAGCCGATCCAGCTTTAAAATAATTAAACGTCGTGTTGATTCATCAATTTTAATTCACCATCTGTTGGTCGCATTCGTGATAACATGAAAATGATTTCATCGCGGTAACCTGTTATCTGCAGACGATTCTTGCGATGTATATAGGTATCTACGCATCTATATATATATATATATATAATACATATATACATGTGTGTGTGTGTGTGTGTGTGTGTGTGTGTGTGTTATCTGTGTGTACATGTTATATGTATATATATATATATATAAAAAAGCCGGAAAAAAGAGCAATAACAGCGCAGCAACCTCGAGAAGGAATAAAATTTATTTCGCCTAAAGACACACCCTTTCGCGGTATTCCCTTTTCCACTTTCCGAAGAAAAAAAAAAGAAAATCACCGTTTCGTGAGAAAAAAATAAAAACCAACACTGCAGCCACGCGCACTTATATCTGTTTACGGCGCGCTATTTAAATGGCTCTTCTATCGGTCCTTCGTATTTGGGGCAATTCCCGACTGTCCGCCTCAGGGCATCTCTGGACTGGAGCAGCTCTTCATCCACGCCCCGCTGACTGGACTGTTTTTTATTGTTCTTCGCTTAAATATATATGTACACGTGTGTGTGTACGTGCACGTATACATACATAGCTATGCTTGGTAGGAATAGCCGGACTGTACTCGCTGCACAAGGGGAGGCGTAGGTGGCGTTGGAAATCGGGGATGAAGTGGGTGGAGCGAGTCGCGGCTTGACTCAGCAGCGGCCTTTCGCCTCTGGACATGTGAGCCGATACTTGCTCGGGTTTCTTGTTTCTTTCTTCGATCGGCTATACTGATGCTTCGGGGAAGAATTTCGAGCTACTGAACTGCTCTTTTTTCCTCTATGGGTCGTACTTAGGATGCACCGCTGATACTCTAATCGAAGCAATTATCGGTGCTCTACTATAGAACGGATATTAATGTCAAGCACTTTGATTGTTATGCAACGCAGACTGATTACATGCTTCGAGGATAAAATCGCTCGGATCGCGTATATTTTCGACACTCGGAAAATCAACGTTAATCCTATAATTGGATTTCACGCCCATTGGATTTTATTCAATCGAATAAGATGCGAACAATTATTCATTCTCGCGAGATTATATAACGTCGAGAATAGTTAATCCAATATAATTATCAGGTTAATATCTCATTAGCTGAAGGTATACGTGCATTATATGTAACGAAAGCAGAATCGGCCTCGAGCAGAGTTCGCTTTGCTATAAAAAAAACGAAATTCATCTTGCCTAACTACCGGCAACGATACAACGTTGAAAATACAACAAACCGTCACGACCATTGGAATAATTGGCAATTAATGGCAGTGTCAGCGTTCGATGCTCATTAAACAGTTATAAACGAGCGGTTGTCGCGAGCGCGCAATATCCCGACTCTGAATGTTTCGGATATTAGTTACGATCTGTTTCATTTTAGATTACTTCGTCTGATACAGAAACCGGCGTCGCGTTAGATTATTTTAGCCCGTGTGGATATGTATACATATATAGAAGAAATTAAGATTTATATATATATATATATATATATATATATATATATACATACACTTTATTTATGACAATTCGCTTGCGCCGCGAAGAGTTTATCGGACAGCCAGGCGTATTCTCGGTTTAATTACAGACGTGAAATTTACGAAGTGATGCGCCTCGCTATATACACAGCTCTAACTTATTTAGCGGCACTTGCAATGTTATCGAAATTTCCATTTGGACTGTTATGTATACGTGAACTTTGGCTAATTTCGTTTATTGCCCGTATTAATTCATTCGTGAAAATCGTCTCAGTCGTTGATGAATTCCCTACGTTTAGAAGCAGTATATACCGTAGAAATTACTTTATACATCACCTCGGACACTGCGAGCGTAGAACGATTTAGAAGAGACATTAAAAAATGTGCAGCTATATATCTCACTCTCACTCGTTTAGTCTAATCAGTCTTAAATATTAATAGAGTGCGAACGAGCTGAAATCTTATTCATTCGCAATAGCTCATACCCACGCGTTTAAATACCTTTCCTGGTGTATATAAATACTTAAGCGGACGTACAGATATAGTCGTACAATACTCACGGTTACAGCGACTATATCGTTTATATGAACAAGGCCATATCGAGGATGAAAATCGTGGTCTCGTGGCAGGGCAGGGTGTGTCATCAATTTGCCAGGGCGGTCTCGAGAGAGAGAGAGAAAGAGAACTCTTGGATCGGGTTTATCCGGCCGGATCGGTTTTTGCTCTTAATGAAACCCAATGACCGAGCAGAAATCAAGTATAAGTAGGTACGACCACGCATCATCGCACGAGTGCGAACGTTGACGAGCTCAGGAGTGGGAAGAGTTTCTATTGTGATCTGGAAACTCCGAATCGCTTGACTTTCTGATGATTATTAATCGATAGTTTCAAAACGAACGAAATTCACCTTTAGTACCGATAATTTAGAATAGAAACCTTTCTATATCTATGTCGTGTGTATATATATACGACGCTTCGTTTCGCAGCTTTTATTTTCGCTAAGAATCTGAAATCGAAATCAGAGAAGGGATAACAACAATCAAAATCGCTTGGAAGCATTACATCCTGGCCGACTATTATACGATGTATAGACGTGTACGAATTACCATACATATTGGAAAAGTATAGATGCCGCGTTGAAGATACCCGAGGAAGCTGGATGCGTTGTATATACGAAGAGTCGCAGGCACACCTTGGCTCGACTATAAGATTCGCATCTACACTTTTGCACGGCTTATGAATTAAATTCGAACAAACGGTACATTAAATACACGCGGAGAAAGAAAGACAGAGACAGAGACAGAGAGAGAGAGAGAGAGAGAGAGAGGGATTGAAAACCACAGAGCTAATAAAATTACGCATTTATACAATGTAATGGTAGACCGATGTCGACAAAATCATTTGTCATTCGCGCTAAACGCCAATCTCTTTCCGATTCATCGCAAGCAATCAATTTTCTCTACCAAAAATTGACCCTCTAAGTGTCTCGTGTTAGTCCATTACGGACAGTGAACCCCGCGATCGATCGTTCCGCGCAACGAAAAATTAATTTCTTTCTTTTTTTTCCGCACGACGGGGACGAAGAGAGAGAGAGAGAGAGAGAGAGAGAGAGAGAGCGCTTAAGTCACACGTGAATTATAAATGAGCAGTTTTGTTTTGCGCCGGAGAAGCTTACGAGGGGATGCGATGGCTCGCTTTATGTACATACATGGCACAACAGTGTGTGCAATACTCTATGATACGTTTACGAATGTATAGACGTTTAGGGGAAGACTTTATAGCTCGTACGTACGATTTGTATATGTAATAATGGATCATTGAATGTATATATAGTCAGAGTAGAGATACACGCGGCAACGTTTGCTGAATTGTGTGTGTGTGTGTGTGTGTGTATGTGTGAGTGTGTGTTAGAGCCTATTGTAGGAGTGTGCTTTAAAAAGTTATAGCTTTGAATCTGTCATGAATCTGATTGATATGGTTTTTCGAGAAGAATAAATGTCTATTTATATGATTGCCATGTCTGTTAACAGTAGACTATTTCAGGGGGGGTGAGATCTGTGGTGATAGAAAACGATTTATTGGACAGAGAAAAAAGACAACTTAGTTTAGGTACCTGTAACTCGTTATACTTCGAGTACACACGTAAGAGACACAAGCTTTGTATTCTAAAGTAATCTATATAGTGATTTTGGGCTCCGCTATTATCCACTACTGCAATTGTTTGATTTTATTACCTTTAGTAGCTTGCTATGAGTTTTTGTGTCACTTATAGTAAACCTATTTTTATTTCCCTTTAAAGTACTACTTTCGAGCATAATTCTTCTGTTAATAATTATATATGTATACTTATCTACGTTATATACACTATCATTAAATTGCTTGTATAAAAAAAATACAGTTATCTAAATCAAGCTTTCTTTTTCTGGCAAATAAATCGTTGCATACTATTTTCAGTATTCGACTCAAATTGATATGCCTCGATCTCCCACGCACGATTGCGAAAATTTATTTTTTAGAGTAGCGCTATTGATTCTCTGGATTACTTTTCTACAACGTAACTCTTCTCTAAATTAGTAAACATACTTACATACGATAATTATGAAATTAGTTATGCACCTCTTGTAAGTAGATCGAACAATTAAAAGAAGAGTTAGTCTAATTACCTACATTTAGTTGTCATTTTCCTAATCATTTAATAATCTCCTGTTATTTTCAGCATTCAATCAAAGCACGTTCCCTTAACAATATTTCCCAGTAATATTGTGTAAAACCTTTTAAATTTGCATAATCAAAGTCCAAATAGTGACAACTTCGTAACTGTGTCGCTATCATTTCTGAAAATGAGAATCTCTTAATCCAAGCAGCGTGTACTTGAAGTAAAAAAAAATCATGTTTACCTAGATTCAATTGCCTTTTTCTCCTGATCAAACGATTATATTATGTTGGATTACAGCAATCAACTTATCTTAAGCATTCTGTCGACTCGTAAGTATACAAATGACTGTTCAATTTCAATGAAATAATACGAAGCTAGCTTATAAATATACAGCGTAAATAGAGGTAAATATTTGTACACCTCGGTGATCCGAGAAGAATCGACGCATTTGGCAAAACTTTTTTTGCGTTATATAAAAAAGCTTTTGACGTGCCAATGTCGAGCGGAAGGAAGAACAAGAATACGAGCGTGTGCGTCGGTGCAAACAACTCCGCTGTGAGCGCATTGATATGCAGACAGTGTTTCAGGACTCATCGCGGACCAATAGCCTACAAGAGAAAGTTGACTTATAACAACGTCATCAAAAAGGTATATACAATCCAAATAACCGTTCGTCACATTTTTAGGGTGTTTGCGTCAATCGCATAATTGATTGGTAGGTATCCATATACCTACCAATGGTAATCGTATACGGCGAGCTTATTTTTCGCGGAGAAACTTAATATAAAAAAGTAACGTTATTACACAATTCAAGAATAAAATTGGCACAACATTTTTGTATATACATGTATATTAATAATATTCCGTCGGTAATACATTTCTTTTTATAATGGATGAGCTTAAATATATTTGCTAAATACACGCTAGCGATAACAACAAATATATAACGCGCGTGGCTCTTTTATTTTTCATGCGTTTACACGTGCACTGATAATGCGCACTTTTGACTATCTATAATACATTTATTATTAACGAGGCTTTTCGATCTCTGTCTTAAGACAAATAGTTTTAGAAAACTCCGAAGATTGAGCGCCGGCACGTCTTTATTATCTTTCTTTATATTAAATACTTTTAATTTTTAACAGGTTTTCGAGCGCGCACATCTATCGAGTCTCGCAACTAGCGACTTTGGACTTCGATACGAAAAACACGTGTAACATTGAATTTTACAATTAAGCGTGACTTCACTTCGGGATCAGAGACTCAATGGCTATTCCATCGTGCTAGTTATTAACCGAACAGACGCGGCCGGCCGTTTTCTTTCTTTCCTTAACTTACGCGAAAACAATAATGTCGTTATATTATAATTTAGCAAGCTAAATACATATTTTAAAAAAATGTGCTAGTAACTTCAGAAAATGTCGGTTCTTTAAATCCCTAAACGAAAGGTGTACAATGGAACTATTAAACCCGGCTAACATCTGTATTTTTGTATTATATTCAACGGATAAGTAAGTAACACTTATAATTAAGGGTTACTCGAACAACAAAGAAAGTTCGCGATGTTAGAAAGAAGAATGTATGTGTAATCGCGTCATCTCTAAAATTACTCGTTATAAAAACGCCATAGGCATAAACAATACAAGAAATAAAAAAAGAATGGCTCAACTGAAAAAAGCACTCTTTGCTCGCCAGCAAGTCAAAGATCCGGAAGGCATTACAATTCGCACAACACGATAACAATAAGTTATGTTATTATTACTTATTTTTACAATAGATTTGTCTAGATGCAAGCGTAATACTATTTTCAGATTATTTAATTTAACAAAGAACCTAACGATGTTCTATTTTACTTTATAAGGTAACAAATGGTAAAATTAACTATCCATTTTATTGTCACCGCGCATGCGATTCGATCGCGTGAGAATTTAAATGGTAAAAATAAATAGTTTGATGTTTTATGAACACTACTAGAATTTTTACAAAGTTTACGAGTTGGCTTTGAAAATAGCTGCTGCTAAATTAATTGCTTTACAGGATTATGCAATTTTCAAATTTCACAATAACAAACTTCAATAATTAAAATTATTTAAAATGTTAATAAAACAGATGTTTGAAACACAAGCCTATGCAGAATAAAACACTTTAGACATACATTAATTCAAGTTTACACGAGACAACAGTATATAGCAGCTGCTGAATTCAAAGGGAAATATTTGTCTATACCTAAACAATATCGCATCTACGATTTACAGAGGAAAATTTACATTTGTATAGAAAATATTGAAAGACTGCCATAGCTAACGAAGTGGAGCTCAATGTTTAGCTTCATTGCTACGGTTTCTTTTTAATCTTAAAAAGTTGTCTTGTTCATGCTTGTTAGTGATCTTTTCAAAACGTTGTAAGTTAAGTAAGATATTTTTATAAAAATTACAGTTGATATTGATTGTTACAGATATTGTAAGACACTTTTACCTTTGTCTAGGCAAGATTTATGAAGTGAATGCAGATTCAACTGGGTTTACCTTTAAGTATTGATTTCATCACACATTTCAAATCTTTACAGAAATATATGCCATTGTCTGTACCCGAAATTGAATACAATTCAAATCAATTGATATATGACACACAAATCTTTCAGTTTAAAAGCAACAATAAAAACTACTTAAATTGTTAATCTAAAAAAAATTAAAAAATATATTTGATGTGTGCACATTAATCTATATAGGAATGCTACAGAAATATTACTGTTCGAGACAAATTCATATTGTTCATGAAACATATCAACTACAATTTTTATATTAATTTTTAAAACTGATTTAAAAGTGATCTTTTTAAGATTCAAAAGGATTGGTATTAGCATCAGCGTATGGCTGTTTAGTTGTAATGCATGTATGTACATTTCTAAGCCTGGGCGGTGTTTCATTATATTACTTTCCTTTTTCAGACTGATCGGTACGCTATAAATACATTATACCAGTGCCAAACAAAGCCTGTTATGGTTTTCTTAGAAAATACGTAAGTGCGACTATGTATCAATGATCTCGCAAAAGATAAATTATGGTTTTATCGTGTTATTAATAACAATAACTAAACAAATATTAAATTGCTTTTCGTAGACCGGTATTATCGAGATTGACCTATTTTAAATATTTGTGATCAATTTAATTAATTTCAGCAGCACGATTAGATGTACTTTAAAATTTAATTATTTTTAAAACCAAGATAAAATGAAAGTTTATAACGTTCAAAGCCATCTTTGCAGGAATTTGTACTTTCAACTCTTTTCTATCCTGTATATATGAGGCTTAAAGACAAACACACTTCTAAAGAATTGTTTTTAGTATTTTTTGGTTTAAAATCACAAACTCGAATTATTATAGGCATATAAAAATTCCAATGTAGTGCAATCTCAATTGTTCACCCGGTTAAGAACTTTCCGATCAAATACCACGAAAATTGCTTTTACAAAAATTTAAACATTAAAGCGAGTCTCGGAACTATCGGCCAACATAAGCGTGACCGTACGATTGTTAATCCATATAAGACGTGCTAATCTCATTGGATTTAACCTCGCTACATCATTTATTGGCGCAGTGCTGTAAGACTTAATACAGCGAATCTGTGAGTTTCCAAGGCCAAACATTCCGCTACTTATTTGCTGTAATTATTAAAAATCACGTTTTTTAATCATTCTTATAATCTCAATATACGAAATAACTTTGGGTACAGATATAATAAGATTTGTAGCCGTACATACCTGCCAAAAGCATAATTTATTTTCAGAACACGAGTAACTGACGAGGTACTTTCCTTCTGGTGAAAAAGCTAATGCAGTTACAGGAGCTTGATGTGCAATTATTGATTGACACTTAACGGTACCGCGTAACTCATAAAGGGCTATGTGGCCACTACGACTTCCAACAGCTATTCTGCGCGTCGCTGGGTAATGACTTACCTAAAATAATGCATTGTTACAGATCGTATTCAAACTCGGAGTGTATTATTGTTAAAAAATCTAAGACGTACTTGATTAAATCTACAAACGGCGGGGAAGACTTCATTTAATGGCTTTGTTTTTAAGTGTCCAGGATCCAGACAATGCAAGATAATATCCATTACCTGAAATAATATTGTCATTCAGTAATCGAGATCGATCAATA
Organism: Apocrypta bakeri; assembly: GCA_018906985.1. NCBI lineage: Eukaryota > Metazoa > Arthropoda > Insecta > Hymenoptera > Pteromalidae > Apocrypta > Apocrypta bakeri. The sequence goes on along the minus strand of JACCIA010000016.1, from coordinate 347,685 downwards.
TGACATGAAACATAAGTTGAATGGACGTACTTCTACCAGCAAATCGCTCATTTCGTTTTGCATTTTATCAATGAGCTGCTCAACGATTCTCAAAATCTCTGGTTTAGCTCTGGCTAGTACACTGGCTCCAAGATTTATGTTAAGTGTCTGTGCATTCTGTTGCAAAGTATTATATCTGGCTACTTCACGTGCCATAGTCGTGATAAATGCTGCTGGACGCGCAGTTGCGATCAAGGTCAGTGCATGGCGAGCCGTTCTGCAGCTATCAGCAGCTGGAGTTAAGGGTAGACCGTAGGTCATACTTGGAACAAGTTTATCAGCATCGCAGCACATTTCGAGCAGACTCAAGAGAACCTAATAACGAAAATGGATTAGTAAAGAAGTAAGTATATCTCCATTTATTATATTATAATAGTAAGTGCCCTTACTCTAGACACATCCAGGTAAGGTTCCCAAACAGTGAATCCACGACCAACTAGATCAATGGCAGCTCTTCGCAAAGCCGTATGAAGAGGTAACTTTGGAGAGTTAGGTGTATACAGCAAATGTGTCAAAGCCATACTCGTGAGTCTCGACAAATTGTTATTTCCTATTCCGAAACCTTCCACCACTGAACTCTTGCGTCGCTGGTCATTCTCCCTCTTCTGATTGTTTGTGGTCACATCTTGGCCAAATTCTGCCCCAATAACACCCAACAATACAACTGCTGTAGTTTGCTTACGTTTCAGTTCAGCAACACTCGATGGCTTCCTGGACACACTCATTTCTAAAAAATAAAATTCATTTTTAATTTCACATTTGATAAAAGAATACATTTTTTAACAATTCAAAATATACCTTCTGCAAGTTCCTCTTCTTCATCATCTTCAACTTCTGGATGCTCGCTGTTGGGAGGTGAGCTACCAGGTGGAGGACTTTGATTCTGATTTTGAGGAGCGATGGGTTCTTGAGTACTATACATGGGTAGATATGGTGCCCAGCTATCCACTAATGCTTTCCTACCCTTTGGACCCATTCTTCCCAACTCGGCAAGTAAAAGTGCTTGAGCAGCTTCGCGTATTTCCAGACATTGATGCTGCCACCTTCTAGCCATCATTTCTACCTGTGGTCTCTTAAAGGTTTTGGAACCACCTTGAGCGGCGACTTTATCGGGCAAAAGTACACAATGCAACGTCGCTAACAAGGACCAGCCTTGTTTTATCTGGGCTTGTTGCACAGTATACATTTCTTCATTCTCTTCTTCAGCCTTATTCCAATTTACCGGCCTATTTCCTGGCCTAAAAAACATAACGCACGAACAAATAATTGATAATTATTAATTGCTTATTATTTGAAAATTTATAATGTCATAAATATGTCCATTGGTAAATAAATTATTCATGTAATAAGTATAAGCATCTCGCATAGGCATCGTCAGGTCAATTCTAAGAACTGCAACCAAGACTATTAAAGACAATCGAGAATCAATATAATAATGTGTGAGGTAATAATTGCAAGAGGCTTCATCACGAACGGGAAGCCACGAGATGATTATGAAGGAGAAAGTTTTTATGAAATTTATGTGCATTTTCATTTGAAATTTAAATTAGTTATTATTCGAACGAATAGTAATTTGAAATTCAAAATAAAAATCTAGTTTTATTATATTGAAAAAAAAAAAGAGAATTTTCTTAACGACTTAATAAAATTATAGATCTCGAGACAATAACATCGTTTTTCAAAATTGTAATTTAAAAAAATAGATTATATTTATTAGCATTGAGTTTTCATAGTGTAATAAAACGCAGGTGTAGACAAATTTATATTATAAAAGAAAATATAAAAATCAGAAATTTCACCTATGCATTTTGCGGTTTCTTTCTTGTTCAGGAACAAATGTTGCATTATTCATCGACATGAGAGTATTGGACAATGCTACTACAGCTAGTAAATGGTTGCTGGTTAATGTGGTTGACAATTCCCAGTGTGCCCTTGAGGTAAAAGCTCTTGTAAGTCTTTCTTGTCTGACTAGTTCAACTGGTAAACGCTGCTCCAATTGCGTTACAGGTTCTCCTATGCAATGCTCCAGATGAGTCTGCCATGTTGGAAGTAAGAACGACATGTATCCTAAAATTAATTTATACAATTAATACATCCATACAATTTCAGCGCTTTATTTTATAAAATGAAATAAAATTTACCTCCTTTCGATAAAACTCCAAAAGATACAGGTACCATTGGTCTCAATAGTCCTAGTTTGCCTTCGCAAACACGATCAAGGTCTGGATCCATTCCCCAAGCATGCAATAAACTTAGTAAAAGTTGAGCTATTTCCATTGTTGAATTTGGCTCATTAAAGGCTCCATTGCGTTTTAAAGAATTTCTAGAGCTGTCGTTGTTCCATCCATCACCTGTCGATTAAAGAAATAATTTTGTTTGTTAAAGAACAGATGGTATTTGAAAATGTATCATTGAATGACAGTGACGTGAAAATAATTATTTAAACATACTGAACATCTAAAAATTAAACTTAAGATATAAAAATATATATACATTAAATAAAATAGAATATAAAAACTTTGTAATGAAATTAAAAATATAACAATGGGATGATTAAATTTTCATTTCAAATCAATAGAACATAAACAGTAATTCATACAAATAAGTACAGGGTGTTTACCATATTTATAATGATAAATTAAAATTTAACTGTGAAACTGTAGAATAATGCCATTGCAATCGACTGAGAGAACTGAAATGAGTAAAATCATGATGATGAAGCGTGTAAGCATGCCTTCAAATAAAGCAATCTTTGCAGTACATCGGATGTAGACCAGTTGCTAAGAATTAAGAAAAAAATAAGTTAAATTGAAAATCAGTTGAAGCAGGGTGTGTCAGATGATAAATAAATTAGAAAAAAAATCCGATGTAATGAAGTTCATTCAAGTAGTTAATAATGAGATGGGATTTGTTTTATATAAAAAAAATAAATTTCACCATCCTTATTGAGTGATTTTAAAATTAGTATAGGATAGAATAGGTGATCGATTAAACTTATGTGTAATAATTTCTAATAAATACAAAAGCAACACATACAGGTCGTGAAATCATGCAATATTCGCTTGTCAATTATAGCTTGTGTTTTTTCTATGGACTTGCAAAGCATATATTCTAACCTTTACCATCAAGAGTCGATGGTTTCAGACCAACGCTTTCCACTTTAGCCTGAATTTTAGTATGCACATTCTCTGCACCCTCCTTCATCTTAGCAATTATACCTATAGAAAAATGTTTACTTTAACAAATTGTTGACACTCAAATGTTTACTTTAATCACAAAAAGCTAATGATAGCATAAATTATAATAATACATATTGCAAGAAAGATTCAAATGCTGGACCCGCAGATATTTTTTTAAATTTCAGTTTGAATTATTGCGACAAATGTTAGACATTGTTTAATTAATACAAAATACTGCACATCCACGCATTGAACCTTGACTACTTCTGCTAATTGAAGAAAATTATAATAAACTATACTGTTGATGATTAAAAAATCTATTGAAATAAAACTTGCAAAGTTTGCAGAGTTTTATAATATATATATATATTTGTAAAACTGTTGCGAATTTGAATATGATTTTTATATTGTTTGTTCTATTGTCAATTAGATTTTTCAATCAGAGATATAATAATATTAATATTAATAATAGGTATCTATAAAATAAATTTGAATTAATAAATCCAGTCAAAGAATATAAAACGTATGTTAATATAATAGCATAATTATAAAAGCAATTAAATAAACATATTGCGATAACAAATAAATAGTTGGTAGGGAAATAAACACATATGCTACAATTTTGCTACAACACGGTACCATGTCGATCCTTTTCTTTTAGCATTCGTTCCATGTCACCTGCCTTATCCTTGACACGACCAAAAAAGTCTATAAATTTTAATATTAGTCAATAATTGCATACTTTCTCTTTTTCTATGTGCGATGCTTTAATAATACAACTTTATTGTACCTTTATTCTCGACCTTTTCGTGACGTTTCTTATTATTACAGAATCGAATGATTACTTTAAATAATTTAAATATATAGTTTGTAAGCAAATTCAAATTTTGTTGATCCTATTAACGTGCCCTGTTAAAAAATACACTATAAATTATCCACAACCGTATTATGATGTACGTTTTACCAGGGGTAATTATAAAACATGTAAAGTAGAATTTCAATCCGTTTGGCTTAAAAAGGTCGAGTTTCAGCACTGACGTGTTTTCATAATCCTCACCTGCAATTTTCTTATGTGCATCAGGGCTTGCTGACTGCGTAAGTGCAGCAACTTTCTGATACTCTGTAGCGGAAATCAAGCCCTGCGCTTCCAACGATCCGGGTGACATTGACCCGTACTCGTCACTTAATAATTGCACTGTATGGACATTCAAAATGTAAATTTGTGAAGCAGATTCGTGCAAATAAAGCCGAAATCAAATCAACATTACTTTATATACGTGGCTTTGTATCCTCTGAAAATGATCCTGTAAAAAAAGTTATGTTATTAATATAATAAATTGTACCTATTAGTCCTTCGATGTCGAAGAAGAGAATATGACTTTCTGGATCTTTGGGATTGCTGCGGAAACCTTGAATTGTTAGTGGAGCTCCCTTAGCCCTTATCTGATTTCCATGATCATTTCCATTACCTCCATGAAGTTGTTGTAATTGATGGAGACCTCGCTGCGTAGCATGGCGAATAGCTGATAAATTTCTATGCCTCAGACCTCTGTAAAATATAGTTATGTAGTTAAAATGAAGGAAAATATGATATTTATCTATAATCTATGTTAATTAATATTTATATCATTATTATAAGTTACAGAAATGTAACTAGAGTTAGAGATTATTACACAGAAAAAGAGTCTGCAAATACCAAAAAGGTAAAAGAATGGGCTTTAACAATATGCAATAGACTTTCAACTGAACTACGAATACTAACAAGTAAAACCTGCAGAAAGAATAAAATAATGGATAAAAGAAAATGCATCTATTAATAAATAAATACAAAAATAAACTACTTTAAAACTAAATAATATGTAAACCCTCTTTGCTTGTCATCATCAGTAAAACTTATAATTAACAATAACATGTGTCACATGTCATACTGAGACCTCAACTATCTCTGACACAACAAGGCAGTTCTATATTTCTCACTAAAACATCAATCTAAACCAACTTCAATCTGCAGGTGTGATTATGCATTATGCATTACTATATCGGGGAAGTCCCCACATTATAGGATATCATGTGTTCTAGTTCTAACACGTCCTATTAGACTAAATAGTTTTGAAAAAGAAATTATTTAAAAGAAGCAAAAATAAGTCTGTGGAAATGTACACTACTACAAGTGCAATATTTACAAGGAACATAAACAAGAAAGCAAATATGCAATTTGAGATACCGTACTTCACCAAGTAACCGTGTTACTACAATACAAGTAGAAAAATATTTAAAGTGCATGTTTTATCTATACTTGTGAGTTATTTTTCTATTGTTTCTATTTTTATTTCTACTGTTTATGCTATTATGACAGTTAGACCAGTGCACAGAAAAACTGATTTCCTCTGCTGAGTTACTACTTTTTGTAATGTTACGTACAATATGTACTTATGTAATTTTTGAGCATTACCTGAAGAAATGAACAGCAGGGTTTGCTAGACCTAATTCACCGCCACCTCCACTAGTACCAGTTGTTACCATTGTATTTTCATCACAAGCATATAATACTTCTTCGGCGATAATACCTAAGTAATTAAATTTTAATATTAATAGTCTGTAAAATGAAAATCACGTATTATGTCCAAAGTGATTCTCATACCATGCAATACGCGATCTAGGTGTCCAGTTTCCATTTGCCAAACATAAACAGCTCCATCAGAACAGCCAACAATCATAAAATCATCATAAGGCCTCCATTTGATAGTAACTACAGGAAATAAATGACGTGAGGCCAAAACGACGCACTTTCGTTCGGCTAACGATAGTAAAGTAACGCTGTGGTCCGAAGCTACGCTGCAGACGCATTTTTGAATTCTTGGCTACGAAATTCAATTTTTCATTCATTTAAAATAAACAACTTCATTTTGTCTAAGTATTTCATTAATCGAACACTTACACTACAATTATCTGGAGGAACTAATAACTGTGTAATTTCTCCAGCATGGACACAAAAACGATGGATCAAAGTTCCAGCGTATAAATCCCATAAGCAAACAGCGAAATCCACAGAACCCGAAACTAAATGGGTTTTGTCATATCTAGGTGCAGCTCCATGAGGATATAGCAAGCAGTTTACACGACCAGAATGTCCTAAGAGAACTTGATGAGGTGGCCAATCTAATAAATTTAATATTGCGTTAAGAAATAATAAATTGTAAGGTATTGTAAACTCGAATAAAATTAGTTTTTTAATCAAATACCATCAAATTGTTGATGGTTTCCGTGTAACAATTGTAACATCACAGTTTGCGTGGCTGGAACAATAATTATACTTCCATCTTCTCTCCCAACAACCAATCGACTCTGCTGGGGTAAATAGATACTAGCAGTTAATTTGATTCCATGACCATCTCCACTATCCAACTGATCCAGAATTCCAACTGGCGAGGGCTTCATAATTTCCCAGGCTGCCGTTAAGCTAGTTTTCAAAGAAGGAGGTAGCATTGGTGGGGTATTATCTTGTTGATTCGTCTGCTGGCCTGGAAGTTCTGGTACTGTCCAGAGCATTACAACTCCTTCGCTATCTCCACGCAGTAAATATTTCTGAGTTTTGTTTCCTTGCTGAGCTGTGACTAGTCGCATTGCAGGTGGACATGATAGAGGCTAAAACAAACAAAAAAGATAATTAATATAAGATATAATTATACTGATTAACAATGAAGGATTATTCAAACCTTATCTCCAGGCTGAGTTAGGGTGCAGTAGAGGTAAGGTTGATCATTCTCAACGGAAGCTGAATGGAAGTTCTTGTTGTCTGCGACACTGCTGCTCAGTAAATATCATTAGTAACCTGATACATCATTAGAAGTTTCAGCATGTGCTTTGGTCTTTTAACAATAATTGAAAAACAATTTAAGTATAATAAAAACATGGAAATTTAAAATATTGTTAAAACACCAAAGCTGTTAGCATTAACAATGAATAAACACATATATTAAGTAGTACAAAAAAAATTTAGCAAACTCAATTTTAAATTATAAAATTAAAAACATATAGATGCTAAGTTATTGATTTAAAATGTAATTCTTACTATTTAAAATAAAATATCATTGTACTCCTTTGAAATAATAACAAAGTGTTTGTTTTCTTTAGAAAAGCAGTTAATCTCATTCAGTGCGTGCATTAAAGCAACAAAAGCATTAAGTATCAAAATTACTGTGTAAAAAAATGATCTTGAAAATGTGATTATTCATTTAGAATGAAATGTGAAGAAGATGAGACCTACTCTGAAGAATTACTACGATACTTCTGATAGCAAAATTACGAGTTGTTGATGAAAATTTGTTTACTAATATATTAAAGCTATTAGTTTAATTTTAATATCGTAATCAGATCTGTTTAATAAAATTAAAATAATAGCTTAAAATTTTAATGTGTTTTTATCACATACGTCCAAATAGTTTTCAATTTAAATACATGATTTTTCATCTTAAAATCTCAGAATTCACCTATATACCACTCAGAATAAGTTAAGCTGGTAAAGAGAAAGGTCCAAAGTTTACAGAATAAAGATACAAGAGAAAAGTGATAGATATTGAAGTTTATATGACAATGCAGGGTTACCTGCTGAGAGCCTTGCCCTTCAGCTTGCTATAACAGACCAGGTCCACCGTAGTATATGGCAGATGTTAATTTTTTATGGAAAAAACATCATCGTGAAAAAAAGATCAGTAAGGTATTAATTGGAGGACTTGTTTAAATGATTTATAGGAATAAAGGATAGGGATTAAACATGAATCATTTTGTCTATACAAGTGTAATACTCTAGCGATACAATTAAAAACTTATTTATATCATTTACTATTAACAAAACTAATTAAGTCAATGTTTTAAAATATTCAATAACCGTGAGTTATTAAACGGCATAACATCATTAACATAAGAATGAAATTTCACAATCATGGCACTAATGATTTAATGACTTTTACTAAAATGTTTTGAACTTTGATTGAATGCAAGTAGATTGTTGAACAATGTATACATATATATAAAGATTATGAATATTAAATGTTTGGCGTATTTATGCTTGGAAAAAAAAACACGAGCAATAACAGAATGATAATTAAACTGTGCAATGCTTGCAAGTGCTTTGCTAATAGTTAGTAGCAAATTGAAATATGATAGAAAAACATACATATTAAAATTTAGTGTTGTTTTGTAAAAATTAATTTGCTTTAATATGTACTGTTTTAAATGTTTTAAAAAACTAGCTTAAAGGTGTTAGTTTTTAAAGTCCAAATCATCTAAATTGACAAATGTTAAGAGCATAACTGTTTAAATTTAGTAAGAATCATGTAAATACTTGTGTAGAGCTACCTTTCAAGTTGTGTAACAACCCTACAACCAATAAAGAAATACAGAGTTGTAATTTTATTGAATTGTTAATTTAATTAGTTGTGCAATCGTGTTTTTTAAAGTAGAAAACATTATAGTTCATAAAAATCCATTTTTCCCATAAACACCGAGCTACTTTAAATAAGTGTAATTTTTATAAAAAAATCAATTTTTCCCACATCATAAGAGTATATTAACATGAAAATTTAAATTCTTCATACAAGACTAACATCATACCTTTACAATTAACTATAATTTGAAAAATGATTGTATATAGTGTTTTCAAAAAATCATAATAAAATCTTACTTAGCTGGCAGTTTGTACAAATAACCATGTCCTTCGTCACTCCATAGAATCACCCGATCTGCAGCTAAGAAGTCTCCAGCCATCCATCTTTCTCCTCTAGGTGCCGTTACAGAACACAATACCGAAAAATCTCCAGCATCATAAATCTTGAAGAAAAATAACAATGGTGTACATGGTGTACAGAAAATGTAATGAAATGTAAAAAAATTAAATATAAATCAAATATTTACCTGCCAATATTTCGAACACACTATAAGTACTGTACGTTGGTTGTAAGGACAGCAGGTCATAGCTAGGGCATTTAAACATCTGATCTGCTTGCTCTCATGCTCATAAAGTGGTTCACTATTACGATTCTCATGTCCCAAAAGAGTCCAAACTTTTACTGTTCCGGTAGTTGTTAAAGCCAACACCACGTCATCTTTAAGAAATGGTGATTAGTTGTTGTAAGTCAAAGGTCATGGGAAATAAGAATTTATTTCTATTGCTATTGGTATGAACTATATTTATATTTATTTTAAATCAATATAAACATATATTTACAATCTTAATAAATTATAGACTACATATACAAATGTATCAGTCAAGAAACTCTACACTTATAACTTTTCCAAGAATCATGCAAGTAACGTACTCCATAGAAAAAAGTACATTCATTTTTATATTCATGCACATAAAATAAAGTTCATCACCCTTTATTATTAAATAGCAATATTTAACAAATTCATTGAAATGAAATGATTAAAATAATAAATATAAATGAAAAAAAGAAAGAAAATATTCAATGTACATGCAAAGCTTTTCATTCACATAAAAACAAACTTTTTGTGCCAAATTCCACCATATCTCGTAGCAAACACGCCTGTTTTTCATTTAACTTAAAAGAAAGCAAATCAGAACATGAAACTTGGTAAAACCTCTATGCAAGGATTAATAATAGAAGGTCTTATATTACCATCTTTTCTTTCAAAACTCTGATAAAGCAGGTTTGAACGAAATATTATTTAAAATTTTGTCATAAATTAATAATTATAATTAATATGTTAAATCATTCCAGAAGAAATAGGGTCTGAACATTTACAATAAACAATGAAAATACAAAAATTTAATCTGAAATTAAGTAGCCAACAGACTTAAGGTTTTCACTATATTAAAACATTAATATTATGATTTATTTCACTAAAACTCACAAGCTTTTCATGCTTATTAAAAATATAAAGTAGATAACTATTCTTCTTTTTTCTTATTTTGATATGATAAAGATTACTCATATTACTGTATACTTACAGAGTGTGTATTGTTTTACGATTATTGTGTAGATGATTAATGAACAGCGAGGAGTAGATTTTAGCAGGGTAGGTGACAAATATGATAAAAACAAAATTCTAAAGATGATAGAAGTGTTAAAAAAAGTTAGCCCGAAATTTGTTGTTATTGTTAGTTAATAGGAAAAATTGATTTTTATTGATCAATAAACCAGATAATGCTTTGTATGTTTTATAACAGCCAGAAGATTTAAACCCGTTCAAGATTCTAGAAATATAGAAGTATGAGAGAGCAAGTTCAACTACCAGCACTCAAGTACCAGTTTGAATCCGCTTTGATTACATGCTGTAACATTATAATTTACATTAAAAATATTTATAAAATACTTTAAGAGGGACTAGTATCACCATTTTTTTAATATTTACAATAATTGAAAATCTACTTTTACAGTTGTTAGATTATTTTTACCACAGAAATTTGTGATTTTATCATTCAAAAACTGTGCAACCCAATTGTTATCCACACTTTCAATAATTCAACTAATGTTGAAAATCTGAAGCTCATTTATCATAAACTTAAATTTTCAAATATCTCGGTTAATTATAGCGAATTTCGAATTTTCGTAATTATTTGCAATACGATAAATTTTAATTGTGCAATTATTACTCTACTACAAAATAAAATAAAAGTAGGAAGTAAAAAAAGGATTAATGCTTAAGAATAGTAGGTAGTAAGCGTAGGTGTGAATGAGTGTAAACTAACTTGTGTGCACGTAGAACCGACCTTTCCGTTTGGCCGGCCGCAGAACGTGCAAAGCACTGATCCAGTCTGGGTTCACCCTGGAGCTTAGAGTAAACAGCACTTCTAGGCTAAATGGATCCATCACTAGTACCTCTGGATAATATCTACAAATAAAACATTTATTGTTTTTATACATTTTTAAATGATGCTTTAGAAAATGAATAAACTAATATGATAGGCTTACCCTGAACAAAATAATCTAACATCTTCTCCTCCAGCGGAAATGTAGGGTAACATTTGAGTGTGAATGTTATTGAGCTTAACAGTTTCACGGCATTTTCCATCAACCAAATCCCAAGTGCACATTTCTCCACTTTCACTGCTGCTCACAATATAGTTTTGCTCCATAACAACACTGGCTCGACTAAGGCACATTATTGGTGCTGTATGACCAACTAATAAACATCTCGGAGTCATCTGTAAAAATAATAATATACCCATGTTACACAGAGTAAAGTGTAAACTTAAGGAAACATAAATGACTAAATGAATTTCTACCTTCAACGTTTCGAGATCCACTTGCCATAGACAAATTTGTCCATCGTAACAACCTGTTACTAATGTCTTTTGATCTCGTGACAAGTAAATACACGAGATACAGTGCGTTGGAGCAATACGCCCCCACAGAACTATAGGTACAACCAAACTTGTACCAGCTGTCATGATTACTGATCCTACGGGATTGAAAAGAAAAATTTCAACGTTAGACAAGGAAGTTACAAGCCAGCAAATGTTGTTCAATGTATGAACTATACTAGTGCGTATTGGAAGAAATAAGGATGAACAACACAGCAAGATTAAGTAAGTCACGAAAAAGAGTAAACTACCGCAATCACTTTACAACCTTGCACTTTATAACTTTACATAAAATGGCCACGAATTGGATCAATAAGTCCAGCAATTGACTGATTCGCTCGTTTCTCGGACCGACGAACGACGCGACACAAACATTAGAAGAGTACATGCATCTAAGCCTTGGGGCTACGCGCCTCGTGACTATTTTTCGCAAATTAACAAAAAGTCATTAGATCTGAAGCTCGGAAATCAGAGCCAATGCCATAGAGCGTCTGCTGCGCGAGATGTCACTGCGCGTAATGGCATTGAATTTTCGTCGACTTTACCAATCGAACTACGTCCTTCGTCATTCAAATAATTCTATTAGAATAAACTACAGATCTTACTGAGTTGGTCGATTGGCAGTAAGGATTATTTCGTGCCTTAAGACTTGGTGAATTTTGCCGAAAAACACCAACTTTTTACTGTATACTCATGCATGTGGCCATTTTGGATTAGTCGATGCGAATCAGCTGTTTACGTTCTGCGTGACGTCTTCGATGATTTTACCGCGTGTAGATGGCTTTACGAACGCAGATCTGATAAAAAGATGCGGAAGATTCAAATGTCTAAGGTTATTGGGTCGAATAAATTAAGCTGAGTTTTAGTCTAATATTCGCACTATTCACTGCTCGCTGGAATGGCTGGAAAAACAATTGACAATATTGAGACTAGTGATGTCGTAAAAATACATATTTATGTATACACATTTATAGACTTCGAACTTATCGAGGCTTTAACTACATTCTAGATAACTCTTATCAGTGTACTTCCAAGTATTTTTCTATTTAAGCTTCTCGTAGTTTTATTACAAAACTAGCTTAAAACACACGTTTTTGACATTATTGCGAGAAGAATTGTAAATGTACGTTAGCCTGCACTTGGCTTGACTTATCGCGAGGACGTGAAATACAATTGCTTATCGGTAACTCTGGTTTCTCATTTGAAACCTGCAATCTATATATATATATATATATATATATATATATATATATGTATATAATACTGTTATTTATTATTATCGTTGTCACTTGTCAGTTGTCACTTGTCAAGTTGTCATAATGGTTTTGCTTTTGTTGTTTGTTCTCGAGACTTCGCGCATGCACTTTGCGGCTCAGCGTAGTTCTCCACACCACGTGTCGGATGGCGCTGCAAACGGGAAACTTCGGTAAGCACGATAAAAATAAGCCATACCCGATTGTCGCTTATATATTTTCTTTGCGTTATATGTTTTGCGAATTTTCTGAAAAATTATTTCTCACTGGTCAACGTTTGTCTCTTTTCGAGTCAATCGATTCTTCAGTTGCGACTTATTGTTAAATACGACGAACATTCGACAGTCATAACCTCTAAAGTGAAACAACAAACTCGTCGGTGTTATTGTTAAAACTACGGTGCTGCGTTTCATTTTTTGAGATAACCATTTACAATCAAGATTTCTCGTATCCTTATTTAAGCTTAGCAATTATGTTTAAGATTTTCTTGAACACTTAATATGGTAGACAGTTCTGAGGTTAAATTTATCTAAAGATTAAGCTTTTCATGAAAAGTTTATTAATTGTATCTTATGTAAGTTAGCGAATTTGTTCATTGAATAAACTTAACAATCAATCTAGAAATCATTGCTTCGGTACCGACTAAAGTTAAATTAAAATGAAATGTCACTACGAAGTGCTAGAAGTTCCTCGGAATGCATCGGACGATGAGATTAAGAAGGCATACCGTAAGCTAGCGTTAAAATGTCATCCAGACAAAAATCTTGACAATCCCGAAGAGGCTAAGGAGTTATTTCAATTGATACAACAAGCTTATGAAGTTTTAAGCGATCCTCATGAGAGGACATGGTATGATAATCACAGAGAAGCAATTTTGAAGGGTGGTATTGGAGATGACTACAAGGATGAATCTATCGATCTTTTCCAATACTTCTCATCCTCGTGTTTCAAGGGCTATGGAGATGAAGAGAAAAGTTTCTATTCCGTGTATCGTCAAGTATTTGAAAAATTAGCCACTGAAGATGCTGAGTTTCACAAGGAGGGAGATTCTGACGAGGAAGTACCGGGTTTTGGAGACTCCAAGAGCTCTTACGTAGATGATGTACACGAGTTTTATGCTTATTGGCAAAGTTATACAACTAAACGTTCTTTTGCTTGGCTCGAGCCATACAATATTAGGGAGGCACCAAACCGATATGCTCTTAGACAGATGGAGAAAGAGAATAAGAAGGTGAGAGATAAGGCAAAGAAAGAAAGAAATGAGCAAGTGCGCAATCTAGTTGCATTTGTACGCAAGCGTGACAAGAGAGTGCAAGCCCATGCAAAAAAATTGGAAGAAAAATCTAAAGAAAATAAGAAAAAATTGGAAGAGCGTAAAAAACAACAGCTACTTGAACGACAGAGGGAATTGAAGGATCACAAAGAATCTGAATGGTCAAAATTCTCCAATATTCAATCTGAATTGAAGAACATCGAAGCATCTTTAGCTGCAGAATTTGGAGAGGAATTATCATCTGATGAAGATAAAGAATCAGATCTGGAAGATTCCAATGCTCTGTATTGCGTAGCTTGCACCAAGCTGTTTAAAACTCACAAAGCATTTAGTAATCATGAAAATTCCAAGAAACATAAGGACAATGTAGTTTTGCTTAAAGCATCTATGGTAGAAGACGATATTGAAGAATCCATATCTAGTGACAATGAAAGTGAAGATGACGATTCTGAAAAAGCAAAATGGAAATCCACACTTCCACCAGGTACAAAGCTTGCCACAGATTCTGGTATGCCCGATTTCTTACTCAATCCTCCCGTTAAAAGTAAGGACGAGGGCGAAACAGGTGCCAAAAGCTCAGAAGAGGAGAAATATTCGGATTCTGAATCGAATAGCAAAGCCTCTAAATCAAAGAAAAGAAGCAGTGGTGCTGATACCTCCATCAGTCAAGGCTACATCCTTGGTAAATCCGACGACACAAATAAAGAGGATGGCTATCAGTCCGATACTCCTGACGAAGAGCTGCTTTCGGATCACGAGGACGAGGTTGTTGTGAAACCTAAGAAACAAAAGAAAAAAAAGAACAAGAACACCAGAATGTCAATAATCGAGGACAGTGACGACGATGACAAAGAGGTAGACCTACTCATGGGATTGTCTAAAAAGCAACGCAAGAAGCATCAGCAACAGAAGATCTTGATGGACAAATTCAGTACAAGTAAGTCTCAGACGCCTGTCAACGTGGACAAAGATGATAATTCAGCATCGGCCAGTGTTGATGGAATTCAGGCCAAGGCTGAGGAAAGCGACGACGACTCGCCCCAGGAGACTGTCTCACCGCTTCCTGGTAAAAAAAAGGGCAAGAAGGCAAAAGAGCTGAGAAAAGCTCAGAGACAAGCAGCTGGAGAGGCTCGAGAAACGAATGACCGGACGAGGAAAGCTACGAAAAACGCGGATCGCGACGACGATGACCTGGACCACACTTGTGCGACGTGTAAGCAAGAGTTTTCGAGCAAGAACAAGCTGTTCGATCACTTGAAGAAGACCGGACACTCCGTGTACATACCCAATGTGACAAAACCCAAGAAAAGTGTAGATAGGACTGTTAAGGGAAAGGGTAGAGCGAGTAAGAATAGCGAAGATTGAAAATTATGTGTTTCAAGAGACTCTGTACTTGTTAATTCTTCCAACGATGTATTATAATAAGAAAAGTCTGTGACTTATTTACGTTACGATAAAGTAATAAATATATAAAATACACACATAGATCTCTCTCTCAGTTACTTCTCACTCTTTTCAAATATATATACGGTCGCTCAACTTTGTCATACTATTATTGATTGTGTTACATTAATTGGAAATGATTTTTTTACAGAAGAAATATCTTGAGAAAGATTCAATCCTAAAAAAGCATGAATATTATTCATTGTGCGGCCACGCACAGGTAATTTGAACACATTTAAAAGTATCTTAAAAATACATACTGCTATAAAAGAAAATCCATTCTAATCGAAATTATTATTTTTACTTTTGTTTCATTTTCTTCCAAAGCTCGCACTAACATAAGATAATTTTTTGATTTTTGAGTAATTTATGAATGATCGATTGATTGAATACACGTTGAATCATAATAAACCTACTTGCAGAGCCTGTAGCACAATGGCTTCAAATAAACTAGTCTATCCTGCAGCTGATCGCAACAAGGAGCCAATACTCTCAGTTTTGCGTCAGTACATACGACGAGGCTCCAACCAGACGCTTTTGGAAATCTCATCGGGTTCGGGTCAGCACACAGCACACTTCGCGCCCCACTTCCCTCAGGTCACCTTCTATCCATCGGAGTGTGAAGATCGGCTACTGGAGAGTATAACAGCTTACTGTCATGGCTTGAGTAACGTCGCTGATCCAGTGCACATAGACATCACAACTGACTTCCGCAGCTGGCCTGGCGAATTTCATCAGCAAAGCTTCGACTACATCTACAATGCGAACCTCATGCACATCTCACCCTTTACGTGCTCGGAGGGTCTGTTTAAAAACGCTGGGAAATTGCTGAAGACCAATGGGATCATGTTCACTTACGGGCCATACGCTGTCAATGGGAAACTATATCCGAATAGTAACGTCAGGTTCGATCAGAATCTCAAAGCACAGAATCCCGAGTGGGGCGTCAGGGACATTGATGATCTGAAGAAACTCGCACAGATCAATGGAATTCAACTGTTCGAGTGTATCGAGATGCCTGCCAATAATAAAACTTTGATCTGGCAGAAAGTCGAGAATTAAATTGAACATTCCAGTATTCTTTTTTAAAGCTACTTTTCTATCGTTGTATTTGTAGACTGTCTAGAAGTCTAATTTAGATTCAAGGTGGTAATGGTCAAACTGAACAAAACAGATCTAAAAAGAGAAAAAGACGAAAATCTTCTTTGTATTTATTGGAGTGCAATCTCTCGCGAGTACACAACGTGGCAATAGTTTACTTCAAAGTGAGTATGTTGGAAACTACTCAATAATATAATGTATTTTAATAGATATTGTTGTTACGTACTCAAGTCAATCTAGTGGATATCTGATCGTTAAACAATGTATACGCATAATATTTTAACTTTTAATAAATATCTATTGTTCCAACTCAAGACGAACTGCTTGTGCTATTATTTTATTTCGCAGTAATCATTATACCATTCAGTTATACAAGCAATATAACGCGGTACTCACAATTTGGTAAACCTTATCCTCACATTTTTCATTTCACTATCTGGATATATTAAGAAATGTTTCGTCGTTGCAATGTCGAGACACTTCGAGAAAGCTTATCATTTTCGTTTCAATTACGTTTATTGTCGAATGTTGCTATAATTTATTCAGATTCAAAATAGTCAATAATATCATAACCGTATCTTCTTCTTTAAACAATCTTACAGAAGTTCAAAGAAAAATAATTGTCGACTAAAAAAAATTGCGGAACAAAACCCTTAGAAAATAAAATAAATAAACAAAAATTAATGAGCGAGCTAATTACTAATTAACTGTTGGAAAGCATTGCAAAAAGTGTCAAAAGTCTAAATAACCATATCATTCAATGCAAAAAAAAAGGATATTCTAAACTTTTATAAAGAACACCTATAATTCTTGACATAAATGTTGAATTCGGGCAGACATCGCACTTTAATTAGGAAAACCAGAAGAAAATGACTTGTAGCAAATATTTATTAATATATTAATATATATTAAGTGTATCATAAAAAATAGTATACCTATCGATTTCTTGCAATAACATAAGTTAAAAATTATTACTAAACTATTTATTGCGAGCATTCACAAAATGCATTCATTGTTGTAACATTAAGACAATTAGCTTAGCTACATAATACTTTTCTACATTTTCAAAGCATACATATTGTATGGATAATAGTATACATATTATTATCATTAATAATAATTATTAGTTATTCAATAAGCTCGAGAAAAACACCAAATCTATTACATCCAAAGCAGGAAGTCTGTTTTGGCTCGATGTTCAAAATTCGGACAGTTCAATAGATTTCATTGCATATAGAGTAAACGTCAACTTGGCATCGAGTTCCTCTTCAATGTTTCACGCAACGAACAAAATTTGTTTAAATCTTATTTTTTTTTCGTTAGAATGTGGTTCTAGGCTTTACGAGAATACGTTAACCAATTTTTAATGCGATTGGATCAATAAAACCTCTTTTTTTTCTATAACTATTCCCCCAAGGGATTCGTCAATTTTTTCATTGCACATTTCTGTTCAGTAACCGAGAGTGTGTTGCTAAATAATTTTAGGCCATGAAAAACAGGAGTACATTTTTAAAAAGTGAAAAAAAACAACAAATTTTTTTTTTTCGCAACAAAATTCCTGTCAGGTCGTACCCTTAAAAACTACAGCACGAGAAAGTCCCAGCTCAGTAGCGACCCCGGCGTGCTCCTTGAGCATCCGCCAATGAAATTGATCAAAAACAAGCAATTGTCAATGACGTATATCAACCCGCGAATGAAACTCAGGTGATATTTTGAAACTATGCGGAGGTCTATTCAGTTGGAAGGCCGAATGTCAACGAGATGCAGCATTAAGTACTACTGAAGCTGAACACTTAGCTGTTAGATTAAAAAATTGGCTTACGCATTCTCATAAAGCATACCAACGCATTCGAAGGATAAAAGATAAGATTTAAAAAAATGTTTGTTCGTTGCGTGAAACGTTGCGTTCCTCGAGCTCGCGATTTTCAATAGGGCTCGTCGTTAATAAATAGCGTTTAGTTATTTTGTTTTAGAGGAATATCAATCAATCTGATTTTATATAAGCTTATACGTGTCGCGGGTATTACAAATCATTAAAATTTGGTACAGCTATAATAAATATTTATTTATAATTGTTCTCAAAAGTGTTTGTATAGTTAATGCGGCAAAAGGTTCGGCGATTATTGCAAGATGTACTTAAATTAACGAAGAATTACAAAAATTATGTATACAGACTGAATTACGTTGATTAAAGAAAAGTATACTCATCAGTGTGGCTGTCATCCGCAACAGGCAAATAATCAATCGCAAATCCGGCATAACGTAGATACAATTGTAAACTGCAGGAAATTGGCTCTTAGCGGTAAATTATTCAACAGATGAATAAACATGAAAATGAACAAACTTAGATTCTACTCCAGATTCCACAATGTCTCACTTGATGTTAAGTAAATCTGAAATCATCGTTACAAAAAACGCTGGGCACAACTGCTATTACACTAATAGAAATGACCCCTTCAATCGAAAGGAAAAATCACGTTGGTTCAATTAGATTCTTAAGAATTCAACGGATAATGTTTATTTCAAGAAATTTTGTTTAACTTCGATTTTTTTTTTATAAAAATAGACATTTTCTTGATAATACAATGAAAAATGATTCTTCGTTCCTCGTGACAATATTACATTGACTTATTTTATTGTGGCTCTTAAGCTTGCGTTTGCGTTACACGAGGCATTCTCCGCCAGATTGACTGGTCAACAAATTTTTTTTCCGAATATTTGAAACGTTTTTTTGTCAGTGTATTTACCTGATGATTCAAAGTACGATGTTTTTAATTCAGCCAATTGCGCAAGTTGTGCGCACGCTTATTCATAAGCTGATGTATTTATTGTCCAAATTCGTTGCTAAATAACAACTTTTTTAATATTATTATAAATAAAGGTTCATTGTTCGATAAGCTAAGCATTACGTGTTCCATAAAGCATTATATCGAACGTTTCGTCGCAGTGAGACGAAAACAGCTGTCATCTTTCGAAAATAACTCAAATTAATAAACATAGATTTAAGAACATATTCGAGAATTAAAGCTCTTATGTCGGTCAGTGTCGATCAGCAATGGCGACACGTGTATCACACATTAAAGAATAAATTTAACTATTTTAATGTCCTACTAGATTAAACGCTTTCTTGCATTATTCTAAAATAACGGAAATATCATCGTTGAAGTAAAATTCAGCGATAAAAGCACCTTCGTACAGACCACAAATGTTTTTTTTAACAATATTTGCACGTCTCTTTGCGTATAATTATACGACGATAAAAGTATTTTAAGTGGAAAATTTAGAAAATTTAAAAACGAATTGTCTTTTGTATTTTTAGAGAAAGATGCTTTTCTAAGGAGCTACAAATTATTGAATATTAGGCACAAAAAATAAGAAATTTCGAAACTTTTTGCAATAAAAAATCTTAAATAATGTATGACGATTGATACAGTGCTACAGCACAAATCGAAGTTACTTGGAAGAAGAAAAAAATTATTGACCGGTTAAACTGCCAAAGAATCGCTCATTTACACGTTATATATTCAATTCGATTCAATGAAGTGTTCAGATGTAAACAAATTGAAAAAGGCACCTTACACGTTATCTTTTACTTCAAGAGGATTGTTTCATTCAATGCACGCGGAAAGAAAGTTAGCGATGTTTACCTACCGGTTAGGTATACCGAACTCTATAAAATTGGACGGCAATGATCCCCTAACTCGTTTACCATCGTTTTACCAAATATTTTAGTAACAAGTCCCTATATTGTTTTGAATGCGGCGAATAAGGACCGATAAATTTCAGCAATTTAAACGACGAAATGAAGGTAAATTTTCATTTTATAAAAGTATTATATTAGTCGAATGAATTCAAATGAATTATCCGTACATTTTGCTCGCAGAAAAAATTATTATGTATAATTTAAAAAAGTATATTATCTTAAATTATACTGCAGTTTCTAAATAAATTACCTCTTTCTTTTGTAAATATATACCAGTGCTTATAGTTACAAGTCCTAACATATCACGTGATCATTGCTATTTTACTTTATCATAATTCAGTTTACCCTACCGGAGACGTAGTAATTACTCATTTTGTTTGTAACCACTAGCCGATTTTTCATTCCGCACAGGTGGGAGTAAAGTTTAAAAGAGGTTTTTGAGCTCGAATGCTTGAACCGTGACGATCTGCAGAAGCTTGATAAAATGATTTGTACACCGTCTATTTACAGAAAATAAATTAGTCCTATGTACAACAGAGCTGGGATCTTCATCTCTTCTTCAAAACTGTAGCCAATGGTAGCAAACAAGCAGGACAGATGGTAAGATGGTTATGGAAGAAATGACGGTGCTGGCGCTACCAAGGTACCAGTGAGCGAAAAGAGCTGTAAACGAAGTAGGGAGGTCTAATATTACGTGGTATTCTTCAACGTTCTACCCGATACTACTGTCAGCGTTGATACGATCTTCGTATCGGATTTCTATTCATACCTGTATCTTCTTGACTGATGACCCATCCAATGACGGGTTCGATTTGATTTTGCCGCTTGAGAAATTGGGTCAAAGGTTGAAAGTATCGCAGCATGGCACCCGCATCTATTCTATTAGTGCGACCTCGAGTCATCATCCTAATTATATCCGGCCACGGCATAGACGAGCCCACGGATAATATGTCTCTATCGAATTACAAATGCGTGAATTCATTGCTGTAATGGCGCATTGCGCGATTAAAACAAAAAATAATTCGAAAATAGAACTCACGAAAGCAAACGACCAGCTTCGCGTGATCGGTACAGATCGCAGGTGTGCAAGTCACCCGTATGTCCTGATATATCGCACAGCGACTCGAATAATTGGAATTGCAGTATAATCGATACGAAATAACTAAAAGGAACAGTCTTAGTAAGTATTTGTCAGGGTGAATAAGGCGATGTGAAATATTTATTTACGTATGCTGTTACTTTGCATAGGGAAGATCAGCGGGGACGTGATATTTTGAAGCTGGATCAAAGTCTCTTTCCGTCCGCGCGATAGGCGGTATTATTCCCTGATACTGCAATCTCAGCTCCCACCATCGCGTCGTCATATCCGCTACGCCGTCGCTGAATACCCGCCATCTCCACTGTGCGCCATAAAATATCAACAATGAGTATTTAGATTTTATTTGGGAAATAACGAGTGTCAATCTTACCTGATCTACAATATATGCGAACGGTAAGTAAGCGACTTTCTGTAAGGCCATAAGCATCAAAAAGTTCATGTTGCTTTCGTAATCGTCGGTTGCGTTATTGTAGAGGCCAATCCGGTGCAGATGCTGAGGGGTGAAAACTGATAAGCCTATGGCGTTACTTACTGCTTCGTGAAATCCTGTGTAAAAATTGTGCATTGCTATATGAGTGTATTAAGTACTCAAACTCAAGAGCGAGTTTCCCATTGCAATACACGAATAATAATGTCAAACTTGTGGGATGTAAGTATTAACGTACAAATTAAGCTAATTGTTTAAATTAAAATTCAATTTTATGATAATGGTTAAATGGAAAAGACACGTTCTCACATTGAGATATTTTTGGATGCTTTTTTCTTCAAACAAATCGTCTTGAATGACATTCGTGACATTCCTTCGTGAATTTAGCAGATTATTTTTGTTTCAAGTGGTATCGTTTGACTCCAACGTTTTTTTATAAAAATAAATGTTCCCATGCGATATAATGAATAACGTTAAATGAAAACTTTTTAATTTAAATTCTTTGGATCTATTCAATAGTTGTTAAGCTATTATATTAGTTATGTTTTTTGTTTCTAGAGGATCATTTCCTTAAGAGTACTAAATTAATGGTGATGTTCTGCATTGTTTGAAAAATACAAGCATTCGGAATACGAAATTATTGCATTTCAAAAGTCTCTTGCCCCATTACGTGTGAAAATAGCACATTTCGTATGCTAAGTATGAGACAAGTATTAACGTTAAGAACACATTTTAGAAATTAAATTACCAGGTAAGGCTTCGCCTCGGAAGAGGTAGGGTTGATCTTTGTACTGGAGGTAATACTGTAAATGAGCCATTTCGTGATGCGTCGCCACCAAATCATCCGTTGTAATTCTGGTGCACTGTTTAATTCTGTAAAATCAGTGTTTTTCCTTGCACTTATTGTTCTCGTTGTTTTGTGATTAAAACACGTTAGGATTTGTTCACTAACCTATAATCAATTTTATTGCAAAAATCCCAGGCACTCGAGCTGCACTTAACTTCTCTGTCGATAGGTTTCTCAAACATCGACGACTTCCAAAACTCTGGTGGCATAGGCTTCATTCCCATAGACGTGAAAAACTCCTCGGCCGTTTGGAAAATCCTGTCGCATTACGAAATTCAATAACTCAATCGAAAACTTTGATTGGTATTTCAGACTAAGCATACCTGAGAGATGTGAATCCCTGAATCATCATGTCCAATGTGACATCCAGTTTCTTCACTGCAGGGAATGGTTGTACCAAGTCGAAAACATTCTCCCAGTTCTGAGCCCACATATTGCCTAGGATATGCGCTGGTAGTGGTCCGTCATTGCGAATCCTTTCACCGTATCGTTCGATTAGTCGGCTTCTCACATATGTGAACAAATGTTTGTAAAGAGGTGTGATCGCGGATATTACTTCGGCGATGTTCTGTTGGAAGTATTCATCTTCGTAAATCTCGCGCATTTGATCGCCCGCATCAGCGAATCCTAAACATGTTTCAATTCGTTATTTTCGTGATAATTTTCAGTACCAATATATAAGTAGAGAAGATCCAGTAATTTGACATACCGTTGAGTTTAGCAGCTTGATTAGCCAATTGAACGTATCGTACGTACTTGTTCTTTAAAGGCGGCCCGACAGCTTCATGCCAGGCTTGCCAATAATGCAGGAGTTCGTCATAATCTCGAGATTGATACATTATTCTCATTACGTCTGTAAGGTACAGGAGATGAAAGTCGTCGTTCGATTAGGAGCTTACAAATTGGCAAGGTTTACATGCAATTTAAAGACAATTTCGCTTGCATGAATCACGTTGCTGAGTCACTTTTAATCGCATGTATTCTCACTTGTTAGTTATAATTTCGTTTCGAATTTTACTTTATATAGAGTAGACATACGGTGCTACGCAATAATTTTAGCTGATATTAATACAATGAAAGGAATTAAAATTCAGCGATGAAAGTACCTTCATCTGATACAATTGATAAGTACAATTTAATTGCCAGAAAGTTGCTGATAAATATCTAATTTAACGGTAAGCCACTATCAGACGCGATTCATCCATAAATCTGCGATTTACCTGTATCAAAAGTTAAGTCACAAGTAGCTCCTATTTTTCTGTATGGGCACAACTTCACTCTGCTGTACAATTCTTTCATTTCCATAATCAAGTGATGCATCTGTAGCAAAGTATTATGGTCATAATTATCAATTTCCGTCGCAATATTACGAACAAATTACTTTCATATAATATACTCACTTCGTTGAATTTGTCGTCGGTTAGTGAATTTCTGCCCTTTACAGCGATCATTTTCAATTGCCTCCTCGCGAGTGGATCAGCTATTCGATTCCAGGCAAAGCTTACAGTTTTTCTCCACGACGCTCTTTCAAATTTTAATTTCACTGTCTGTTCCTCCAACTAATTGCAAAAGACGAAATAGTATTAAATAGAACGAGTCGATTACAATGGGATAATCCATCTATTGATTTATTACCATTTTTCTTCGATTTGAATCGGTAATATTTGTAGCGAAATTCCATTGTGCTGCCATTACTCTGTTGCATACTGATGAAGCTTCGCGATCATATTCCCTCAGAAATTGAAGTGCTTCTCCCAAATTTACGTTCAGACCCTTAGTGATAAGTAGTAATATTTACATTACTTAAACAAATATGAATGGCTTAAATTACTTAAATAAATAATAATACAAAACGATCGCTTTTCACACAAAAACAGGTGATTAGTTTTATTCTAAATGATAGTCATTTTTATAATGTCAATTGTATAAAATCTATTCAAATAAGTAATGATAATTTTTTCACGTTGATCTACTGTATTTGATAAATTGATAATTGTTTATTTGAATGTTTTATGCATGCATAAAAATGGATCTTCGCAATATTTGAGACTTTTAGTTTTAAGTTAGTGTGTAAGTGTGTA
Source organism: Apocrypta bakeri (assembly GCA_018906985.1). Taxonomy (NCBI): domain Eukaryota; kingdom Metazoa; phylum Arthropoda; class Insecta; order Hymenoptera; family Pteromalidae; genus Apocrypta; species Apocrypta bakeri. The sequence goes on along the minus strand of JACCIA010000016.1, from coordinate 322,914 downwards.
TACGAGCCATACTATGTACAGGTAAATGTTTTTAACTCTCTTTACTTCGTAAATTTTGTTGTCAATAAAGATAATTCTTTAATATTTACAAAATTTACGTACTAATTTTAATATAGTCATATTTTTATTCTTACATTATTAACACTACGTATGCATATGTTACACTTTTGGGGCTAAATATTATCCGGTATATGAATATGCATTCTCAAAGCAATGTAGTTTTGTCTATCCTATCACTACTTTCCAATTCTATTTTATATTTCATTAACTTTCAACATACTCGTAATTAAATATTTATTATCAATGAGATTTATTGCAAAATTCTGCCAATCAAAGTTAATTCTTAAAAGGAAAGGTTGTTTCAAAAATCAAGTGGCATTTAATTAGCATCTAATTAATATACACTAGACCAGCAACTAATTGAATTGATTCGATCGATTAATTAATTCCAATGTTCAAGTGCCTAAATTTTATTCATTATACAACAAAGGTGCGGATAATAGAGACGTGAGAAAAGAATCAGCCGTAATAGTCGATTAGACATTGTTTAGCAATAGCATTAGATAATGGGTGCGGAGTCGTAAAAAGAACTTAATGGGCTATTTTAAAGTAAGGATACACCTACGACACGGAAAACCTCCAAGCTCGATCCGCGAACGTAGAACAATAAGCGCTTTGCCATGCGTGTCCAAGAGAGGGAGAATAGTAACTTCACTTATCAAATAGTATCATCTTAAAAGTACCGTTAATCTTACACAGCTGAATATAAAAGCTCTTAGCTTGATTATCGCACAATAGGTCTCTCCTTTTCTCTCTATCTTTCTCTCGACATTTTTCTTTGTTTCGATTTCGAAATTTTCCAACTGTTCGCGCGGCGACAGAGATTTTCGCGATTTTTCCATTTTCACCTTGTCATCGAGGAATCATGGTACACTCGTGGAAAGGATGCGATTGGAATAAAAATGAAGAAAAAGAAGTGTCTAATTCCTGGAAACGACGGCTTTCCCTTTTTTCAAACGTTGAATTATGGAGAAAGCGGAAAAAGGGGCATACATTGTTCTAGTAATTTCATTTTTTCTTTTAATGCGCAATTCTATGCGATATTATAATTACACAATTCACGGGCAAATTGTCATCAAGATTAAATGTCGAGGAAAGGAAACTGTTAGGAATGAATCTCAAATTCAAAATTCGATTGTGATAGATTTTTTTTAGTCACACGTGGAGAAAAAATTTAATAAAAAATAGAGTACTCAACGGATAAAGTTCGATTGCAATGATTCCTCAATTTTGTTTTACATTGTTTACTTAACTTTTCAGAATTAAGTCCTTGTATTGTTTGGAATGCGGTAGATATCTGTGCGAAAATATTACTATAGTTGAAAATATTGCTAGGAAAGTGGGCAAACTATTGCAAATGGAATTTGCAAATTTATAGCTGAAACCATAAATTTGAGATTTATTTAGACGAGGTCTTGAAAATACGCTGGGTTCAGTGTATTGACAATATATCGATAGAATATATCAACAATATATAGGAATCTGGTTCCCATTTATTATCAATATGTTGGATCAATGTACCGTAAGCGTGTCGAACCCAAGATATTTTCAAGAGCTTATTATTCATTTTAGTTCAAGTAATTTTTAGCACACTTTCTTAGCAATACATCGATTATAGTAATAGTTTTGCACGGATAACGACTCATTACTGTGCGTAATCTAACGGAGATACAAATACTTTAAAATGAATTTCAGCAATTTAGCCGATGAGATTGAAGATAATTTACTGTTTATAAAACTAAATAAATAGCGTCGGATTTAAAAAAATAAAATCTCTTCAACGGTACCGTATAAATATTTTTTCATTTTTTGTCCTATAAATATATCAAGACGTATTCATAACTTGTCTTGGAATCGCTATTCACCGCTATTTGATTGCTATTTCACCGCTTCGTATTAAGTTCACCTTGGAGTATTCGTAACGATAATGAATTTGTTCATTGCAACCACTAACAAATCTCTCTATAAATGTTTCTTACCTCAAGATACCGAGCGAAGCTTCCCTGGGCACCAACGACCAGCAATAAAAACACTCCAAGAATCTTCATCTCACGCACTTGAACGACAATGCTTCCTCGTAGGCATGCGTGAACGACACAACTGCACTAAAACGCCTTCGACCCTCATGAGCTCGTCACGTTGCAAATGCACCCTATTTCTTGAAGCTTTCTCCGTTACCTAGAAACAAGCCAACGCGCGAAGAAACATCGCGACGGACTGGGCCTCTCGGCGCTGTTTTTCCAGGACGAGAATACGTAGAGCGGCTAGTCGTGGCTAGAGGAAGGGACAGGCATCGTCGGTGCGTGAAGCGTGACCGAGCGGTGCGCACCGCGGCACACGCCAAAATCTCTCGCTCGCGTGGCTACGTCGAGGATCGACGCTGCCTCCTGTTATATACTTACTTGTTTTCTTCCAGTGCGACGAGACTCCTCGTACACGCGTACGATCGAGTTGGAAAAACATTTTTCTTTTCTCTTTATGGATTTTCATCGTCGTTTTCACGATCGATGGAAATGTAACTTGTGGGTTCTGTGCTCGCTTGATTGGCTTTGGTTCGTACTTTATTGCAGAAATTGTTGCTTCTTACCCGTTTGTTTTGTTATTTCGCCTACTCGCAGGTGGTAAAGCGTTCGTTAAAACGAAGATTTTGCATGTAATCGCAGAGTGAACAGCTGAAGCTTTCGTTGTCTGCAAAGTCTTTTGAAGTTTTTTCTCATTTCCTGCAATTGTCTTTGTACCTCGAGGAAGTCGAGCACTTCCGGTATTTCGTATTCCTCGCGAAGCTCCTTGACGTGCTTTAACTGGCCCTCGGCCTGAATCACTTCACGCATCATTTTCGTTTGGTCGCGTCGAAAATCGACTTTTTCGCGCTCTTTTAATTCTATCTTATTTGTTAGCGATTGTAATTTTGATTTTTTCTCGGCTAATTTTTCCTTATGACTTTTGAGCGTCAGACTGTAGTGTCCTGAAATTGTAGGTATAGTCATTTATTGGACTGCGATTAAACAATGTTTAAACAATACTGTTAAAGTACAAATTTACTATTAATTTGTTTCAGCGTCTTTATCGAACGATTGTACTGTTCGATATCATTGGTAAGATGCTGATTCTCAATCCTCAATTTTTCGAAATCCACAGGTCGCAAGTGGTTTCCCAAGCCTCGTCGTTGGTATATTTGACTCTTTGTTTGGCGAATTAAGCGCTTCGTCGTCACGATCTTTAAGTTCAATTTGTCGATTGCGGTCTCGGCCAATCTTAATTGCTTTTCCATGAACCTTAACAAAGAAATATCGGCCGTAGCATCATCTGCAGATCGTCGCACGCCCCATGCAATACACGAGTAACGAAGGATCGTTGTACCTAATAAAACTGTCCGGCGAAATTTTTTTACTCACGGGATCGACCCTATTCATAACTTCGTTTTCGAACTGCTCAGCTATAATTTGATTCTCTTTGATTCTATATTTCATCTCTTCTAACATCGTTTCTATTTTTTCCTTTTTTGCGAATACATTCTTCTCGAATTCCCGATACTGCTTTCGAATTTCTTCCATCTCCTTCTCCGTCACTTCTATTCTGTGCGCCACTGAAATCCTTGCGGAATAAAAAAATGAAAAGAAACGCATACGTGTGCGCGAACCCTTCGTATTCGCTTTCTCCTTATCTCAATTACGCTAATCACGGACTAACGGTTCGCTCTAATAGTCGTGACTCACTCACTTGAGTCCCTTGGCGGCTCGCTTGGGAAAGCCCGCGGCTTGACTTCCAGAAGGAATACGCGTAAGTTGGACACTCAGGACTGTTGCCGAGCACGAATTCGGTTTGGTTGAGCTGGACTGCAAGCTCGGAGATGAGTCATTACCGCGTTGTTGATTGCTTGGTAATAGGTAGAATTTTTGAGCTTGGCGCGCTGACTCTTCGATACCAGCCAACTCTGAATATACAAATGGCTTCGTTTGAGAATAAAAAAAATCTTTCTCAAGGTGTTATTATTATTATTATTATTATACTGTGTATTATTATACACAGTTAATTGGCGATCTCGTAAAGGCTTGGCGATACCTAATAACTGCGTCGTTGATTATATAAATATGAGAACAAGATGTCGTCATTATACATTACTTAAGAGGTTCGCTAATTACGTTGCACTGCACTTTTCTGTTATTTTTTTTTTTTCATTTCCAGCGTAACGAGTTTTCGCTCGTTAAGGTTGTTGTGCTTGTATTATACAAAAAAGGCTATTATACATTATTTACCCGATCAGTCATTGTTTACGATGACTTTAAAAATAGAGCAGTATTAATCTCGAATGAAAGCTGCTAAATTTATTACTGTACAAGTAAACGCATGAGTGAGTGCAACCGCAAGCTCTTCTGAAAAATAATATCGTTAATCGAGCATTGAGAAGACCAATAACAACAAGACAAACGATGGGCTCGTTCTCACTCTTGTTTGTGTCGACTCGAAAGTCTTTGATCTCGAAAAAGTGCGTTGAACAATAGAAACGCCTACAGATACGGGTACATGGATACTCTGGTCATGTAAAAAAAGAAAGAAACGACCGATGTGTCACTCACTTTGCAAACACTGGGGATCTTTACGTCGCAGGAAATGCTCGAATACCTCGTTTTCTAAGGTCAATGTCCTATTGGTACGCGTTACATCTTCTAACACCGATCTCAATTGTTCGTCCGATAAATCTGTAAAGTTATGAATAGAATTTTCGATATCGTGTTTATTTTGTTTGTAAATCCTTTTGATGTATTTACATTCTATCTATATTCGCAATATATAAAAATAGTGAAAATTGACTATTTGCAAGAGTCACAATGCTGTGAGCGAATATTCTCTGTTTGAATTAGTGAAATCATTTTTTTATCCAAAAAGTCAGCATTTACTACCTAATTTGTGCTTTTTGAGTTGAAAATAATGTAAATATTTAGAACTTTTTAATTCATTGAAGGCATCCCTTCCCTAAACTTATATAATATTAAATTTTTTGTTACGGACATTAAAGCTTTTTTGAAGAGTATTCAAAACATTAGCAAGACTTTAATAAGACTACAGCTTGAACTGCTTGATGGATGTTTAAGATTCAAAGTTAAAATTATGTTACTTTGAGTATGATATAAATAATTTTATTTAGTTGAAGAAACAAATTATTTTTTTGTTCTTTGATTTATTAAAAATAGAAATAGTAATCATTTAATAAAATACAATTCGATAACTTAAACTATCATAGAAATAATATGATTTGAGTTTCTAATTTCAATAATCCATCAAACTATATATGTCTTTTCGATTTCGATTCCGAATTAAATAAATGCAATAAATCCTATTTATGTTCATTTTATAAATAATTTTTAGAAAATAGAAAATAGAATCATAACTCGCTTTTGACAATCTTCTAAAATTCTTGGAAAATTATGTATCAAAATTTGTATTTGCATCATTTTTAAAGAAATTTGTATTCAAGTAGATCAACCAAGAATCAATTAACGCGTTGAATGCTTAAGAATTAATTTTAATTAAAAATATATTACACAGTTAATTATATGTGTAACATTTAGACAAAATAGAGAATAGCAATATCCGTAAATACATAGTATTAAATGACGAATATTCGGTGCATTGCAAAATTGACTTTTTCACTCTACTTAATGGCAACTAGTCGATTAATTAAAAAGTGAAAAAATGTTCACTATTTTAAATGTAGAGAGCACACATTTTTTATACCTTCATAATTTATCTCGTCTTTCGCGTGGCCTAAGTGTCTCGAGGCAGTGCTTAGATAACTCACTCGTTCTGATTGCATTGCTGCAAAGTTAAAAGAGCCTCGTAATTACTCTTAATAGGGAATAATAACACCAAATAATTTTAGGTTAGTGTAGAGAACTTTTATAGTCGAGAAGTTGGTTAACAATAAACGTCACGCAAGAGTGATGACACGTGACATTTATTTTCAAACATTCGTAAAATACAGTTTTCGCTTTACGAACACGTTTTTCGTACAAAAATACAACAAGTGCTACGTACAAAATTTATCACGAACATCCGCGTAATCCGTTAATTAATATTAACGGGTCGAAAATTCTTTAGATTCGACTTCGTTTCAATAATATACACAATACAAACAAATGTAACCCAAAGAGTGTCTATAATAAAAGCAAATTCATCATTCTTAAATCTAGTTCTTGTCATTCATCCGCCAAATTAGATTCTAAATTTTGCTCTGTGATTTCGACGTCGTTTAGAAACAGCGAGTATTTTATTCCAATATCTTTTTGTCCGGAACTACAGCATCGAATTAACGCTGGCACTTCTCCGATCGCGAATAGTATTTCGGCACCGCCATCGACGAATTCCGACTACAAATAAAGATAATCGATTACATTAAATGAGCAATTGATTTACACAATGAAAATTTAATCAAAGGTTTTATTTACCTCTATTTCCGCTTGTTCGCCATTGACCCAAACCATTTGTGTATTTTTATCTGCAACATTAGTAAGTCACGAAAACGATATACATACTTTTATAAAATCTGATTTTCTAAATCAAGATTACCTAGAATAATCCTGTATTCATCTTGGCCCACTTGAGTTGACCAAGTCTCTAGTATTTTCGACTGCGACTGAATGAAATTCTTAAAGCTCTTGCCGTTTACCCACAACGTGTAAGAATATCTCAATCCTATCAAATATTTATCCTTTAGAAAATCATCGCAAGCTTTGAATAATCTCCAAATTTGAAATGGTAAACAAGTGACTATTGTGGATTAATTTTTGACTTAGTGTACTTCCAAACACTACTGTACAATAGTGGCATACGATACATCTAAAACGAAGTGTCTTTACAGTAAAGTACTCCGATACGACAATTGGATTCCGCTGGATACCTGCCCACTCAGAAATTAGTGGAAATGATGCCGTTGCGAAAAAAACCACGAATACAAATATTGCAACTATTAATACATGTTATTGACGGACTACTTCGAACGTACATACAAAATTGCCGTGGCAAATACCAACGAGGTCATAATGGACCTAAGCGTAAAAAAGGCAAAGAATATTTTTAATATTATTATAAGCCGGACACCGACCCGTGATTTTATAAAAAGAACTTAAAAAGAAATAAAACAGTAACAATAAATAGATGTAGAGCGGATCACTACAACTTGGTAGCGTCGCTAGTAGAATACGAATTATTCTCGATCCGAGCTGCCACTGCAGAAACTCGCATCAGGATCTAAATCATATATTTTTTAAATTGTAACACGTTTAGGAAAATAGTAATTTAGGTAAAAAATCAAAATTAGGAAAATATAACGAGCGCCCCCCCTTCTATATAATATCAATCTTAACATTCGGAAAAAAATATTAGAAATACACTGCGATTTCCTTGACACTTTCTAAATTTCTTATATGATGTACTATTACTGTACTTGTGTTAATTATGCATGTGCAAACTAACCGTTTTATGTTCAATTTGCGTCAATAAAATATGAGCTGTGCAAGTTCTATTTTGAACTTAATAAGCAGGTAAGCTTAATAAAAAAATGAAGAAAAAATGTATTATTTACATTTTATGCAAATGAAAATATTTGTGTCACTTTGGAAGAATTGCTTTTAAAGCGCACTTTTGTATTGTTCTTTTGCAAATAATAAATGTACACTATAAACAGTGAATTTTTAACATTTCAGATTTAGAGAATAACGCAATTAAAAATACGAACCAGGAATCGGGTCGACTCTAATAAGAAACTTAGTATCCTTAAATTGAAAGACCTCATCGCCCACTAGCCGAAACATCCACTCGCGATGTATTAGAGCTTTTCCATCGACTTTCACGGTACGTCGCCCCGTCGCTGTTCCGTGTTCAAACTCGATCACGTGGACACCGTCGGTCAAAGGCACTTCCCAACGAGCTGTTGGGTTACCCAAAGATTCCAAAGTTTGCAAACTCCTATAGGGAAAGTTTAATTTGCGAGTCGGTTAAGAAATTCAGTATTATTATTTATCAAGCAATATTCTTGTCTAAAAAATAAATAAAGGCTAATATCAGAAGAGTTTATTCTTATTTAAAAATTAATTAAAGGTCAATGATAAAAAATAGTTTATTCTTGGCTAATAAAAAAGTCAAAACATTTATATTTTTCCAAATTTCCAACCAAAGGTCCTACAATGAAGACAATTGTTGCAAAAAAATGTATTTGATTCAATAACCTGACTTGTTAAATAATATCTGGATAACACAGCGGTATCTTTACCTGAATAGTATAAACATGGGATTTGTTTGAATAACAAATGTTTTAAAAACATATGGTCTATGTCAATAAATACGTATCTGTACCGCATAAATAATATCGTTATTTCTTGATGAATATTTGTATAATTAAAAAGGAATTTTTTACTAAACGCTTAGGAATTATATTTAAATAGATATAGTTACTGGTATTGAAAAAAATAATTAAACATATTTAAGCAATGTATTTCTACATCGAATAAATTATTTATTTAATTATAGTAAGTATTCGATTAACAAAAATAACTACATTTTGCAATAAATAATCTTTAAAGCCAAAATATGAGTTTTTATTTTAAGTAAATGTTTATTTTCTTCATTAATCATTTTTTAATAAAGATATTCTTGTATACATAGCAAACTTTTTTCTTAGTATTCAAATATGGTTACATAGGTTAAGGCACTTTTAAAATATTAATACAAACTCTTTTCCAAGAGCAATTATTTGATTTTAGTTACATTTGTAACGCTACCTCGGGTAAGTTTATTCGAGAATAAATAACGAGTAACATTTTTTGAAATGTTTTCACAAAAAAGCAAAGAAAAATTACGACGTAAAAGTATCGTAGAGTTACAATATTTACCGCAGCAGCGAATTCGTCATGATCGCAAGGCAGGTGGAAGTACACTGTAGAGTTTATTGATCGCGTACCTGCTTGTAGGTACTCTCTGGGTATAATCAATAATTTTTATGCATTAAATGGCTATTTCTTTGTTGAATAATCTATTAGAAAAAGGCACTGAAATTGGATATTCGTATTGAGAAGTTTTCTTAATAGTTATACGACGCATGGCATTTGTAGAAATATAAATAAACATATTACGTTATTACTACGTTTTTGTTTGTTATAGTAAATGGTTGCAGGTTTATGTGAGGTGAAAAGGTTCTTGTGATGGACGTTTTATTAATAAAACAATTATAATAAATTCAAATTTCCATTATTTGCTACGTTAAACTAATGTTAAATTATTGTTGCTTTACGGGCAGCAGTTTTCCTGCGCAGGATCCGAATCCAATTCTGAATCCATCAGCGTCGTTGTATCCTGTAAAAAATTAAGATTAAAATTAAAAGTTCTAAAATTATATTAATTTTACTAACACAGCGAGTATCATTTACCTCGAATAATAATTTCATCTCCGTCCTGTAAAAACTTTCTGTTCGTTCCATCTTTCAAAGGAATAGGCTGAGTTCCCTTCCAACATAGCTCAAGCATTGAACCGTACGAGTCAGCAGTCTAAAAAATCATACAAATTTTGCTTTAATTTATCCAGATTAAATTTTGTTATCGTTTGAAAGATAACTTATTTTATACATACCTCACCGCTGATGGTACCGGAAGCCATCAAGTCACCAGAGTTAAGGTTGCATCCAGTGACGGTGTGGTGAGCCAGTTGTTGTTGGGCGGTCCAATACATGTATTTATAGTTACTACGAGAAATCGTCGTCGTAACACCGGACGGAGCTAAAGAAGTGAAAGGGTAAGATACTTCATCTGGCAATAAAAGTTACACATCTTCGTACGAACCTTTAAGATCGACTTCGAGCTTTATATCAAAATTACAAGAATTTTCATGCTGCAAGTAAGGGAATGGCTTTGGATCCTGTTCCATATTCGCTACCTTCAGTGGTTCCAGTGCTTCCATCGTGACGACCCAAGGACTAATAGTAGTACCTAGATTCTTAGCTCCAAACGGACCCAGCGGTACGTACTCCCACTTCTGAATATCTCTCGCTAAAAATCAGAAGTATTATACGATCTAGTTCAGTCTACCATGCATTCTGATATAAATACACTCCGTTAGAGTAATTACGGACTAACCGCTCCAGTCGTTCATGAGCACGAAACCGAAAATATGTTCTTGAGCACGTGAGGCTTGGACCGTATCGCCGAGTTGGCTCGACGGTCCCACAAAGAAAGCCACCTCTAGTTCGAAGTCCATAAGTTTGCAAGGGCCAAATACCGGATCTGCACCTTCTACTGGAAGAGTCTGACCTCGAGGACGGTGGATCGGAGTACCAGAGACGACTACCGAAGAAGCCCTGCCGTGGTAACCCACAGGGAGATGCTTCCTAAAAGTAAGCAATCTCATCTTGTAAAGAGTTTGAATTTAAAGAGTTGATCTGTATATAATCGAAATAGTAATTTGAACAAATAACTATATGATTCAGCGTGAACTATTGTTTCAACCAAGTTTGCAAGAATTTCTACAAGACGTTTTAGTTGGAAGAACAAATGCTTCCAATTTTGTAGAACAATAGCGGTAGTGTAATTTTCTGTTTACCAATTTGGCATGAGAGCATTGTCTTTTCCACGGAACATGATTCCGACATTTGTCGCATGGTGAATGGAAGAATAGAAGTCTGTGTAATCGCCAATTTTCGCGGGAAGGTGCATTGTCGCCTTTCCTTGGTCCACGAAGACTCTAGGAAAGAAAGAAAGAGTTGCATACAAAAAATATTTTTCCTTTCCCTACAAAATAAAAAGAGTTGCATGCAAATAAAGAAATGTTTTCGATTAAAGTATTGGAATCAAACTTTAAAAGTGAAATCTTACTTGGAGCGAACATCGGGTTGCTGTAAAGTCTGATTTTCGGCGGACAGAAGATTTTGCAAAGTTTCTCTGGCTTCCAGCCACGCTGGTCGACCAAGAGACATAAAGCCGTTGAGACTATCTTGTTGGAAGACATTCTGTTCTTTGACTAACAGTGGTCCTGTGAAAAGATGGGCAATAGCAAACAAATCTAAGATTTGGTCGCCGATCGCTACTCCGATTCTTTTTTTCGGCTGCAAGAAATGTATACAATTGAACAAGTGATCTATGTATAATACATAGTTTAATTTTTCCAATATTTTATTTATCGAAAGATGTTCAAAAAAAAAAAATATAAATATACAAATAAAATGTATACGAATATTTGCATGTTCTTTCATTCATTAATATAAATACTATTTTTATCTTGCTTTGAATGAAAAACAGCTTCGGTAATAAGCGATTTATTAGAGAGACTACAGAAATATTTTGGACAGTTTTGATAGATTCCTCATGCTATATTTAGCTTAATGCATCATTTTTCAAGTCCTTTTTTAATATTCCATGTTTATTGAAAAATTAATGTTTAAAAAAACGTTTCACTATTGTCTAAAAATATACCATTAAAATAATATTTTGTGGTTCCATAATGGAAACTGATGATTGAAAAAAATTGTTGTTCTTGAATAATCATCTTCGTTTAATAGTTTCATAAATAAGTTATGGACACATTAAATTTTCAATGCGTCCGAAAACACATTATGTATTTAAAGCGATGGTTTCTTCGAACTTGCATACGTAACTGCTATATCGATCGCTTTGGTATATCTACCAGTGGCATTGATACATACAGTAGGTAAGAAGTTACCGACTAACAGTAGATTCCTAATATACCGTAGAATTCTATAATATCGAGTATTTCTCGGTTACAAACATCAGATGGCACATGAAGATGGAAAATTCAGAATGAGTCGGTAGAAACATGCTAACGTGCAAAATCAGATAAGTATTTAGATTTACATGAATATCAAATTATTCATTGATTTCATTGAAAATGTCACACAAGGCAAGGATTCCATGAATTACAAAAGTATAGAATCTTTCTTAGGCAAATCATGCGCCACTCTGTACACTTTTAACTACAATAATATATATAGCACAACAAACATTCGAATCCACCCACATAACCTAATCGAACAATAACAAAAAATGAGCGAAGAGATTTCATTCAAAATTACGAAGACAGATATTTAAAAAAAAAATGAAATTAAATCTACTCACGTTATCGGCAGTCGAGAAAACTCCATAAGGCAGGTTCTGAATGGGAAACTCGCACTGCGCGGAATATTCGACAAAACATTTCATTTTTGACACGGAAAGGAAAAAGTACGTCTAAACAGACAGCCGGTAGATGCGACTCTGCCTCCGCAATCGCTGCACGAACCAGTCCGGTTACTGGAGGCTCGTCTCGAGGTCGATTGGCTTGCCTGGACATAATTTATTCTCCTGTTTACGAAGACGCCAAGACGAGTCTAGAAAACGGGTCTTCCGATATTGATATCAAGATTCTTTGAATTTCAATCGATGTTTTTTACAATTTTTAAGTGATCCAGCCGGAAAATATTCAAGGCTACTAGGAGATTCACTTTCTGCCAAAATTGCCAGTTATACTCTATGATATAGTCCGTTCAATATAAATATTGGGATGTAGAATTGAATGTTATTCAAAATTAAAAAATAACTGTTTTTTTAACCAACTATTAAAAAAAATGTGCATATTTTATGTCGAATTTTTTTGATTATTCAATTAAAAATCCGTACATTACGTAACCAATTATAGTAGCTTGTTGAAAAGTCACTCTCCATAAGATTCAAAGTATAAGAGGTCAACAAAGGGTCTCAGAGGTGTGAACCGAAGCTCAATTAAAAAATACATTTATATATCTACAATTTCAAGTATTAAATGTATGAAGAAAGCAATTAATATACCTAATTAAAATTGTTAATTTCAGATTGATTCACTTAATGGGATCTTGCTCCCTTAAGTATCGTCTAATATTTCTATCAGTTGTTAAGATATACCGAAATATTCGTAAACATATTTGTAAGAGGCAAGTATACAATAAAAATCAGATGAGATAACAGCAGTTTATTTTTATTAGACATTGATATACACAAGGTAATTAGGAATACGTGAGTTTTCTTGGGTAATACTATGAGAGGATGCATTGCTTATTGTTGAAGCGCAAAGTTGTTATAGGATTGCTCCTCTTCATGTGCGACCAATCTGCATTTTTTTTCATTTTCGAGACAAAATTTTCAGCCAATTGCTTATAGTTGATTAAATGATTTTTCTTTATTTAATTTATTCTCTTACAACATTTTATATTTAACTGAAAGTTACTTAAACTTACGTACACCTTTGTCATTTTGGAAGACTTTGGATTCCGTTGCTTTTGTCATATTTCTCTTAAGCTTAACTCGGTTCTTATTTTGTGTATAAGTAAATTTGAATAATCAACAACAATCGACGCCGGTACATTAATCGAACGACGTCATAATTTTTTTTTCTTATATTTTCATTCTTTGTTAAAGCCATATACTTGTTATTTTCTTTGCTCACAATCAACAATTCGAGTAACAAAAAACGGTTAATTACGCATAATAATTTGTAAGCACTATATGTTACACTCTTGCATTTACATTTAATATATATTTATATTTATATTTTCTTTAAATTAATTAATATTTACAGTGTACCGTTTCATAAAGTGCTTTTTTAAAATGTATAGAATTGACAATCCATAATCATGTGCGAACAAAGTTTACTCATAAAGTCACCTACACAATAAACGCATTTCTATCACAGACAAGTATATCATAATGATTTTGTTCGTCAGAAAAATAAAAAACGATGTGTGGAACGGAAACATATTCTTATTGCACTAGAGGTATACATAAAGATAAGTCATACTATAACATTCTCATCAGACTGTTTTGTTTCGAACTAATAATCGATGAAATAATTCGCACTAATTCGACGACGACTCGCACAAAGTTTTATTTCATTTACTGTAAAAAAATTCCCTCGATCAAACGCAAATATATCATTTTTGACAACGAAATCCGCTCAAATAGTACCATTTGTTTTTAAAGCACGTTGGAAGACATAATAATATTGTATAATTTGTAGTGTATTTTACGATCGCAATTCAACGCCTGCGGAATCGCGTAAATATAACAGTTGAGATCTCGAGAACCTCGAAATAGGTGTCTATTGGAAGTAATTCACTTTGAAAAATTATGTACTTCCAATAAAAATATTGTTACTCTTTCTGTCGTAGATATACTTTATACAGTAGATTGACTTTTTCATTATTTTCTGGCTTTTATATTTCATCTGCGGAATATAACTTTTAGTGTAGTATGATTTTCAAATCTGTACTTTTTATCATTGTCAACAATCGAAAACATAGTTAGTGTTAAGTAATACAACATGAAACGAATTTTTCGGCGATAATAGTCGAATTTTGAAAAATACATTGTTTCATTTGAATTGTAACGGGCCAACGTTGCTTCGTGCTGGTGCACTTCTCGCGTTCTTGTTATTATTTTACAATAGCCTTTCTTTTACGTTGCGGTATATTGTCAGGTTACTCGTCAGGTTATCATTATCTTTTGTTTACATTATTTATTATCTGTTACTGGACTGGCGTTCTTATTATCGGTCTCTTAAAAACTGCCTAAGGCAACCTTTACGGCATTAGTATGTACGCACGTGCCAAATGAGTTTATCAATCTGTATTTACATTCCTGGAAAAGTGATTTGGTCAACATAGGTGAACAATTTTTATTTCCTTAAATAAATTAAATACTACAATCAACGCATTCGAGCGATTCGCAGGAACGATGTCAATTTGAAATTCTTTCAGTTTAATTGCTATAAATTATTTTTTTAATTAATGAGACTACGTCAAATGGGATAAACTCATCTCGCTCGTCACATATTATATGTACTCGTGTATCGGCATTATTTTGTTCTCTTTTATTAATTGAGATATAGTCACACTAAGCAATTTCAAAACTTGACTACAATAACTTTTTTAACTAATATACAACTCGGTCGAAGCAATAAATATATATCTGATAACAAATGCGCAAATCATGAACTGTGAATGAACCTCGGTAGTATTAACGATCGTCAATTACAGAAATACATTTATACTCATTTTTCAATACGTTTTTCGCATACAATTATAACTATACGTACCATTTGTTTTATACTTTTATTATATACTTTATACGTTTTAATATATAAGCGTCAAGGAAATTTTAGCTCTTTCAAAGTGTGTGTATATATATTAAACATAAATAAATAATAAATTTGTTAAAGGCCGGAAGCCTTTGTTATAGATAAATAATAATGTAGTGAAGACTTCCAGTGAACTATGTCAGTGTGAGTGAAATAAATTTTAGTCATTTTTATCAATGAAGAAAAACTCTCTTTTAACGCGGACATGGGTCATCCGACAGGATGCTATATTTTCTCGCTTATATTATTTTTCCTTGCTATCCCGTAGGTTTTTTAGGGTAACGATCACACTAATACTAAAGAGATCTTCGTCAGCATTTTTATATCGCGCACCTAAATAATTCTCACTTAAATTAAGGCTCGGCTCTTTGTCAAATTTCGTTACACACTGCGATGAGCAGAAATAATAGAAAATCTAAAAAAAATACGTCTATTTTTAGTTCTTTTAGTAGTTTGGCGTAGAAATAACTGTTTACTTGTAAACAACGGGCAAATGTTTATAATAGAAAAACGTTTATAGAATAGATAGAAAGTTTTTTTCGAATTGTTCTGCAGATGCATGATGCTATTATTCTTTTGAAAAAGCACGTACTTTCATGGGTTTGTGTTTGTATTCCTTTGAATCTCAACGCTAATACATATAGTTATGTATATATATATATATATAAGTGTACTTCACTTTGATGTTTTTGTCAATATTAAATATTTTATTCTAAATGGCAAGGTATAATAATACTGATTTTCTATAAACATAAAGCCATTTACAACAACGAAATCAAACGAGTCTTTGCAGCTGTATTTTACATTCTAAAATATTACTTGTGTATAGGCATTGGCAAAAATGTTCAAAGAAGCAATTTATCGATAATTCCTTAGAAATTCATACGAACAAATGTCTTTAACAGTGTGCAACATCGCCCTTTTATAAATTAAAAGAACCTGTCAATCCGTGAATAATTCGTCTAATTCCACTTCAATTTATAATCATTTTTTTCGTATTATACATCGTGTGTTATATTGACGATTCGTTGGAATTTGCACAACGTTATATTTACGCTTCGAATGCTTTAGCAGAAAATATTGCATCTCAAACAAGTTGCTTCAGCCTTGTAACAAGTTTTGGTTGAACGAAAAATCTCTTCAATATGTTCACATTCTCAGTTTTCATCGTATTTCTTATTTAGCGAATACAATGTGCCACTAAAGCTATTATAGTCTTTGAAACTTAGTAAACTCCCCGTAAAATTTAGGTGAATCTGCTTTAAAAAATAGTTTGATAAAAATATCATGTATTTAAAAAAATGTATAGTTTCCAGCTATTAGAATTTGTAGCGAATAAATTATTTAGTTATCTGCTCCGCAGACAATTGCTAATAAAGAAACGGTTTCCCTGCACCGTATGTTACTTTGATCCGTTCTCGTTCATGTAAACGTTTGCAAAACCAAAACTTGTTATTATCTCCGCAACTTTAGTTTTTTCTCAAATACCTTCTTTTCTCTTTTCATCAACTTTTCGAATATTCTATGTATTTTTTCGTTACTTATATAACTAGTGAATCTTAAGCCTAGAAGAATGTCACATTATTATCATTATTGTTAATTATTTTGATGGCCAGATCAGAATTACGTTGTCAGAAAACATCTCTTCTCAACTTCACTCTCGAGTTTTAGTACATGAGATGTATCTCATTCTTCTATACTTCGTACTTTCTTTGATTTTCAACTTTTAAAAGATTATCCTTTAAATTCTGGATAATTTCATTGTTTGTTTCTGAAACTTATATTTAAATACCGATTTTTTTATTTAACGCTGTACTTAAATGTCGCAATCAATGTCGAACGTAACTTTTCTAAGGCAAATTCTCTGATTCTATAAAATATATGTATATATAGCAAGCTATATTGCATAAGATAGTAATTCATAGATCATCCGAATCGACCCAATAACGAAAAAACCTGCTCTACAGGTATACTCATTCGAGTTATATAGACAGTTTTAAAGGTCAACTTACAAAATCTTCAAACTAATTTGACTATAATTTCTTGCAAATTCATCTAACAAAGGATCATCAGATCATCTGCACAATATTATTTTTCTGCTCATATGTATTCAAGATAATATTCATGGTTGGAAATTTTTCTCTAAAGGATTTTGTACATACATTAACGCGTGACGCTTCATTATTTTTAAATCTTTTTGTCGACTGCCAGTCAAAATAAATCAACAACATATTTTCCTTAAAAGAATATGCAAACTCAACATTAATAAAATGTGTATATCATCAATTAACAGAGTGTATATATAAATAAATGAACGCATATACCTCTCGAACGCATCATACACAATACTGTCAGGACAAAAAGATGTCAGATTGACGAGTCACGCTATACACCTCCAATATTCGTCTCTCATTCTCGAATTTACAGATCATGGCCCAGACGGTCCATTTCGGCGAGTAGAAAGTCAATATCTGATTCCGTGACTGCGGCGCTGGATATGATGTTCCTGAAGAAATTTGGCCTTCGGTCATCGGGCTGGTAACCTACCATTAAAGTTCCAGCCTCCATCATCCTTCCCTTTAGAATCGGGCAAATCTAAAATGATTTTGAAGCAAATTTTCACATTTACACTATTTGCTTATTCGTGTAAGAATGTAAACTGTTAATTGACTCATTCACACCTCTCCAAGTGCTCGTTCTCTCTCGGGTGTATGGGGTACGTTGCGTAGACGACTCGGCAAATACCAGAAGCAGCAGTTGACGAGTTCGGGCTCTAAGATAAGGTAGTACTTGTCGGGCATTTGCTTGATCCGACGCACCATGTATTCTGTCAGTTCCATTAGTCGGTCCATGTGTTTTTCGAAACCATCTGAACCCTGTATTATAAAACAATGGAAAACATTTTTTTATTTATTTGACCAGATTTTTTACAGTTTTCTGAGAAGATGCAATACACCGACAAAACAGGTTGGAATACAAAAATTTTGCTTGTTTCCAAAAAATCATTGCTTTTGATTAGAAAATGTTTATTTGAATGTAAAAACTATTTATTAGTTTAATAGAAAAAAATACATTTTATATTGACGTTATCATCCTATGCAGAGATATCATATTTTTTTAACGTTGGCTTTGGCGTTGGCGACAGCTTGAACAGCTTGAACAGCTTGTACAGCTTGAGGTGTTATTAAAATTGAATGCTCAAATAATATTTTTTCTGTCATTTTGGATTATTCAATTTACTTTTATTAATTTATTATTATTTATATTTTAACGAGACTCAGAATAAATAAAGCATCATTTAATTTCCAACAAATGCAATTATTTATATCAAAATGCTACGTATGATAATGTTTTGAATCCGGTAGCTCAGAATGGCTTAGAAATATCGTCATTTGAACTTTGAATCTTAAATAGCAGACAAGCTGTTCAAGCTGTAACTTACATCAAAGTTAAAATTAAAAAAAAAATCATATCTCTAGCACAGAATGATAACATCAACTTCTGGTATTAAATAAGGTTTTAATATACTTTTAAGAAAAAAAGTTCTGTCTTTTAATGATATTACATTTTTAATTAAAGACATTCAAAGTTCAAGGACGTAATAAATGTAAACCTCCATAAAATAATGAGATATTATATGAAAATTACCGAATAATAATATTATATGAAAATTGAAGAAATATTTGGTAATAATAAACGTGTATTTTAAGGGATAACACGTTTATTATTACCAAATATTTCTTTTAATGTACTATTTCGATATTCACATTACATTTTTCCAGTATCAATAAATATTTGTAAAAATAAAAGTAATAAGTAAATATTTTGTAAATAATGTTTTTAATCTAAATATCTTTAAAGTAAATGCACTTATGAATTTTCAAAAAATAATTTAATATATTCAAAGCAATTTGTATGTCTATGTAGTAAGTAATGTTATAATAAAGCTAATTTTAGTTTCAAATCATTATTTTTTGAAACCGAAAAATTTCTTTTTAATTGAAACAAATATTTTCTTTTCTCAAACAAGGGATCTTTTAATAAATAGATCTTCTCTTAAATATGGCATACTTTTTGTCAGTGAATAATTTCGAAAAAAACTTAGAGGTATTGCGCACGTACATAGTTCTGGTTTAGTTACAGAGCCAATATTATGTAACAGTGATTGAGAAAAAATAATTTTTGGTAAATTGTTTAAAAAAAAGTTGAATACCTTAGCACGCCACTGAAGCCAGAGCTTGAAAATGTCATTGTGTCGGCCGCATTGGATAACCTTGTCACCAGTGTCGTATTTAACGTCGTAAAGTTTGTCCGTCATAAACAGGTATTCAGCAGACATTTGATTGCAACTAATCAGAAGACCCTGAAGATAAAAAAAGTGAAACATTTGCGTGTAGTAGTGGAATGTAATTAAATTGTCAGTTATGTAAAAATTGTAAAATCTGTCAGCTTGATGTTTTTCAATAACAATATCCGCAAGTGCTGTCGAAGAACAATAGAAGAATTCCGTAACGAAATCCAATAGAATCTTAGTCTATATTTTTAATTAAAATATCTCTCATCGTGAAAATTTGAGAACGCGTTCCCGGTCAATAAGCGCCGAGTTTAACACATGCGCAGGAAGTGGAAGTCGTCGGAGCTTGATATCGAGCATCCAAAATGGCATCGCTCAAGCCTTGCCAACTTTTCGCCATCTGCGCGGCCACGTTCACGATCTTATTGCGCTACGTTTTACATCTCAGATCCTCAAACGAATAAATAAAAAATGCACAGACTACCTTCCCGCGTCGTCAATTATACGGTTCGTCAACGTCATCAAAATGAATTTTTCCCCTTGAAAGGGAAAAAAAAACTAGCATTTTCATGGCGAAATCAGGTCCGCCGATCGTTCCATTGAAAAAAATTGTACGAGCCAACACGTGCGTTTAGAAACATCCCCTTCGGTGCTATTCGTAGAAAAACAATCGGTCGAAAATACTCGGACGTAGCAGCAGCCGGTGCACGGAATTTTAATATCCTGACCGAGGGGGAGAAAACCGAACGCGCGAGACTCGGCAATAACTAGACTAGGCGCGCGCGACTTGTACTGGGGCCGTCGACTCCCTTCGTAGCATTGGCAGCTTCGTAACATATGTTATCTCTTAGTTTAATTAAATTCCTACGAAGAGAGAACGAGAGAGAGAGAGTGAGACAGCGCATTCGTCTCGTCAGCGATGCTTTGGAGGAATGCGCAACGAGTCTGTGTGTGTAGGTACGAGTTGTAGGACATGGTTTTCATAGCCGATACAAGACACAACGTTTACTGTATAATCGTCATCGTTTCATTTCTAGAGAAATTTCGCCGAATATAGGGCACTACGCGCGTTGGTATTATTTTCAAAAGTTTCTCAATGCTGAGATTGACTTGGGATCGGTTTTGATTGATTTGCTCGAAGTTTTTGGTTATATAAAAATGATAGTCGCAAAGCTATACTCACATCTTCCTTGAAGTGAATAGAGGAGCACTGAAGTAGAGCGCCCATAAGTTTGTGAGGATTCCAGGTCACGGAGTCAGCCCTGAAAGAAAAAGGACGAGTCTCCTCATCAATTACAGACCTAAACCACCGAAGGACTTTAGAATGAAACTATGTATATCAAAAACCCATGCACATAACCCAGCCATCGTTCCCAAAATCCCAAAATTATTCTCAACGATCCATCAAATCGGGGCAATTAGCCGAGGCACCTATCCCCCCTCTTCCAATCCTCACCCTCGCATCGATTTACGACAATGCCGTCAATGAAAAGAGCTACAGTTTCAGTATTGAGAAAAGATAAAAAAAGGCCAAGTTTATCGGACTCAGCTGGTCGTCAAGCTCTCCGCGAGTCTGTCCCATAGGATAGGAGTAATGGGGGATAAAATATAAGCTCAGCGGGGGTCCATCAATTCGAGAGGTACAGTCACAACCCGAGCTATTAATAGAGGCAGTGCGAGAATCGAAAGCGGATTTGGCAGTGGCGCCTCCTTTCCCCCGGGGACACACCCCTGCGGTAACCCTTTTAATCCCAAGGTGCCTATGTTCACGAATTGGGACGCGATTGCGGATATACTACCGCTGAGCGATGACTGCTTAGTTCCGTGTGTGTATTTGTGCGTGAGTATACGTGTCTTTGGAGGCGTTAATTTGATCCCATGATTTTCTTAAGAAGTTAAAGTTCAAAGCTGTATTTACTCTGTCGTTTTCGAGAAATCCATTTCGTTTCAATGACTATTTAGTGCAAATTGAATTAGGAAGTCAGACTTCAAGATAACACACTTACACTCTACATTGTGATATGTTTAAAAGGGACTTTTAAGAACATTTTTATTTGAAAGCATTTTCTCACGAATATTGGCCTCTCTTACCATTTCAATCTTAATACTGCTCGATGACTTTCTAGCGAATTCATGGATAAAAAATATAAACTATTTTATGTTAATCTATAGTATTTAATAAATTGATAATTGTTTATTTGAATTATACTTTCCGCATATATAAAAATATTTCTTCCCAATATTTGGGATTTTTGTTTTAAGTTAGTGCAATCTTGCATGCGCCAGTCTATGTACAGGTAAATGTTTTTATCTCTATACGATTTACTTTGTAAATATTGTTGGTCAATAAATAAATAAAAAAAATAAATAAACAGTGCTCGACTTGATATAAAAAACTGTATGATCCGAGAGAAGCAACAAGAGTATAACTTGCAAATCCATTATAATACGCCAATACATAAAAATGCATAGGCTTTCGTAAGTGGGCTCGCTCGAAATATTCGTCAATGCGCATAAAAGAGAATCTGATCGGTGCAGCTTTGAAGCTGCGCCAACTTGAAATTCGAAAATGAAATCTTGGTGAGAATTGAGATTTCGGTTACGAGCCGAAATTTATTTCATCTCGAGACGAGGCGAGAAATCACGGTTTGTTTTGCTGTCTGCTACACCCTTGTAGTGAACCACGTATTTTTCGCAGAACATCCAGAAACCTCAACACGAATAGGCACTTCGTCGACCAATTTCCCCAGCTGTATACGCGAGTACATACAAAGTCCCTAGCAGTTCATCAGACATCTATGTAGCTCGCGGCAAGAATCACTACAGGCTTCTCATCCGACAAATATGAACGAACTCAGGGGTGCTCTTTTTACACAAGGACTCGGAGAGTACGTCTGCGCGTGACGCGAATTACTTCAGCGCATCGCGAAAGGGCCCTCCAAACACACACACACACACATGCATGTGTGTCTATATATATACAGCCGTTGCATCATACACATATTCAAGGGGGGGAACCCAGAAACGGGCGAGTGTCACTCGCCATGTATCGATAACATTTGTCATGACGGCCGTCTCGCGGATATTACATGCGCGAGAGGGTAGAGCATACGTCCATTGTCCCGTTGTGTAGGATGATGCACGGGTATTCGGACGCGACGAAAGGTTTGCTCACTGTAGCGGAAGATTTTTGTTTGGACTTGTCTTGTGCGTTTGGAGAGTCTCAAAAGAGCTGGAGCTTACGTATGAGATCAGGCCGAAATCATTCGATAAATCACCTGCTGTATATACTCTTACAATTTTAGAGTATTAGATTCACTTTATGTTCGAGTGGATTTTGAAATTCCCTGTAACAACTCTACAGAAGAAACTTTTAGAATTATAGCGAGTTTTAAAAGTGAGAATTTTTTCTCTGAAGCTTACAATCTGAATGGTATTTTGCTCTAAAGATAAGCGACATGGAAATGTCGTCGAAACTTATATTATTTCGCTCACAGACTCGAGTAAAACTTAAATGTAATCTATGCATACGCTGTTGGTTAATATACTCGCTGTTCGCATCAATTTTAACAGTGACGAATTTACCAAATACTAATTTTTACTCTAATCTTTACTTTCAAGTGCAAGGATGTTCGTAAACTTCCAGTAATAATCACTCAGACCTCGAGAGAGACAGCTGCGTCAGTTATAATAAATC
The DNA here is from genome assembly GCA_018906985.1 of Apocrypta bakeri. Taxonomy (NCBI): domain Eukaryota; kingdom Metazoa; phylum Arthropoda; class Insecta; order Hymenoptera; family Pteromalidae; genus Apocrypta; species Apocrypta bakeri. Next base: position 299,715 of record JACCIA010000016.1, on the reverse strand, counting down.
AAGAAATTGCCATTTCCAAGGAAGGAATCTTTTTGAAACGTAAAGTTCAGCATAACTTTAATGAAATTAGCGTTAGCAAACTATTGTACAACATCGCAAGTTATCCGAAAAAAGTTGGAAAAATTGAAAACTTCCTCGACGGCATCGCGGATTCTCCGCCTCGGCATATATACGAAACTGCATTCTTCACCGGCTACGTTCTCGTGTCTTGACAAGGAATAGCTGAAGTGCCACGGGCGCTTATAAAGCCGCGCGTGATTAATGCGATTCGCAGCTGGGGGCTGCCAAGCTATATACAGCGCACACACCCTAAATGCCAGCTCCAAAAGCCGAACGATATATGTATCGCATCTCGAGAAGGGATGCTAATTATCCAGAGCCCCTGTAAATAGCCGTCTGCTAGGCTAACGTTATTGCGCTTGCGAGATTTTCTATATGTGTATATAGTTTCTTTTTTCCCAAGCTGTAAAAACTGCCAGGATTAATGATTGCGCGGAATTAGTTACGGAGGCTGCGTACAATTCAATTGAACAAATTAAGCTTTAATTTTTCGACTAAAAGTTACTCTATAAGAGTGGATTTGCAGTCGTGTCCAGATAAGGGGAATAGTTAACTTCAGTTATGAGACTCCTTCATATTTTTTGAATTTTAATCTTGATACCGAAAGGAGACTATCAAATATCTCGATTGAGTTTAATCCATCAATTTATTTCTATTGAATTTGCGTATTTTGCAGAGGTTTAGAAATCCAGACTTCGGCTATAGGTAAATTATGTCTCCTTATGTTAAAGTAAGTGTACATTATGATGACTATATTATTGAAAATATTTAAAACTCTAATTTTCTTCTCTTAAACTAGATTCCAACTCTTGTAAAAATGTGCATTAATTCTGCTAGAATGACCACTTTCTGGAAGGAAATTGCATATATTTATAATATACGACATCTCATTACGTCATTCACACGCAATACAATCACAGGAGTAGTTACACGGAGGATCTTTAATTTGGATATAATAGGAGATTTGTCGTATTGGTTGATGAAGGCCGAACATTCTCAAACTCATATTTTGCTTTTCCCTTTGCAACGGCATTGTTGGGTCGAACCTTATGATGATTTCTTTCGTATCTTCAGTTATATGTACGTCCTTCGAATGAGATCGTCTTAATATGCTTTACTCATCGTCAACAGATCATCACACTCTAAAATTGCCTCCTTCAGAGGCAACATTAGAAATTTCAACATTCACTCGAGGTCAGAGTGAATAAAAAATTTTTTAAATTTAAAAGCTTATATACGCTTCAGCTTTGTGCCGGATGGGCTTTGCGCAAACTTCCGGCAGAGTTTGTTGAAAAAGTCTCTGGTTTAGGCATTTCTCTTGCAGTCGCGCGCGACAGTCTCACTCCAACCCGTCCGATCTCATCGCTGCTCCTTTTCTCTTACTTTTTAACAAAACAATCCGCGCACAAGGGAGAGCTTGGTACGGTAGTGCAGAGGAAGGAAGGACGACAGATAGAGCGAGAGAGCGAGAGAGAGAAGAGAGAGAGAGAGAAGAAGAAAGCGAAAGCACAGACACACGGAGAGAACGGGCGCAGTTCCCTTTGTACTTGAGTTTAATCCAGCATTGTCGAGCAGCCGGGCTTTATATCAAACTTGTGCTACACTGCGAGGCGAGCGAGAAAGAAGTCTACATACTACAGCCGCGACGCGTCAATAAGAGGAGAGTTCTGTTCTCGTAAATGCGCTCCAGGGAACAGATCCAGCTGTTGCTCATTCTCTCGCTATCCCTCTCTCTCTCTCTCTCTCTCTCTCTCTCGTCGTATGTCCTTCGCTTTTCGCTTGCCATTTTAATCAAGACCTTGCTTCTTCTCACACGTAGGAAGGAAATCCCGCCAACGTTGTACACATCAGTTCTCGGAGAAAAAAAAATCACGTGTTGGGGAAGGTTGATGATAGTCGATATACGGGAGAACATTGTTTCGTGCTTCCTACCGCTGTTCAATAAGTCTCTACAGTGTGTATTGTCATTATGCGTCAAGGTATTTTTTAAATCGATGTCGAAACATTACAGGTAACATTGTTTTCTGTATTATGTTCGTTTATTTCCTTTGTGCCGTGATCCGACGATTATTTATCGTAATACCTGTAGGGTACGCGTGGATACACGTCTGATTGCATACTCTGTTGCAAACCGTCGAACGTTGGCGTCAAATAATATCTTGAAGTTACGTAACAAAGTAACTATTCGAATGAAACCAGGTACATAGATTGACCGTTTTTTTTTAATTTTTTTTTCGATCTGATACGTTGTGCTTTGTTAACAGTTATTATAAAATATGATATTCTGTAATAATGGCAATAAACGTATTTTTTAACGAGTTTCTTACAAATGACAGCATATGCATTTTGAATATTATTTATAAATATAAAGGAAAATTTTACTAAAGAAATATTTATTCTTCGCATCACATGATGATGGCAATTATTAAAAGAAGAATTAGTTTTCAAACAGAGAATAATAGTCCAATTTGAGAGTGAACAATTTACTAGAATGTTAATTTAAAAAAAATTTCAATTAGATGACGAGTAATTTCGGTACATTTTTATGTCACTTTAGTCTGAGGGTAACGCATTATTCAGACTGCATTCTAAGCTCTAGAGTGGAAAATCCTCACTTTCAAATTTCATTGTAACTTTAAAAATCTCACAATTAAAGTTAATGCTGGATATTTCATCATTCACTCGAACATAGAGAGTATCGCTGTACTCTAAATAATTATTATTAAAAAACTATTATTATTGTAGTCACAAAACAAAGGCTGTTTTCGTATTAGAGAATTTTTTACGAAACGAACAAATTATTCAATGCACATTTTTTTTTTGAAAATATACATATTGGTAAGCTGTGACATAGAAAGGAGTGACTCTTCTCCGGTCTGTGTATACACAGATATAACAATGTCCCGTATCGAGTCGAGTCTGCGGGACTGGAAAACTATTCAGGGGGTGAAACGATGCATATGGGGCTGCCGAGATTAATCCACAATTTGCATCCGCATCTGCGCTCGCTTTGCGTTTTGTCTCTTTCAGATATCTGTGGAACTATTACTGCAATCGTACCGTTGAAATTCTCTATACGAAAACAGGTCGAAACGAGATGTTTTCGGAATTCGGGGAGAGACGTTTATTTGCATCGATGAGCTTCGAATTTTTTGTCCAGCTTTAAACAATCCCGCGGAATATTGTCTTTTAAAAAAAAATCCTGCAGTTAACATTTATCGTTAAGAACGAAATTGCGAAAACGATGGCTGAACAAAGAGAAGTAAAAACAGTGACTTGCGCATAAAAGCCGTTGATGCCTAAATCCGGATTATTAATGTAAACGTTCAAAAGTGCATTTAAAAGAACAACAAGATAAGCGAGAGCGGACTCAATGACACTGTAATTCCCACTAGCCCGACTGCATAAGTCTCCCTCTCACGTACACGCGTGCTTAACGGTAGATAGAGACATACATCTACATCTGTATATATATATATACACACGAATACATCCCCTGCAGCCTAATCCTTAGTTTTATAGTTTATTGGGGCTTAGTTTGATGGAGTCCTTCGCAAAAACAGTCGCAGCTGAGTACCTAACTCCCGCACCGTCGCGTCGCGTTAAAATCAATACGAACCTTCCGCTATATCTCGTGGAGGATGAGAGGATGATGGAGCGGGCGCGCGAAAAAAAGCAAGCTGCTTCGTAATGGATCGCTTTTTCTTTTTTTTCTCGCGCATAAACCGCGATTACCCATAGGGTGAGAGTCTTGAGGAAAATGCTAATTCTCTCTTTTCCTTTTTTTACTCAGTCTGCGGATGTGGGCTACTGCGAGTTGGCGATTTTAGAGTTTTATCGGGGAAATTCGGGATTACCTCGGCTTTTGCTTTGTGAAAACGTAGCTTCGGAGTTATTTTTATTGATTGAATGCATTAAGGGAGGTGATAATACTCGAACATTGGAAAAAGATTATTGCTGGAATTTCAGACAAATTACAAGCTCCGATGACGGAGTTTCAGTGGTATAAATGGAACATTTTTCTTGCGAGATGTTTCTTTCGCGTATTTTACGTTTATAAATATGTTTTTTCTTTTTTTTCGGTAAGGAGTACAATTTAACTTACCGTTCGATTCCACTCAACCTCGGATATCTGTACTTCCTGGAGAGCAGGAGTCCACCGCCCCAAGCAGCCTACGATTCAAAAAACACATTTTGTCCATTAACGAGAGAGCTGGCCAGAACAATCGTCGGCATCATTGGAAATTAACGAGATTCACGCGGGACGATTGGCTTACAAACTTGAACGGAGCAGCCGATGCGAGAATCTGCTTTGGCTCTCGCATTAATAATTTAAGCTAAACCGTTCGTCGATACTCTCAAACGTTTACACCCTCCCGTTGGCACAGATTCAAATCGTTCAAGAGCGATGTCTCATCCGCTCCTTACACGCGAACGAGAATTCGATAACGTATAAAAATATGATACTCTCGACAAACAGGATCTCAGACCGACAATAGTGCGCAGAATCGATAGAATCTTACGGGCTGATTCGTTCAGTCATCTTGCCCTTTCACGCTTCAGAACGACTTCAAAAGAAAATCCGCACACGTACAATAGGTAGCAAAAGAAGACATGGGAATGAATGGTATCTATATGTATACATAAAAAGAGACTTACATCGACGTGGAGCCAGCAATTGTATTTCTGGCAGATATCAGCAATTTCCTGTATGGGATCGAAGGCACCGATGACAGTGGTGCCGGCCGTCGCGTTCACGAAGAACGGGATGTGACCTTTGGCCTTGCGTTCGAGTATTAGTTCCTCCAGGCGTTGAGGAATCATGCGTCCGCGTTCGTCGCTGGGTACCATCACGCAGTTGTCCGTTCCAAGGCCGCCCACCGAAGCGCACGATCGCACGGAGTAGTGACACTGTTAACAACAGGCAAACATTCTTTTTATAAGACAGTTCGTTCGTTGTGTGCTTTTTTACAAAAAATTTCTATTTCAGTATTGACCTCAAGGCAAGTTTCCAGTGATTTTAATAACATTTAAATGATTGGGTTTGAAGTAACCAAATTTATTTATCGATATTATTAAGAAAATTCAAGTATTTATCAATTCTGAATGAAAGCTGCGAATGTTACTGTGAAAAATTATTTGAAAAAATAAAGGTATTTCAAACCTTTTTTGCATCAACTATTGGTTTAATCGGGTTTAAAAATGTTACGATAGACGTAGATACTGATAGCTTATAAGTCTCATAGAATCAAAGTTAGCTTTTGCATGACAGAAAGTCACTCAAATGTGACTAATTCAAGCAGCCCTTACTCTATTTACGAGATTATATTAAATGGGGGCTGGTTATATAAAACAAAAATCTCCGCGGCTTTGTGGGTTCAAGTATCAGAATAAATCATAACAATACTTCTGAGCCTACAAGAATTTATGTACATGGTATTCTTAGAACAGAAATGTAATTGCATTTAAATACGACTTTTCGTGACGTAGGATTTCACGATACACGTTTCGCAGTTGTTCGATTTGGAAATTTAAAGATTGATATCCTCACCTGGTCAGATGTAAACATGACGAGTTGACCACCAACAGCAGCAAGTCCGCGCTCCTTATACTGCGGGAACATCTTGTGTCTAGCTGCAAGGAAAGCATAGAGGTTGCTGATCGATCCACCAGGAGCCAGGATAGAATCGCCAGCGCCATTCGGCCAACCGATGATTTCGCGCATCTTCTGTAGTACTACGTGTTCCATTAAAATGAAGACAGGAGCGATCTCGTAAGTGAACATGTTGGTATTGGCCGTCGCAGTCAGCCACTCGCCAGCCATCGACACCAGGTCCAAACCACATGATAATTGGTTGAAGAAGTGTGGGTGACCTGGAAGTGTCAACGGTGACAAAACGGGATGCTTGAATTATTCCGTAGATGAAATCGCTGCATTCGGTATAAGGTAAGAAAAACTAGATTGTTTGTAGAAACTTTATATCGTAATCTGTCTTTTTTCAAATCGATAAGTTGAAAATTCGGCCATCGTGATATAAATCAAATTTTGCTCTGGTCACGATATTTTAATACTACGAAACTTTTTCCAAAATGCAACCAAGTGACTCTTCGGAATAGCAAGCAGATCGTGGTTATATGCAAAAGCAAAAAGCAGCTGTCGGCAACTGCCCCCACTCCAAAAAAACATTTCGATAACAAAAAAGACCTCCCAGTAAATCACCACCTCTCTCGCGATCTCTGATTCGGATAGCTCTCGGTCATTAGGTGCCGCCGTGGTAATTAATAGTCGTCGTCTCTTTTTCTTTCTCGTTCTGAGCCTAAAGGCAAGGGTGAAAATCGAAAGAGTCTCTCTCTCTCTCCATGACTATGCTTTCAAAGCCAGCGTCGTCCCAACAGAGTATAGAGCTCAAGCGAAAGGTTAAAGTGCGCCGGGGGAAGCTTTAAGCTCGGAGTACGTTGTCATCCGCTCGGCTGAACATCGCGCGCCGGATCAAGCCTAATGCCTCTGTTTGATGGGAGTAGTAGTAGCTACTGGGGTGTTGCTCGCTGTTCGCCTTTCTATTCCCGAGACTCGCACTGCCGCTGCTGCTCTTGCAGATGACGACGCGTTCTGTGAAACGTCGATATGATGACTTTTCTCTGTCCTTTTTTATTTTTTTTACTCAACTCTCTCCCGGTGTGTTTGGAGAGAGTAGAATGCTGGCACCCGGTACTTGTGCAAACGACAGAAGCGACTGTGCCATGAACGCGTGGATGCGATCGGACACGTGTGCGTTAGCCAGACAATGTATGTGTATAGCGAGACAGAGTTTTGAAGTGCGGGTCCGAGTACTGAGAATATTTTTTTGGAGAATTCGTACACGTGCCGTGATGCGATGTTTATTTTTCTTTGCGTTATCGTACCAATTAACTGGGCTTTTGACTTCGCTTGTTTGAAGATTTTTAGGAATTTCGATCCACCAGGAAAGTTTGGAGAAAGAGTTGTTACAGGTTGTATTTACTTTAATTTGTCGTTCCGACAATACGCAATGAAAAGATAAGGCGATTTTAATGCAAATACAGCAATACATGCTTACGAAATCTAACTCCTTATCTTATCAAGAGATTTCAATGATGTTTGGAACATGAATAATTTCGTACATAGTTCAGCACAAATTTTCCACGAAGGCTTTCTCTGAAAAAACCATAGACCAATGCTCCCGTCAAGATTCCGAAGCTTTACCGAGGGAGCCCAGAGAGATTAATCAAGGGCGTTGCGCGCAAATTTGACCTGCGAAGCGTAAGACGCAGAAGCGAAAGCCTTACTCTCTCATTTTGCCGAACATTTTAATCTTCTGGAATTACAGTCTGATTGACGCGTGACGTTTGTCGGGTTTGTCGATCCGTATGAGCAGACAATTCTCCTCTTATATGTATACAAGCGCTCTCGAGGATTTTCGCGCTAGAATTTCCCCCCGACGCGCTTTTCCAGTTGAGGTGTTACGGCGAAACGAATCGGCCGCATCTGGTCCAGCTGTTAAAGCCGAAATATTGCTGCAATAAAGGAACTAGTTCAGATTGCCTTATATTATGTACGGGAGCTGAAGCACGCGGCCAACTTATGTCATCCATAGTGCAAGAATAATAAATCTTGGCCAGTTGTTCCTGGCGCGCGAGCGGCGTTTAGATCGATGCTTTATTTTCTTCGTTTATACCAATCGAAGTTCGCTATGAATCTCTGTATACGCATTCACTCGTAGTACAAACGCGGAATATATAAAAGGAACTATTTCGAAGAATAATGACACAGTATAGCGAGCAAGAGTTGAGTATTATTAAGGTCGGAATTATCGGCTTAGACCCGAGTCATTTCCGTAATAGAAACTTAATCACGGTGCGAGTAAACGTATCAAATAGTGGGATAATATACAGCTCGAGCAATTACTTGTAGCACTAATTACTCTTGAAAATTAAACGAATCGGCGAAGTTTTTTTTACGACCAGACTTTATTACGCTTACTGGCCATTATTAAGTTTTAATTATGCGGAGCACGGCTCGGCTATAATTTTTATTGAACCCGGTGCAACCTACAAGCTTTTCATCGCGTAAATACAGAGAGATGAATGCGCATTGCACATAAGAGTCTCACAATAATCCCATCATCTGCTCTCTCATCCAGCCCATTAATCACGGTCGAGATAACATACTGGACTAAACTCCACAATATAACATTTCGAAGTAGTCGCAAACCAAAGAAAAGGCTATCTCGAGCTATCTCGAGCTATTTCTCTGAAAATCCTTCGGGGATGCACCGAGGCATTGCACGCGCGATTCGTAAAGCTTCGCCGACCCCCGGTAGCTTCTGCCGTTTGTCGCGCTGTTATTCGCAATTATCCCGACGACGGCGTCCGGCGTTCTCTCTTTCCGAGAAGGGAGAGAGGCTAGAGAGAGAAAGGACTATCTAGGGTCGATGGTCCGGAGCGCGCGCCCGCATTTTGCGTGTCACACGCGTCGCTGCGCGACTAGATTGTTTGCGCAGCGGTTCTCAAACCGAGGGGACTTGGCGTTACTGTGGGTGTACACTACCACTGTGCGCGAAGTATGGATCCTTTTAAAACGTCGGGGGCGAGATAAGCCGCGGACTGCTGCATTATGCAGATTTAACGGCCTGGCTATTTTCGACTGCGAGTTCGTATATGCGTGCTTTATACACACTCGCATATTCTACGAGGATTTTCGCGCTAACTGCGTGTAAAAAGAAAGACTCACAGGTAATGAGAGACGATTGATGTTCAATGGACTTTCTTTAAACTATTGATACTATTGAATTTGTGTTATATTACAAAATCAATGACGATTTGAGATAGTAAAGAAATTTCTAGTTTCAACGCTTATGAAACTACACTGTATTCAGAAGCTACTTTTTCAAATTAATTTCTTCTCACTCTGCAGAACAATGAATCGTAAACTGAATTATTTCACTATTTTAAATTTAAAGTTAACTCAAGCGTTTATTTTATTCTGTATTTCTATTCTTTTTAACGAATAATCGTATTTTCATGCCTGACCTTTTACGCGCTTGAACTACTCGGCTAGAAAAAACGTATTTTAAAGCTCCCTACCACTAACGCATGAAATGATCTTGATTTTTAGAAAAATTCGCGACGTTTATACAGACCGATAGTCGCTGCAATTTATTCCAGAAATAAAAAAATACTCGTCCCGAGTTTATGTAATAAAACTAAGAGGAAAGAAAAGTATCTTGGAAAAGTAACCGATCGGCGCAGTAACCTGCTCGCTGCAGATCCGACGATGATAAATTGCAGGGCTTTAGATTCGTATGAAGAGAAGTGTGTAACTGGAACTCGTACAATCAATCATACGCAGCCGCACCCAAAGCATTCAAATCCCGTATATATACTACAGTAACCCCCGCGAAAACGAGAAAAAAGAATCATACGCTCGTTTATCCGGTAGACGCTCAAGAGTCTTTTCCTCTCAAGCATCTAACAATGGAATGCACAGCGAAGCCATTATGCCGAGAGCGGTCGATTCTTCTACGTATACATGATTCGCAGGAGAAATTACTGTTTGAAATTATTGAGATTCCACAGGACAACGAAATTTGAACATTTCTAATTTCACGCGACCTAAAGAAACGACAAAGTTTAAATCTTTTTTCTCTCCCTTTCCTATAGTATTGGATTCAATGAAAAACGTTCGCGTCAGTTCTACATCGTATCAATTGCAGCCATCGAGTCGAACCAATTGAAATTCCAGCGACGCATCGCTGGAGATTTTTTCGAACCCGTTATACGTCGACTTTCCCCCTCGAACGCTATCCCAGTGCATTCGAGGGCGCTTAACCTGGGTGGGGAGAGTAGAGCGGGAAAATCGTGTAGAAATGGCTCTTAATTACACCGATCCCATTGAATTCAAGTCGAACCCTCGCCACGTGCGCCCACGCCGCAGAAGTGTTTTTCGAGTCCCCTTCTCTCTCTCTCTCTCTCTCTCTCTCTCTCTCTCTCTCTCTCTCTTTGCTATATATAAGCGCATGTGTGTATATGTGTATATTGTGTGTGTATGTATACAACGGGATCAGGAGCAAGTATCCACTTTGGGATTTCGGCCGCAAATTCCTCCGTGTTCTGTGAATAATTGGCCCCTGAAAGAGACGGCCCCTGTGCAGTTGGGTAATTGTGGGCTTTCACGATTTTCCATCTCGTCGAGCGAGTCATCTTTCTATTTTTCCGATAGACGACCGATACTTTTTGAACTTGGGGTAAGAGTATCGAATTTCAATAGCGTGAAATTGCGATCTATTTTTTTTACTGTATAAAATGATGGATGATGGTACGCGATAAATCGGTTGTTATGTTTTTTCTTGAACACATGGCAGAGAAGTCATGCTTGATTTATAAAACAGCGCTGATTTGGTTATTTACGACATTCATAATGACCGATTTGCTGAGGTGAACGTAATGTGTAATTTTTTCTCAGGCTAAAAAAATGAACGAATTCCCGATAGATTTAGTAAAATTCCTCGCGTACTTGACGTTTTGAAGAAAAGTAACGTTTTTCACGTTCATTCTCGGAAATTCTTCGGACACTTCACTTAAATATCCCCCTGAAAAAATCAAACTACGTCTTCAGTCTTCAAAAAAGTACTTTGAAAACGTAACATTTTTACGACTGCCCTCGTAAATTTCCTCACCACCTTCTTCAGTGCATCCAAATCTCCTCATCAAAGGAGACACTTTGAAAAAAAAATCATCAACGTAAGTCAAGTAGAATATCGTCGTAGAAACGACGCTTTAAATCCACCTCTTTACATCACAGTAATCCTTATCTACAGCACGTATAAGCATATATAATCTGCTCTCCGCAATCTTTGCTCATTTTAACGACAGCCACACACTACTACCCTCTGGAGAATTCGATGCGCAAGCTCCGCCGCCGAAATTTTTCATCTCGTCGGGGCGATTGTAATATCGAAAGATCGATAATCCGTTGGCGCGCGTGGGCGCATAGTTATTGTTCGCGAAAAAAAAGAGGGAAGTGCGGCAATCTACGTGGTACAACGACAGGGGAGGGCGGTCGCCGACACGTTTTTTTGCGCTCTTGTTTTGTCGTACTTTTTCCATTGCACGTGATTGTTATCAGGAAATAGGGAATGTCGTGGGATTTTTTGCTGCGACGATGCAATCGCTTCGTTTACTCTTATCATATAGTAAATGATATTTTTTTCCAGGTGAAGGACGCGAAGTCGAATGATTTATCTTAGGCGGTGTATCCGATACCGAAAGCTGCACTGAAAAGAATCGCACTCGTAAAGTTGATTAATGCATTCCAAACATTGTCTCGCGAGCTATTTTCCACTAAATTTAAATTGTAAATCAAGCTAATTTCTCGGCGGAATTAATCCCGAGATATACTACGTAAACGAATTTTTTCCTCGCTCCCTGAATACACAGTTGATTTTCTTAAAAATTTGCGCTCAGTGCACGGCTCGAAAACGTCAGTGCAGCAGCAATAGCTATAGGCTATGTTGCCTTCATAATACACGTCATCCTCGCACCAAAGTGAAAAAGAAAACACACAAACATTCGCCAGCTTCCTGAGGGGTGCGCGCAATCTAATAACGAGTTTTTGTCGAGCTGCGGCACGCGTTGAATGGAGGGCGATGACGTAGACACCCCAGTAGCGGTATCGCCGTTGACTTGCTGGCTATTGTGCATTAGCATCCATTCAGCTTGGTAATCGAATCCCGCGAAGAGTGAGAGAGAGAGAGAGAGAGAGATAGTCGAGTTCCGCGGGGGATTTGCGGTCGACTTCCGGCGTGCGACTGTCGACGACTAGAACGACCCTGTGCTCGAGATAGCGCTCGAGCTCGCCGCAAGTATTTCCATTTCCGATACGGTGTATGGCTTTTCACATCTGATGAGCTGGATCTGCGGTGTGATGCAAGCTTGCAGCCTGTGCACTCGAGTTCCTGGTCCAATAATTGCTTGCTATACCGGGGTTGATCCGATGGCTTGGATTTTTCAGCGAGGAATACAGTGTATTATATACATGCGAATATTACAAGAGTTCCTTAAAAAGGAAAAAGAGACTCGATCTCCCTTCGACTTATGAAAGTCTGCTGAAGGAACAATCGATATCCGATAATGCGGCGAGATATATTTTGTGGCTCGTTTTTTGCCCGCCGCCCCAGGCTATTTATCATGATCCGAGTGTGTATCTTTGGGGCTGGTTCTGGCCGACGGATGTAGAGAACGAGAGCGAGACAGCGCATATATCTTGAACAGCCTTATCTCTTCCCCGTTGGCTCTTGCCGTATGCTAAATTGAATATGAAATTATGCAGCTTATCGTCACATCCTACGGATGGTTGCTTAGATAATACAGAGTTATGATGAGCGTTGCATTTAAAGAAAGGAGTTGGCGTAATTTTTATTTTCTGGTAATACCCTTTTTGACTTCTTTTATCGATTGTTTTGACAACATAGCGATAAAGTTTATCGAAGAATTAATAACAAAGTATATATGTTGAAGTCGATTATCTATATTGATCCTGACAATGCGATGTTTGTCAGATTCGTTATCGAGTTTTTATTCTACAGTTAATCTGTTTGTTCCTGTAGACGCAGTGGAATAATGTTTTCGCGATATTTTTTGACTTACCTGTCTTGACCTGATACTTGAGCGTCGTCGAGCAGTCGAGCAGCAACTGTTGTAGCGTCACTCCGGTATCCGGGATCTCAAGATCCAAAAGCTGGATCATATCATTGGGATGATGAAATTCAAGCACCTTTGAGTTTCTGTCGCTCTGTGTTTTTATGTAATCCAACAGGATGTCGACAACCTTCATCAGAAACTCCTTTGTGGCCGGAAATCCCTCGGCATTTTGTGGCAGGATATCTGTAGCAACAACAACCGATAACGTTAAGAGAAATTTTCGGAACGGGTTCATTTGTATTTCAATGTTAATTTAGGTTTCTTTCAAGTGATAATTGATTTGTATTTTTAGTCAACGAGATTTTAACTGCAATTGCCACTTAAAATGGTTGGTAATAGGTGGGAAACTACTTTCGGAACAATAGTGGGCATTTGGAACTTTCGTGCGTATCGATTGTCGTTCTATTCCTCACCAGTGATACATTGATGATGGTATCGTAGACTTTCAGAATGGCTTCACCTCATCAAACAATTGAAAGTATAGACCTGAATTGACACACTCTCACTTGTTTGGTGGTATGACACCATCGTATTCTTCCACTTCATTGATAGTAACATCTTCATCCATTATTTTGGTAATTATCAAGAGTACGCATCGAATGCAAACTGGAGAAAATGTACTCATTGACATTTAAAGCAATCCATGCGGATAGTAACATAGTGCTATCTAGTACTAATTGTAGTGGAAATTGATTCATCTCCTGTCAATCGAGTATATGCGTATGTAAGCCACAGATCCCCTATCAGGTTTCTATTTCCCTTAATAGTATCCTGGAGATTAAGAAACCTCCACAAGAAAGCCAGCTATTTATTCACTAACAATCGTAACCTTTTTCACATTTTATATCCACCTACATTATTTTCGTCTCCCAACCACTGGATTTCGACCAAAGTCTTCCAACTATCTATCCCCCGCAATTCACGATTAAACATAATATATAAAGAACGAAATCCGGACGCTAAATAGAAAAAAAGATACCCAAGATATATGTTAGCCGAGCAGGGGCTTGATCAGTCAGCCAGACGAGGGATTTCTCTTGGCTTCCCCTGGCAAGATCTGGCTAATCTCACCCCATCAATCTAAAGGTTCATAGGCGCGCTTACGCTTCTCTCCCCGACATTGCAGCAGACGCTTATAGTTTTCACGAGAGGCTAGAGATAAAAAGCGAAGCTTGTGTTCAACGATGATGTCCCTAGAGATGTAACACTCCATATTGAAATTTGGAATTTACTGAGACAGGTATGCGTATGCACGAGCACATACGCGAACTGAAATTCAAATAACGATAAACTTAGGTCTTCGGTACACCGAGTGTTTTGAATCTCCGATTCTCCGTACGCGACTACAGTTACGTATACAATATATGCATACACGTCGCAGCTGTGGCATGGCAAACCCTCGCCGACTTTAATCAAAGCTCTACGCGAGTATAGTCGGGGTAGAATTAGCTCTCGGCCGATTTATGTATAACGCGGAGAGAAACAGAGAGATTATGCCGCGAATTTATTGTTTTAGAAAATTTATTTGTTAACTTCTGCAAGATCTGAGAAATAATTCCATTCATCGAGCTTGTGCTCTATCTCCGTTTTGACTCTCTATATAAACGTGTATGCCCACATCCATCAAAATTTTAAGAAGCTAATCCCCTAAACGAATGCAGATACAGCTGAAGTAAATAGAATTCTCGACAAGTTGACGGTTTATAGATTTAGAAACAAGACGGTTCGCGAGTGGGTCCTTATCGTCGGATAGCACACGCTGAAATGTAAATATGCAAAGTGTCGTCGTCGAACCCTTGCCCATCTCGTTCTGTTTATTCTTTTTATTTTGCCGAACCCATTCTCCCCTGCGGTCTGTTGTAATCTGTCGTCTGCTCCTCGCTAAACTAATTCGAAATCCTCGATTATTATGCACCCCTATCGCGCGCGCGCTGTCAAAACTCACGTGCCTTCGAATCTGTGTCGCTGACGACATGCCAAAGCAATGCCTTATATATTGCCTACGATTGAAATGACGGATTTTATCTGAACCGTGCAGAAGTGCTTCCATAGCCCATCATGCAGAACACACAGTTGTAAATAGGTGCGGGTAGTGCAGTACTGCATAGTAGAATTAATATATATATATAAGAATCATGCAGGAATAGGTAAAAATTGCATGGCTCACCCGAATATTTGAGGTTACTGTGCTCCTTGGAGAGCGAGTACGTATTTTCGGAACTCATGAGTCTGGTGGGCGAGTGCGTTCGGGCAAAGTTCTGAAATACACAAACAGGAAAGATCCGTCCGCTTGAGAATGCGCTCGCCGTCGTTCAGGTGCTTATTGCATATCCTTATATAGATAAAATATGTACATTCGTATATACTACGTTGTATATATATTTAAAAAAATTATATATATATATTACAAAAAAGGTCAATAATTCATACTACAGAGATGCAAAAAGAGACAAGTTGAAAAAAGAATGCTTACAGGTAGAAGGAGGCAAGCGAAATGTGAAAAAAGTATATATTCAAGAATAAGAAACATGGCGAGAGATATATACAGAGAGAAAAAGAGATATAAGATGCTCGAGAGCAAGAGATAGAGAGAAAGAGAGAGAGAGAGAGAGAGAGAGAGAGATAATGACTATGGTGACTATGGTGGTCTTACATATAAGTATTCCTTGATCGCTGTGATTTTAGTGCCGATCATTTGCACATTCACATTGTCCATGTTCTCTCCGCAGTGCCCCTCGTCTCAGATCCCTACAACAGTCAACAACAAAGAGGTCCGCTACAGTTCCACAGCTATCTCACGCTCTCTCACATTCGCACTATCTTTGGTAGTCTAAGTTTGCTTTTACTTCTCGTTTCTGTTTATCCATTTACATGTATATATATATATGTACATATATGTGTATATATATATTCAAGGAGCACCGATGGAGCACAGCAGACTGAGCGACCAAGGAAACGCTTTTTTTTATTTTCTCTTCGATGGGCTCTTGTACCAGAGCTCTTCGTTAAGATTTACGTGGCATTTGAATAAGGTCTACATGAACAAGTTGATGATGATGTTGATGAAGTTGAAAAGGGCGAAGACGGGTATACGTCGAGATTCAGCCCCGTGTTTTTATAGATTGAATCGTATTCTTGTAAGATATTCGCTTAAGTGAAAACCGATGGCCACTTCATCGACGTAACCAGCGTGTACTAAACTAGCCTAGTGCCAGCGCAGTCCTGTCGTAATCGCGACGTATTTAATAATGCAGGAAACCGATTTTGTAATATAAATAGTTGTCTCTCGAATGACTCAATACCAGCCTCGATAGTACAGAGTTAGGATGAATGTTTGATAATTTAAGTTCCGAATCTATTTCATTCCCAAGTAGCGAATGTATAATTCAGCTAGTGCGCATATCCTCTCGTTCCATTTCCGGAGAAGTAGGTTCTCGATGGATATTCACGAATTCAAAATGGCGGTTCTAAGATGGTGGCCAATGATCTGTCTATATTTCTGCACTGTAATGTATACCATATTTCGAGACAGCTAAATCCACCCCCGTCCATTTTCGGAAAGCCGTTTCGAGCGCAATAAATCTTCAATAAATGCGCAGAAATGTGTTCTATTCCGTATATCGTGGACTGTTTGTTCGGATATATAAAGCACGGCTTGTTGAGAAGGGAACCGAAGTAGGCCGAAGGACAGCAGCGTCAGTTGCATCAGGAATAAACCAGATAGTAGCCCTGGACGTTTGCCAAGTGCAACACGATGATTCTGAATTTACGATCATATTTAATACCTTTCTTAAGGACTATTCAAATGAGTTTGTCATTTAGTTGTTAGTGTATGTACATAATCAATATTTCAAATTACTGTACTAACAGTATTTTCTTTTCGAGTAACGGAGTAGATTGTACCATACTGGGAGTTAAATCAGCACGACAGTGTTTGAAATTCAAATATCTTAATAGGATGCAAAGAACGCGCGACTCATCCTGGCGAGGTGCAATTGCAAGACTCAAAATGCTAATGCGAAACCGTAAACTCGGGGAGATTCAGGAGATTTGCGGCGCAGATGCTATTTGACTTCTCAAGCCAAAGCCACACTTACCCATTATACTTTCCAATTTAAAGACAGTTCTCTCTTGATTTGCGCTTAGTTTAGCGGATTGTATTCATTATTAGGTGATATTTTATGATTGTTTAAAAGTACATAGATTCATTTCTTTATTTTTTACGCAAACCTACATAGGTACATCAAAATATAGTGGCAGGTACCCTCAGTGAAAATCGTGTTTTTTCGTTGAAACTAATTCAATGGTATGAAATATGAGTGAATAGTTAAGCCATGCGATGATGAAATTATGAGAGGGTAAACTAAGAGAATAGAATACATTAGTAGAGTAGAAATACCATATGTACAGAGTATAGAGAAATAAATGGGTGAAATGTGAGGATGTCTCCGATGGAAGCTTTGTCGAAGTGCATCCCGCTTAGCGACGATATTCAAAGCAGGACACACCCTCGGATAAGTTTCGAAAAGTATGAAAAATCCGACGTAAATACATACAACCAAATGAATGCGTATAAATAGACCTACTGAAGCTGATGGACAAATAAAGAGATATTCATCTAACCTGCTGTCCCTGTCAGCTTCCGTCGTCTGCAGCAGTGCAGCTCACAGTCGTCCAGCGACAGCCACGACTTCTCGTACGAGCACAGAGAGAAAAAGACTGGCTCTAATGGGATAGATGGAGTGATGGAGTGATGGAGTGAGTGAAAGATGCTGGGCCGTTGGAGAAGCTCGAAAGAGGAGAAGTTGCCGATTCTGTTGCTCCGCTGCTGCTGTTGCTGCTACTACTGCTCCGAGAGAGAGGCGAACGGGCTTTGGGGTGGTTTCGCGCGGGACTGCGAGTTCGCCGCTGGCAGCCCGATGCCTCGGCTATATCACCGCTGGGGGGGCGCTTCGTTCTAGCTGACCCAGTTTCTTCTCTCCGCTCGCTCGCAGCTGCGGCGAGAGAAGCACCCCCGAAAGCACAGACCAGCAGGTAGGCGTGGCTCCGTTTCCATGTGCGCGTGAGTCGGTGTGAGCTGCGGGCGTGACGCCCACTAACCAATGGCGTCACTACTCATCCCCTCGTTCCGTTTCTTATAGCTAGCTACCCCTCAGCGACGACAAGGGAGATATATACACGACGGATCTTCCCTCTGACACGCAGAAACTTCCTGAATGCTGCTGTTGCAGCTCTCTCATCCCTCCGGAATACACGCTTGTAGTATTTCTCTCGTCTCTGTGCGTGGCTGTACGTGAGCACACGTATGTTACCGCGTGCATATATAGGACAGGAGCGAAATGACGTCTGCCGTCGTTCGAGGACTTTTGCGTCATTCTCTCTCTCTCTCTCTCTCTCTCTCTCTCTCGCTCACTCATTCACTCCCCCCTCCCCCCGTCATCCTTCTCTCGCTTGCTGGGCCGATTATGTACTTTGCAGCAGCAGCAGTAGCGGCAACGTCATTACGCGCATTGTACCAGGCTACATACGTGTATTTCTCACTCGCGATCAATTGCGGGAGATTGGCGAACGTTGACGCTGAGCTTTACGTCGCAGAGCGAAAACGGTTATCACCTTCGCTTTTACTGTGTTCTGAATGACGCTAGCGTGAATTTATACGCTTTATTTTATTCCCACGCGATGTATCCTGGTCAGTATATGAACGCGCAGACAGCTCGCTCAATGCGAAAGGCATAAATTTTTATTTCAAATACTTTTTATTTTGTTTTTTTTTTGGGAATCGTCTTTGTTTTAAAATTAAATGTGTGCGATGCGTATAACTGCTCTGTGTCATTGTTCGTAAAAGGTGGGCAGATATCCATTTGAGAATTATATATTCATTTGATCTACGAGTAAAATGCCCCGGAGCAGTTACACCCGGGACTAAGTAGACAGTTTATAGTTTTACAGGACACGAAGAGGAGAACATTTTTCATTCTAGTTTTTCCTCTTTTAGCGAAAATAAAACAAGTAAATGCACTGCACTCTCGAAAGTTTCACTCAGAAAACGAGGTCTCTCTTATATATAGCAAAACTAAAGCTTTTTTCAAGACCCCGAGGCCTAAAGTGGCTTTCCACAGTTTGAACTTAGTTACATTTGGAGTACCCGGATAATCTCACCTTGCTCAAAGTAATCTTTTTTGACAAACCGTCTAAATTCCGATTAAACAATAAAAACTGGTTTAATCAATACTCTTAATTAGCAATAGACTTTTCCATAAACTTTCCACTAACGACCCGGCTAAAACTGAAATGAAAATCGATAAATCAGATTTTCTCATTAATATCCACCCAATTCAGCGTCCTTCCCATTCTTCCACCCGCGTGTAAAGCTTCAAAAATGAAAAGGACATCGCATAGTGAAAAAAATGAAAAATCGCTGGGAGAAAACGATTTCGTCAAACGACTCATGAAAATCCTGTCAGTCGCCTGACATATCGACCAATATACTAAGTGACGATCTTATAGAGCATATGTGGGCCAACGTGATTTATCCCCTAACTCTTCAACCTATATATATCTCGTGCTCGACTGGATGGAAAAAAGCTGTAAGAAGGTAAACGCCGCGAACCGCCAAGGAGTAGAAGTTGCTGCTACTGCCGCTGCTACTGGCACACCCTTGCCTCGAGTCTCCTACGCTCACGCACACAGAAATATAGAAAAAGGAATTCAATTCCGCGCGCTTGTGGAGGAGGGTCTCGGCAAAATGGAAGCCGACCAATGAGAGGCTGTATGACGCAAGATGGCCGCCAGGGAGGACTTGATCAATACTTGGCACGCGCGGCCTTCGCGTAGGTGAGGGACGAGACCTCGCTCTGTTCTCTCTCTCTCTCTCTCTCTCTCTCTCTCTCTCTGTCTTTCTCCTGTTCCAGGCAAGAGGGTAATGTTTGTTCTTTACGTGCAATGCCGTATGTCTCGTGTGCTTATGTACTCTAACTATACGGAGTTTTTTCTCTCCCTTGCGATGTTGCAGACGAAGTAGTGAATGTACCACGCAAAACAGAGACTAGCTATTTTTCATTAGAGGGAGTGCTAATGCCTAAACGCGCACTTCAGCCTCGGGAGTTGTTTGTTTTAGTTCCTTTTTTTGTTGCTAGACGGTCGAGCAAAATTATGCCTCTGTTCCGCTGTTTCTTCCAGAAGTTCCGTAATTGAAAGATTCTATATCGAGTTGTAATTATGGGAGAAAAACAAAAGCAATATCCTGAAACGATCTCGGATTATGCAGGATGTATACTTTATCTTTAGACTACGTCTACATTACCCAATTCAATAGAAAAGTTTATTCTGCGAGCAAAGTTGAATAACAAAGTATTTCCCATTAAATTTTAGTTAAATAATGTTGAGAGCTAAATTTATCAAAGGCATTAGCCACATTTCAATATTAGAACAAAATTTCCTAGAAACACAACGGACAGCTCGAAGATTACTAAAAAAAAAGTTAAATTGCCAGGAAAGTTTTTCCCTCTCAAAAGAAGAAGAAAGAAAGAAAAAAAGAAAAATCCTACCCCAAGACAAGCGAAAGGTTTTATCATCCACGCGCAGCTTTCCTACGACTCAGGGACTATCGTGCAAAAGTTTGATGCTGTATGTGCCGTCGGAAAAAAGCAAAAGTGATTTAGTCTCCTCGGAAATACGATCGACGATTATCGCTGAAGTTGGCAATTGAAAAATGGAAGCCGAATAGACGAAAAAATGATTGGGCGCATAGAAACGCCTTTAAACTGATCAATATTTCAGCTAAAGCCTGGACATTAACTCTACTTAGTAGAATTGCAATACAAGCGCCAATATCTATTTAAATGGAATCGGAGCTGTAATAATTTTACCACAGCAAGTCTCAACGGTGCTTAAATCATCGCTTGCGCTTTAGATACAAGACTTGGAACAGTAAGAAGTAATGTCGTTTTCTCGGTAAAACACTGTCTCCCAATGTCTGCTCTATACGAAATGGCTGCCTCACTCTTATCCACCGAAGATAATTGAAATCGTGACTAGAAAATAGAAATTTTAACGTCGAAACACTACTGCGGGGGATAATCTTAATAGGGAATAACATTCTATACAGCGATTACGTTTTAGTTGAGGAGAAAGATCTTCTAATGGTCGTTCTACTGCAGCGGCGAGATTAGTCTCAAAGATGAACTTTTTTCAATATCACACTAATGAAAAAAGTTTATCCGCTCCTCTCTTACTTCTCGTTCGAGTCATCGCTATAATTAAACTTCAAAAATGTAAAAGAAAAAGCACTTTTTTCGCACTGAGTAACATTCCATGATTGAAATGAAAACTTTTATAGCAGACGCGAGCTGTACAGGAGCGATTGCAATTATACCGGTATTCGTTTTCAGTTAAATATTGACGATAGGAGATTATTGGATTCTGTCCAATTGATGGAATGTACCTCTACCCTTAACCGTAAGCCAATCACGTTTTTCTTTCATTTACGCAATTTCAATAACGAGATTATAAAATTTCATTATAAAATTGCAACGATTGTTAATTTTTATTATTCGCAGCTTGTTTCTGAGAGTTATAAGAATGTCTTGGAGGATAAATGGCATTCATATTGCAAATATAGGAAAGTACGATTCAGAAGTATGGATACAAATATTCATATCTAAAATAATATAGTATAAATACAACGTTTGTCATCGAAAGAACCTCTCACTGCTATTTTCATTTGAACGTTCTCATTCTGTCGAGAAGCTTCTTTTAAGAATGTAGGGCTTATCTGTGTTCTTTAAAACGTAATGATAAACTACGTGCTACTTGAAGATTGCTTTATTGCGCGATTCATCGCGTCGTTAATCTATTTACATTTAAAATAATTGTCATAAACAAGAACGTATTTTTCGCATTGTCGCATCACTGTACATTACCTTATGTAAAAGTTCATTGACGAAGTATAGAAAGATGATTTAATAATTGAAAGTTTGAAAGCAAACGTGGTGATTTATTGACGCAATGTTGTTATCGCGATTATGTTCAACGCGTTTTTATGTAAATTAATTATTATTTCAACTTGCTGCGCAATCGTCACTATTTGCTCGCTTTGAAGCTGTAGAACGATTATTCATTTTTTTGTATAGTAACGCAATTCACGCAGGTATACGTACCTTAAACGTCGGTGGTATTTGATAGAATAGTTTAGAACGGTATTGCAAACAAAATTAAGTGACACTTGCTTTCTTCAAACATAATGTCTATTTTTAAATATTATAATAAATACCATATATTGTTTGGCACTGGCTTCATAAAAAAGTAAGCGTAAGAAAAGATAAATGCAGTCATTGATATCGTCATAATTCACGATCATTTAACATTTTTCTAACAGATAAGAATAATCGTCTAAACTATTTAAATCATTTATTCGTTAATTCTATCAGAACGTGATCTCCCACATCAGGATTCCTCGCATTGATTATAGATAGTTCTACGCTCTTGAGATGTCCAATAAACATTACCCATGTATCCGAATCAGGAGCAGCAGCAGCAGCAGCAGCAGCAACAGCAACGGGATAACTGTTTCTAGCACATGACACAGCGGGCGCTACGTACCAACTTTTCATCCGGCAAAACTTCCATCAGCAGTTGCAAGCTCTCTTGCATTCGAGGATAAACCGCATCACCGTATTATCCTCGCTTTCCGAAAGAACCCCCTCCCTTCCCTCTGCCGCTATCCGCCGTATCTTTCGTTCGCACAGAGAGAGAGAGAGAGAGAGAGAGAGAGAGAGAGAGAGAGAAAGCGTAAGCCGGAAATACCTCAGCAGCGCTACCGGCTATAAGGATACCATCCTTTCAATACCTCGCAGGCGGTGGCTGCGCAGTATTGATTTGCCATCACTTTCAGATGACGCTAGAGTTGAGGGAGGCGGAGGTGGGTGTGTGCTGGGGGCAGAGCTTCATTCCCCCCTACGTGGTACGTCGACCAAGTTGCAAAGGCTCTCTATGCCCGGGCATGCGTCGTACCCACAACGCCGGCGAGACGCTGGATCCACAACCCTTATAGGAATTCAGTCCGACGAAGGCCTCGTCGGGGCTCGGATATCTAAAGCTCAGAGCTCAGGCTCTGCTCTACATTATTTGCGGTGTTCAATCTTTGCCCCTATTTCAGAAAATCGGGCACTTTTTTGCAATTATTCTTCGAGGGAGGTCTAGAGTCTGGAACGAGTGTTGACGAGAGGACGTCTGGTTACGAGTGCATCTCATGGAAAACTGAGGGCTGTTTTCCGTTGCTTTAGGTACGTTTGTACATCTTAATATTCTTCTTTTTGTATTCAGAATAACTTCAGCTATCTATTGACATTTTGTCCACGTGTAAACATTACTCTGTTGTGCAAATGCGAGAAAAATCAATATTTTGGAGTTTATCAATCGTAGTATGAGAAAATTATTATTTGTTCAGGACTAGCACAGTCCGTATATTCTAACATTTGCATACCGAATGGAAAAATCACAAGCAGCAATAGTTTCAATGAAATATATTTCTGTGAATTATCGCTGCATGTGTCAACATTAAAAATTCCTTCCTTCCACTAAAGCTCAATTTTGCACAGTGATAATGTGTGGAGCCAATAATTTCCACGACAAAAACGCAGCCATCATGTGCTCATTGGCTCACATGGACTATGGATTGTCGTTTTGGAGAAACAGGAGCAGCAGGAAATTCTTTAATACTGATGCATACATATTTGAGATCACTTAAGAACTATAATTCAACACTGTAGCGTTTACTTTTAGTTAATCGTTTGCGTTTTATTCGTAAGGTTACATTAACTTTGAAATAAATTTAAAAGGCGTTTTTAAAACAGTTAGAAAATTGTCACAAAAAAAACTTTTGTAAAAGACTGGTAATAAATGTACAAAAGTATTCAGAGAATAAAGAAAACGAAATCGCGGTAGCGCACGAATTTACATATCCCATAGCGTTAGTCCATGGTCCTAGACCTCTCACGGCTGGGCCTCATAACACAACTTTTTTCTCTATAGCTATGCTGAACATTATATATTGTTAATTCGCGATTTTTATTTTCTTTACACGCTTTTCAATATTTTTAATGCTAACGCAACTTGAATGGATACAGAGTGTGCAATGTAAAACATATGAATGTTTGATGTGCTTATTTATTATTTTAGCACTTATATATCAAAAGCTCAATCATAACTTTCTTAAAAATACTTAAAGCACTGCACGTATATCTACATAATCATCGTGAATATTTAATATCCATAGCACTTAATGTATATACATCAACGCACATAATATTACCGTTTTTGTCACTAACCAATTTACCTTGTATCACAGCACTATATATAGATATAGCACGTGTATAGCACATATCAGCAAATGCTAGTTAACCACTTAATTAATAATTCCTAAATTACCTATATCTCACTCCTTTTTCAATGGCACAGATTATTTTACTTTCTTAAATGCACAGATTTTTAAGCACCCATTATTTCCGGCACATCACTTAACTTCAATGCACAAATCGCTTTAGTTTATTTCATTTATAGCACTGCACCAATTATTTCAGTTTCTTTTATTTACATCACTGCACAAATTATCTCGTTTTACTATTTTCATTATAGCACAGCACAAATTATTTCACTTTCATTTATTTCGAGCACTGCACATATTTTTAACGCACAGTTGCTTCTTTATATTTTGGTTAATGCACTTGACTTTTCAAAACGTTGTTTACAGGACTTTTCAAAACTTTGTTTATAGCACTTTTCAAAATTTTATTTACAGCACATTTCAAAACTTTGTTTACAGCACAGTATTCATTCTGAAAGCAAAAATTGTTCTACTATTGAAAATATCAATCAAGAGAACGCTTAATTATTGTTGGTCTTAATGCACTACTTGTTTAAGCACTTACAGCCAGTAGTATGTAACTCACATGTAACATTGCACAGATATAGTTGTCAACTTACTTTAATAATTAAATGACACTTCGATTTTATGTGAAAATATGGTATGAAAATTGTTCATGGCCATTCAAAAAAGATGTTTGAAGCGAGAAGCGAGTTGATCAGAAGCTCACACACCGCATCGCGCTGTCACGTGTTGTAAAATATGTATATGTTTTATCTGACAATTGAAATTTAAACTTTATCGATTCGTTAGTATATATAGTTGCATGTATCTGCAAAAATATTTATTCCTTCATTTTTCAGTACAAAGTGCTATTTACATTTCCTATCTCCAGTTAAGATTCTAGAATGACGCACATACTCCCTCACTTTGGATTTAGGCACACACACAATAAATTCTGGTGTAAGTTTAAGAAGTAGATACGTATAACATTTTTTCCTTTTCATCCAAAAATTGATATAAACTTTAGATTTTTCGAAAAATTTTCAAACAATAATAATCCTACATTATATTCAACTTCTTTACCGATCTATGCTATCTGATCAACAAAATTGTACGATGTATCTACTGCATAAAAATTTCCTGAACATTTTATTTTTTATTTTACTCCACCGTAAAACTCTACACAATTTTTACGCATGTATTATACATATGTAATTCTCGCGATAGATTATGTATAATTGTGTCGACTTTGTGACAGTATATGATGATTAAAAATATTATAATAATTAAGTGTTGTAAATTTTCGTGTATATTTTGTGTACAATGCATACCGGAGGAATTATTTTCTGTCTGTTGTAGACTTATTTCTATGTAGGGATTATCCCTTTATTTTTTTATTAAGAAATTGAATCTTATATTTAAGAAAAAAAATGTGTTATATACGAGTACACGTGTATTGTTTTATCTAAGTGAGGGCGGCAATGCGCAAGGAAACGACATTTATTTCACTCTATTGGAGCGCAAATATATTGTAAACTTAACAATTATTTTAGGGAATACTAACGATTTTTAAAACTGTAATTAATTCATTATTTGTACGATGTATAATCATTCTTTTGATTTCTAAATATTTGCTTCTAGGCTTAAGATCATCCATGATGCCTGGTTCACACGTCGTGCACTGATATATCAATAATACACTAAATAATTTGGTATCTTAAACTCTAGATTTTTTTACAGAATACAACTATAAGATGACATAAAATTATGTATTGTGCCCATTTGAAAATGTTACGATGAGTGAACCGGGCAAGTGCGAACTATGTGTGTATTATGCAATAAATGACTTTGAATCCGGGCGCGATGTGCAAACTCGACGATTAATTCATATAATTTGTCGTGCATTCGCCATATAGCGCGACGATGAATATAATTATTCTTTTGCAAAATAAATTGTTACGACTGAAATGTATAATGTATGCGAATTAATAGATCAACAAGATCAACGTCTTCCAAAGTAATATTAAGAAAAAAAAACGCTGGTGCGTTTATATAATGTATAAATTATGCGTATAATGAATTTATAAATGTTATTATAAGATATGATAAAATGATGTGAGTGGACGGTATTGTAAAATGTTTTTTAAACTCAAGTTCATTTTTAACGCTGAGAGCAGTCTCGCGAATACAAATTCGATCGCTGTATAAACACCATATGCACGTTAAAAATGATATTTTGTTTGAGGAACGTCTAGGAATGAATGTGAGAAAATTAAATCATTTTATCAAAAATGTATTTAAAAAGTTGTGATGCGACAATAAAACATAGCTGTTAGATGCGCTTGAGCAATTTTTTCTAATTGTAAGAGTTCTGAAAAACTGTTAAAAATAATTTTATTTAACAATTATTTATAATGATACATATATTATATAATAAGATACTGCAAAATTGTAAAATTTTAAATATCGCTGTTGCAGACAATAATAATTATGGTAAGAAAATTTCTATCAATATGAACAATATTGTAAATTCAAATTAATATAGTTAAGTCAAATTCTGGGTATCTCAAATTTATGTCAGGAATTCAGTGAATGTTTAGTATTAAGGAAAGAGTATTCAGCGTTATTGACTGAGACTTTATACAGGTATTTAAGATTAATTAAATAATTTGAACATTCAAAAATCTTATGTTTATTAACCTTTTAAATATGCCTACGTAAGACTGGTGTAATTATGACCGATACTAAATAAATTTTAAATATGACGATAGCCTTTGCATTTAATTTTTAGATAAAACATTTTCTTTGTCAAAATCAGTCTAATTCTTCTTCTACACTAACCAAAAATGCAATTTGCGACATTTATTGTTGCGACACTAACTAGTTCTAGTTAGTCGTTCAACTGATTTATAATGGGATTGTCCACGCTCAATTGTGTGATTTATTCAGACTAAAAAGGTAAGTAATTGTTACCAACTTACATCTTCGAAGTAAAAATTTGATTTATAATTTTTATTTGATTTTCCAACTATGATTAGAGAATGATCAACCCAGATATAACGTCATTGAATATAGGTTGACCCAATATGAAGCAAGAGTTACTAAATAAAATTTTCATGGGTGATAATTAATTACGGTTATCTTATCTATGACGATTCTCTCAAATCAACCTTCCCAGCGTTATCAAGATCGTTTAATTTTTTAGTATAAAATATTGTCAATAAAGTATTTGATAACAGACTAATGTCATATATTAGCACGAATTACTCACCCACGTCAGTAGAGATCTTAAATCCAACGATTCATTAGCATGGCTCTTTGCATATAGAACTTTTCCTCTATACAATCATAGTTGTTGATTTATGAAAAGTAAGTTTTTGTATTTATAGGAGCGATTTTATTAATAGTGAATTACTTCGGAATTACTCGAAAAGGAAAAATTCAAACCATTTCCAACGCGCAATAAGTTCATATGCAAGTTCAAGTGAGAGTGGTAAACATCATGTGTAGTTAAGCTTATTTTCTTCTGTGGTGTGAACACATTTTTATCGCATTAGCATAAAAGTACACGTTTTCTGAGTTGATCAGTTGTACTTTTGATTCTATTGTGCACATATGTATTGATTAATTGGTATTGTATCAAATATTTACTTATTCCAAAACTTCCATTCATAATTTACTAGTAATTTGTAATTCTCGTTATTGGCAATTATATTCGATCAAGTGTTAAAGATGTGCAAAAACACTCAATGAATGTCGGCATACCTGTTTGTAAGTTTGGAATTATAATTTGTTTTTATCAAGAAACTGTATGTCATTTTCTCATAAGCGATAAAAATAATTCACGAGAAAAATGCTTTGACAAACAATGAAAGTAGTTTACGATACATAGTTCCTATTTCATTAACCGAACTTATAGAACGATTTGTTGTCTGATTTGTTTAGATGATGTCCAGAGCAATATATATTTTTTTAATCGGTTGCTTCGCGAATGTATTCGGAGACAAACTAAGGTAAGCAATTCAGCATCTATTGCTTAATCTAGTTTTACAAAGATAAAAAGTACATTAAATTAGTAGAATTAGTAATAAATAATACTGTAACTGTACTATTTTAGTAAACGCATTTAAATAAGGGTCTACCTGTAATGTGATAGGCTATTTTTATATATTTCTATTATCTGTTTAAGGCGTGTTAAATAATGAAAAGAAGAGTTGTTTTGGAAAAGTTATCTAGAGATTGTGCAATGACAGAAAGTCACTTTATTATTCACTAAATACATATGTATTAATAAATACTAAGAAATGGTCCATTAATGTTAAAGCAGTCCTGATAATACACGTAATTTGAAATTAACTGTTTTTCTTTGATTAATATCCATTTGTATTATTTATTATAGATAGCAATCGTGAACTACGAATGTCCGTGAACATTTTTTGAACTCTGACTAATATTCATTTATATTACATGACATAAAAAAATGTTAGTGTAATCGAGGATTTCAGTCCAATAAAAATTAGTTGATTTCATGGCACAAAATCCATGCTGTGCAATGAAAAATTAAATACTTATAAAAGCTGTGAAAAATATCAAATTCCAGAACAATAGATTATTATTATGTACAAAAATTATTAAATAATTTGTCTTGATTTAACATTACCAGGAAAAAAGGGTTTACACGAGCTGGAACCAAACAACTTAAAAATTCTATCACAAAATAAGCTCTCATTTATGAATCAAAGAACTTTTCAATTATTTTTAAACATCTTTTCATGAATTTGTATCTTCCAAAATCACTTTTAACTACAAACATGAGAACATCAGTTTTGAAAAATAATTTTCCACCTTTTTTAAGAAAAATTGTTTTGAAAATTTAAATTCTGCACTATTAAAACACAATTGTTATAGCATTTAAAATTTTCTATTTATGCAGATAGGTTTATAAAGTTAAAAGCTGCGCCGATAAAAGTTTTTTCATAATCTGAACTCACACTTTCGCAAATTTAAAAGTTTAATTAAAATTCTCTCATATTTGACTTTTAATCAATTCAACTTCTAGCTAATGAAATTTTAAAGGAATTGATGGATAGATCGATCTGAAACTTGGTAGTCGTACTTTTTAATACACTTCATTTGATATGAATACAGCGATTAAGAATTTAATGGACAGCAAAATTGTAATAAAGCCAAACGCGTTTTTTACCAATTGTTAATAAACATACTCTGCTATCTCTGATCTTTCTAATTTATTAAAATTTGTTTAAAAATTAGTTTTTATAGTTCCAATCACACCTAAAATTGACAAACTTAATAGACAACTTCGTTGCATGAAACGTGACGTTTTTCAAGCACATACAAATTTAAGTCCTTTCAAGAAACTTGTTTTTTATAACAACAAGTTTCTTCCACCCTTTTAATTTAAAATCTCTGTATTCATGCCAAAATTGAATAAATGAAATGTATCACTCGCAAGTTCTAGCTTAATCCATCTATTGATTGACCTGAATACTACTGACAACGGATTTTCTGCTTTAAACTTCTTAAATTGGAAGTTAAATTATGCATTATCGCTAGAATAAACATCGCCTATGCATGATTTCTTTACAATTTCTTTGCAATTTTAGTTAATTATATTTAAAGGTGTTTTGCGCCCTTAAACGCGTGAACAAACTATCACGTTCTTTCTGAACTTGAATAAGCACGTGTCCAATTCGGAATCTCTGTTTCCAGTTTAACCTGCATTGATCTATGTCAAACTGACTCAACGATAAAGTGCCTTGGCCAATGTGACTTTAACACAACAATCTTGGAGCTGTTGCGTTCAATTTACAGCCCCGATGTGATCGACAATTGTATCAACCCATGTCATTGCAACGAACAAGAATTTGCATACAGCGGAAGCAAACTGTGTAAAATAATTCAGAGCTTAATTTTCACAAGAACCAATCAAAATTGCAAGTGCGATAGGGGTGTTCGTACAGAAAGTCTATCCAAGAAGTCCATTCTGGAGTCTACAGGATTATTTAGCGGTGAAATCATGAATTACCTCAAAAAGCGTAAGAGCTCTGTCGAAGCCTCCAAACGCCTAAAACGTCATGTTGATCCGGTAACGATTAATCCGTGGGAAAATTGGTGCAAGCATCAGTGTGCCGAAGGTCTAGGCGGCACCGCTTGCTACTGCGATATCATCCCGTAAAATTAACGTGAACAATTGCGTTTTGTTTTTAATAAGGACAATAATTTTTTATTTATTAATGTATAATTCAGAGTGAACAGACTCTAGATAAGTAAGTGACGATGCACTATAATCAAGTGTGAAGCAGGGAGAAATCATTTATAAATGTCTAAAGCTACTCTACTCGCGCAGATGACTTAGCTTGGTAGTTCTAGCTGTATGAATAATTCTAGGCGTTGTTGTATAAATTATTTTTAATTTGGACAGCTATAATTTATACGTTTGAAAATATAACTTTTGTAAAAGGTAGGCAGACCAATTCTTTAATTCACGGTTAATCTCATTTGCCGAAAATATGTTTAATTCAGTGAATTTCTTTGTGTATTGATTAACAATCAAAGTTATTCGCACAAGGATGTATTATCGACTGTTGGTATTCAGCATCTAGTCTTATGGGTAGTCGGTATGTTATCCACGCGCGACAATAGACCGAGGATGTGTATCTTAGAACTTGAAATTTTCTTCCAGTTATTATGTATACAATTAATTCTAGTTTCGCTTTCTATTGATTAAGCACTAGATACACTATTTTATCAATACTTATTACCTTTTTATACAAAGATCGAAGTAATATTAATTATTGATTTTTACGTAAAACATGCGATGCAGTATTAAAAATATGTTAGAGTAAATCGTTACTATATATAGTCAGATATAGTCACTTGTAATTTGTAACATTTGCAATAATAAAATTCTGTTATGGAATCTAAATGTTCACATATAGTTAATTAAGTGCATGTAGATCGTTCGTTACACTGGGAAATAGGTATGCGGGCTTTGCACTGAAAATATATTAAAATGGGTTTACCATGTAGTTCTGTAGGTAATGCAAAAGCATTAACGTGAAATGAATAAATTTAGCTGCAAACAATTTGCTATATCCATATTAATCATCGTGCAAGAATATTCAAAATTAATATTTATGTAAAATAACAAAAGAATGTAAAATATTATCTCTAGTTCATTACATATTCACGATTGTTAACTGTATATTTTAGAAATGGTTTCGAATTAAATTTGCGAAAAATATTAGTTTACGCGTTGTAAATTGAAATCCTACATGATAATGTAAAGTGTGCTGCAAAAGAGAAATATTGTATTGCATTATATAAAAGATCATTTACGATTCTGTATAAATTTTACGTAATAAAGCAATTCTTTATGTATAAATATAATTATATTTTATGCGTAGCCTATAAAACTGATAATAAGATATTTATTTCAAACGACTCTTCGTAAAATAACCTACGACTATACAGTACATTTTCAACTCAAATCAATTTGCTAACTGAACGACTATTTTTAATTGTACAAAAATACACTAGATAAATACATACGAATTACAAATCGTTTAAATAAACTATCGACAGAACTTTGCGACAGAGAGCAAAATCGACAAGACTATATAATTTATGCTCATTGTTTTATTTACGGCGACAATTCGTTAAAATATATTTTTCAATCAGCAAGCCAGTCAACAAGAAATACCGAAGCGAAAATTTCCCATGAGATTTCTTATCTATCAAGATAACTCAAAATCGCATTAGTCCGGCTAATAGCTACGTGTCATGAGCTCTGATCGAGTTATTCAGTACTGCATTGTATTTCCCTTCTATGTTCTCGCACCCTCGGTCTCGCAATATAAAAGAGCGGATCCTTTATGGCTCAGTTAGTTTCCGAGTATCCACTGCCCAGGAACAATCGGCTCTTGTTCGTCGCACCTGCCTAAGTATATAAAAAATTTACTTTTTCAATTTTTAAATCATGTGTAACTTCAATATTTATATATAGTAACTTTTATATTTATTTTTAATGCACTGTCTTATAGTTAATGTTCAAATTTAATAAATATTTATTTATCAAGTAACAGTGACTGATAAAAGTGCATGCGTCAGGGTCTTTTACTAAATTCTTTGTTTTATTATTATTTATAAACTTGTATTTTATATTTAAAAACACGAGTTAGATTGTCGGATATCGATTGCAATAATTTGTTTCCGTCATTTTTCAATTTCAAAAATAATAGATTCTTATAAGCCGAGGCGTAACTAACTACGTTCGGTATTCAATACGTTTATTCTGTGCTTGTCAGGTCCATCTGTCAAACCTTTATTTCTGAGCTATAAGAGTTGGAGTCTAAGCCAATACACCAGCATTTTATCACTTGCTGACTTTCAAGAAGGAACTTCTTATTTCTTAGTAAACCAGGTAACATCGCGTGCTTTTATTGTCTAACGAGAAGTTGATATTTATCAACAATTTTGTACGGAATTTTTTGTGCGTAGATTACTTCATCAAGCAAACATGTCGTCAACTCGCTTTGCTTTCGTCCTTATGGTCGTCTTGGCTGTTGCTATTATCAACGTAAGTGCCGCATACCGTAAGCCACCCTTCAATGGCAGTATTTTCGGTAAACGAGCCAACTCTGCCTCAGGTACACGAATCTATTTTAGTTTTACTACAATACCAAGTTGTTAATAATTTAATAAAATAATTTAAAAATATGATATATTTATTGTCTACTCGACAGATTATGATTATGCCAGCCGAGCTATGGATGCTATTTGCGAAATAGCAAAGACCAACTGTAATGCATGGTATGGACCTCAAGACTCCAATTGAACAAGCATTTATTAATACTAGACTGGATGCTGACCAAAGAAATCTTACGCTCTCTATCTAATACCAACGAATACAATGTAAAGCTTTGAAAATAAAATTCATTAAAACACATTTTTATAGTTTATAGCTCGACAATAGATTTTATATAATAATGTAGAGGTATAACATATATAATAGCTTGTATTATTTATCACTATGTAAAGTTTATTGTTTTATCAATAAAGACATGGTTAAAAATATTTTTTCGTATTTATTGTCACACCATTCACGATATAATATTATCTTATATTTAAAATAATTAAAGTATGGCATTTCGCACTTAAAGTAAGCACTTTATTGTAAGCATATTTCATATAAGAGAGACTCTATCAAATATGCAGTACTATAGAAATTAATATTCACAAATTATACAAGTGCTAAAAGAAAATTTTGCATATAAGTGAACACATAAAATATAGCTAAATTTAAAACGCAGTTAGGAGTTAATACTTTTTATAATATAAGTACTTGTTTTTTTTAAACGTATAGGTAGTGTATTTGTGCGTATTGCTTAAAAAAATATACATCACATATCGGTACATATTGATACTTGTAATTTTTTCAAATATTATCTCAGCTAATCGACGATTCAGATCATGATTTGAACATTAAAGGGGATAAGGGCTCTGACCTGTATCACGTGCATTTGTACCTGTATTATTCATACTAATTACGTTTATTGCGCTAGTCCGAACCAAGTGGGTTTGACAATTGAATTTCTAGTTTTTGGTTAAAATGTAATGTTAAAGAATTGTATTATACTTTGCTTGTTTTGCATTTTTAACCAACTGTTCTTATATTTTACATAATTTCATTTACCTTTTCATTGGTGTCAGATTAGTATAAAAT
Source organism: Apocrypta bakeri (assembly GCA_018906985.1). Lineage (NCBI taxonomy): Eukaryota > Metazoa > Arthropoda > Insecta > Hymenoptera > Pteromalidae > Apocrypta > Apocrypta bakeri. The sequence continues at coordinate 265,828 of JACCIA010000016.1, read as the reverse complement.
ATTTCCTTTTTTAATTTTACGACAATGCAAATTGTGCATATTATTTTAGAATTCGTTATAAAAAAAGTGTAAAACGTGTATTTTTTATATTCTTAAAATTATATACTTATTATCAGCAATTAAGTGTACATAAATGTTCTTTGTTAATTAGTTGTTAATTTTTACCTCTAAGTCAGCCTACTTGAAAATCAATAAATTCGCACACGTGAAACAAAGGCCCTGTTAAATTTAAAGTACAAACGTGAGTGGACTACATAAATAATTAGTCATACAGTATATAATGCGGAGTTACGGCTTAGTCGAATTCAGTTTCATCAGTATAACGGTTAAAATGAAGAGATTATTTAACGAATTTATCATTCGAAATTACATTGTGTCAGGTAAAGTAATAATAATCACTACATCTGTTTCAAAATTATCAAAAAGTTAACGTGCTTTGTTTTCGTGCAGTTATATTTGTTGTAACCATCATAGCTACCATTGGGAATAATAAAATAGCAGCGGATGAACCTCCTGCATTTTTTTTGAAAATAGCAAAAAATATTCCTCGAATAGGAAGAAGCGAACCATCCGATGAAGACAGTAACAAAAACGTAAGTTTATTGCCTAATTATTTTTAATATATATATTCGGCATTTTAATAGAATCATTTTTAATTTTGTTATATTCAAGTTTTACCTAAATGATGATATTCCGCAGTACAAAGGAGAAATATCGAAAAGGAAAATTGAATTTTCACCAGGTATTTACGTTCAAAATCATTTTTGATACAATCACTAGAAATAACATTTGAGGGAGAAATACCAAATAGTATGTCAGTACACAACAAACAGAGCTAACTCACAAATTATATACTCTTAATAACAGATAAATTATGCGCGCAGATACAGTCGATTTATGTTTAACATTTTCGCTATTTTATTGCTACTTAATCGGCTAAAGTTCCGATGTTACTTCATTATCTATATAGTCGAGTTGTAATAATGAGATCCTAAAAAAGTTATTTAAAAATCATTCTTTACACCTTTAAAATGCATCGCCATTAAAAATTGTAATTTTATGCATTACTATTAATAATTCCAATCGTTTTCTTTTTTTAGTACATTTAAAAAACGATATTTAATATTAGTTTCGTAAATAGGATTTTTTTCTCTTGCATATTTTACCAAAATATTCGTTATGCTATAAAAATTAAAGATTATCTAAATACGTTCATATAAAAAAGTCTTTTTCTTTTGACGCAATAAGAGCAAAAAGTTTCATAATTCAACAAGAATTACAGAACTGACAGCAATATAGAAAGTTGGCAAAATTGTTAAAAGTTGCAATATTGTGGAAATGAAGATAAATATTATACACGTTCAAGGTATTAAAAGGATGTTTAAACAATTTTTTAAACTTACCTTTTTTTTAATGCGTAAAAAAATATATGAGAAATAACCCTCCCCTACTGGCACAGGTATTCTTTGGTTTTTTCGATTTCAAATTTTATCAGCTATTTCAGTCGTTAGTCAAATAAACTGTATGCATTATTGTGACCGATTTCAAGTACACATCAGTATTATTACGCTGTTTATTAATCGATTATTATTATGCGATATTTTAAAGAATCAAATACATGGACCTGGCAACACTTTCCATTAGCAATTGAAGGACCTCCAGAATTGTGGAGGACTTTAGCTGGTTATAGTAATGATCCTCTTTACAAAAGCACAAATGAGTAAGTCATTAAAATAACAACGACTTTTATTAAAATTTGTAAATAAATAAAGATTAATTTTTAGTTTCAACAACGAGTTATGGTCTCGCGACAAAAGGACTAATAACGTAGGAGTTCAATAATAGTATGAAAAAGTGTCAACGTGCTTGTAAGACAAAAGTATCAATACTTTAATTAATGTATAAGGGAACGGGAAACACTTAAATAAAATTAAATCAATTTCCAAAAAAATAGTCGACTTATTGTTATCATAAACCATTTTTATTTAATCGCCTAAAATTGTTAAATATCATATGTTTCCTATATAGTTAACATACAGTTTTAAATCGATATAAGGAACATTGATTTTAACGAATACAGATTCCTGACTTACCTGCCAGTAATACCAAATGTCTCGCCTCCTACTCTGCTCCCATTCGCCTTACCATCCGTAGTAGCGCCGTTTCGACCCATAACACAGAAGGTCCTCTTCCCTCGCCCATAGATGGTACTAGTGGTCTTAATAGATGGAAATTTTCCCCGTCTCCATAAGTTCCGAACGTTCGCGTTTCTCTAAAGCGCCGTGCGGTGAAGCACTCTCTCTCTCTCTCTCTCTCTCTCTCTCTCTCTCTCTCTCTCTGGCGCGCGGTACAATAAATTGTTGTAATTACAATAATTCTGGTGTTTAAGGCAAACCCTTTGTGTTTACGTCGTCGCCTCGCACCGGTAATTTTAATTCATTACGCGCAAGAGGGCAAACTCGTAGCTTGGCTTTTCTGCTGTTACTCGTACTCGGCTGCCACGCTGACCCAAATACCGTAAGATGCAATCGAAGATCGTTTCGCGTTTGACCGAGCACGTTAACTTCTCTATCGAAGCGTTTCCAATTGCTCGACAAAGCACCGTGAGCGATGCGTGTCCGCGGAATCTACTCTTGTTTTCGTCCTTTGTTTCATCCTCGAGACATTTTAATAATTTTAATTTTCACGCGCAACCGCGGCGGCGAGATTTTTTCTCCTTTCCTTCAGCTGGACTGTAACCGCGCGCAGCCAATGGGGTTGCAAGACCCGCAATGGGGTAATATTTTGATTTACTCAAAGAAAAAAAAACGAGTACGTACGCAGGTATAGGCGCGCGATGAATAATTACAGCGCCTAGTTTTGAAGCGTTTATACGATGGTTTTATGGAATTGAAATATTTTTTACGACTCGATAGCTTCTCAAAGGTTTATGCGCGAATCGTTTAAATAATTCGAGATGGAAAAGTCGAATGACATACGCAAGGAAAATACAGTTTGTAAAAAGAATGGTTTCTAAGAAACGCACTCGCCGCATATTTCTCGTACATAATTTAAAAATCGGATGACTCAAAAAAAGCGTGCGTCGCGTTCCGACCTGAAAATTCGAAAAATTTCGTTCTTAAAATTTTTCCCAAGTACCGTATAGATACATACAGTTGCCGACTGCAGCTTTCTCCTGCGGCAGCAGCTCTCGCTCGAGCTCGCGCACGCAGAGGTAAATTTTATAGAGATAGTAAAATTTGCCAATCGTCGAAACCCGCGCATCTAAAATTTAAAGTACACACTCTTTGCATATTACCGCGTGCCCGGTGTAAGTGCGATTCCCCGAAAAATCGTAAAGCAAAAAGGGGCCGAAAGACAATAAAAATGCTTCTCGCAGCTGCACCGGCAAACGGATTTTTCTTTTATTGCTAATATTCCATGTGCCACGCTCGCGGGCGCGAGAGTTACATAAGTGGACTTTGCCATAGAGCCAGTAAAATCTCTCAACAATTACAAAACGTGTGGGGAGACAAGCTGGGCGACTCGGAGAACAGAGATATTTCGAATGCATTTGCCACTACTATAATCCCACAGTGTCTTGTGAATTTCTTATGTAGAACTAACATTAGCATTGCAATTTCTCCGTACAAATATGAGAAATTAAGCACTCGGCGCGGTGGCTGCATTTTTTCCCCTTGAATACATCGACTGCGGAGCATTGTTTCGAAGATTTTGCAGCGCGTCCATCGTCTAGCAAGTCATCCAGCCATTACATAAAATAAACACACGAGTCTCACGAATGCACCCTCTAGCTAAACCAGAAAAACTTTAAAGCACGCGTACTCTTGCGGTCATTTCAGCTCGCAGCACATGCATGCACCGACACATGTGCGAATAACCGAGCCATAGGACGGGTGCATATAGAGTAACGATCGAGCCTGAGCTCGCCAGCAGCAGCAGCAGCAGCAGCAGCAGCAGCAGCAGCAGCAGCAACAGCGGTCGTTAAAATTTTCCAGGAACCATTCGGTCTGTCCCTTACTGCACTTCTCTCTTTCTCTCTCCCTCTCTACCTCTCTTTGGCGCAGTTCGCGGCGGAGCTCGCCAATTATTATTCCTTTCACATCGCGCGCGCCGCGAGTTTTGTCCATGCGAACGCCTGTATATGTATGCTCGTATGTAGCTATATGCCGACGCAGAGCGTTCACCGTCGGCGCAATTTTGAGAATTCGCGGAAAAGTCCGTGTCATAAAAGAGGTACAGCCGGGAATTCCGAGAAACACAGCGGACTTTCCGCGCTGCTGCTGTGGTGCGAGCATATAGCGCACTACGCGTGCATATTCTCTCTGTATGCCTGTATACACGTAGGTACTCACGCGCGCGCGCGCGCACACACAGAGCGTACGCGTAGAGCGTTCTGCAGATATGGATAGACGGAGAGTCTGTGCGCGCGGAACTCGCACATAGCAATTTTACGGAAACCGCGTGTAACGCCTCTTTGTCTATGCGCCGTTCGTTCCGTCAACGAATCAGCAGACCTTTATACGGAGATGTCGGAGTCAGGCTGATTGGTCGAGAGTTTTCTAACGTCAAAAACAAAATATCAGTTTTCACTCGTGTTTAAGACGAATTATTCCTGCTATCGCAAAGCACTAAACTGCCGTTGGCACGGATTTTTCGTTAACATGAAGAGTGTTAATAACGAGCGAATAACGAAAAGTATAACGCGAAGCGAAGACAGCTCAAAATCTTAGAAATAGGGTAATAATAATGCAATATATATTTTAAATTTCCACACTAGCTATGAGATACCGCTATTAGCCACTTGGACATTTCTTATATTTTACTTGGAAATGATTAAAAGAATTTTGAAAGTACTAACATGTAATTTCTCGACACTAAAAATTATATATAATTACTTTCAAATGAATGTTTATAATTATTCCAAATAAATCCGTAGAGTATATATCGCCATCCCTTAAGAAAAAACATACTATGTTCCATATTTCACTCGATTGAGTATAATTTCGTACACTTTACAAAAAATTAAGTACAAGCAATGTTCGTTGCAAAATTTGAATATTTGAGTATCCTTTCCGTTTAGGATAGCCGTATTAAAAACTACGCGAGTCCCCCATAACTAGAGAAAGAATTGTCGATGTTACTCCTCGTTTTCGCTTTGATACTCAGAAATATTCTCAAATTTACTGGATATTACAGTATTTTCCAATTTACACAGCTACTCGTGAATAGCGAGGAGACATTTTCCATAAGTTAAAAGCCCGTTTTTTTATATAGAACAAATTTATTCGTATTTAAAAATTAAATGTATATTTTCGAAAAACAAAGCTCCAGTATAGCAAACTTTTTTTAGCGTAGATAGAAGTCATGAGCACCATCGTTTCATTAGGTATAATACATTTTTCCCTGAGGAATTGTTTTTCTTTAATTTCAGTTAAAAGCCGAGGGCTTAAATATAATTTGTTAATTTCAAATATTCTTCGATACTACGAAGAGGACAGGCTATATATATATATATATTCGCGTTTACTTATGTGTCCATCTCTCTCTCTCTCTCTCTCTCTCTCTTTTAAGCGATCACATTATTCCCTTGTTTTTCATTCCTGTCCATTGTTAAGTAAAAGATACAACAGCAGTAGAAACGTATATTCATTTTCTATACACTAAATTTATCTGCTAGGATCATGAAGGTATCTATTAGTTGCCAATTGGTGTACGTACTTTTTTGTTGCAGCATTGGCGAGTACTTTTCTGTCATTATCCTCTGAATTAATGGACTATTGAGTGGAATTCCAGACGGTAGTATTTACTTATTTTTTCGGGAGGCACTGATTTCTTAACCTCACTTCTTAGTTAGAAATTATTGTTGAATCATCTTGGATTTTTTTCGATCGCAATCAGCGGCATCTTCTGAGCCCGCTTCTCGATACTTTAGCGTACCTCACTGGGCAAGTAATGGCAAAGAGAAACGTTCACGCGACGATGAAGAACTCGGCGTCGTCTCCCTACCTAACCATTTTGTTCTCCACTACCGAACAAGGCTATTAAACACTCAATAATAGGATGGTCGTTAAATTGCAAACAAGGACAAAATTCTATCTGATAAAAAACATCATTTCACTATTTGCAAAAATTATAGTGATATAACTGTGGATTATTCATCATTTATAGTTTCGTTGTGAAAAGTCAAGATTCTCCTTGTGAGAGCTACTCGACTTAAAGGGATCAGACCAATTATACAACGCAGTCTTGGCAACTGTAACTTTTTACATTTCAACTTTTTACAAGTACACATCCTCTTCGCGCACTTTTTGGGCTTGGATATTATTTGCTCTTGTAAGAATGTAATTCTCAGATTTTTTAATGCCTTCCTACCGAGTTAACTGGAAGTCAGTTTGAGTGGCTAACATTTTTTGACTTCAGAAGCAGAGTCATGTAAATATAAATAAAAAGATATTATTCGTCAAATTTCGAATTAAGAGGTCTGTAAGGTCATTTTATTATGAAAATTATATAAATATAATGTAAATTTTTTATTTAATTATGTTTATTTTATTAGAATGCGTACGTATTACATTACCTTAGGCTAAACAGTTTTATATTAATGCACTTACCGAACCCCGTAAAATAGTGGAGTTTTATTTATCGTATCCCTCGTGGAACGTACTGGTTAAGGCAATTTAATACAATTGAAAATACATACCCTAGTCGGAATCGACCAATGGCCCATTACTGGGCTGATATCCGACTAGCAATGCTGTAAGCCAGTATAGGCGTGGATTAGTCAACTGCTACAGTTTTCACTCTGATTCTCTTCTGGCACTTCACCGTTTATGTATATATAATGCTAGATATTATATATAACTATGTACTTCATTGCCTGTACTTGACATAAGAGCACGACGATTTGATGTTACTTAGGCGACTGCACTAACAGCTACAGTAAACTGATATTGAAATGATTATAAGTTCATATGGAAACGTGAAAATTCTCGAAAGATGCTCTCTAAAACTGAACCAGTGAAAGTTTCACTGACTTAAGGTGTCTCACATTGTCACTTGGAAAACAGTGAAATCGTTCACTTAGAAACAGTGGCTAATCATTTTCACTATATTTTTCACTGCATATTCACTATAAATTGGTGAATATTAACATTTTGAAACAGTGCTATTATACTTTTCGAAAATACCCTGCGAATCGGTGAAATTTCACTGTTTCAGTTTTAAAGAGAGCACAAGCATTGGGTCGGTATTTGGCCAGTATTGTGCCAGCACTGGGCTAATATTGGCGAACAGTATTCAGCCGTTACACGCTTTTAACTCTGGTTCAAATCTGGCACGCCCTCTTTGTGCTTTATGCCGTTATTGAACCAAGATTGGACCAATACTGGGAACCTGTATACTGCCCCGTTATTCCAGTACCGACAATTCTTACTGGGGTAGTCGATTTTACGCATCAATTTATTGAAATAATTTGAAAATGTATAATTCAATAGAGATCGAAATGTCTGAATATAACTCTTTTCCGTCGAAGTTAATTCGTAGATGGGAGTGCTTTAAGTGAGGCACCTAAAATGAAACGTTTTAATTAGTTATAGTAATAATTTTATACTTTATAAATTGAATATTGAAGTAGATCGTTATACTCTTCATTTGGGCTTTGTTTTACATTTTTAAGTCTCTTCGATGACCACTTGTAGTAGGTAGTTGAAAACTCATTCTCAGTATTCTCAGTAAAATTCAAAGTGAATTAATACGCTGATTCGGCTCCAAATAGTCATGATACTCTTTAATGCAATTTTTAAAGCATGGCGGTACGGATTTTTTTCACTGAATAGAAGAATTTGTAAAAATCAAAAACTTTCTTTATTACTATTGGTTTCAAATGTTCTCATCTATTTTACCATACAACAACCTACTACAAGTGGTCATCGGAGAGTCTCAAAGATGGAAAACAAAGCTCAATCTAAAGGTATGATAAATATATAATCAATAGACATAAAATAACTAATTAAAATTTTAAACTTTTGTCAGCCATTATAAAGTTGTTTTACCCTCTTAGACAGACATAAACGGCGTTTTTAAGATCTTTCCACATGTTATTGTACCACGATGGTTAACCAACTTTTACTGGGCCACGCAATTTCAAGCATAACATTTTGGAATAAAATAATTCTTCTTTTAATTATATAATTATGTGTATATGTATAAAATAATTAAGAGAAATATGATGTGTTTTACACATATACACTTAAAGTATCGAAAAATACACATACCTAGATCAGTTGTGTGTTATCGTGACCAATAAATTTATTATTCTCAGTATTATTAACTGAAGTTCTACCCCTCCGACAGTGCTTTATCGAAACTTAATATAATATACACATATATCTGTAACGTTTAATTTCCGAAAAGGCACATCATACTATACGTCTCGATCGAGGTGTATGCATATACGTGTGCATAGTAACAGTCCGAATACACCCCAAAGTATCATTCGCACGACTCAGCACGACACCCCTTCGGTTAATTCGAGGATTGACGCATGTTAATCACACCGCCTAGCGGACGCATGAAGTACTCGCCCCTATTCGATGAATAAGAAGTGGTGAATTAGTTACGAGTCGGAGACTATTTAGATCAGGTAGAATCGAACAGTTAGCTCGAAAATTCTTGGAAACAACTTTTTACCCGTATGAGTAATGAGTAACAGACAAAAGTATGCTCACAATACTTAACGTGTTTATTCATTTCTCCCTGATTGCTCCGATATTCGCTGATTTCGTGAGGTTAATTTCCCATGAATAATACAACCTTCAAACTTTCACACGAAACAACAATTGACTGTTGCTTGTTTCTTGCGTTCTTCTCTCCGAGCACGACAATGTAATACGTTTTGAAAAGTTACGCATCTGTAGAGAATAGGATTACGACAAAAGTTTAGTTCTTAAGCTAACTCATTACTAAATAAATGAATATTTTTATCAGCATATCCTTTTTACAAAAGATCAGCTGCCCACGTTTTAGCGACAGCATTTCTGTAATCATAGCAGCAAGTTTACGTGCGGCAAAATATAAAATTTTCTCAGAAATTACAGTTCGCGACCTTCGTCCTCGTTATAAGCTGCATATTATAAGCCAATGGGGCCGCGGAAACATGCGCGTCGTCGTAGCTTTTGCAGCAAATAGTTTTCTAAAGATTCCTCTTTGATACGCCGGCTCCTAACGATAAGAATCGACTTTATGGATTTCGCGTAATTTTTTTCTCCTACAGGTCGCAAAAAGCTTCGAAAAAGCCAACACACGTGTACGCGAGTAAAGTGCTGCTCGTGCAAAACCAATAAAGTGTCGGAGTCGCCTGTGCGCGCACGTATACATATATGTATGCATAGGCGGCAGTTTGATAGGCGAACCCGATTGCATAGCCGCGAAGTGTCCTTGCTAGCGCGCATACGCGAGTGTCCCTGACAGAACCGTCGCGGAAAAATAATCATCGTGTACACCGACACACATTGTTGCGGTTATTGTGCGTATTTTCGTGCTGTCGAGCGAGAAAAATTGAGCAAAAACCACATACTTGCTTGCGCGCAGTAAAATTAAACTGCTGAAAAATGAATTCATTTACCTGCTATAGCCGTAAACGCGACGTTGCGCGGCTGCATGGTAATGCGAAAGTATACACGACGCGGCCCGTAATTATAGCTCTGGGATTTTTACGCTCTTTCCTTCGAGAACGGCCCCTTCCGAAAATTCAAATTCGTTACGACATACGAGTTTCCGAAAATCACGAGGCCGTAAATGCGCGAAGGGAAAAAAAGCGCGGCGTCGGCGAGCGAGGACGGAAAGTAAAAAAACCGCGTGTACAGAAGAGTCGCGACGGAAGTGCCGAGCGCATCGATGCAACGCAACAATGCACGTATAGATATGCACATATACGTGGAAGCATACACGAAGCGAGCGGGTAGTCGTACATCGCTTAATAACCTCGATTCGACGTTTACCCGGACGTGTACCTGCGCAGCGAGAGAGGAGAATCCGAAAAGCGGCGAACCACCGAGTAGGATAGGACTGCACGAGGGCAATGGGCTTGAACGCGTAACGAGCGTACATAATCACGTAATGCGGTTATCATCATGCCAATTGCGTAAATATTTGAACCAATTTGCGGCATGCGATGTGGCTCTCTCGATCGCCCTGACGAATTATTACGGACAACTTGTTCGCGCTCTCTCACACGTGTGTGTGTGTGTGTGTGTATAGATGTCAGTTTAATATATACAAACCTACTCGTACGTGTAATGACACATACATGTATGCGCGTGGGTGTGTACATGTCCCTTGTACACGTGTACAGAGAGAGAGAGAGAATACAACGATCAGCGAGTACCGTGAAGCGTTTAATTCAACACGCGATAAGACACAAAGAGTCGATCTGATGTGCTTGCGGTACGATTTATGCCGTCGTTGATGGTTGCACACGCGTGCGTTGGATGGCTTTTTTTTTGCTATCGAGAGCAAGAATCATCTGTCATCTAATGGGGTACCCACGAACTCGTCATTAACATTGGCTTTAATTGTTGGTATGCGCAGTGCGGGTGCTCAATTAAGGGATTAAAGATGTAACCTCCAAGTGAGCGGCTGTTAATTAATAGGCGCAAGTTTTATTTTTTTGAGGCGATATTTAATTTAATTTGTCACGCTCGCTGTGCGACGAGAATAATTGCCGATGAACGAGTTGTATCCGAGGCTTGATTTTTCAACGAACGTTTTTATTTCTTTCCTTCCCAATGCTATAGAAATTGAGCTGTTTTGATGAAAAAAAAAACAGAATTGAGAGATTAGATACGCATGAGGTTATACGTTACTGGTAAGTAAATATATAACTCTCGTGTGTAAATGATGTAAATAATTACAGCTTACTGCATATGTGTTCCGAAGCAAGAAGAGAAACGTAATCGCAACTAAATCATTTAACGCAAAAATAGATCAACTAAAGCAGGTGTTTAAAACAGTTAACGTGTTTTTTTTATTCTCGTGTAGATACTGTATATTTCAATCTCTTGATAAGCGCGTTTCTCGCGGCAGATATTATTACAGATATTATTACCTTCATAGATTACGCTCGATTTTACGTTGTAAATTGAACGTCATTAATAAAGTGAAGCAACGGTCTTGTCAATTAACGCCTTGAGTTCTCGAAGCTCTCAGCACTAATTTCATTATTCTCTGCGCACAAGCCGAATCACGCGGAGCTCGTCACTCTCTCTCTCTCTCTCTATCTCTATCTAATAATAATCCGTTGGACTGTCGGTCAATCCGTAAACCTTTTTTTCATCATTCGGACGCGGCGGCAAAGCTCAATGGATCGGGTCGAAAGTAGTTGCTATAGTCATCGGGGAAGAGAAGGACCAGTCGACGCATTAAGGACAAAAGGAAGGCACATACGAGAGACAGACCGGAAAGGAAAAAAGAGGCGCGATGAGTATATATAGCGTTGGCGCCTTCCCATCGTGTGTTGTCCTGAATCGTCGCCGCCTCTACTCTTCTTGTGCAAGTAGTAGGTACGGTATTAGATAGGCGGATCAATTAGGCAGCCGCATAAATGTACAAGTTTTTTCAAGACTCACGTGGCAGGTTCTTTCTTTCTTGTGCGCTTCTCGAAAGTCAGTCGTTTTCCCGCGCGCGCGTTCATTCAGTTCTTTCGAGTTCATTCATTCGTTCGAGAGAGCGAGGATAGAACTGCGGTCGGGCACTAATCACTGAACGAGCCGCGTTCGCGTTTTTTGCCCACGGAACGAGAGTGGATGCGTTATGAAAAATTTTTTTTCTTTTACCATACTCTCTCTTTCTCTCTCCTGGATATATTACTCGCTCGGCGTATGGAGGAAGCGTAACGGTTGTTGACGACGCGCGTGCATTAGGTGAATTTCGAAAAACAACGGCTTTTTCTCCCGTACACTTATACGCGCTTTATCAAGAGGATGATAAAAAGCATCGGTTCGCTGATTTTCTTCGAATCACTCCATAAAAATCAATAAGCATAACCACAAAGAACTGCTCGAGAGAGCGCACAATCCCAATCAAAGCCCGTCTCTTGTAACGTAAGCTCCGAACGCGGTACTTACACACGTATACACGCGTATGTTCGTGTGTACGTGTGCGTGAACGCGTAGTTGTATGTAGGCACATACACGTATACTCAGCATCCAAGCGTCGACGTCGAGCGTGTGAAAAGTAGGAGTAAGAATAGGCCTGCAGTCAAGCCGAAGACAAAAAAGAGCTCGCGCGCACATATTCACAAGAAGCAGCGGAGCACGAGCTGCTCCGATGGAAGAGCGCGGAGGCGCTTTGTCATGCCGGGTAATGATGGCGGACGCGACGCGACGCCCCGGCAAGAAAGCGTCATCCTCCTCGAGAATAAAAAAAAAAAAAGAAAAGGAAAAGAAGGAGGTGAAGGAAGTGGAAGAGGGGAGGTAGAGAGAAAACGAGGAGCAGAAATCCGCTACCGCTCTTAGTCTTCCTCTCTATCTCTCTTTCTCTCGCTCTCGTCTTGGTCCTTTTGATTTCGCGTCGCGCTCGCTCTCTGCCATTAGAGATGACGGCCGACAGACGTCGCCTGAGGTTACAGGCGGCATATATATACATGTCCGATAAAATCACGAGAAATGCCGCGGCTGCTGCAGTCGGGGCAATCAATCGCTTCACGAAAAACGCAAATAAGGCCCGACATACTCGCGTGACTGTATTTCTCCTCTATACCGACGAGTATGTATGGCGGACTTGCATATATTTATGAGGAGCGGCAACTCTTTCTTTTATATTTTTCCTTCGCCTTTTTTTTTTTTTTTTTTCATTTTTATATTCATCTCTCGAGCGAGCGTTGTATGGCGTGATGTTCTTCGCCGGGGAATATTTTGCAGTGTGTATATATTTGTTGTGATGCTTGTGGGAATTCCGTTTTGTTGCGATGTCGTAACTATGTATTGCGAACGTCAGAGTGTAAAATTTAATTGCATAGAGCAAGTAGTATCGCGCGAAACGTTAAGATAGCACTTTGTATTATTATTAATAAAGTATCTTCGGTTATATAGTAGTTAGCATATAGATACTCTGTTAACGAGCCACTCTCGTCGTGGCAGTCAACAGGTAAAGCGCTTCCGCGATCGATGAATGAAAAATATACACATCAGATGCTATTATACACATATAGACCAAAAAGGCGTCCAATTTACATGAAAATTGCCGCGGCTTTCACACCTCCGCGTGTTTAATACAGTTTATACCTAGATTATTACAAAACTTGTCTATATAATAGGAAATAGGTAGGATGTATATTGGATACACTATAAAGAGATGATGCGCGGTAGGTGGGTTCGCATTACGCATATACGGTCGGCTGACACTAAAAGGCGTAATCTTGAATTTACGCTCGACCCAAATCAATAAAAGCAGACATTAACGAGGCCATCGAATTACTTTCAGTGCCGTGGCCAAAGAAACGATCTCCCGTTCTGCTCTTCCTTTTCTGCCTAAAATGAGAGAGAAAGAGACTGAAAGAGAAGCCGCCGCCGCCGCCGCCGCCACCGCGCCGTCACCGCTGCCATCGACGTCGTTTCATTCACTGTGCTTAACACTCGTATGTGTTTATGTTTTCGGTGAATATTGTCCAGGATATTGCTGGGGACGGAAGATTGACGTGTAATTTTCGTAAAAAGTGTAAATACAAAGTTGCAGAGAAGTTATTGTGGTCGAGAGTTGTGATTAGGTTTTATGCTTTTAGTTGGAATAGCTTCATCGTTATGCAGCTAAATACTTAATTACAAATTTCCTTCTACCTGCATTATATATCATTAGAAAAGCAACATAGTATTCACACAAACTTTGACGTAGTATTTATTCTTACGTATATTACTATAATACCAGGATATCGATTCCCACGTTTCGAAACGAACTGTGCCGCACTTGAAGAAAGAAATATAAAAAAAAACATATTTCCTTTACTCTACCTTCGCTCTGTATGGTAAACTTCATGATACTCCATTATAAAATACGAATAGAAAGGACAATTTTCGGGTTACCTAAAGATGGTCAAGGAAAATTCGTCCTCTGGCCCCGAAAGGGTCAACATTGCAAAGGTACAAAGGGGAAATAGAAAAGGGTGAAATCTATACCGCTGTAAATCATTGGCAGCGTGCTGCTCTCGAAGTACTTAAGCGAAGAGCGCGGCGGCGGCGGCGACTGCGAGGCCAGGCGTTAAATGAAATTAGCTCGGAGTTTGGTTAACTCGGACAGGTCGTTTAGCTGATCCTTCGGGGTTATAAATTATTCTTCGGTGACTTGCGAGAAATGAGAGAAACATCGGCCCGAAGAGATGAGTATCGCATTAAGTACACTTTCACGTGGCAAAAACCCGTGTATTTCCATGTGCGAGTTTTGCGCAATTTGTCGCTGCCTCATTGATCGACGCCAATTTCTGCCGATGAGAGGAGGTGCGTATTTTACGACGCTGATCGATTGACTTTTTCTATAATTTACTCTTAAACACCGTTTATGAATAAAGATCTCAAGATTTTCTTGTCTACTTTAGCAATTATTGTTATGTGAGCAATTATACGATATCAATGCATTAATTGTGGATTTGATTGCATCGAATACTGTGGCGGGATATATTAGAATTCTCTGTTTGGGATAGAATCCACATCAGTGATGTTTACACAAGATATTTAAATATATTTTTTAAAACAACATTTAAATATATAAACTGAATTCAACTATATTCAAAGCTTATACTACGACTGTACAAAGTATATTGAATATTATACATATTTGGTTATCTATTATTAAAAAAAAGATCTCTATTTCTATTTATAGTGCAAAAAGTTCTTTTATACAGTACAATACTTTTCTTACAATATTGTAAGTGTATTATAATAAGTTGATAGGTTGAATTAATAATAACTATAAGTTTATAACTACTAAGTTTTGTCAAGTTCTTTTTACCGGTAAACAAAAAATAGATAAATAAATAATGAATTAAATAGATTACAGACACGTAGATAAATATATCGTTTATTGTTTATTTATTCAGAATAATACAAATTACATTGCAAAGTAATCCGATAGAAAAATATAGAGGAGCTCTTTGCCGGTCCAGGAAGAAATACAAATAAATGAGTGAAACGCATCGAGGTACTATAAATTGTAATGTTCATTTGCTAAACTAACATAAATTCTAAAAGAAAATGACCTTTGTTAATTTCACTAATTATACATATTTTCTATTTAACAATTGCGTTTTTATAGAAAATCATTTTTGTCTTTCTTGTGAACCTATATATAAAAATAAAACAATGAATCTTAAATACACAATAACTTTCAGGAGGTAAACCATTATTAAATTAGCTTACTTCGATTATTATTGCAGGATCAATAATATCAAAAATATATATATAAATATTGAAATGTAAATAAATAATTGATAACATTCTGAAGCCCACTAAATAGTACATTAATCCAGCCCTCGAACGTCCTGTCCACTCGAACTATAGTTCCTAAAGGTCCGACGAGCATCGTCTGCAATTTCACCTCGCGCTTACAGTCATAATTCATACGAAGTAACATTATGCGTCTCGGTGACAGTATAGAGAGCAGGGAAGGGCGTGAAGTCTCAGCGCCTGGCGCTCCGGTGCTAAGACCGGGCTTCATTTACGAAAAAGGGTCAAATCGAGTTGGAGCGTGAAAATGGGATGACCCTCTCAGTTCGTTATCTCACCGATCGGTCTACAGGATCCAGTACATATTTTTCATTTTCTCAGACTGATTTACTGTAGAGCGGAATCTCTCGGAGCATTACTCTGCGGGAATTTCGTGGGATATGCAGACGTTTGTAAATTATCTACACTCGCGCCTTCGAGTCCTGCTGCATGGTTATTGTTCTCTTATATACGTATATTCGATTACGTAACTTAATCCTATATACTTAAAGGAAACGACTTCTTTATTAACGGTGCTTTATGAGCTCTAATAACTATCGTCGACTATTTACCCGCGATATAATTTTCACGCTGCCTTTAACGCACCGGTCATAAATCTTTCGCCGCGCGTGATCCAACGAATTGCGTAATATATCAGAAGATGGTAATGAGATTTCGCGGCTTAATTATGTCTTCAGGTTTCATCGGAGGAATATCCCTGTTGGGGAAAAAAAATCAATATTCCACGGCAATTTTTTATCTATCACCCGGCGATCCGTACGCTGCAACGGACTTTCGAGCCGCACGCGCGTCCCCCTGCGTATAATCTATGTGTATCCTCTCTCGCGCCAACGCCTTATACTTTTCTTCAAAAGATCAAATAATTTCTTCCTCAGACTTGATGTTTTTATTCGTGGAAGCAGCCGTTCGCGCGCCGCGTTACGATTCCAAAATAGGGCCAAAAAGGACGAGCGAAAAGACTATATACGTTCGAACTCGAATTTATATTGCCGCCGCGCGAGTGGATCTTCGAGAGGTCGGAAGTAATTATAAGCCCGACTCTTTAAATATTCCGCCGCTCTTGCTGTATAGCCGAGAGATAGACGAGAGCTGGTGGGGGGAGGGAGGGAGACTAGAAACGCCTTTGCTCTTTGTTTTCGGTACCTGCCGACTTGTTTCACAAACGAGACTATACAGAACTACAAAGGTATCGGTATCCGTGTGTGCTGGACGTTCATCCTCCGCTTTTATAACCTTTGCCTATTTTTTGTTTTGTTTTTTTGTTTTTTTGTTTTTTTGTTTTTTTTCTTCTTTCCGTTAACCTGCCTCGGTAAGCATAAAAATAAAAGGCATAAGGAGAGAGAACCCACACACGCCGATGAGTTCGCGCTGTTTTTTCGTTTTACATCAAAAGCACATTTGCGCGCGTTTTATTGGGTGCTAAAGTCGTTCGCCGCCGCTTTTCGTTTCTTCTCCTAATCTCGAAGAGATCGAGAACGAGAGGAGAGTTAGCTTATGGCTCGTTAGCTGGACTTGCATGGGCTCTTGGCTTTGGTTTATTGAATGGCTTTTGGGTTGGATACACACACTTTTATCGTGTTTTACGTAGTTTCCAGTCCGAGGTAATGGCTGTTTACGTGCTTTGGGAAGAGAATAAGATGCTTTATAAGATGGGCTGTATATATTGACTACGCCTTTGCCACGCGACAATAATAACTTTTCCTCTCCTCCAGATTCTCATGGTTTGTCCGATACTTTACGGGCTGCTGCTTCTGTCATATTTCTTCGTTCTTCTCGCTTTCTGAAAAGGGAGGGAGTCCATTTGCATGATTTGAGCGAGCAGGTGCTAGAAATTAGCCCATAAAGTCGAGATTATCGCTCAATTGTAGAAACGAACATAACACTGTGTATAATACAATGGATGTTTTGAAGAAAAAGCTGCTCAGTCAAACTTTGCACAAAGCTAAACTACAGAGAATAGAGTTTCGTAGCAACCTGATGTGTAGTCGACCCTCCGAGAAATCAGTCTAGGCTGTTACTCCGCTATTCCCTTTTCCTGGTAAATCTCGAAGGAAGATTTCGCGTCGAAGCAGACGAAATTGGCAGTAGAAAACGCGCAGTATAGACGGAGGATGAGTGATTTGTGGATACCGAAACGAAACGCCCATAAATCTGGCGATCGATAGCCCTTCGATTCGTGCCGTGTGTGTTTGATGGCCTTCGATCAGAAATTATTGGCTTGTAATCATCGAAATCATCCTCCGCTTTTTTTTCGCTTCTACCCTATCGTGCAGCCAATGGACTTCTACATAATATCTGATGAACCAGATTTTTGGAGAAAATCGTCGGGAGACTAATACACTCTTGTGTTCTGCTTTTGTTCGCGTCGAAGTCGTGCGTGCGCGCAAAACTTTTCGACCGTCGACTAGCCGATAATAAAGAAAGAAAGACTGTATCGTCGAAGCCGCGGAAAGTTTCTATCCTTACATACACGTCTGACTGGATAAATTACAAGTTAGCGGTATCTCGAATTACGCCGTTGGTAACTATAACGTATACGTATACGTATCCCTCCAAGACCAAAGCCAAAAGAGTTTCCCCGAGTCTTTTTTTCCACCTTGAGTGATTTAGCCTTAATACCTCGGTTATAAGATAAGCGCGCAATCGTAATATTGACGCGACAAAAATGAAGTTGCTAAAGATTGTTTATGGATCTGGGGAAGGGGAATAACGTCAACAAAATATGCAGATCCAGTTCTCTCTCTCTCTCTCCCTCTCTCCCTCTCTCTATAGGCTATTCTGAAATCCAGGACACGCGAGCCTCGCGGGAAATTCCTGGCTCTAGTTCTCGCCCCCTTCTCGGTAGAAATATATATATAGGTATATGCGAGTGTGAGTGCGTACAGCCATATGAATACGTATAGAAATGAAAAAGCGAAAGAGTAGAGCGCGAACGACGTCGGCCCGAGGCGCGCGGGAAGAAGTTCTTTTTCTCTCTAGAAGGATTTTCGGGGGGCCTTTGCTGCTGATGCCACTGCTGCCGTGTGTGTGCTACGATGCAAAGGTAGAAGACCCGAGGCGAGTCAGACGCTGGCGCCGCGCGCGGCTGCCTTCAAAGGGATCCACGGTCCGTACGCCCATCTGTCTCCGCTCCGCCCCCACGCAAAGGAGAGAGACAGACGGAGAGAGACAGAGAGAAAGATAGTCGGAGCAGTCGTGCATGAATATATATACATGTAGACTTCTATTGCTCCTGCTGCTGTTACTGCTGCTGATGCACGCACGAGAGAGGAACTGCCGCGATGAACAGTGAACATACGCGACGTTCACTCTCTTTCGCTCTCAGAAGTCAAAATTTATTTCACTCCGCTCCAAAGTTCACCCCGTGCATCCGTACGAACCGGAGATACTTCCACGTCCAGATTTAAAAATAAAATATATGTATGCGCGATAGAAGTTGCAGTGTAATACACGAGGACTCGCACGTGTACATAATTAATAGACTTTTAAGTGGTCAATTAGCGGCGTGAAATCGCTCGACGCTTCTAAAGGCACCGACGCGACTCCATGAAAATTTTGCAAAATCATCGATGCTACCGCGTGCGTATAAAGCACACTCACACGCATACAAACGTTATACGCTGATAGATTCACACCGATCGTGCGAGTCATCGAGCCTCTTCCCTTTTTTTCCTCCTCTCACTCTATGCGACGCTTACGGCTCACTTAGGCCAAGCGCGTTTCGGCGTTTAGTCGCTTGACTAATGAACTGCGCGCGGGATGTACAGTGGAGGGGGATACACATCGTGAAAGGGTCGAGTACCGGGCGGCGGTCGAGGAAACGGAAGATGAATGTAAGGTGTTGGGATGGCGCCAACTGCAAGCTGCCTATCGAGAGAGAGAGAGAGAGAGAGAGAGAGAGAGGGAGATGCAGTTCGTAAACGCCCGTGACGAATTTTCAGGGTCGTGAGAAATGACGCTCATTTGTACGCTGCTTTAGAATCGCGTAGCTCGTGCAGAGCTTTTCGTTTTTAATCGATTTAAAGGGGTTATCCGTAACGATACTGGATTAAACGATTCTATATACACATATGCAACGTTTAAGAGCAGAACACTTGATAAAACGGCCTAGGCTAAATAAACTAGCTTATGCTTAACGTTCCAAGAAAAGAAATACAAATATGAATATAACTTATCGCATGAATATAGTATGTATTGTTTAATGCGTAATGCATTTATGCCATGAGTTTTATTCATATTTGTATTTCTTTTCTTGGAACGTTAAGCATGAGCTAGGTTTTATTTAGCCCAGGCCTTTTTATCAATGGTTCTATTGCTTGACTCCGCAAAGCGGTACAGCTTTGTACATGAATTATATATCCTCACTCATTACAGCCTCCTGGAACATTCGGATATAGATGATTAAGGGTCGAATTCATTCATCGACGTGAGATTCATTAATCGTCGAGTATAATAAGTACTTTGTATTCTAATAAATCGATTTTGAATTTCTTTACAAAACTATGCTTCCATCGTTGTTAAACCGTAGATGAAAGTGCTTTAAGGACGTTTATAACACGTAGTTATAAAAAAATCTTGACAATTGCCAAATCAAAATCTTCCAAAGCCCTGCGTACCGCTTTTGTCAGTATCCTAATAAAAATCATCGTTAGTAGCGATTAATCCCCCCACATCCGCGACGAGTCCCAGAACTAATTGGCCGCGACCGCTAAGTCGCTAATGATCTACTCCGCGGCGAACTGCAATCGTCGTTGCCGCGCGCAAAACGAACAAAACATATCTCTCGCTGCCGCACTCACACACACACGCGTAAACACACACAGACGTACACGTGACCCGTGACTCACCCGAAGATCACAGGACCACTGCGGCCGCGCGACCTTTCCTAATTCGACGACCTTGCCATTCTCGCGCCCTTCGTTCTACCCTTTCTTTATACATACATATATATATATATTCCACCGGATGAAGGTACTTTCGTCGCCGAATTTTACTTCAACGATGATATTTTCATTATATTTAATAGTAATAAAATAAATTTAAGTTAGTCAAAGAGAAAAGCAGCTGAATGTATTATTTAGTATGGTGTGTTGCATGTGTCGTCGTTGCTGATCGATAGTAAACTGGGCGTAAAAGGGCTCTCTTTAATGAAACTTGTCTTAAAGCTGTGTGTATTATTTTGAATTCATACCAGAAAGGTAAAAAGCTGTTTTCCTCTCGCTACGACAAAATGTTACTTATGAGTCTTGAAACTTTTCATTGTATTATTATGAATGAAAATGACTGTGTATAGCAACGTATGTAAATGTGTATACGTATGTATACAATAAGATATCAGCTTATGAGTAAATGCGTGTCTTAAATGGGTGTCTTAAATGGGTGTCTTAAATGGGTGTCTTAAATGGGTGTCTTAAATGCGTTCTTCAGAGAATAATTCTTGCTCCGATTCCGGATTGACGTGTGGTACTCGTATGTGGCGAAACCTTTCCTCTCCGACAAGAGGAAACTCTGGCGTACAGAATAATGCGCGTATCCGAAGATTTAAAATAAATAAATAGCACAGGTGGAGTTTCCCCGTTTGAGAGTGAAAAGAGCGAGCGAGAACCCGTCATCATCATCACGAAACCGAGATTTTTATTGGATCATAGAGTATATACATATAGTCCGTAGACGCTCCAGGCACCACTCGTTCTCTCCCTCTCTTTCTGGCTTGTCCGAACTCCTAGAAGTCCCTGGGGCGCGGCGGAGAGTCGACTAGACGAGACTACCACACTGACTCTGCGTGTGTGCGTATATAGGGGCCAATTATCCACGGCGACGAGGAGACCGTGTCGGAGGCTGTTAGAGAACGCGGGGATTAACCCCCTTCGCGTGTGTGTTGCGGCGCCCTTTTTATGGCCTCTCGCTCGAACTGGCGCTTCTTCTTTCTTCTCTCCTTTGTTTCTCCGAGGGATTTATCTCCTTTTTTTCTACTTCGCTTTCGCGTTTATTAATTCGTACGTGTGTTCTCTCCGTGTGTGTATATATAGACTGACACGTAGTAAAAATTTCGAAGCTTTGTTGCTAGCAAAACAAACAATGCACGCTACCTTTGAATAAGCAATGCGCATATGTATATTGAAGAATTTCAGCACGCCGCTTATCGTAAACGCAACTAGCATTATTTTCTCCTCGGTAATACGTACTCTCTGCTTATTGAGTAACGCGCGTATGGAAACTTCGATGATGAAAAGCAAAGTCTCGATTATTTCAATGTTTTTTTGTATTTGTACACGCATGCACTACTCGCACGGTACATTAATACAAGCGGGCATATCTTCTATACATATATTCGCTTCTCGAAGAAAACAACAAACTATCCGTGTGCGAGATTATTGCAATTCCGCCTTCTTTATTCAGCCCGGCACACGTATGGCTGAACGAAAATAAATTGGCAAGCAACCATGAGGGCTTCCTATGTATCGTGCACGAAATATATGTCTATAATATACAGTTGGAATTCAGCAATAAACAAATGCATATATATTATTACGGCTGATATCGTGAATATTTTCCCGGTGCATTGCAACCCTCGCGACGCACGTTCTATACAATAGTAATGAGAATAGTCGCTCGAAGTCGAGATATATCCAAGACGGGCGTTTCTCTCTTTCTTTGTGTGCGTGTGCGTGGACGTACACGCGCGCACATGCATATGCAGACGTAGGTGTACAGAGACAGTCGTGCGCGAAGGGGACGACTCCGTCGACGATGACGCCGGAATAGTAGCTCACGCGACGTAGCAGCGTGCGTATTATATACGTGCACGTTTCGTTGCTCCCTTCTCCGGCTCTCGCACACGGGAGAATGCGCGGAAGAAAGAAATTAGCGGGAACCAGTGGGAGGAGAGCGAGGCGTTTGCTTTTTCGGCGAGCAACTTTTCACCGCAGAGCGCGAGATTTTTACGAGGCGCGATGTTGACTTTTCCCAAGACGATCGATCGCGCCTCCACGCCGCGCAACTTTTATTCGCTTCTGTGCCTGGCATTGACTCCGTTTCCTACGTCTTCGATGCCGATGTACATGTATTCGTGTGTCGTGAAAAAGATACTTTCTGACGAACTAGCGTGTCGAAAAAACCATACGCGTACGCACGAGTAATGCCGTAGCTCCCGCTGTACTTCTCTACGTACACGCGTATACGTTGCTGCGTATTGTGCAACGACGAACGCGGCATTGTAACGTAGCGCCGAGATTGTGATTCATAAAAAATAAAGAAGTCATTAAGAGCAGCCGCGGTCAATGAAATTGTATTATGCGGATAGAAAAACTATAATTCAAACTCCCGCCTCTCTCGATAGAATGAACAATCCAGCTCATTAATTTCCCTCTTTCACGTTGGACGCGCGCGGCAAATCGATTAGAGTCCATATTATATAATTTGATCGTGTGCGGTATCGGGAATAACGTGATCAAACTTTGAGGCGAGGAAAATTCGACGACGGGGTCAATGCTTTTTAATTTATAACCTCGGTATTGCGGCTCTTTGAAGCCCCTCTTTATTGTTGATTTGTGCTAATTTATCGTTTACAAATCGTTTGCCTGCCACTTTTAATAATTTTATTAACATACGCATACCTGAATTATTCATCGCGCGAAAACTCGATTATGAAATAGAAACTTACATAATACACGCAATAAATCATACCGACTTTTCAAAACTAATACGCTAAATTTTTTGGAACGAAATTACTCCATAAAAGTGATTTTCGCTCTCAAAAAATGTGGACTTAAGCTTAACTTCTCCTGGCTCGGGTTCGTATTCACTATCTAATAAAAAGTTGATAATTATCAAGTATAATAACATTTCGTAATAATAATGAAAGTATTTTTTCAAAGACTTTTTTTCAAACTGCGAGGTGTAAAACTAGAAGAGCTATAGTTTCACAATTGTTTATTAAATTTTACCGATAAATAAATACGAAAATTATAAAGTATGATTAGTTTTTATAAAAAAAATACAATATTCCATTCTTTTGTCCTAATCCAACTTTAATTTATTTCCTTTAAGTTTCAGAATTAATAAAAAATAAATCTGAAGCTTTGAGTGAAAATTTCACTGAGATTTTAATTTAATTCGTGCCTATCAGCAATATTTCACTTAGATCACGACGACTGGTTTGAGAAATAGAATAAACTTCAATTGTATGTCATTCTCGCGATACATTAACTTATTAATTTGATTGTACTTTAACCTGTAGATTAAAAAATCACTGTGAATTACTGAGTGTGAAATTTTCACTTCTGAAGATCACTAAATCTCTACGAAACCCACTATAAATTCCACCGTTCACTGGAATAAGGCGTGAATACTTTGTCTACATTTATATTGAACTGCATGAAGGTACATTCATAGCTGAATTCCATTTCAATGATGGCTTATTCGTTGTTTGACGAATGAAATAATGTTTAAATTATATTATATATAAATGAGTTTAATTTTAATCCGTAGAATTGTGTAATATAATAGATGCCGTGGCTGATCAAGACTGAACTGAATGTAAGGGATAATGTTCTCAAAGTTGGCTTTAAATCTATGTTTATTATTTTGAAATCGTTTGGAAAGATACAAGCTATTTTCCTCTCGCTATGACGAAATATTCTGCATAACACTTAGGTTATTGAACAATGAATCCTTTCTTTATGTTAATGTTAAATAAATTGCTGTATAATTACGTAGGTGAATAATATATATTTAATTTTATTTATTCATTAACCAGTAAGAAAACTTTACATAATTAAATACTATAGGAGGTAAACGCAGTTACCTGTTCAAGTGTTCATGTGCTTGTACAGAAACTATAGGCGTATATGTATATGTATATACATATACGTCGCAGAAGAAAATAGCTTAATTGACAAACTGAAAGACACGTAAAATTACTTTCTCTCCAACTATAGTCTCTCGACGTTGCGTTCAGATTTAACGGGGAAAGGGCAGCAGGATGCGCGACCTCGGCTTGTCTCGGGGTGTGGCGACGCGGCGCCCTTCGCGCCCGGGATGAAAGGCCCCGGGGCATCGGTTAAAGTCGCGCGTCCTAGAAGTCCGGCCGTACATCAGATGGCGCCTGACATCGTCGAGAGATGGACGTTTTCGAAAAAGTTCGACCAATAACTTCTTTTTGAGCTCTAACTTATATATATTCGAGTCAGGATGTAGCGATTGAAACTGGATAGTTATCCGGGTGATTCATACGGGCCGATTGCTTAATAGGAATTCACCGACTGAAAGTGAAAATTTTCAGAGTTGAAAGAGAACGTAAATTTTTCTCCCTTAGATGCAGCAAAACCAATAGACACAATAAATAAGACGTTTTCTGCAGTAGAGTAATAATAAATCGTAGCTACGAAACAATAAACATTTATGCGTATTTCATTTTATTTCCGTGTTTTTTATTCGATATTGACCAGTGCCGTGCGAGAGAGAAAATGTAGCACTGTTATCGCTCCCGCTTATAGTACTCGAATATGTATGCTACTTACGTGTATACATTCCACAGTGACTTTCGCGCGGTATAACAAAAAAGATTCACGCATATAGCTATGTATCAATATATATATATACTGATACATAGCTATATATATATATATATATATACATATACATGTATACAGACGAAGCAAGCAACGACTGAAATTCACTCTCGGGTGTATTGTAAGACAGCGATAAGAACGCGCTACGACTGCAGGCAGCTACAGCAACGCAGCGATAAACAATGATCATAAATAAAGTGGCCGAAAAAGGCGGGCTGTATTCTATAGGTGTATATAGGTATATAAAGTGTAAGCAAGAAAGAGCCGTGGAATGCGGTAACCGACAAGTGTCGACACTATCGCTCGATCGTTCGATCTGCTCGAAAAATCTGATATATATATATAAGAGTGAATCCGTCTCCTTGCATCGTTACCTAACCCGGCTACGTACAGGTACTCCAAGCTCGTATACACCTCTTGACTTTCGCTCGTTTCGGATTCCTAAGCCAATTTTCCCCTCCTCCTTCGCATCGGGAGAGCAATTTTTTCGTCGCTCAACGAAAAATCCATAAAAAGAACGAGCGCCCGAAGCAGTGACAAGAGCGAGGCGGTGATACGGGCTCATAGCGCGGCAGCAGCTAAGCCGAGGATCGTAATTTTCGTACTTTACTGCCGGGCAGTAAAACGCGCGGGTGTGGGCGTCACCCCGCAAACATTGTATTTGACCGCGTTCTATACCGCATTACCGACGACTTGGCTCGAGAGAGAGAGAGAGAGAGAGACCGAGAGAGACCGAGAGAGACCGAGAGAGACAGAGAGAGACAGAGAGAGAGAGAACGAGCGAGTGTGGAGAGGCGATTTTTTTAGGGTCATTTTCGGCGGAAGGCTGGACCGAAACTCTCCAGGAATTCCATGTAACTATAGTCAGTCGCCGATTTGTCGCCGCTTCGAGACAATGACTCTTTAAAAAATTGATTCTCCTCATTTTCGTTGGAATTGACTTTGAAACACTGTTATTTATATTTTTTCCTTAAAAAGTGTACTACCCCGACCGCGATCGTATTCCTTAAATGACATTTTCAAGCGCCTGCAGATGATCCCGTGTGAAAATTATTTTTTGAGGTTACAAAATTAAATATATATAGAGCGAGTCTAAGGAAAGTACGTAACTCCAGCAATACGAGAAATTTTAAGATCTTTCACAGTATCGACGATTTAAGTACACTGACAAGCTATTCGTTTCCACTGTATTATTTAAATTTCAATGAAATTTTTAATTATTGTTCGCTTCACCGTTACAACTAATCCGCCGTTTCAACTCCAAACACGAGCTTTTACTCTCGCGTCATCGGCTTTAGGGACTTTACTCCTCTCGTTCGCTTTCTCTCTCTCTCTCTCTTTCTCACTCTCTTTCTCTCTCAATTCTCTCTCAATTCTCTCTCATCGCGTTCTTGTGCGCCGACGTAGCCGTCTAATTGAATGGCATTTTATTTAGCACACAGTTCCCTGCACTCTGGATAGCCGGCATTTACCACAATTACGTAATTTAGTGCGCACACACGTATACACATACACATCCGTATAGAGAGAGAGAGAGAGAGACAGAGCTAACCATACGCTTGCCGGGCTCAGCTAACCCACTACACCACTGTTCCTGCATTGAATCTCCTCGACGATGTGTGCTGAATACAATGAGAGCTGCTAATTTCAAATCTTCGCCATGTGGCGTGTACAGTATATATACACGGAGATTATAAAATCCGGAAACTGGTTCGAAAACATTTTCACCCCTCGTTTGCGTATAACAGTAGTATAGTGAGCCGAGTAAAAATATTATAGCAAGTAATAAAGTCCACGCGAAAGTTGCGAGGTGTGCAGCAGTGGATTAAAAGGAAGAAAAAAAAATGAATACAAGACAGTGCACAAGGAGCGTATAATTGCTGGTCCGAGGTATAGCCGGCTAGTCGCGTCATTGCCGTCTTTTTGTCTATCGTATCATATATGTACAACTCTCTCGTCGGGACTAGTTGAATGCATCGCCGGACTTGCAAAGCACGCAAGGAGAGCGAGTCAGAGAACAACTCAGCTTTCGCGTGCAGCGCGTACTGGCCAAGTTCGCTACACTTGGCTTCCTGTTCCCACGCGTTGAAAAAAAAATATTCTCTTGTCTCTCTCTCTCTCTCTCTCTCTCTGAGCGAGTTTGAGCTGACGAGCCAAGGCCGATGTCGTATCCTTACGGGGGACACATACGGATTTACATAGAAATGAGGCTTGCTTCGAACATTTTTTTTCTATACGATACAAATTGCGCTTATACATTGGACAACCACGAAGGCACTACCGAGAACAATCATCGAAGAAAGTCCATATACATAAGCTCATCTTGCGGTCCCGCATATACCCGAGGTCTATTATTACAGCGTTGCTCCATCCCCGTTGAAACAATATATACCAGCCGTACGAGCGCAATCTCGGCTGCTGATCGTGTCCACGATACGAATCTGCTACTGGCCACGAGGAGGAAAGAAGAGAGAAAGAGATATATAGTCCTAATCACTCGAGCCCGGAAAAAGATGTCGATGTAACGGCAGATCGTACAGCAGATAGAGCCGGCGTAGAGTCAACAAGTTGTCCCTTTTGCTTCGCTAAGTGGGCCACTCGAATCAATGACACGTCGGCAAATAAGACTTATGCAGGCGAGAATACGAAGGCATCCGAGGTTCTACTGCTAATATGTGTCGTGTTGGAAAAGTGTTAGGTCAGGAGATTAGATGGCAGGTACCTGCGAGAGAGACTGTACACATGCGCAGTTCTTACGTGACGACGGTTTCGCCGATGAAATAATTCCCTGTATAAACAACTTTCTTGCATAAGGAGGGAAATTCTAATACCGATGCCTCGTGCACGTTCCTCTTTAAAGTCCACGGTTCGCTCGGTATATACGTATATGTACGTAGCGAAGGGTTTTCGAGGTAAAACAAACAGTGCGCCGTGATTTTATCCTCTCTGCACTTTGCAACGCTGCGAATTTTTACGTTATATACCATCGATAGACGCCGATTTATTTTATTCTACTTCGTTCCTCGTTCCGTTTTATGGGCGAATATCCGGTGACAGTCGAGCAAAATTATAACATTTGCCAACGGCCGTTTCATTAAATGAGAAGATAGATCGGTGCTGTGCGGTGACTATAAAACGTAAAATTAGCTCATTCCGCGTTAAAAATGACGGGCAACTAGTCTTTTTCCAATTACTCCATTTGTGGATTGCCGGTGTATAATACAGGCTTCATGAAATTCCAGTAAAATTATTATAGTTCGAAGATCAGCTTCGGATAAGCTGAGAATATAGAGATATTTATTTTAGATATATAGGCACGCATCCCTCTTCCGCCCTTTCTGCGGTATTTTTCGTTTTCTCAATGAAGACCTGCAAGTATGCTATATTCCCTTAAATCTATATACTTCGCGTAAGAAGCCTGTCTTCGACTTTTCAATATATGTATACACAAAATATTAATCAGACAGTCTTCGCACGCGTACATAAATTATAAGCAGTCTTCAAGGATCCTAATCAGTTCTTCCCAATTTCATCGAGCGAGCGTGGCCTTAATCTATTATCGAAGAGCAGCATAAATGCGATGAATCTTAGCGAAGAAAAAGACATAGTCGTAGACAGCAAAAGAGAAGCGCAGCCTGCGAATCGGGTAACCACGGGCTCGTATCAGCTTCCGGAATCAAGTGCGCGCCGTAGCGCACATAGAGCCGCAAAAAGGAAGGGCCTGGCCGCTCTCTATCGAGAGAGACAGAGGCTCTATCTCTGGGTATAGCATACACTGGCCACGAGCAGTAGCAGCAGGCAGCAGGCAGCGGCAGAGCGCGGCAAAAGAGCAAGACGGTGCGCCGCGGCGAAGACTGCAAATTTCTGCAGCCTACGGAGAGAAAAAGGACAGCCTCGATCTATCTCTCTTTCTCTATACCCCCGGCGGCGCAGGTATACGAGCGCTCGCACACAGAGCCGGAGCCTCGTCGCGCACACGTACGCGGCGCTCACGAACGCTCGCACACGAGCGTCGAGCTCACGCGAGCGGGGGAGAAGTGGGTTAGCACGGGAGGTCGGAAGCCTGCCCACCGGCCACCATAATGGCCTCGAACCGACGAATGGCAGAAGGAATATTGGTGGGAGCGCCCGGCGCTGGCCAATGAGAGGACGCGAGAGGGCTCGTAGTGGGCGGGGTCGACGGTGGCGCCGCGGCGCGGGAAGCGCGAGAGTCGCGGCGCCGGGCTCGGGGAGAGGCTCGGGCTTCATTATGTATCATTATACCGGTCCACGCCGCGCGGTGTGCACTGTGTGTTGTGTGTGGCGCGGTGCAGCAGTAGTTAACAACTGAGCGAGCAAGCCGCGCGTGTTCGTCGCGGAGCAGCAGTCGTTGTCCGAGGTTCCTCTTTGGACCGTCTTCGCGGGCGCGCGCGCGCTCCACCCCAGTGGTTTTGCGTTATTATCCTCATCATCATCATCATCGCCATCATCATCATCATCATCATCATCATTCGAGAGTCGTGCACGCGTAAATACTCTCGCGGCGTTTAATAAGGTCGTGCACTCGGTAGTTGTTGGCTCCTGCCCCGATACATTCCGAGGAATTTCCGAGGTGCCGAACGTGTCCTCGTCGAGATATTCGGATACACGGGCACGTACCAGTGAGTGATGGATTGCGAGTGACCAGCCGCTTACGGAAGAATCTCTCTCACTCTCTCTCTCTCTCTCTCTCTCTCTCTCTCTGTCGACGCAGCAGCAGTAACGACGAACTCGATCTCTCGGTTGCCATGAGACGCTGGAATTTCTGATAGCCGACGGCGTGCAGTGTTATAGTACTATTAGCTAGGACTAGCAGCGCCAGCCAAAAGTAACAAAAAGTGTGTGATATATCGCGCGACAGCGAGTGTAGTTGCGAATACAGACAACGAGCATGCGGATGAGGAACTGGATCGGCAAGCTCAGCTCCAGAAGTAGCTGACCCGCCGCGCGTATCTCGCGATCTCTCGTATATAATAAAGTAGTGTATTATCAGCAAGAGCCAGCAGGTAGTGAGTGAACTGCAATCGATTCGATTCTCGGACAGCGCAGTAGCGGACAGCAGCTCGCGAGTGCTCCTCTTCGTGGTTGATAAGTGTGCTAGTGCTTCTCGCGTCGAGGATGAGCCCGCGAACGACCGGCTGATTCTCCAGCGCGTTTCGTTCCCTCGTCGGATTTCTGCGTCGGCAAAGCACCTCCTGCTCAATCGGCTCTGACCGACACATCGGATTGAGCTCTCCCTGGATAAAGAGAGCACTGCCCCCAGGGACCAGCTGAGGGAGACTGGCCCCGCGGGACCCAGCGGAGGAGGAGGCGGCGGCGGCGAGGAGGTTGCGGGGCTGCGACTCGGTCGCGTCTAAGGTGGAGCTCCGGGGCGCCACGACGACGCTCAACTTCACGGACCTGGGGAGCCCATTCGGGGCGGGCGACCCCTGTCCGTCGAGCACCCCGACCCCGAACAGTATGTCCGGCGGAGCCGGCGGTCCGTCGGCCGGTGGTGGCGGAACACCCGGTGCCGCGCCCAACACGGGGACACCCGGAGCCGGTGGCAGTACCGGCTCGGACCTCGAGCAGCACCTCGGACACCACGCGATGGGTTCGGTAACGCCCGGCCCCGGTGGAAACGGACCGGACAGCGCCTCCAGCACGCCCGTCAGCCAGAGCGGAAAGTCCGCCTTCATCGAGCTGCAGCACAACAACCTATACAACCCGAGTGGCCTGAGGGCCGGTGGTTACCCAGGCAGTCACAACGTGCCCGGGGCCCATCAGTTCTCGCAGCACGTGGGAGGTCTCGGCGGTCACCAGGGCGGACAGCCCGGTGCGGGCAACCAGCAACACGGTCCCGAGACGGGATTCCCATCGCCGAGGAGTGCGCTCGCCGGATACCCCTTCGCACCTATGCATCAGCACAACGCGTACGGTTATCACTTGTCATCGTACGCGCCGCAGTGCCCGTCGCCGCCCAAGGACGGCGAGTACCCGAACTGTACGTATTTTATTTCAGTCTCATATCAGCTATAAGCTTAGTCTCGGAAGTGCTCTGCTTGAGAGCTGCGTTATGTCAAGATTACTCGAACAATTAAGCAGTTGGTACTTTCGCGCAAAATATACACCGGAGTTCATTCGTTCGCAAATTATGTCAAAACTAAACGAACGAATTATAGTCTCGGCGGTTATTAACGCATAACTAGAGCGATATTTCATTCGTCTCACCGCGAACGTTTCACGTATATATTTTCTCTAAAGCCTTTGCCTTGCGCTTACACAACACTCGCGCGCTCTCTCTCTCTCTCTCTCTCTCTCCCTCTCTCTTTCTTGAAGCATCGACGTCGCGCAATTATATTAAACAAAAAGGTAAAAGAAATTATTGAAGAGCCGAAGAACTAGCCCGACAGCCGATATCGTTTTGAGGTCGTTCATCAATATCAGCGAGTTCCGCGCTCGCAAGATAAGACGATCGTGGCAAACAAGAACAGGTCTATATGCAGGGGAATTCGAGTATAGAAAAGCAGGTTGACATTTGCGCGACTTATCCATCCGCGCGCGCAAAGTTCTTACCAAAGAATGTTTCCCTGCTTTTGCTTGCATGATGACGACGACGTCGACGACAGCGTGTCTGACGGTGCCACGGAGCTGAGCTTCTCCGCCGCGAGATCGATACGCACGCCAAGCCACCTAACTCTATTAAGAACGTCTGTGGCCCCGTATTACTGCACGCTCTTCTCTCGTGTCCGCATAATTACAGCTGCGCTGCGACAATCCGAAGCTTTTTCTCTCTCTCTCTCTCTCTCTCTCTGCCTAAATACTCCGCGCACTCGTAAAAATCTCGCCGTGAAAGAGAGACGCAATAAATCAGAGAAGTCGAAAAAGAGAGTAGCAGTAGTAGCGCGTCGAGCTTTTATTGGGCCTCGTAAATTTTCGCTACTTTGCGGAGACGCACCGCTAGCGCGAATATATAGATCTGGAGTAGATATATACACAAAACGCAGGTAGTCGAGTGCGGCTCTTTTTCTTTCGGGATGACCTATAGAGCGGAGAAAAATAACGGGAGTGAAAGCGACAGTTAGATTTTTCGGCGACAGGTTTGCTTTTGTCACAGTTGACACTTCCATTGTCCGTTTTTCTTTTTTCTTTTTTTTAACGCCACGAGGCGCACTCTTCACACAGGGGACGAAAACTCGAGCAACTTTCTCCGCGTGCGTCGGGAGGAGAGAGAAAGAAAGAGAGAGAAACCGAGAGAGAGAGAGAGAGAGAGAATGTGCATAATGCGTTGATATTACATTGGAATCGCTTGCATCGAGGATAATTTTCCGTGTCTCATAGAAAATGCACCGACGTATATTATAATTCAACTACGGATAAAATTGTTAAGCTCGCGGACTTTTAAATTAGCCTCATTTAAATTTCACCGCTTGTGCGCGCATCAACCCAACGGCACCCCCTGTGATACTCACCAGTAAAACCGTCGCCGCGACGACATATTTTAAAATTACGCTTTGTGCCTGTCTGTGTGTGTGGTTACACTTCTACATCGATGACTCACGTGTACGTCGAATTTCGCTGTATCCCAGCACAGATGTTGTCTATATATTGCGTTTGAGTATCGATACGTATACAGAGAACCCTTTGCGCGCCCGAAACTCTAAATTCGTAGTTCGCGGCTTGTCGAGAGAAAAAATGCGCGTGGAGGGTGATGCGAGGAAAAGTTTTTAACAACTTTGCGCTTGACCCTTGCCGTTGTGGCTTCTTATTCTTATACCGGCGTATCGTAGACCGTGTCGAGTGTAATTCATTTATTTATGTATATATGTATGAAAACATTGCTGCAACTAATGCAGCTATAGTCCAACTAACAATTGCATACGGTCAATTTGTGGTTTCGAGTTCATCGGCTATTGCCAGTGTAGTGTACGTACATATGACAACCCTTTCACGATTATTATTCTGTGACGGTCTAGTGTACGTGTGCATGTAGCTTTATGGTTTCTGTTTTTAAAACTTTTTTCGGACTACGCTCAGTTTTAACGAGGGAGAGAGAGAGAGAGAGAGAGAGAGAGAGAGAATGCTTTATTATTTGCGAATTGCTTGTACGAAAGTAATGCTAGAGTGCGTAACGCTGCGGTCACTGTGTGTAGGAAAATTCGATGCAAAAATATACAGCGACTTCTTCATTAATCACTCTCGTATTAGTATTTCATACGGCAATTTGTTACTGTTCCTAAACTTTTGCTCGCTCTTATTCCAATTCGCGCTTTAGCCATTTCTTTTTATTTTTTTTTCTGCTCTTCTCTTATTTCATTTTCATTCGTACGACGGAGTCTAAAGTTTAGCAGAGCGACGTGTAATTCGCGATAAGAATTCGAAATGTCGCCGCATCACGTAAGCTTGTTAGATTCGTCTTTATCAAAAAGGAAATAACGATCGGCCGTCGCTTATACGGTTATCTGAAAAAAGTGACTCTAGCACGAGTTGCTCTAGATTTTGTTTAAGTATATGATCATACTGTGAAATAATCGCCTTAATCATTAAAAGAGAAAAAAATAAAAAAAAATTTTTTTCTAAGCATCGGGTGCAATTATAAGTTTGTGTAAACAGATCATATAACACAAACATCTCTCGACTCCACAACTATATGTAAATATTATGACACCTCGCATAAAGCTAAGCCAACTCGATCCTTTGGAGCACATCAGGACACAATCTACCCAACGTTAACACGCACCGAAAATTCCATCCTCTCTTTCTCTCTCTCTCTCTCTCTCTCTCTCTCTCTCTCTCTCTCTCTCTCTCTCTTTTATCAAAGAATCAGAGACTCGCGCACGACTGGTCCAATTAGCAGGCGGTATCCGAATTAAGTGTCGAAATATTCTCCTGAATGCAGAGAGCCGAAGAAAAAAAGAGACGGACAGTAGGACCGACCGACATTAGTCATCGCTCAGGTGTGCCGAGGGTAAATTAATCCACAACCGGACAGAATACACGGTTGTTTTCACAAGCATTAGTCCGAGCTTCTGTTTTTGTTCTTTCTCTTCAGTTCGGGATCGCCGTATTCGTAAACGCACACTTCCTCGTGACCAGATGCGCGTATTTTCATCTGGCGCAACTTACCTGCAGCTGTTTTCGATAGAGTTTCGTGCAAACTGGAAATGCGGGCAGTGAATATATTCTCATTAGATTAAAGCAATAGGATTCGACGTTGGCTGATCAATCGATAAATTACCAGGAATCATGCTGGTATACGAACGATCAAAATATGTGTGTGTACATACATATTTTTTTTATGTATCATATCGTCCTGTACGAGAATTTACCGGACAATTCGGATATTTAGAAGAAACCAACAATATTAATGCCGTATATATTATAATCCGTCTCGGCTCGATTTTCGACGATATAGTAATGAAATCGTCGGGTCTCTAATGACACGGTGAAATATTACGCGTGCGTAAGTAGCCGTACATCCGATTCATTATTCCGCGGACACCACATTTACATACAAAACAAATGCTCATCCGAGGAAACTGTAGTGTAATTTCGATTCATCCGCAACATTCACAGTATATACATATATGTATTATAAGATACACGTAGACTTAGGCGCGTGGCGTGTGAAGCTTCATCAATTAGTCGAGTTTGTTTGCTCGGTAATGCAAACTCATTTGTTATACCGTTTATTTTTCGCAGTCGTGTACGTACACAAACGGCTGATTATTGAGCGATCGCGCAGAGCACTTGTTTGCTCTGTACTTGGCAACTATAATTGAGATGCTCGAGCTCGAGTCACCTTTAGATTTGTTTGCTTAGATTTCAAAAATATCCATAATTTACGCTAGCAAAGAGACTGGCGCAAGAGTCGCACCGGAGTGGTTGATATTAGGGTGGTGTATGTTCGCAGACCTCTCGCCGTTGGACAATAAGGGCGGCATCGTGGACGAGCTCGGAGGCGGTGGAGGTGGTAGTCTCAGAAATGGAAAAGGAAAAAAAATGCGCAAACCCAGGACGATCTACAGTAGTCTTCAGCTGCAACAGCTCAACAGGCGGTTCCAGAGGACGCAATACCTCGCGCTACCCGAACGAGCGGAACTCGCGGCCAGTTTGGGACTCACGCAAACACAGGTTAGTCGACTACGTACATCGTATACATAAATCATTTTCCCGCCAATTATACATACACGAGGAGGCTGTGCGTAGGGTGCAGTAGGAAACTGGATCCGAGCATCTGGTGCAAAATACCAGTGTCCAGTAGTACTCGCGCCTTACCCCCCCCCCCCCAACCCCCTCTGCCCTCGCTCATCAGGCTCGTAAATTCATAGTTGGAGAGCACAATGGACGGTGCGAGCGCGAATCTCTCGTACTTTTCGAGTCGCCGCAGTCCCTTGGTTTCCGGTTCGCAATTTATTGACCAAAGTCGCGCGCACTCTCTCGCGCTCTATCTCTATCTCTTTCTCTGACGGCAATTATCGCGTAGTCGAGCTCTAATTGGAGGGACTACTTCGCGCGGAGTGTACGTACATAAGCGTGCGTGCACGAGTACACAGCCGCAAGTGACTAAACTGCTGCGGCAGGAAACTCGAGCAAATTGTCAGAAATTCTTCTTTCATCCGCGCGATCTTTCTTTCTTTATTCGTCGCTCGGCTTCCTACTCCGATGTTACGCGGCTTGATTTGATTTCGTCAGACGATGGAATGCGTACTTTAGGACGACACGCCTCGTCATCCTCGCGGAAATTGTTTATTTGCATCGCCGTGAGTAACCGCTCGCTCGAGTCCGCGATTCCTCTCGGCCTATGCAGCGAGTCGCGAGGCGAGAAATAGATTATTTCATCGTTTAATTAAACGGCGCGCGAAAGCGAGTCGCCGTTGCGTAACGCGCGGTAATTTCGCCGCGATCGGAGAGCCGGCTGGATTTATCTACGAGTGAATTTATGATTTCGAGCGCTAACTGCGCGCGCGCCTTCAAAGTTACGCGAATGCGTAAACATCCCGAACGATTATATCCCCGTGGAGCGCGATCGTTCACGGAACAACTGTTCGCCGGACGAGCCTCTCATTATGTATATAGCACCGCAGCTCTTGCACTCGCTAACAGCGATGCCGATTTCTCGCTCGATCTTATTCCGATGCGCCTTTTTCCGTACCGCAAATTAGCGCAAGAAATCGTCACCTACTTAGCGAGAGCTGCTTTGCTGTATTATATAGCTCTCTCGCAAAGCTGCAGGTTTTTGCGGCAACGCTTAACGCGCCCCGTAATGATCGTAATCGATCCTCGCGCAAATCGGCTACTCTCGGCTTTAACGATCCGTGCTCGCGCGTACACAGCGGCAAAAAGTGTCTTTCTCTCACTCGCCTACGCCTCTTTGGTACTATCCGAAAACGGCTCTCTGTCCCTCTCCGAAAAACCGTCCATGTATATATATATATGCAAAAAGTTTTACGAGGCGGCCGCGAACGAAAATTACCGAGCCCGATAATTTCATTAGGAGACCCCAAGCTGTGTCCCACGGGTCGAGCTTCTTGTTCGCCTATCGGTCGTTTGATAATCTCCACGGCCAAGTAATTGGCGGTTCTTGTTCTGTCTACGCGATTAAAAAATCCAGCTGGTCATTACGACTTAAGATTTACGAGCCACGGGGTGGATCGGGAAAAACTACTTGATACGCGCTCTCGATGGAAGGCTCCAGTTCGATCGACATTCGGCGTAAGAACGCGGGAGCGAGAGAAAAAAATGAACTTTCCGATATAAAAAAGCCGAGAGGAGAAAGGTACGGTTCGCTCTCGTACGGATTGACAGTGTAGAGAAAGAGACAAGCCTACGCAACAACTCCTTGTCCTCGAGGCGCACCGAGGACGAGGTGTATGGTAGCGCCTTTTCCCGTGGAAAGCCAAGCGTGGGCATCTCCTATATGCGTATGCGCGTTCACGAGTAAGAGAAAGAGAGAAGTAGACAGGTGTATATATATATATATAGAACGAAGCTTGGCGCATATTATGCATGCGTGCACCAGAGACCCGAGGCGTGGTGCGCGGCTCTCCTTTTTTTTCCATTTCTTCCCTTTTCCGTCGCGCGTGCGACACGGTATAGCTCCTTTCCCCATTGGTCGACCGCGAGACTCTATATACCCGACTGGATAAAGCTCGGCGTTTTAATCTTAACAACAAATATGTCAGTCGCAACGTACAACGCGTTTCAAATTGAATAAACGCTAAACAATGCAATCTCTCGACGCTGCCATTAATAATATCGGGATCTCCCTCTCTCTCGGTGCTCTATAGACCTAGGAGATAATCGCAAACACCACACGACGGCGTTCCGTGTTCCATCTATATATATACCTCTCTCTCGGTAGTAGTAACGCACATATAGACAAAGGGGAAAAGCCGCCCGAAGGAGTGTACGTGCATACGCGGCTATGGTAGCAGTCGGCTATCGAAAACACGATCGGACGTATGCACGTACAGCTATATACGTATAATGTATATATATATATATATATATATATATATATATAGATGTATATATATAGATAGATATATATACATATATAGATATAAATGTACGCGAACAACACTCGCACGCTGCTCACCGCGCGATAAATACGCGATCGGACACCATCCGCCCTTCACCGCTGCCGTATAGCGCGTGTAATAGTAGTTGCCTAGTGGGTCAAGCCGTTCCGAGACTAGGTGCAGTGTGTATTATGCGCGCTGCAACAATGGCCGCGTAGTGCGGACTTTTTTTGTCTCCGCGAGCACGGTTGAAGAAAATTCGCTTTGAGAGTGGAAAATAACTCTGCGTTTCTGTATGGCTTAGAGTTTGACGCTTTGTACAAGTTGTGTGTGTGTGTGTGTGTGTGTGTGTGTGTATACATACACTATGTGTATGTATACGTATGGAAGTCGAATCGTTAGGTATCTATAAAAAGGGATGACTATTTATAAGCATTTACAGACAGTCATTCACGAGTACGAACAGGTAGTAGACGCGGAAAATGCGTGCGTCGATGCAATTCTCTATGTCTTATTCTCTTGAAATATTCAAACGCGTTTACTCGACCGTCGCAGTGCACCGTTATTATATAGAACAGATGTATCGCGTATACTCGTCCTCGACTCGATATCAAGTTGTGCAGCTATCGCCACCTCGTCTTTGCATAACACACAAGTTCGTGTGAATTTCGCAAAAGCGTTAATACACTGCGAGCTCGAGATAATATTACAAAAAAACAGCAAGAAAATTATTGCGTTCTCGGCCAAATACCGTCGTGAAAATTTAACTAACAGTAACTCGACAACTCTCTTGCCATCTCATTCTGGTTAAATGCAATTTCAGCGCGTATAGCCCGTATACGCTGTTGTTGAGCAATCCTTACTTTTTGCCCCCCGATTTCACATCTTAATTTATTAATTCATTCATTCGCGAGGGACTGGAGGCGCGACAAAATTCAAATCTTAACGCACCACTGCTACGCGGAATTTTCCCAAGAAGTCGCAAGAATTAAGTCAACGAGTAACGTCAAAAAAATGAATTTCCGTCCACGGACCATTGCGTATACATTCGGCAAAATAAGGTGCGAATAACATTAAAAATGGCACATTACGGTCTCTCCGTAATGTGGAGAACCGTTAAGCTGTGTGAGCTTACGGTAAATAATCGAAAAGTACAGCGAGCTCGACGTTATCGATTCGGCACCAGCGCAGCACATTAATATCGGTCAAGGCAATCTTTTTTGCATGAGCTCCTCCCTCGTGTGTTTCGCGAAAAAAAGCCAAGAGAAGCTACTTTCTCGTACGAAATTTTGCTCGAAAGTAGCCTAATAGCTGGAGAGTCGAAAAAGAAAGGCAGCGCGAGTAGGATCGAAAGAGCGATTAGCCGCGGCTAGTTTTTCCAGTACAGCATTGACGACGACCAGGACAACGACAAAAAACGACGACGACTGGCTTTTATCGGTCCGCAGCTGTGTGACATCGCTTTGCGTATAGATAACTTCGTATTTTAACGAGATATGAACTAGTCGAGTAGCCTATGCGTGTCTTTCTGCCCTTGCGAAAATGAGGATGTCAATAATGCGCTTTCGCGTTTGTAGGGCAAGTGTGAATACTTTTTGAAAATTCACTCATCAAACTCGAGACATTCGATCTACACATTACCGTTGTTTTCTTTCTTGTTTTCTAATGTATTATGTCATGATTAATTAATCAGCCGACCAAGTCTATAGTTTATAGTTGTGACAAGGGTAATTAAGCTATTCCTTATGCAGCGCTTTTATAATGAGAGTATCGAACGACAGCGTAAAATACAGTGAAACCCACTCGTTCATTTCTCATTCACGAGCTAGATGCAGCTACTTCGCATTCCTATGGAATTCAAATGTCTTGATCAACGCGTTTATTCGACAGCGTCTCAAATTAGAAGTACATCTCGTTTACGTATTAATCCTACGCTCTTGCCGATATCGTCGACAAATAGCTCGCACATAGTCTCTTCATTACACTCGGCAGCACCAGCGAGAAAGATAATCGCTGTGTACATACTTCGTCTGGGTTACGCGCTAGCGATGCAACCCTCGCGCACAATACACAGACACAATTTCAGCGTTCGAAATTCCGAGACGTGCCGCGCTTTCTTATTGAGTCGTAAAGAACGAATCATGCGAGAGTCGACGGTCTACGGTGAAAGAAGGAAAAATATAGCGTCGTGTATTGTAATATATATGTTTGTAATATACAGAAAAGCATATTCAGCAATGGCGCATTATCGTCAGCGCAATCCGCATAAAAATAATACGAGCAGAGCAACAGCAGTAGCACGTGCCTTATTGTATTATTTATCGTTTTATATATCGCGGCCGTCGCCGGACAAATGGAAAAGTTTTGCGCGATGGCACGCAATCTCTCGTCGGTTCTCTATACTTATATACTCTGACTTTTCGTGTCTAGGCGATTCTCTTTGTTTCCTACTCTTGGGATACATCGCATGTGTGCCGAGTTTCTCTTGATATTCGACTCCTTTATTCTGCTTATGTGTAGTAGGTGAACATACATATTTAATTTATATATATACATATACATCTAGGAATTATTCGGTTGAAGCGATAGTCGGCCATGCCGTGGCGTCACTTTGTCCCTCCTCGCAATACAGCAATAGCCCAATGCGATATGAGCTTTGTTTTCGCGCAAGGCTACACTCGATCGCCTATCTGTCAAATTTCTCCTGATTTTTCATCGTCAGAGCGCAAGAAGCGTACCCTCTTAATCTCGCTCTCTCGGTAGAGTTTTTAATATATGCGATCTCCTTTTTTCGCAGTTGCGCGCTCATTATAAACGAAACGACTGCTCCCGGAAAATTTTCCAAAACCATTATGGAAATGAGTTAGAAACTCGCGCGAGAGCTAGTCCTAAGACACTATTGATTTATGTACTGTGAGTAGCGCAGCTCTCGAGTTATGTACCCGGTGAAAATCGTCGGAAACGTCGCTAGAGAAGCATCAGCAGCAGCAGCAGCAGCAGCAGCAGCAGCAGGGATCGTTTTCTCGAGAAGGAAGAAGGAGTATAGAGCCTGAAGGCGACTCTATATAATACGCGCGAGAGAGTGCATAGAGAGAGAGAGAGAGAGAGAGAGAGAGAGAGAGAGAGGAATGGGTCAGCGAGCCAAGCGGGCAGCGTAGCACACAACGCATACACGTACACCTTTTCCTTCCTTCGTTCGGGGTACACATTATTTCAATGTTGGCAGTAATGCCTGTTATTAAGCGATGATAATGATTGGTATTATCGCGGGCTAAGGGAGCAGAGAGCGCGCGCGGCAGCGGCCGACTGGTAGCAGCGGATATAAATCATCCTTACTTCCTTCTTTGCCTTGGCAGTGCAGCAGCAACAGCAACTCTCTACAAGGGAGAGATCTCCATGCCAAGAAGCTGTAAATAATGGCCAAGTTGCGGACCGCGCGCATTCGGTCTCGTTGCGCTCGGTGCAAAGGCGTACGTCGCGCGCATGTGCGCTAGACCGCGAGGAGAGGGTGTG
Source organism: Apocrypta bakeri (assembly GCA_018906985.1). Classification (NCBI taxonomy): domain Eukaryota; kingdom Metazoa; phylum Arthropoda; class Insecta; order Hymenoptera; family Pteromalidae; genus Apocrypta; species Apocrypta bakeri. The sequence goes on along the minus strand of JACCIA010000016.1, from coordinate 224,728 downwards.
TTGGCGGAATCGATCGGGGATTTCTATCTATGCAACGAGTGTCTCTATCGATCTTGCCGCCTATCTTCGTCTGATCGTTTTATATGCACACTCTATATTTCGCATACTCGCGCTTTTCCGCCTCGTAAATTCAAATTTCCTCGTTAAACGGACACCCGCTCGTTTTTAGAGCAGCGCGCTATTCCGCATTACACAAATGTACGGAACCGTTGAGTAAGGACTTAATAAAATAAGAAGCACTCGGTTGCCCAGAAGCTATAGACAGCATAATGATCCCCTTGTCCGCGCGGTGCAAAACGCATTACGCTCCATACGTATAGCAGCCATCTCTATATAAACGACCAGCGGATAATCACGAGGTAGTGTACGGATTTTGTATACATAGATGATATCGCGAAATAATCGGTATCGTAATAATTCAATTACTCCCGATGTGTGTACGCGTCGATAATGGACGTGAATAATACAAGAGCGTCAAACTTCTATATTATATTATATATATTGCATATAGAAGTATACATGCATATATACACGTATACGCGTGTGTGTGCATGCACTATACGTATGTGCATAGTTGTAGGTATTCATACACATACCGGGTCATTTTGAAAGTTTAGCGCTCGAGGAAGTGGGCTGGTACTAGCCGGGGGATGCTGTTGCCGAGAAAATCTCGCGAGGCTGTTTTTTGCTCGTGCGCATTACGCATGTACAATATAGATATACCTATATCTCGTTAAGGTCGGGCGTGTTAACGAGTACTTACGCGCGAAGAGCCGTGATTTTTGCTTTTGCGGAAAGCGCGCCGCGGCTTGATGATGCAGCAAGGAGCGAAGAGAGAGAGGAAAAAGGAGCGAAACCATTCCCACGAACGTCGCGGATCCCCCAGGCGCGTCATTATTTCGATTAACTCCTGCGCCGATCGGGTTTTCCTCGTATGTTACGCTCGCAGATACTTATATACATACCTGACGATATATAGCAGTGTGTATGCAGTATATACCTTTACGTGCGCGAGTAAACACGAAAATTCGTTATTAAATTAAACTCGCGCGGGCAGAGCCGAGAAAACGAAACGTATATGATTTGTCTTGAAAAACGGCGCAGAGAAAAACGCTCAAGGTGCAGTCCTCCCTCGCTCTCTCTCTCTCTCTCTCTCTCTCTCTCTCTCTCTCTCGTTCTCTTTCGAAAATGCAAGCGTGAGGCAGTGTGCATGTGTATACACACATGTATATGTATATACAGCGGCGCGTCGTAACGGTAAGAGGGCGAGGGTAAGGTGAAACGCCCACGCGTATCTCGATCTAATAAATTCAACATTTCGCCGGTAAATCCGGGACCTTCGAGGCCGTTCTACCCGTGTGTGCGCGCGCGCTCGCGAGAAAGTGAAGCGAGAAAGAGGGAAGAGCGAGGAGGTAAAAAGCAGACGGGCGCCTTCTTCCTGAACCCTTCAACCGAGCTGCCGCCGGCCGAGTAGCTCACCAAGAGAGACAGAGAGAGATAGTCTTCGCGCATACATTTATTCATAAGTCTGCCGGTTTGGATTTTCAGTGCGGGCCATCGCTCGCACGTGGGAGTTTGAAAAGTCGGAAAAGGGTCTTGGTGAGAGAAGTGCGATGGACTCGATTACGCGTATAAGCGAGGGCTTCTCTGCGATGTGTGTTTGTTATACCGTTTGCTTTTTTTGCTCTTCTTCGTTACTTTAGCATTTTTCTGCTTTCTTTTGGCCTTACGCGTCGAGCCAACTCCGAAGATGAACATCGCGGGGATTCATCGAAACAATGCCTTTTTCGAAAAATCAGCGGCAAAAAAGGGGGCGCATGCGTAGCCTTTTGCGGCCAAGCACGCGGCGTCGAATGTTCCGCGAAAAAGACGCGTGTAGCATACACACGACGATCCTTCATCCCGATACAGATATGCGCGTCCTCGTATATGTGCGCGCACACTCGCTTGTATAAACATATATATATGGATACAATAGGGCAGTGAACTGCGGGTGGCTATAAAAACGCGGGAATTTGCAAAAATGAACAATTATAGGAATTCAGAGTAGAATCTCGCAGCGGCGCACGCGGGTCGTTTGAAGTACTTCTTACCTGGTTCTTCGACTGCAACTCACCTTTCGTTCTCCTTTTCTCCCCGTCTCTCCCCGACTCTTTCTCCTTCTGCTGATGCGTATAGCTATCCATCTTTCGACTCGACGGATCGCTCCGTGTGCATCTGATTTTCGAGTCCCTTGCGCTTGAAGTTGCAGGGAAATTGCTCGACGATGGAAAATATACGCGTAACTTTAATCGTTAAAGATCGTAATTTCATTTTAATTAAAATCCCCGCGTACTTTACCGAATGAAAAAGCCACACTCGCGAGAATAATTTTATTTTATCGTTGCGCAAATTGAAACGAACGACTCGCCGCAATGTATATACGAGGAATTAAGACACTTGTATACACGAGCACACAGAGTGTATCCATAGTTTACTCCAGATGCGTCATTATTTTTTATATACAGCTAAATTCGATGTCCATTAAAGACACTTATTAAGATTTATCCAACGATTCGCCCACGGAAATTTACACGCAACGGTAGCGAACGAACGTTCGACACACCCATCATTAATTATTTGTCAATATATGTAATTTGAAAAAGGACCGTTGATTTACACAATTGATATAAACATATATATGCTTGAAGCGTAACACACGAGCCAAGCTCGCTCGATTCCATTTATATCGATCGCGCGGATTGTGCTGCTTGCGCAGTGCATACCCGATAGCAGACGTAGACGATGAGGATCTCGAAAAGAAACAGAGTTGAAAAAGTGTTCTCACGTCTTCCCTCAGAACTCGTTACTTCGCTCGAGAGAGATTATTCACGCGCCTATTTAATTGCGCCGCTCGGCGCGCGACTCCTCCCGATAATCGATAAATTATCTTTTTAATTTATCGCGGCCTTTGGAAAAGTCAAGCTTGAATGCTCGTGTATATATAAGTCTCCCGGAAGACGGGTTCAAAAATGAAGACGATGACAAAAAGCCAAGAGAAGCACTGCATATACCTGTATGTATATACATATGCGTGTGCGCGTACATGTGCCGGAGAAGAGCAACCGAAAAAAAGTGATACAGTAGCGGGACGAGTCGAGAGGAACGCACCGCGCGAGGGGGGAGCGATTACCGATTCCCGATTCTCCTCTCGCCGCATATTTCGCGTTCTACAGGGCTTGCCGCCAACAAGAAGCCTGCGCGACGTTCGCGATCTTGCTTCTGCTTCTTTTATAGTCCTGTACGCATAGCAGGGCCTTGAACTTTTTAATTTCCCAGGTTACGTCTAGATATGATATTCTCGTACGTCGGCCGTTCCTGCGGCTTGTAAACATTTCTCCCTCTACAAATGGCCCACTTTGTAGCCTTGCCGCAATGAGCATTCTCCGAAATGCATTATTCAATCCGTGAGTGCGCGCAGCGTGCGGATCCGGAAAAAAATCTCCCAAACAAGCCCTTGGCCATCCATCCATCCATCCATCCGAGAGACGACTCGTTGCGGGGAAATCAAATTCGCACGAGGCACGTGCGCAATTGTTAGCGGCTCTTGCGGCGGTGTAAAAAAAATAACAACTGCGAAGAATTCACGAGCCGCGAATCGAAAGGGTCGCGCGTGCGCTTGAGTCTATATATATATATATACAGACGTTGGAGCGGAGGCGAGACGAGTCTGGTTCATTGCGTATTCAGACAGCGCTTGCGCCAGTTGTCACTGCTGACACATCGTACGTCAGCCTCGCGGTTTCTGCGCCGAGGAAAAAGGAGCCTGTGCGCGGGAAAGGGACGACTCAATCGTCACAAGAGAATCGAGAGAGACGTCTCACTCGACGCGGCTACTGTATGCATAAACAACCGAACTCGTAACGCTTGTACTCGTTTGAGAGGTCTTCGTATGCGCGTCCGTATGCGCACACATGGATTTTTTTATAAAGATCTCGCTTTCGGGAGATTTCGAGGGCTAATTGCGATGCGCGATATCTCGCGGTAAGGTTTGGTCGGATCAAAGTCCTCTGGAAATTTAAAGCGCATTAACCTACTTAGCGAAAGGTCGAGAGGCGCGTCCCTTTTCCTTCTTCTTCGAGAGTATCCGTGTATGTATACCCACATCGAGGCAGTAAATACAGTCGACGCCACGCGAGTGATTAATTGCGCGCTTAAGTCGAGCGCAAACACAGGCTTAAGCGCTCGTGTCTACAACTTTTTACCGACTTGATAAATCCGTGATATTCGAACGACAGCTATACCTTACGCACGCGTCGCTTGACTGATGAGCCTCTGCTTCGCGACAATAATGCGCTTGTGCTCGCGTATATACTAGAGACGCCTGTACACACACATATTACATATATACATTACAGTCACGAATTCACGACTTGTGTATAGACGATACTTGGAGATTTCTCATGAGGTGTCGAAAAATCCGTTAGGATCGATTAACGATATATTAACGCGGTCCATAAAACACCTCTTCGATATTTCAGTTGGGTCGTTCGAAATTAAGCTCAGTCTTTCTCTTCGCGCGTGTATACACATCTACAGGTTATATTCTATATAGAGAGACTCGCTCGTTCTTGCATTATCCTCAGCCCTCCCCTCGATTCTCATTTACTATTTCGTAAAAGATGTAACGCCGTTGATGCTGAAGAGAACCGCGTCTCTCTCTCTCTCTCTCGGGGCCTACACACTATCTCTCCTCTAAGAAGGTGGAGGTCGGAGTGGATCGCCTTGGAGCCCAAAAGGCGCGCGCCCCGCCCACCGTCTCTTTCTCTCTCTCTCTCTCTCTCGCTCTCGCGGGGCCCTTTCGCGCTTGTGTGTATATATATATACAAACGCACCTATATATATATATATACATATGTAGTTGCGTACACACGCACGTACCGCAGGCTCTGGTACACTCTCGGATTTTTATTTGCCTCGAAAATTATTGTTTCAACGGCATGAAAATTAGCTGCTAAACGAAGGGCCGCAGTTTGATGCGATGCTTCCGTTTGCTGGATCGTTATAATTACGTCCCCGTTTTTTTCCTTCTTCTTCTCCTCCGAGGAACGATACGAGCTGATTGCTTCATCGACTTTCGAAAATCAGCCTGATAACGAAGCCGAGTAAAACAATCAACACCCACTCGACAGGGGGTCTTTCCAGAATCCTCAAAAGAGAAAATGATAAAGCAGTAAATAATTACACGTGTGTACGAGGCTGAACTCTCGCGTGAAAGTTCCTCATCGGATCATGAACGCGGCTGTATAGGCAAAAACCGTCGGGTATAATGCCTCGAAAACCATCGTCAGTCTCTTAACATGTTTAAGAGCTTCTATAGATGTATATACAGTATACATCTATGTATATATGTGCGTGCGCTGTAGATCTCGGTGTATTGGACGATGGGTCTATTGTCGCCCTATTGTGCATTGGAACCGCGATTCAAGCGTATCGGATTACTCGTTTCTCAGGTCAGTTTCTTGTTTCTTTGCACGCAAGCATCGTGGCCTGTGTGTACGTCTCGGTTTCCTATAGCTAATACAGCTTTAACATCCAGAGACTAATCCACCTAACAAATTAAATTGTTTGGCCAGCGCCAAAAATAGCAATTACTCGAGCGATTGTACATAAGTGGGATCGATCGGGTGCGAAGATTTCGTTACTTGCCTAATTATCCAATTACTACCGAGAAGATCAGCTATCGTCTTTACAAGAGTTATAATACCCTTTCACAGGCTAATTGATTTGTAATCTTTTAATAATTCCAATTTATGCACGATTCCACGGCGATAGCAGCTCTCTCGACTGTTGCATTTACTTCAGTGACGGACTGTCCCGGGCGCGACGCGATCCAAAAAATGACAATCGACTCTCTCGGCCAGCCGTATCCACAGCGAGAATCCGTTATGCAAGAAAGCCATCAAAGTCCAAAATCTCGTGGAAAAATCCTCTGACGAGCCGTCACGACTTCGTGCGATCACCGACGAGAGACTTAGCTATAGATCGATCGTCGTTTTCAAAAGGAATATACGCGCGAGATGAATCGAGAGAGGCACTGCGTGCACGTGTTGCGCAACCCACACGCCTCTATGCACATCCATCGTTCGAGTGACTCAACTCACCGCTCGCTCTCTGCGAAACCCGTCGCTGTCGTTGTCTCTCCGCATATTGCCTCTATATAACTTTCCCAACGTACTCCGCCGTTTTCCATCTTATGCGCGCAGAATTTTTTTTCCTTTTTTTACCGCTATATGTAGATCCGAAGCCTGTCATTTGAACTAATAACTATCCGCCGCGTCCGCGGAGAGGACTATTTTTATTTTTCATCGTCGCGCGGCTGAGTAAAAATAAAAACTAAGCAAAGACAAAAAAAAAATGATGGCAAACTTCACGGGGGAAGAGATAAATAAAAGCCACCGCGCGCACATCGCATTCGTGCATTCCATAGTCTGAATATCCACGGCGATGCAACAACCGCGTGCGCGAGCGCAAAGAAAAGAGGAGCGGAGGAAGAAGAGTGAGAGAGAGAGACGGACGGTTACAAAGGCAGGATGCCGCGCGCGAGCGGCGTGCCGACCTCAAAGCCGCGGAGCTGCTGACCTAACCTCACTTTGTGTATTATGCATGTGTGTGTATGTGTGTGTGTGTGTGTGTGTGCGACTTCACTCGCGAGTCGCGAGTGTATCATTGTAACGCACACCTATACGTATATGTTACTCTACTTCCTTCCGCGAAGAAATTTCCTGGCCAAATGTCGATCGATAGTTCAATGGGAAAATTTCTTCATCGCGCTTATGGCGAGCTTTTGTCGAAAGATTACGTAAGGAAGTTTGCGGTTGCGGCTACTATATATGCATGTGTACGCGTCGTTTTTACCGCGCCGAGTAATTAGTTTATCGATGGGGTGCACGCGAGGGAATGTTGATTAAAGCGCGTATTACACGGGACTGATTAATTTTAGTTAATGAAATATCTTCATTATTATGCGACGCTCTGATGGGAACTTCGCGTATAATCGAGAGTTATTAAGTACACGTAGAGGCAGTCCGAGTTTTAGAATTTTATGCGATATTTTTTTTCATATTTTATTCGCTCTTTGCGAGAGCGCAATCTTCGGCAAGCTTATGCGAAATCGCCGAGTACTTCTATTTATTCTTATAACACTATATACGTATATATTTATAACTTAAATAACGGTCCTCTCTTTAATTTTGTGTTGCAGGTAAGAGAAGCTCGCAAGGTTGTAATCGAGAATGAGAAAAAAGCAAATATACGATATGGAGAGCGGTGAGCCCCCTATGCTCGTATATCGCTACGCTTAAAAGAGAGTCGCGCGATCGTATCGGTATAGTTGACACAACTGTACAATGTATCACCCGGCAATTAAGCAACTTTTTTCTCGCTGAATAATACATGCAAACGGCGCCATATATCGAGGAGGAAAAATCCACCGGGAAAAAAATACAAAATAAGCCCCCAATTTCGTGCATGTGATTAATAATTCAACGTTCCTAAATACTCCGCGCGCTCGTTTCTCCAAACGCTTCGAACGGGAAACCTTGTATACGCGTCTGTCCGTTTGCGAATGATAAAAAAGGAAGCGACAGGTAAAAGAGAGCGAAGGACGGCAAAACACAGTCTGACGAAAATTTTTAAACTTTTCGTGCAGAGCCACGTGCGGCCATACGCTTCCGGATATAGTACGGACAGACGTCTGCTGCTTGTCAGAAGACAAGGCAGAGAGAACAGCCAGTCAGCTCTCGAGCCCTGTCATTACATATCCACGCCGTATGTTTCTACGGTTCCGCTAGGCTAAGCCACTGCTGCCACTGCGGATTTCGGTTCTCTTTCGGCTACAACCTGTCGCGTCAACCACTCGGTCCTCTGCAGCAGCAGCAGCAGCAGCAGCAGCAGCAGCAGCAGCAACGAAAATTATCGTGCGCTGCAACATTGACCTCGAAACTCCCCCTACTGCTGCTGCTGCCGCTGCTGCTACTGCCGCTGCCCCCTCATTTATATACATACACAAAGTTCCTACACCGCGAGCGAACGAACTGCTTGCGACCTCGCGAGGACTGACGTTTGCGGCTGTGTTTTGCGTTTGCGAGGCTGGTTTCCGTCTTTCTTCCCTTTTTTATAACGGAATTCACCGAGGGGAGAGTAATTACGTCCGATGAAGAGCGTTGAATTTATATATATGCATGCGCACATACGCGAAATTTCAGTTATACCGCAGAGGCGCAAGAATAATCGACCATCGTAATGTCGTTGCACCGACAATACATTCCCACGCGCGAGAACCAATACATCATTCGGTCGGTGTACGTATATGTATATGTATATATATAGGATTATGAATGAAAGGTGGCGGCGCCGAGTCGAAAGAAATTCGATTCTGTCGGCGTGTGCCATGGCGTAATAAATATTTATACGTCGAGGATAAGATGTAGGTGAACACGTGTATGGATAATATATTTATATATCTATATATCGCTCGCTAACGGGAAGTCTAATATCTCCGAATGCGAGCTGACGCTTCGTTGGTCCCTCAATTAGTACCGTTCAACAAGGAGTCGACGAAAAATTATAAATTATAGCGAGAGAGACGCTGAGGGTCTTGTAGTATTTAGGTTCTCACAGGCGCCGCCGACACCGCGGTGTCAATGCTTTGTGTGCGCTACTTCTCTCAGGCGGAATATGATTTATCGCACGTTTCCGGCTCTCTCGGAGGGATATATAGCACAAAAAGCTACTCCTCTTTTTCCTCGGGACTACGCACTACGTTAAAAAGTCATCAGAGCCGATTTACATTGTAATCCAGCCTCCCCTTCAACAGATTTCCTACCATTTATAATATATGCGGTTCATTAATACTCCGCTATTATTGTCCCGACAGGAGATAGTCAGATAAGATCGATTTATTTTTTCTATGCGTATCGCATATAATTGGAACAACAAAACGATCAAAGACGCACGGTGTGAATTACACCGAGGAAAGTAATTCTCCATAAATATATATTCTTTTCACACCCTCCGCGTCTTTCGCTCTCTTGGAACTGGCACGCGTCCAAGCGCATCTCTCACCCCATTAGCATATATATTAATTGCTTCTCACACTCTCTACGCAACTGTCTCTCTCTCTCTCTCACTCTCTCTCTCTCTCTATATATATATATATGTATGTATACATATATGTAAAATATATATGTATATACGCGTATATGCGTGTGATATCGCGCTTCTCGACTTTCATGGCGCCCTCGCTCTCGCTGTTTCCAGAGATCCCCGAGGCTATATACGCGCATATACGTGCCTATGTGTGTGTACACTCGAGCCACATAGCCGTCCCCCTCTCGGTTATTAAGTGCTCGCGGGGCTGAAAAAAGAGTGCAATTTTTCAACGTGTGTGTATCCCGGGTATCCCGCGTGTAATATGGCAATAGTGTCCGCGAGCGATTTCCTAGGGATATATATATACTGATGCTTTTTCGCACGGCGCGGCTTAATCTTTTATGAGCTCACCTGCGAAATAGCTAGTCGAGGGTATTTTTTTAGGGGGGCGCCGTTGGACTCGCGCAGTGCGTTTTCCGTGTCGCAACTGGACGCGTAATATAAACGGCGATTATGTGCACAGCGCGCGAACGAAATTTTTTTTTCCCGCGCACTAAAATTGACTGTTTGCGCGACCCTGGAAAAAGAAAATATAATGTCTTACGACTACTTTATGTACTCTGTTTTTGGTCATTAAAAGACAAAGCAAAATCTTACTCGTATACGTGTACACGTACACGTACACTCGCACACGAATCAAACGCACCTCGAGTGTGTACGAAGGTGCAACGACGAAACAACAAGTGCGCATAAGCGTCGCATTATGCTTGAGAGAGGGAAATTCAGAAGTGGTGCGTATATGGAATAAAAGGAGACTCCATTAGTGCTAGGCTCTTTTTCCCTCGTTGTCATCGACTTCCGTTCGTCTCGGTGGGGGGAAAAAAATAAAGAATACCGGAGCGTCTGCACATTGTATTAATATATGTGTACACAGTACTAACACACGCACACACACACATATATATACATAAGAGAATAAAAGAGAGATGGAGCGTGGATAAAGGAGTGAACGAAGCTGGTGCACTCGTACGTGAAATCACACGCGCGTTAATCACTTAGCGTCGCGCTACTGCTTTATGCTAATGTGCGTGGGTCCCTCTCCGTCTCTCTCGCTCACTGTTGCGCGCGACTGGCTTCGCGATTCGTCCGAGATGATCGAGCTCAATGAGCTCTTGGTTGTTTTTCATTTTTTGTCTCCGATAGAAACTTTAGCCTCGTTTCAAGGAACGCAATAAAAATCGCGCGGTAAGATTCCGGTCCAGTGCGAAAAATCCGTATATATACACCGGTTCTCTCTCTTTTACGTAAATGCGCTCGATCCTTGGCTCTCTTGCCGCATTCTCGCATGGCCTTCGGGCGTCATTCTCTCGGCTCCATCCACTTTCATTATGCTGTGGCAGCAGCAGCAGCAGCAGCAGCAGCAGCGGCGGCAGCCACGGCAGCAGTAGCAACAGCCTAGCTCGAGCTCGCGCCTTTAATTACATTTTTGCATCGCCACGGATATATACAGACGCATAGGCTTTTTTTTCTGAGAAAACCGAGACCTTCCGGACTAGGGAAAAACGGAAATGTCGTTCCACTTTGAGCTCGCCATTAATCTGACGTCATACCGAAGAAGAAAGATAGAGAGAGAGAGAGAGAGAGAGAGAGAGAGAGAGTGGAAAAATGTTGCTCTTTCTCTTATTACCGATACGTGATTTGAATTTACACGATGCGTACAGTGGTATTGAGTAAAGAAACGCGCTGCACGTGTGTGTCGGCAAACGAACGCTATACGCAATAACAATGGCATTTTCCTGATGAGTGGAAAAACGAGTTGATTTCATGGAGTCAGTGAGTCCGACGCTCTCGATTTCTTTGATCGATAAATAATTAATTAAGCGCAGATTCGAATTAATTCAACGGAGCGAAACTAATTCACGGCCAGTTGACGATGATTATTACAGTCCGATGTAAATGTTTGAAATGCTATTAGACGCAGTACGCGATTAATCTACAGCAAAAGTTAAACTTTGTTTATAAACTATTTAACACTCTGTTACAGAAAGTTGCGTAACGATTATTTTGTTCTTCGGCGTAATGCACTGGCACACTTGATTAAAAAGGATAATTTAATCGAGCCATTAGACCAGAAACTAATCAGCTTTTAATTGTCGGTGAAAATATAATCGAAAAATCCTTTCTCCTCCTCTACGCTTATACATGTAGTATACGAATATACGCAAGGTATACGAACGAACGCGCGGTTGAAAAGGGGAACGCGCATATGCGCAGTTGGAGGTATTTTATATACGATCGCTCGTCTTCATCTCTCGGTCTCCCTCTGATGACCAACTGCTCCGGCGAGCTGCAGGTCTCATTGATCGCTGTTTACGCGCTACCATAAACAAGCAATTACGCAATTCGCGCAGTCGTCTGCTCTCTCGCGTGCAGCGTACACGTCTCGACGGCACGTATACACGCCAGCGGCCTGCGCGATATATGTATATAGATGTGCATATACGTATAGAGGTACACAAGAGCAAAACTTTTTCGAAAATTTCCATTTAATTAAATCGTCGACAATCGCGAGTCTCCATCAAAATCGAGACACGCTTTGACGAACCGTTCAATAAGACAAACAGTGGAAACCTCACGCATCTTTACGATCGTACCGCAGTACACACAATCTCGCGCACACGTGTGCAGCAGCAGTCGGTACGCGAATAAGGGATAACACACGTTTGCCTCGAGGCGCCGCATTATATATACGCATCGGAGAGTTGATCGGCGACCAGTTTCATGCTCCAACGCATCGTTTGTACATCTTCGTATAGAACGAGACGGCGAGAAAGAGAGAGGGACGCCTAGATTCAGTCACGGGCTTTAATGGCGAGCCGCACTGCTACCTAGACCGAGTGCACTTGATAATCATGCAAACCTCTCCGAACGATTTCATTCGCAACGCGCGCTCACTCTCTGATGTGAGTCAGGATTTTTATTGGAATTCTCGGAGTTTCGTGAGTCGCGTATGAGGAGGAATTTGTCTGTGAAAAATATGACGAGCGTTACATGTAATCACGATACTCTGTACGTAACGTAAAGTATATATCGAGCACGGATCGTGAAAAAAGTTGAATTCGTTATATAAATCGTGTATACTACAATACATTTTTTTTTTCAATTATTTTTTTTTTTTCATTCACACCTCCCGTGGGTATTATTGTGCTAAGAACTGCCGATTATGATCGGACACATCCAAGCGCGCACGGCCGCGCAAATAAATAACGGAGACAGAAGGACCGCAGTTGCGAAACAATGTTTTTACGCTTTTTGATTTTGAAGCGGAGAAGGAAAAACGACGATAGGAGAGGAGTTGAAAATCGCGCGCGCGCGTTCTCATTGTCAAAGGTGCAGTGATAATCGTTACGCGTCGCAGGCGTGCACCGATGCGTGGAATTTTGAACAATGGTGATTCTCGCCGTTAATATATATATATATAAATGTGTGTATATATATGTATAGGTATAGGTGAACGTTGAATGTCCCCTACCGTTGGTAGAGAAGCGACGGAGTGACGAAAGCGTGCTTATCGTTCGATTCAGTCCGGCCAGGAGAATCATGGGACTCGAACGTAATATATGGTGTATTAGCGACCCTATGCTTATAGAGTCGCACCTATTGAGCATAATATGTGGCACCTATACGTACACCTAACTGCAATTACGTCAGACTCTAAGCACATAAAAGAAAAACAAATCCATTGTGCTGTTGTTTGCGAGTGGAAAAATAAAGAGACGACAAAATCAAAGTAGTTTAAGGTCTTTGTCAGTGAGCCGAAAAATTGCAGAAGCTCAAGAATGACAGTCTGGATTTGAGGCGAAGTACGCATAGCCTGCAGTAGAGAGTGAGAAAGAGCGAGAAGTAGCTATATACGTATACAACGAGAACAGGAGAACGAACGGACGGCCCTGAGAGAACGGCGCGCACTGCCCACCTGACGTCACGCACCTGTTCTTTTCTACCGCCGCCGCCGCCGCTGCCGCCGCCGCCGCGTGTGAGAAGCCGACGTCGAGCCATTATAAAACCATAGCTCTTCGCGTGTATTATGTATATATACGCATGTACATATGTATGGGTCTGTGAATATGTGTGTATTCGCTGCGCGGCACGATTTCATATCTCGAGAGCCGACGAGTTGCGCTGCGGCTATTGTTTAACGCCGACGTGTACGAGTTGAGGGGCTGATATCGTTGCTTTTGCGCGACTATTCAAAAGAGCGATAGAACGCGAAAGTCCACGGAAATTCACCAACAGTCGAAGAAAAGCTGTCTTATGCATAACGCATCGAGCTTCATGACTATAGCCATTTGCCAAGAAAACGAGCTCCTGTTATTCCTGGGCTATAATTATAAATCTCGTTGACATTGTGCTTCCAATTAAGTCGAACCTACGTACGTTGTATATGCATACAACGGCTATTCTGCGTGACATTCGATGTTCAAAAACAATCTACGTACACTGAAAATAGACTCGTAAATTTCGCTGCGTGCCAGTCGATTTTTATCATCGAGCGCATCTCTCGTGTCCCTCATAGTCATAGTACCAAAATGTCCGGAAACGATGACACGTTGACAAAACAAAAAAAAAATAATAAAGAGGGACACACTCGGTACGCTCGACGAATCGCAGCTACTCTTTCCCAAGAAACAAAACATCGAGCGAGAGGAAAAAAATAACGACCGAGTCGCGCTACTGCCGGTCTCCGCTAAGCTGGTCACGGTAAGTGACATTACGTAAGAAAAGCGACGGCACGGATGCGACGCGTCAGAAGGTCCGTCGAGCGTTGCAGGCTATCTTACTTCTCTCTCTCGTACGTACGCTTTTCGCACATGTAATGAGCGTAGGAGACAAACGAAGGAAGAGGCAGCGCACGTTTTGGAGACGTTGCGTTTTTTCCTCGTCTCTCTCGTGTTCTTCTCTCTTCCTCCTGTCCTCCTCCTCCTCTTTCGAAAAAGAGAGAAAGAGAGAGAGAGAGAGAGAGAGAGAGAGTCAGTCACGCCTGCTGCAATTGCTGCACGTCCTTCGTCCTGCTCTCCGCCCAGACGTACGAACGGATGGACGGACCTTCCAGCTACGTGAAAAATGCGGCTTTACGACGTTGGCAACGGTACACGTCCGAGGGCTATCCATCCTCTCTTTCTCCCTGCTGCAACTCGTATCGCTCATTATGCGAGGAGGGGCGTTGAGAGGATGCGCGCGCGAATCAATCGCTTATATATTCGTATCTCTCTCTCTCGCTCTCGCTCTCGCTCTCGCTTGCAATTGATTGCGAATTCTTATTGTTTCGAGCTGAAACTTTTCCGTCAGTGCACTCCCGATTATTTTTCAATCTCATTTATACCGATGTGTACTCCACGCGTGCACGCGCGCGCTTTCACAAAAACGCAACTCTCGCGCGATCTTTGATATATTATACTCGCGCACGGCGGGTCTTCGGAGAAACTTTGCGCCACACTGGAAAGGTAGCGCGTCGCATCAGATCTTCTTCAGAACATTCCTCGTCTTAGAGAGAAAACATGTGCACGTACACAAGTATACACGGGATAACCCAGTAACTGCAAGTATGATGAATTGCCGTCCTCCAGATAACGGACGTCCAGCCTTTTCCCCGACGAGAGTAAGAGAGAGAGAGAGAGAGAGAGAGAGAGAGCGAGCGGAAAAAAAATAAAAAGGAGGCGTGTACCTCGACGCGGGATCATGTAGAAAGCCCGATCGCCGGCCGCGGAAGCTTTCTTTGATACTTTTTGCTTTCGGCAAGAGAGCGAAGGGAGGAGGGGAGGTATGTGTTACGCGCGCGCTCCGATTTTTATTATACGTACGAGAAGGCAGCTCGAGATTTTTCTCGGCGAAAAAAGTCGGTATTATTCAGCAGCGCTCCAGCTATTCGTATATAAGTTACAACTGAGAAGCTCGAGCTTGTCACGCGAGCGTCATTAATATAACGTTGTTCTGTGCGTTGCTCTGGTTTCTCTCTCTCTCTCTCTCTCTCTCTCTCTCTCTCTCTGCCTCTCTACCTCTCTACCTCTTATTCACCACTTCCATGTCGAGTATACGTTCAATCATCTAAGCGGTGCATGAGACGAATAAATCATCCGCGATTTTCGCGCGGTATGTGTACACACGCTCATCGTCGCAATGATTAAGTGCGGATGACAGACTGGACTTGATTACGAATTACTTAAGGAGATTGACCAATTTGCTATGTGTCAGTAAACTTAACTCGTCGTTCATTCGCATCATTTTTTCCTCGATATTTTATTTATATACAAACGACAAGACAATCCACGATCAATGAAGCGGTAAGAGACTGAGCAAAAATTCGGTCCCCTTACATACAAATGTAATTCTTGCGTATCTTCTCTCTCTCTCTCTCTCTCTCTTGCCCAAGCTTAAACGTACGCGTATTGGCATCTCGATAATCCGTCGGCTGCAGCTCGCGCGCGATTCCCACGTATATAGCTACGCACACGCACGAAAACGAAAGAGAGAGCGAGAGAGAGAGAGAGAGAGAGAGAGAGCAAGGACGAAGATAAATCGCAGGAGAGGGACGACTACTGGAACGCCGAGGATTTGTGTCCAAACGGCAAACAATGGCAGAGTATCGCCGCGGTCTATACGAGTCCGAAAAAGAAACTCTCTCGAGGGAATATTCGAGATTTTATACGCGTTTAACGGTACAGTTATTTTTGGAAAGTGTCTGACCATTCCCCGACATTTTCTACTCGGTGGAAAATTACTCACACTCTTGGCTTTGTTGCATTGTAAAATGCGTCGTGAGAAAATACACCTCGAGACCATGACTGATGTAGCATCATCGATTTAATAAATCTCGACGCATCAAACTCTCGCGCACAATGCGCGCAAATTACGGCCATTCCCCACGCGCAGCCGCATTGTTGCGCGTATATGTATTTTTCCTCGGCCACAAAAAGGAGGGATCTCCGTCACACACGCATTACACACACGCGAAGGCTTGATCCGCCGTCTATAGAAAAAGAAACTTCGAGGAGAGAAGAAAAAGAAGCTCGAGTCAAAGTTGAAAGAGTTGACAGAAGAATAGATCAAGATGAGCCGCGGAGCGTTGACTTACGTAAGCCTTATCTCGAATATACGCGTACACGTGTGCGTCTGTGTAGGTACACGATTATGACTATATGTTGTGTGCTCGACGCCGGAACTCGTGACTCGCTGAGCCGCGAAACTTTAGCACCGATCGCCGCTATTACAATATTCGCGGAATATTCGTTTCTCCTTGTTGCGCGAGCTTGTACATTTATACACGCGCACAGGCTGTCTCAAGGAAATATTAAGATAAAAGTTTGTTTTTTTTCGTTCACTGATCGATAGAAATGTTTACTACGATTTGAGAAAATATCAGCACCGTTTACCGTTATACGCTTCGTAGCCAGGTTTCTTTGCGCGATCTCTCGCGTCCACACATACAGCGAATACCGATCTTCGCGCGATATGTAAATAAAAAAATCCACGGAGGAACAGCAGATGTATGCGCATTATTCGCGTGTCATCGCGCACTTGCATTACGTGTGTGTAGATGCGATGTAAGACGTCATCGATTCCGCGCGATATACGTGTCCGTAGGATTTACGAGCTATAGACTCCGCGGCCTAATGAATTCACTGCAAATTCGCCAGCAAAAAAAGTCTCTCCTGAACGATAATAGAGAGAATCCGAGGTTTACTAAAATACCACTGGACGTTACAACAGTCACGCGCTGCGTGTTTATATAAACTCTTGGAAATAACAGTGCACACTCTATGCGCATGTACACATACATATACATAATAAATATTTTTTCGTCCGGATTACTGTCAGTGTTTGACTATATTAGGGGGAAAAACAATAACACATGCGCGTACCGCTCATTGTTCTCCAACACATGTGCACTGCACGAAGCGATTATGCAACTGCGTACGTGCGCGTACCGGGGACCTCCCCATCAATCTCGGCGAGAGTTAATTAGTGCGTGTGCGACATTAACTATGCCATACGCGCAGGGGCTAGCCCCGTAAACTGCTTGGCATTCACCTATATATATATTGTATATATATATATAAGCGGAGTTCGGTTGATTGAATCCATTTCACAATTTGTGCTATTTTAATATTCTTATATATACAAGTATATAATATATTATATACATAAAGATAATAACTTCGGCATTTATTTTTTGTTGCAGGTATGGAAAAATTCTATCGAACCGAAGCGAACGTAAGTCGCATAAGAAATTAATTTATTCCCGAGAGCGCTGGTATACTGCAACCCGACAAACGCAGAAAATGCAGCGAAATAGACCGTGGCGCGAATGAGCCGAAGAATTTCGGCGGCTCGGTTATATACAGATGCGACGCGCGATTACACGCGTGAGCTGAGCTCGGAGGATTTCGAGCCGCCCAAGTATAAATCGCGCGCGCGCGGCTAATTAAACCATTGGCTATCGAAACGATTAATCGATCGACGCTCTCTCCCTCCCAGTATAGTCTGCGGCTCACCTCTTCTCTCCTCTTCTCAAATAAGGCGATAAAGAGCGAGCGGACGGAAGGAGGAGAGGAACGAGCGAGTTCGAATTGTACGAGACGGCAATCGCGTTATGTATTTAATTCGAGAAATTTTATTACCGGTTAAATTATCGATGAGAATTAGCAATATTTATACGATCTCGCTTATTGAAGTAATGACTTTTAGTTGCAAACGAGTTGGGAGAGAAAGAGAGAGAGAGAAACAGGTATAGAGGGAAATGTGTATAGGCATAAGGACCACATGTCTCTTATACATATACATAGATACGCGACGACGGATACACGTGTATCGGTTTGTCGTTTGAATATTTATGCTCGACCTCTGCCGACTCGCACATGCATATACGTACACGTATAAGAAACTGCGCTTACCGCATTCTGGAAAGACCGCGTTCTGATTTATACGATCGAATCTCGCTGCATCTTTTTCACTGCTGCTGCTGCTGCTGCTGCTGCTGCTGCTGCTGCACCTGCGCAAGAGGCGGCAGTTCCTTCCTTTCTCGCGCGTTTTTCTATAATTGCCTCGGCAAGATCGGGAAGTCAGTGATTTATCGATGAGTATTGTACCGTGGATTGCATTTGTTTTCTTTGTGTAAGAGGCAGAGAAATTGTCGCTATTAGCTATAAATTATTCGAAATTAAAACATATTAAAGGTAGTGCAAAAGTATTAAGTAGTTCAGGTAGGCGAGCCTGTGGCAAATCAATAACGCGGACGCGAGACAGGCTATTGGTTCGTAAGAATCAGTAGTGGTAGAATTTCGTCTTTAGGTGTATTACAATAAATTTATCGAAAAGGGAGTACGTACACCAGGAATCAGAAAATAAGATCCTTGACACATCCCAGAAAGATCGGCGTGTGCTTGTTGTACATGTGCATATAGCTCCGTTGGCTTGGCCTGGAGCAGTTTTCCAACTTCTTTAATAGTTGATGCTATGAAACATGCAGTGGCACTAAATAAAGATTCCATCGACATTCTTATAGCTTGGTAAGAACTGCAAGCTGCGTATAGTGCAGCAGCAGCACCAGCACCAGCTATATGTATATATATATATACACACACATTTACATGGATGTATATATACGTATATTTCTCTTCCTTGTATGTATGCACCCTATCCAGACGATTGATTACCGATATATGTGACTGAGGCTTCTTTGCATTATCATAATACAAAGCCGAGAGTATAGAGTCTATAGTCCGTTCGTTGAATCTAAGAATATGAAGAAAATATTAGTCAACAGAAGATGCAAATTTCCATGCGCGAAGAAGCTTTCGTGTGATGAGCGTTTGGGCATGCGATTGTCACATTAAAAAAAAATGGTACAAAGATAATAATTAGGAGATACTTGTTGCTGTCATTACGGGCCGTGAAATCGTTTTTGTGTCATTAAGAAATCGTCAATAATTATTTTCTCGTTACTGCCCGTAATGACTGATTCGAGGCATAATATATACACGAGCTTTATAGGTGCTAAGCAGTTGCCAAGTTCAGCGACTGTTGCTCTTGTTTCTATAGAAATCGAATATTCGTCCAAAATTTATGCACACGTACTTCTCGAGTATTAATGGATTGATCGATTAGTCGCATCAGATCACTTGTTCTTTATTTCGAAGAGAGGGAACAAAAGAAAGCCGATCCTAGAAAACGATATAAATGTTATTTAAATGCCTGCTCTCGAATCTTATTCTTTGCGCGACTCTTTTCATATCGATCGGAAGCTCACAGCGATATTGCAGTCGTACACCCACAGACTCGTCTGCATCGACCGGTTCGCGCTCGCGCGTTCGGCTAAAAAATTCATTGTTTTACTTTGCGCTAAAGAGATCATTAAAATGTAGCGAGCTGCCGAGTAAATATATATATATATATATATATATACAGTGAAGCAGATTCGGCATAGAATTTATCGCGACACGTCGAGCATTAAATGGTGCAGCAATATGTTTTTCTTTTTCTTACGAATGGTCAATTAGCTGCCGCGATTTTATGCAAATGTAATATCGACCGAGTGATAATTTTCAGCACTCGGTTTTGTATATATATCGTTTAAATTCATTTGGAGTGTGTGTGCGTACGTGTTCTCGCGTTATAATAAACTTATTTCGAGAGAAGCTGTAATTACCGATTATTATTATTAAATATTAATTTCGAAATGCCTTTCGTATTTTATAACCGGTTGAAAGAACGTTGAGATAGCCGATCTTTCATTCAGTGCAGCGGTACGTACTTTCGCTGGAGATTTTGTCGGGATCGAACGAAAAGAAACTGTCAACCAACTGTTAATCACGCGTGTTTATTTCGGCCCGTCGCGACTGCGATGCCTCGGGAGAGAAAGCAGCAACAGCAACGGCAACGGCAACATCAACAGCAGCAGCAACAACTTCTTCTTGCTCCTTTTCCTCCTCTTCGCGAAAGGTTTTCTCTCTTATCGATTTCGATCGAGTTTGCATCGTCGCATCGGACGTAAAAAAATCTCTGAAAATCAATATGCCACGCAACGTTCGGTGCGAGCAGCTAACAACATTATCACACAGCGAGAGACAGTAACAGCACTCGACGCGGCGCTATTATTTGTTTTGGCGTAAATAAACGACGCCGTAAATCTCGCTTCGCCACACCGCAAGCTCTCTCCGTGATGGGGCCGTATATATCGCGTTTGCAAACTCTCTCTCTCTCTCTCTCTCTCTCTCTCTCTCTTGACGGCGTTTTTCTGCGGTAATAGAAAATTAGTATCGTTTTACCCAACTGCACACACACACACACACACGTATGCGCGCGTACACACACATAGCGTGAGCTATATAGTATCTTTCGTTGGTGTACACAATAAAGCATCGCTGCAGCCTTGGCGCTTTGTGGGGTTCTGGCGACGGCGGGACTGCGCCTAAACACGAAAAGCGAAATAGCAGTATATAACGCGCGGCTTATGCTCGCGAGCAGCGCATGGGATGTGCCGGAGGTACGCCCACAATGGTCCTGTCCGCCGCTGGCGAAGAGAGTCCGCTGCACAGTGCCTCTCAACCGAGTTTCTCTCTCGAATCGTAAATCCTCTCGGGTCGCTTTGATTCCGGGAAATCGTTTATTAATCGTATATAGCTGCCGCGCGCGGTTCGTTAGCTAGCTTTTGTCTCTCCTCGCTCGCTCTCTCGTACTCTCTCTTTTTCTCGTAGCGCGTAATGACGATCGAAATAAAATGTTGCGTCCTCGGTAACCTTGATCTTATAGCTATCTACTTATAATGAAGCAGAAGAGGACAAGTGCGCGCGATGATACGGCAATTATACGTCCGCTTAGCTACCGAGCTCTTAACTAATTTATCGCGCGCAATTATCCGAGCCAAGGTGTGCGTGTGCGCGCGAGCGCGCGCGAGTGTGTGTGTGTACAAGCTACGGAATACAATGCTAATTATTAAGCGAGGCTTAACCCTACCGACGCGAGTTCTAAGACTACATTAATATACGCAGCGAACTTTAGCGCAAGCATTGACCTACACACCGATTAACCTGCCTGAAATATTCAGCGCTATCGTAGTGTATTGTATACACTCGTGAGTCTTTTAATCAACTCAAGTGCCTTATTTGCATGATAATGCGCGACTCGCATTCCGCGGCAAGTATACGCGCGTACTTTCGTTCGCGGATTTTTGGCATCAAAAGCCACGGGGAGAGGGAGGAGAGAGAGAGAGAGAGAGAGAGAGAGAGAGAGAGAGAGAGAGTGAGAGAGAGAGTTGAGCCTCCCTTTCGTCATCGAGCTCGTTTTCTCTCTCTCCCGTATGAGTTTTAATGCGTTTTACGGCCCGGGCTAAAAACCCATTAAAACTCAACTCGCAGAAAGAAGGATATGAAAGAAAAAGAGAGAGTAGACGCCTACTTCGTTTCTTCCGCACTCTATTAGCGAACGTTTGCACACTTTTAGAAAAACTCAGGAGCTACACACTCATACAGAGGTTCGCATGCGCTCACAGATATACTACCCTCCGTGCACTTCTCATTAGCGGATTTTTAATAGCCCGAGGGAGGACTGCGTGTGTGTGTTCTACCGGTGTCTCATTTTTTCTTCTCTCGACTAACGCACCTTCGAGATCAGTTTTTCTAAGCGGGGCTTTTATCTTTATTATTCAGCCGCGCGAGCGCGATATTCGAAGAAGCGATCAATGTTTTAAGCGCTAGCCGTGAGATCGGCTGAATAATTTAACCTCGCGCGAGCGCGGGACTTTAAAGTGGACTAACAGCTTGTCTCTCTCGCTCTTTCTCTTTTCTCTCGCGCGGAGAATGTATTTCTCAATCGAGACGCTAGAAAACCATCCATTTTTCAGTGAGCCGTGGCCACGTGCCTCGAGGAAATCAATATGCGCGACCGGCCTAATACACATAGAAAGCTGAGAATGGCGAAGTAGTGGAAGGAAAGAAAAAAAATATAACTGCGAAACAGAAAGAAAGGAGAGAATGGAACACACGCATCGAAATCGTGTGCAGTGCTTCCCACATAGAGTCTCTCAGCGTCGTTGCTCAGGTGGTTCTCTCTCTTTTTCTCTCTTCCTCTCTCTCTCTCTCTCTCTCTCGTGCTCTAGCGAACGCGAGCGGCAGCCTTGAAAAGCGGCACGAAAAGTGGAAAAAAGACTGGCGAGCTCGCCTCGAGGGAACAGACTCGCTCGGCTGCGCGGGAAAGAAAGAAGCAGCGGCGGTGCTGAAGAGCAGGAGCAGCAGCAGAAGGAGGAGGAGGAGGAGGAGGAGGAGGAGGAGGAAGGAAAAAAGGAGGCAAAAAGAGAGAGAGAGAGAGAGAGAGAGAGAGAGAGAGAGAGAAGAGAGTATGCCTGAGCGGCCAGCCGAAGAGCGAGCGCGAGTGAGCAAGACAGAGAGAAGTAAAAAGACAGGAGGGCGAGAGCGAGGAAGAAGATTATTACCCGCAGAGCCCCGCGTGTGTCGCCGGTTGACACGCAAGCGACTTTTTCACGGGAACTCGGGGTACCTATACGCGCCAGCCGGTGAAGGTACGACCGAACCGTTGCTATACACACTCGCACACACATGCGCGCACACAGACCTCTGAGTCTGTACAGAAATATATCTCTATGTGTATATATACATAGTTAGATATATATATATATACATGCATTACAAAAAGGCGAGGTGCGCTTGCGCTACTATGGGACTGTCCTTGTTCTATCAGCTTATGCCCGATAATGAGAGCAGAACGCGCGCGCGCGCGCGAACACGACACGACTGACGTGATGCGATGCACGAAAGACATGAAAGTCTACGTATATATGTATATACACTCTCTGATGATGTATCCTTTTTGATGGGATGCCATCTGCTGATATACGATGTACAGTAATGAGGTTACGGGAGCTGAAAAAATTCACCGTCGACTAATCGAGCGTTGAGATAAGACGAAAAAAAAGAGCATGAATTTGGTGATTACGATTAAAAAAAAAGAGCTCTGCAGCTGCATTATTTATAAAATAGTTACACAAGGCAACACTGTTGTGTTTATTAAAAAGACAACGCTCCGGGGAGGAAAAATTGCTTCACCTATTTTCTTATAGTCGCTCGCTCGTTGGCTAAGTGGAAATTATCATAATCGGAGCTGGTCTGAAAAAAAACTTGTCTGGGTGTATACAATCTGCGAGAGAGCGATTACCTCTGAAAATTGGATAAGCGCCGGTGTGTATATGTAATCTGATAACAATGTCACGATGCTCTCTCGCTATCTAGAGAGAGAGGAAAAAAAAGTGTGTGTACTTTGTGCATTTTCGCGATCGTTTAGTTAAGTTAACAAACGGACAAATTATAATGCGTAATCTACTTGATCCGCGAGTCTTTTCATTTCTATCTCTTCGCTCGCGTTCGCGCTTGCGCATTCAATATTTAAAACCGGTAATTATACTCACGAGACACATTGAATATTTCAGCAATGGGGCACGCTCCTACAGCGCGTGAACTTGTCGCGCATTGTTGTTAAACTTTCTCGATTATTTTTACCCATCTATATATATATATATATATCTGAGCAGTGACGTCACAATGAGCTATTATAGTACCGATGACTTCCGAAAAGCCTGTAATTACGAGCCGATGAAAAATTTCTAATCATATTGATTATAGAAAACCGAATAAAAAGGGATGAATTATAAAATCTGAAACCTGTGTGACGCACATACACACACGTACAGACACACTCCGGTATTGATAAACTTGCGCAATATGTTCGACGTAACGCCTCTTTCGCAAAGATCCTTTTTTTTTCTCGGTGTCGAAAAAAAAGAACACACACACGCAGACACGTACGTACTCTCGTGCAATGTGTAACGAGGAACAAAGTGTGTCTGTACGCGAACGAGTAATGTGCTAAACGAGCCTTTTCCTCGATATTGATCAGTAATATTAGAAATTCAATCGCGTAGGCACATAGCCGTTGAACACGTATATGCGTATACGTATATATATATATATATATAATATAAACATATATAGATGCACATATAGGTACACACATATGCACATACATATGTAGGAAGCAGCCGCGGTCTCGGGCCCGCCCACGCTTTCCAATAATCGCGCGACTCGATCGATACTCTCCGTGCGGCAGCGGAAATTTAGCCGCGAGTTTCTATATGCAACGCGAATGTATACACATGTACATCTCGATGGCCTCCATCGTCGTGCGTCTGCGTCTATATGTAGATGCATGTACACACATTACACGTGTACTATTCGCGTGTTTGGACGCGCAGGTAGCTTCTGCATGAAAATGATTGATGCAGAACCTCGCGGTGCGAGTAATTAGCTTATTTGTTTTGCCACTCGCGAGTATCGACTGGAATTTTTTTTCAGTGCCGCGTACCGGCAGCTATTGTTTATTGAAAATAGCTGAACCACCTATGGACGGCTGAGCCATACGATAAGAGGTGGATACGATAAAGAAAGTGGCACATCGAGGTGTCAGCGTTTTCCGGGAGTCCTTACGATAGGCCGCGGTTGCAATAATTGTCGCCGATAAACGTCGGCGTCGCACATATAGCCTCGATTAAGTCTAAGCGCAGCTCTACGGAAGCAAAGGCAAAAAGAATACGAAGCTCGCGCGAAAGCCACATCTTACTCGTACTTTAAAGGAATCGAGAAAAAAGACAGAAAATCCGCGTGCGCTTAACGGTAAAAATAACGAATTGCCCTAGCAAATTGCTTCCCGCCTCTGAATCAGTCGCTGTCATCGCGAGAGCCGCGTGTTATCAAAAAGAAAGAATCTCTATCTCTCTTTCTCTCGTGACGGCGCTTGCTCTATATAAAAGTCTACCAATACATACACGCGAGTATCCTCCTCTCCGGTATATATACACCACAAACAAGTTTTATCCCGGCGCTGGTTAAAATAAATAAATTGCGCGCACCGGCTGTATGGCCCCCCGGTCATGCCTTCCTCTCTTGAGAGAGAGAGAGAGAGAGAGAGAGAGAGAGAGAGAGAGAGAGAGAGAGGGAGAGAGAATCGCCGCCGCCGTTGCATACCGGGTGTTCACATCCGTGAAAACAGGCGTTTTATGCATCAATACGGCACTTGCATACGCGCACATGCGAGGATACGACGCCCGAGGGTCTTCGAGTTTGAGAAATAGATGTGGGATTCGATAAGTTGGCTGTGACGCGAGATTATTACGTACAGCTGAGAGCGGATTAGATTACTGTATATACAACGGGTAGTTTTCGTGTTGGTAAATGTAATTGTAGTTTGACGCGTTAGGCTACCGGTTATATACCCGCGAATTAATTTTAATTGCCGGTGGTAGTTGGGGAGCATCGAAAAAGTTCCTATACCGAAAAACGAGTGCTGAAACGCGAAGTTAATTGAGTGTCAAGACTTTTATTACAATCATTTATTAATTTCGGCATTTTTATAAACGTCGAGAAAATTAACGGCTATACTTTTCAGGACTTGCCAGTTTTGAAAATTAAACACGTTCGTTACATGAATCGCCTTTTTCGACAAATAAAGCGCTATTTCAAAAAAATGAAAGATCTCGTTTTTCCAGCTTATGGGCGAAAAGTCGCTCAATCGCATTCTAATATCAAGTAACTATACGGCGCATCAAGTTAAAAGTCGATTAAAACACATTTTTTCGACATTATTCCTACGATCTCGGCATTTATCACACGGCATCAACGCTCTTTTTCCGTCGCGTAAAAATTCCTTTTATTCCGCGCTGCTGTTTCATCAGCTACTGTAAGCGCCACTTTTTTCACACAAAGACATAACAGTATATATAGTCGACGATTAAAAGCACTGGCCGTAGCGATAATTAAAGTGACATATTTGACGCTAAAGTCTGTGTTGGTAGAATTTACGAGCGCAACGGCCGCAAATCGATCGAAGATCTATACAGGCGTTGTGTCGATCGGTCAAGGCTGACGATTTATGGCGCAGGTGCGCAAAGCTACGTCGCGCATCCGAAATCGGCGATCCGATCGGTTCTCAATTCAACGTGAAAGTCGTTTCGCAAATTATATCTCGATAGATCGATAGTCTCGAGAGACTACAGCTATATAATGCTCCAATCGGATATATGTGCAATAAGATTGTCGCATCTTTATCATGCCGCTCAGATAATTTTCTTAGTTTTAACATAAAAAATTATATGCATCCTCTCGGCCAAAAGCGTTGAATAATATGCGCTGCAACAGCTCACCGACGAAAAACCCGGAGCAGAATGCGCACGAAGGGCACTAAAGCCAGGGAGAGAGAGAGAGAGAGAGAGAGAGAGAGAGAGAAAAAAAAATTCCTGCTAAAAAATCGCGAGGCGCGAAGGAAGGATCGCCCGCGGCTCTACTCCGAGATCGTTCGTTTTTACTGCTCTCGCGCGAGCTGGTCAGCTTCTGTGTCGGGCTTTTATATACGTTGTGCAGAAAGAGAGAGACTGAGAGAGAGAGAGAGAGAGAGAGAAAGAGCATGGAAATCTCTCTCGCGGGCGCAAGTAGTAAAGCGCGAGTAGCGGCCTTAAGTTATGGGGAAGCTTTATGGTCGCGTTGTTCTAGGGAAAGAGAGAGAAAGAGAGAGAGAGAGAGAGTGCCACGACGCCGAGGGTCTCAGTTCTACGGCTGAGTTTCTTGTATATATTAGAACGAGAGAGGCTGGACCGATGGTATGTGCTGCGCAGTATGCATCGTAGAGTCGGAATGTGTTTTTGGGAGCTGTTCTCTTTGTTCTTATATATATCGGACTTGTATTTTCTTTTCTGCACGCGGATCGTAATTCATCACACATATACACACGACTTTCACAATATCTCTCGTAATTGTTGGAACGAATCATAAATTCAACCCTACATGGCGAGGGTTAATTCGCGACGTGCTTTTTTTCTTTTTACCTGTCTTTTTTTAAGAATGACTATGTATATATATATAATGCATCCAAGCTACTCTCGCCTATAAACTGCAGAAGAGGAATCCATCACTCTCTGCTAGACAGACTCGCTACACGTATATGTACCACGCAGGAACAAAGCCCACACGTGCGTACGAAGATTGAATGTTCATAGATCATATGCGAGGGCCGCGGTTATAATTTTATAGGCTCGTAAAACGTCGCTTGGCTACCTGAATTTTCCTAAGCGTGCGCGGTTTGCGCAAGTGCCCCCTTCGCGTATATAAAAGAGCCCGGGGAACAATTACGTCGTGACACATCCGCGATGTTCCTTTTTTCCTTCCCACCAGATATACGGACCAGAGGGTATATAATATACTAATCGCTTCGCGTCCGCTTTGCGTCCGCTTTACGAGCGGCTTTTCCAAACTCTCCGCATCGCCGAATATATTCTTTGTGTCTACGTGTGCGTGAGTGTGTGTGTGTGTGTGTGTGTACCTGCGAGAAAGGCATTACGGAATAGCTCCTCGGGCTCGATACCCATGCACGCGCACAATAGCCTTCACGACAAGGAGCAACGTGATCACGCAGATTCTCGGCTTCGTTCGGTTATTGGTTCTTGTATATCGTGCGCCTTCCGTTGACGCGAGTCGATTGGCCGAGAGCGCGGCGATATCCCCGTGTCATGGGTGAAATCGAGCGTGTACCGCGAACAAGCCTGAAGCTGCGCTTTTCTCATTAATTATACGAGCCACTGGCCGACTGACAAGCTGGGCGTTTTCTCTCCCGCGAGCCGACCAATCCCACGTAAAGCTATGCTCCTTTCGCCTTTCGACTTAGAGTATAACTGCGCAATATACATGTATAGATGTGCAGCAGTGAAATTTAATCGGTTAATTTCATTCGGAATTCCGGAACGACGACACATTCTTTCACGGCCTCCGTCGCGCTTCCCCTAATTTTTCAGTGTTTTTTTTGTCGACTGCCGCACGAGTGAATCCGTTACCTCCCTCCTCGTATATACGCGTGTAGAAGCTGGACTTAACACAGGGTAAACGGTTAATAGAACAAATTACGCTAATAAAAGGTAACAGCGCGGCGGCAGCCGTTTTCACGCTAGAATAACAATGTCCCGCGGAACGCTACTCTCACTCGCTCCATTTGAATATATTTCCCTGTAATGCGCTTGACTGCCGTTGCACACGTTGCGGCGGACATGCGCGCGCTTTTTCCTGTACGCATGAATGCGCTTCTCCGCCGCCGCCGGGCGTATGTCGCGCTGTATATCCGGAAGGGTAGGTCCCGTATGTGCGCTGCTGCTGCTGCTGCTGCTGCTGCTGCTGCTGCTACTGCTGCTGTAAAAGTCACTAGTCTACGCTTTATGCGCATTAATAATGAGCGGGACTTCGCGCTTTAGCTGCGGTTTTCTTTTTCTCGCGTCTTCCTCTCTTTTTTACCTAGTAAAAAACGAGGATTTTTTTCACGTATATTAATGCAGACAATCGATCACGATCCATTACCAGTGCGTCACTTTGAAGCAACCGATCGCATCGTTCATTAGACAAAAAAAAAAACATAACTAGAAGCACCAATGTGTGCGATACTGTACACGTATACAACGAGCACGGCTGACTCATTCGGTAAGATTGATGTGCGCGCACCTGAGCATTACTCGTTATTGCGCGCACCGAGACCGGCTACTTTTCGCACAATCGATCATTAACTCGAGAAAAAAGTCCTGTTACGATTTTTTATACTCTTGTTGATATCTGTGTACATGTAAACACTGACTCTATCGAGCGACGATATGCTAATCGGTTGGCGGATCTGATCGATGAATGTGCGGGAGTGCAAAGTGGCTAATTGAGATACTACGCGGCACTAACAATCCACTCGTCCGTGTATTAATGAATGCCAACTTTGTTTTACCAGTGTTAGATAACTTTTTAAAATAATCAACGGACACTTGCTGCTTAACATTGACAGGTAGACCTGCCCGACTTCCAAACGATACACGTTTCTCTACAGTGCCTGAGACAACGATAAATCACCGCTCTTTCACTCCCCACACTTGCTCGTATACACGAGTATTATAAGTAGCAGCAACGGTGACTACAAGTGCATATACTGACACACACGTACACACGCACTGAGAAAAAGAGAGAAAAACAGAGATAAAGAGAGAGAGACGAGTCGAAGAGATAAGGACGCATAAGTACATACGTGCGGTGCATCATAGTTAGGCGCTGCAACGCGAAACCAAGAGCGAAGATATGATCTACGTGCCTCGGCGCATTATGTAACCTTTTTTTCCTTTGCGTACAGCCGCTGATGATGATGGTACTGCTTCTGTAGCTTCTGCGGCTTCGATCTACTATAATATACTCTTCTCACTCTCGTTTATATGTACATGTCTATATATATATATATATACTTCGTACCTTTGCTCGGTAAATTATATACAAATGAATATAAATATAAATCATTAAGCATATAGACATCGGAATAAGTGTAAAATCCAAATGCAATCAATATCATGCAAGCCACTGACGGATTGAACACGTTCTAACGTTTCTATCGCGACAACTCGCGTCGAAAGAGAACTAATGCGAATGAAACATGATTTCTGTTGATATATTTGCACACACATATGTGTATACATGTATACTCAGATTACAAACTAGACCTTAAACTTGTTAATCGCGTGTCTGCAAGAGGACAAAGTTACACATAGTAAGCATAATGAACTGATTCGCGGAAAGTTGGGAAATCGGTGCGAAAGTATCTTTTTCCATCTTTCTTCCTTCACTTCTAATTACACGTAATTACCAGTACTATTTACACCGCGCAGTCAATTTGTCGAATTGATTTCATTAGTCTCCGCGTTAATTGATCGGAAAAGCTGTCATCAGCCAGTGCAATGATCTGTCTAAAAAAAGCTGAACATTGACTTCTGTCATATGCAAAAGTAATGCGAGCCGTTCTACCTTCGGGATCGACTGCGCGTCGTCATTTCCCCGGGCTAATTCATTCTCTCTCGTTCAATCCTGTCTTTCCGTGAACACTGGCCTCATCGCGTGCGCGGGAAAAGAAAAAAGAGTAGCTGGCTTAGATCTCCGTTGCAGATTAGAGCGGAAGGTGGAAGCGGTAGCAAAGCCACTTTCCGTAACTATCTCGAGTTTTCGAAGAACGAGCCGTTGGCCTTGAAGCTCGTCTATAATGGGAACGAGACGAATTCATTGGTTTTACATCGATAACGCAGCGTTGATTCTCGAAAGGCAAATCATCGAAAGGAAGAAAAAAAAAGAGAGAATTATCTCAGGAGGAAGGAAAAGTGGGACAACGCGAAGAGGAAAAGAGCCTCGTAGGAAGCGCGTGTATGGAGGAATAAAGCGTTCTGGTCGTGATTACAGCCCTGTTAATTTACCGTTCACCAGTGCAGCGCAAAAATTAAGTCTCCTGCGCGCTTCTCTCTCACGCACTACTGTGCGCGGCACTAGTACAGTAGATGCTATATAACGCGCAGCAGCCGAGCGACGGACGCGTAGAGGACATTTTCTCTACGCGCGAGTAAAAGCGTGAAATTACCGGCGCGCAGCTACACAGAGAGACCACAAGGCTTAGGGTTAAATTACCCTCTACTTTTCCAAGCGAAGAGTATATAGCTGAAATTGCGCGTGCAGTCGCTCCGGATAATACACTGTGACCACTGCTATAACCTGTCTATGCATATAATACTTTTTTTTTATACGGGGGTCCAGAAATGTGCGGCGCGTAATTCCAAAGAAAGTTCACCGGTGTGTGCATGCGTGTATCGGTAGAAAAGTACAAATACGATTCTGTAAACGGCCAGCTCTAGCGGTACGTACAATCGAAGGCAAACAGCTGTTCGTGTATATGATTGCGAGGAAAGAGGAAAAAGCTTAACAAGATTTCCCGTAATAAGCCGTTCAATTACAATAATTCGCACGTATTCTCGCGCACTCGGCAAAAAGCGCACCTGATTCATATAACCTACTACCTCTTGAAGATCGATCGAAGAATGCACTTTCTGCAACGAATATAAATCATTCCATCGTCGGCGCTCTCTCTCTCTCTCTTTCTCGAGTTCTGCGTCGAGCACGCGCGCACACATACCGACACGGTTTCCTCAATCGAAAGCTATAAGGAATCTTCGCCGTGAAAAAGTCATCAGGATACAAAACGATCCACGCTCTGCGTATACACGCGCATACGCGCGCTCGTCCAACTGGCTCGATAAAAAAAAATTGAATCTAACACCTGGCCTACTGAGCTCAGCTTCGCGTCTTGCGATTCAATCGGACGCGGCAAAAACAGCCCGACGGATTAGCCGGTTTTTCCTATTCTCGAATACTGCTGCATCTCGATAGGATCAACACACTCGTGCACTCGCGCGCATCGTATGGAGAGAGATTCCCGTAAAAGTCCAGAAACGCTCTCTCGAGAGCTCAGCAGTATGGTCTGTTCTTAGCGCTTAGCTATATAGTCGCTCTGCAAAAGGTATTCGCTGCTTCTACGAAAGTGTGAGAAAGACTGACACGATCCGCTGGGGAGAGGGACAGCGCGAGCTCTATGCGCACGTGCGCGGGATGGATGATTTTTCTGATTGCTTCCGCTGCGAATACTTTGCTTTCTACTCGATTCTGTTATACCAACGATTGCCGCTTGTAATCGAGATGGGAATGTTCCGATTCAATGTAATCGCATTGAGAGACTTATTTAGGTCTTCGGGCTATTTATCATTTTTCCTTCTACGAAAGAGGTGAATGAAGATACGTTTAATTTGTGAGAAAGAGTTTATTTCGGTTAATGGTACCTTCGCTTTATCAACCTTTGGCAAGGCTCAATTAATCTTCAGAACTGGAATTCCGGAAAACAGTTTCCGACAGTACCCACACGTTTCATTGTCTCGCGAACAAGTTTGCAAAGTGACTAACCAGCGAACGCATTTGTCAAGTCAATAGTCACATTTAAATTGACTCGCATATCGTTAGAGAACGGTAGCGAATGAATATTTTATCTGCAGTCAGTGCGGATTGATAATCTAACCCTCGATCCGCGTTCATTTTGCAATTATGTATGTAAAGTAGAAAACCTCTAGTCTATAATTTTTGTCTTTAGATTTTGATTAATATTCGAATAAGATTTAGAGCTATTTATTATAAATGTACAGTTGTGCTGTTTAAATCTTAAGTTGACTTTAATTTTATTTGCATTTGTATATTCACACAGTGTCTACTAATGGGATTTCCCTCCACGTAATATTATGTGATAAAGGATCTTGTACATTATACTGTCGAGAGATGAGGAAATGCGTGTAGTAAAAAAATCTGACTTTCTTTTTACTTACTTCACTAACTCGGAGATTCCACCAAACCCACTCTCTCTCTCTCTCTCTCTCTCTCTCTCTCTCGAGGAAATTAAAATCAAACACCACGACTACACGAAGCGCTTTACAGGTTATCAGATTTTTCTTCGCGCGTCCACATTATTTTGCTTCTCTCGTACGCAATCCTTGTCTGCGGATAACATACTAAGTTAAATTGAAATTTCAGAAAATTCCTCGACTATATACGGTGGAACGTTGAGTATGGAATGTTGTCCAAATTATAGATATAATATTTTTTATGTTTTTATAATAAAAAGTTTCCGCTACTTACGCAGAAGCAGTGTCCAAACTACAAGTGGACATTCAGTGATCGATAGTACTATTTGAGGGTTAATGTACCAGCGGTATAATGATTTATAGGTAGCTTTTGCGTAATAACTAAATTAGTAGTTTCCCAGTAGGCGCTCGTTAAAATGATTAGTTTTAATCAAGTAGCCGTTAAACAGACTTTTTAGCCGCGTTGATCATGGTAATCAAATCACACGCCTGCCTTCGGACGATAAAACATCACCCGCGCCAATACTTTCCCTCGGTGTGTACGCGCAATTCTACGCCACGAAACAAAACTCGACCTAAAAATCAACATCCGCGACTGCCTCCATTTTATTTACTATATGTACATATATTTCTCTCTCTTTTTTCATTATGCCGTTCCGATAATGCAAGCCTGTCGATACGTATCCGTTATACGGTCGCACTCGAATGGGAAGTATGCATCGCGAGTGCAGTAAATAGGAGCGCGCGTGCAGGACGTGAAAATAAAAATGATGACGGGTCGCGATTGTTACGAAACCTCAGCCCCGGACTTCCGAGTTCCGTCTTCTCTTTTCAACGACTCTTCTATGCATATGAACATACACATAGGTATGTGCGACGTTATTTTTCCTATCGACTCTTTTCATACAACCCTTTTGATGCATTTCGCTTGAGTATATGCCGTGCATATACAATATACAATATACAACAGCGTATAAGCGAGGAGGCGCGATGAAAGACAAAAATAAGTACAGTTTCCGCGACGCATCTCGCGCGTAAAGACAATCGAGAGCCATCCCATGCACGAGAGACAGACACGCGGATGGGCATAAGCTTGGTGGGACGCTGCCGCCGTTGCCGCTGATGACCACGCAGGCGAGGAGAACCGACCCAGGGGACGAGGAACTACAGCTCGATGCACACGCTCCCCGGCGACACATCGCTGCTTCTCGTGCGGCGCGCTGTCCCTCTTCTTCTATTCCTTTATAAATCTCAGCGCAGCCTGTTCTCATCGTCGAATCACTTTGTCGCGTGGGTGCGTCCGCGTGGATTATTATACGCAGAGACAAGGAGACGCAGGTTGACTCAAAATCTCCGAGCGGCATTCTCCGTGTGCGAGCATATGCCACAAGCCGAGGCGCAGCCGATTCCCACCGGCTCTCTCGAATCTAGACTTCTCCGACCGGACTCGCGCGCAGCCCAGCGTGACGAAGGAGTGGATCTCTCTCTCCACCTACTATATACGCCGCTGTATATACGACCGGCGCGGGAATACGTTATGTGCACGCGGAAACCAGCGGACATGGGAATCGGGCCCGGGTCCTACTCTCCTCGATCCCATTAATTATGCTGCTTGTGTTTGTGTGCGCGTACGCGTGCGTGCGCGAGTACGAGCTTTCGCGCGGCTACTTCGGCCGGATCGGTGATGTCTCTTCAGTCGCCTTATCCTTCGTTGGTTCTCGCTTTGCTTCTGGAAACGCGACGACTGCGCTCTCCTCGAAAATCGCGAAAAATTCCACGAGTGACAACGAGCACTCTTGCGAACGCGGCAAAAAAAAACATGTACATACACAGCGCGCGCGCGCGCGCGAGAAAGACAGGCTCAACAATAATACACGGTTACGCCGCTCGCTCGGCGATGATGTAACGGCGCGTTATGAATATGTAGAAAACAATAATAAATACGAGTCGCGAGAGCTGTGCACAAAAGGGAGAGATACGCGCGTGTATAGGAGAGCTAGCACCGACATTCCGAGTGTCGCGTCGCCATTGTCAGCGCCGAGGCTGACTGCGTACGTGCTTTAAATGTCGAATTTCGATGTGGGAGAGACCACTGCTCTCTTGGTTTATTGATGGACTATAACTTGCTTCGAGGGAGTTTCGATTTCAGCCATCGAAGCTTTTCACTCGATATTTCTGAGCGCACACGCATACGTGTGTGTGTGCATATACGCGGACACACACGCATCGATCATTAGCCTATTAATAAATCCGTCACAGCAGGCAATAACCCACCGAACAAATGATATTATAATTATTCTCCCTTCCTCTCTATACGACAAAACGAACACACAGTGCATCTGCGCAAGGTTAAGAGCCGCACAAACTTCCGGCGCTGATGGGGATTGCCCATTAATCGCGAGCTTTTTACCTCTCTCCGATATGGAAGCGCGCTCCGCTGACGTTCTCGACGTGTATATGTACGACAGGCAGTAGGAAAAGAAGCATATATGCGTTATAAAAAAAGAAAAAAAGAGGGAGTATAAACAAGTCGACTTCGCATTTCGACTGCTCCGCGCATCACTGGCCCGGCCGACACACTGGCAGGAAGTGCCTTGCGTATATACATATATATATGGGGGAAGAGATACGAGGGTGCAATAATGCACACTGCGGCACGCGGGGGAGAGGTACCGGCAAAGGCAAAGTAAAGCGGACGGCAGTATATGTGTGTAAAATATAGTTTCGTGTCCGTCAGAAGGGCTGCATCAACGGAATTCAGGCTATTGTTGTCCTTGCGGCTCGATATTTTTGTGGACGTATCCTGTCGCGTCGTTTTTTTTTTTTTTTTTTTTTTTGATGGTTTACTTACATATACTTATA
This sequence comes from Apocrypta bakeri, assembly GCA_018906985.1. Classification (NCBI taxonomy): domain Eukaryota; kingdom Metazoa; phylum Arthropoda; class Insecta; order Hymenoptera; family Pteromalidae; genus Apocrypta; species Apocrypta bakeri. Next base: position 189,390 of record JACCIA010000016.1, on the reverse strand, counting down.
ACGTTCATTCAGTACGCGTTCCGATACCGTGGCGGTGGAGCCACGATAGCTGGTCGAAGAATCAACCGTCCCAGGGATACGAACGTGCCGTAGAGGACGATTAACTGATCCAAAGTAGCGGCTAACCAGCGCTGTACACACGGAAAGGCTCACATTATACTTAACGGGGCTAATTCGATTTAGGCACACGCTGCTGTCTTTTATTCGTCCACAGTGGCCTACTCAGCGGGGGGTTGTAAGAGATGATTGCCGAAGGAGACCCTCGCGAACGCGGTGACAGGGGGAGTGGGGCGTTTCGTGCGCGTGCGTGATTATTCGGTGAACGCGTCGCCACGAGTTGGACTGCTCGGCATTGCCTGGGATTCCGGGCTCGGTGACAAAACGTTCCGAGCGGCACGATTTTCTCAGCGGGCTTTCGCAAAAATGAAATGTTCTCCGTCCTTTCGAAAACACAGTCACTGCGCATAAACGTGTGGTACTTATAGCTATATGGAGTTCTCGATAAAAATGCATCTACTCTATATAGCAAGGTAGAGATAAATTCCTAGATTCCCGGGAGCGGGAGCTCATAAATATGTAAACTCGAGCCGGCGATTTTATATTTTCGTCTAATGCCGCGGGCGAGCAAAGCGTTGCTGCTGCTGCTGCCGTTGCTCATTGAGTATGCATCAGCGGCGATCGACAGCGAAGCCGCGCCTCCCGTAAGAGATGATGATGGCTACCGCTGGCTACTCGAATCCTGCCGCAATATACCTTAACTGCTTTTTACTCGCTTTATGTCATAAGCCTCATTAGCATTGATAATTCCTCTAAAGAGTGACCTACAGAATGCGTAATCTCTCTCGCTGCCCAGGATATCGTAGCTTATTCCATTTTTTTTACTAAGAGCTCGACCGACGAATTTTATAGTCACGTTGATTATTTTACAAAGTGCAACTTTAATTTCCTTATTAAAATATGCTATATATTCATTGCTAAGAGGCCTCGATTAAATTCCAACTCCGCAGCATATGCGATGTGTGCATTTTTTTTCATTTCTTGAAAAAACTCGCGCTGTGTATATCGCACGCAATGGGCCAGTATTTTTTCCACTCTCTCTCTCTCTCTCTCTCTCTCTCTCGGTCTTTCTCGTCAGCGCGTTGGTGGAGAATATACATAATGTATTTTATGCATCGCGCCGGCGTCCGAATTTTCACGGACATTAGCATATACGCGCGCGCGGCCAAGCCACTTTTTGCCTCGCGGGCGGATTCTAATTCTCGGAAGAACGCGATACGGAATCGCGCCGGTTTCTTGCCGGCCGACAGGTGGCGACCGCTGATGGTGTGAGGAGTAGTATACGTGTGCAAGTATATACGTAGCATAGGACGTCGACTTGAATTTCGCTCTCTGCTCGCAAGAGTCTCTATTCGGCGCCCACGCGAGCGATGCATTCTTAATTATACTTTTATCTCGGCGAACTCGCTCTTGTTTCTTTTGCTATTTTTTCTTTTTCTTCTCTCCGTCTCTCTCTCTTCATCGAGGAAATTCCGCGGATCGATCTCTGCACGGAAGACGTATAGACGAGGCTTGCATGGCTTTCTAAAATTTTCCTGCGCTATATGTTGCCGACATATTAGTTCTCACCTTAATAACTCGGGTTTCTCACGCGCATAAACAACGAAAAATTGATTTTTTTTTCTTTTAGTTTCACGTCGCCGGGCTCCGACTTTCGCCCGCGGGTAATTATCGGGCTCTCTTATTCGCACGCGAGCGAGAGAAAGAACGACGGCAGGCTGTCAATGTCGCGATACGTCATCGCTAATTGAAAGGCTAAAAATCGCGAGGCGTCAAAGCGCGCGCGCCTGCGCAATCGGCTCTAAAACGTTAATAAATAAATCGCCGGTAGTCTTTGTCGGACCTTTTTCATCGAGCAATTAGACCGAGATTTACTCGATGCAACAACGCGTGTGTACTCCCGTACGCATGTCCCGATATCCTTTTTGACGAGCAGCTGCGCGAGGAGTACTTTTTTTATATGCACGCGCATCTATACATGTATATTGTTTTAGAGGGTAGACGTTACATCGCCAGTCTCGACTGATTGACGAGCCAAGTATCTCCTTAGAGACGTAGGTTAGTCGGTAATTTTTTTCGATTTATCGCTCGAAAATGCGGCTCCCGTTACGACGAGCCGCTGTACCAAGGCAATTTCAGGATCAAACTTATGCGAGGCTGCGCCTATTGTATAAAAACAACATCAGATGAAACACATATACGCGAGCGTAATATTTTGACTGCGAGCGGCTGAGGAATAAGAAAGTCGGTGCACAGCTCGTGACTCGATTAACGCGCGCCTGCACAATGCAACACTCACCTCGGGAGATATAAAACGAATGAATCCTCGCGCGCGAGCTCGGAGCCGTCTTATTCTTTTGAGGTTTAGCGAACCCTGCGCAGTCGTATAATGAACTCGTTTTGACATGACGCCCCAGCGTTTTCTCTCTCTCTCTCTCTCTCTCTTTCTCTCTCTCTTTCTCTTCCTCTTCTTCCTTTTGTTCGTCCTTTCATTATAACGCCGGTGTATAGTGTTGTTCTTCCTCGCTCGTGGAATAGTTGGGAGAGAGAGAGAGAGAGGGAGAGGCAAGTGGGCCCCCAGACTTAGTTGATTAAAATAACTGTAAAGCCAGGACTTTGATTGACGTATCAACGGGCAAAAAATGAGAGAAGAGAGGGACGACGCTAGAAACGTGCGGCGTAGTCTGTCTTTCGAGACGCAATACTCCCCGGGCGATTACGCAACACCGCGAGCTCTATACACCGCCGCGCGTATATTTCGCTGCTTGCACAAAACGTAGTTGGATTTTTTTGTCAACAGTCTGAGTTTGTTTGCGGAGAACTTTTTTTTCCATTACTTTCGAAAATAATATCGTCTCGTTGTGAGAGCTCGTGCGCCGATGATTCCGAGCTAATACTCCGCGACGTATGGGAAAATTCATCGGCAGCAACGATTCCCTCGTTCTGTTATTTGCGCACGTGCTGAATATATAGCTGCGCGTATACATACCTATGCACCAATTATGTCCGCGCTCTGACAGACCCGGAGTAGTGGATGGCTTACGTAAGAAAAGAGCGGAGATCGGCGCACGTGTACCGTGTGTATGTTGCCAGGCGCGAGTTATCGGTATTGGTTAGTGACAAAAAATCATCGGGAAAAAGATGGAACAAGAATAGTTTTGCACAGAATACATGGTTATTTCAGTGAGCAATGTGCGTCGTACTGCATGCAGAGATTCAAAGTACGGAGAAAAAATCGATATATTGGGATATTGTAAGAATATCACGGTATTTTTTATACAAGATAAGCTCTGAGTCGTTGATAGACGTTCCATTGTTTACAGCGACTTTAGAATTCTAACGTTTCCAATTATTATTTATACTCCTAATGGCGTACAATGGTCCGAATGAAAAAAACGGATAAACCCTGCTATTAACGCACGAAATTCCCTGATTTGTCACACATTACCTGTAGAGATAAGAAAAAAAAGCGCATCAATCACGGCGATCGATGGTAATAAATCACGATGAGTCAAACTTGTCGAGCCCGTATCAATCAACCTATCTCAATAACAACGGCAAAAACCACATGTATAGAAATTTCGTGTGATCTCGTACCGACTGGTGATTAACCGATTCGTTTCGGCTTTGTGTTGCAGGTGAAAATCTGGTTTCAAAACAGAAGGAGCAAGTACAAGAAGATGATGAAGGCGGCACAGCAGGGCGGCGGTGGCGGCGGCCAACACGGTAGTCTACTGGCCGGCGGCACCGCGTTACCCGGCGGTCCTTCGCCACAACCTGGACAACCTGGTGGACTTATGCAAGGAGGTACGTTTTAATTTCATATCGTAAATATTCAAATTATAAATTTATTCAACTTTGATACTCCGTCCGTGTGCAGGAGCGTAAAAACCGTGTTACATTTGTACGTTAGTAAAATGCGCCATCTAGCCTCGTAATATCACCAACAAAGAAATAAATAAAATATCCAGCCTGGACTAACGGTAAACATCGTTTGCTATCGTGATTTCAGGAGGCGGAAGTTCGGTCTCCGGCAGTCCAACGACAGGTTACCTGGGCGGCATGGGTGGCGGTCCGGGGGGTCACACCCCAGGCAGCTCGAGTCCAGGCAGCGAGATGTCACCTCAGCACAACGAGAGCCCACCGGCGCCTGCCTGGCCCGGCGAGATGAAACACCATCCACATCCGCATGCGCCACCGCACAGCCATCACCATCCGCACACGGCCGGGCATCATCCGCCCCCGCCACCCCCGCCACCGCATCATGCGGGCTACATGCCACAGTACTCCTGGTACCAGGCCGACCCCAATCCCGGATTGCTCACGTAAGGTTCTGCATTTATCACATTCTTGTCGTTTCTTTTCCTCTCCGTCTTGCAATCAATTCTCCTATACCGCTCCTTCGTTTATTAATGCCTTATTCCGGTCTGGTTCTGTAGTCGAAATCACTTTTTTCATCCATTACACGCTTCCATTCGGCAAATTTATCCCGTGTACTCAGGCACGAGCGTAGTTAAACAGTCAGTTCTAAAGCGACACGTGTGTCCTTATGTTCCATTACAGGGTGTGGCCAGCAGTCTAACGAAGCAACACTGCGAATCTTTAAGGAGTCGACGTCGCAGCCGTCGAAGCAACGAGAAACTACTACCTAAAACAATTGAACAGGAGCTGAGACAAACAGAGCCAGCGTCATGTTTATGATACAGTAGAAAACACGCATACGCCGACGAGCGCAGCGCGTTATCGTCCGATCTATATCGAATTGTCGATGAATATAGTGAAGTGTGATCTCGTGAATCGCGTAGTAAAAAGGAAAAAAGAAGAAAATAATAAACGAGAGGATATTATATAGAAAGAGAGCAAACAATGAAGAGCGAATCAGCGTGAAACACGAAGAAGACGTATATATTAGGCGAATGTCGCGTCCGAGCGACGACTCCGCATCCGAGCGGATCTTTCGAATGTGGCATGACATAAATGTACAAAGGAGCTGCTGTCTGGAGGGATGTGAGAAAGAAAGGCAAGCGTTTTCATTCTGGAGAAATTTTTCTTGTTTTATATATAGGCAACGATCCGGCGGATCTCGAAAGCGTTCGCGTAAAAAAAGCTCTCTCGCTCTCCGCTCCGTCTCTCTCCGTCTTTCGTATTATTAGCAGCCCACGTGCCGAAATTCCGGAGAACAAACATCTCGAAGCTCCATTAAACGCGTCGCTTTAAATATCGAATTGGGTACGGCGCAATCGCGCGCGCGTCACAGCGACGAAAAGCCATTGCCTCAGACGCCGAATTGCGCGCAGCGTCGTGACTGTACAGCGTAGGCCCGTTAAAAATGAGGGAGAACTTAGAAGAGCTGCTGCCAAGTTGCACAAATCTCTCGCTCTATCTTAATTTGTCTCTCGCTCGCTCGCTCTCTTTCTCTCTCTCTCTCTCTCTCTTTTACTGGGATAGCGAAATACGCGGGTATAATGGCATTTTCGTGAGCGGCTCGCGAATTTCGCGCTGTGGCAATGCGCGCCTCGTCCGAATGTCGCAAACGCTTGAATTTTTCGTCGCTTTACTGCCTGGCAGCTATCCGACCACTGATAATAATTCTTGCAAAATCGAGCTACTTACCTGGCTTTTTTCGCTTTATTTTTCTTGGAGTATCTTTGTAAAAGAGACGGAAAAAATAATAATAAAATGCACGTACGATTGACTCTGGCATTGTCGCACATCGCTGGATTTACCGTTACCTCCCACGTTTTCGTAGGCAAAGTAGTAGTTATTACTTTGACAGTAGCGCAGGTAACGGTCAATCCAAGAGCGCAGACTGCGATTATTTCCGAGTGACGTGCGCAGGTATCCACCCTCGTCGCGAGTCAGCCGTAAATCGACGAGTATGACGATGTGTGTATAACGAGGCGAATGTACGAGTTGTATAAAGTTTATTAGAAACGCTTCTCCCTACGGGTTTCATGTACACCTCGAGAGTAGCGTAGGATACGCATACTCGTAGCCAGGCTACGACTATTTCGGTGCAATAAATAATTAATCGAGAAGAAAGAGCGATTCGAAGACTCTTCAGTTCCTATACGAAACACTGGCGAAACGAGAGAGGCAAAACTATGTGCGAGCCGAGGGTGAGATACAACGAAATTTCAAATGGTAAGGAGCGAGTAGGAACGAGATGACGTTCGGAAGAGGGAGAGAGCTAGAGAGAAAGAGAGAGTCGAATAGAAGTTTACTAGTGTTACTAGTTCCGACGCGAATCTACAAAAGGAAGAAATCGATTCACGAGCGGGTTTCGGTTTCTCATCACGCGTGTACATATATATATTACGAGACAGAAAGCGTCGGGACCCGCCCCTACTCCCTTACTGCTCCTCAAGCCCAAATTTTCCCAACCTTTCCCTGACCTCCTCCTACCCCCGACCCTTAGCACGTAAGTTGTAAGTGGATCTGTGTAAAATATAATATTGTGATAAGAATGTAAAAAAAAAATTACAAACCGTAGCAGAAAACTCGGGACCAAAGCGCGAAGTGTCGCGCTTCGCGCTTTGGGACGCAAAGAGTAGACTGCTCGCGCGCGAGGAGAGCGTAATTTTCCCCCGATTTATGCGATTTCACCGAGAGACAAAAAAAAAATTAAAGAAGCAGAGAGAAACTCTTGTACGAAGTATAGATTACAGAAAAAATAAAATACCTTAATTATGATTAATATTGTATAAAATATGAATAATATAAACTAATTAATTCAATTTAACACACCGACTATTTTTTTACCCCCACGTCCACTGCCCAAACAACATCCTCAAATTGACATTTGATGTATTTGATATATATTTGTATTTCAATCGAACGCGTTGAATTTCATCGGAAGGCGCATGCGAGTTTCTAGACGTACACCGAGATCGAACGAAAAAAATAGACGCAGCGCAAGAAATAAAAGGAGAATTTGCTTTCTTTGTCCAGCGCATAGCAGAAGCTGCGACCGCCACCTGCCGTCGCTCGTCCCGCTCTTATAGCCGTGTATATAAAGCCTGGGCCTGCTCCACTTTTATGGACGTCTATTCCTACGTATCTCCTTCCTTTTCTTCTGCCTCTGCTTCTGCCTCTGCTTCTGCCTCTGCTTCTGCCTCTTCTTCTTCCTCTTGTTCGCTACACTAGAGCTGCGTCTTTACACGACGTCTCGACGGTCTGTGGAATCTACCCGGTGTCCCGCAAAGATCAATCGCTGTATCTCGACGGAGAATTGATTGGCTCGCTGCAAGTGTTATAAAAAACACTAGTACTATGCGCTTTGAATTATACAGCAAGTTGGCTATTTTTGCATTACTCATACACTTGCCTCTCCGTCGTAATAATTCAAAGCAACGGAGAATAAAGAAACTCGGGGTATTTTCTTTCGTCTAAAACTACGTGGAGTACGGCACATCCGGAATCGCGCATCATCGAATCGGGAAATCTCGCTGGAAATCAAGCAAACCAGTGTCAAGTTGCAAGCGATTCTCCTCTTGAATGGAGGACAAAACCACTCGCATATTGTACACATATCCTACTGTACACATTGTGTCCACTTGTGCCTCCTCTGCAGCTCTATACCTCTGTATACTCGAAGGTTTCATTCGCCGCACAAAAGGAAGACGAAAAAAAGGAAGAAGCACTCGACTGGTAATCTTTTTAAGGGTTCAAAACAGTATACACACACGTACACGTGTATACAAGGAGCTTAACAGTTGAGAATACTAGAGCGGATTTCTATTGTCGGCTCCATTATGCTTCGCGGTCTTCTTCTGAGACGTATTATTGTCGTGCGTAGACATACCGCCGCCGATACATATGTATCCAAACGCACTCACTGCTACTTGTGTTTTGTGGTCTCGTTGCGGTGAGGTATAAGTTTACCGACTAGATCGAAACCGGCGCGCTGGCGTGTACCTTTTCCCGTCGATCGATCTCTATAGATAAGCTACTGTAATGTAATGCTATTCGAGTACGGACATAAATCGCGTTCGCACGAAAACTTTATAATATAGCCACGTGTTCGCGTGTCTACATACTTTTCGAAGGGATTGTCGAACGAAAAAATCCTATTTTATTACAATAATTCCAGCCGCTTTGCAAAGTAACAGCGAAATTATCACGCTTGCAGAAATTGTACGAATTAGAACTTTAATAGCCAGGTATCTTCGCGCGAACTTTACCGCGCAGCGTCGTTTTTCGAATTACGCTTCACTTCTTTTTCATTATGCACGCGCCGAGAAACGAAGTTTCACCCTCTCTGCATGGGCGCAAAGCACTCGGAGCATTTTTGCAGCGTCAGCGGTAATCCAATTGAAAAATGACATTATAAATCAAACAAAGGCTAGCTCGAAAACCACTTGTTCGGCATTTTGGAATTCGGTAGGGAACACGTGGAAGTGGTTGCAGCCTCGACGTCCTCGAGCGAACAATGCGCTCGGATTTCGCGTAATCGGCCTTATCACCCCGTGAGATCGAAAGCAAAATCGTACGTGTATAAATACATGTTCGTGGTTCGCTCTTCGCCGCGTGTATAGCGTCTCTCGAGGCGCGCATGCAGCGGCGGCTCTTAGCCGAGCAATTAGTATTTAACCCACATTAGATTCGTTGGCCTTTGGCGTTTCAGTTGACGGAGACATTTCCGCGCGCACATTGTAGCCCCTCTATTCTATATAACTACGCGGTAATGTATATTTTTGATTAAAAGCAATTAGGCACTGGAACGGTAAAGATGAAATTTCGACGTACCCTTTGAACTTCATCGCAATGTAATTATATATTATATGTGGTTGAATTTATTACGAAATGCGGTTATTGATGGTACGTCTAAAATGCCGAGATTAATAGTGCGCAGGTTAAAATCGATCGTCCGGAAAAAAGAAAAAAGAAATTAAATGAAAGAAAAACTAATTGTATCACATCGTTCTCGTATAGCCGTACGGACAAACACATCACGTCACTCGTCCCAATTCATAGACATATCAACAGCAGTCGCTGCCGCCGAGAGAATCTCATTCCTCCGTACTGCAATTATCACTTAACTCGAATTAAATTTACCGTCCACTACTGGAGCCGTCGTCGTCGTCGTCGACGTCGTCGTCGTCGTGACGCGTGAGACAATACCGAGCGGATGGAGTCGATGCTACTTGATTATAAGCGACGGCATGGGAGCTTCCAAGCGATGACTTTTAAGACGCATACGCGATGATGATGATTTATCGAATGAGCGAAGAAGTCGACTGACGGCAGGATTGAATTAATTTATGGCTTTGCACGAATCTCAGTGCGCCCTATACAAACACCAGCTAAAACGCATTATGTGCACTTAGCGAGCGCTATATATGATTGGATTATAGTATATGTATACTCTACTGCTATTGACTGGCTTTTTCTTTTTTTTCACGCGCTCTCTCTCTCTCTCTCTCAATGGCTTTTTTTCCTTCGCTTTCATCGTACAGTTATGTAGCGAGTAGTTCTTTTATCACACTGCCATTAAATATACGCAATCTCAAGGTAGTTTTCAGCAAATAAATTATAAATTTAATTCTCTCCCTCGGTGGAGCAAGAAGGATAGAACTGGCACGAGAGGCTGCCGTCTCCGCGCCCGAGTCGTGTGTCGCCGTCGGGGTAATTTGCGATTCTGCGCGACAGCAAGAAGGGCGTGGCGAGCGGCTCACGCATGTGGGGTGGCTCGGCTCGTTTGCGCGACATTGTCGACCCGCTTGGGTTCGATCCCCTACGACGGAGCGCGATGCATCCCCCGCGCTCTATACACGCCCACGAGAGAGAAAGAGACTTTTTCGCAACTGGAGAAAGAGAGAGAGAGAGAGAGAGAGAGAGAGAGAGAGAGAGAGAGGGAGAGAGAGGAGGCTGTGTGTGGAGGTATGGTAAGAGAGATGTCGGGAGATAGACGCGTGTTGGCCGTTGGCTCGTTAGGCTGTTATGTGATTCCTTTTGAATCGTATATAAGAGAATATATTGCAGTTTTTTATCTTCAACGTGGATTGTTAATTCAGCGGAATAATATGGTGTTGGCATGATCGATGCGTCACTTTTACTCGCATTGGAAATGCTAAATTCTAGACGTCTCTTGTCAATTCAATTGACTCGAACGTAATAGACGCTGAAAAATGTCAGGAATTATAAATTAGAGGAAAAAGAAAACAGCTATCGGTGGATAAATAGGCTGTTATTGATAATACTATTAAATATGTATATATATATATATAATATATATATATATATGTATTGAAAACAGAGGTAGCGTAAAATATAAAAAGAACGGTAGTCGATTATTTCGACGACAAAAAAATAATACACCACTCAGTAAAGTATAGCCGCAATTCAATAAAGTTCTCGGAGTAAACGCGATTGATTTCTCTCGTGCGACTCTTGCGACGTTTTAAAACGCTCCCCTTGTCTAGCTTATAAATTATATCGACGTCTTTACAGTCAAGCGAGAAAGACGCGTCCGGCGGACTATATTTACAGAGAACGTGAAACTGCGTACGCGAAGTGTAGGAGGAATCGATCGGTACCGCCGACGCCAAGCGAAAGGGCATCGATTAGCCCTAGGCTGGCTGCGCGGTAGGACACGAAAAGGAGTGACTGCTTTTCCGTTTCGTGTGCGCACACCCGAGCGATTCGGAGAAAAAACTATCATGGAAAATTGAAGCTGACGCATTATTGGCTTTTGCGGTTTTCGTGCGATAATACCTCCGATTGCCCGAGTCTTACAGTGTATAATACCTTATTATGTGTAAGCTGAAGAGACAATTTTTTTTTCTCTCGATCGATTTACATTTAGCCTAGCACGTCTACTAGTGTATACAATTATATAATTAATGATCTACTATTATTCCAACCGCTAATTTTACAATCGGGTATCACTCGTTTTATTGCATAAATATATATATAGTATATATATATATATAGTTGACCTTTTTTTTAAAGCTACATATATACAAGTAGCTCGACGTACACGATGCAATGTACGTAAAAAAAAAGAGAGAAACCAAGCTAAACCATATATAGCCTCCTTTCTCATTCTTCCCTCGACGCGTCATAAAAATACCAAGCTTACCCACACGCAGATCCCCGCGTGTACGTGAATTAGCGCGTATGCATACATAGGTATATGTACGGTACTCGAGACACGTGGCACAACCCTTGCAAGGTACATACGATCTACTGGGCGGGTCTCACCTCGCTTTTTCGACGGCTTTGTGTCGATGTATATGTACCGCTCATACCACCTGGACGAGAGAGAGAGAGAGAGAGAGTAGTCCGGCAGGAAAGAGCGAGGGAGAATTTCGTCGTTGTGTAGGCATCGAATTCGTACACGCGTTTGTATATATAGCTATACGTGTGTTAACACGGCACCCCTGCGATTCTCGTTCTATACCCCGTGTATGCACAACGGCGCGACGGCAGAAGCCAAGACGAAAGGCTTCGTCGTCAAAGGAGTCTTTGCGTATGTACGAGAAATTATACCTATATATCAATGTGTCTGTGTGTACATCTATGTATTTGCACGAGTGTGTGAACGAGTGCTCGATCGGAAAGTTTATACTCCGCGCGTGAGAAAATATTGACTCTTGAGCTCGCGTTTTCTTTTCTTATGCCTTCTTTTTATCGGCAGAATTATAAGTTTCGGCTAAAGGTTGTTCCATTTTTAGCAGGACTGTAGTGCTCTTTCGAGTAGGATCCCGTCGAGGGTTATCGAGTACGTATGCGTACTTTTGGGCGTCGAGAACAAATTCTCGACAATGTACATAAGCTCGTTGTTCGTTCGAGGACACTTCTGACTTTTCGAATTTTCGTGGGAAGAAAAAAACGAATGATAGATTAGTTTAGATTAAAAATAGCAGCGATGGAGAAAGCGCGTTGTCCAGCTAAAACAAGCTCAAGTCCAAAGCGGATTGCGCAGCAGCCTCCGCCTAACTTTTAGCTTCTTTCCCACAGTGCAAATCTCTCTACCTGAGCCAAGCAAAAATAAACAGATTTTCTCGTAACGCCTCTCTCTCTCTCTCTCTCTCTCTCTCTCTATTCCTTAGCATTTTGAGGGCAGTCGACCCCCTGACCTAGTGCAACGGCCCGCTGACACTAATCTGACACTAAATTTCCGAACATACTAAGATCTTATCTATACTCCTTGGACGAGTCCTCGTGCAATAGCCGACTTTCGAAGGGCGCGTAGAGTAGTAGCCCGGCTACAGCTGCCCTCGCAGGGCCCAACGGGTTCCCCCCCGGTAGCGCTTAAGTTTTCCCGATGAGATAGAAGAAGATATTTGGAAAACTTGCTGCGGTGTCTTCTTTGGTCCCAAGAGATCTGCACCTATTGGCTTTAACGCATTTTCAGGATTGACAATTTTTAATATTGCTTAATAAATTTTATTCTAAATGCAATATACTGTTTATATTAATAATTTTAATAACTGTTAACCGATGTCCGACTTGTTCGATGGCTTGCATTCAGTATATGAAAACGTTTTAAAAATGTTCGATTGAAATTTTACCACGATGAACGTTATGTAAGCAAAAGACATTTTATTTAAATAATTGATTTAATCGGCATTAAAGAGGTTGTGCAGAGTTAATGAATATCGGTGTACCTGAGGAAACAAATGATATATATATCTTCACTTATATACAGTTTTTAGCAAACGAGCATTACTATATACTATATCTATAAGTGAGCTGTATGTGAAACTGATTTATTTTTGCGATGTAATCTCATTTAAAGAACTAAATGCATTAGATACACCAAAACTGTTCCAGATGTAGTTCTGATATCGTTAATAATTTAAAAACTTATATTACTACAGAACAACTTCAAAATAACACGTTATTAAACAATATATACTTTTTAGAAGCTTATACTATATTTTTCACTAGTGCCTTCGATAAAACTATATTAAAGTAACTGTATTAACCGAAATTTTCTCTAAACGATACTGGGGCTGCTGAGAAAAATGACCACCTTCTCGGGTACTTAAAAATTCTTTTAAGCTAAGTGGAGTTTTAATTACTCTAGCCCTAGTTAATATAAATTTGTAAAATACCGAAGTTAAATTGAATAAAATATTTTAAGTCTACAGTCGTCTATACATGACTCTCGAGTTCAAACTTCAAATCAAACTCATTTCATTTATATTTTATATGTTATCATCAAATATGTTTGCAATTAAATGTTCAACGTATGTAAATCTATTACGAAATCTCTTCTATGAAAGTCAATTCTTAAAAGAAACTGTTTCATTAAAAAAACACACAAATCATAGAAATATTGCGTAATAATGTCTTTTTGAGTACAACTAAACGTTCTTTTCAGGACGAATAAATGAATAATCAATCCTATTTTCTCGGATTAATGTAAATACAATTTTGGCTGAGCATTAGAAATGAGATATTAATTCCCCAGCTCGTTATAGCATAGCAACATCGATTTGTCAGACTCATAAAAGATGCAGTGATTTTCCTAAAAGAAATGTCAATAAATGCTAGGAACAAAAAAGAAATCAAGCAAGTAAAAAAAGTATACTCGAGAGCAGTTCTTCTTTTGTCTGCCTACTAGATCTACGTAATATTATTGAGACCTACTGTTCAACGGAGACTCGACGAAGTGGCGTGTATTCTCATTAAATATTGATACGCAAGCCGCGATTAGGAGACTCCAGGCACATACACGCGGCAATAATTTCTGATAAGTCGAAGGCAATTGACCCGAATGTGGTTAACTATATTGATAATTAATTAATCGCTTGACATATTCCGTATTTATACATCGGAATTATTACCGTGTATTTGTTATTCGAACAGGTTATCTTTTTTTATTAGTCCAATGATTAACGGGAATATTGTGATGTATATGTATTTACAGTGAGATCATTTACATGGAAAATCCTGAAAAAATCAGAAGAGAATATCAGACAGTATAGATTTGTTCGAAGTAGCAAATAACGCTCAAGTCTCTATATGCCCAGAAGTCTCTCGTATAACCTCCGCTATACATCTGACATAAGTTGAGTCGAAGATATAGGTGTGTGTGTATATATGTGTGTATATACAGAACGCAATGCGTCTTACATAGACGTATGAGTAGGAAGAGAAAGATAGAGATAGAGAAAAAGAGCTGAAGAAATGATAGGCTGCTCAATTATTCGTTGAATAAGTAATGAGAAATGACGAGACGGATGTTCTACGGGCTTATAGAGACGGATACGTGACTCTATATCTCTCTTTCTCTGTACATCGACTACGTATATTCGTAAATACAAATTTAACTAATAAGCTGTCGAAAAAGAGCTAATCTTGAGCAGCGATAAAAATTATACGTCGAGGACAAAGTCAGAACATTCCTTGGGTTCGGTTAGCCAAATAACGGTCCCTGGAATTTCACTAACCCCCCGATAAAGGGAAAGAGAGAGAGAGGGAGAGGCCCCGCATAAAAAAGCTGCCTAAGGGTGAGTTCACGCCCCCAGTGTCTCAGTTGACGATTGCGCGCTGGCGCTGCTCAAAGGAAAAGTGCAAGATGCGATATGAAAGCCAACGGCATATAATGCAGCTATAGGTATATACGTACACGACGCGGCGGCGTTTTTTACCAAGCCGCTCTCTTTTTAATCGCGAGCGCGTGGCATTGCATTGTGTCGAGGGCTTCCGGTCGCAGTGTAACCGGATATCACTGCTACGCCGGACATATTGACGTTAATTTATAAAATAGTCTCGCGCGCCAGTTCCCCTGCTCCGGCTTCTCCTCCCTTTTTCACCGAATGTGTCCCCTACTCGTTCTGTCCTATGTCTCGGTATATATAGCTCTCTCTCTCTCTTTCTCTCTCTCTGTCTCTGTCTCTCTCTCTCTCTCGCTGGATATATACGTGCACATGCAAGTGGTGCCTGGATGTTATGTAGACGAACAAATGAATGTCAGCTACTGATAAATCGAGCGACACGCTCTGTACGCGTCGCGTAAGCGCGACTTATTCTGTTATGCTTCTCTATGCTATTTCGATTTTTTTCCACACTGATACGGAACGCGCTGATTCAGGATCGGAATTTACGAAGACGAGCGTCCATCGACGATGACGTTTATTCGATCATAATTGCAATGTGTCAATCATACTTTTCATTTCCTTGTTTTTCAAGCGGCTATCTCAATCTCGATCGTAACGAAGAATAGGACTGAGAAGTAAGAAAAAGAAATTCACTTATGCAAAGACGGTGAATGCCAAAACGGGGGGTTGTCGTAAAAGAGTCATTACTGAAGTAAGATCAAATAAACATCGAAACGTCTTAGCCTCTTCGAGATCATCATTACCATCGAACAAAAACAATATTGAAAAATCGAAGAGAATTAATAATGATTGTAATGTTTTCAGGCGCATCTTGCACCTTTCACTGCAAAAATAAGTTCGAGTCAAAGAGAGCACAGCGAGTCTTGTGTAATGTCTACCTTCGAGGCAGATAAAATAAAGAAACGCACCGGAGAGAGAGAGAGAGAGAGAGAGAGAGAGAGAGAGAGAGAGAGCGAGAGCGAGAGAGAGAGGTGGGGGGAGGGGGTAGGGGGAAAAAATGAGGGAGAGAAAAGGAAATGATAATCACGAACGCGCACAAGCCACCTATAATGACAGTCGGCTAAATTACGTATGCGTGTTTTCTTCAAAATGTGCGTTTCAGCTGAAAACTCTTTGGATTTGTTTTCACTGATGCGCCACACACGCATACGCGAATGTACTGTACACCTATGTACGTATGTATATTCATACAGCGCTTCTCCGCAGCAGACGTTGGAATTTCTGTAAATGTACACTTGGCATGCGTGCGTGCTACACACTGCTCCTCTTTTTTCTATCTTCAGCCTTCGACTCGAGAACGTTTAAAAGGAAGAACACAGAGACATGCAGAACTTTTTCTGGAAACGCGTTACTCTGACGCCTGTATTCGCAAGAGCGAGAAGTTGAAGTTTAAAAGGACTGGAAGACACGAGAAGACGTAGAATATTTTTCTTTTTTAAAAATAAAATACGTCAACGATTATCGCTAGTATATGAGTAAATCTACAAAATACAGGAAACAACTCCCTACCTGGAAATCGAGAAATTATTCGCGAAGGCACATCGACCGGACACTATTTTCCTCGTTCTTGGCTGTTTTCCGAGTAAAACGAGCCATTTACACATTCGTTTGAGCTTTTCGCTCGGTTTTTACGGCCAAAAATGGGAAAAAGTTGCAAATGCGAGTTTTTTTTAACTTTTCAGCCAGTGACTTTTGCTAATCAAACGCGTACAATTTTTTAAGCGTTAAAGTAAACAAAATGCAAATTAACATCGGTGATTTCATAAAATTGAGTCATTTGCATAGATACTAAAAGAAAATACCGTCAAGTTAAAAAAAATCGCTTTAAAGCCCCGCCTGAGGAGAAAGTATTAGTGTTTGATGAAAAATTAGATAAAATACGTATGACTTCCAGATGACTACATTTTCTATTTTTAAACTCAAACAACTTTCTACCCGTAAATGTAATCTGGAAAATTTTTAAAAAATCCAAGAACTTCAATGGTGTTTTGAAATAAATTTTAGTTAATCTCCATACCTCAAAAATGCGTTTCCGACCTTAAATAACAGGTTATTGTTCTTAGAATATAGTCAGGAACGAGAAAAGGTGCTCGAATAATTTTTCGATTTTCAAGTTCGAGTTGTCTCCTGTATTTTGTGGATTTACACATATATATATGTATATTATATATGTATATATATTATGTATATACGAGGATATGAATATATACGTAGTAGAGCGTCGACAAAGACAAGAGAGAAAGAGAACTGCTGCGGTGTGATCGTCAATTGCGTGGGCAAACGTCTCTACAGGCTGCTTCCGACCTTCGTAACAATTACGCGCAATTAAAGTCGCCGAGCGCGAGCGCGGCAAAGGCCGAAGGCTCGTTGCCTTAATTTCTATGGACGATCCGCCTCCCTCGCATACTTGCGGAACGGAATCGCTACCGGTCCATTGCCGTCCTCAGTGCAACGATGATCTTTTATTCCTTAATTCGGCTATTGTCGATTCCGTATTTTTCAATGACTCATACGCTCTATATATACACCTTTAGCTCTGGAATAATTATTTGTCTCAAGCGTGTGTACAACGATCGTTTCTAAAAGTCCAAACACGTCACGCAGTGGTGTTCATCGTTCACCCCATTCGACTACTCCAGGCACTACTGTATAGGCAAAAAAATAAAAAGGCCATCGTGGAAGTAGCACAACACGCTATACAAGTTCGTGAAAAAAAAACTTAATTCCCTGCAGCAGGACAATGATCTCCCGCTGGAACTGGCTCCTCACGCCCCTGTACCTACTCGAGAGAGAGAGAGAGAGAGAGAGAGAGAGAGAGAAAGAGAGACTGTACATCTACAAGTAAGGCCCGTTTTCCCGTCGCGCCGCGGGGCCACTTCTCTCCACGTGCCGCCGCGAAAGAGTGGATACAAATCCCTTTAATGGGACTCGTAAACAGTGCCCATAGAGAACGAGTGTAATCCCTGGGACGCGTTTAACGCGATCACTTCGAAAATCGGATTTGGCCTATTGTCAGTTTCGGCTCTCAAGAGAGAAAGGGATGACACCGACCATGTACACTATGGACCTTTCAACTAGGTATACCTATACCTATATGTGTATACACGAAGATAGGAATGCAGTATGTGGAAAATGTACAAGCGAGCATGGGAACCTGGCAACTTTATTTTTCAAAATTCACCAATGTTCTAAATACCGATAAAAAGATTTTATTAATAAAATACATTATTGTGAGTACTTGGTAATATTATATTGTATTTACACTTCATAAATAATAATAAATAAATAATCAAAGGCAGAAGAGTACTGTTTATGATTGAATATGTTTTTGAATATTATTGTAAACTTGTTATTTCCGTCATTGTCAACACGACTTTCCAGTCATTTTACAAAATTTTCCAGCACTTTTTAAAAGTTTTGATAGGAATTTCGGTGATTTCACAAAGAATACTGTGTGTTTAATTTTTTCAAGGTCCTTGATTTGTTAATACAAATCTCTGGCTTTGAATAGCCGCCAAGATAACAGTCACAGTTGGATAAATCTGGAGATCTCGATGTTCGATCATGCTCATTGTGAACGTCAAACATTTCATAACCCGCAATTTTCTGCTGATGAGTGATAAAATGCCAAATCATTCTTCACAATTATACGCAGGCTCATTCTTAATAAGTTAATATTTTGCAACACAATAATTTTAATTAATATAAATATAACGGAAGGTTTCATTCATCAATATGTTAAGTATTCTAACATACAGTATTGGTTATATTACGTCGTTGAAAGTCGTAAATAGCTTTTATCTTTCTAAAGAATTTAAAGTAATGAACGTAGATTTTAAGCCAACTTCGAGAATAAGATCATTTAAGTTAAGTTCTGAGTCGATCAGCAAAGGCGACACACGTATCGCACAATACTAAATAGTGAATTCAACTATTCGTTCTCTTATCCTACCTCTGAAATTTGTTTCATCGATGAAATAAAATTTAGTGATTAAAGTAACTTCATTTGGAACACGAGTCAATGAAATGAACGACATGCAATTCCAAAAGCAACGGTGTGTTTCTTACCCGAAGCTCATAAGTGCAGTTCGAATTCACTCGATATATACTATTGCGAGGCTTATTCAAATTCTCCATCCGTACTTAATTGCGGCAGATACATCTTAAACATAATGATTATATATATATATGTCGATACTACTGTAGCTTTCATGGCTCCATACGCGATAGGTTCTAATCGCAAATAAATCCAATAATTCATCTGCTATTTGTTGCTCTGTCCAGTTTTCTCCTTCTTCCACTATTTACAGAACTAGCACCAATCGAAGCTTGTCAAGTTCCCATGCTCAACCCCCCATTACAAAGCTAAAGTGGTTAAACCAACTAAAGACGTATAATGCGCATATGAATCGCTTTCGCTTGCCGTCATCGCATACGACACTATTATTGCCACTGAATGCTGAGTTTTCAGGAGGAGCGCAAATCCCCTGATTTTTCAAAACGAAAAGACGTCTCTTCCGTTCTCGTCAATTCAGCTCGCGCGCGAGAGGCATCCATCCATCCGCACATTCGAGAAAGAGAAGAAGAATACAGAGAAAAAATCGAAAGAGCGCGCGCGCGCAAAAAGGAAAAGCGGAAGATCGAAGGGGCGATGATGGGGTGTGTCGGAGCATGGCCATTTTGTCTGCTTAGTTCCACACGGGGTCACCCGGTGTATGGACTCCCCGGCGCGTGTAATCGCTAATACCCGAAACCCCCTTGTCCTCCTCTCGGAGTAGAGACTCGCTCTCGTACATATATATATATATATATATATATATAGGATAGTATGTATGTGCACTGTATAGTACGACTGTGTTCGAAGGCTTGTATGCTGTAAGCGGGGGTGGCATAGACCTGCGAATGCCTCGACTGTTGTCTACGTACTTTTGGATTCTATCTGATGTATTAATTCAGTGAAACTTCTAAAAGCCTGAAATGATGGGTGCGAGCTTCGATATGAATAGTTTCGTTTCCTCGACATTCACTACAAGTATCACGAATGATAATTTGAAAAATGATTTCTCCGCTCTAATAAGAAAATTTCGTAATGCCCAAGATTGAACGCGGTGGGATATTTGACTGTTTGTTAAAATGATGAATGTATTTTAAATTATACGGAAAAAATCTTTTAAAATCAATGCTTACGAAATATTGAGCTTACGAAGGTTCGAATGGCAAAAGTCCCTTGACAGATCTGTTTAGCTCACATCAGAGAAATAGTAGTAGTTCACTAGCTATCTCGCTCTCTCTCTCTCTCTCTCTCTCTCTCTCTCTCTCTCACTCTCTCTTTCTCTCTGCGGTCGCCGTCAGCCTCTGATTGTCTTTTATTGGGTTAAATTGAACTTCCTTCTCGTGATACGCGGCTCGCATCAACTCACTCGCTTTGAGTAGTTGCTTAGCTCTTAAACATCGTGTAGGTATGGGGTGTCTTTAATGTACTGCAATAAGTATAACTTAAGAAGCGAAATAAAAAAGTATTTAATTTGCTCGAGTGCCAATATTCCATGCTTTCGAAGATACAATAAACGTTTTTCTGTATACGGTAATTTTTATATTTTTAATGCAATTAAAAACACTGTTAACATATCATCGAATTTTTCAATACTCGACATTGAGAATAAGTTTTTAGCTAGTATTTATAACAAGTGTATTTCCAATCGAATGTGTGCGAAACACAAAATATAGCGTAAGAAAATGTGCACAGAAAAAGCGTTTTGCACGACACAGAGTTTTTGCAACGCCTACTCTGTAAATGAGGAAAGGTCAGCTGAGGAATTCAGAACGAGTAAATATGCTACATCGCAGAAAGGAAGTGCTCGATGACCTATTGTGCACTGCGTCAGTGTTTGCGTTGTGTAAGTATTACATTAAGCCATAGACTTCGTGAAGTGGAAACGTACTAATCCACGAATATACATATATATTTACGAATATACACATATATATGTTGAGGAACACAGAAAAACAGGAACGTAACAAGAACGATAAAGTTGAGAATCTCTGCATTAATGTTGGGTGACAGAAACCACACTGATAAGAACAAATTATGCAGATAAATGTTATACGGCAATGTCGCCGATGTATCAGAGCGCTTCTCAACTAGCTCATTCGGCTTCGTTATCTATTCATTGACGGGCCCGATGTGTGCGACGTGACGCTGGACCAGAAATCCGGACTGTTCCCATGTTCCAGTTACGGATCAGAAGGATGACGATTGATGT
The DNA here is from genome assembly GCA_018906985.1 of Apocrypta bakeri. NCBI lineage: Eukaryota > Metazoa > Arthropoda > Insecta > Hymenoptera > Pteromalidae > Apocrypta > Apocrypta bakeri. The sequence goes on along the minus strand of JACCIA010000016.1, from coordinate 168,494 downwards.
GTGCTACAACCGCACTATGGTTTTGTCTTAAATCAAATGTACTCTCATTCTGTATATGTATGTCTACAGCTAGTTTATTGATCGGGCGAGTTAGAAACCGGACATGCGGGCGCAGCTTCGTTGCTGCGGATTCAAACGATCTTTTAGGCGGGTTATTAGTTCCGAGACCCCTTGATTTCAAGCAGTGATGAATTGTTTTGTAATTGTCACTCTTAATATGCGATTTATAGGAAGCTCGCGCACTGGGAATAATTTGAAATTTATGTGCGGTGTACGGTAAAGCGAAAGGATGTTATTAATTGTTGAAAACTAACTGTGCATTTCGGCGTTATAACGGTCGGCGGACATGTACGATTCCCATTCACTAGTTAGCGCGAGTTCATCCATCAATACATATATATACATTTGTGTGTGTGCGTGTGTGTGTGTGTACGTGTGTGCGTACGTGTGTGCGAGAAGCGTCGCGCAGAGTCAATCAATTTCAACTCTACCACTGTACAGTTCCGACACAACAACAGTTCTTTGCGTGGCAGGTATATAGGTATCCTTGAGTGTGTGAGTAAGCACTAGAGACGAGTGGTTTCCACACCTGCCGAAAGGGACCAGTTCAGGCCTCCGCTCTTTCTCTCTCTTTTTCTGTCTCTCAGCTCGTAGTGTGTGTATACGTGTTGACGAAGAAGGTGAAAGAGCTCGAGATTGTAATGATTTTCAAACATCACACGTCGTCCGCGACTCTCGCGTGGAAGTCGAGGGGTTTGAGGCAATATTGTATTTCACATTGGACTTTAATAGTTTTTCTGACGGTTTTATAACTTTTGACGCAACGTAGACAATATTTTTACTGCATTATTTTACGGCAATGCGACATAACGCGTCTTACGTCACGAGGACGAAGAATTAAGCTGCGCATATTCAGAGAACCTTCTATAATGACTGCGAGCATCCGGGCGTCCGAACGCGTGTGGTGCAAAAAATCATCCCGAGACCGCGTGCTTTCTGATGGTTTCTCTCGATTCATTAATGCGCGCGAGCGGCCACCGGAGCTTTGATATAATTTTCACGCGAATATGCCTGTGGCAGTCCCTCTGTACACTTCGTGCGTATTACCTTTTCGTAATGTCGAGAGTTGATTAATTTGTTGGAAGGCCGACGAGTTTGGCGAAAATTTCAATCGAAATTCGTATAACAATCGCGAGGAGCTGCAAGCAAAGCACGGCTGTTCAGCACGAGTCATTACCCGTTCGCGTAGGCGTCGCGAACAACTCCAAATGATAGGATTTATCAGTAAGAAAAAAGAGACAGCGCGGAAAGCGAAAGGAAGAAAAACAGGAAGAATAGCGAGTAACAATGACAGCTTCGAGGAGAAAGGCGAGGGAATACGCGCGAGGTGCGAAGAGAGGAGCAGCAAAGGAGAGCGAGTGGTAAGGCTCCCGGGCTGCCAACCTAATAAAGCAATTTGTCACGCTTGTCGTCCGAATGCCAGCCATACATTAACACACAATCTTCGTTACAATGAGAGACAGAGTGAAGTGAGATAGAGAAAGAGAAGAGAAACCGCTGTCGCTGGACCATCTTCTCTTCTCTTCTCTTCCATTCTCCCTACTTGCTTCCGACTCTTACCTCCTGCTCAACGTCTAGTCTTTGTTTTTTTAGTTTTCCTATATTTTCGCTGCACGCTTAGAGACAAATACTCCAACTCCGCATGGGATTGCGATGAAAGTCTCGCGAATTCTCCATTAAAAACTGCGACGAAAGCATGCAGAACCTCTGCTCGTCGTCAGTGCGCGCGCGCGTGTGTGTGTGTGTCTGTGTCTGTATGCAGTACAAGAACAAGAGATACACGGAGAGTCTCGTCTGATTGCGGGGACCACTCGGAGCGCTTGGATCCATCAATCACATGGACGTCCCAGGTTCCTCTCTCTTTCTCTCTTTCTCTCTTGCTCTCTTGCTCTCTTGCTCTCTCCGTGCGCCAGTAGCGCAAGAACCTCATCGCGCTTCGTCGTCGTCGTCGTCGTCGTGGTCTTTCACAAGCGGCGCGGCGGAGGAAGTTCTCCTCTCCCTCGTTCTTATATTGGCCGCGCGCGAGTCGAGTCAGGGCCGCTGCCGCAAAAAGCTTGATAATAGTCCCGGAGGCGTCGCGCGCGAGAATCAAAAAAGCCAAGCGTCGTCGACCTTGCGAAACGCGCTCGATCATAACTCTTCTCCGCGGGCGAGTGTACGTACTCGCTGTATATATATATATATACACACATATATATATAAATACGTATATATCTATAGATATGTACATGGGGCCCGCGGGTTACAGTAGCGCTGACGTTCGCGGGATTTATTCTCCTGCGGCTGTCACTGCTCGCTCGGGAGCAGGTAATTATGGGACACGCGGAGGCCAGGGGATTTAATCGCGTGGAGGGACAGAGAGAGAGAGAGAGGGAGAGAGAGAGAGAGAGAGATTCGCTCTGTTGTGAAAGTGCGCGTTGCGCGAGTTACTCCAATATACTTGTACGTAGTTGCAAAATCGTTTCGTTAATGGTAAAACTAAATTCGATTTCCAGTTCAAGGCCATCAATTGCGCGCTTGATCTGTCTCTCGATGCGTATCTATATTCCTATCTACATATATGTATATGCGAACGTATCGGTTCGCAAAGCAAACACACACGCGGGGGACTTAAGGGTCAGTCCATTACCGATTTGACCTCGACTGACCCGAGAACCTCGAGTGTGTGTTTGTGTGTGCACGGAGAAAAAGGCTATACTCGCTCGCGTGACGCTTGATTCAATTAAAACCCCTAGAAAACGTACACATGCTTCAGTTATCGCGTGGTCAACCGGATCTCCGTTCTCTCTGTAACTGCGTTCACATACATGAGACTACGAAACTAGACTTTTTCATTCGCTTCCTAGAAGCTTATAGAATAGAAGTTTTTGATCTGCGATGGGCCCTGTATACACATGGACCCGCACTAATCGCGAGGGCTTCGATGATAATGAAGACAAACGAGAACGAGTGAACGAGAGAGAGAAAGTGGGACCGGAAGTGGGCTGATTCTCGTTTCTGATCTCTCTTTTTCTTTCATTCTACGCGGACTCGTGTGGATGGGTTCTTTAGAGATCGTTAACGCATTTTCGTTTTGCAGGTATATCGAAGTTTTTGCAGAGAAAATTATAGAGCTCGATACACTGCGTATACTCGGATCTCCTGCGAGTCGTAATGCGAATAAAGTTTCGGAAGTGGACCTGACTCACCGTTTTATGTACATTTTTTATGACGGATCCGGTCAAGAGACGTCGCTGCGATGAGAATTGAAATATTCGTCCGAAATCAAGATAACGAATGCTGTTAATGAACTAAAATCGGTTAATCGCGCTTTCTAAAGACGACGTCAAATCTCGCAAATTGAAACTCCTCATCCTCGGATTATATTCATATTAATTTCATTATACGAAGTCGCAACGTGCGGAAGTCTCAATATAAATAGCCTAACGCAATTTGCCGCTCTTAACTAAAGACGGAGGCCTCAATTCGAGTACACACGCCGCTCGTTGCTATTTCCAAGAAGCAACGAGAAAATTTAATAGAAAGCAACGAACTAATTCGCTCAATCGACTGCAGCGGCCGCCTCCTCGGGAAAGCACCGAAACAATGAATCAAGACAACGCGCCGAGCGTCGCAGCATTTAATTAGTATTTACAGACGTCGTCGATTCATCCCAACGGCTCGTTGTCTGCCTTATTTGTATGATTCAAAGCCGAATTGAATTAATTGAAGATGAAAGAATCACGGCACATACTGCTGCTATGTATACAATTCTATAGAATCGGATGACAGAGAGAGAGAGAGAGAGAGAGAGAGAGAGAGAGATGCGGTTGCGTAACTCAACACACACATCTGTAAAACGCCCCTGCGTCGACGCGTCTATGTACATTTATGACGAATCAGCCGAGACTTTTATTGCATCAGCTAGACGGCAGTTTGATAAGAGATGAGCGAGGTCAGCCCAGTCAACAGCGATGCAGAAGTTGGTAAATTAGGGGGAGAGGGAGGGGGGCCCGATCTATGTATATTATTGATGCAACCGCAGGAGAAAGAAATCGCGCGTGTGCACGTGAGAGACAAGTGACAATGAAGAAAGGGCTGCTGGGATGCTTCGAGTGGGCTTATTATGAGATTATAACAAAAAGGCCACTCTTGTCAAGCGAGCTCCATCGCATTACGACATTTATTTTCGGATTCCTTTCATACGAGCGAGATTTTTTGTTTGCCTATTCCGTTCTTCCAATGTATTCAGCTTGGATCCGTCAGTGATATATCGCGTACTGTGGACGAGACATTGCATCGCAGTGAGCGAGGATCGAAAGAAAAAAGTTATACTTTCAAAACTACGATGTCAGTGTCGGTTTCGAAAAGTTCTTATACAACAAATGCCAAAACTCCATCAACTCAACTCGCTCTCCCCGAGCGCATAACGCGCGCGATCCATGCTGTCTTCTATGCACCAGCGCGGGCCACTCCGCGTTTCAGCGACCACAAATGAATACGCAAAATAATCGCGCGCCGACTTATTTGCGGGGCGAAACCACCAAAGTTGTTCTCCGCTGAGCGCGAGTTTCTGCAGTCGCGCGCGCGACGTTGTCGGAGTGGTTGTTAACAGGGAAACTTTGCGTAATCGTTGTCGTCGTCTCTTGCTGCAGCAGTAGCTCGACTTGTATTGCACAACTTTTACGTCTTTCTTTTTGCGATCTCGAAACTACTGCAGCCGCCAGGCTTAATACGCATTTTGCGGCGGTCGTCTCTTGGATAGTTACACTGGGGCGATTAAATATTTTTCCGAGTTTTACGGGTTACGTTGCTGCGTAACGTTGGACTAGTCTCGGTTCAACTCCAATTAATTCTCCGACTGAATGTGCGTTATACTTAATTTGATTAGAGATCGAGTGTGATTTATGACTACTGTTGATAAAGTACGTACTTGTACAGAAAACTATTTAGTATTTAGTCGTGTGTACCGTTGAACAAATAGTTCATAAATTACTTTAAAAGGCTATTTTATTTTACTGTTGGAAAATTTATCGTTTGCTTGGATTATTTTCACTCAAAAAGATCTGCTTGAATGATTTTAAATGATTTCATTAATAAGTTTAATTAAACACGTTGCTTTTTCTGTAAGGATGCTATTATTAGTTATTAACACCTTCTAATTATTTATTCGCGTACAAGAAAAATCATAAAAACGAATTCATTTTAGATTTTTTTTTTCATTGTCTCGATGATAGCTTGATTATATATCTTATGCAGATGATACGGTCATCTTCACCGATGCCGAGACGTGTAGTGACTACAGTATGAAATAAATAATTATTTGTATAAGATACAGCTGGTTAATATATTATAAAATTAAAAACTAAATACCAACAACTATGTACTACAGAATCAATAATGCATTATCATATGTAATTAAGAGAAATTCATAAAAAATATAATATAAATGTAAAAAAGTCTTTTTACAGTCTAACAAGTGAGTTATAAAGTCTAGTTTTAAACACAAGATATACATTAAAAATAAAATAGAAATGTATAAATAAACTTTGTCGACGAATAGTTTATAAAAAGTTAAACTACTTGTTATTACCTTTAGTTCATAGTTCTATATTTAAAATTCTATATCAGTCTATGTACTGTGAACTGCGTTTACCTTTTGAAGAATTTTTTACACAATTTTTTCTGGTTGAATTAATAAAAACATTATTTTAGATCGTAGGTAGAGATGGTATATAGTCGGTATATACTCTCCAACAGTAGTTGACAGATTAGTACTTTTTATAACATATCACATAAAAATAGCAATATAAAGAATTTATTCAAGCACTTTTCTATGTAAAAATTTGGTTTAGTAATTGAAAAAATTTTAACTAGCCAACAAAGAGTGAATATACTGCCAACGTGCCTACATCGATGTAACGGCGAGAAACTCAATTTGCCCTTACTTTATTCCAATAGTAGAAGTATATGGGGAAGTAAATATCAATAGTACATAGGAAGTTTTATTTAACTTTGAAATAGCTGATACCAATAATGTTTCCCCGTATACCACTAATAACCTATCACTCGGTCGAGCATCTACAGTACAAAAAGACAAAAAAAGTCTTATTCCTCTAATCCAATGATTCATCCACTGTAACACAAAGATGAAGCTCCGCATCCGATTACTACCGCATCCTCTCTCTCTCTCTCTCTCTCTCTCTCTCTCTCGCGCAAGGCGACGCGCACATAGCTCTGAACAATGGGAACTGCGAGGGTGATTACGTATAGCTTCTGATCGAGGGTCAGCGTACATAGGTGTGCTCCTGATCACACGCGCGTGAAATGCCGGGTGAGAAGAGCCTCGCCGGGATTTCACACGTTGATCGGGTGCATGTGAAATATTCGATTGACTTTAAAGAATAATAGTAGAGAGTAAGAAGTTGAGTCGAAAGAGAAAAGTTTGCCCAGGAACAGCGAGCGGAGAAGAGACTTAGATTCAAAGAGAGTATTTGCACATAGCGCACTAATCGATCCGAGTCGGTCTAGTCGTAGGAGAGAAAGAGGCGAGGGTGAGGTTTGATTGGTCCATTGAGGCCGAGAGACACGCGCGGGCCACCCCGGGGTGCTCGGCCCTCCCGTGCATCTCGTTACGCAGTCATTCAGCCGACGACGACGCCAAAACCCCCTCCCTCCCCCCCGTAGCGAGCGGCTCGCTATCTCTATACTGCATTGGTGAATCAAGTGGAATTGTTAATAGGAGTCGGCTTAGCTATGCGGATACAACCCCCTGCAGTTGGAGAAACTCGCGTGGCTGTATACACGTGTTTTCTCGTCTAATAAACATGCGCAAGAGAAATAACGGACAACGTTATCTCTATACTCTTTTTTGCTCTGTCCATTCTGAAGAAGGAGAAAGAGGAGAGAAGGCACGTGCGCGAGTAAAAGGAATGTCAGCGAGGCGAATATTAGTCGTGTAATCGCATTAGGATAGTTTGGCCGACGTCAATGCGGGGAGTCAAGTGTGTGATTCGGGCGACGAATTATAGCGCGTTATATATGAACTCGTCGTTGACGGGGAGCGTATGCGATGCGCAGTCTCCCCCTTGATACATCAATGGAGATTGGATAACGAGAGGTTTTTCCCTTTGCGTGAGCCCGCGATTTTTCAGCGATGTTTGTTTTGTTATGTCACTACTTTATGCACGCGTCACTGTTGCTATTGCTATATACATATGTTTCGTAATTGTCACGTAGAACGTGCGGAGTCACGGCCAATTTCGATCATGGTTTAATACGCAGTAACGTAATTTTTCTCTCTATTCCTCATTATCACATGAAAAAAACTACAGTAGTTTCAAAACAATCTCTCTCTCTCTCTCTCCCTTTCTCTCTCTCTCTCTCTCTCTCTCTCTCTCTCTCTCGCTCATTCTCCAGCTCCCCGATACGCTCGGCCTCAAAATATTGACATACAACAAAGCTTGCACTACCGACTAAAATTCACACAACAAAAGCATCTGCGCAAATAAAAAAATTACGAAATGGAGTGTAAGGAAAGTCGCTGGTCCGTTCCCATGTGTGTAGTCGTGTAGAGCAAAAGAAGTCGATCAACTCCGCCGCTCCTCGACTCTGGGTTTGTTCGAGCGAGCATGTGGGCCAACAATGCCCACTTCTGGCGACCACGACGACGACGCACTTCACTCGCTCCATTATTTTCCTCGCGTGTAGATGCGCGTGTGTGCGTGTGTACGTGAACGAGTTTCCGTGCGCGAAAAAAAAGAAGAGGGAGCCAGAGACCGACGCTGCTGAATTCGAGGGCTCTTGGCGCGAATTTCGTTTCGCTGGCAGAGAGAAGGAGAGAGAGAGAAGAGAGACTCGGTCGAGTATAGTCTCGCTGTAGCCGCTGAAGACTATACCTGCCAGTAGTCCAGTGGCGGCTGCGCAGGATGGGTTTGATGCGAATTTAATCGAGGTTTTTGGTGGATTGCACACTTTGCATCTGCGCGCGCTTACTTTATTCTCCCTCTTATAAATGGAAATATCAACGGAAACATAGGAGTGCATGCAGCTTGCGAGAGATACGAAACGCTTTATATGGCCGACATCGCATGCACTTTTCCGCAGTACAATTTATCGACGTCGATGGAAAAGGCTGATGTTTGAAACAGCAATAACGATTCGCCTCGAGTGGCTCATTCGATCAACTGATACAAGGTCCTCAAGACTTTATATTCCGTGTATCCCCGGTTTATAGGTGCGGGCTCACGGGATGTACTATATAGAATATATATGTATATATATGTAGATGCGCGTACTCGCACACATACAAACGCAGCAGTAGTCCTGAATGAGAAACATTCGTACGGCGGCGGTCGAAGGGTGAAACAATAAGCGACAGAAACGACAATGAGGATTTAAGTGGTGACCTCAATGATATCAACTGCACGCTGGAATAGAATTCAATTGAATTGAAGGAACGGCCGCTATACTCGCGTAGCATATAGCGCTCGAGGGGAGCTGCTGCCACCGTCGCCGCGACGACGACTGTCGGTTCACTCTACTGCGCGACGAGCGAGAGAAGTACGTGCGTCATGTACAGCATGTTCGAGACTTTTAACTTGTAGACTGAAATCTCGCGCCCGGATGCACATTTAAGTCACACATACGCGCATACACGCGTACACGCATACAGACTCTCTATCACTCTTAGCTCTTGGTTTATAAACACTTGCCGAGACGACGTTCGGATGCTATAGTTGATTCGAATCTACCGAGATTTCGGACCTGTCGACTGATTATTAAAGTGCTTTAATGTGTATACGTATCGTTTACTATCTGTAAAAATCTATTGCATGGAAATGTGAATTCATGAAATGCAGATGCTATCGGAGGCGCGAGAGCTGGATTTCTGAATTTATTATAACAGCTTTATGCAGAAAACTCGTTTGTGTATAAATATTCATGAATCATGACCGACCGAGGATACCTAGATCAGTCTGCGCAACAATAAGGCGAATAAGGATATATTGTCGATTGTGCGTGTACGTGAACATTTTATTTTTAATTTTCTTTTTCTTTTTTTTTTGTTAGTTTTCAATTTCGAAAAAAAACATTTTCCTCCAACTTCGTTCGGTTACCTTCCTTGTTGAGCATTGCAAAAAAAAACACAACGATATCATAAATGCAGCAAGCCAATTAATAACAATTACGCACCGGTGCATGCATATAAGAAAAGCGGTTATAATACACTGACATATTCATTCATAACTAATCAGACCACGATCAATTGCATTTAATTGTGATGAAGAAAGAAGAACAAAAAGCTCTAGAAATTCATTAGAGCTCACTTTCTTTCGTACTAATTTATCATTCTAGTATAATAAACATCCCGTATACGTAGAACGTCAAAACGTAACGTTTTAAGCACACCCAACGCCTTACGATCGTACAGTTTTAATAGATATAAATATTTCGAATCATTGGACAAGCTCCATCGAAGATTATTCACCTAATAAAACAATGCGTCCCGCAATCTCTGGAAATCTGGAGCGCCGTTCTCGCAACAAAAGATAAAAAAAAATACTTCGCACTCTTGGTAAAGACCTCTAAAATAATTTAATACAGTTAAGGCTAGCAGAGAGCGCGCGCTGAGCAGCGTGTAACGTAATTGCATTCCACATAATTAATAAAGTCGTTGATACGCGTCGTGTAGCTACAAATGGGGCTAGCATGTGGTTAATTCGCGGTAGCGCGATCGCCACTGCGCGATTATACTTTCATTACATATCGTTACACGCGCCGTGCGCTTCTGCCTATTATGAGCATTGTCGGCGGCGGGTCTTTGTCGCGCGCGCCCGCGCGCCCGCGCGCTTGGGATACTCTCAGCGGGTGCTTTGTCATCGTCAAGTATATCGTCGAGTCTATAGTAGGTTTGTATTACAACGATTGCGCTGCTCGTCAACATTTTGGCGTACTACACTCTACTGGAAGATTTTCAATTAATGCGATAACTTTTAAATGATCGTTCCTCAAATTGGAATTCCACTTTTGTCAATGGTTGATTCTATTATGAAATAGAACTTTTACGAACCGTTACTTTAAAACAATTTCAAACTCATTGTGAGGATTTATTCATTTATTTATTTATTGACGACAAAAATTTACTAAGTTAATCTTATAGAGATCAGAACATGTATACTTGCGAATAGGCTGGCACATACAAACTTAACACGCTAACTTGAAATTAAAAGTCCCCCAATATATCTTAATGTATGTGTAAACCATTCGAATAAACATTTATTAAATACAACATAAAACAATTTAAATTTCTTATTCGTCGACGATCTTATATATTAACAGCCATTTTTATTCTTTGTCCACTTTTTAAATTTGTTTTTTATAACCCTTTTACTATACTTGTTCCTCCTATTTGATGTAAACGCTTTAACTCCGTAGGTAGTGAGTTTTATGTTTTAAATGCCATTACAATAACTGTTTTTGTCACTTATGGTTTTATTCTTATTTGGCAGTATTATATTCGCATTTCTAGTTTTGCATTCACCAGCCAGATATTTATTTTTAAGTTTATCGTAATGAAACATAAACGATTTTAATATAAACATTTGTTGAACTATCAGTGAATCGTTTTGTATGAATTGATTTTTTTACAGTCACTGGTTAAAAACAAATTTCTAATAATATGTTTATTCAATTTAGAATCCCTGCATTTGTACTCAAAATAAGCTATCAAAGAACGTTCGCAAAAATTATGAGCTCAATCTATCGATTGGTCCCCTTTAAATCTTGTGGGCAGTGACATTTTAATTGTTTTACGTAATTAATGTGTATCGTAGGTAAATACATATAATCTTCTAAAATTACAGAAAGTGTAAATCATAACATCACCGCTGAAAATATTTGAAAGTCCAATGTTTTAATTATCATTGTAAAGATGTCTTGTCCCCTTGAGTCGGGGTTAGATTTATTTTACGCTCAAGTACGTATACATTTTAATGAATTATTTATTTACATTACGTTACATGTAATCCATCAGTTGAGATCGTGACTCCCGTTGGTTAGTCCGATACGAAATTACTTAGAAATTAAATTGACCAACCTGGATAAGTATAGTATTATATTATATTGATTTGTTAATGGTGTAATGGATATTTGTCGATCTGTGTACCGAGAGAAATGATCCAGAATCTATTAAATATAAAATCTTCGTGGAAAGGATTTATGCTGCAGAAATAGCCCCCGGTAAAGTATTGACGAGACGAGCTCGTTTACGCGTTAATAAAATGATATAGAATTATACGAGTAAAGAATTGCACCGACGAATAATGCGAAATATACTATTTATTAATGTAATATAATATAACATAATATACGAGTTGGGGAAAAGTTCAATAGCTATACTCAGCGGTAAATTTGTATTTTCTAGTAAACACCCGTATTGAAATCGAACTCTAATCAAACGATCAGTTTCCAATGATAAGAAGCATAATATACTATCGTGTCAAAGTGATATCTCAAGCGATTGCTCTTTTATTAAATAACAATTTCCTTTTTCTCCGAGCGCACTGAAATCACGATAAATATCCTCTAATGCATCGATGTACGAAGAACGCGAAGAAAAAATTCTGATCGACAAATCGGTTTTTAACTCGCTGTGTAAAATCGATATCCTCGCGAAAGCCAAGAAAAAGGTTCATCCGATTCATCGACTGACATTCTGCTCACTCGTTTTCGCGCGTGTATCCATTATCCTCGGGAGTCGGGAAGTCGGGATGGGATACGCACACTTTCAGTACTGGCCTCGCGTCGATGCGGCGCGAGCATATCAGCCGTGCAGGTGGCGCCATCTCTTCACCGAGTCGCGAAGCGAAGCGTCGAAAGCCTCTCTAACGATTCTCCCCCTCCGTACCTTTGTTTTACGCTCGCGCACATGTATACGTGGATATTGCCTGTATGGGTACACTCACACATTCTGGCCGTCGCGTGTATAGGAAATTACGCGATCGCGCTATACTCGGAGCTCGAGGGGGATCTCGCGGAGGAAAAATAAATCTTCGCTTTCGAATATTTTCAACCATCGAAATCCTCCGGGGCGCGCTGGTTTTATCGGAAAATTCTACTATTCGTGTGGAGAAATACAAGTATATTGTTTGTTTTCTTGTCCATTGTATGTTTGCGATTTTCTCGCTTAATTGTTTTTTTTTTTGTGAGCTCCACGACGTTGTATAAGAATTACGTAAGCATCGCGTAGTTTAACAATACTCGAGAGTCGTTGTGAATGTTACTCTGTTGCGAGGAAAATATCGGCTTGGAATTTTTTCTTAACTGTATATTTTTATCCGCACAAATTGTTCTCTGCGCAAAAGCAAAATATAATCGAGGACACGTATATATATATATATGTATATGTATATGGACTCACGAGTCAAAGAGCTTTCTTCCACGAAAACAAAAAAGTATAGCGAAAATACTGGAGTGCGAGGAGCCGTCGCGTAATATCCTTAATAACGATTACTCGGAATTCGCTTAAGTAGGACGAAATTAGCCGCATCGTGCGTTAACACCTACGCGGCACTGAGCGAACGCACACATATATACTCGAGCTTGTGTGCCATAAATCAAGCTGCACGCGGAATCGCGTGTCAAACGAATTATGCTCCGATTCCATTTACCACGAGTGCAGGATTAAATGCTCGAGTTCATCGTTGCTCGTGTGCAAAACGAGCGAAAGAGCACTTTCAATGTTGTGTGCACTACCGCCGCTGCATTATATCGAGATTAATTCGAGTGTGAGAAAATTGCGGGTGACTCATTTTCTTTTATCTTGTTTTTTAGGAGAATCAACATTTGGTCACGAACGTATACGGAGGAGACTGGTCTCAGTGGAAATCCACGACTCCGTCGATTTAAGAAAAAACGCAAGATTCAGCCGCAGGAAGCAATGACGCTGAACAGGCTCGTGAATCTGAAGACGGAAAAAAACGATCTTGAGAAAAATCGAGCGAGGCGATCGCTGAGGATTTATGAGATTTCACGAGGCGTGGCTCACCAGTTGCGAGTATATATGAGTAAATCCACGAAATACAGGAAACAACTCGATACCTGGAAATCGAAAAATTATTCGCGAGGATACTTTAACTGATTCTTGCTTGACTTTCGAGTCAATTCATTTATGTATTAGTTTGAGATTGGCATTTGTGTATCCTCATCGAGTGAAGCATAAGTTCTCTAATAGTATATATACGTATTTGGAAAGCACATTGAAAGAGCTTCAATTAAGAAAAAAGAAATTCCAAGATAAGCTATATTGTTAAAGAAGTGCAAAAATAAAAACAGGTCCCGTTTATCGTAAAATTCTATTATCATTAAGACAATGAGTAAGATGAAATGCTTAAAACTTTTCGATCAAGAGGTCTTTTTTGGTGACTCTTTGTGCAAATTTATGTTTTTGGAGTCTACTTTTCGTATAAGTAATTTACGTGCCCTCGAAATTTGCAGTTACCGAGTTGTTTCCCACAATTTGTGGAATTAGTAATGTATATGCGTTCGAGCATTCATCCGCGATGAAGAAGAGACTACCGCATAACCGCGAGTCACATACGGCAAAAAATGTTATCGTACGTGCATCGGACTTCGATATTCTGCAAGACGAAGGCGCTTTCATCACTGAATTTCAGATAGAGTTTGGAAGATGATATTTTTGTTATTTTAAAACAACGAAACAAATTTAAATTATTATACACAATAGTTACATTTATTTGCAATATTGTGCGATACCTCGTTCGCCGCTGCCGATAGACACTGAACTAACCGTATAAGAGCTTTTATTCTCGAAGTTGGTTTTCAATCCGTCATTTTGGAACTACGACGAAATGCTACGCGTAACGCTTAAAATATTGAAGAACGAAACGGTTCGTATTATTCGTATTAATTAAAATTGTGAAGTGCGCGTGCAGATATAGATATATGTACTGTACTCGCGATTAAAAAAAAAATCGCCAAAGATGCGCGACTGGAATGGTATAGCTAACGATAAGTCGGGACTCAAGACGTGATTTTCGATAGGGGAATCGGGGTGAAGGTTGAGTGTTAAGGTTAATCCGATGGACTCTTTGAAGAAAAAATTACCGCCGCTGTGTTATAAGTCAGAGTGTAAAAATACCGCGCTAGGTATAATAATCGAACTAATCCTCTTCCAAGAAAAGCAATTAATAAAGAAACCACGCGACATAAATCTATATTTAGTAATATCCACATAAATTATATTTTATTGCATGTCCCATCCATCACGGGCTGCATCGCGTCAATACTATTAAATCCTGCAACACTTCCGAGAAAGAAAAAGAATCCCGTGTACAAGCTCATAACGCGCATTACCACCGAAGGAGAAAAAAAAGAGAAGACTCGGTGCGCGCATCCTCATCCATCACCATTATCAACACTGACATTATTAACCCCCTCGACGCGTAAATATTTTTTTCGCCCGTGCTGCGTTATTGCATCCATTGTCAGCGGAACCACGCGTCGATCCAAGGTTGCCGTGCGACAAAAGAAACTTGAATAGCGAATACCTGCGACACGCAGGGAAAAGCGGGAAGAGCCGTCGCGCGAATGGATCGTCGTATTGCAGCGGAAAGAGCCAATCGAGAATGAGAGAGAGCGAGAGAGAGAGAGAGAACAACTCGCGGTATTCGCAGCATCTCGCTCGCGGCAAAAAGCATCAAACGATGCCGCCGCGATACCCGTACACACGCACGTATACCTTTTGTGCATATCTGCGAAAAAAGCTGGTAGGGACACACTTTGGAATTTCAACTGAAGAGATGTACTCGCGCGCTCGCGCTTACTTTTCAACGAGAGGGGGTGAAAAGCACTTCGCGAGAGATTCGCGTCTGTATGATTTATGATGAGTTTTTTGTCGAGACTTTTCGAGAATTTCAGCCAACGAATCGATGAGAGGACTGCCTATAAACACACGCGGATTCGGATCCAAAAGGAGACTTGATTCCGCGAAGTACGGAACTATCATTATATGCGGAGAAAAGTATACAGGCTAGGCTTGTAATTTCGATTTGATCGAAAACCACTGCGTATATATATATATAGATTTCAGAAGTTCCATCGCCACGCATCGCGCCAGATGTTTTTTCGTACGAACGCGAAAGTCCGGAATAATACAGCGAGCGCGGAACGCGCTTTCTTATATATACATATACCACGGAGTCTTGAATTGATGAGCGAAAACAACAACGCGACTAAGTAGTGCACGCGAACTGACGCTCGGCGATATATCAAGCTGTAAAACAATTTCCCCAGCACCTCGACGCATTACTTATAGACCGACTGTAAATCACGAGTTCTGCATTAAACAGGCGTAATAACAGCACGCGTACGATCGCTCGTGCGCGCGATGGAAGCATCCTTTGTTCTCGCCGCCGACGTCGCTCATTTTCAATCCAGCTCTCAATACGCTAATGCATTGCTAATCGGGAGCAGAGGAAAAAAACAGGCTGATCAGTGCGCGCTGCTGCTATGGGAAAAAAAAGAAAAAGAAACCGAGTTGCGGATTATCGTAATCGTACTCGCGCGCAGATTACGCACGATACTAAACGCCGTGTATATACATGAAAATCTCGCACGGATAATCTCTTGGGGGAGAGATTGTCAAGTTTTGCGAGCTGATTGCGTAAGTGCCGAAGACAAAGTTTTCTTCTTGTCTTGATTGAACTTGAAGAACTTGATCCTTTATGTCATTGTCTCATTAGAACTTGTTATCCGTGAAATGCTCGGAGTTCAGTTATGAAGTTGCAGTTGCAGCGCTTACGGATAATTCGATGCAAAAATGATCGTTCCTACGAAAGTATCATTTTTTTGTTCTTTTATACGAATGATTGGTGTAGAAGTAATGCACGAAAATTCCCAAGTCGGTTCGTTAAACTTGACCCGCAACAAAAGGGGTTATATCCAGCGTCGTCTGCCTCTTTCACATCCCTGACTCCGCAGCTTTTCCCTCCGCATCAACGGCGCGTCGAGTCCCGCGCACTAATCATCGGGTTGCGAGCAGGTCTTCCGTTTCCGCGAGTGCAAAAGTAGGCATCGTAAACCGTATTAAGCGTGTCCATAAAATCCCGTCGGCGCTCCTTCTTCTACTCGGCCATACTCTCTCATCCCTCGGCGCTGATTTCAAATCCCAGGAAGACGCTTATAATGCGCGGCTCAGGCGTGTCGTATATATTTATTGAGACAATAAACTGCAATTATGAGCCGCGGTGTAAAGCCCCGGCTAACTAACCGCGCGAGAGACCTCGTCCCGTATATATGTGTGTAAAGGCGCGCGTTGAGAAAGGACGTCTCGTGATTTTCTGTTTTTTGTTGCGCGTGCGGATCATCTTTTTTTGTTCGCGTCTTTCTGATGACCGATGCTAAAATTTTCGAAATATTATATAGACGCGCTCGCGGTTAATACGTCGTCAATCAAGCGAGCGCAAAATTTCGCAGATTTCCAGTGCGCCGTACGCGTCAACGCGCCAAAACAAAATGTAATCTGGACAGATAACGGAGAGAAAAACGAATTCGAGACACAGCCCGGTTGCGTCGCTATCCGATGAAGTCGAATCGAGCTCGGCATCGAAGGGGAACGCGTTTACACGGAGTTGCGCGCGATTTCCAATCGTGGCAAAATTAATAGCCCGAACGTTTGAAAATAAATAAGCCGCCGCCGTCGTCCTAATGTGCCGCGAAACTCCATAAAAACGTCGCTACGAACCAAGTGGGCGGTAAATAAAATAGCCCCAGCACGTCCGCGCGCGGCCTCTAATGCTTTCCTCGTCAATTTGTTTCATTATGCAAGTAATCACGTTCCAAGCTGCTCGATTCTGCCAGCGAGTGAGAGAGAGAGAGAGAGAGAGAGAGAGAGAGAGAGAGTAGCGAGTTACACGCGCTAGGAAAAATTATACCGACGACGAATCCGATTATGTCTACGCGCAATCATAGTACATACACCGGCAATTACAAACATCGATCTTATAATGTACTTGGGAATATGTGTATGCGCACGGATGGGTTGTTAAGTAACTAATCCGTGGACTATGCCTTATACGTTCTTCATAAGAGAGACCGAAGAGTTCGAATTGGCTGTATGCATGCGTCTATATCTTGGAAGAATATGCGCGCTTGGGAAAATTTTCTATATAAATATTATAGACGCGCTCGTGTACATTGCTTTATTACCGGAGAATTAATAATTTTCTACTTTTACACAACCGAGCGAAGATATCCTTTATCGTTATCGATTTTGTAAAGACGAACTGCTATTATATTAACGATCGGATTATAAGCAGCGTTTTTTTCACTAATATTTTTATAATTCATAACACGCGCTATTGAAAGAATAAAATTTCGAAAGCTCTCGCCGTTTTACTTAAGAACACGATAATAAGTCCAGGAGTTGTGTATCCTTAAGCAAATCAGCGCTTACGCATTGAAAGTAACCACAGACATTAGAAAATAACTCCACGCATGCTGATCTTTTTCAAGGCAGAGAGAGAGAGAGAGAGAGAGAGAGTGAGCGGGAGGGGGGGGGATCTATCGTGCATTTATATGGCCCGAAGCCGTACGGCTTGTCCATACTAGATCCGACTGTTGTGTATCCGTACACGTACTTCCATCGAGAAACTAACGATCGAACAATTCAATAACACGCTTGCACCCTGGTGAATGTCGAATGAAATGATCCTTCCCGTTTACTCGTAGCCTTATAGCGGCGGAATTTTAAAGAAAAGTTGCGGACTGTATGTGTGTCAATGCACTCGCATTGTGTTTCTCATTTCGTCACTTGGTTACATGCATTATCCAATGATGTATAGCGTAATTGCCGTCAATGTACATCCGAATATGTATACTGTAAGATAAGTTGCATGTTGTGCCACGATCAAGCGAGAGCGAGAGAGAGACAGACAGACAATTGTAAACAAACCGGGCAAATTGCTAAGCGTGTCCTCTGTAATATACAATACTTTAAAACCACTTACACGATATATAGATCTCTATATAGAAGGGCGTGTACACTATGTGGATCTGCGAGAACGTAGGCGATAATTTCAGTCCCTTAAAAGTAACTGCGACTGATGTAAAAGCAAATTGTGTTTAGCGTATTTATTATCAAATCGACAGTAATTGCATATTGCGTATTAATATGCAAAATCGACTATTAAACTATACAGTATATAAAAATCCTTTTGAATAAAAGCAGCCATAGATCAATTATTTGCTCTAGAAAGTATTAAATTTAAATATAGCGAATAGAAGAACGTGTACGCGCATTTGAATAGTATAACACAAGGTAAATCGATACCGCGACCTAGAATATACAAAACTGCGAGTTAAAATTCAGCAATATAAATCATTCAAATTCTACAACAAAATGCCAAAAGAGTTACAAAATTTAGATATAAATACTATTATGTGAAGTGACGGATAATAATTTATTATATTCGATAAGTTAATAAAAATTTATATTTTTATTACAAAGATCAACAGTGCATAAAATCGCAGTTTTAGGGTAGTGATCAAGAATTACACTGTACTCTCTCAATCCTATTCTCAAGCTATATTTGTCAATTTAATTTTAAGTAAAATTATAGCATACCAGCAAACAGTCCTCTGTTGGATTACACGTAATGTAATTTTCTATTCTCCAGAAAGAATAAAAAATTAATTACGATTTCGATCGCAATTAGTCACCATTAAACCTACTTATACACTCTTCATATTCAAATAAAGCCCGTAATTGGCAATCTCGCAACGACGGCACTGTTTAAGGCACACATTCGGACGTATACGGATCGAGTCATAGTGTACTTGCCCTACATGGTATATCTATGTAGGTGTTATACACTCCATATAAATCGCGTGGTAATGAGAGGTTTTAACACCTTTATAAAATCGCTCGAGTACTCGTACTCACGATTAGGCTATAGTTTTCCAGAAGCGTACGTGTATATATGCAATACCCTCCTCCGCCTCCTACTTTTTTTTCCCGTCCGTTCACGCGGCTGTAATTTGACGTTTGATCTTATTATTACGCGAGTATAGCGCGCGGTCAGGCTCGTTAAAATAATATTACACGGAAAGAGGGAAAGAGTGCGCTGTATACGCCGTACATGGATGAGAGCTGTGGGTTGCTTTGTATAGGTGCATATATATATATAAGCAAAGTGGCATTAACGAAGGTGTTTCGAGCACTGTGATTTCGCTAATTCTCAATGCACCGTACACAATGTACTAAACACTGCGAAGAGGAAGTACTGATATAATGACTCGCTTTTAGTTTTAGTTCCAATTTCATCCTGAGAATCAAAAGCGTACATATATCCATGGATCTATATGCATTCACAGTGATCGATCGGCAATTTCTTTCTGTACTCCAAGATCCACTTCCGAGCCTCGTTGATTTCGCGCGATCGATTCATTCGATAGTATCGCATTCGAATTTATAAAAATGGACAATTTCGCGGTTGGCGTTCTTCTGGGAAAATCGTGTCTGCAACTAGCAAGACCGCTTTCTCTACACTCCTTTCCTATGCGAGGTTTGGTTCAAGGTTCTCCTTTTCCCCCTGCCAGGGGGAGAGCAAAAAACGAAAGACGGAAACGTGACTACGGGGCTTCGTGTGAGCAGTGCGTGTAGATTGCGGTTTGCACACCTAAGTCTCTTCCGAATGCATTGGTTTGATCTTCCGTGATACACAAGTGTTGCATTCTTTTTACGGCGCGGCGTTCAAAGTGTGAAAACTGCGGCACGAGGGAAATAGAATTTTGGTTACGAAGAGAAATTTTGTAATTCGAGAGAAATCGCATTTTTAAGTACTTTTTGCTGTATACCATGTATAAGAATCGAATGAAAGTGCCGGATGCGAAAGGTGCGATGAAAAGCATAATTTCATCTCGACTAAATCTTATCAAAAATACTTGATCTGTAAGGGAAAATGCCTCGTAACGTGTAATTACAAATTTCTCACGCTCATTATTCTGCACTAAACGAAGATGTTTGCTCTATAAACTTCATCGTTAGGATCGACGCAGATTCGTTACTAGCAGGCTTTACAAAGCATATAAAACATTCCGTACTTACATTTTATCTGAATGAAGATTTAGTAAAAATATTATGTCCGTCGATAAAAGTTTTACCGACTATTCGATACCGCTAGCTACGACGATAATTATAACAAAAGTTCCATGTGCAACGTGAAAAATAATTATAAAATACAACCGCTACTCAAGATAGAATGTCAATCGGCATAACACTACTCGAGGCAAACTTATAAAATATGCCATCTTACTCGGAGCGTAACTACACCTGCGCGATGCGAGTAAAGATATACAAAGCTCTGGCTCGTATACGCACGTGCGCGCGTACCAATGACAGTCCGCGTACATTTTTTCCCTTCTTTAACAATTCAACGATATGGTCTCTTACTCGCCAAATTATACTCGTGCGAATAAATTCATCATCGTTATCGTGTGTTTCCCCGAGTCATTACAAGCCTCTACAATGTAGAAAAAAAAACACGGGATTTAGCATTTTCACTCTTCGCGGAAAGAGCGACTCGTCTCGGAAGGGTTTGTAATAAACGTTTGCAATTAGGAAATGCCCGACATTTTTTCGCGGCAAAAAACGGACATGCGAGCTCTGCCACAGTGACTTTACGCGATTTGATAAAGAAATTATGATCTTTCCGATAAATTTATATATACCGCGAGCGATTTAACGTTTTACTTAGCGTTCTCTTTATAGCTATGATTTTCTCCGGCAAGGAGAAAAAAACCTCAGTCCCAAAACAATTAAAAACCCATTAAAAATCGTTGCAAAAGAGAGAAAGAGAAAGAGGGGTCCACTTGCAGAGGAATCCGCTGAATTTACATGCTCGTAATAAGGTCCATCGTCCGCGTGTAGTATACGTGTCCGTTTCCGAGAAATGCATTAGCGCATAATACCTACTTGAAGAGAGAACCGAGAGAGAGAGCGAGAAAGAGCGAGAAAGAGCGAGAGAGGGACAGCGGCAGCAGCAGAACGAGAATCGCGCGCTGCTCGAGCGAGTATTGCTGTCATTACAAGGCTCGCGCGCGGCTCTCGTAAGTACCGCTCTTCGCAAGCGTGCGCGCGCGCGCGCAGCCGAGTGAAAAGCCAATATACGTTCTTACGCGTGTACGTACATTTTATTTCGATAAGAAAAGGCAATTTACGAGCGGCCGTAAAAGCGAGAGGTTCGCCACGACGATGCACGGGAAAATGGAAAAAAGTTCGCCAAAGAAATTGACAAGTTAGGCTGAGGGGGCGGGAGAGGGAGGTAGGTGAGGGGGTAATTTAATCAAGTACTTATCTGCAAAATCAATGGTCGGAACGAGGGACGTTGAGACATTTTTATAAGTACAGCTATGCCGTGCAGCCGTGCGCATGTGCGTAGCTTTAACACTTGTTATATTGCGCTGCAAGAGCTTTGCCAAGTGGCGTATACCAGCGAGCCGCGTTTCAAATTGACGCAATGACACAAAGCGTTTTCGGTGGTATATCTGTTATGGGCCAATTACGTTCTGCTCCCCGCCAGCGGTGAGCGTAATTTTTCTTTCTAGTATTGTGCAAGCTCTGGCAACGCCTCGACTTTCTCTCGTGAACCAGGTATTATACATGCATATGCACGGGCGAAGAGGGCATGTGACCGTTTATTTTTTTTTTTTAACCGCCCGTGCAAATTTTTACAGCGCGATCCCGTACGCGGAAAAATCTCTCGTAAAATTTACATAAATCAATGTGAAACGCGCACAAAAATTCACGCGATTGCGCAACATCTGGTTCATATTTGCACATACGTACACACGCATACAGGCACTAACCGTAATTATATCGGCACGCGTGAGTCACTCATATTTTTCGTAAAAATTTCCAAAGGCTTTGAGAGCGTACAAAGCAAAAAAAGGACCTTAGCACAGAAAAAAGAACGCGCGGATATAATGGAAAGAGAGAGAAAGAGAGAGAGAAAGAGAGAGAGAGAGAGAGAGAAGAAAGACACGTATATTTTCGAAGGCCGACGGAACACGAACATTAAGGCTCAAGGGTCAAACGTTAAAATAAAAAGAAAAAAAAGCCATAGACTCGTGCATTAGAAGCTGCTGCTCTCCGCGCGCGCTCGCGCACACACAATGACAGGAACTTCAATTACGAGAGAATCGAGCCTTACGAAATATGTCACGATGAAAGCGTGAGAGAGCTGCGTGTGTTGGTGTGTCGCGGCGCCTGACGCGAGACCTTTCACGACCTCGAGGAAGATGTCTATCAAAATCGTCGAGCGTGACTTTGACATTTTGCCTTCGGAGGAGGACATGCTGCTGCCGCTGCTGCCGCTGCTGCCGCTGCTGCTTCTAGTGTATTGTCCGCTGAACCTGCCGTTGCGTCTATTAGACGCCGCTGCATTGCTTTTTTTAGGCATTGTCGTCCGATGCTTTCATCGTGAGAGATTGAATTATGTGCGTGAGCCACTGGTGAATAAGGCGATTGACTTTTTTCGGGGGCAAAGAAAAGTGATTATCCTTTTGTTGCAGGTTGAAGAGTCATTTATTGGACATTTACCGTTTCATAGAGGGAGCATCTCGGAGGCGTCTATTTTTTGTAATTCGGAGTGTCTTTCTTATATTATAAAAGCCTAATTACGAGAATTGATCAAAATCTTGTTCTCCTTTTTTATAGTTGACCCTATTAATTACTCGCGTGAATCGATTGGTTTTGGTAGCGCCTGAGATAGTATTATTTATTTTTTTAGCAGTTGAAGCCGAAAAGTAATATTAGAAAAGATAAATAAGTTGCCAGCGTATGATTTGTTATAAAAAGTGATTTATCTTAGTCGATTGCCTTGCGTACAAAACTTAAGAATTAAACGTTCGAAATTCTGCATTTTAAGTAAAATCTTGCAGTAAATATCAAGATGGTTTATAGATGACAAATTGCATAGTTTTAACAGATAATTTCAATCAAAATATATTAAATTGAGATTCACCGCTTACCCATATATAACTGTCTTTATAATATAGAATTACGCATGAAAAGCTGCGCAGCCGTGAGACATATTTTAATAAAGTTTCGTATTGAAGTAAAGCCCAAAAAGTTCGTAATATCATGGGTCTAAAGCGCAAAAAATATAGCGCAGTAAAATATGTTTGACGAAATTCGCTGTATATAAAAAACTCGCTAAAAAAACAGAAGAGCTCGACTGTTCCACAGCCACAAGACTAATTATTTCCAAACAAGCGAAAAAAGTATAAACCATATAGTCGAACAACTCGTAATCACTTATTAATAAACTCGCAATTCGAGCTACTCGGAGCCGCTCATCGTATATATCCCATCCTTCAAACAAAACTAAAAATAGCAAAAAATAAGAAAAGCCAAGCGCCGAACCAAAAACAAAGCTCATCGTGTTTTACACAATTACCTAGCGGTGCGCGATCGGGATACATAATGCTGGTACGAAAAAAAAGTCTCGACAAAAATGAAGCCGAGTATATATATATATATATATATATATATATATACGCCTGCATGAGTTATAATCCGGAGAGAGAGAGAGAGAGAGAGAGAGAGAGAGAGAGAGAGAGCTGTGTGCAAAAAGAGAAGTAGTCGAAGTGAAGACTGCAAAAGGCAAGAAGAAAAAAGTCCGCGCAACGCTGATACAGACTGACTTTCGCAAAAAGCCTTTGCAGGACTATCGAACGTTCTCTCTCTCTCTTTTCCTCTCTTGAGAAAAGGAACACGAGCGTATACACGCGGAATAACATGCAAGCTGCCGGAGAACGAGAGAGGAAAAAGATGAAGAGGGAATAAATACACGAGAGAGCAAGAGAGAGAGAGAGAAGTCCGCGATCGAAGAGGCCTCGCCCCTACTCTGCACGCATACACGAGAGGCGCACATGCAAGGCCGTCGGGACAGGCCCGTCGAATGTTAACGAGCGCGCGGAGAGGCCTAAGCTAGCAGCTAGTCTCTCTCTCTCTCTCTCTCTCTCTCTCTCTCTCTCTCTCTCTCTTTCTCTGTCTCTCCTCCCTCCGCGGTTCGAAGCCGCGATCTCCGCGTATGATTTCCAGCAGGCCTCCCATTGGCCGGTGAACGCGAGCCGAGCCTCGCACCGCCTTCTCTCTTATGTATACTGCTGAGGAACGAGCTGCTGCGCTGCTGCTGTTTCTGCTGCTGCTGCCGTTGGTAAGAAAGAGATAGAGAAAGAGTGAGAAAGAGAGAGAGAGAGAGAGAGAGAGCGATCGAGTTGTAAACAAAGCTGCCAAAGGGGGTGGGTGTGTATCGAAAAGAAGGGGAAGAGGGATGTTCATAATGATTGGGTAAAACCAAGAGGTGCTGGCTTTGTTTTTTAGGGGATGGGGATTCGGTTATTGCTTTTCGCCGAGGGCTCGATTTGTTAATCGATATTGGCGGGGCCTTCGTTTCAACGCTATGGACGATGCATCTAGGCATGCATAAGGTCGTTTTTCTACTACTGCGCGTGTCGTTCCTCGTTATATTCTTCCGAAGCTTGTTAAAAGCATCGGAGTGTCATTGCTCGGCCTTATTCACTATACAATACTGAAAATTGGCCCTGCCTTAGAAGCGCAAAGCTTTATTCGTAAATAATGCGGGTATTTCAGGCCAATAAGGGACGCGAAAGCATACAATTCGCACCACGTTAAGAAATAATGATACACGCGGTTACAAAAATAAAGATATCTATGTTTAAGAACTCGACCACAATAAAATACACTAAATTCCTGGTATTCATTTCAATATCACACATCATCAGGCACTTGGTCTATAAGAGTAACAACATCCACCCTCATCTCCAAAATCACAGTAATCCAAGTGCAGTAACAGCCTGTACGCGCGAGAGTAGCTAAAAGCGAGAGCTTCTCTCTCTTATATTCTCTCTTTGGCAGACGAGAAATTCTTTCGACTTTTTAATCTCACCTTTCCCATCCCTTCGTCGTCGTCTTCGTCGTCGGCGTCGTCGTCGTCGTCGTCATTATAAATCCTTCGCTCTGCACGGGTCGTTCGTTGCGAAGTGCAAAAGAGCGGAAAATTCGATTTCAGTAGATCGTTTCGAGCAACACACGCGTCCATATACAAGCCGAAACCCAGAGAAAAAGAGAGGAGCGAGATAATTTTACGAGATCGCGGAGTGTGTAACATTTATAAGCTTGTAATGACGGGTTGTAATCTCCGCGTAGCCGCGTAATAATATCAATTACGAGATCGGGCGACGCGACCAGAAGGCGATCAGATCGTTCCCTTATTTTTTTTCTCATTGATTGGCCCGACTACGAGACAGATGGTTTTATCTATGTGTAGCTCAACCAGCTGACCGATTCATTTCCGAGCAGTTGATGAATCTCCGAAATTTCGGTAATTTTTTCTTCGTGAAATTTTAAACGCGACAATGGAAACTACACTCCAAGCTCTCCCGAAAGACAGCAGAGTTCGAGCGCCCGCCATTTTGAGCCTCGGCCGCTTGAGCATAGCGCACGCATCCCCCTATTCGACTATAGCTATGTATATCTGTATATGTGAACGAAATAGCGAACCGAACGTCTACGAGCGTATAGCTGTCTCTCTCTCTCTCTACCTCTCTTATTGTCTTTAGATCGGGTCAGGACACACGGCGTACAGTGCGGCTGCAGCACAGCGAAATCGTCCGCATCGTCGCCCTAATCATTATTATTACGACGCGCCTCGTCGTCGACGTCGTCGTACGCGCCCGTCTCCCCCACGTGCCTCGATAGATTTTGAGAGAGAGAGAGAGACAGAGAGACCGGCTCCAATTATGCATCGACGTCGTCCTTTTTGCCTTCGCCCGGATCGCGGAAACAATATACGGTCGCCGCTCTCCGATGCGCGATAAATATGAAACTGGATACGAACAAGCCATGTTCTCTTTTTCGACGAGTCATTTTAATATCTATCATGATGTTGATTATTTTTACCGCAACATGTACTGGCTTAAATTGAAATAATTAAATTTCACCATTCCAACATTTTATAAGTAGGTAACCGTGAAATAGCGAGGCTCAAAATTGTTCATAAATGGGAAATAATCTATTTTTTTAAAGAGTGTCAGTGCATGGTTTGAAAATGGTAAGATACACTGAGAAGCCATTGTTTAAAATAGTGAATGTACACACGACGATGAATTAACCTTTCAAATAGAGATTCGGAAACTGACTCTCGACACGTTATTCTAGGAAATTAAAATCCGAGAAAATAGTGTCAATGAATGATTTTGTTACGCTTTATTATTTTCAAATTCGGAACCGAAATTTTCACTGCGCAAAATAACCGAACTACATCCAACTATAAATTACGATTTCAAACAGTAAATTTTCACTGAATTCAAGATCGTATCACAATTATACGCCGTGCTCATTACCAAGTGCTCGCTAAACACAAAAGTTTGCCATCAAAAGTTCTCCAATCAATAGCGAATTAAAATGTTTTTGGAAATAAAAATACGGTTCACTGGCAGTAAAGATCAGTAAAAAGTTCAGTATTTTTAATTTAAAAAGCATTTATTTATGTATAAATCGCTTCCATCTAAGAATAAACGTCGATGAAAACAGAATTTTATTAAGAAATATCCAATGTGCAGCAGTCGAGTAAGTGAACGACTCTTGCCCGTTTATCTTCATAATTCAAATATCCCCCTAGGCTACGATAACTGGGGATTCATAAACAAAACTGCATCGCATTGTGGAGTCAAGAAATACAAGGCTTGATTAAATGGCTAAAAATTCCAAAAATAAATACAAATATAAATCATACTTACAGTATAAATACCGTACGCATTAAACAGAGAGCAGAAGTTTTCTAAAGTTGAAATTTTCGATGTTGCTCGATTAGGCGAAAAGTCGATATGATTTGAAAGCTTACGAGCCGTTTTAATTCAGCGGTCGAGAGTAAGCGGAATGAAAAAATTCCGTAGGATCGCAGCCACATGTGCGCGCAACGATACGGGCACTTTCACTCTTGACACCACGAATTCTCTGTAATAAGAAGAGACGATTCACCTTGCGAGTGAGAGAGAAAGAGATATAATGATCGTCCACGCATGCGGCGCGCGCTTGGAAACCGCAAAATTGTATAATGCGGCGAGACAGCATCACCGCGAGATTCTCTCGAGGCGTTTAAAGGTGTGTGTATGCAACGCGGAAGCGGTGAGCCGTGCGCTCGGTTTTTATTCCAGATGCAGCAGGAAAGATAGAACGTTACATGAGCGGCGGTAAAAAAAAAAACGCTCGATAGCAATGAATTTTCACGCGCCGATCGTTGTTTATACACCAACACCGCTATACAGTGTTTAAGTACTTATAGCTGGACTCATCCAGCGGTACATTAAAAAAAGGTACATTCGAATGGAAAAACGCGCTTGCGCAATGTCGTGCCGATACATGACCGTAACCGCACCGGCGCGGAAAAAAAGTTAATCGTTATTATACATATTTTCTTCAAAGAATCTGCTATCCCAACCCGCATAAAATAAAAATAATTCATACAACAGTAATGGTTGTTGTACTCGACTTCAGATGGCAAGCGAGCGTGTCGTTATACGAGACGGTCCCATGGTGCTGCATATGATTCCGAGAAGCATCAGCTGCGATCATCTCGAAGACGAAGGACTCGTCGTCTGCCACACTTATGTGTCACTATTAAAAACGCATTTATTTCGAATCGTGAGCACGAGCTTTTAGTCTACTACCATATGTGTATATACATACTTAGGTATGTATAGAGAGAGAGAGAAAGAGAGAGAGAGAAAGAGAGAGAGAGAGAGAGGATGCACGCGAGCACGCACGTTTTTCAGTGCGAATTCAGCACTGAATATCATCGCTCGTCGCTTTGGAGGACTTCCAAAAAATCTTTTGGAATTTCAAAACGAACTCGGGCTAAAAATGTTTTTAGCACTTACGGAGGGGTTTATTTATCGTGCGAAAGGTGTGCTTATGGATACGCGCATTACCCGCGTAAAATTCAATATGCTCGAGTAAAGCTTTTCTTTTCAAGCATGGCGCATTGTGCAGCAAATGGCAAAATAGTACAATGTACACGAAGTAAAATATACAGCAACTTATGCATGCGCAGTCCCTTGAACAGCCACTGAATACAAGCGACTGAGTGCATCAGCTCTCTGAGACGCGGAGGGAAGACTCTATCCGTCTGAAAATTAACTAAAAACGAGAGAAGCTCGTTGCTTCTCTCCCTTCGCATTCTCTATTCTACAATCTACAATGCGCGAATGTAATTCAAATTCTATATCTGCCGAGCGTAGTCGCGCATGTTACTCCACTCGAAACTAAGCGTTGTTGGCTGCTGCCATTCGAAGCTTCTAAAGTGCTCGACGGCTGGTTGCGCGCTAATGGCACTTCTCCCTCTCTCTCTCTCTCTCTCTCTTTCTCTTTCTATCTCTCTTTCTCTCTCGCGCGTTTTCTCCTCGAGCGTCTATGCCGTCGTATTATGTAGCTGTCAAGAGGAAAAGACACATTCAGGGCTTGTTTCGCACAAAAACTGTTGTTTCTTACTTACGACAAAAGCCAAAAAGCCTACATCCATCTTGGAAATTGACTCTAAAAACACATTATTCTTGGAAATTAAAGTTCGAGAAAATAGGTCTTATCGAATGATCGTTACATTTTTCTTCTGCATCGGCAATGAGATATGCACTGGTTAAATGAATAAATTCTTAATCACAAGTACAAAAGAGTAAATCGATCCTGCGACCGGTGATTGAAAGTAACTGACAAATTTCAAGCTACATTGCTTCGACAATTACACGCCTCGTCTAATTACGTATAAGATACCGGAGTAAAAGCGAAAAAAGTTGAGACAAGACCTAGCCAAGCTGACAAAGCTTTGTCGGATGACTAACGAAGCGTTAAATCCCCTCGCGAATAAATATTCATGGATTCCCTCGAGCATTTTCTCGTTTTACATAATTTACGATATTCGCTCTTTCAAAATTTATATGCCAATGCAACAGTCAAATCTAATATAAAACTAAACATTTCTTATTACTATAATACGCCGTCGAGTACACAGCGGATACGAATGCTTTTATTATATATCCCGATGTTTACTCAAGATATATATTCATTTTTACAAAGAATACGTTTAAGCAAATGAAAATGCATACCGAAGAAAATAATTCATTTTTACAAATAACGCTTTAAAATATAAATACATTTTTATCGAGTCTACTTCCTTTTTCCCGTGTTTACGTTTTTAGTTTAGTAATTGTCAGAGGTTTCGTGCGCAATGACTGGCTATCGATGAAGTTAATTTTGTGTGTTCTTACGAAGAAAAGGACTTTCATTTTTAGTGCTGCGATATTATGAATTATAAATATAACAGTCGGTTGTAGGTAAAAGCAGTACCAAATGCTTATTGTTTAAAATTTACTCAAGAGAAGAAATAAAAATGATGGAAGTGGAATAACTATTAATATAAAGTTTTAGTGAGATTCTTTAAAATGATTTATATATTCTCTACAGCGTATTTCTTAATGAATAAATAAATGAAATCTCTTCAAGAATACTAAAATTTTTTTTTCGAAATTTTGCACTATCACTGAAGCAGAAATCCAAAGAAAACGTGTTGGTTGTTATAGGTAACAACCGCAATAAGTTTGAATTTAAAATTGCAAATCGACTTTCTTAAACTTTATGTCCGAATGAAATAAACATTCAATGTTACAGTATTCTAATTCCACGCGTGATAATTGAGATATCTCACCGCATACAAATTTTAGTGCCGTTTTTAAAAATACGTACGAATCTATTAGCAAAAACTCACTTTTTAGTGATAAAATATGTGTATTGAAAATGCATGAGTGCACTGCTGTCCTATAATTATGAAGTTACATTCGTTGTGGATTCAATCAAAATTGTGCTGGTTTCTATAAATAGAATCGCAATGAGAATTTATTAATAGAAATAATAAATATATTAAACACAAGGTCATTTTACTAGGTTAAATTTTTTATTGCCCTATGTGTATTTATCACATAGTTACAATCTATAGATTTTCACAATGTCACAGCAGACTTTCCAAAGTCATTTGCATATATTCGATCACATTATATCGATCGATTGGTTTTACAACGTCGGTCGTGTAGTTGGCAATATAGATCTAGCTGGATCGTCCAGAATACTTAGCGGGACAAAATTTCAGTTGACACTCGCTGCCTTTACGCGAACGTCCCGTTTAATCGTAACGCAAGTCCCTCTCTCAGCACGATGTTGAATTACGTGGACGAAAATCTCATCATAAAAATAGTAATAAAAGTCATTTTTTTACTTGTAATTTATAAGTTATATCTGGATGTGTTAAGGTCAAAGTATAACTATGACGAATTTACGTAGGATTTTCAATGTAACGCGTTGTTCAGCGAAGTGACTGCCTGTGTAGATATATATTTGTATGGAAGTATATTCGTAATGACTATTCGTGAGAATATGGCTTTGACAAAGTTTCTGTACGTTGCACAGCTTCCCGCCAAGTATCTTGTCGCAGAAGAATCGGTAGCAGCATCAAGAGTGCCACTGCTATACTCGTAGTCGAATAATCGAGTGACCTCGATTTTGGAGAATCGTCTCCTTCCGAGAACGCAATTACACGGGCGGAGAGTCTGCGGCTGCTGGAAATGAATTAAATCTCAAGTGGAGGGTGGACGCGGTGCGGAGTGAAAAAGAAGCATCGCAAGCGTATCTGCATTCCGCGCTCGCATATTGCGCATAGGCCTGGCGCTGAAAGTTTGAAAATTTCGGCGAGTCTCTATATATATCTCTTGCGTCGTCTCCAATTCGATCGTAGGCTCATTATGGATCTTAGAGCGTCGTCTAACCTAGTATTAGTGTAAACACGGCGGCGTCGGCGAGTGCTGGCATTATACGGGACGGGCGACGCGACGGTTCGCGCTTTGAATACCAAAGGAGCGCAGAGCAGAGATATTATGCTAATCGCGTCAGGCCAGTGCCCGCCGATATATTTTGATGCGCCGTTCGATCAACCTTTACTTTTTGTCTTCGTGATCGAGGGGATGCTGTGTTTTTGCAGGATAGCTCAAATTTTAGAAATCCTTTTTTTTCCCAATTCGATGCGCCCGAATCGATTTCTTCTTCACGGAAATCATTGTTGTCGAGCTCTTTTCCTCTCATCGTTTTACGGATTATGTATGCGTGATCTTGAATCAAGGCATTGGGTTAAATAGCGAGTGCAAGTTAAACGATTGTGAAGAAAAGCTGTAATCATGGTCTAAAATAAAAAAAAGTAATCATCCCCTGCTGATAGTTCATTTTTCCAGTAACCCAGCCAAAATATCCGTCGCATCTTGAATCAACCCTATCGAAAATAGAACAGAATCCTCCTTGGAGTTCGAAATGACTAGGGCTGCAATGCGGGGGTAGCACAGGCAGAGCTGAATGAAGGGTAGATTCGGCAGCGGCGGCAGCGGCGGCAGCAGCAGTAGCAGCAGCAGCAGCAGCAGCAGCAGCTACTGAGGGATCGTTGTTGCCATGACGACGCTCGTCCCGACTCTCCGTCCTCCCGACGCCCAGCTAACCCAGCCAACCGAGCAGCAGCGCCGACGATCTATATTTGCCAGCCGAGAGTCACGTTTTCAATAGCCATTTTACGAACAGCGTCGCTACTGCTACATAGTTAGATGCGTATTTTTTTCTTTTTCATTGCGCACTACTCGATTAGCCGTTTTAGGGTAATATAATTTTGATGGGATTACAATGGGGCTGATACGATACACGTTTTATTGCGACGACCGTAATCAGCAGTTATGATAGTTGGAAATTGCCAAGCTCGTGCTTATCGAAGCGGAAATACGTAATTCGATCGATGACACTGAAAGTACGAATTATTTATTTTTCCATTCTTATTGGGAGATGTGCAACATTGAAAAAGTAACAGTCATCGAAGTACAATGTCACAGTGTGCCCGTATAGGGCTCACTGCACTCGTGACCAACCCAATCGAGTGATATATATACATAAAGAGTTAGCGAGAAAGGTTATACCCGCTTGATAGGGTTGAAACTCTCGAGGACTCTCGACATATAATTAAAGGTACTTTGAGTATGAGCTACGGCGCCTCGTGTACACCAATTGTCTCGCGAACAATTGGTCCTGTGCCTTCTCGCAACAGTCCATCCACTTTCTACTGCTGTATACGTATATGCGCCATTGTGACGAGGGCGAATTCGCGCGTAACCCGTGTACAGTTACGGATGCGTGTATAACTATACAAGGTTTCTTTTTTGGGAATCGTTGGGTGGGACCAGAAATAATTTAGTGGATGATTGAAGACAAAGATGGCTCCGATGCCGAATAATTTCCTGCAAAAATTAATGGTGCGAGCATGCAAAGACGAGTCCACAATTGAAACGAGTTTTTCGATTACGCCTGTCGACGCGAATATCTACGCGTCTGGAGCAAAAAAAATGACAACTCACTCTGCGATCGCGAGCAACTTTTCCCGTAACCACCAGCCGGTTTTCCCTCGACCGTCGAGTCTGAAAAAAATCACCGACGAGGAACTAGTTACTATATCCAGTCCAAATAAAAAAAGGCAAGTACATACTATACGCAAAGTCGAAAACCAATATCGCGTAAAGGAATTCGCTTGTCCCAAAAATTTAGCTGCAGCTCAGCTATATATCTCACCAGCCAGACGCGCCGGCTGTGCATCGCAGATTCGCCATCGACGCGAATAGATTGCAACCGGATATTGGGCCAAACCTGCCTCGCTGCACGTACAACCCATCCCTTCGAGAGCAAGCGAGACAGGGCTAAGTTCGTTAATGGGCACAGTGAGCGAGAGAGAGAGATTCGGAGCGTCGGTTTCGATCTAACCGTGCTACACGTGTAATTTGAGGCCCGAGAAATTTAGCGACGTTCGATCCGCCAATTTAACTTTGCCTGGCTGATCGCCTTCGCTCCGCACACACACACACATTCTTCCCAAAATTCGTTCTCCAATACATGCACGCATACATGGAGGCAAAAGTAGGCAGCACCAACAAAGGTATATATATCACACATCGGAGAGGGCTAAAGGTTGCACCCAGGGGTAGCGTGGTCAAGTTCCATTTACCTTCTCTCTCTCTCTCTCTCTCTCTCTCTCTCTCTCTCTCTCGCACGTATACACAGAACGTATACGCTGGCCGTCTCCGCCTTTCGCGAGTAGTGCATGCACACACGCGAAAGTCTATATCTACCGTGCACGATCGCTCGGGCGCGCAGGAGCGAGTGAGAGAGCAAGAGAGAGAGAAGCGCAGAGAGTACGTCATTATAGCCCGACTCGGGTGCAAAAGGAAGAGTGCGCCTCGGCCAATCGGCGCCCGCGCACTAATGAATCCGAGCCAACTCCGGCCAATAGGCTCGCGCTCACGTGTGCGAACCGAGTGTATAGCCCTGCACACTAAGGAGAGGGTGCGCGCACAGGTTCGATCGAAAAATCTTCATTTTTATATACACACCGGCGATACCTCTGCCAGTCGAGAAATATGCGTACACGTTTTGCGGCTGGAGTGTCGATGCCGGAACGTTTACGTTCTTTTGTGCGAGCCAGGTCTGTGTTGCCAGCTTGTAAGCGAAAATAAAACGTATTACGTTTTATATATACATATGTATGTGTGTGTGTGTGTGTGTGTAAAAATACAAAGAATTTTTGCTGAAACTGCGTCAGGATTATTTATAATGATGTATAAATTTTTTCGCTCTTTCTCAAGAGTGTTCGTTATTGCGAAAGAGATAGAGAGAGAGAGAGAGAGAGAGCGCGTGCTTCGCTTTTGTAAAAGGAACCGATGCTCCTGGCGCAACACGACACTCGATCGTTAGCCGAGTGTTGGATACTGCGATACCTTGAATTTCAAAGACTGCAGCCGCTGTATTAAAATTTATGCATAGGAAACGAATCCGATATAGCGCTGTTTGGACTCTCGCGCATATGACAATAATAACAACTAATCAGTAGAAACAGTCGGATCCGGCAAGACGCTAAGTAGAGACCTCTTCGCCATAGACTCTCGACACATTTAGTTTACGCTGATGACCCCCTATTAGCGGAATGCAGCTTTAAATTTAACGACGTCATTCGTTCGAATCGTTGATCTCTAGAAGAAAAAATTCATAAAAATTCAAAATAGAAGAACTCCACACAATGGAAGTACAAAGCTAGCGGCTACTCCCACACGTGGCTATGCGGGCATAAGGAATCCCCGCGCAGCCATTTTGTACGACAAAGCAGCCGAGAGGCGCGTTAATCGAAGCGGTGCGGCTTAAGAAATTCACCCCGTCGTTGCGGAGCTCGGCACATCAGCATGCATATGACTCTCTCGCGATACGCGATCGCCGCTGGTGGGCCGTTCTTTCACTCTCTCTCTCTCTCTCTCTCTCTCTCTCTCTCTCTCTCGTATCCATACTCACACGCACACGTTTACTGGCGTATAAAGATACTCGCATAAAGATACAGCAGCTTCTCGTGCGAGCTCGTGCGCATGTATACGTGCGAAAGCTCCTATAGCGCGAGAGCACGCGAAGCGTACCAAGGCAGTGGTGTATGTACGTATACGTATACACATCTCCAGAGGCTCGACGTACCTCACGTAGACACACATGGATGCGAGTACGCGGAAACATTATATGCGCTGGCGTGCACGTATGTAAAGCAGCGTCGGCCGCGAGCACGTGTGGGTATACGTATACGTAGGTAACATTGCGCATATCGCCAGAAGAGAGAGAGAGAGAGAGAGAGAGAAAGAGAGAGAGAGAGAGGCGTTCAGGGCTATCATTATGGCAGCAGTAGACACTCCCTCCTTATCGCTGGTTTCCAACGCGAGAGCTCGCGAGCCTTGGAGCAGCCGAGTCTCGCTCTCGCGTTCGCCATCATTATATTTTCCCTCGGCGAAAGAAGGTCTCGCTCTTATATGTATATATATATATATATATATATATATTCTATATTGTATATATATACATATATACATATATATATATCGTAGCTGCTATATCTGCAAGAGTCGTATATACGAGCTGAGCGTACATGCATTTGTGTATAGCTATACAGGTATCCTTCGAGCGAGAGCTGCAAGAAGTTTTCTCGGAAGCCGGCTTTATGTTTGCAGCTCCGAAAATGGAGCGAGTACGGCACGTGAAATCCGTCGAGAGAATTTCCATTCGGCCGCTGCAGTCTGGCCGTTTATTTTTCGCCTCTTTTAGTATCGCACGTGCGCATAGACGCGAACTGCTTTTATCCGTGCGGGTACTAGTCCACGTTCATGTATATATATATATGTACGTATGTATATGTATATGTATACGTACATGCGCTGCTTTCGATTTCGACTGCGAGCAGATATATAAAGAGCCGCATAACCCGCGCCGGCGGCGAAAAAAAAGGAGGAAATGTATGTAACAGTTTTACGGGTAGGCGAGCTGTGCGCAACTGTTTCTCGCTTTCCGTAGCGAGCAGTGTCTTTTAGACCTGCCTAGCCATAGCTAAGGATTGAATATGCAAGCTGTGCGAGCCCGGAGAGCGGGAGCTATTAACTGCGCTTGCTAACTGCAAAAAACTTTAGAGTATAGAGCAGTTGCCGCTGAGAGCAATGATTTTCGTAAAAATCCCTGTTACGCTCAGAGCTCCGAACTAGTTGCCGCGGGAGATCTACATTCGTCTTTGCTATACAGCTATATATACGTATATATATATAAAAATGTACAGAGAAGCTGCGCTACGTAGCTGCATCTGTGCCATTTCGCCTTTGCCAGATTCTCTCTCTCTCTCTCTCTCTCTCTCTCTCTTCTCGTATTATCATTTGCTCTAACTAGGCGAACAACTTACATTCAAGAATGCGTGAAACTTTTACGCATTTTTCTACGCGCATTGACATTGTTGTAATTCTAATACTACGCAGAACTGTACAAAACAGGCCGCGCCTTTTTATATTGTTTCCAAGAAGCGCGCTAATATTTTGAATAACGCTTACTTTACATAAAGTTATAAATAATACATTTTATTGCTCGCTTCCGTGAATCCGAAAATTCCCGTGAATGCGTTTTTTATTGATGAATAATAAACCTTCGCGTTCATAAAACTTCGGAAAGTACACTTTCTTCTCGTTGATTTTCACGATGACTTTTAGAATCCGGTAATTCAAGGCTTTCCACTGATCGATTACTAACGAGACGTAAGCATCAATTTTAATCACTCTCGCGATAATCATGCATCTCCAGCGCGTATATAAAGACTCGCATACATATACTTAATAAAACGGTATATAGCGCCTTTTCTATTAATAAGCAGAACTTCTCTTCCTCGCGAGCAGCGCAAGCGCGCGAGAAAAACAAGGCAGAATAAATCCTCGAAAGCTACGCGGCGGAGGAATACGAAACCTTCGAGGAGCTGCGCACACGAGTGTCGGATAATGAGTCCGCGATAAGTAAGCGCTCCGCATGTATAATTGGCGTAATCTCGCGCAAAAGCGAGGAATTGCCGCGAGTGCCTAGTCTCCAATCGGCGCTTGGCTGGCGCTGTACAAGCAATAGAATGCATCCGCGAAAAAGCGCAACGTTACCTCACACTTCCAATCGAAAACATTGTTTACGCGATACCGAGAATTCCCAATAGCGCGAGCACGGCTTACGTACACACTTCTACACGTATAATACACGTATGTATATTGTATATGCATATGTCTCGATATAGATATATATATAGAGGGGTTCGCGCTGCGGAATTGCTTTTGCACAAGATTGTTTCTCAGATTGCTCTCTCATGTGTTGATGAGTCATCGCTACGGCGGCCATTGCTTAGCGCAAAACGAGCGGCTATTTTCCAATGCGCGAGTGAGCTTCGGTCGCGCGAAAGCCTCGATTCCGTAGCGCTAGATTAGCTTAAAAAGCGCCACAGCCGGCGATATTCAATTTCGCGAATTATCGCTCGAGTCGACTTGCGAAATCTCGTGTCGACAGAGGCCAATTTTTCGACACTAAACTTTGTAATTGTCAGAAATTCAAGCTATATGCGAACGGCAACACTTTCAACAATCTCACACGATATATATATATATATATATATATATATACATATGCATATGTATATATATATATATATATATATATATACGTATACAGCACACTACACTTTTAACAAATGGTTGCAGCTACGAGGACCGTATGCGTGGATAAGAAATCCATGCGTCGTTTTGAGAGGTTGCGACAGGACACAATCCGTTCCCACCGAAGCTCCGCGACCGACTTGTACAAACCAGGCTCGTTTCCATCCCCCAAGTCTATAGAGAAAGAGAAAGAGAGAGAGAGACAGAGACGAGCTCTCCGAAGCCTCTTCTCTCCCCGACTAGGCTATCGTCGCTCGGTTCTATACTATAACAGAGAGCCGAGTACGGGTCGAGTCGCTCCGCTGGCTACAATCATTTCTATAATGATTGTCATTACCGACACCGGGAGGGCTACAGCTAGAAGCTACACAGTGAGAGAGAGAGAGAGAGAGAGAGAGAGAGAGCGAAAATCGGAAGAACCGCAGGGGCGAGAAGACGCGCAAACTACACACGCGGGAATAATCGATATTTCGAGCTCGTTCTCCTTTTTTTTCTTCTTCGCTGTACTACAGAGAAACACAATTGTCTCCTCTTCTCTGTGCCTCTCATTCTCGCGAGCAATTTACCGGCCGGGACAGCTGTAACTTTTTTAACGACGCGTGTTGCCGCTCGCGAGGCTAATTGCGTTTTTAAAAAATCCCGCCAGTTTGAAAATAAGAAAGAAACTCGGGGCCCCTTAGAATCGGATGATTGCGCGTGCGCTCGCGACCTAGACAAGTGCCGCAGAATCGCACAAGAGAGCGAGAAAGACAAAAAGGCTCGTGCACTCGATGTGTAAGAGCGAGAAAAGAGACTCGGTTTATCGATCCTCCCCAGCGAGAGCAGTGCATTCAAACGAAGCTGCAGCGGCTTTCGGAACCGTGTGGCGTGAGAGACACCGGGCGGCCCGGCTATATTCCAGTGAGCCCAATTGCCTTCGCGGAATCTCCGCGCGTGTGTGTGCGAGTGCACGAGTCGCGTCTTCGTACGGATAATTGGCTCAGAAAGAGAAAGAGAGACCTGTGGTTACTTCTCTCGTAGCAATGCTGCCTCCGGACGGTCTGAGATGAGAGAAAAAAAGAGACTAGCCAAAGAAAAAAAGAGAAAGAAAGAGAGAGAGAGAGAGAGAGAGAGAGAGAGAGAGAGAGATTCTCTCGGTGTGTACTGTACACGTATATGTATAATACTCCAGTCGTTTTAGAGAAAATCCAAAGAGAGCTATACACTATATACTCTTTCTGCCTTGATGACCCATACTATACATATATATGTAGTATATAAATAAGGGATCGTTTTTTACTATGGTAGGGATTTTTTGCGTGCAACAAGCTATGTGTCGTTTTTTGTGGCCGAGCTGGAATTTCGAAAAACGAACCTCTTGCATGGACGCTTTTGTGCGCAAAACGCTATGTAATTACGCGAAATTTCGCTCCGCTGGCCCGAGGACGACTATATGTGCGGTTGCTACAGTGACACGAGTATTATATATATACAAGGATCATTATGTAATCACGAGATTCTCTCTCTTTCTCCCTCTCTTTCAACAACATAACCGTGAATATATTGCTCGAACAGTCATGTAAACGAGTGATCCGTCTCGCACGTGAAAATTATCTCTCTCTATCTCTCTCTCTCTCTCTCTCTCCCTCTCTCGCGAAGATATGCCGATCCGTATAAGTATGGAGGAAACAAGTCCCAAACAAATGTGCGCGTGATAAAACGGTTGATTGAACAATGGCCGGCCATTTATTTACGGTTCACTGGCAAACTCACGTATGTGTCCGTCGAGTGGAATGCAAGTAGCGAATTAACCTGGGGGATGCTCGGATAACTTTTCTGAATGGAAGATTACCAACTCTACCTCTCTTTCCCTTTGCTGTACACAAGGAACGTCGTTATCCACGCGTCCTTCTCGCTCTTGTTCTTTATTCTGTCTATGTATATCATCGAGTCTGTGTGTGTGTGTGTGTGTGTGTGTGTGTGTACGTGTGTGTATGGACGTAGCGGAGTGAATATCTGGATCTACACAGGGAGAGAAGACACGTGACGACGTCTGCGATTCAAATGGGAAGAGATTCGGAGAGCAGACCTCCTGCAGAGATGATTTTCGTGGCGCGTGCTCTTAGCTGATGGAGATTTTGTTCGCACAGTAGGATTCGAATGATGATGCAATTTCATCCCGACTATTAAGAGATCATTGGGCGTCGGCTAAGAGAACCTAAATAAGGCAGACGTTGATGTTTTCATACATAATAGAGGTGTTATCTTAAACGCATCAAGTTACGCGTGCAAACATTTTTTCATTCACTTTTAAGTTTCAGTACAGTGATTGAAAGATTCTTTTATTGAAAAGTCAGTTAATTAACAGTTAATGTATGTGTGCTTTCGGTACGAACCAAGTGCTTGTGTATTAATAATCAGGACTACGCCGCTTTTCGACTGTTATACCCTAAAGGAAGTGCATACATTATTAATGGTATTGTTTAATACTAACACATATACATTAGAATTAAATGCCATGAAAACATTATTTTTTCATTTATTTATTTAATGTCGCATCCCCAATACGGTATTAGCGACAGAACAATGATTACAGGGTTTACGATCGAATGGGTGTACTTACTAACTAGTGTATATATATTTGAATATAATGCGTAATATCTCAATAGTTTATAAAATCTCTCAGTCTTTCGGATTTTTTCTTCAATTTAATATTGTCACTTAAGCTTCTTGAAACGTTATAATCTGAGCGTTCCTTATTGCATAGTACGGGTATTCAATACGAATGTGTGACATTTGCGGGAGAATTACAATGTTCACACATTTGTTGACTTTCCTTGATTGTTCGGTGTGCGTGGGAAAATGAAAAATGTGTTGTTCCAACGAACGAGGAGTAAAGTATTGTTTGTGACACGGTGTTTTGACCCGATGGTGTTTTTATATTATTTTTATAGTACTCTATTATAGCTTTGTTATTTTTTAGAAAATTCATCTCGTGCAGGTGTCATCAAGACAGTTTTAGGAGTCGCTATTGGGTGATTCTGTTCTATCCACGTTAATGACTACTTAATCGGAATAAGAACTCACGTAAATATTTATTGCGAAACGTAACTAAGGTACATTCGAAATTTTGAAAATAGAGTAAATCATAACTTTGTGTTTTCAAAAATGAGATTACATACCAACAATTCAGTTGAAAAATAGCTTGCGGAAGAATAGTAAAAGCTGTGAATCAAATAGAGTTCGAAAAAAAATGTGCAAGCCTGCTTCATTTGTGTTGAAAAGCTGCGACCAGCTTATACACGTGATTACTGTGAATTCACAGTACTACTTGCGTAAAACTTTGAAAAAACACCGGTTTGAATAGTCCTAAAAATGAGTCAATCCGATGATCGTCGAAAAAAACGAATGAAACGTGAGCTACGTAGACAAGCGACAGTCGCCGAGGCAAACATCAAAGCACGCGTGAGTCCAGCCGTTTTCACGCGAGTCCATGCGGCGACTGCCATTATCGCGTTACTTCTGCGCGACCGAACGTCATTTGGCCCTCACACCCTCGATGATTTGAGGGCAACCGAGAGCGACCCTACTGCCATTATTATGCCGAGAAGCGAGCGGCAGTAGCTCTGCTTCGTGATGTATACACATCTCTCGTCAATGTGTAATACACGGGCCTCAGGTCTCTGCGTATGTATGCGTGTGCGTGTAGGTTCGCCATGTGAAATCACCGAAATTTCGATTATATACGTAGTTACAATATCGACGCTACACAGTGGCTAGACAGCGATATGAGAAAGCTCAGAATTCGAGGGTAGCTATAAACAGCAAGAGGGTTGAAATGACTGGTTTTCAGTTAACGGTGTTCGTTAACAAAGTTGTAGATCGCGTGTAAAAAATGATTGCTTCATCGTAAAGTGCAATTTACTTTGATTTTCGATGGTATAAATAATGCACGAAAGCATAAAATAAAAATTCTCCAATACTCCCCTCCCTTGGCTCCAGAAAAATCGACTCAACCCCAACTTCTGTTCTTCGCGGCATTTACGCGAATAAATCCGCGAAACGAACGTATATATAGAAAGTGCAAAAGTGCAGGAGAGTGTCGCGTTCGCGCGCCAAATTTGAAGATGGATTTATGGTCGATTATCTTCTCCTCGTCTTTCTCGCGACATTACGAACGCATTAGGTTGACGCGTCGATGAACGATGGTTTTCGCTCGCGGAAAATCGCGAGAAATGTCTCCCCATAGCTGTACGCAGCCTTAAGAGTTCCGTTGCCACCCTACGCATTAAGCACTCGCTCGGAGCTTGCGCGACAATTTGCAATACATTTACAGAAGCCTCGTCGCAGTATAGTCTCTAGGAGAAAAGCCACTATATATATATATATATATACGTCTGCCTGATGAAGCGACGACGTCGCCTACTAGCAGCAGTAGCTCGAGGAATCTTCTACTTATTTCCGCGATGGTGGAAAGCGACCGAGAGTTTCCAGACGTTAATTCCTCTCGGTGATGCTTAGCTAAGAGCTCTTTCTCTCATTCAACTCGCGTTATAACGTCGAACTACAGCGCTTGATTTTTTTTCAGCAATCTCGTCCGAGAAGAACTTTATTTTTATTTGCTGTTTATTGTGAACTTTGTCTTTATTGTGTGATTCAGAGAAATTCATTTGAAATTACTCGCAACTTACGTCGGCTGTGGCAATGAACATCTAACCGTCAAATTATTAAACTTTTATGAGAATTAAGATTTAATTTTATAGTAGTTCCTAAGGATACAGGAATAAAAATTAACGAGGAAAAGTTAAAGATAGTATAATAAAAAACTGTTGAAAAATTATTTTCGGCATTCATCTAAAATGGAACGAACATATTGATTACACTATAAAAAGAACAATAGAAACAAGATACTTATTTGTAATTTTCGAAAACTAACTCGATTTTTGAAAAGAAATGCATTAAGAATTCTGCTTTCTTCAATAGTTTTATAAGCCGCTTTATAAATCGGACAGGTGCGTACAAAAATTTGTGAAAAATACTTTTGCGCAAAATAAGTCAATGAATTCGGATGAGCTATCTGTTCTGGAAAGCATAAAATTGAAATATAATGTACTGTAGAACAAGTACGCAAATTCGAAGAATACGGCAAGAAATAAAAGCTAATAAACTAAAAAAATGAATTTTTCTCAATATTTATTTGTAATTGATGAATTTACCCATGTTTTGAACCAGCGAATAAGAGCTCTGATCTTTCTGCTGTATTGCATCTAATGTAACGCAATATTTTATACTCTAGGAGATAAATAAAATAAATAAAAATAGTTTAATTATTATTCTAATCGATGTTGATGCGGTTTCATAGCAGTGCGTAACAGCCGCCATGTAAGAGTTACACAATAGAATATAAACAACCGTTTACTGAACCGTTTAATTTCAAAAACTTATGTAACTAATAAAACAAAAAAATTTCTAGCCATAACTTAGATTGGCCAAGCGCGTCGTAGAGCAAAGTGGCTGTCGAAACATTGTATTATAGGTAAAAATTGCCCTGGTGGATGCCCAACACTTTTCGGCTCTATGTCCATTTATGTATAGAGTTTGCACTAGTTCGCGAGCTATAACACGGTTGTCATGGGGATGCGACCCGCCTTTCTTCTAACGTCCCAACAAGCAAATTACCTTGGTGTTCTGCACTACTTCAGCCATTTTTCTACTTTTTCTCGCTCAACTCTCTTACTGAAAATTTCACATGACTAGTATAATTTTCTGCGCAGTATATAATAATAACAGCGCTAACATCAAAAATGTAAATAGCTCCGAATGCCGAGTATTCCTACAAAACATTCACGACATAGATGTACATAAATATGCTTCAAACCCATAAGAATTTTGCGGTTATTCTTTGAACTTCAATCCGATCTCGGCTCGAATGGCCGAAAAATCGACCGACACAAAGAGCAAAGAATCACAGTGTCATCTCCGACGATCGCGTTTATTATTCTTAGCTCAAAGAGTCATCGACCAAAAGATCCCGATGACACGACGTCGCTTTAGAAAAGGTCTATACGCGTGTCGTATCTGTACCATCAAAATTGGAATGCCGACTCCGCCTAGACTTTCGCGTAACTACGTAACAAATGGAAATGAATAGATAAATTCCAACAAGAATAGCACACAACACACTAAACGTCAAGGAAGTCTCGGACTACATAATTGCAGAAAATCGTACGGACTTTCCAGAGCAAATGAAAATATATAGCTGATTCTTACGCATTGCTATAATTGCGGGAAGATGCGCAAAAGAGAGAAAGAGAGACAAATCGCTTCCTGTCCGCGCGATATCATGGCGCACCTCGCCCATTTTTGGACCACGTATAACGTTTTTCTCGCGAGTGAGCCTCGCCCATGTACACCTTTCGACTTGGCTTTCTTTCTCTCGATTCGTTCCCCTGCTCGATTCTCCCACGATCTCGCGCGGACCGTCGAAGGCGAACTCCGAGCTCGGCACTCCCACGTAATCATTATTTACGTCGTCGATATGGTTTTCGTTTCTTAAAAAGGAGTTGAGAGAGCGATTTTGGATAAGAGGCCTGGAGTGCGGACGTGAGTGCGTCAAGGGAGTGGAGAGAGTGCTGATTGTTACTCTTTCGGCGTTGAGGTGAGAAGGCGCTCTGGGGACTGCGAATGTATACTATTGATGCGATTTATTCTGGTAGAACGATTTTTTCAGTTGCTCAGCGAACCCCCCCTTTTTTTTTTTTTTTTTTAATAGAATGTAAAATTTGATTGAGTTTTGCAAGGTGCCAGATTTACCGTGAACTTTTTTAGGTGTATGATTTTGAAATTGAGAACCGCAAATTTTTATTTCATACCTGATAATTCGTGGTAGAAAATATATAACGATCTTTTGCTAACAAGAAGTTATTCGTTTGAA
Source organism: Apocrypta bakeri (assembly GCA_018906985.1). NCBI lineage: Eukaryota > Metazoa > Arthropoda > Insecta > Hymenoptera > Pteromalidae > Apocrypta > Apocrypta bakeri. The sequence continues at coordinate 124,342 of JACCIA010000016.1, read as the reverse complement.
AATTAGGAATCGCATATTTTCGTTTTGACCGATATAATGATCTTTTGGAAACTGGAATCTGTGCTCATTTTCAAATGTGGAATCGTATGTTTTTGCTTTTCGTCTTGACGGATATAATAATCATATGGAAACTGGAAGCAATATTCATTTTAAAATTAGGAACCGCATATATTTTCACGTCGTTGTTGCATTCTTTTCCAGATTTCATTCCATAGCATTCATTTCGTGGTGGGAGGCATAACAGAATAGCGAATTTTTTAAAAAATACTATTAGTTAAATTTTGGTTTAGAAAGCACTGAATTTGAGACTGATTGAAAAGTAAAATCCCTAAATTACTCTGGTAGTACATAAAACTTGCAGTATTAGTGGTTATTTTCTTATAAATACACGTTACACGGCAACTCCGTAGCAAAGCTTATAATTAACGTTGCCAGATAGAAAATCGAGCAAAACATTGACGCAAAGCTCTTTCGAGAAAGCGTAAGACTAGACAGCACAGTCTTTAAAACTTTTTCGAATGTCGTATAAAAAAAGTTCAATAAATCTACAATGCACGTTCTATGCTTTATTCAAATATCTCAAACTCGCTCTTATGACTTTATATAACAATGTTCTATCGATAACAGAGAACGAGTAATTCATGTTTTATAAATTGTCGTACTTTCTTATTCTTACCGTAACGAATTCCACAAGTAGGAGAACGAAATGTAAAAAAAGAATAAAAATAGCTACATTCATTAAGATACCACGCTGCCAAAAAAAATCTCAATCATCCGAATCTCATCACTCAATGCAATATCCCCTATGAATAATACCCATCACAATACGACACAACACTTCCTCGTGCAGTCCTCAATTTTGATTATACGAGAGCTGCGCAGAGAGCACAGTCCGCAAAAGCGTAGCAGTGGCTTACATCTGTATATCTATATATAGTGATAGTTTGATTGCGAGAGCAGAGAGAAGTGAGAAGTACCCCCTGCTGAGTGTTGTCTGCTACCTGGCTTATACCTGCGAGAGAGCGCAGCATCGACATCCATCATCTCGGACCACCTGTGGGCGCCGGCGCGCGCGCTCGTTCTCGCTACTATACAATGCCGGCAGGAATTAAGTCAATCAGCCCGAGATCAAAGAGGAACGCGGGACCTTTTCCAGCACGAATATCACCGACTGCGTTCGTTGCTACTACTGCACACTGGATTGTTCATTACCCTCTTCTTGTCTCGTAGTTCTTTTTTTTTCTTTTTTTTTCTTTTGTACGTCATCGGTCGATTATAACGGTTTCTTTTTTTTATGAGATCTGAGAAACGTTTTCGCATACGTTATTTCTCGGATAATATACGTCAACCAAATGAAAAGTTAACTTTCACTCGAGCCGGAAAACTATTTCGTTAATTTTTCTCCGCGTACCTCGCATCACGTGTACGAGCAAATGAAAAGGACCAAAAAGTTCACAGCAGCAGCAGCAGCAGCAGCAGCAGCTGTAAAAGAGAAAAAAAAAAGAAATCACGTCTACGTTATATATAGAGAACGTGTAGGTTTACATCGCGCTTGCGAGTCGTGATGCAGCAGCACGAGCGAGAGAGATGGAGAAAATTAATCCTTCCTTGCGGATTTTTCAGTGTCTTCACCATCTCGCGGCGATTCTCGAGATACCCGCGAAGCCCGTAATTACTGTATAGGCACTCGATCGCATCTGCGCCGTGCCGCTGACTCGTGAAAACGAGTTGGGCATCCGCCGCCATCTTTGCTCTCTCTCTCTCTCTCTCTCTTTCTCTCTTCTACTCTAGGATGTATATAATGAAAGATTGGCCAGCATCTCTCTTTACTCGCATGTACACGTCCCATATCCACACGTGAGGATGCGGAAAGCTGATGCAGAAAATAATAAGGTACTGCGCGCGTCATTTTCCCCCGGCTTTCTTTTGTTTATTTTTCAAAGACGCGAATCTTGCACGGGCGAGAATGCCCTCGGCTTGTCACCGCTCGAGGTAGGCAATCATTTTTATCCAGACGATCGTCTCACAATGCGTCGATGACTTTTCGACCCGTCTCGACTCCTGATCGCAAGCTATACGCGCGCACACTCGTCCAGCGTACTAAGTCCACTCGAGGATCAACCTAATTCAATTAAATCTATTCGTACGTGGGGTGTTATTAAATTTTGGACCAGTCATAGTGAGACGCGCGGACGTGTACTGTTACGATACGCCGGGAAAAAATCCAGGTTGCAATCACGAGTCGTATTATCGGTTACGAAATCGGTACAGGTTGCCCCGCGTGAAACGTGCTACATACTCTCCGATATATTCTCACGCATCTCGCGACGCGCGCTCACTTACATTTCTGTTCTCTCTTTCACACGACGTATCCTGGAATTGCGAATCTTATGACGCCGTCACGCGCGCGTCGCGAGCATTATCGATCGCTCGAATCCATCCAGGGTAATAATCGCGGTTCTCCTTCTCTCGAACTCTCTCGTCGACCTGTGCTCTCACTCTCTCTTTATCTCTCTGTACTATACCGCCAAAGACGCGAAGTAGCTTCCTCGTTGCGAGTGAAAGAGAGAAGTAAATACGCTTTTACGTGGCGCGGATACTTGCTCGCGTACTCTTCGGAATTTTCTCGGTTATTTACTGGATCGTTGCTTTTCTTCTTTATATAGGCTTTTTTACTCTTTATTGGGGAAAAAATTCGCATTGTATAGTATATGTCTCCGTACGAGAGGCTACTTGATGCTAACAAAACGCTACCTTGGTATAAGAATTGCCATTACTGGAAATACCGGCCGCTACTGCTCCTTTACTGTCAAACAGTATATTTTTTTGCAACTATGGGTAAAACCTTGTCCGATATCGGAATGATAGGATGGGGCCGGAATTCTGCTAATCTATTGTCTCAATACTGATATGTCGAATTTGAAATGGACGCAAAATTACGCGATACGCAGTTTACTGTATTCGAGTCGCATCTGAAACCTTGCACAACTTAAATTGCATATATTACGATAATGCGGCGTAAATGATGACGTGAGAAATAAATTAAAATACATCAGATTTATTTAAATATAATTTAGAATTTAGCAAAATGCACGTAAATTGAATTTAGTTAGAGCGCGGGAAAGATATTAGTAATGGTTACCTGCCGATTAGCTAATCAGGTAATAAATAGTAGGTAATAAATCCTTACATTTTTCGGAATACGGTAGATAAGGACTGATTCACACATGCTATCAGTAACGGGTTGTAAATGAATTTCAGAAGACGAAATAGTATCAAATATACATTTTATTAAACAATCAGATTTACAAAATAGATTCGAATTAATCATCGCACGCAGCATTATTTTGTCGGTAACCATTGCCTATTTGTTGTATCCATTAATGGATTTTTCTCTACTTTGTAACAATCACATTGGCGTAGTACAGATACTACAGATCTATGCGTTTATATTTGTTTATATATAAATTGTTCACAAAAATTACTGCACTAAGATTTCAATTAATATTAATACAAGAAAAAGGTTCATTCATAAATATATCGAGTATCGCATGAAAGATTTCTTCGGAATGAGACGAAAGCAGTTTCTCTTCGCTCGGGCTGCATTGCAAATAATAATGTCGACTTTTTCTTCGTATGCAAAGTGAATTTTTGCCGCTAATAATTAAATAATTCGAAAAGATTATCGAAAAAAAATCCATTGGTAAAAGTACGTTCATACGGTGAAACTGACCAGAATCGTTCTTGCAGTTGCGTTCTTATATGTCTTGCAGTAAAAGTCTTCGCCAGTACAAATATTCTTACAGAGTCCGTTCTTATCAGTCCAGAATACAATTGAAAACTGGACCAGTATTCTTTGAAGAACCTCGAAAAAGTTGTCATTTCAAATCCAGTAAACGACGATCCGTATACTTTGCAATCCTCGGAAATATTTGCTCTGAGCCACTAGGTTCCCGTCACCCGCAGCGAAAAAAATGCAAAAATCTCCTTGGAGGCTCTTTTGCGTACAGTCACCCGCCGCGTCTCTCGCACCCTCGTAAAAAAGCAAGCTCCAGCGCACGCAACAGCCACCGAAGAACAAAAGGCTACTGGTCGAACACGACTGCCCATCGCTCACTTTCTTTTTTTCTCTCTCTTTGCTTTCGTTACCTTGGCGATTTCGTAGTACGATTCTCTTCGCGCGCATGTCCTCTTGAATTCTTATTAAGAAATTATTATTGTTCTTACCCTCTGCCTCTCGTAGCAAAGTATATCCGCTCGGAGCTATCAATCCGCGCCGGTCTCGCGAGTGACGATGATTAATCGCCAGCTCTTTGTCTCGTAATAATGAGATTTCGGTTTGCGCGATATTTGACCGCAAGTGCACTTATACTGTTATACATTATGCGAGAGTTATAAATCCATGAGAGAAAAATCGTTGTTGAAATCACGAGCATTGATGAGTGCGCCGGTATAGAAACGCCTGGCAATGTGGCTGAGATCCTCTCGGAGTGAGATGCTGCGAAACCCCTAGACTGATTTTCTCAAATTTACTTTATTTAGGGGTACATGCGCTATTACGAGTTTTCGGGATACATATCGTTAATTACATCGAGCAGTACATGATTGGATATTGATGATATAAAATATATAGTTTATTATTGTATTGAGTCGTACATATTGTTATAATTTACGAGTCTTCATTGTTGTTGAGAAGCTCTTAAAGAGGTAAGCCTGTGTTGAACATACAATTTATTGGGCACAGAAAAAACTTCATTTGGATAACTGTGATTTTGTACGCTTTAATTATAAATATAATATACATATATTGCGATCTCAGTGTACTAAATTAATCCATATAGTCCACCTGATTTTGAATACTTTCAAATTTTGCGTTGAATTTTTTAAATTTTATTCGCTTGTCACTTTTTTTTTACTAAATAGTCAACCAATGTTTAGCGAATTAATAATGCTTAGAGTAAACATCATGGATTCTTTAGTTTACTTCTAAAATAATTCTTCTTTCAATTATTTTTCACGGTTATAAAAGGTATACATGTGCAATTTAATGGCGGAAAATCACAGAACCTATGGCGTTACTCTAAAGGAACATATTGGAAGCATAGCCTGGTAAAAATAAATAGACTAAGTACCTCAAAAATCCGTAGAAAATAACTAAAAATGCAAAAATCGAAGCCTTAGAAGAGGAGACAATATCGAAGTCCAGAAATACAGATACATCGTTACATATCCACTCGAAGTATAACAAACCGAAATTACCTACATGTAATTGCCGTTTTTGTCACTAATTAGTATTATAGGTTTTTATTATTTTCAGTACTCATTCCATGCTTATCTCCTGAAAGAATCGTCTTCGCAGTTTATAACTTTCTTTCTGCAGAGGAGTTAGAATATGTTAGGAGCCACTAGTATAAGTTACGGCGACCGCTTAGGATTTTATGGCACTGAATGCCCTCGGCGAATTTCATAAAATTTTCCACAACATCTACTCAGCAGCACAGCATAATTTCGGCGGCTACAGCCGCAGATAAGTATGTCCGATTGTGAGCCGCGGTAAAGATCAAAAGCGACGTATATATATGTATACCATCGCGCTCATGCTCTTAACGAAAGCTTCGATACACACAATAGGATTTACTGTTAGTAGGGTAAGGCAAAGCATGCCGTATGTGCACATCTCACGGCTGCAACAACGCTCACACATTCGAGCTGCGCAGGCAAGCGTGGAACATTTGACTATACGTATATACATGCCGGGCGACGGCTGTCAGAGTGTCAGCCAAGCCCATCCTCTCTTTCTCAACGTAGGAAATATTATAATTGCCGCATGAGTTTCCTCTCCCGGCGATAGGTACATTAAGCCTATGAATGTATGCGTATACACCTGGAGAACGTAACGCACACTTGATTCTGGCATTAAAATCGGATGGACACCAAGAGACATGCTCGAGGGAACATCAGCGGACGCTGGTAAATTTGATGCATACGCGATCGGACAATGGGAAAATTCTTTGGTATAAAATGTTCGTGACAGTTTTCCCGTCCTCGACTCGCCTCTCCATTTGGTACTTTCGTCACTGCGAACGTCAGCGCTCCGCGTTAAAACGTCTTCACTGCGCGCAATAATATTAAGACGTAGCCTGGAAGATTTATAATGGGAAAGAAACCGAAGGAAGTCGAGAATCCGCAGCCTTGCGCAGAGCAAAAGGGGAAAGACAGAAACACAGAAAGGGACAACTCGGAGCGCGCGTACACAACAATAAACGAAGGAGAAACAGAGGCAAGAAAGAAGCGCAGAGGCACGCAGCACAGCGGCGGAACACGCGGTTGGCTTGTACAACCTGCGGCATGCGGCGAGGGGGGAAACAACTCGATTGTGTGCCGCTGCCGCCGCGCGTGATTTAGAAATTTGCCGAGCGCAATCGATTGTTCGATAATATCGGCCTCATTTGTCAGAGGCAGCGGCCCGAGCCCCCGGAAGATCGTTTGAATGCAAATAAAGGGGGAATCCTCGGCGCCTTTGACCACGCGAAAGACTCGCTGGACACGGAGCGCTACTCGAATAACATGGATTTTAGTGGGAAAAATTCAGCCAGTGTTACGCTACAGTTGCGCTTGACGTTTAATTTCTTCATTTCAGAACAATGAATCGAGTGATTGCGTCAACTGTATTATGGTATACTCTAACGAAGTACACAAAAAATCAACCAAATGCAGACGTATGGTTGATTTCAGCATTGGGTAACGATTGAAGCTCAAATTCTTACTAGGTTTTTTTTTCTCATTTCGAATCAATAATATTAGATGAATTGAAGATTAGTAATGATTATGAAATCTCCGAAATTATGAGCCGAAATTTTCGGTTGATGATCACAAACACATTTTCAGTGTTTTAAATATTGTATACTTTATGCGCGTATTATATGTGTATCAAATTTATTTATTAAAAATTTGCTTTTTTGAAAGAAGAAAATTTTTTCCTTAAATTACTAGTAGATATTTATCCTCCAAAAAGGCATTTTTTTTAGTAATTACATTTGTTTAAATGTAGCAAACTTTACTATCAGTGTAAGTAAACGTCCATTAAACATCGCTTAAGTTCAGCACTTCCAAAAACAATTATGAAATGATAAAAAAATTGTTATTCATGAAAAAATTCATCGTAATAAAATAAAGATATACCGAATGAAACTACTTTTGTCGTCGAATTTCATTTCACTGAAAATCTTATCCAATCAATTAAATAATGAAACAAAAAATGATTTTATTCGTAAATAAAAATTTCAATTCATTCTGATTTGAATGTATTTTATGTTAAATACGGGTTCAGTACTGAATAGCGATGATCTGAAATTCGCTCTCAAATCTATATTTATTATTTTGAACTATTTAAAAAGATAAAAACTACTTTCGTCTAGCTTTGACGAATTTTCGCAAATGATATTTAACATACTTAAGAATGATCCGTTTCGTTATATTAATATTAATTAAAATTATAGCGTAGTAATATATATGTATATAATCAATACACAAAAAAACTTATAAATAAGTGTGCGTACGCGATTATTGTATCAAAGATGTAGCTTCATAATTAAAATGAAATTTAAATAAATTATGTGCATTTTTATACAATTAATTAAACGGAAATAAATCGCGTGTATTCACTTATGTGAAAATTTATTATAATTACGGCAAAATGTATAGGCCCCTTATTACTGTACATTATTCAGGTACTGCAAAATCTCACATACCAGTAGTATTGGATCAGTCCATTTCGAAAGAAAAACAATATACTGTTTGGCAGTAAAGAACCAATCGCGTGCTTATGCCTCGATTTAAGAATAAACGCTCTCATTATATTAATATCAATTAAAATTGTTGCGCCGTAATGTAAAACATACATTAAAAAGGTAAACTTATAGATAAGCATAGGTACAAGAGCAATTTATACAAATCAGTTGCGTTTAAAAAATAGCTGTGCTTATATAGTAATTCTATAGCATCAAAACAAAAGGTGTATCATTGAGTTGTATTACGATGACAGCAAAAATCTAAACGCTGAGAATTTTGTAATAAAAGCAAACCAAAAACGAACACAACGACGAATCCCTCAAAGTCTCAAGACGTCAGCTTTAGTTCACTAACAGTACCCGCCTACTTCTGTCCTTTAGAAGTTGTCGTCGTAAGCCGTAAGCACCGGAGATCACCCGCGTTGAGTCCCTTCGCGGTATGCATATTTTTACCTGCTCTTTATCTTTCCAGGCACTTTCTTTTTTACCACGACTTTTCCCAGCTGCACAACGGCAATCTCGCGATCAATCGACCAATCGGATCTATTTTTGAAAAAGTGAAAATTCACGCGGTATAGTCTTTCCATGTGGACAGACAGGTTTCCGTCAATGCCGTCTGTCGTACAAGCTGCGAGTCGCGTTTTTTCTTCTTTTTATTATTGAAGTAGTAATTACCGTAGAAAAGGCGCGTTCGACGACTTGCGCAATCGTTTTATTCTGAGTGTACACGCAGACCTATGGTTTTATACGCTACGAAGTCCAGGCGTCCGGTACATAAGAGGGAAAACCGTGAGGGAATATTTAAAAGACTGGCTTGATGGTTATTAATTTTGCGAGGCGTTGACGATCAATCGCAAAAAGTCATTGAAAGTACATAGCTCGACGTGAAATGACGATGGAAATGTTGTTATGGCATTTCCTTGTTTTGAACGCTGCACTAAAATCGTCCTTTGACAAATAATTTATATAATGAGTAGCTATTACTTGGAATGTAATACGGAATGAATTGAAAAGTTATATTGGCTGTTAACAGCTGAACCCGGAGAGTTTATTAAAATTCAATGGAAAATGAGTCTCGGTATATTGTATTGTAGAGCTACGACGAAAAAGACCTCGGCCTTAATTTCACAGCCAAGAAAGAAAGACAAAAACTCGTCCTCGTCCATCAATCCGCAAGATTTCTCGATCCGCGCGTAGCAGTAGCTTCACGCCGATAAAGCTCCAAGACTGTGCACTACGCGGATATCTCTCGCCATAAAATCCTCAGCTGATGCAGCGCGTCTCGGCTTGATAAATAACACCGCACGACTATAATCCGAGAGCGCACGCGACAAGTCGAATCATCGGAGCTTGGCTCGTGCGCCCGCGACATACAATCTCGCGGTAAAGCAGAGAGAAAGGGCGGCAATAACAATTGCGCTCACCGCGGAGAGCAGCTACGCGGGGAAGAAGTACAAGAATAAGAAGATCGACGGAGAGAGAGAGAGAGAGAGAGAGAGAGAGAGAGAGAGAGAGAGCGGCTAAGAGAAAAACGAGCGGCGGCACGATTGATTGCGCGACTCGGGAGCCTGCAAGAACAAGAAGCTGCTGCAGCGGCTTACGTACCTTCCCACCGAGAGAGAAAGAGAGAGAGAGAGAGCAGATGGACGCGCGGTTATGCCACGGCTACAGGTGCTGATGCTGGTCCAGGCGACGCGACCAAGAGGCGCTTTTTCTACGACCCACATTCCGAGCACGTAGCGCGGAAGGATTTCGCAAGGCCAGCCCTGCCCCCCTTTTTTTCGTAGACGACGGACGTCGCTGATGCGACAGAGAGGACGGGTCGATGACTAGCGCTGTGAAGCCTAAAATAACTGGGGGTTGTGGAAGCGGTGTCGTAGGTGACTGACGCTACAACTTCTGCCACCGCTGCTGCTGCTGCTGCTGCTGCTGCTGCTGCTGCTGCTGCTGCTATAGTGAACAGGTGTCGCGGGATTCAGAGGAGTAACCCAGGGATTTTGGCTGCCTGCTGTGCCACACTTAGTTGTGAAAGATGACTTTTCAGATTTGATGGAATATAGATACGAGACGTATAGCGATTGGAATATAGTTTCAGTCCTTGTGATATGATTCATGAGTATTTTGTTATAATTCTTGTATCCGAAATAGTAACTGACCGTTTGATAAATACAATATGATTAATCCACTTTTCAAGTAAACGAGATGATCCTTTTCAGCCTGAAATAAAATGATCTTAAAAATAACTTGTCAAAAAAACATTTTCTATCAAAAGGAAACTTTCTTCGTAAGATCCTTCTGTTTCAAAAGATTCGTGTCACTTCAAACGCGAATCTTCTCAAAAACATTTCAGAATATAGCAATAATTCTATTTGATTAAAAAATAATATATTCTCTTCGAAATGCATTGGATAAAAAGTCGAAATAATACGCGCCAAATATATCTATAGTTGAATCAAATTTGAAACGATTCCCGGGATTAGACATAAAATAACGTTACTACTTGCAGGCTGATTTAACTACACGCCTCATACTGGATAGTACGAAAAATGAATGACAAACTAATCTTCATAAAGATGTTTGAAATTTCGGAGTAAATCTTGATAAAAAAATTGTATTTATTAATTATTCTGTTCTTTTTATCGAATTTTATTTCTTTTAAATGCGAATTTAGCAAACAAAATATCTTTCGCCTAGAGAGTATCGTCTCTTTCAGTTAAAAGCCAAATTTTACATTGACCTAATAAAACAATTCGACAATTTATTAATAACAAGGATGTTTTTTTTGTTCCCTTTACACTAGCACGCGGAGGTCGATAAATTCCCAGGACGAAGAACCAATGAATAAAGTGACAATAAATGATGCAGTAGTACTCACTCTACAAATTCGGATTTATTTAATTTGATGACAGTATTTCATTCGCATCCCCAGAAAATCACGACGAATCCCGCTATACATACGACATTTCCCCTCGTCTGCTCGCACCGTTATCTTCTCCCCAGTATCCCGCATATCCAACAGGATCCAATCATTCCCATGCAATTTCGTGGGCGACTTTTTAGAGCTGGATGAACATCAGCGGCACTCTGGCGACGACCGCGGGAAAGGCGGAAAGGAGCGCGTACATATAAATCCGCAGCACTACCCCACGAGTGAGACAGACAAAGACAGAGAGAGAGAGAGACAGAGAGACAGAGAGAGAGAGAGAGAGAGCAAGAGAGAAAGCAGCCGCTTTAAAGCGAGATAAATTGCGGAATGAAGTCGATGTGCCAGGGCACAGTGTGCGAGAGAGAAGCTGCTGCTGTTGTGCCAAGTGAAGGTATTCAGGGTGGCGAGGCGGCGGCCACTTCAAAGCGCCCACCGACTGCAGCCGGGCTTTCGTTTGTGCATGCACGCGCCTGCATAGATATATATATATTTATAATATATATACACACAGGTGTATACCGCGCATGCACGCACGCACGCTTCGATTCCAGTCGAACCGGTGTCCCCTGCTCTTCTCCATCTCTCTCTCTCTCTCGCTTTCTTCTTTCGACTCGTATCAACGCGTGTTCCGCGTGTATCGCAGCTCTATATAGACGCGGTCCGCTTCTTCTCTCCTTCGTTAAAGGATGATGTCGTACCTGCGAGCGCATTTCTCTCCGGTTCTTTTGGCAATCGCGAGCTACGTATATCGCGCTTGTGTGAGAGAGTTCGACGGATGCGGTTATGCTAAAAAGATGCTTTTCTTGCTAACGACTCTGCTTTTTGAATATTCAGCTCATTTGCGCCGTCAAGGTGCACCTTGATCCAACGCACTTTCGTCGTTTTCTATAGCTAAGAGATATACGCGCGAGAAACGCATTGGAAATTTATCAACAAAGAAGAAAGCCGTCTTCGGAAAAACACCGACTGATACCGACAGTTATTCAAACATTCCGACTCGTATACTTTACGATGGGAATTCACAATATCAATACAATCCTCTATTTCAGCCATTGCGCTTCGCACAACATTGTCAAGGTTTTACAAGCATTTTTCACGTATATAAGGCACCGCTGACAGTAAGCCGGCCAGCAGACTTGAGAAAAAGAAGTCGCTACGTGGAAAGTATAGTAACCCACTGGCTTGTGGGAAATCCTTGTAATCCCCGCTATGCCGCGTCATTCCGACAGCGCTAAGTGACGTTTCTTTAGGGCGAAACATCGTCACCGCTGCCGCAACCAATATACGTGATTGTCAAAGGAGTGATTTTGACGAACCAGACCTCCCGAAACAGAAGAGGCAAAAAATTTGCGTTGCGAGCGTAGGCAGCAATGATGATTAACTTCATTTACTCGATATACTGAAATTAAACTTGCTCTTTTTTCATAGCATATTCAATCTTCTTTATTTCTGCATAAAGCTTTTTCGACGGATATCTAAGAACTACCTTTTTAATTTGCTAGAATATATTTATTTATATAATGTCGGAATAGTATTTGAAAATACTACAGTCCGATACGTACTGGTAGTTAGTTACTGGTTGTCGTCTTACATCGATCCACGAATCTTGTCTTTTTTTCTTTTTAATTGAAATATCCGTCCAGCGTGAGGCTATAATAAGTGGGGACACATAAATTAAGTTTCACCGATTCATGGTGTCCAGTAAGTCAGAGAACACTTGATAAGACGGCCTAGATTAAAGGTACCTAATAGACACTCACCAGTCTAAGAAAATAAATTCTCATATGAATAGAACGTGCAGTAGAAATGAAGTACGCATCATATAAATCTGTTGAGAATTATCAAGCTGTACATACAAGTACTTTCAATGGTTTTAGTAGCAGAAAGAATAAAAAATATACAATCAGTATTGGTTTATTTATACAGTAAAGTTAAGTATATAGATCGATTACAGTGAGATGTTACATTTTTGGGAACTGGTGTATCGGATCATTCAAAATTGTTGGTTTATTTAACAGGCAATGCATATTCTTTACGGAACTAAATCGGAAGTAATTCTGCATTGATATATGTGGTCAATATAAGAGCAATAGAACTTGACTTCATTTTTTAATTTAAATATTTCTACAAACCTGAACAAAGAGAGAAACACTAGTAAAAATTAGAAGATCGATGGTTAACAATTGTTTCTTTCAAAATATACAATATTTGCTAAATCATGTCCGTAATCGTTGGCACAAATTTTGTTTAGGTATTTCGAAGATTCCATGTCGAAAATCGTTCTTCAACCCCTCCAAGATCGCCTGTTTATGAATGTAAGCCTTTGACTTAGAATAACCTCGTAGATAAAAATCACAGCTGGACACATCTAAAGATCTCGGCAGATAAAAGAAAGCGAATAAGTTTAATGTAATTTAATCACGCAGTGTTGCACAAATGGAATGCCACGACTTCGCGTTCGATAAGTACTGAAAAGAAAACAAAGCACTACTCATTCACTTTGCACAGCAGCATTATGCCACCGAACAAAACTCGTCCGATTTCCTTGCTCAACCCTGTCCGTGCATTTTCAAAATTACCCGCGACACGATCGACACGAATCTCCATTTAATAATCGTCAATCCAACGGTGGTTCTATACACTCTATAGAGAAAAATTCACGAGCCATGGCATCCAAGCCAGCACGGAATGACGAAAGAGCGAGAATAGCGCGACAACAATGAAAATTCCGCTTCGGCGCCCGCATATCGGGAAGCTGATGCCGCATCCCGTGTGACCCACATACCCGTAACCTCCTCGACGCGTGTGTCGTCACACTTCCGCGGGACCCAACCGTCGAGCGCACGAGCTCCACAACGTCCAGCGTTTCCGGCTCGCGAGCTCGCAAGTCTGCACTGCTACTACTGGGCTGCATCGCGACGATTTCGCAAAATGCAGTCGACGCGCTTGTTCGATTTCTGCTTCGAGTAGCAGAGCACCTTGCAGTGAATGACGCGTGTGTCTGGCAATTCTCGTCAAACAATAAACGACTCGATCGATCGCATCGAGTGTAACAGCGCGATTGGAGCAGCGCATACATCAACATCATACCCTTCCATCAGTCGTAAAGCGAATGCGTCGATCACAATCCAGTCCAATCGAGAGACGTACGCGGTGTTAGGAGATCGAGATAAATAGCCCTCAATCAAGTCTCCGCTATCCTTATTCTCCAATAGACCAAACTAGAGCGCATACGCGTGTGACGTGTCTGCATAGTACAGACGATCTGCGGTATCAGCAGCTCGAGACCCGAGGATAGGACTCTCGCGAGCCGTCTTTCGATCGTAAAGTAACCGAGGCGCGGAAACTCGACGAAACGTGCAATTGAACGCGGGCCGCGTGATTACCGTCATCACACGGAGCCGCTATCTCTCACCCCCCAAGTTCAAATACCGGTATAAACGCTTCTCACTTTCGAGTCACTTGTCGGGGCTTTACTGGAAAATTACACAAACAGAAACCCTCTTTTCGATCAAACGGGACGATCCTGTACGGTTATAAAGTTCACGATATAAATAGCGCTGCTGTAGTTTTATATACTTGATAATGGAGATACCACAGTGCGCTTCGTGCAACCACCAAGACGATGTGTTCGAACACGCATAGAGTCAACGAGCTGTAGTTTACTATGGAAATCACTGAATTTATGTAATTTTCCTTTCGTTAACGTACACACTCGCACATTCGCATACGACGCGATGTGTATAATACGCCGCGTAAATAGCGGCTATCATTATCAGCAGGATTAAATTTGTAGCAGCAATTTAAGAATCAAGTATCTAAATCTTTTAATCCAAAGCTTAAGTATAGCCGAGCCGCGGTTGCTTTTACCTTATCGTAATGGCATTATAACGTCTTGAATTGATTTAACTACATGTAATTTATCTTTTACCAGAATGCGAGTTTTCATCTCCTCGACGACTCTTTAAATGAAATCGCAGTATTCACGCCTCGTTGACATAATAAATGTGTAGTTTTCGAACGGTGGCACTCGACAATTATACGTCGAGCTCGAAAAAAATCCATTAATACACACACACACACACACACACACACGCACAAACTTTAATTTAAATACCTTTCAATCTCGCGAATCAACGAGTTAATTGCTTGCATCGTGCTTTGCATAGCAATCGATATGGATATCGACTGCAATGTCTGCAATCTTCCAAATCTAAATATCGTTTCCATACATGTGCACACACACACACACACACGTATGCATATACAAAACTGATGTCCCACACCGATCGGTCGTCGTTTTCTAATCATACGTAATTAACCCAGTGTACGCGTAGAGTAACATTGTACACGAGACATTGGCGCGTGACTGGTCGAGTATTAAAGATCAATCCTAAACGTTGTACGGATCAACGGCAAAAAGTGATAGATCGTTTAATTAAGCCTTATGATCGCGAAAGCGAATAGCGAATAAAACGTATATCCCAGTGTATCCGCCAAGAACTGCAGGCGACATCCAGTGGACGAAATTTAAAATACCGCGGGATCTACGTTACAGCTGGTGGCGCCATCTGTCGCGATCCAGTCGTACCGCTATACTCGGATATTCTACTGCTGGAGGGTAAACCCGTCGGCTGCTTTTATGTCTTCGAGCCCATGGTATACCTACAAAATTTCGCCTATAGCCCGACTTCGGTATACGCGAAATGCGCCGAATTCGCCACTGATACAACTCCCTGACCTTCATCGGTTCACGGCTACAGATTGCCCTTAACTTTTATATATATATATACATGTTCGTTGCCATTATTATAACTGCGCAAAGGAACATTTATTCACAATTAAACGAACGGCATATAAATATACATCCAATGGGGTAAATTACTGATTAATCGTTGGCATACGGTACGACCCTCTGATCCGCCGTTTTCTCATATAACAAACGTCGAGCGATGTTGAATAATTGCTCGAGCAAATGTTTTTAATTCGCTTTAAACGCGCGCGAGCGAGCTCTTTTCTTTAACGCGAATTAAATCTAACAACGCGCATACTCGCGCTCTATTCTAGCGGCATGTACGTCGTAGATTAACCCCCTTGAAGAACAATACCGTAACGCTAATAGTCACTGATTACACGACAAGTGAGAGATATACTTTGCGTTTATCAAATTGTGAGATAAGCCAAGCGATGGAAACTCGAAGCTTCGCCGACTGATTGTGCCGATTATTAGCGCGATCCATTTAAGATAAGAACTAGCGATGTTAATGATTAATAACGCTGGATTGTGATCCGAGAGATCATTCGCATTAATGGATTTTAATAATTCGCGCTTCACGCGCGGAAAGGAGCAATCGACTTTGAGGAAATGTATGCGTGTGTGTTTGCTTACTTTATGCGCAAACGCTCGGGATTGCGGGAATGGAAAAATACGGAATCGGATAACAAAGGTGTGTAATGAGTACAACGGTTATAATCTAATACACAATTAGTATATTTTAAATGCAAAAAAAAACAGAAGAAAAGTGAATTACTCAGTGTATATCGTTAGGATACTTTATGGTTATAGTTGTAAGATTTCTATTGTTTTATATACTGAAACGAACGATCGTATTGAAGCGAAGAGAACATTACGAATGAATATTTTTTCCTTTTTTACATATTATTAATATAGAATATATTAATTTGAATAAGAAATTTTCACTTAGCACGCGTCCACTGGTAGAAAATTCCATTTACTGCAAATTTTAATACAAACGTAGGTGTATTAATAATGAAGAAATGATTCGTTGAGGCTTAAACCTTGAAGATGCTGGACTGTTACTACGGTGATTCATGGATACCTCATCCTAAAGATGTAAATAACATATGACATATTTTTCATAATATTTTATGTAAATGAATATTCGTTAATATCAAAACATATTCTGTTAATTCATATTTATAAATATTGTTTAATACTGACGAATATTCATTTGAATTAAACGAACGGGCACTTGGTTCTTTCCCGATGATGTTTTTCGTATTATTTTTATTTTTATTATATTTTACTCCGTTTGTTGTATGCTTAAGAACCGTTACAGTGCGAAAAATCATGTCGTGAAGGTGTCGTCTGGTCACTTTTAAGAGCTGCTATTGGAGCAGTAATATTTGTTACAACTAATTAAAAAATCAGTATCGTTCATGCACGTAAAGTGTCCGGAATTTTGATGTTTTGTTATTTGTAATTTGACACAGCAATAGATGATTTCCGAAAGGACAGGTATGCCTTGATATCTACATGACTTTTTGTCGGTGAAAGTTGAGATTGGGATCCCCTTAAATATCATGAAAAATGTATGGTTTCAACAAAGCAGGACTTTGGGTCAAGTGGTTATTTCTATCAGTGCACGTACAAATCGCAATAAGTCGATGTAACATTTTCGTGAGTATTAAAGTATCATTTTTCAATATTATCAAGGAAACATCTATGTTATGAAAAAATTTGAAGTTAAACGATACTTCTTGTAGTGTATATAATCCGGTAAATTCGTAATGGATGTGTTTGCTTCAATTGGGTATTGCTGTCAGTGTGCATTTGAAAAACACCGCGAGAAATTTCCTGTTTGCTGAGATATACCTACATCTATATAGAAAGAGGGAGAGAGAGAGAGAGAGAGAGAGAATAGGCTAACAGCATCAGTCAAAGGTTAATACACGGATCTACCGATCATCCATTGATTCGAGCGCAACAGGAAATATCAACGCCATAAATCTTCGGTGCAGTGTTGCCGATTTATGTACAACGATTGTACAGCGATCGGCGAAGCCCACATTCTGATCGATTACAGAAAATTGTTAATTATCACTTTCCCTAGGTAATTCGGTATACCTGCGTCCCAATTATCGCATTAATAATAATGATTCATGCGGCTCTTAACACCGGGCTACAGGATAGCAATCTTCAGCGCGAGCGACCTTATAATCGTTTCTTCCCTTTTTTCTTCCATAAAAGATAGTAATTTACAAGGCTTCCTTGCAAAGATTTATTTTTTGTTGCGCTGCTGTTGCCGTTGCCGCTACTATCCATGGCATCCTTGGGGACCGCGGAATTCGCGCAACTATACCGAGGAGCTAAGTAAATGCGTCGACGATAAAAGCCGAGGCAAAAAGAAAAGCCAATCTAACGTCATTTTTTTATCGTTCAATTATGAATCGAACGCACAGGCTACTAACCTATAACTCATTTCTCATACTACCGGCGAAAATTTCCGCCTAACCTTCCGGAAGAGAAGTTGCACGCTCCGAGCAAACACTGAAAATCCTTTATTTTGTTAGCTTATATTCAATCTAATAAATCGTTATAATCATTCGATGCCTCGGCGCCGAGGCGAAATTTCTTTAATAACCGTCTTTTTAAATAAACTGCGAAATTCCACACGCTGTGTACTCGCTCCGAGCTAACGACTGCAATTATGGTACAAGGCAATAATCGAGTGCTATACATATATACGCAAAGAGCAGAAACATCCATTCGGTCAACAAAGCAGAACAATCACCCTCGGAGTACGTGCAAGGCGTCGCGATCGCTTTATCACACCTCGGAAAACATCGCCGAGTCATCGTCTACTCGGCACGCGCGGACCTACGTATACTCCTACGCCGCACAAGGCATATATATGCATACATATAAATACATATATATGTATACACACATGAGCGCGACGATCAAAGAGCGATTAAAGCTCCTTATAAGCTATTTAATAACATAACGCTCAATTTGCCACGATTAGCCGCGTGTCCGTGATAATGATAGCTCGGGTCAGGGATAATTTATCGTTAATTATTCCTTGGTTGAAAACTTAAGCACGTCCATCAGGCGTCGACAACTAAATTGACAACTAATTGAAATATTATCCACTCGCGGGCAGTAATCGAAGGAAAAATTATGTCGCCCTTTCGCTAAGACCCGAGTGCGTTTACCTTCGCTTCGGCGATCAACGTTGATTTTAGTTGATCTCTGTACTGGCCTGATAATTTTCCATCTCGTCGTATATCTTTAAGAACATTATGAATCTCGGTAATAGATCGATTACTTAACACGCGAGACTATGGGCAGCTCCGAGAAAAAGGATATCGATGTATATTTGACGAGAGCAAATGCGTGCGGTTATGGGCGAAAAAATTATACGTTCGGCGTGAATTATTGATAAATTGCTTAAAAAATCTTTGGAGTAACTTTGCAGAAAATAGTAATTTCGTTGAATGAGCGTAAGCCCGCGCAGACTAGTTTCGGCACCGAATGTCTCAATTCTAACAATCGGGCTCTTTTGTCAGAATATACATGGAATTATGTACTGCGAAACATGTAAAATGACCAGGTTTGTTAGAAATTTCAGATCTGTTCCGAGTACGATGACTATACCTCGCACTATACAAGCCTACAGCTGTTCTCATCGGCGTCTATACAATACATCCGGGTTAAGAAAACGTAACGCGTTCGAATTAAAATTTTTTAACAAAAATCTTCTCCACCTATGTCGCTTTTTCCCCCCTTCTCTCTCTCTCTCTCTCTCTCTCTCTCTCTAATCACGCGGCTAATTTTCTAGTCACACACACGCCCCCGTGTAAAATCTCGCGACTTTTTATTCCAATATTTTCAGCCGCACTAGCTCGCGCAATGAGGCCTAAATTTGTTTGCTCGCTCGCGTCCGACTTTTTTTCGGAATAATTTCGGAGTCCGTATAACGTCGCTCTCTCTCTCTCTCTCTCTCTCTCTCTCTCTCTCTCTCTCTTTGAGGATAGGCATTACGCAAGCCTCTTTTTGTCTCGCCCCTAAAAGCCAAGGAAAAAATGCATTTCGCGCATAAAGCTTCGTGAATTATCGCCCGTCGTTGTATGTGTGTACGGTTCTGAGAAAGCGCGTTACGTCGGTGTTCGCGTATGCGGTATGCGCGCACGTGTATGTGCGCGCGTGTGTATATGCGCGCTCGCGCGGTGGTATGGGCTCTGGGATGGCTAGTAGAACTATGCAAACCTATACTTACCGTCACCGCTGCGAGATAATCTTGGCCAACGAAGCGTGTGCGTGTGTGTCTGTGTGTGCGCTGTGAGCGACCGTACGCGTGCTTTCGACTTTGTATATACGAGCTATTGGTGAGCGTGGATTTGCATTCGGGCTCTGGAATTGTCTTGTTTTTTTTGGCGAGCTGTATACTGGATCGATGTTAATGGTATCGTTTAAATCGGTTGACACTTTGTCAAGATTAAATTTACATTCTGTATCAGAGAAAGGCGGATTTTTCTGAAAACGATAGAAAGTTTTTAGTATCGAGTCCGTTGTTGTGAGAGACTGTTATACGATTTACACGAATACGGAGGAATTCCGCGTTATAATATTAGGTACAGTCAAATCTTCCAAATAAATGAACGAACAAATTATTTACAACGAAAAACTTTATTCAGTCGACTTGATACGAACTTCGATGGATAATATCTGGATAAAATTTCAGAAAAAAAACCGTTTTTAAGGACAATCGTATGATTGGATAAAAAAAAAGGTTTGCAACCACAGTTGGATCAGTACAGGATGAGCATTTCTCTCGGGACCGTGTGGGTGGCAGCGGTGTCTGGTACACATCCGTATCCCTCGCCTCATCTCTCTCTCTCTCTCTCTCTCTCTCTCTCTCTCTCTCTTCGTCTTCTCTCCTCCGACCAATGAGATTCGAACGTGGGTGGCTGGCTGTTTGTGCACTGCGTGGGTGTGGTGTGGACCGTTGCACGATGTACGCGATGCTGAATCTTCTTCAAGATGGAGGCTTCTCCTTCCCTCGCTTCTCGACCTGAGCCTTGTGAACTTGTCCTTTGTAAATCACGAGCAGGCTTTCATGGCCTCGCTGTATTTTTCGGAACGAATCGAAGCATATAAATGTAGAGTGGCTCGGACGTATATTCGTATGGACGTTCAGGATGATATACGCCTCTGGCATGGATTGATAAAGAATCATCGTGTATGCCTAAATAACTGGCATTATTATCTCGAGTGGAGATCTTTTTTTTCTCTGTTTTTTATTTTTGAGAAAAAGCAGTTAATAGAGGCGTAAAAAAGAAATAATTAAAAGTAATAACCTTACACGCGAGAGAGAATTTTCCGACTGCATTAAGAAAACAAGTTTCCAGCGGATTTTTCTTTCCTGATTCCACACCGCCGTATGCTTGTATATCCCGCTAACAAAGTTTAACTTTATGCGCATGAGATATTCAATGCTTTTGACGTACAGCGGCGCGCGCGCACAGATAATTACACACGATCAACCGCGATCGTGATGTAATCAATCGTTATTCACCTATACGCGTTTTTTTATATATATTAAATTCTCCAATACATCGCGTATCCCTGTATGCGCGTATAACAACTATCATATACATGTATATACATATGTACATGTACACGTATTTCATTCCTTCGCTCAAGCGTTCATCGCTGATGAATAATCCATTGGAAAGTACATGTATAGCATTGTATCGTTTGAAACATACTCTGAAAAACAACGCGAAAATGATTTGCCGAGATACGCATTCTCCGCGTGCATAATGCGTGAAAAATTCATCAGAGACACGCACCGCGCGTGTACTTCTCGCGCATAAAAAAACCATCGAAGTATGCGCGTACAAACACGCACACACATGTGTACATCTATATGTCTGCAAACGCGCGTGTGTGTGGTATAGGTATATGCATAGGTATACAGATATGCGCAACAGCAAGAGCAGCGAAGGTCTCGGTGCGAGTGGTATATAACACCTCGACTGGTACGCGCTACAGCTCGCGAGTTCCCAGGCAAGGACTCGAGAAGCCGCCGCCATGTCAGTTCCTTGGAAACAATTATGCCGCAGGATACATAATAACAAACTGTTTCTCTCCGCCGCGTGCGCGCAAGCAAGCAAGCACGTATCACCTACACGCGTACTTCTTACCAACACGCTCTCCGTACTCCCTTACCTTTATAAACCACACTCGCACACGTATACGCGCATTTATACCCCTGACTCCCTCGCGGCGTACTCGCGCGCTTTGTATGTATGTATATATATATATATATATATATATATACATAAATATATACACATAAATGTGTGAATGTGTGTGTGTGTGTGTGTGTGTGTGTGCACATATAGGCACGCACGCACACACGCATAAAGCCAAGAGTGCAGAGAGTGTATACGCAATACACGCCGCGTACAAAAGACGAATAGCCTCGTAAATCTATATTAGCTATGCGTTTTTCCTGGGCCTCCTTTTTTGGCTCTTGTCGACGTTTTGCCTTATTTCTTGCTGCGAAGCAGTTTCTCTAGTCAACTGAATGATTTATCGAGTTTCGTATACGCGTGCGTATAGAGTCAGCCGAAATCGCCGACAGCGGTAGGGGAGAAGGTGCGCCGCGATGGCGCTGAATTTCGCCGGTAAAGATATAAATTTCGTTGGTTTGAAGAGGGGCAGGGAGGAAAGTGGCTTACAGCGCGACGCGCATACAGTGAAGAAGTGCACTTGGAATAGCGAAATTCATTAAGCGTGTCGTGAAAATTTATACTCCCTTCGCCAGTAGGATTAACGCGTTATTGCTTCTTTTTGCGAGCATTTCGCCAAGCTATGGAAATAATTGATGAAAGCAATTCTTTTATTATCTCGTTTCATGTTGCGGAAAACAATCCTCATCTTTTTACGACGAAAACAATGTCCGAAACTGCGGCGAAGTCCAATGACTCTGAACGTCGCGCGAAAGCTATACGCGAAGAGCGTTTACACGTGCATATAATATAAATGTAAAATACACAGCGCTGCAGAATATAGGTATATATATATATGTATACACGCGGTAGGCATAACATGTTATTCGTTATAATAGCCGGGCATCGAATGACAAGATAATGAACACAATTCAATTCTGTCCTTTCAAGGCCGCGACTCGTCCGGAATACACTCGTTTCAGGGCAATTGCGGCCGGCGCTCGTTTTCAGTCAGCGCCAATGCCATATTGCGTGATCCACTTATGTGATTTTTGCGCTTAACTGCCGCGCTGCTGCGGCAATAGTAGATAAGCCATTACGTGGACCGGCATACACATAATGCGAGCTCTAAAAACGCCTGCAATTTGTTTGGCGCCGCCACGATTTGCCAGTGAAATTTCAAGTGCATAGTGCTTTATGCCTATAAGTATACCTACTGGCGAAGGCTTATTTGTCGAGCGAATGACACTTTTAGGAGCCGAGTAATCTTTGAGTTCCAAATTATATGGAACGAACGCGTGTCTCTCGTTATAGTCAATCACATCAATTTCCGCTTTTGAATGCTCGACTCGAATGTTTGCAGAAATAAAACTTTTAAGTGCTTAATTGTAGTTGGGAATTTTCAATTCATTAGTTGAAAGCATGTTGCGAGCTCGGGTTCGCAAACGGGATTGTCACTGGAGTCGTGCGAAGTTTTCGCGCGAAATCGAGCGCCATGCACAGTCTCTCTCGGCGAGTACGTTATATAGCGCGTGTATCCGTACAGCGTCTCGGACGCCAAGACAAGCAATTAATCGGCAAAGCAAAAAGTAGATCAGTCATTCAGAGAGACGGCAAAAAGTACCGGAGAACAAGAAACAGCATCGCGGAGCTGCGCACGTCCTGCTCTCTGGAATAGAGCACGAAGAGTAAAGCAACGAGACGAGACGACTCGAAGCATACACACGGAGCCGAAAAAAAGAAGCGCAAGTCCACCGGCCCCATAGAACACGACTGCGAGTCAAGCGACTGCAGCGGAGGCTCTTCTTGCGCGGGATCGGTAATAACCCAATAAATCAGAGTATCTCGCCGGTGCAATTACTTCTCTCTCTCTCTCTCTCTCACTCAGTCCCTCTGTCTCTCTTGCTCTCTCCTAGCGGTCGGCAGACCCCGTTCGTAGCCAACCCTTCTCTCGTAAATATTGCTCGGCGCGTCGCTTCTATCTTCCTCGGCGCTCTCTTTCTCCCTGATCCCACGACCCTGAAGACGCTGGAGGAAGCAGAGACGAGAGCTGGGGTTGATGCCACGCCGTATACTCACCCCGCAATTTTTTTTTCTCTCGCCGAAAAGCTCGTATCTTTACTTTTACTCGTTTTTATTTTCTATACCCTCGTATCCCCCATGGGAACCAGGTGAACGAGACCTTAGGTGATTTAATTGCTACCGAGAGCAATCTGTTAATTCGAGAGTGTCAGCCTGAGAAAGCGAGTGCGCGCGCACACAGGCGAGGATGAAAAAATCAGTGCTGGGGCGGCAATTATTTCGAGCGAGCGTCTAAGCGAGAACGGGCCAGACTCGCTGGCTCGCGAAATTACACGATGCAAAGTTTGCCGAAAAGAAATTCGTATAATTTGCCGACGTTCGCTTTTCTGGCTCTCTTTTTTTCGGTCCACTCGCGCTCTTAAGAGAATAAGAGAGAGAGAGAGAGAGAGAGAGAGAGAGAGAGAGAAAGACAAGGCTATATATATATATATAGACGTATATACGAACGCGTAAAAATACCACTCGGTCGAAAAGTTTTTACTGCTTTTCTGTCTAGTGTAGTGCGGGTTATACGTATACGAATACGTGTATGCATATCCTGCACGGATATATACGAGAGTGTGTCTCTGCGGCTAGAGACGACGCGCGTAATAGCTGTACGGCTTTAACGACTCTCGGTTTTCGAATGTGACTGCTCGAGTTCCTTATGGTCTGCTTGCTGCTTTAACATTTAACGACACCTGCACTGCCTGCTCGACTTTTACAATGATCGCGTTCGACGTACGTGTATACAACCTATACATATAGAAGAACAAATAACGTTGGAAGTTTCGTTGTCGAGTCTGCTGGGAGTAAGCTCGTAAAGGTTTTTTCAAGAGGAAGTGACCGAGGATCAACCGGCTGTAACGTAACAGTCGTTTGCAGCATTACCTAATGTGATTTTCCTGAGTTGCGAGAGCCGTGTAAAAAAGGGTTGGCGCGTCGTACCGGCTATGCATTGTTCGAACTGATTAAATGTTTTGCATTGCGGGAAACGAGATAATTTCATAGTTTCGAAGTATAGTTCAATTTATGTTTCAATGATGCGGAAAATTTCAGCTGAGATGTTAATTCTTCTTCTTCTAAAAAAAAAAGAAAATATAACATTTCCAGTCGTAAATTATTCGAGAGAAAAAAAATGCAAACAACGCTTCATCCAGAGACACATCGACAAGCTATAGTATAAGAGCACACCTGTCAAAGAGTCATGAGTACAGTAATGACTTTCCAATAATCCTGCGTCTATAACGCAGTAGGGGTGAGTTTGTTGGGCGGCATTTTCACGACAAAGCGAGAATATAATGAACGCTTGAATGAATAACGAGCTGCGTCCTTCCTCGTGCACGTACGTCGTAGCAAAGTCCAGAAAAACCGGTACCCGCACGCTCTCCTGGTAATACGTGTACAGCCGCGCATATATCGATGCAAGTATTTTTTTCGTTTTACTCACTGCGTGGTGTGGTGCACGGATAATACGAGACCAAGCGAGGGAGAGTGAAAAAAGGAGGGCAGCCTTGCGAAATTACACGTATAGATGGCATTGATGAATGGCCTGGAGGATTTTGATAGACCCGGGGAGAGTGAGCGAGAGAGAGAGAGAGAGCGAGAGAGAGAGAACACTGTGCACTCACAGTAATCGTCGATTCTCACAATCTCCCTGCTCTCTCTGTCTCACTCTCTCTCTCTCTCTTCTACATATAAAGAACGAATCAAGACTGTCTACGTATTCGAGGTGTTCTTCTCGCACGCCACCGTCACATTATTCGAGTATTCTACATATAGATATGTACATTACGTACTTTTCCTCCTCAAATTCATAAATACAATATATACAATGACATATATTTAATATACATAATTTATGTATTTATCATATATCATATATTTATAGATGGTTAAGGAGGAGGTGGATAGCTTCCATGGCGCGTGAAGTGCGTTTATTTTATGGATATTTCGTGGCGGATTTCTCTCGCACACTCTCGCTCTCTCGCCCCTCTTCCTTAATTACTCGCAAGCTTGCATTATTTTTACGCAGCGCTTTACGACGATCCAGCTCATTTTTTTTTTACTTTAGAAAGTAACCTACAGATGCTTTGTTACAAGTGCACCTATATGTGTGCGGGTATTTTCAGAGGGCGAATAGTGGAATATTGCGCGAATATTTTGAAGAAACGTTCTTTTTTCTCGAGGTCTTTTGTTTTGCCTAATGATTATGTTTTCCGATGTTTCGAGAGATACTCGAAAATAAGTTTCCAAATAATCGATAATAGAGATGTGGTATCATTACTGCGAGCAGAACGCAGTCAATTATCGATTTTCAAATAATGCGACGTTGCCTCCAAGGCTTCTGTGCTATTCCGTATTTTTCACTTGAGATTCGAAACTGATAAATCTACGTATAGCTTTTACTTCAACTCTGTTTTATTATTAATGTATGGCTACGGTACACTCTATACGATTCAATTCAATAATAATTCAATTTATTATTATTCTACATACCAGTGATAATTTCAATGCTATTGAATTATAGAATTATTAAACGAAATTCAGCTTTTTTATTGTAAAAATGAAATTACTCTGTAGGATGATATCGTGTAAAGAACAGCTTCACAACGATAAATTTACTGTACTGTACTGCTACCAATGGATTGTCATAAGAAATTATTAATTCTATAAATATGATAAAATAACAATTAAATAGATATATAACATTCTCAAGCGAAATTCGCCTACTTTTATTATATCAAATAATTTTTCCCTCGTGTAGATAATTTTGCAGCAGAATAATTTATATCTGTACTTTCGCAGCAGTAAATCTAAATATACTACAGTCACCTATGAGTTATTAAGAAATTAATAATTTTGTAGATATAATAAATATTTTGATTGATAGAAATGAAATATCACATTTAAAGTTCCACTACGAAGAGAGATTAGAAGCGAGACGATTAAAAGAATTAAACGCCAAAGATTCAGCGCGTGATTAAACAACCATGCACAGGTGAATCTGCACTTAATAATTTTAATGCATGCGCAATGCAACCGCATTTAAAATTAATTTCAAACAATTTAGACAACAAGACAAAATATACGGCAGCGAACATCTCAAGAGAAACTGACAATTAAGCACAGCCTTTTATTATTTTTTCCGAGTATTAGAACTTTCCCAACGACTTTTAGCTCATAATAAATACTTCGACCTTTTTTTCTCTCTCTTTCGATCTCGACTCTCGCAGAACCCGACAATCGTGAAATCGTCATTCGTATCACATACATTCCTCCGACAAAAGTGTATCGTTCAGGCAATAAAATAACTAATCGTCACGACACTCGTTGCAACGGACTACACTCGTAAAATATCTCCGATTCTCCTTGCAGCATATGCAGTACATCTTCAACCGTAGATCCATATATATATATCTGTACGGTTGTATATGAATATACCTATATAGAGAGAGAGATAAACTGTACGCGAGGTGGAGAGCGAGAGCGCGAGAAGCGAAGCGCAAGAGAGAAGGCGAACGCGGGGAGGAGGAAGGGGACCCCCGCGGGGATATAAATCTTCCATCTGACAGACGCGCCGCCTCCGTGGCTCTCGACCGACCAACCGACGCGTCCAGAATTTCAAGGGGCGACGCCCTCGGAGAGACTCTCTTTCTCTGCTGCTCTTGTGTTATATACATATACCTGTGCGTGAGCGCTGCATTTGCATGTCATTTCGAAAGCCCATTACTCTTCGCACACGTGTGCGACGAACGACGTTGCGTGCGACGCTCACACACGTACGTATACACATATGTATGTGCAAGATGTGCTTGGATTAAGCTCGCACACCCACGATATTTTCAGATTGCAGCCCCGTCGAGTTTTTTCATTTTTTTTTTTAAGAAACTCCAATTCTACTTCTGTCTATATGCACGAGAGAGACTTTAATGCACATATATCGTCTGTACATTTTATCTAGATGAAATTTTGATTAGCCTTGGAAGTAATTGAATTGCTTCGCAACGATGTACAGCATGAATTATTTAAACTTATGAAATTAACGCTCGTGTATATGCGCCTATCTATTAGAATAAAAAAATAATATATTACATGTTGTTCAATGCCGTCAGCGATCAGCTCTTTCGCAAACAACGAGAGCCTTTATTTAAACTGTCACCCATCAATCTCTCCCGCATCCATTTCGAAAGAACCCTGCTCCCTCTCTCTCTCTCTCTCTCTCTCTCTCTCTCGTATAAACAAAAAGAAGTAAATATTCATTCATGTAAATATAATACAAAGGCGAAAGCAATCCACCCGCGCGCGCGATACAGTCGGATCGCGAGGAAATTTCAGCAACGAATATAAAAAAAAATCCAAAGAGTAAAAGAAAAAGGCTTGCGCTTGCATTCGTTTTCCATTTTATTCCACGCGAGAGCCATTTCTGGCCTGTGGCGCATTATGCCGATTCCCATCCGCGAATCGCGTGTCCCGTTCGCATCCATCCTATAGCTAGTGCACAAGCCTATTCGTCCCGCATACGTACATATAGTATACGTATGTATAGTACATATATATATATATATATATATATATATATATATGTGTATACAATGATGTATGTATACGCGATGTATATGCACGTTCTGAATGTATATAGAGCATTGAGCGCATGTGGCAACCTCGCGAGAAAGCTCTTCTCGTCACGAATGTGCGAATATGCTCGACCGCAGGATATTTTCGAATAGCACGCGATTATACGCGCGGCTGTGCTTTCGGGGTTAACCCTATATCGAGCGAACGCGCGATGCATTAATTCCATTAATCTTCGCGTTGCTATTGCCGCCAGTAAGTCAGGACGAGGGTGTCTGCCGTGCTTTTTAGGGCTGCGTGTCATACATCCCCACATCCCCACATACACACACACACACACTTACATTTACACACCCAATGAGAGTATACGCGGGAGCGGCAGTGTCTCAATTTCGGATTTTCGGTGACGTCCTTGCATGCGAGAAGGCTAATGCATTTTAATTAATTACTCGACTCTTCATTTTTTTAAGTGGCTTATCGTATACCCTTTGCCTAATCGACGCGCGCCTCTTGCTATTGAGGCGGCGATGTGCGTATGTATAGATTTTCATCGAGGATTTGAAGAGGCTCGCGGTTTATCAGGGGTTAAGAGTCGTCTCGCGAATGGAATTTGAAAATGTGTAACGCGATGTATTCCGAGCGCAAAAGTTATTACGCAGGCTCTCTCGTTACATAATCGTGCACCGCGACATGATTACCCGCGTTTTACTTACGACGCTGCCGTTGCCGCTACAGCGCGCGGAAAAAGCGTATAAATCGAGTCGCGACTAAATTTATGTTAAAACCCGGCGTTTCGCAAGGGTTTTTACGACAAAGTATATTTTACGCCGCTGGAGCTCTCTCTCTCTCTCTCTCTCGCGCGAGCGCGCGCGCGCGCGCGGGACACACCACTCGTGACTTTGACTGATTCCCGAGGAAGCAGCTTTGTCTATACACATACCGACCGACTCCTCATTTTTTTTCCTCTTCTCCTCCTCCTTGACTCCGTGCAGCGATCGTTAAAGGTATTAAAAATCCGGTCGGCTCGCGCATAACTTACACACAGCGGCGCGATATCGGGGTCGTGCGCGCGCGCGCGCTCTCATCCTCTGAATATTCATCGAGCCATTTCGCCAGTATACGTATACGTCTATTCAGCGTACGTATACGTATATACGTGCAAACGCTTAATATCTCGCGACGGCCGGAAGGAAACTTTACGAACCCGAGCTGCCGTAGCTGTATGGTACGCGGAGTAGCGCTGCATGACGCTAGTGTAAACAGACTGCGATCGCACGGCCCAGCGATCTCTTACGCGAGCTTTGAAAATTCAAATCACCGAACGTACACGCGGTATATATACTCGACTCCTTTTTACGAACAAACATAACGCGCCTTAATTGCTTCGAGGCTCCTCGACTCTATAAAAGCTCCATCTTCGCCTATACTCTAAAATCATAACCACGCATTGACAGCTCAATAGACTGGCAGTCAAAAGCTGCTATATATACCCCTCTCTACTTTCCCATATCCGAGAGCGAAAAAAAAAGTCAGAAAAAACACCTCGTACTGACTTGCATCCTCTCTCTCTCTCTCTCTCTCTCTCGTAGTCGCGCACAAATCATTTCCAGGCGCTCGCTTTTGTTGCGCGAGCGCGCACCGAACAACAAGAACTCGCGAGCGCGCAAAAAAAGAGATAGGCCGCGTAGGGCTGTAGATTACTATTTTTATCAGTAAAAACACGAAGAAGCCGGAGAGTAAGTTTTACAACGCGAGAGCATATAGTATATACACGCGCGGAGAGCTGCGCTCGTCGGAGGTCGTGCATCACCCGGCGCTCTGGCAGGATAATAGCCACACCGCCTCGAGAGGGAAAGAGAGAGAGAGAGAGAGAGAGAGAGAGAGAGAGAGAGAGAGAGAGAGCGTATAAAGAGTATATAGAGAGTCGTGGACCATGCGCCGCTTGGGTGATTGATAGACACCGAGAAAACGAACGAGCGACCAAGCGTCCGGGCATACATCGTGCGATATTTTCTTTCGAAGAAGGAAAGAGAGGGGAGGGGGCTTGCGTGTAAGAATTTTGCCGAAATCACTTGGACGAAGCGGCTGTGATGGGATTGTGCGTTTCACGTTTCATTCAATGCGCTGCAAGATGCAAGACACAAGTGTCAGAGTCGCGAGAGACACGAATGCATTGAGAAATTATAATTTCTTTTATTTTTTTTTACATAGAAATGTATTTACGATGGAAATCGTTTAGTTTTAAACATAGGAAAGGTGTGCAGCTCTTGGCTGTTGGCTCTCGCGAGGAAGCGCACTGCCCGCGAGAGCCGGCAGGTGGAGCCAGCTGACGGTCGGTTATATAAAGAAAAAGGGTTGAATCTTGTTATGCTAAATTGTGTATTTTGCATAGATATAGAAAAATCGCGTACACTAGATCGATACATAGAAATGGCAAATCTGAAAGTACGCTAAACTACGGAGCTATTAATGTAAAAAGCGCAGGAATACTTAACACTTCCAGTTTAGCTTTCCACGAACAATTCAACATCCCCTGAAAAATTATTTTAATTGAAAATGCCTTAACAACTTGCCAGGCCTCTTTTAATATTTTCTCCATTGCTTACGAATCGATACATCCGCTTTCGAAGACGTCGGAAAGAAAAAAAGAACCTTCTACGCGAGTCAAAGCGCGTAAAAACGCCGTACTGTTATAACAACGTAGAGCTCGCGCACGTATGTTTGTTCCTTCCTGGAAGCAAGCTGGTAATGATCGGAATTGAAAATGGGCCAAGTCGGGGCCGTTCCGCAAAGATATCTCGCTCTCTTTCTCTTTCTAATACACTCGCGTGCTAAAGAAGATTTAGCTAGAATATATCTATATCTATATGTACGTATATACGCGTTGCTCGCTATATATACGCAGACCGGAAAAAGCGGTGGTCGAGGGTATAGCGAAGGAATGGTTTCCGGCGCGAGGGTAGTTTCTAGCCCGTAAAGTGCTTGGGGTGTGCTGACTTTGTAGATTTTTCGCTACTACCTGCGTGTGCGGGGTTGAAGAATGCGCGCACTTTTCGAAAGAAAGATTGACGATTATTGGCGCGAGATTGATTTTTTACAGTTTTGTCGACATTATTATTTTTTTTTTTTTTTTTTTGAACGATAATAGCTTCGAGCTTATCGCGATCCGACGCTGAATTTCAGATCTGCAAGATGAGTTTCGTTTTGAAAAAGGCCGAGACAAAAAGTTTGCATCGTTTGTACGTCTAAAGTACGAACAATCATCGTGTAAAAAAAAAATAAACACCTCGGCCACATAGATCTTCGTTCGCGTACGCACACATGAAGCCTCGCACTCGTTCGTTTCGAAATAATTGGCCGCATCTCTCGTCGGCGTTTATCCAGCGCACAAACGGCTCGTTCCACAATGCTCTTTTCGCCCCCTACACTCGTTCGTTGATGATCGGCTTCGCGCTGAGGATCCCGCGCCCTCACTCAATATCGCCCTCGAAAAGTCTCTCTCCCTCACAGCGAAGAGAAGCCCTCGGGCCCAAATATCCAGGGCTAAAGAGGTCTCCCCCTCTCTCTCTCTCTCTCTCTCTCTCTCTCTCTCTCTGTCTCTCTCAGTTTCGCATTTACAATCGAGCGACTCGTGCAGACGCTTGACGCCACATAATGGGGGCGCGCGCGCGCTTACGTACGTATATGTGCGCACGCGTGTACGTGTGTCGAACACACAGGTACAGACCGATTCAAAGTCCGTCTCAAGCTCGAGGTTAGGCCCTGGAGCATCATCCTACTATACTCCTGAGCGATGCCGTGCGTCTTGCTTCCTTTTTCGCGCTCCGGGGCCTCGGGAGAGAAAGAGAGCCGAAAAGCAGCAAACTCGAAACGTACGTAGCGCGCGAGCGCGGATAATTGGGGATAATGCCGGGGTTTGCGTCGCCGTCTTTTGGGCCCCCCCTGGTAATTGCACTGCGGCGCAGCCTTTTTCGGCTCTCCGCGCGCGACCGAAGCAGACCTGTCCGACGCTCGCTGGCGAAAAGTTTCGCAGAATCGATGTATACATATATACGTTATAGAACGAAAGAGAGCGAGAGAGAGCGAGAGAGAGCGAGAGAGAAAGAGACTGGGGATATATATACGTCGACTAATTCGTCGGTTTGTTTCGTGAGCTGCTGCCGCTGCCGTGTTATTACGCGCTGCTGTGGCGGTCGGCCTCACTCTAGGCCCCTCGGGCTCGATTTTTTTCTAACCTAGGCGCGAGAATCGACGCGACACACGTCTGCGTTCGTCGTCTCAAGGATGCCCGAAGCCGTTGCTCCAAATACAACACCAGACGCCGATGCTTTGTGCTTCGAACTAGCCAACTTTCTTGTACGCGCGAGATGAAGCCCTTATATTTCTCCGCCGAGTCAGATGCGTGAAAATCCCGAGAGGGAATCAGCGCGGAGAAGAAAGAACATCTCTCTACGCGTATATCTGCCTACATCGTGCTTTCAGCCGACTGACACACGCGATTCTTTCGAATTAGGCTCATTTAGCTCGGATGTGGAAACGTTGTAACGAACAAATCGCAGCGTTCATCTTTGAATGGACATCGAGAAAAATATACATTTTACCGGACGCGATCATCAGTGGTAACGAGGCTAATCACCGAATCGTCGTAAAAGCAGCTCTTGCGGCAATCCCCCGCCGCCTCCCCTCTTGGCACAAAACGATCACTCCATTAGCACACACTGCACAGCTCTCGAGCTACATCCTCGAGAACACACGATCGGTTATCCAAAGTGAACTACGCCGCGCGAACCTGTAATATTCCAAATAACTCCACTTTCGAGGGCATAACGAAGAGAATAAGAGCCAAGCGCGTGCCTAGATACTCGTATGTATATCTATATAGACGTATTGTTCGAAGTTCGCTTCGAATCTTTGCGCACTCGAGGGAAAAAAAAACCTCGCGACACGGATGCGTCTACCGAAAAGCACGAGCAATGGGTATGTATACTCACGCACATATACGCGCAGTGCACACAACGCAACAAATTACACTACTTTGGTGCGCGGGCCTTAATTATACCGAGTCCGCCATTAGCTCTCGCGCGGCGCTTCCACGGTAGTAATCAAGTCGCTTGGCGCTTTTACAAGCGACGAAAAAGTACCGACCAATTCCCTATTTAAACAATGAGTCGCCGTCTCTACTGTCTTCCGATAATGCCCGATTGCAGGCCTACTTAGTGTTTTCAATTAGCCGAGCGGCTTTAGAGCTTGGGAGAAAAGAAGGAGGAGGAGGAGGAGGAGGAGGAGGAGGAGGAGGAGGACGACGACGACGAGGAGGAGGTGATGGAAAACGCAAAAACCAGCCAGGAATTAGCGAGGTGAGTTTCTGTATTCGCGGAGAAGCGATGAAGCGCGATAAAAGATGAGGCAAACACCGAGGATTATGGGCGAGTTATTTTGTTTAACTAGCTTTCGTGCCAAATGTAGCATTAAAACCAAGTACGATTTGTCTGGTGATAATCTTTTAATGTAGCCTCGATTGACTGCGACCTACTAATTTAGTTCTACCTAAATCGTCGGATAAGAGCTGGGATTTTTTTTCAAACGCTACTTCATTCATCTCGCTTCTCGATATCAATGGACTCTTTACGTAACTGACTATTACATATTCTATAACTATTGATTTCGTATAATATGTATCATCGGATTCAGATTCTTTAAAATCACGAATGTGCAATCATATCTATATGCATATCAATGCAAATGTTTGCAAATACAATCTATCCTATCGGTACTTTTTATGCAGATACTGTGCTTATGTATTGATTATTCTGTTTTTTAATTGATAGCTAGAGTCGATTGCGATCGCAACGTCTGTTTGCATTAAAAATATGTATAATGTACTCCTCCTATATGATAGATGACTTTCAATCTGCTCGAATCATAGCACAATATTTATCGTTTCAACAATGATCTATAATATACATAAAATATAAATAGACTTTTAGTATTAAAAATGCTTTTCCTCTTCAAAATTCGAGTAAAAAAACTCCACGCGATTATTTTACATTTACTAGAAAATACTTTTCCTTAAAATACACCGTGTATAAATGAAAAAAATTTTCAAAACTCACGTTTTAATCGCACGTTTCGTCGAAACACTATCGGTTAAAAGTGCTGAATTCGAGAGACCTCGTAAAAAAATGTGAAAACTTACGATATATTAAACTCAAAGCACAAAACACCGGAGTAACGTCTGCCGTTCTCCAGCCGCCGCCGGATGACTGAAGCCCGCGAGCAGTGGTCCGTCGGCAAGCGAGTCCCGAGTTCGCATACCTACACGAAGCACACGATCGCTGTATTGACAAATCAAATAATCAAGTAATTATCAGAAAGAAATTTTCTTATATTTGTACGTGTATAAAAAAACGGAAATTGTGTGGTCGTTTTAAAATTAGTAGTATTATACGGTAAGAAAATGACGGTAGCAGCCTGCGATGGGCGTGTGGCAGTCGAACGTGTCGACTCGTGTCCGACGGACGGCTGCTGTTGCTTCCAGCTATTGAGTCGACTTTTGTGTCAAGGAGTTTTTCAATTTTTCTTCGCTTTAGGGACATCTGTTTTGGATCTAATGACTTTGGGACTCAGGTGGATTCGAATACGAGATCGTTTGACTTTGGCTATTGATATCTGGATAGAAACGGCAATAATTGAAGAATAGATTTGTTTAACAAAAGCTATGGCGTTTTAAAAATCCAAAAACTGATCACTGTGCAACGAAAATGTATTATTCATTTGTGCATTATGCGTTCGTGAAATGACATGTCCCGAATGTCTCAAGGAAATTACAGACGTTATTCGAATTAACTCGAATGTAATTTCTCGAAAAGTGTATTTAACGCAATTACCGCGAAATAAAACGATATCAAGATCAAAATGAACTTTCGAGTAGTTGATTAAAAAGACCCTCTTAAATTCATCGTATTTTAATGAACTATTTCAAAATTGAAAATGCAAAAAATAACGAGAGTCTTTAATATTATTTTCGTGGTATATAAATAAGTTTTGAGTGAGTGCATAGCGTGTATAATTATTGTTGACAGATAAGCGAACGCATTAAATAATATTATAGAGTAGAAAAAGAGTTGTACTTTCACTTTAAATAAAATAATCATTCAAACGGAGTGTTTACATGAGTGAATGTTATTATACGCACGGACGGCAGTAATTGTCCGTTTGAAAATTGCAGTAATTTTGCGAAAAATAAATCGAACTTCACGCTTTCGGTAAAATTAAATACAATATTTTGCGAGGAATCCTGATAGTTTAATCCATTTGCGAATAAGTTGCGCATCTGCGAACGTTGCTCGCAATTGCATAGATCAAAAAATCGAAGAAAAAGAAACCTCAATTAGCCCAAATTTGTAGGTCAAAAAGCCGACTATATCCCCGAATTCGGTCGGATCCCCGACAAAACCCCGTTTCCTATCATCCGACATCATAAATCGTCGAGCCTCTCGAATCCGTCTAATTTCCCCAACGTCTCCTTTCGGAAGAACTCTCCTCCTTCGGAAGTCTCTTACACGCACGGCAGTCGTATATATACACAGTCTTCGCCTAGACCCCGTCAATAACGCAAAGTCAAAGTTGTCCGCCTGCGCGCAGATGTCGGCGTGGATCACAGGTCTATACGGAAGACTATATCTATATACGTATATATATATATATATATATAGGTGAAATCCTCGATGATGAGGCGCCGCTTCTTCGTCCTTGCGAGTAGCCCACAGGACACATCGCGCGGACACTATCATTATATCCGCATCTGCCGTGCGGTGTGGCCAAGACAGAGAGAGAGAAGAGATAGATAGAGACACTGTAATTAGCCGGGCGCGACCCTAAACGGCTCCGCGTATTCCGTCATTTTTACGTACCGCGCCGCCGGGTCTTTGTTGGGTCATTGTAACGTCGTTAGGCGCCCCTTCAACTTTTGTCTGTGTGTTGCGTTGTATACACTAGTGTATACTTATTTTACGAAACGATGCGGCATCTGTGCGCTATCGAAATGTCCAGTAGTTTTTTCGTTGGTCTGTTTTCTTTTTATTGGATTTCGGGGGGTGAGATGCGCGTGACGCGCTGCTCGCGATCGTTACATCGATTTTTAGGCCTGAACGTGTGTACTCTTTTAACGACTCTAGAGGTGTATTTGTACATTAGCTCAAGTTGGATGGGTCTAACGAGGGCAAACAATAGTCGAATCTATGGAATTCAAACGTTCAGTAATTCCTGTTTGTCTTTTGTGAGAGCGTACAGGCATATTTTGTGCTCTATTCGAGCAGATTTAAACCCTCGGGGATTATTATGCTATAGGAATCTATTGGCTTTTTCCTCGGGTGAGATTAAAACAAAATTTTGAAGAAAAAAATACAGTATTCCGTGGAAAAAGTTTTGAAACGTTAAACCCTTTTATGGCCGAGGACATTTTATTATCTCGTCGAAAGCAATGTTGCTCGTGCGCGACTTTTCAAACATGAAAGTTTTACGAACGCCCATAAAATTCAGTTTAAATACCTATTTTTGACGATTCTCGAAAAATCGCCTGCTCTGTTTAAACGTTTAAACGAGTCATTGCGATCCGTTACAGAATGGATTAATAAATATGAAGAAAAAAAATCCGAACCGGAAGGCATTGTAATAACTCACTCGAAACGAAAGGAAAATAACGTTTGCATATATGCAAATAACGAAGAAATTACCGAGCCATCATCGGAGAAAAATAAATAAAATCATCTGAAATCTCGATATCTTTTCGAGCGATCTCGGAGACCCATAAAGTTTTCATGGGTTATACATCGCTACGAGCATACGCAATGAACGTATCACTCGGACAGCTTCTTCAATATCCGCGCGAGTGTAACGAGATGGGCAGCAGCAGCAGCAGCAGCAGCAGCAGCAGGAGCAACAACATCAGAAGCAAGAACGGCAGCAGCCCCTAATTAGATAAGGCTCGCAAGTAGCCTTTTATGAAGCGATTAACGCACATTTAAAAATCTGTCGGGTGGTACGAGAGCGAGAGAGAGAGAGGGAGAGAGAGAGAGAGAGCGAGAGAGAAGAGTTGAGCCAGAGGTTTCTCAAAAGGAAAAGGACGAGTTCTCGCAGTAGCCTCGAAGGAAGTTAGCTCTGCAACGGGCGGCGCGCGAAATTTCGACTACCTCGATAACTAGAAGGGATCCTTATCTCGGCTGCTCCCTGATGTTTCGCTCGGCCGCCGCAGCCGCGGGCCCCGTATCCATACGCCGTGCCGATGGATGGATGGATCCTGCTGCATCGCACGGGCTCTTTTTGAGCTGCAGCCACGCCTCCTTCTTCTCTCTCCCTCTCCGCGTTATTTACCTCCGTCGCCGGGGCTTTTTTTATTGCTCGTGCCTCAAGCCCGGCAGCGACTCTTTCGTATATACATCTCTCCGTTCTCTCGGAAGCATCAATAACTAGGAGCGCGATTTCGTGATCTCGACATTTTTTTAGCCCCCGGTCATGTTTCTGGCATGCGAGGGTGCAGCAGCCAAGCTCCGAAGGTCGAATTAATTTTCGCGAGTGATTGGAGAGAGAGAGAGAGAGAGAGACGAACCTTCTCTCTCCTTTATTCCGAGAGGTGAGCGAGCGCGGGTGTTCGTGCGGAGCCGTTGCCGATCGGCTATGCGAGAAATGCGGAGCGAGGCTACTTTTTTGGCGGCTATAAGCGACCGGCACACGCGATGTCGATTGTCGATGCATCACGCGGCGCGAGGTATGCGCAATAGCGGCGAGCTGCGCTTGGCTTTTGTCCGAGATCTTGCGAAACCTCGCGATCTTCAATTCATATCTTTGTTCCAGCGTGGAATAAAAAGAAATTTCGAAGAGTCGCACGCATAGGTATACGTCTGCACGGGCGTGCGTACGCGTCACCTTCTCAAAAATTCCCACAGAGGCACCTCGACGCATTTGCGTGGCCGAGACAAAGAAAATCGAGCATCGAGAGTGTTCGAGATATTCCAAGAGCGATACGACACGCTCGTACATATACCACGAGCATTCGCTACACCCCCGTAAAGCCCCCATCGCTGGCTGCAGCGGAGGCAGAAGCAAAAAGTCGCTGCAGAGCAGCAGCGGGAGCAGCGGCAGCGGCAGCGCGCCGACATAAATCTCGGGCGGGACAGTGATGCCCAAGCCCGAAGCTATGCACATACACGAATATCCCGCGAAAGGAGTTGTGCGGCGTCGGGTAGCCAGAGAAAAGGAAGATAAGACTCCGAGAGAAAGTCGCGCCGGTCGAGGATCCGCGTTACTTTTCACCACGCGGCAGCCGTCAATTAAAACGTATATATCCGCCCCTCCGCGCTCTCTGCTCCCTACCGTTTCGCATTATGTATATACGTATATATGTATATACATACAGGCAGATACGAGTATAGCTGTATATATACGTATATAACGACGCGCATATGCGTGTGAGTCGCTCGGGGCCACGGCTGGTCGCGCTGGCATCAGAGGCGTTTCGTAACTTTTCTCGATCGCCGCATGGTTATACATGAATATCGCCGCAGCGGCCACGAGTATATTTCATCGGTGTAACGACGGCGACGCCGGACGCCGGACTCTTCCCTTTAGCTTGCGCCCTGTGCCAAAACACTATACATGTATATATTGTAGATACACGTATGCGCGAGATACGCCATATATCGGAATAATGCGCACGAAATTTCGGATCGGCTGCGGTTTCGCATGCGAGTCAGTTTGTTTTTCACTACAGGTACATATGCAGGCAGACTAGTCGATTTGCATTTTTGCATCGGAACACTGGTATTACGAGAACACGCTTGGCTTTACAGCGAGAACAATACGCGAGTGATTCGGTCGGTAGATTAGGAGAGATAAGAAGAAACCGCGCATCGTTACGAGCACTGCGATATTTGTTTCGAAGTCCTGCATGCAATAAAATACTGTAAATGAGTCGCGAATGAGCCTTCGGTGCGGGAGCGCGAGTTACATACTTCAAACGCGGCAACACTGACGTATATACATTTATATATACATTTATATATACATATGTACATATATACATATATACGCGAATCAAGTAGCAAATGGTTCTCTCACTCAGTCGCTCCCCCTTCGACAAATATAAAAAAGAAAATGGCGTCACCGGCACATTCTTCACGCGCACTTTTTTTTTGTCTCGATCACACGCGTCGCGCACACAGCACAAAAAGACGAGGCAAAAAAGCGCATATGCATGTGCGCCGATATATGAGTCGGAAAAAAAGTCGCGACGCGAGCACGAAAAATATTGGACGAGAAAAGAACGAGAGCGCACAGCGTTGGCAGAGCAGGTGTAACGCGCAGCGGCAGTAGGCTCCAACTGATCTCACATAACAACGGCCGATAAAATTGTTGCGTTTCCACCAAAAATTATCCTCTTCTCTTTTCTCCGTCTCTCGTTCCTCTCTCTCTCTCTCTCTCTCTCTCTCTCTCCCTTGGTCTCCGCCGCCGCTTCTTCGGATCTTTTTGCAGCGTAAAAAGTACGAAATTGTGGTAATTTGGCCCCCACCAACGCGGTCTCCATCGCTGCCGAAGACCCGGGAGAGAAGAAGGAGCTGTCGCGGTGCACCGCCCGAGAAAGGAAGAGAGAGAGAGAGAGAAGAGAGAACCGCACTAACAACGCAGGACAATTATGGTTCAATATAGGCTGACGTTAATGCGGCAATAGAGCCCCCCTTGTTGAGGTTCGAGAGGCTGCTTCACGCGATAAGCTGTTCTCCACGCTTACTGCTCGCGTATAGATCCTCAAGACGATCCTGCATCTGAACTTAAAACAAAACAATACTTTTAAGCACGAAATTGAAAAAAAGTACCTTACCGATAAGAACTTGCTACATACGCGTTAAATTTTTTTAATTTCCTTTATTCTTCCATTTATCTTATCCGCTGATCTTATCGGCGGTAAATTAACTTACAATGGAGTCTGGCGTATCGCGACTCGTACTACTTAAGGTCTCGTGGAATGTTTAAAAAAAACACTGTCGCCAGACATTATCGACGCGGATTTTCAAACGATCCGAATCTCGCGCCGGGAGCATACGTTTCGCTGCACTGGTGCAGTATCCTTTGCGGCGCGGCCGCAAAATCAGTATAATCGCGATCAAAATTACTCGAGCGCCGTAACCGGCCTCAGCTCTCGCCAATCGCGTGGAGCGAGAGGCTTGCGGCCATCTTGGCATTGTCAGCAAAACACGATTGACCATTGGGGGTGGGGGGTGGGGGTGAATTTACAAAGGATTTTCAACGCTTCGTCCAAATCAGATGGGGTGCTGTAGGGGAAAGGGAAATGGCCGAAATTTTTTATTACAAATCAATATTTCTGTCTTGCATTAACAGCTTCTTATTAAATTTGAGCGACACGAGGAATGTAAATAAAACGAATGTTGGTTAATACAACATTTCTACAAGTAGTAAAATCAAACGTCTAGAGTTGATCGCAAAATCCCTATAATCATAAAATGAGTTGAATAGTAACAGAAAATAATTGTGGAAAGTGGAATGAAAAAAAAATTTCAGTCATTGTACACGACAAAATTGAATTTATTTTTAATATCGTGTGATACGTGTGACGCCGTTAGCAATCGACGCTGAACTGAGCATAAGGGCTTATCTTCAAGTCCATTTTCAGCTTATTATTTTGAATTCTTAAAAAAAGGTAAAAACTATTTTCGTCTCGCTACGACGAAATTTTACATACAATACTGAACATGTTCAATAGTAAGCTCTTTCATTGCGTTAATATTAATCCGAATTGCATAGCAACGTATATGAACAATATATATATAAACTTGCTATATCAGCTCACGTATACATAGATCCTATACTCGATCAGGATTCAACATTAAGTAACTAACAAAAACGAAGAATAAATAAAATGAATATATTTATGATTAAGTGGTTAGTTAGACATATTATGGGTTTTATTTATTTACGGGATAATATATAACAAAGATAACTTCTAGAATGAAGATGTCTGATACCGAAAGTATACTTGAAGGTATTCAGCATCAGTTAAGGAGTGGTTAGCCAATTTTTAATTAAACGCGTTGCACCGTAGTTATGTTATTATCGTCGACTATAAATACATACTGTTAAAGATGAATTTATTATAAAATAGGGGTTTAAACGCTTCATAATAATTTTCAATAATTTTTATTATATTTAGATGACACCTACGGTAACAATGTTTCTTTTTAACTGACATTATAATTAATCAAAGTTATAAGTCTACTACAGAAAAATCCTTAATTAAGGTTTTAATATTAATGAGATACGAAACCTATTTTCATTGCAGATACATGAGTGCAAAGTTGGTTGTAATCGATCCTACTCCGTTTACATAGACAAATTTCTAAAAATCATGCAAAATAGTACGAGTACATTTATAAAAGGTTATTGAATTAAAACGTGAATGAACAGCTTTTTTAAAGTTCAGCAGCAAATTCATTTTGACTCAATTTTAAGCCTAATACTAATATAATCATTTGACTAATGCTAGAGCCACTGCATCATACACATTTACATGCACAGAATTTTTGTATTTATGATACAAATATTATTATTCACAATTGTGCCATTTTGACGTTTGTTTCATTGGGTTATGAAAAAAATTATTTCACTTGCACAGAATTGTATTTTAATATATACGCAATTCTCTACTTTTACACTACATTTTCTTACTTGTTTTAAAGAACAGTTTCTTGTATTCGAATAGTTTTATACGTATATTATCAAAGAACAATATATTATTGAGAAGATTACAATTATTTACGTAAACATTGTGTTTTCGTCAATGTCTAATCCACTCTCATGCCAAGTGTATATTTCTCTGTTCAATATTACAAAAATCTTTATTCTAAGCAGCACAATAATCGAAATATTTAGTGACTCATATCGGTCTGTCCGGAATGAAAAAGAATCGCGAGATAAATCCGCAGGCTCTCCGAGCAGACTACTGTCTGCGTACTACGTCGTCTACACGCAGCCGAGATCCACAACGGAAGGTCGTCCTACAGCATTGGCTTCTGTTCCGCACTGTGTAATTATGTTTATACATGTATAGAATGAAATGCATCCCATACACGTTATTCGCCTATAGCTCGCGAAATCCCTTCGAACGTGCGTCGCTCATTCAAGGGAGACGCCTTTGGCCTGCGGGAGGGTTGAAAAATTCTTCAGAGCGGCTCTTCAGGTAGCCAAAGATAATTATGGTTCGTTGTTATAATTACCAAATACTCTCTAATTAGGGGATCGTCTGACTTTTGAAGATTATGTGCGAGATTCATTTTTTAAAATATTTCATTGCCGAATTATTGGAGCTATATATTCGGGCCAACAGTAGAAACAGATAGAAATTTTGGACTGAATTTTATGTTGTAGCCATACGTTGTTGTAGAATTGGTTTAACTAATTTCATTTAATTTGTTTAACGGTTAACGGGTTCGTTTTACAATTATCTATCAGATACTGTAATAATATGTGATTAAATGTCGAAATTTTCTGGGTATGTTGCTAGGACACTATACACTCCTTATCACTGAATTTTACTTCAATGAATCGTCATTGTTATTTTAGTTTGTCGTGTCGAATCATATCACATAAAAACGAACGTTTGAAAAATAGAATTTATTTCTTGTAGTATAAAGTATATCAACAGGGAGCTGAGCGTGATGTCTCTTACTTTCTTTTCAAGGCCGAAACATCTTTAAATCTACTTCTCCTCATGATAAAGAATCCGTTGCATATTCAACTACTAAAAGTATTATTTAACAAATGAAGCCTTTTTGTTTTATTATTGTAAACAATGTAATTATTGATTAATATTTAATGGCATTATATAATTGTTAATAATTGTATATGAATTAACAATAATATATTATTGTATTAATAAAATGATGCATTAATATGTAAAATTACGAATAAGCATGCGTATAACGCATAGCAGGTAAACATGCCGATCATATTATATATTAGCTCATCCATAAAAGATTTTTTCAAAAATCAAAGAAAAGAGTCTGTCAATACGTTTAAGAATTTGAAAATAGGTAATTTCAGTTTTTTTCCTTTTCCTTCTCGCACTCGAAAATTGGTAATTTATTATCATAATTTGTGTTTTAGTAGCTCACTTTTTTATTGCAGTGTAAAAAATTTTTAAAACCTGTTTGAAAAAAAAAACAAAATATATTCCAAGTAATATATGCTTCTTTGAAAATATGCATATAAAATGAATTGAATATATAAAACGTATGATTAAAAAAAGAAAAAAATCCGCGTTAAAAGTGAAGAAAAAGATGTTTATTAAAACGCTTTGATAAATAAATTAATTTCTTTTATATCCGAATACGACTAACGTACATTAACAATGTACAATTTTGCGTGGTATTATACATATGATGCAACTTCGACGACTAACACCTTTAATAAAGTAATTTTAAATTCTTACGAACAACGCATTTTGATTTCAACATAATCCACTTCTTAATACAAACGTTATACTCCAATTCTTACTAACAACATTCTAATCTCTCGACTATCCATAACGTAATAACTTTACCCAT
Source organism: Apocrypta bakeri (assembly GCA_018906985.1). NCBI lineage: Eukaryota > Metazoa > Arthropoda > Insecta > Hymenoptera > Pteromalidae > Apocrypta > Apocrypta bakeri. The sequence continues at coordinate 80,393 of JACCIA010000016.1, read as the reverse complement.
ACGCGGCACGTTGTAGTTGATGCCCTTGAGAAATTGCCTGTGTTCGTATAGTTAAGCGAAGTTTTGCGCGTTTTCAGTCCTCTTTACCTCGGCAAACATGCATATTCAAGTTGTATTATACAAGCGTATATATATATAGCGCGCGTAAAATCGACTACTACAACAAAAATTCGTTTGACAACCGAATGCCACCAGAAAATCAATAGTTTTTTTGACAAAATAATATCCCGGGATAGACTTCGCACGAAACGTTAAATTACGAATGGTAAGCGAGATACGTTGAAGAAATATAATTTCTTTATTTTTATCCATAGTAATTACGAATCATCTGTGTGCGTATTAACCATAAATTTCGTCTAGATGTACGTGAAAGTGAAAGCGAGACCTGTGCACGCTGGAATACAGTAAATAAATTAGACGGACATCGAGACGAGGCAAAAATGCGCGAGACAACTCCACGTGCACACGCGTGAGCAACTTGAAAACCGCGGAGAGTTATGGTCGACGCACTTAGCTTGAGGCAACCTGACCGGGTGTATAAGCGCGTGTATGGTTCAAAATAATTTTTTTATTATTTTTTTTTCTTCTCGGTGATTTATAGGAATTTTGAAATATAAGGGTTAACATTTGCAAGAGTTTCGATTTGAATAAATTAATATTACGTGTTGAATTTATAAATGTTATCTACCTCGTTTTTCACTGGGCTTGAATTATCTATAATAACGTTCTTTAAATATGCTAGAGTGCAATAATAAAAAAATGTTTAAACGCGCTTCAAACATTGTCAAATCAATCAGGATCTAAAACAGACATGTAGGTGATTAAATAAATGCCATATTCGCGATAATAAAATAATAATTAAATATTTATATATTCGTGTGATTGTATCTTCAAGTTCTTTGAACGTATAATCACTCGTCATCGACAATTGAGTACATAAAAAATCTTTGCACATAGAATAAAGTTATACGGTGATCTATAAATCTATATCTATGCTCACACAAATTTAATTATCATGTTAATTACTAGTAGTATATAGGGGATATATATAATTATTATACGTACTATAAATGCACTCTTTGACTGTGACGGCGGTTGTGAATTCAGAAAAATTTGCTTACATATAATACATAAATATATAATATTATTCTATGTGCATATTATACCTTAACAGTCTTAGTGGCGGCTAATGAAGGTTTTTATTTTTTATTTTTTATTTAACGAACAAAATTACATTAGTAATCTAAATGAGGTAAACGCAATTGTTACCCGTGCATAAAGCTTTTAAGAACGTTGTGTAAACTACACGTTGACAACGTTTTTCATGTTTCTAACTTGTACCGTAACTATATGAAATCTTTTATTTTTAACGTAATATCTTCTTCGAAATTAAAAAACTTAATTGTCACAATATAACTATATTTTTATCGCTCATTACTTTTTTAACGTTTGCAAATACAAATATTTGACTATCGCAACGAATTCGTTTGCACGGATATACAGAAAATTATCAATATGCGTATACAAATGATTAACTGAAAAATTTGAGTTTCACAGCCACCGAACTCGTCGCCACAACAAAATTCGCAGCGTCGTATACGAGAATTGCATCACCAATAGGTGTAAAGAATGTACATTTCGACACTTTGTGTACGTCTAATGTGCACGTCTCGACTTCTCCGCTCCTCTCACATACCGATAAATACAAATATCTTAAAATTTGACTGTCATGGCCGACGAGCCTGTTTAACATAAAACACAGAGTGCCGTGTATGCATACATACATGGGAATCGCACGATCACCGAGTAGAATGCGAATTTCGACACTAGCGGCTCATACCTATATATATATATATATATATATAATATATTGACGATGTACACACAGCCGTACAACGAACTCCCCGTAAATAACGCGGGAAAACAATGATAACGCGGGATACATCGGTGTGCATTTGTGCGTGTGTGTGTGTGCGCGCCAACGGTATACGGTAGTCTCATCTTGTATAAAGAGCACCGCGATCTTAACCCCCTTGACTATGTAGTAATGGCCGGGAGCCAAACCGGACGTCGGGTCAGTCGATTTGCCATACTTGATAAGACTCGCGTCATCGGGTGACAAAGAGCCGGAGAAACACCCCCGTGTACGAAGGCGTGCATATTAATTCGAACCTCCTTATTGCCGAGCTATGGACTCTTGGTCGGCTTGCTTTCTGCTATTCATGAGATATGCATTTGTCTCTCGGATTTTTTTCGTATTATGCATAGCTTACATTCACGTATAGACTATTTGAATTTCGGCTAAAAACCCTACGAGGGATTATCGCGAGTTTATTTATAAATACCTATTTTATATTTAGTGCTTTATATTCACAGAACGTACCTACTACATTGTACACACATGCGAACTATCATAGTCGAATTAATGTCTATCTCATTAGTTGAATAATAGATTTTATTTATTTATTTAAGTAAATTCCACAGACGAAAAATAATTCCTATTGGCGAGTACGGATTAAAACTACTTACATACTAAAACTAAAAGTAAGAGTATATTATTATCATTCGTTTAAATTACAATTTTGTAAATAAAAACGGTTCTGTTGTACTCTGCAACTTGATTCCAGTAACTTTCGTTACTAGGTCAAACTATTAAGTTGCAAAGAAACAAATACTGCAGATATAATTAATTTTCAAGCTCGAAAAAACAAATTTATAAACATTTCATAGATATAAGGAATATCAATATATAATTTTAATATTTAAGGCTTGGATGAAGTTGATAATGTACACTGCAAATTCTATTGTTATATATATATATAACTTTGAACGACACACTGGATTACCCTTTTTTTTATTTATCTATAAAGTATTAGTGATAATGTATTGTTGGCGTATATTTACTACGTGTATAATCTTTTTGTAAGACACTCCCTCTTCAGAATCAACTTCAATAGAAAGGATTTTTTAGATAACGGGTAAATGGCAGAAATTGTTTCGTTAACAATATATTCTAAATAATAAATAAAAGTTGTTCCGAATAATAAGTTAAATTTTCAATCTTTGTTGAATGTAAACTAAAGAAATAGCTCCTGTACATCTAATTCCAAAACCGTTATTTTTTCCTTTCTTCGCAATCGTGGGAGTAAAATGAAAATTGTTTCCAATGAAATATAAAATCAAAATATCAATTTGTTAAACCTTGTTACTCGTCTCTTTGTAACCCCCAAAACGAATGCAAAGCAGTAAGTACGAGACTCGTACGTTATACAGATGTAACACCGTCGCACAATTCAGAACATAAACAATCACAGATTTATATACTCCTACTTCACTCTTCAATCCTTTTTATATAAACAATTTATAATTTAAGACAAAAACAATATCAGTTCAATAATAAGAATAATTATTTAAGCCCTTCACTAAGATGTTCAATTCATTTAAAAGAGTTCGTTTGAAATTACCGCGATTTGTTGATTTTGCAACGTTGCCGTATCTGCTAAACACGTGCAAAAGTACCAGTTTTCGTTACGTCAATCGGATTATTTACAAACTTGACATCGATAACCTGCATATTTTTTGTCAAACAATATCTTCAGTACAAGTACTATAATTTACCATTGTTTGTGCAGCGATGCATACTTTTTTTTCGTACAAACTTGAATTTGTTTACCAATCGAGTTCTGGATATTGGAATTCCATTCTAGCTGATTTTCAGGCATATCTATACTTTCGTTAAAATCGCTGAAGCCACCTTAAGTACGGATAGAATAAAGAAATATTTATAGCTTTCGTGAGTTTTAGTAACATAATACAATATAACACTTGCTGAAGCAAAAAGAATTTATTTTATCCGTCGTACTCTAAGATAAGTGATAAAAATCTATTAAAATTGAGTATGTGAATATTATGCATACTAATCAATACGTAATATTATTTTACAGCTGTTTTATAATTACACTGTTTGGCACATACAGTATAATTATAAATGTATATGCACATATTTTATAACATATATATATACATACAGTGCATAATAAATGAAGTTACATTATTATATATATATATATATATATATATATATATATATAGATACAGCATCTGATTTTCGTTACATTTACCACAGTTTTGCCTTGTCTTCTACTATCGATAAGAATATTTTTAAAATTATTCTTTCTACATTCGGTTACGAATTCCGGTCAATCTAGTGAAACGCGAGATGCACTTAAAGGAGATGTGCAGTGATCACATTATTGCATCTCTTCGCTTATGATAAGCAAAACTTATATTTACTTCTAAAAATAACCTCAAGACGCGACAAAACACCGAGACAACCTTTACTCCGCACAAACTTTGGGCCACAAAGAGAATCTACAGGAAAGAATATACAAAATTGAGAAACTATAAACCTTACGCCATCTTTGAGACACTGCACGTACTGAAGTGATGTTATTATACCACAAACGCAGTGTATGCGCATAGGTAACCGCGACTTCTTACAGCTCAATGTACCGCCATCTCTCGGTAAATCTACTTTATCAGTTAGTCGCTACCAACAGGGGGAGGAATGGACACGAACATATTGTAAATACTGCGGTTATCACACGACATGTCGAAAGTTTTGTACAGGAGAATTTTGTTGTAAATGTATTATTGTTAAAAGTTATTATATAAGTCGATAAATTTAAGATGTTCCCGTTAAGCTCTCAGAAGAAGTACTGGCTTTTCAACGACGAAAACGATATAGCCATTTTGAGAGAAGAAGCAAATGCCGAATTTATTGCTAAGCATGGAGCCAATATGCCAGTAAGCTACTTGTTTGATAAATGAGTTGTCGTTCGCTGTCTTTAAACGTTCTTGTGTATTTTATTTAATCATTTAACGTAGAAAATGTAGTTTTATCAATTTCGTTATTGGCGTAGCGTACAGATTATAATTAGGTATAAAAATTAATGTTATTATACTTTTATTACTTATGTGTTTACTTGATATAGGAAGAGAAAAGGGAGAAGTTTTTCTTATCCGTGTCGGAAGAAAGGGTGCTTCAAAGATTTTACGAGTCTCGGCTAAAAGAATTTTGTAAAAAATTCAGTCCACCAATGCCAAAGCCTACTATTGCTACAGCTTTACACTACTTCAAAAGATTTTACCTTCGTAACAGTGTTATGGATTACCATCCCAAAGAAATTCTAGTGACCTGCGTATACTTGGCTTGCAAGGTGTCGTTGACTTTCTTGTTATCATTACATGCAATATCAATTTATCCAGGTTCACATTGTTTATTTTTTAAACTTTGATAGGTTGAAGAATTTAACGTTTCTATTGTTCAATTTGTGGCCAATATCATGGGTGATAGGGAGAAAGCTTCGGACATTATACTTAATAACGAGCTCCTTCTGATGCAACAGCTAAACTACAATTTAACGGTTCACAATCCTTTCAGACCAGTCGAAGGACTGCTTATAGATATAAAGGTGCTTGTACATTCTTTTCAACTATTTTTGAATTACTAGTAATATTTTTAAATAAAAAAAATAGTAAGTTAATATTTTTATAATATTTTAGACTAGGTATCCTGTAATAGATAATCCAGAGAAATTGAGGCCATACATAGACGAGTTCCTGGAAAAGGTTTTTCTTACCGATAGTGTTCTTTTGTACGCTCCCAGCCAAATTGCATTAGCAGCAACATTACATGCAGCGTCTAGTACAAATGCCAATCTTGATAATTATGTCACAGAAATCTTATTTTCAAGAGAACATCTAGCAGCTATTGTAGAAGCTGTGAGAAGTATGGATAAGACAATTATATCTAAAGTATTCTAGTTATTCGTATAGTTTCTACCATGCATTTATTAAATTATTCCAGAAATACGTTCAATAGCAAAATGTGTTGATTTACCAGCCCGAGATCTTGTAAAAGTCTTGGAAAAAAAATTAGACAAATGCAGAAATCAAGATAACAATCCAGATAGCGAAGTGTAGGTTTAATTTTCAAAGCATACAATATTCCATTGTCCATTTGACATTTGACTTATAAGAAATGACATTTTTTTTAGTTACAAACAACGTATGCAAGAAATGTTTGACGAGGAAGATTTAATGGATAATGAAAAATACGCCAAAATAGTTAAAAATCAAGCTGATAACGACGAAAAAATTCTAGGTGTTACCAAAGTACTGTCACCGGGCACCACATAGAGTATTTAATACTTTATTATTTTTTATATTATATATTGAAATTAAATTATTTTTCATTGCATTTTATTAAGTGTTAATCTTTGTTGATCTTTATTTGACTTTATTCATTATCGTTGGCAAACATTCGTCATTTGTCGTGCTATAAGTACATTAGTTTCGAATGAGATTTCCATTAAAAAATATCACAGTATAATAGATTTATCAAATTTTGGAAAAATATTTAATATTTTCAACATTCAACAAATTCAACTTACATAATATTAGACATACTTAAAATTTAGTCAATGTACAGTAGAAAATTAACTTATTAACTAAGGCTCTGGATGCCTGTAATCTAATCGTGGGGATAAATTATAATTTTGTTGACTAGGTGCGTTATTTTGAAAGATGGCAGTGTGTTGCCCGTTGGATAGATTGCTAGGCAATGGCTGAATTATCGGCAGAGTTGGTGAAATTGTTTGCAGCGGAGAGAAATGCGTCGGCAACATGGAAGCTCCCGGCTGCGGATGTCCAGGATAGTTGAAAAACCTATAAAATAGGAGATCGTACGAACAATGCAAATAATCATGAAGATTTACAAATTTAGTCATTGTTTCAACGAAAGCATTACCATAATCGGTCGCCTACAAAAATTGGTCTTGGTGCATGGATTCCTAAACTAGAATAATATTGCTGCGCCAGTAGTTCGACGTCATTTGTGTACTTTCGTTTCCATTTTGTACGTCGATTTTGAAACCATATTTTGATCTGCAATGTTTTAATTGATGTTTTATGTAACAGCTGTGACACTGTGATAACAAAGGGATATTTTTGTAGAAACGATCGATAATCACAGAATGCATGCCTTATTACAATGTTTATTTGAAGTGCAAAGCTAAGGAGATTAACTATTTAATGTATTTTTAAAAAACATATCGAGCGTTGCTTCTTTTTGCAAAAATCAATAATCTCTGCATCTATGAATGCGACAAAAAGTTCTCTGGTACCTGCCTCGGTAGCGCAGTAGGCAGCGCGTAAGTCTCATAATCTTAAGGTCGTGAGTTCGATCCTCACCCGGGGCATTCTTTTGTTTTTGCAACCTTAGTCCTTAGATTTTGTCGGCTTATCATAGATTTGATTTAATCCGAAAGTTTTTCACCAATTAATTCATTAAATTACCAATATTTAGCGGCGAATAAATGTTTATATATTGCTGGTCAATATTTCATTATCAGAAATTCACTTATCGTTATTGATTATAAAGTTTCCAATAGTCATTATTCTGTTTGCATGAAAATGTATTTTAATTTGTCATTACACGGTTCACTAGGTTTTTTCAAGTAACAATTATTTAACTATTTAAACTGTTTTATTTTCCAGCCCACTCTCAATTGTTCTGTTTTGTAAAAAATTTGAATCTAAGCGTTAATTTTTTGATCGAAGCTCTTTGTTTTTCTACTTTTCTTTTAAATTTCTCGACTTTCTGAAATATTTAAATGTACTAATCGCAGTATACTTTTTAAGTCCACTTTCGTTTCCCAATGTGTAGCCAGACCTCGTGCTGGTAAACCTCCGCAAATACAGCCTTTTACCTAAATTTTGAAAGAAAATAGAAAACTTTCAAGAAATCTACAGCTACGACAACCGAGCTAATTAGTAAAATTCACGTTCAACAATACCGAACAATAACAGTTCGCAGTGCTGGTCCGTTGAGCTTTCAGCCGACTTTAAACGCACTAGCCCTCGAGAAGCGAAGAAAAAACTTGTGGGCCCCGAAGGAGATGAAAAAGATTGAAAACGAGAGAAGGGAGAGAAGAGGAGAGAAGAGGAGAGAAGAGGAGAGAAGAAGAGAGAAGAAGAGAGACATATAAAGAGAAGCTTGGCTCCGAAATGTACGTGGTGCAATATATCCAAATTAAAAAATCGACGCCTCTCCGGTCTGTCGCCTCGACAGCCGCGTCGGTACAGGGAGATTTTGGGCGAAAGGATGCAGTAGGCGCACTGCGAACTTTCCCCGCGGCGCGGCTCGTTAAGTCGGAGAAATATTGTGACATTTATGTCCGCGCGCGGGCCGCGTCTCGCTTCTCTGATCTGTCGCTAGCTTTGGCGCTGACAATTAAGCGACGCCTTTGATTCGCTCCGAGCATTCGACGAGAATGCGTTGTTCCTTTTCTTATGCGCGAGAAAGCTCTTTGCAAGCTCCCGATGTTTGCAAGTGTGTGCAGGCACGATGCGACGTGGATGATTGTTTATTTAGCCGTGTTTCCGAGATAATTGCCCGCCGCTCACAGCTCTCGGCTTAAATTGCCCGCGCGCGATTAGCGTTATTTTTGGAGCCAACTTTCTTTATGCCCTTTTCACCGCTAGTGTTTGCTTCTTTGTAATCTCATGTAAAATTACTCGTGAAAAATGCTCCTTTACTTCGAAAGCTCGTCTAAGCGATTTCTATGTTTATATACGTGTGTGTGTGTGTGTGTGTGTGTGTGTGTAAATGATTTTCGCGATAAATACGAATACGGCAATGCTCGCAAGTGACGGCAGTTCCCACGAGATTCTAGGTAAATTTATTTTTCTGCTGAAGCATTGCTGAGAGGCACCATATGCAGCTGATTTAGGATGATATATTACGCGGTCTTCGACCTAAAATACGCTAACATCTTGAATTTGCAATTATCAGAAAGCCGCAATTCGCTCGATTACTGTGTCGCGATTGCACAGAAGCTCCGGATGACTCTATGTAGCAGTGGTAATTGCCGAAAATTTATACGATCCGAACGATGCAATGAGCGTTTGCTCAAGTGCGACCGAGTGCGAAAAAAGCAAAAATTGTGTACGAATGTAGAGGAGTCAAGGAGGTGCTAATTGGTCTTACGAATTCTTAAAGTCCGGATCTGGCGTTCTGGCGCCGTCGCGGTTCGTTCGTGGCGCCTAGTCCCACATGTGTCCCATCATGCTCTAAGCTACTTCGAGTCATAATTCAAATGTACTGCCTAAGAACTCTGACGCCCCCGAGCTTATTTATCCGTCCCCCGTCGTATTTTGCATCAGGTGACGGACCCACGGAAGCCGACGGGACAGCGCCAAGGAGGCGATTTATTACATCGGAGGGTCGGGTTTCGCGGGCTTGTTCCGAGGTTTAGGTATACCGAGTTATATATACTATATGCATTTTTATTCGTTTTTAAATCGAAACAGATGAAAAGAAATATCAGGATCTTTAGTGCTGGAGTTTAGCGTCTCGTGTCAGAGAGATACGAAAGAGTTCATTTTTTCGATCTTATCGTTCTGATAAACTATTTAGCTTTGCTGCTGCTCGTATATCGACCTTTTGTATAACGTTTACTTCATAGCAATTGAAATGGACAATTTTCATCATTTCAAAATGTTATAAGTATTATCAATGAAGAATTAGTGAGCCTTAACTTTGTAACATGCCAAGTGAAAATAATTCTTTCTTTTTTAAGTGTCAATGCACTTTTCAAAATGGTATACACTGATTGAAAAAGTAAATATACACTTTCCATACTATAAACAATCATTATTTTAACACAGTGAATTTACACTCTGTAAAATGTATACTATCAAAAATCACTTTATTAAATTCACTATAAATCCGATAAATTTCACATTACCAAAAACGCTGTTTCAAATAGTGATTTTGCAAATTAAAAACAGTAAATTTTCTCTACAAAATACCTTATAAAATTATTTACTAAACACAAAAGTTCACTATTTCGAAGTTAAAGTTCTCACTGTTTTCAAAGTAAAACGCCGGACTGCTAGGAAAATCAGTGAAGTGAAAGAGTAGGAAAAAGCAACATATCTGAGTTTATCGTGATTTTTTCATAAAAATCTGCTAAAAAATGTGTAATCTGCATTACCTGCGTCTCCGTGAGTTTGAGTGCTTTGCTGAGCTGTAGTCTCTTGGCGACGCTGAGGTACTTGTTGCGTTCGAACTCGGCTTCGAGCGACTTGATTTGAGAAGCGGTGAAGGCAGTTCGGGGTCTCTTCTTGCGTTCGTCGTCACTGGTCGTACTCGAGCTTCGTTCCGGAGCAGATGTCAGTGATGATCGTCGGTCCTCGTCATCCTCGTCAATCTCGTCGTCCTCGTCGTCGAGAACTGACGCCGTGGAATTCGCACCGCCAAAGCTGCTTGAACAAGCTTCTAAAAACACGATGTGACGTTGGTTATGATCTTTGTACTTTTTGTATATACAATAAATGTAATTTCGAGTTATATACACAGTTTACGTATGAGATGCTATTTTTTAATTTATATCGCATTAGATAATTGAATTAGTCAATTGGTCGCTCTTTAATATGTAAAATCTTTCGAATCAAAATTCATTATTGAGCATTATAGTATCATCGTAATTATTACTGACTTGACGTTAATTCGTTTTGATACAAAAGTTATTAACATTTTATATACTGCGATTTTTCGAAATAAAAAATTGTTACTTTAATGAATAATCTATAATTTTATTCTAAAAATACTTACTGTAATCAAATAAAAAAATTTATTAAATGTAGTTAAGAATTACGTACTAAAACACGCGGAGACATTGTTTATCTACGAAAAGTGTGTATTTCTTGAAATATCAATAGCAGCAGTTGTTCAGTAAATAATTTGTTGAAGTCTAATTTCTTTTTAAGTTCTATGAATATTTATTACATGATTACATTGTTTGTGAGCGAATTTCTTTTGACAACTTTTGTCTATATTACCATGTTTATATTCAAGTAAACTATTTCCTGGGACTATTGAAACCAAATCAGTTTTTGGAGTCAAATAAATGTTTGTTTATTCGTTCAACGTCATCTTATCGATGTGCGACTGACAATATACTATTTCCTAAAGCTGAATGAAAACGAAATTCTGTTGAGAAAAAGGCAATAAAATTAATGTGTTCGTCGTACATCAGCAACAACTTTGATTGCTCTATACGTAGCGATTATCCAGTTTTTCATTTATTCAACCAGTAAACAGTCGCTACTTTCGCAATATCTGTTAGAAACGACGAACACGTCCTATCGAATAGCGAACGCGTTGACGACCTCGGATTTCGAGGTTTCGATAAAACAACAGAAATCATAAAAAGGTATCCAATTGCAAATCTCAGCTACATAATGTTTCGCGAATTCGTGTTTGTTCCGTGCAAATCCACTATAAAGCCCTACACGAAAATAAGCTTTGAAACAATTAACCCCGACGAACAAATAGGCTCTAAGCTCTCGCATACAGCACTCAAGCAAAGTTCTCGCAACGCTGCACCGCAGTCTAGCGCGATTAGCCGCAAGAATTTCCAGTCACATTAATCTCTCCCTTCCTCCCCGAAGCTCCCGCTTGTTTATATTTATACTCATCGCTCGCTCGCTCGCCGCGTCGCCTCGCGTCGCGTCGCTATATGAACGTGTCGCGCGAGCGAAGAGCTTTCGAGCTTGTATCATCCACTAATTATCCGGTCATTCGTCATCTCGCGCGAAAAAGCTCAAGCGACACGGCCAATTCCGTACTTTGATTGCTTCATCATCGGCTCGAGCTGATCGTTTTGGACATCTCGAGGCAGCATACGACACGACGTACGCACAGTCCGTAAGGATTGAACGAACGCGAAAGCTACATCCTGCTGAGCTTGAGCTTTGAGAAATAGCGGCTGCGGGAAATTGTACTTGCGGTGGTTTTTCTGGGAAGCGGCAAAGTGTCGTCGGTAATTCAGTCTGGCGGTTCGCTGAGCTTGGAGGAAACTTCTTGTTGAATAAGCTTTGGCTCTGTATGTATTTCTTTGAATTGTAAGGACATTTCATTAGGACGCGTACGCGCTGAAAAGAAATTTCTTTCAGTCCGAAATGTCATTTCTTTGGATAGTCCTAGAACAATATTTACTCGTTTCTCATCGTTAAATGTCTCTCAATGCATATCTATAGAATTTGAAGAAAAAAAAACATTTGTACTTGTGATAGTAACTATTGTGATTATCTAAAAATTATTTCCGTACAGTAGGCGACGTTTTTACTGAAAAAAATTACTTTGGCATTGCTATTATTTAATGCCAAAATATTGTTATTGAATTCAAGTAAATGTTTCGTTCATTGGAAAAGGGGATTTTTTCTTCAACATATAGGAGACCTGTTTATCATTTTGAAGCCTTATCTACGTGGATTATTTATGTGCATTTGTCTTTGAGCGACGAGCTTTTCACGCGTACTTATTGATTTACTTTCGAATAATCTATTGTTATCGACGATTGATGTTAATGGGACGTACTGAGGGTAAGTAAATAGTCGAAAAAGTATTAGGCCTACTAAACAGTCTAAGGCGTGACATTTATTTTTGAAACTGTTTTTCATCTCCTCTAACGAGCAATTTTCTCTGCGACGTGTCTCGAGGAAAGCGAGATGTGAGGAACGACATCGAACTCAACACTCGTGCGTAACATTTCAAACTTAAACAGCCGGTTATTTTAAAATACACGTTGAGTGCAAGCTCAATCGAAGCTCGTGTATTAGTTTGGTATTCGTCAAATTACACAATCATTCTCAAATATCGTCGAATGCGCGTTCACGTTATAACAATTAATGTTTAACTAATTAAATCAGCGTCGCGATCTCTTTTATACCGATGATTTTCAATCTTTTACAGTATATAGAGGATCTATTTTTCACGTAATAAAATTTCCATTTTACTTATCGTACATATTGCTGGCGTTTCTAAGAATATTACTTCCCTCCGTAAGCCGAATAAATTGTAGATGTAATATACAATATAATCAAATCTCAAAAACATAAGATCCTTGGAATTTCAAAATAAATGGAACAGCTTGCTAGTAACCTGTGGTTTTTTACCGCGCAAACAAACTTTATGTATTTATGTATTTATTTATTTATTTATTTATTTGCATATTCAACTATAAAAAATACGTAAGTAAATCCTACAGGAAGTTAAGTATAAATAGATACAAGAAAACTTTTGATCGTTCCGTGTGTGTATCCCCAATCTTTTTTTCGTCAACTATAAGTTTCATATCTGTATCATTATTTTCTGTATCATTAATTTTGTTCTTAATATATTTTACTGCAAGTCATATTCTCATGCGCTTATAATAAATTATGCAGATCAATGAAACCGGCATCTCGCAGTTAAAATCAATATGTTAAATTGCACAAGTCCATTATTTGATCAACAATATTTGTATCGTTGATTTTCCTCAATTCATTTATTGGTAATTTATAATAAAATTTATAATGAATATCAACGGAGCCGGTATCTTCAGTTAAAATAAATGTTACGTTAAACCGCATAATCCCTTCCCGATCAACAAACCAGCGTAATATTTGTGTCATTAATGTTTGTCTCAATTAATTTAGCCAATACATTAATTGAAATTTGTAATGCAATCGGAAGTTAAGAACAACAATAACAACGTCGTTATCTTCAGCTGAAATCAACGAGTGCTTTGTTTCCATTAAAATTCGGTATAAATTTGGCGAGTAGCAATGAATAAGACCGAGAATTTATCGAGTACAACGACGACAAAGGATTTGAAGCTATCTAAACAGTGATCGCGACAAAATCGTCGATCTATTTAGCGCACATACTTGCACCGAACTCATAATAAAGCTCGTTGGGCAATAAATAACCGGCAAAAACTATTCGTGGCAAAGCGGAGTTTCTCTGTCTCTCTCTCTCTCTCTCTCTCTTCCTTTCGCACGCAGAAGCGTTTACCGTCTACTAATTGTCAGATGGCGACGTGTAATTGTCGGACGCCTCTCGGGTTTTGTACGCGATGCTAAAACGGTACTGCCTTTAGTCACTCGTGCGCGATGTATAATCGGCCGATCGCTTCAAGCTTGCGTATATATACGCGCATTCATTGCCGCGCGGGAAAAGAGCTTAATTTTGCCTGGTTTACGACGTGCTATACGCGAAGTTTGTTCGTGCTCGTGTTAACTTCCGATTTTCAAAGCGAACGCAAGTCTGCGACAATTTTGCATTGAGATACACACAAGCGAGGCTGAACATTTTCGATCGATGTATTTCTTTTTTCGTAATATGAATTCTCCCGTAAAAACATACATTTTTTATTTATTCCATGATTTCTCAGATATGACCTTTGAAGATTTTATTCGTTTTAACAGTTAATCGTCTATAACTATGGAGTGAAGGGGTTTGCACTTCAATAAGTCTAAGGCGATCCTTATCGTAACAAAAAAATATTATTACAAAGCGCATATGGTATTATTTTTATGTAATTTTAGGATTTCCATTTCAAATTTATCACACGTTTATTAATAATTAAGCTACTAATTATTTAATTAGTTTTTAAAAAATGACGTATTTATATGCAAATGGCGTAGAAATAACATGATTTGAGCTTTGAATCTTATCCATTAAACTGTTCAAACTGTGGCCTACGCAAAAACGGAAATGTAAAAAAATATATCTCTACATATAACTTGATAATGTCAACTTCTGGTAGGTCTTATTAAGTAAAAAAGTGTAGCTTTGTAACAATATTATATTTTTTTGTTTCGAACGTTCAAAGTTCAGGGAGGAAGTAAGAGTAAACCCCTACTTAAACCATTAAAATCCAAGAATTAACATCATTTGAATGACATTATTTCCAATATATGTTCCTGGCGTGGCTAATAAATCGCGTCAGAGTCGGCAAAAAAAAAATTTATGCCATTTTTTAGATCAATTGGTCTATTAATTCACTTTGAACGGTACGGAGATGTGAGACGAAGCTCAAATTAAAGGAATAACTATCTATAACTTCAGTATTAAATAATGTTTAAAGAATACATTAGTGTATAGCTAATTAAAATTTTTCATGGTGTCTTGCCCCTAAGTACGTTTCTAATGATTTTTAGTTACAAAAATCTATTTATTGCTATTACTTCCTCATAACGACCATGGATTTCTAGACCCATTTCCATTGTTATAAATACTTTTTTAACCTCATGAGCGGTAATAAAATTCCTGTATGTTTCTATTTATACAGATTTTTCGAAGCATCAAATATAATCATGCAAAAGAATTCGACTGTTCATGTCTGAATTTTCAGTATCGTCAGATCTTAAGTATCATACACCAATTGTAAAAGATATGCTAAATCTTGTACTTAAAAAGATGGCGATAGTTAACCAAAAAAATGTGTTTGCTTAATAAAAACGGTCCTTGTGTCAAACTAGTCAAGGGATTTAAATCTAACCTTTTCAAGATTACCGATAGAGGTGTGCGGAAATCTAAATCTCGCAAATTGTGCAGTACGGATTGCAATTTTTTATTAAAAATTCAACGATTTCTTTCGAGAATTTTTCATAATTCACCGGCTTTTTAATAGTTGCATTAAAAAGGAACGCAAAAGCCAACGTCTCGTGTATACAGCTTATGTCAAACGATTGCGTTCGTACTCCTAAATAAAATGCAATAGTTGTGTTTCAAACACCATATATTCACTTAAAAAAATGACTAAATAACTTCGGTTGCCTCAAACTCTCCCATTTAAAATAATTTCCCATCCTTACCCGAAGTGCTACATTTTGTCTACCTTTGTACAAGAGAAACGCAATTTCCGCTCAACTATCCAAATAGCATTTGAAAGCCCAATTAAAAAGTAAAATCCATCTTCGTCGTGTCGCGTCGTTCGGATTTCTTTAAAAGCCAAAGAATCCTCTAATAGCCTCGCGCAACATCCGTGTCAAAAAAAGCTCGAACGTGCAGACCTACACTTAAGTCCCAACGTAAATGACCGTTCTCGCCGGAAAAGCGTCGTTCAAGTCGGTACAAAAAAGCTCCTTTTCTCGCACTATCGTTCAGAAACAGGCCATTTGTCGTCGAAGAGCATTGACGTACGAGCTCCGGGAAGAAAAGGGAGTGAGAGCACGAAGAAAGGGTTACCGCCAAAATAAAGATAAAGAAAAGCTCTCTCTCTCTCTCTTTCTCCCTTTCTCTTGAGCTCGAGAGGTCAGGAATAGAACTGCGCGCACGCCTCCTGGTTTACCTAATTGCCGCGCGGCGCGCTGAGCTTGTCTCCTAATTATTCGGTGATGAATGGCCGCGATGCGTACAGCGGCGCGCGTGCACGCCGAGGAAACCGCGCGATAAAGTGCGCCTAATTTTCATTTCAAATATTTCGCTCGAGCTTTTTACTCCGTTATGCGCGTTTGCGCTTCTCGGGACATCCCGTGCGCGCGCTTGCGATTCTGACGTCTCTATACTCGAGTCACTTATTTCGAATTTCGCGGCTTTTGCAATCGCGTACGAGGAAATTCATCGGCGAATCTTCGTGCGACAATTTCATTGTTCAAGCAGACGAATAATTCAAAGCGCGGAGCAGCCAATCCATCATGTGTTTTTTCGAGCAGGGAAAACCAGCGCGCCGTCGCGACGATAAATCGAAAAGTAATTAAACGGACGCGTTCTTGCAGCCGTCGAGTCCCCGCCTGTGGATTTACGCGACGCGTTCACGGTTTTCTAGTCGAAAACCCAAGCGTCCAACTGTCGAGAAATTTTCGCGAAGTGTTTTATACCTCTTTGGCGCGTAATGATCGGGGAAAAGAAAATGTCGAGGTTTCAACGGCGGTTTACCATACGGTCGCTTCCAATGAAAATGAGGATTCTTTCTATTGGAATTGGCCGTCTTACTGCAAGCATCGAGCGTTGCGTATAGTTATACGAAAGGAAAGTAAAGCAAACGACTGTGTACAAGACTCTTGAGGATCCTCAGCCTCACCCGATCGTGTGAAACCTATGCGAACGGATATTCGCAGACCACATATATACATATTATACATATAGTGTAGAATGCATACACCGCCAATATATCGTCAAAAAGCCGACTCGGGTGTTCGGTGCGGAGCAAATGCGCCGATGAACTTTTTGTCCGCGCTAAATCTTCCGTCGGCACACGCGCTTCTCTATAGCTGCAGAATTAGCGGCGGCTGCGGCTGCGGCGGTACATTCGCGCGCTCCGGTCGGGAGACAGATAAATAGTGGACCGTAAGCGCGAGAGGAACATTGAGTGGGCGTGGGCCATTCGCAGGAAGCCATGGATCAAACTCACGCAGCCGTGTACTTTCTGCGACGATTTATATAGATTTACGTACTCGTGTGCGTGTGTACATATACATGTATAACGTATATACGGATAGTATCAGCTTAGCGGAGTATAAAGCTTCTCGGCGTGTCTAACCGATTTTTCGATGCTTCCGACGACGACGAATACGCTTCTTAATTAATATAGATATGACGGGCTCGTTTGCATATTCACAGCAAAGCGTTTTAACGAGTCGTTTAATCTTGTGGCTTGTATATATATATGTACATGAGGCATTGCAAATACGAGTATACATAATAGAGCGAGCGCACAGTGACTCGACGTTTCGCCTCCGTACTGCCGTAGGAAAAATACATTATCGGAATTTTGTTTACCCACGCCATAGAAAAGTCGCGGTCGGACGGGCTTCGCGTATTAATGCTATCTCCTATCGGCGCTCACTTTTTATGGAGCGTTTAAGCGTAAATTGATAAGAGCCCTACCGTAATTAGCTTCCGGATCCGGCGACTCCGTCGAGCAAACTCTGTCGGATTCATGAAACTCAATCTCTTCGGAAATAATCATGGATGAGTCAGGATGGACGCTCAGTCTGGATTCTCGCTCGTCCGCTGCGGTTATGATAAAAATGCGCTTATTTCCTCGATGCGTGTGTAACGTATCGTAATTTATGAACGGAAGTACGTGCGTGCGTTCAAAGATTCTATTTTTATTAAAAAAAAATAATAATAATAATAAGTAAATAAAAATAATGCACTCCAACCTACCGTCGAAACAAGTAGAAGCTTCACGCGTGACCGGATAGCCGTTCCGATAATAGCTTCCCTTATCACCTTCATCACCGTTACAACTTCGTTCTCCAACGTTGATGGTCTTGCTACAAGGCACAGCGAGGAGTCTCTCGATACTAAAGGACACTTTCGACGTCACCGAACTCTTGCTCGACTCCTCGGACATCTTGCGATTATCGCGCACGTTAATCGAAGCGTACTTTCTTATCAAAAGAATAAGAAGAAAAAAATAAACAAAATAAGAATAATAACAAGAAACAAGGAGAAGACTCAGATCTTCCAAAGGATCTTACTTGGAAAGATCTTACTTGGAAAGATCTTACTTGGGAAGATCGAAGCACCGATCGCTCGAGCAACGGAGCGCGAAAGTCTGTTTGCAACCCTTTCTTCCTCCGTCGCCCGTTTTTTCCCCTTTGAGAAGCTGCTCGATTCTCGCCGGGAGCGAGAGGAAAGTGTCTCGCGAGGCGGAGATCGTCGGAACCACGTGCTCCGAGCGTCACGAGGCCCTCGTCCAATCGACCGAGATTTTGGGCGGTACTTGGCAGTCGACTCCACTGCTCGCGGATGTCCCACTCTCTTTCTCCTTCGAATGTATAGCTGCACAGTGTGCGCACATATGCGTATATGTATATAAATGTATCTAAGCGTATGTAGGATACGCGTAATGATCTCGTATGGGGCTGCTTGTTTCGAATGGAGGAGCGAGTATTCTCTTTCTCCGGCGGAGTCCGTAAACGCCCGGTAACGAGCAACGCATAAATATTTCTGTCCGGGGTCCGCCTCGACAATTAATAATCGTTTACGACGCGCCGGGGCTTCCCAGCAGCGACGATTTAGCGGAAACTCACCATTGACGCATCGCCACTGCCGGATCGACAAATTAACATTGCGTACGCAGAAATGTTATTGGCAAAGCACGCCCGTGATACGATGGAGACGCTTTCCAACGAGGCGCTTTCCAACGAGACGCGATTCGCCTCGAGGAGATCGGAGTTGATGGATTTTCACAGAAAGGACGCTCGCGGCGCATATTTTAAAGGCAGCGGCACGTGCCGTTTCCTCGATACGCGCAAAGTAGTTTTAAAAATTTTCTTAATTACCGCTGATTTACACTTTTTGACGTTCGGCCAGAGGCTATTAATTTGAGCGCAGCGTTAAAAGCACTCGTCTGCCTGCTCTGATTCATTGCACTCGCCTATAGGCACACGCGTAATCACGAGGAAGATGAAATGTGAAATAAAGTCAACTTTATTGATCAGAACTTGCGAACCGAATTAATTAATGACTCGACTATACATAAGGTGTGTGTGTGTGTGTGTGTGTGTGAGTGTGTGTAGATTGTAGATACTCACTAAGAAAGTCGGATATTTCGCTCTTGTGCTTATATTATATATATACGTAGCCGAGGTAGATGAGGCGAGAAACTGCGGCGTCAGTTACAAGTTTGGGAAAAGCGATAATTAAGAACTGGCTGCTGTATATACCGCTGCTCTGCGCTGTACTGCGAGCGCACGAATACGGTATTGTATATAAATAGTCGTTGAAACACGCCGTGTCAATGTGTACACTAAATGATGAATGAGACGTTTAGAGGATTTTCGATGCTCTTCATCGTATAGAGTTAAATTTTTTTTTTTTCCTATCCTTGCGTGACCGAGACCGAGTTGCGCAACGAGTCTTTCGCGTGTGCAACGAGCGCAATGAAAACTATAGCGGGAGTCTTGATAAATATCATTTATTTTGCACCAATAAAGAAAAAATGTACAGATTATTCACAGGTTTCGTGTTACGATCGAAATTCGTCAACTTGAGTGTGTCTCTTTTGATGTGCAAAGTATCGGAACGAACAGGTGAATAAAAGGCTGTGCTTTTATCTGATTTGTCAACGTGATTATGCAGATATTTTGAATAAAGTATCTCGTCTATTTTATGAATAGACGATTTGGCTGAATTCACTTACGGTTTGTATTGATCCACAAGTGTATAATAACAATTTTTTCAACATTACTTTTACCTTTCAATCGGCTCGTAATAAATACAATACATACAGTAATTCAAACTTAAACGTAAGCGATACTAGCCTTTAACTCCCAAATACCAATAAAAGTCAATTCAAATTTACATACACATAAAAAAGAATTATAAATAAAGAAAACGTTACTAATAATCTCGAGATTATTTCAATAAAGTTCAATTTCATACAACTATTCTCGACATTCATTCGCGGCTGGAAAGCATTTGGAATTATATTTAAAAGATTATTTACATAATAAATTTTCTGCAATTCAATATGAAATTATAATTTTTTTGGTTAATATTCCTCGTAAAAAATTCACAAATATTGTACTATTATTTTTCTCTTTTTTTTCTGTTTAAACTAAATATTACATCTGTTGCGTTGAATTACCGTTCCATGTATTATTTTCGTCGTTGTCGTTGTCTCCTGAGTGAAGCGTGTGTACATTTCCTCGAGCTCTGATTTTCGATGCTCCTTGACCACCGAGTCTCCTATACCATAGAAAAGTATTAAAATCAACTTTCTTCTGAAATCAAAGAATATGTAAATTAATTCAAATGGGAATATAGCGAACCTCGCTGCGAAATTTCCAAGTGGTCCAAAAGCTGCGTTTGCATTACCGCCGAGTGAGCTTCCAGGATTGTAATGATCGTTTCCACTAGTATTGCTTTCGCCTCCGCGAGGCCTGCCACTAAAGTATCCAACTACGTAATTGTATATGCTAACGACAGGTGCTAGAAGCGTCCAAATGAAATGAGAAAAGATCCCACCACCGTCAGTTGATTTGATAACCGATGCGGGATTACTCTGAAATAATTTTATGTTTTATTCACTTATTCGTTTATTTGAAATCTTTCATGTACAAAATGTAGGTGCGCAGGAGCGATGAACACTACAAATTAAGCGCGTTCACAACTAATTTTAGTACACAAAATACAAAATAAAAATAATACATGAAAATAGTTATAAAAATGGCTGTATTTGTGTATTGGAAATTTACAACAAAAGAACATATTAACGGTCCTGATGAAGTATTACATATTCGCCAAACCAATTAGTGCTCGTATTGTGTCGAAATTTTTAGACGAATCCTAACAGTTCCGTGGGTAGGGTTAGATCTTATTTATAGAGACAAATGATTCCAATATCTTTACGACTTTTAAGTATATTAAATTAAAAAAAAGTTTTTTTACAGACATAAATTATTAATTAATGTAAAAATTTAGCTTACGGATTTGACTGGTAAAATTAAGATAACTGATGAAGGAACTAAATCCAATTCTAGGAGAGTTTTGCTGTCGTCAGCAGAGGTAAAATCTTTTCTTGGGAAAAATGATGACATTGAAA
The DNA here is from genome assembly GCA_018906985.1 of Apocrypta bakeri. Lineage (NCBI taxonomy): Eukaryota > Metazoa > Arthropoda > Insecta > Hymenoptera > Pteromalidae > Apocrypta > Apocrypta bakeri. The sequence goes on along the minus strand of JACCIA010000016.1, from coordinate 58,998 downwards.
ATCGTTGGAATGGTAACTGAGCATTTTCGACAACATATTCTCTTAGGCTACCAAGTGTACTTGAGGAATCAAATGTTCCAGAAATAGGACTTCCTGTTGGTAATTTAAACTGAATTCTAGTTCTCGACATATCAGTGGCAGTAGCAGCAGCTTTTGCTCGGGCTTGTGCTGCTTCATCTGCTTTCTTTTGTTGAGTATTTTTTTCCTGAAAAATCAAATTCTCAAATTAAACTCTCGTTCTCAAATGCTAGAATTTTAAAGATTTTTTATGAAATCGAATTAAATATATTACCTGAAGATGCATTTCATGTTTCCTTTTGCGCTCTAATTTATCTTCAGCAATTTGTTTCAAAATTTTCTCTCTTGCTGCTGCCTCAGCAGCTTTTTCTTTCATTCTTTCTTGATGTGCTTCTCTAATTTCACGATCTTGCTGTTGTTGTCTCAGTTTCTGAACGTCTCTTCCCATTTTGCGTCTCTCAATTTCTCTCTGCCTTTCTTTTTGTTCTTCTTCTTCTTGTCTTTTCTTATTTTGCAGTTCAATTAGTTCCTTGGCCCTTTTTAGTTTTTCCTAAATTAGTTAATTTAATAAATATTAGAATATTTAATTTCTTTTAATGTTTCATAAATGATGTACACGTAGGTTATAACATGTACCTCGTGTGAGATTTCTGCAGCTGCTTTCTGCTCTGCAGTAAGTTCGTTATTAGCCGCATCATTATTGCCAGAGCCTTGTTCAGTTTCACTGTTACTAGATGATTGGGCCCGTTGTTCAGCATCAATTAAACTCGACGATGGATTCGATGCTTGCTGGTTTGCTTTCAGCAATATTGAGTCGATTTTAGTTTCTAATTCAGATGGAGTTAAAGCACTGCCGATAATTTCTAAAGGTGTGCCACTTTCACCAATAAAGAATATTGATGGAACAGGAACCAGTTGATCTAAAAGATAGACATAAAAAAAGATTATAACGATACTATTAGATTATAATTCAAGATTAGAGTAGACGATTGAAAAAGTACATACATATTTGAGCAAAGAAAGTATAATTCTCAGAGTCGCTTTGCAGTTTTATGGCAACAAATTTCTCTGATTCCAGTTTGGATGACACAGCTGAGGAATTGATACTTTGAGCAACCGCTTGTGAAACATCATCTTTACCTAAAAAAAGTATACCCGCGTTACATCCCAGCCCATCGTTATCAAATCATCTTTCAATTAATCACATGCCGATTAGAAGTTAATGTTTAGGCGAAATTTTGCACGTCATGAATGACACTTAACCTAAAAAGAAACAAACCTTCGACAAAAACAACAAAAACGGCCTTCTTAGCTTTCGATGCAGTGATGGCTTCAGCGATGCTACCCTGGAACCACTTCATTTTGCTCGACGATTTAGGAAAATTTGCTATTTTTTTCCCGACTTTTCTTATTTAAATGACGTAATTGTGAATTGATCCTTCAGCTACTGAGAATTTTGCCTCTATCTATGTGTCACTAGAGTATATTAGATGCTTATGCTTGGACTTTTGTAAGCGCCTACGCGGTGGCTCTCAATTCGAAGTTCGCATTCGCGTAGAAATCGAAGGGAACAGCTGTATATACTGTGTGTATGTGTATCAGCTTATCCAGCCATGTTGGCGATTTGAGCGCTACGTTCGTTGGAAAAAAATTCACGGAAATCGCGACTGCCGCGCCGAGACTTGGTGTTTACTCGCGGCGGTGCATATTGTTTACAAGGAGCGACAACGAGCCTATATGGCGTATAAACTTATATAAATAAATTCGCACAATTGTAATGTTATATATTATATAAAATACAGATTCCAAAAAGTAATTTTTTAACGATACGTTCATCTTTCAATTACACACTATATTTTACGAAGCATTAACGCTGTATAAAAATATTTCTTATTGCTTTCGCCTCGATAATGTGAAAAGTATTAATAAAAGAGGAAGAAGAAATTTAACGGTTAATACACTGCAGGGAAATAATTGATGTATGCATAAGATGTATTTGAATTTTATTATATGAAAAAAAGGGTAGACGGTATGCATACGTCAATATTTGTCAAGAATATTACAGTGCCGTAGTTATGCAGTGTGCGCGCGTGTTATTCTCGTCGATGAACTGATGGTCCAAAGTGGTGCCTCGACCCTACTACACGTGCCGTAATTTTTCTTTTTTCATTCGCCAGATCCTCACAGATTTTTCCGGCAATAATGTCACAGATCATCAATAAAAGTGAGTAGTCGGTCATTCATTTATTTTTCTAAAATTAAGTGTACTTTTGCGTTAACACGCCCCGCGATGTGGTTTGTTGTGAAACTTTTGACTAGTTTGTCGATAGGGCCGTATCAAAAGACTTGTAAAACAGGAAATTCTGAAAATAATCTAGTTTGTTGATCAAAAAATCGATGAAAAAGGCTAATTTGTAATGTATCGCGTAGGTTTGTTTAACTTAACGCTTATATAATATAAGCTGAGATGAGTTTTGTTGATGTACAGAAATTGACATTCTAACCTATATTTGGTGTTTGAAATAACATTTAAAAACCTAGTCTTTGTTGATACGATCCATTTATAGATAATTTTGAGTAATTTGAGACTTATTTTAGGAAATAATAATTGTATCATAGATATTAAGTTTGTGCAGACATTTAAATTTTAAAAGTCTCGACTGAAATAAAAATATTTAAAGATTTTTATACTCGAATATAAACCAAAGTGTGTAAATATTTAAAAGTATTATTATTAGATTAGCAGTTATTATTATTAGATTAGCAATTATGCCAAGCATTAATATGTAATTAATTTTTTATTAGATCCATTGTTCTATCAGATTTTTGACAAATTATCAACAATATAAAGTGTACTTCATGGTTAATTTTTATTACAAATGCAGAAAAATAAAGGGATACGTTATTTTCAAATATCATTTGTAATATTTGATACAATGATTGATAAAATATACGGCATATCTTACAAACTCAGAGCTTTTTGATTTTATATACTTTTTGGTTTCCGATAGCTTTATGTGCATTCAATTTAAAATAATTCAAAATCCAAATTAGAAAATGTTTCTTGCTAGTTCAAAAAATTTAAATACTTATTATTTATAATTAAGCTCCAATAAAAGCTATGTTTAAATTATAAAACAAAGTAATGGTATGAACTCACGCAGATTACATAATATAACGAGCACTGTGATCTTAGACAAAGTTTTCCAAATTCGTAAACCAATGATTCATTAAAGTCTTAGTTAAAAATTCATGCCGATGACAATGAAATTATTCATTATTCCTAGAATATTTAACAAATATTGAAATGAATGTTTTGTCATGGTGAAGCTAACAAACATTGGATAATTTAAAAGTTCTTATTAAGAACCCTTGATTTAATGACGTGACTTTACTCGTGTTTACATTTAAACGCTTCCTTGAATACAGATGATTTGTTCATATAAGGATTAGTTTTGAATTTGCACGCGTATATATATATTTAATTCTTTCTATTAGCTCGATAGAATATTGAATGGTCGGTATAGATGGCGCTTGATTTACGCGATGCAATGCGTATTGTATAGTACATAAGCTACATAGTGTTCATGGCACAGTCGCTGTTCGCTGTTCCGTACGTGTGGAACGCCGTGGAAAGAAAAACGTCGTAATGGCGTAGTGCGTCTGTCCTTGCGTATTTTCCATAATCGCGTTATAGTTTTACATTCACTCTAAAGTAGATTTTTATACGTTACTTGCAAGTCCTGCGTCGTAATCGAAGTAAAGGAATAAGCCCGACGTAATGTTAATCAATAGTGCAAGTAAATCGAGGAATTCACGGTGTCTTTCACTTTGGAGTCACAAGTGCGTCGCGTCACTGATTCATTCTTAGGAAATGGGAGTGAACAATACAAATAAAACGTGATATCAATGCAGCTCGAACTTCTTATGCTTCCAATCTCATAAATACTTTTACTACATTCCAACATTGAATTGAGCAGCTTGTTATTCTGCGGCAACTCTTATAAACCCCATTCGAGTCCACAGTCTGTGATTGTCTTGCACTTACCTTGTAATGCCAAGGCAAGGCAAACATGAAGGTAACTGTGTGTTTTGATCATATTCGAGTTGTTGTGCCTTGTGGGGATGGCAGTCTTCTTGTCAGGGACCTCATGCATGAGGCTATCCTTCGATACAAGAAAGCCACAGGAAAAAGTGATAGTCCTTTAACGATTAGTAGCCTGTCTTCGCTGACTGGTGGTGGTATACTTGATCCAGATGACAGATTATGCGACGTCGCCGATGATAGAGAACAAATTGTTGCTCACTTTTCTAGTTCTGATGTTATACATGCAGGTGGAGATGGAGCAAGTTCCGTTGGTACCAATAGTCCAGACTTTTTTCATATGGACACTAAAGAACATCGCATGTATACCAGTAGATCTACTGGTAACATTAAAAGAGAAAGCACTAAAAGGTTATCAATGCATGTACTATCATCGAGAGAACCGTGTTTGACAACTTATTCGGCACTTTCTCTCCCCCGGGAATCACGGCGCAAAGAGCCACTTGGACAAGATGCAAAAGCTTTGTATGAAATACCAAACCTGAAGACAGACCTACTGGATCAAGGAGAAATTTGTGAAATAATTATTAAAAATGAAGCGGGACCTCTTGGGCTACACGTGGTGCCTTGTCATGATTTATTAGGAAACGATCAAGGACTTAAAGTAGAAGGAATAGAGCCTAATGGACGTATAGCTAAAGATGGTCAAATAGATTTACACGATAGAATTATTAAAATAAATGGACACAATTTATTAAGAATACCATTTTCTAAAGTTCAAGAAATTTTACGATCGTGCATGAATGAATCTTGTTTGCAAATATCTGTGTTGAAGCATAAAAAATCTTCACAGGATAATAAAAATATACAAAAGGTTTTGGGATCTTCCAGTAGTTCTGAAAAAACTGGTGAAAATGACGACAGCATAAAGCGATTGCAATGTGCTAATTATAATGTATTACAAACAGCAAATACTCGTAAAATAGGAAAAATGATTGAGATTGAATTAACTAAAGGAAACAATGGATTGGGTTTCAGTGTTACCACAAGAGATAATCCTGCTGGAGGCCACTGTCCAATTTATATAAAAAATATACTTCCTAAAGGTGCTGCAGTAGAAGATGGTAGATTAAAACCAGGTGACCGATTACTTGAAGTTAATAATTTAGAAATGACAGGCAAAAGTCAAGCGGAAGTTGTTGCATTACTTAGAAGCATTCCACCTGGTGGCAAAGTTCGTTTAGTTGTATCTCGACAAGAAGAAGTATGCGCAAACACATCCGATGTTCAAATAGGAGTACCTAACGTTACTCCGGATGTATCTAAGAACTGGAAATCACCACAAGATTCTCCAACAAAGAAGAAAGAAGAATCAGACACATACGACAAATGTAATTATAAAACTGTACAGGTATCAAATGATGTAGTTCTATCTCCAAGAAAAAATCGAGTGATTCTAACCTTAGACATTCCAGTTCATGATTCTGAAAAGGCTGGTTTAGGTGTCAGCGTAAAAGGTAAAACTAGCACTAGCGAAGACAGTACTAACATAGATTTGGGTATTTTTATTAAAAGTGTACTTCATGGAGGTGCAGCCTCAAGAGATGGGAGACTACGAACAAACGATCAGTTACTTAATGTCAATGGTGTTTCATTGCTTGGATTATCCAATTCCGATGCAATGGAAACTTTACGAAGAGCTATGCTTAACACAAATAGTTCTATTACTGGTGTAATTACACTAACAATTGCCCGAAGAGTTTCATCGTACGATAACTCTAGTAACTCGGAAAAAAACTTTTCGGACAAGGTTTCGCCTTCGACGTGCAAAGATTCTCCAAGCAGCATCTACATCATGAATTCGAATACTAAGCAAAGCGATGGGCACATTAAAGAGAAAAACAGTTTGAATTCTCAAACAGATATTTTAGACAAAAGCTTGCTTTCCGCATCAGCCTCGCCGTGGAATCCTGTCATAGATAGGCTTACAGAACAATATAATAAAAATAGTTTACGAAACGAAAGTTATTGTATTGCAACGAACAAAACATGGATGGATCCAGTCAGTATTGCAAAAAAACTTAGTATTGGTCAACGGGATGATCATTTAAAATCAGTATTACTAGAGGAGTCTAACGAAAATTCTCACAGTTCTAATGCGGAGCCTAAAAAAATTGTAGATGACAAGGACAGCCAGTATTCTGGAGATCCAGCATACGACAGTCAACTGTCGCTTGAAGAATTCAATTCACCTGCAAACAAATTTTCCAGAGATGCTTTGGGAAGACAAAGTATGTCTGAGAAGAGGCACGCTGCTCTCGATGCCAAAAATACAGACACCTACAAGAGGAACAAAAAGATCCGCGAAGGCAGAGATAACAACAACAAATCTGATGAACAGAAAAATCACAGTAAGAAGGACTACAAAGCTGACAGTTTTGGAACAACCAACAGCAGTAAATCATCAATTGGAGAAAGTTCAAAGCATTCCCAGTCAGAATATTTATACACCATTCCAGGTTGTAACAATAAGCTCATTTCACCACGAAAACATTGGTTAGTTGATGATGTTCACACCGCAGAAGTATCTAACAGTAGCAATAACAAGGAGGATCAAGGCTTTTCTAACACTCGAGGAGATATTAAGCAAGCCTCGTTGAATTCAGCTCTAGATGATCGGTACAAGAGATCAAGAAAGAAAACTGGAATCAGATCAATGTTGCGCCTTGGCAAGAATCGAAAGTCGCTGAATTTCGGAGACAACATTGAAAATCGACACGAGTCCAGTAATTATTGCAGTGGAACGATTAATTACATAGCATAATTAAAAAAAAAAAAGGAGAAAAAGAAGAAATTTTCGAATATGCGCTTTCGAAGGAATCTAAAATAAAAAAAAAATTTTAAATCATGTTAGATAGTGCATCGAACGTCGTGTATGCGTTTATCTATTCTTTTATTATACATTTTTTACTGTCAAAAACGATCAGTGCACTATCACTTTGTAAGTTTTTGTAGAGACTATTCCAAAGTGCCTTATGTCTGCAGAAAGGAAACGAAATCGATAGAATGAATGAATCTTTGTAAATATAATTTTGTACTTCACTTTGACAATTATTATACATACGGCTAAGCCAACGAATTGTGTATTTTATTTTATGAATAATATTTAGTACGGAGCCTAAAACGTCACGCGAATTCGACAATTAGGACAAATGCAAATCGTATATTGCAAATTTCACCATCCTCGTAAAATTGTAAATTCAAAACCAAATGTCAATTTTATAAGTAGATTATATGCGTGTAATACGTAATAAGGGCCTTTAAATTCGAAGAAATTTTAAATTATCTTAGGTGAGACTTCGTCGCAACTTTCGCGAGAGTTACTGAAGTATTTCATTTGTCAGAAGAACAGTTGCTAACTTTAAATGAACTTTATAAAAGATTTTAATTTTCTACTATTAATACCGTCGATAACTTACTTATTACATTTTTATATGCAAATATATTTTTAATATTAAAACAGACTAAATTCTTAACTTTAACTGACAATTATACGATATTGTGTGAAATTGGATAAAAAAGGATATTCGTTATTTCAAATGATTGTATACTATTAATAAATTTTTTAAATAGATCATTAATTATTATTCTTTTATTTTATTCGCATGGCCATCCACGATACCCACATTTGAATGAAAGATCATTGAACCAAAAAGCTTCGCGCATTAACATTTCCAGTAGTTAAACAACGATTACGACACGTTATCTTGTATCAAAATGAAATACTTCAGTTCGGGTGAAAAACGATTCGTTTGGTGCTTTCCTAAAGCATTTGTTAACCTTTTGCAGCTTTTCAACCAATCCGGACATCAGTTTTCACACAACAGAAACGATTTCGAGGCAAAATCAATATTCAGCGACCGAGAGCTCCGCATCATGAGAAGGGAAAAGTTTTAAAATTTGTCACACCTTTTATTACGAATCCAGATACTCTGAAGCCGTTGAAGGAACGATGTCTGCTGACCAAGCAGGAGACAAAAACGAAGAGAAACGACGAGGCTCATATGTACGAAAAGATTATAGCAAGAGAGTGTCTCAATTGGTTTAAAAGTTCAAATATGGTCGCCATTCTTCACGCAAATTCGATCAAATCCGAGCAGCAATTCGAGTATGCTGTACCGCTCAAGAGAGCGAATATGTACTTTAAAGGATACCAGCCGAAAATATTAAACATAGCCTTAAAGGATAGCTATTACGAGGCAGTTTTGAAGTTAATTTTGCCGAAAATGTCTGTTTCCTACTTTGTCTTCAGTCCAGATATAGATTTGCCAAAATTAATGAAAATTACAAAGAAAACCCCTCAACTTACGATTATAGGTAAATAAATGCTTTTATTGAATTTCGACTTTTCTTTAATCAAACAGACGTTACATTATTTAATTGAAATTTCAACTTGCAGCTGGAATTCTCAACGGCAAGTTGTTGCATCTCAATGACTTCGTCAAATACGGTTCATCAAATCTGGCTACTACACAAGCTGGTCTTGTCCAAGTTTTACGTACGGCAGCAGGAGGAAATCTAAATCAACAGCTGACGCATCATCAATCTACTTTGGTTACCCGGTTAAAACAAATATGTACAAAAGAAGAAGATAAGCCCTGTGATGTGAATGAGTAATAATTAACGGTGCCTATACATTTTTTCAAACCATATCGATAATTTATTACGCGTTATAGGTTTACATAAAGCTTTACGTAAACTGCGACTAGATTCCTTTGTATAAGAATATATAAATAAGAGTATTAATTAAAATTGCAATTAGGCCTTAAATTAATTATGTTATCACTCTGTTATCCTTCCCGCATTTCCTTTTCTTCGCCAACTAGCGCTTAATTCGAGTTTCATGATTAATTCAAGACATTTATGAATATAAACTGTACATCTTGGCTATTTTCTCTCGATCGGATAAAGGCCACTTTATCCAATGGAAACAAATGCGCTCTTATCTCGCTCTCAGTGACAATAATTGCATTTCGGATGACATTTGACGCCGTTTTCACCACATCTGCAACCGCCCGATGTGTCTCCCTTACCCTAAAATTGTAAATGAAAATATCGTATAAATATATACATATATATATATTTTTTTTTAATTTACTTTATCCGAATTAAAACACCAAGTCATAAAAGAACTTACTCCAGGGCCCCAACGCGGTCCACGAGTCACCCAGCAAATTTCTGTTTTACACATAGAGCAGCGAAGCCAATCGCAGCCCCACTTTTTCATTAAAACCACTGCACAAGTAGGACAGGGTAGGGCTTCGCCTCGCTCGACCATCTCTTCGAGCATTGCCGCTGTTCTCTTGGATTCGACGTCGGTTTCTTTTGAGTATTTTATCTCTTCTTGGTACTGACGACAGTTCTTTCCCATGTGAACGGCCTTTAGAAAATGTCAAATAAAATAAACCGATAACACCGATTGTGGCTTCATTCGCGAAATGTTAAAGAATACATTTATTACTAAATTAAGAGGCTAAGCCTGGATTAATTATTGCAATTACCTACACGAGAGACTATGCTATTATTAAGCGTACATTCTCCAATGAGACGGTTTTGAGAAATTCATTTTAAAGTCAATTTCAACGATTCTTAAGTTGTTGACAAAGTATATTGCGAAAACCGAGGCTTTTTTAGGAGATATGCGATCTAAACATTCGATAAGGTATCCTTGTTTAAACCGACGTATAAACATACAGCCAAGGTGTTTATTTTCTTGATTAAAAGTAACGCGTCTTCAAAAGGACAATGTTTGCTCAAATTTTATCGATGAAATAACTTTGTGCGCAAAAACATATTGTTTGCATTTGAAAAGTGTTGAAAAGTGATACCCACACTGCAGTTTGTATATTGAATAAAGGCCGGAAACGAATTCTGAAAATTCTGGAGACCGTAGGATGTTTACTAGTATTTACGCACCTCGCGCAGGTGATTTTTCAAGAATGGCAAGGCGTATCGACTTCAAGTTTTAACGCGATATTCAGGACTATTATGGCCATCGTCGTGATATTCTTTTCAAGATAAAAAACATCCGTTTAATTATATGCAATAGTTCCCGAGAAAAAAAAAATTAAAAATATGCTATTTTTCGTGCGTTCACATTAGTATGTCCCCTTAAATTACTCGTGAATCTCTTATATTCGTGTTAAAAATGAAAAGAAAAATTATTTTAGAAAAAAAAGGATTACTCTGTGGCTGAAAAATCCTCGGCAAAGCCCAGACTATATGGATTACTTTAAGGTGCGATGATCATGTATTCACAGTGTACTTGAAGCGTCAAAAGTTATAGTCAACTAGATTAATTTGTGTTTTTCTGCAGACAATAAATCATCGCGTACCATTTTCGGATTTAAATTCGGGCTGACAAGGCACTGATGACTCGAAAATAAGAATATAAAATAGTATATAAGATTTGAGGAAAGCTGTTATTTAATGATCAACTTGAATTTCTCAGAATAAATTTAATTAAAAGAATTTATTCAAAAGAATGTTCGAAGCCGAAATAAGAACGCTATATTATTTATTTGTCTCTCCAAACCTTATTTATGGACATGTCATTTGGAGACGTATATTATACCAAATAAAATTAATAGAGTCGTCTTTGAATTGTACATTTTTACTATTCTTAGCATATAAAGTTTGAAGAAAAATAAACTTAAATACTACGATTGTTTTAGAATTTTAAAACTATTCGAAATTACACTGATTTAAGATTTGCCTATAATTTTGTTTTCTATCTCAAAGCAATCAAAAAGTTCTTCATTATGAGTAAAATAATAACATAAATTCCTAAAAAAATATAAATATAAACTCCTCTTCAGTGACATCATTAAAAATGAAAAAAAAAACTGTTTTTAACCACCTATCAAAAAACTAAATTAATTTTATCATATCACATTCTGTCTGGTTATTCAATTTAAAATTTCCACGTTCATATCGAAAGGAGACAATCGCAAAACTTTTCATAAATTGTAAGCTCAATCCGACTATTGATTTCTTTTGAATGATTCGAATAAAAAAGTAAATTTTCTATTTTATTAATTAGTCATCATTGATTTCTTCAACCATGTGTATATATAGCGCTTTATATTCGAATAAGTGTAAATTATGGCTATGGTATAAATATTCTAAATTCTAATTTCGGAAACCATGATTCGAAAGGTGTTCTGTCCCCTCAACCTATTTCGCACTTTTAGAAATAATTTCCAGGAGTACACGAGACTTAGAATTAGCCAAAGAACACGCGCGAATTGTTTTAAGAACGATTGTGGCAATTTTTTCGTTTCGCAAAGTCGACCGCGCTATCGTGCGTCTTTCAATTTTGGATACATAAAATGTTCATTCATCAGTTGAAAGGGTGAGCAGCTAACCGAAAAGTGTTTGAAATTTTTATTTAAAAAAAAAAACGTTTTCTCAAAGAAAAAAAAATCATGTTATTCCATCGGAAACAGCACGAGTTAAGCATAAAAAATGTCTCGTCGAAGAACCCGATGTAGCGCGAGTGGTGTTTCGAACCGAAATAGGTTAATCAATGTTCAAAGATTTAATGTAACGTTGCATCACCGTAATTTACATTCCGATGAGACTCGTTACAGCACGAGAGTCGAAATTTTCTTTTTTGTTGGTAATTATACCGTATGGTAAGTATACCTTGTGAATCAACAACATGTATTTGCATATTTAACCCACCTGACAGGTAAGACAATTATTGACTTTGCAGACCGGACAGAGGAAGTTGTTGACGTTGTCGTCGTAAATGCACCAGCCTGGGCAGTCGGGTGTTTTGCAGTGGAAAGCGTTCTTGCCGGCGTTGTTTTCTGCCTGGGCTATGGATTTGGCAAGGTGCTGTTGGTAAACTTCGGGCGCGACGAGCTAAAACAGCAAATTGACCCATAAGAGATTTTGGTCGGATTGGAAATAAATATTTAAATACGCGACCTACGGCCTTGATTTCGCGCTCTTGAAGAGTCGATTCACACGTGTAATCCGCATCTCGGTAGGGACACTTTACTTCGGCTTCTTCGCAGTAGCGCACGGTATTGGCCAAACATAATCTGCAATTCAAATTGTTGGGCTGATTTTTTCAATGAAAACTCCAGTTGATCAATAGGTTTATATTTACTGAATATCCCGATGATTTAAATATCAATTGGATATTGTTATTTAAAATTGTTACAGTGATGGAAGTTCTGGGGTAAATGAACACTGTGTGATTCACGATTTGCTTGAAATTATTTTGGAAATCATGGCATTAGAATATTATGTTATTTTAGTAAAGCACTTTTGATCTAAATCGTAACAACAGTTAAGCGAATATTTTACGATAAATTGTTGATATTCTGCATACTCGATAATAAACAATATATTTCCAGTAGAATATGTCTGTGCCGAAGAAATTTGAATTATCTCGTACGCTTTCACAGGTAATGGAACAAGTATATAAATAAAATATAAAAACAGAGCTTATCATCATTCGATTACATTAGGCTCAGTTTTAAGTTTGTACTGTTTTAGCATTACTGTTAGAGTTAAACCGATTAATTGAATAAATACAATACTTTTCAGGAATTTGGACATTCGTGTCGTTCATTCGCCTTTCCGATTTATTGACAGAGTGAATAATGTAATATTTACCTGCAGAATGAGTGTAAGCAGTCTCTCAATATGACACCTTCGTTCGGGATAGTAATCATAAAGCAAACAGGACACTCGATAGGCTCAGTGTTAGAGATAATGTCACAGTTTTCGAGAGACATCAGCTCTTCGTAGCGCTTCAACTTCTCTTCTTTCGTCAGTTCGATCTCCTGTTTCTGCTGAAAAAAATCATTATATTTTCTTTCATCTATATTATTTCCAGGATATTAGTTTGAAAAAATTGCTGTTAATACAATACTAATATATTTACGAATGGTCGCGTGGAAAAATCAATCTAACAATGGAAATTTTGTAGATTAGAAAGTTAAAATATTTAATTATGGAAAAAATATGTTGAATAAGAAACTGCAAGAGTATGCCAATATAAATTATGGAACACGTTAATAAACTCGAGTAGTATTGAAAGGTTTGATTAATTTTTCGAACAGACGATCCCTCTCCGGCGCTGGTTTGATCCACAGCAATAACGTACTTTTCTATATTTTCGATATTATCTTTATCTCTATCGCGTAATGAATTATAATTACTGCCCAACAGTAAAATCTCTGATTCCTTTGATAATTAGTTCAATCATACTTCTTCAACTTTAGTCTCAGCCTTGGCTTCTTCCAGCGAAGCTGCAGCTTCAGGTTGTGACTGAACTTGTGGCTCTGGCCCAGGCTCAATTTCCGCTTTTATCTCGTGAATCAGCTCCTGTTCGTCATTCTTTAGATTCATTACAACCGCCGCCTCTTCCATCTGCTCAACCTCCTCCTCCTTCTGCTTTTCTTTCTCTGGCTTCTCCGTTTTAATAGTCTCTTTATCCTGCAAATCTAAAAGTAATTCATGCGGCGAAGCGTCGCTTCTTTTATCTTCCGTACTTATAGTCGAGTCGAGTTTGCGTCACTTTTTATTTTTCTTTGTCCCGTGTGCCTAGGCACAAGTATCGAGAAATTTCATTCTACTTATGTACGAAGATATATGTATTATCATATAAGTAATGTACCTGGTGGTGCAACGAGATATAAGAATACAGGTGATCCTTCAACGGCCTGCAATTCCTCGAGGCTCGATTCGTCATTGTCAGCTAAATTTTTACCGATAATCCAACGCTGCACGTTGGCTGGTATCTCGAACTCGATTTGAATTTTGGCCTTCAGCTGCGCCACCGTCATGTTGGCCGGAAGCTAATACAAACAGACAATTTCAAGATAAATGACTTTGAGAATCGACTTATCGTAGCTAAGGCAAGTAACGCGATATTCTCACATACCAGCAGGGGTATGGGCCCTTGATGCGCTTGTTTATCCTCGATGTACATGTTGAGATTGAGCTTCTGCTTGACAGTACAAGATCGCTGTCTTACAACCGAGCAGTGTATCTTCAGTTGAGCCAATTCTTTAGCCAAACCAGCAGCTTGTTGGTGATGGCCCGAAGCGATAGCCGCCTCTAGTTTCTTCAGTAGTCGATTCACCGCGAGAGTGTTCATGCATTGTTTCTTTATCTCCTCGAATTTTTCACCTGTTGGTTTAAAAAAGTAAAACAGGCTTCAAAAGTATTTTTCACCCTAATCAGAAAGTAAACAACATACCTTCGTCGCTTCTTTCGGTTTCAGAGCTGACCCCCTTTTCCAGTCTCGACCTACCGTTATCAGCTCTTGCTCCTCTTTCGGCACCACTGCGATTAATCTTGACCGGTTCAATCTTCGTGGTACCGTGTACGTTTGCGTACATGTTTTCAGGACGCGCGCGTTTAATCTCCGCAAACTCGGTGTCCTTGATTAACTGGTATACCTTACCAGAAGAGGTCTTTTTCTCAGCTTCTCTCGGTCGAACTGGTACAGCATTAATGTCTGCGATTTCAGCGATGATTCGTCGGACATTGCCGCTGGTTTGAACGCCCGAAGACACCTTCGTTGAGATCGGTTTTGTTCCGACTCCGGAACCGGATGGTTTGTTTGTTTGACCAGCAACGGGTGGATCGTCCCTTTCGGGACTTCTCTTGGGTTTGGTTCGTTTAGGAAGACTATGTTTCATCTCCTTCAGCATCTCCTTCAGTTCCATTGTCGTTTTGTCATCTACACCGCTGATTCTTTTAGTTTTACCGATTTCTTTGTTACTATTGTTGGCCATACTGCCCGTCGAGTCATTCGATGTGTTATTTGATTTGCCGGGCGGTGGTGACATGCTCTTCGCTGCCTCGGCATCTTTCTCTGCGTTCACTAGTATGTCCAGTACTTTGGCCACTTGGTTAGATATTGAGGTTTCGGTGTGGTTGCTCGAGGTGCTCTTAGGATTAGATAGCCTGGAATCTCTGCTTCTAAGTTGACGATCAATTTCGTCAAAGATTTTGGTGAACTCCCTGTTGAACTTGACTAAATCCTTGTTTCTTGAGCTGGGTTTATTCAACACAGCTGGCGAAGGGTTGTTCTCCTTCTTTTGTTTCTCGTCGTCAGTCAGCCGAGGTCTGTCATCGAGCTCGCGTCTCAGCTTTGCGATCCCTGTGGCAACATCGTCCAGCTCTGCCGCCAGGGTCTTGGCGAACTCAGCGTTACTCTTTTCCAATTTCGGAGTCTGATTCACTGTCGGCGTTGGTGTCGTCATCTTAAGTGGTTTTACTTCCGCGACCACTGGGGCTTTTGGCGAATGCACAATTTCCGTGAACATAGCAGCAGATTCTCTTTTCGGGGCCGATGTGACCTGTGCCGGTAGGAAGTACCTGGACAGGTCTCTACTTATTTCGCTATGTTCCCTTCTGACGTTTCCACATTCTTGGCTGAATCTCTTAGCTTTAGCTTTTGGCGAAGCACTACTATTTCTATGGAAAAAATTCGATCCTCCAAGTGCATTAAATTTAGATATTAGTGCTCGAGTGGTTCTTCGCGGAGAACTTTCCATCGAGGAGTTGACGATCTCGTGGACGACGTCTTCACTGACGCCCATACGACGCTCGAAGTCCTCGTCGAGTCTAGCAGCTTGGAGAATCATGGATGCACGATTGCGTGCTTGTTCTTCTTGAACAATAGCTGCTGCTTCTTTGTCTAATTCACTGATGTTTGTCAGAATTGACACGCCTGATTTTCGTTTGCTTTCCTTTTTATTTTTGTCATCCGATGAACGCTGGAAGAAACTGAGTCGCGATAGTGAACCCTCGAATGGGAAAGATGAAGACAGATTGGAGGTTGTGGAGACTGGTGAGGCACTTTCTTCCTTTGCGTAGTCCACGGGAGGAACAGGCGACGGCAGCCTCCTCAAAATATCCCCTCCTCCTCGCCTATTGGTGGTGGAATCCCGAGAACTGGACTCGTGGAAGACATTACGCTTGTACCAAGGCCTTGGCATCATGGAGCCCAGCTTTGCTCCGTTTGACCCACTGTCCTTCGTCTGAGTACTGACGGTACTGCTCACGGGGGTTCCACTGTCCGAATCACCGTATACGGACGTTGTGGGTGTTCTGGGATCGGACTTGGGACTACCGCCAATGTCCTTCTTGGAGAGCAAGACACCGCGACGCAGTACCAGCGTGTCGTTGCTGATGATCGGACAGTCCGTGACTTTCAGGGTTAGGAGAGCGTCCATACCAGTCGCGGATGCCTCTGACGAAAGCGTATTCTGGTTGCTGGATTGCGGTGTCGTTGTGGTGTCGGTATAACCGGGAGGTTTGGGTGCTGGCCTACGCTTGCGTCTACCGACGGCTGGATTGATCCGCACCACATCAACGTTAGCTATGGTCGGCGGGTCTGGCGCTCTTCGTTTGCCTTTCACGTGCACTCTTCGTGACCCTGATGCGAACGAGGAATCCGAGGTTAATGTGTCACCATTCAGCCGGTGGTGATTATTGTTGGCGGTTCTCCTGACCTCAGCGAAAGCTCGAGGTCCGCGACCGACGACGGGTATGCTGTCGTAAGAGATGAAAGCACTGTTAACCACAGGATGCAGGGAATACCTTGTCTCAATATCCTGCCTCTGAGAGAACGTGGTGGGTAACGTGCACGTGGTTGCCTGAACTTTCTTCTTGATCAGACCGTCGGTTCGACGTTTCTCGACGAGCTTGACAGCTCCTGGCGCAAAGGGTCCGACTGCAGGACCACTGGAACGCGAATCCCGAAGCCTTAGCAGTGCGTCGGCAGAGTCTCTCTTGAGTCCGCTGTGAAAAGCGAAGCTACGGACAGTCGCGGTACTATAAAAGGTATCGACACTTGAAGAGCTGCTGGAGCTCGAACTGGAACCTCGACGTTTGTGTTTTCGAAAGAGCTGGTGTCGATGGGATCGTTTGCTTCGGTGATGATTATCGGTCGAGGAGGTCGAATCTCGCCGCTTAACGAACCACTTAAACAGAGAAAACCTGTGCTGATGTGGCGAACCAGCAGTCGCGGATGAGTCAGGATGACGTTGATGATGGTGCCAGCTAGTGCGCTGTGGACGACCGCCATCGAAGGACTGCTGTTGTGTCTGCAGAGCGCTCATGTGCTCGACCATTTCGCGCTAACTTGTCGTCGGCCGTTCGCTCACACACATATCCGGCCACCGCGAGATGCACTTCTCATTCGCAAGTCGGGCGGTTTTCTTTATTTAGACCTCGGCTGGCGCTCCACTCTCTCCCTGTCCGCGTATGCGTGTGTCTATGTGTACGCCTTCAGCTACTTCTTATTCCAGAACGCTGCATATCTTCGTCGATCGAGGAGAAGAGGTCGAATACTCTCACACTTGGACTAGATTATTGGCTGTTCGAATCGCGCGAGCAGGTGACTTTGATACGGGTGGACCACGACTGGCAAGGGGAGAGAGAGAGAGAGAGAAAGAAAGAGAGAAACTACACGACGATTCGCGACTCAGTCACATGTTGACGGGCGACGATTGCAAATAAACTAATGCCTCGGATTTTCATCCGAGGAAAGCCTTCTCCGAAGCAGCAGCAGCAGCAGCAGCAGCAGCAGCGCCGCCGAGATGGTGAACTCTGCCGAGCGACAAAGATACACCCGAGTCCCGAGTTTATTAATAGATCGGCGTTCAGTCATTCTCTTGCTCTCTTCTCGTTCCCCGGCTCTACACTCGCTGGTTATTTTCAAATCTACGCTACGCACTTCGCACTGTGCGCGTGTGGTGACGATATATGCTCGCGCGTGCGTCCGAGTTATAGGTGACAAATGGAAAGAGGAGGGAATGAGGTTTATTGGAGTTTTTTTAAATGGGAACTTGCATGGAAAAGAGCTACTCTCAAGCTATACTTTACGTAGCTTAATTAATCACGAGCTTCGAATAGTTTTTCCCGAGCTATAATAGGAGTGTTTTAATTTTAAATTGAAGAGCTTGCAATGTTCATAAGCACGGTGACGCTGCGATTCTTCGTCTTGCGAGCAAACAAGCAGCGCTAGTTATTTTTTGCTTAAACGGTTTGGACGTCAGTGACTGTTGAGTTTTTTTTTTAAATTTAATGCTCTCTAACATCAGCGATTGTAAAAAGGATATTTTTACTCGCGCGAAAAGCTCGGGCGAAACAAAATCTTCATAAAAGCCCGACCATCCGTTGAAAGCTCCGTTTTGCGCAAAAAAAGCTCGTTGTCCCGCGTATCTTTTGAGTCACTTTACCTAAAAATACCTATCCCCTCGGAGGCTCGTATTAGCCACTCATATGTCTAAACGCACGCTGGCGATAGGGGAATTTTCGCGCGGATGCCACCGCAGTCAACAAATAAATACTTCTAGACGTGTACTCCCACGTAGTATTCGTTGCGTTGAAATTCGATTGGGAAAAAGTGGGTATTTTTTCAGACGCCTACATTAAACGCCTTAACAACAGGCAACCCGCCGTGACGACGCGTTAGACGGCCTGATAAGTCAGGCGCCGCAAGCTTTCTTATTAAAAATTAAAGATAACACTTTTGACATTTAAGTTTTCCATTCACTCTATATTCGAATGAATTGTGATACCTTCATCATTGACTTGAACAAAGTGATTGTTAGAGTTACATTTGTAAGCGATGTTTTCATTCCGAGTGATGTTTTGCTTTAAAGCTTTGTCGAAAGTAGCGATATTTTCCGTTTTATTTATAAAATAAAATTCAAAGTATACACGCTGTAAGTTACTCTTTTAAGAAACATTTTTTCTTTATTATTGTCAGGTATAATATTTCATAATTTTTAATTACAATCATTAACTTATTATGGGTTATTTTCTGACAGATTGACTGGTGAAAAAAATCTTTTCTTATAAGTAATTTTCAACTACACTTTAGTAGTGTATCTACCCCTTGATTTAAAATTTTCACCTACCGTTCCCAAGTTACTGAGAATCAAAGTTAGCATTTTAAATCAAACGCGAAATATATTAACTTCGTAAAATGTACGAGTTAATTTCCACGATATTTTCCGATCTTCACTGAACGGAGAGCGAGCGAAGAGTGCCTTCGTGCGAGCTATGTCGAACACAGCTCTTGCACAAACTCGCATATGCCTAATCGCCTACAAGAAAAAACCTGGACAATGCATCCCTTATTCCATAAGCCAGAAACGGTTCGAGCGCGCTTTCCAATATACTCAAAAAATGTGTCTGTGCACAGTCAAGAACGCCTCCCACTATCGACTCTCTAGCCTGGCAGTCACAGAGCAGCCCGTCGGCTTCTCCGCACTGTAAGTTGACCTACACGTACCATGGAGTGAACTCCCAATTGAGGTCTAAATAGTCTCAGAGTAATCATAAATTACTCCTAACTAGGGTGGCTTGACGCCACGAATCGCAATGCCGATTCGCGCAATGAGAGTCGAATAGCGGAGGAACGCTCGCTACTCAAAAATATACATACATTTGTACAAACGCGCTTCGTATCGTTACAACCTTTGAAAATACTAATTCTATCCGTAACAATTCTCCCCCTCGTACAAAATTCGCACAATTTTGTACCACATTCACTCAAATATAAAATAATGCGCTACCTGTGTAATTGAGTGCTTGCACGGATTCAATACACATAGTCCCTGGCATTTGCCCTATGCCTCCAAGAAAACCGTGTAAACTTGAAGAAGGGAAACGGCAGACATTTACAATTCGTGTAAATTACAGACATGCATACAATCACGCACACTCATTTTTCTAAATCCCTCGCCTTCAATAAACGTATAAGTTTATGGACTGGCCTAGTGTATTCACCACTACTAGTCCGAACTTTAGCTACTCTAATTACACTATCTGCACCTTTAAAAACTTCCTCTACCACACCCTTTTTCCAAGTATTTCGAGCGGATTGCAAATCTATTATTAATACTAAATCTCCAACGCTGAGAGTCATTTCTTTATCAATCCACTTTTTCCTTGGTAAAAGAGTCGGCAGGTATTCACGCAACCAACGCTTCCAAAACGCATCTGCGAATGATTGCGCGATTCGCCATTGCTTGCGCAAGCATACAGATTCCGCATCGTATTTACCTAATCAAATTTCCCCTGACGAGCAACCTATCAAAAAATGGTTCGGCGTTAGAGCTTCTGCATCGTGAGGATCCATAGATACATGTGTTAACGGCCTTGAGTTCACTGAATGCTCGATTTCCGTTAACAAAGTGTACATCACCTCCTCACTGACTGCTTGCTCATTTAAAATTACACGTAATGCTGTTTTTACCGATCGGATTAACCGCTCCCATGCACCTCCCATGTGAGGAGCATCGGGTGGATTAAACAACCATTTCATGCCATTTTTCAACGCAAACCCTCTCTGCTCGTTAATATCTAAACTTCTAACGCTGTCTTTTAATTCCCTACAAGCTCCGCGAAAATTAGTCCCATTGTCACTATATATGACCAACGGACTACCTCTTCGAGCTGATAAGCGCTGCAGAGCCATGATAGCTGCACTTGCTGTCAACGAATGTGCTAATTCCAAATGAATAGCCCTCGTTGTCAAACATGTGAAAAGAACGCCCCATCTCTTTTCTCTTCTACGACCAATTTTTACGACCATAGGTCCGAAATAATCAATGCCACAATGGCTGAATGGTCTCATTTTATAAGCTAAACGACCAGCAGGTAGTGAAGCCATCATGGGGTTCTGAGGTTTACCTCTACGCTTCTTACAGACTACGCACTTAGTAATCATCGATCGTAAAGCTCTTCTTAAACCTACAATATAAAATTTCTGCCTGATTTCATTAATGACAGTATCGCAAAACGCATGCAATTGTACATCCGAATACAATGCATTTTTCGGTGTTATACACCGCGGAACGCAGCATGATTCAACTCCGCGGAGTGCTTCTATCCACGCCGTCCAGCCTGCATGCTCCTCATCACGTATTTGTTCATCCCAACCAACACCACTACGCCAAATCTCTTGCATCAAGATTTTTGACTTAAGCGTGAAGGGCGACAACAAACCGAGCGGATCATACACTGACATGATTACACGCAAAAATTCTCTCTTTGTCGGTTTTCTGCCTCTGATCAAGTCCTCAGGTATACGCTTTATCCCCAAATTAAAGCCTAGAGTGTCCGCGCGCGTATCCCAAAACATGCCTAAAACACGCTCTCCCCCTCGGTCACAAAGGTTCGCTTTTACGATCTTTGTCGACTGAGAGGCTTCTGATATTACGCTTATTGCCCTTTCATCATTACTCGCCCACCCGTGCATACTGAAATTCGCTTTCGAATTTATTTTTATGACGTCCTGTACTAATTTTGCAGCTTCGCTAATAGTTTTTCGACTAGTAAGGAAATCGTCAGCATAACTATCGCGCTTTATACTAGCTACTGCATCGGGTTTTAGATCTTTGAACGAATCCGCGTTTTTATCTTTAACGAAGATTGCGCTACATTGCGAGGGCTTCGCTCCGAAAAGTAAACATGACATTTCGAAAACTGAAGGTTTTCCTGACCGATCTTTTCCTCGCCAAAGAAATCGTTGCGCACCACGGTCATTTTCAATAACGTTTACGCGCATGTACATGTCCGATATGTCAGCTTTAATCGCTATTTTGAATAAACGGAAACGTAATAATACACCGGTCAACGATTGTAAAAGATCCGGACCTGAATCTAGTTGACTATTTAAACTTACGCCTTCGGACTTCGCCGCTGCGTCAAAAACAATCCGAACTTTTCCCGGTTTATTTATATTAGTTACGCCGAAATGTGGTAAGTACCAAATACGCGATCGTACTACCTCGTCGTCTACTTTGCGCGCATACCCGTTATCTATAAGGCGCTGCATCTCTTTATAATATAAATCACCGTATTCTTTATCCCGATCTAATCTTTTTTCCAATAATACAAGTCTTTTCATAGCCGATCTATAACTATCTATCTGAGGTCCCTGTGGCTCTTTCCATAACAAACCCGTCTCCCAAACATCGTTTACGCGTTTCGTCGTGCTATTCAGAATACCGTACGCGCGCATATGTTTCGCACTTGGTCGTGTTACACGCTGCACTCCTAAATTTTCCAACGAAAAATATTCTTGGACGAGCCTATCGACCTGCGCGTCCCTCTCGAGTGCTCCGCCTTGGGACTCAGAGTCATAAACGGCCCATTGTCCTCGCGCGCAAACAGTTCGCTCCGAATTTTCGAAGTTCTTACAAGCGACCCCATGTACTACCCATCCTAATGGTGTTGACGTAAGAGCCAACCCGCTATCTCGGACTGCACGCGTTTCTCGAGACACAATTAAACCCCAGTTGTCCTGACCTATTATAAGTTCGGGTCTTACTTTTTCGTACGGTTGTACAAACACTCCTTCGACTCTCGCTACGTGTCGAACTGTTTCTCGGCTCAATGTTTGTGAAGGAAGACGTAAATCTGACACCGCGATAGCATTTCGAATACTATATTCTTCAAACTCGCCAGCTATTTTAAACGAGACTTTTTCACATTTAGTATGAAGTACTTCGCGACCGTTAATTCCCTCTAACGCTAGACGAACACGTGTCCCCTTCACCCCAATGTCTTGAGCTATCTGTTTATTTATAAGCGTAATTGTTGACCCGTCATCTACGAGAGCATACGTTTTTATCGCTTTTACCGGACCTGACACTTCTACAGCAATAATTTTTAACAATGCGCCCGTTTTACTTAGTCACGATTGACTATTTGAGCTTAAATACGCATTCTCAGTTTGTTGGCCTGTCGCTCTTTTGTTCAATGCGCTTATCGGTCGTTCGTCAGCGCTCTTATTCGCCTTTGCTAAAATTGGAGAATGCAACAGTATGTGATGACGCCTCTTGCATTCTGCACAATTCGCTCCTTTGCATTTTGATTGTAAATGCCCTACATTTAAGCATTTGTAGCATAGACTATGTTTTCGTGCAAGAAAACGCCGTCTATCTACTTTTTCTCGCGCGAACACATAACAATTCGCCGGATTATGATTATTCCTACCGCAAATCACGCAAGATTTTCGCCCTGTCTTGTCGATATTTACATTGAGCGACTCAGCGATACCATCCTCGACTTCTATCGTCGCCACGAAAGCGCCCGCGGATTTCTTCCGAGAAACCGATTTCTTTTGCGCTTCAACTTGTTCCGACGCATCGCTAATTTCCGTCTCGAAAATCTCACCCGCGACCGATAACTCAGCTTGTCGAAATAAAAAATCCGATATCTTTTCTAATCCGGACTTATCTTCTTTGACCCCAAACGCGTATTCATTATATGCGTACTTTAATGCCGGTGGAAATTTCTTCGCGATACACACAATCAAATCTGGATTTTGTAAATATCCAGACAGCTCTAGAGATTTTAAAGCGCACACTGCATTTTGTAATCGCGTTGCAAATTGTGCTAGCTTGATTTTTCCGGACTCTATTGACGGTAAATCTTTTAAGTCTCGAATTATTTTATTCGCCATTACGCGCTTATTTCCGAAGTGCAGTTCGAGTGTCCTCATAACTGCAGTAGCGTCGCGACTTGTAGCCAACAGAGTGCTGACTTCTTCGCGAGCTGCTCCCGTGAGCGCTTCAAACAAACGCGTGAGGTTTTCTTCTTCCGTATAACCTCCAAGTTCAGTACTCATTTCAAACGTCTTCTTGAAATGATACCATTCAAGCGGATTTCCCGAAAATTTTGGTAACGCTTTAGCTGAAGTTAACCTACTCATTAAACGCGAATTTCCGTCACCTAAAGTTGCATCGCGGATGGTACGCAAAGTCGACTCCATGGCCGCAGCGAAACGCTCAATCGGATCACCCGCTGGTGCGCTAAAATCTGTAACGTTGACAATTCGCGGACGTACAGATTTAGCCGATTGTCGATTCTCCGATTCGCCGCGCACTCTATTATTAAGATATTTCGCACTTACATTATCGTTGCGACTCGTGCTGTGAAATAAATTTCTCGACGCTGCGGATGATGATGGCGCAACTGTTTCCCGTGGTGGAGTCGCGGGGTAGAATTCGGCCTCCATTTCTTCGCCTCCCGAAGAGCAGCCGTCTTCTAGTCGTTGGCCTGCATCATGTCGCGCTTCTTCGAAATCGCCGTCGGTGCTTCGTACTCGTACGATTGGTGACAGAGACCTCGCCAGCGGAATGTCGTCACAGTCCTCTATCGCATCTTTGCTCCTTGCACTGAGTCTTCGCATATCAAGTGCTTCGGCCTTTTTATTCGAGCTTGAATTTCGAACGTTCGCGGATCTAGTAGTCATCCGTCCCTTCTTGGCTACTGGCTCCTTAACCGCGCCTTTGACTGCGTTCGCTCGCTTAGGAGGCATTTTGCAGAACTTCACAATAACGAACACTAAACTATCACTATCCTTACACTACACTTTATATATTTAACCCGTATATAGTGTCCCGGGTTTCGGCACCAAAAATTGTTCACGAATAAAGTGGGTAAGGATATTAGAATCAAACTAAATAAAACAATTACACAAATAAAATGTCTTGGAATATAAATATATTAATCAAAACAAAATAACAAAAAGATTAAACACAATAACGAAAATACAAGTTAAATCAAACGCGAAATATATTAACTTCGTAAAATGTACGAGTTAATTTCCACGATATTTTCCGATCTTCACTGAACGGAGAGCGAGCGAAGAGTGCCTTCGTGCGAGCTATGTCGAACACAGCTCTTGCACAAACTCGCATATGCCTAATCGCCTACAAGAAAAAACCTGGACAATGCATCCCTTATTCCATAAGCCAGAAACGGTTCGAGCGCGCTTTCCAATATACTCAAAAAATGTGTCTGTGCACAGTCAAGAACGCCTCCCACTATCGACTCTCTAGCCTGGCAGTCACAGAGCAGCCCGTCGGCTTCTCCGCACTGTAAGTTGACCTACACGTACCATGGAGTGAACTCCCAATTGAGGTCTAAATAGTCTCAGAGTAATCATAAATTACTCCTAACTAGGGTGGCTTGACGCCACGAATCGCAATGCCGATTCGCGCAATGAGAGTCGAATAGCGGAGGAACGCTCGCTACTCAAAAATATACATACATTTGTACAAACGCGCTTCGTATCGTTACAACCTTTGAAAATACTAATTCTATCCGTAACAGCATTCTCAGCATTTTTGGTATTTTGTGATTATTATAACGTCTTGAGGAAGCATTTTTTACTAAAAATACAAGAGGAAGTTTTATTAAGAAATTGCGCAAACTTTTCAAATAAAATGCTTTCAAGGTCACTTATGAAAATCGAATTTAGAAATTGTTTGATTATTCGCAAAAGTATAAAAAATTCTGAAGATACCTTCATTGATTACAAAATTATTCTAGCTAGAAATAAAGTAACTAATATTATGACTAAAATGCCCATTCAAAATGTTTAATTAAGTCTTCGACTGGACGTAGCATCGAAAAAATTTAATTTCAATGTATTTATATCGTGTATATATTTCTTGCGAAAATGTAAACAAAAAAAATGAAAGTTGTAATATTTGATGTTCACAATTAAATTCAGATAGTGCCATGAATTATACCAGTAGAATAATTGTGCGCGGTAGTGAGTTAAATGAACGCAGATTATTTTAATCAGTATTGTTTCTCCACAGCTTTGATAAAATATTTTTCCATATATCTTTTACACATGTTTCCGTCTCTACTATCCTTGTCCGAGACTGAAAATTCACTCTCCAAGAGTAATCTTCACTTTAGGATTCGAAGTACAAATACTATAATAAAATCGATTCGTTTACACTTCTCCAGCAAAGCTGATTACCGTAAACCGTTGATACCTTCAAAGATTTTTCATTCGAATGGAGCGTCGTGGTGAACAGCCGTTGAGGGAAAATGAATTTATGCCAGGCAGTATCGGAAAATAAAATCTTAGTTAATAAGCTCTACGGAATCTCGACACGTGTGCGCAGGAATAAACAAGCCCTCTCGAAACTCTCGCTGACAATTCAAGCTAACAATGAAATTATATTCTCACGTACATAGAGTGTAGAGCTATGTAGGTGGAACAATCGGAACATAATTAAAGCGGCTGTATGACTGAAGTATTGTCGTCGCGCTACTGTGCCGCGCAAATAAGCTCTCGCGTTGTATATGCACACGAGGTAGCAGCAGTTGCACGCGAGCTTTCTCGTCAAGATTTTCTTCTCGCGCGCGTGCGCTCACGGTCTGTTCCGAAGCCAGTGCAGCGTGCATTTTTAATTGCTCGTTTTAAAGCAAAAAAAAAAAAAAAAATATATATAACAGCTCAGAGAAAGAAGGAAGCGCGGGTTATGTGTCCCGGATTTTCACTCGCGCTGTTCGCGTGCGCCGCGCATTTGCGAATTAAAATTTTTTTTGAAGTCGAAAAATGCATCTGGAACATACAGAGATGCCGATCTTTTTGTTGATGTTAAAGATGCGCTGTGCGAATAATCATATGACTTTGTAAACATTGACATTTTTTTAATGCGCAATACGACTTGGTCTGTTTACGATGCGGAATAGTATTTCCATGCTGCAGCAAAGCTCAAAGAAAGAATTCCAGGCTGTTCGCAGAAACGCTGAGGTCATAGCTGTTATCATTATTTTTTAATATATTTCAAACGAAGTGGAGTATATGTGTCAGCGTCAATTCGACAAAGCATTCTTTATTTGCCTGAAGGCTTCGGAAAAAGCTCGCGCTAGTCTCTCTGGACAGTAGAATGTAAAATTAAAATATGAGAAATTCATTAATTGGAATTAAGAAATGGAAAGTTTATAAAGCATAGCTCTGTTATTGCGCAATGCTTTTTGAACGATAGAGCGATGTATCGACACATTTTCTCTGCATTTCTTTATAAACTCAGAGACTAGGTGAAATCAGAGATTTCACTGAAATACTGAAAAATAATTAATCCACATACGTTTTTTCAAAAGAATCGTGTTGGTCATGATTAAAAGATGAAATTCGTTAAAACCCTTTCCTGGGAAATTATACAGAGAGGAAAAAATTATGAAAGATTTTTCGCAAAGAATCTACCGCGATGAGGTTTTTAATTTTTCGCGAAATCAAGCACTCTTACTCTCTTTCCTCTCGAATTTCTGTAAATTTTCATAAACTCGCTAATTATCAAAATCGCGGACAGAAAGTTAATTCACTATACGTCACACGCTCGAGCATTAAATCTGGAAAATTTCCCATCGAGGCTATATTACTCATGCGGTCTCCATTATACCCTACCAGTAACGAGAATAAATTCCATCGCTCGAGGAGCAGAGAAAAAAGAAACGATTGACATAGTCCTTCTTCTCTCGGTCTCACACGAGTCGCATACAAATCAGAATCTGCGGATCATTACCATTAATGAAGAGGTAAGGATATTCCAACCCGCGCGCGGGCCGTTATATGAATAACTCAGAGCGAGAGAGCGAGTTAGAGAGAGAGAGAGAGAGAGAGAGAGAGAGAGGGTCGATCCATAGCAAGTTTCTCGATCGTAATTTGCGATTTCGCTCGGTTCGGATTTGGCATGTCGACACAGTATACGAGCTGGTGCATGATTTATACCGTGAAGGTTGGGATGTAGCGCGTTACAGCTGCAGCAGCAGGAATAACTATACTTTAAGTATATATCGAGGGTAGTCTCAAGTTGCAGCGGGGCAATTTGCGAGCTTTCGTACTTTGCTCAGGCAGATGGGAGATTTCTGACGTCTGCGTGAAGTGTTGCTAGTTCATTCGTTAGGGGATGAAGTCGCAATCACTTAGTTATCACTAGAGAGATTAGGTGTTCGGATGCTGTTAATTGCATTGCTATGATATTTCAATGATTAAGAGTTACGGTTTCCGTTGTCGGTACGCTTTGCCATGTAATCATGATTTTTTTAACAGTTTACTCGTGGATCTGTAAGTAAAGAATGGATTTGAACAATAAACAATCAATTTAATTATAAGTTGAATGTCGAAATGTGAAAACCTAATCTCAATCTATTATTGCGAATTTTATTGGAAATTGTGAAAGGCAGACTGTTGATATTAAATGTTTGATATTGACGGTACGAACAAACGCTTTTTCAATTCAATGATTTATAAATAAAGCATTAAATTGATTGTGCGACGATGAGGAATGTTTTTATCGGCATCGCAATGAAATTTAAAACGATGCTGCATTGCTTCTTGCCTGTATATGTCAATGATTTTAAACATTTTCTTTTATTAAATAAAGATTATTACACATGTTTGTTTATGCTTAAGGGGGCAAGAGATCTTAAAGTGAAACATAACCTTGAACATTGTAATTACCTAAATTCATTGCATTCTTTATAGAATCAATAATAACGTTGTAGATACGTATACGTTTAATTTGAGATTTGTTTCACACCTCTAAGTCCCTTCCTTGAAAAAAATAATATTTACGCAGGATGACAACAAGTGTAACTTTCAATCCCGTAAAGCACTAAAATCTAAGAATTAATCTCAATGGAAATGAATTATCATTAAGAAATTTAAAAAAATGTTAAATGATAAATTGTATTACAATATATTTTACTGACGCAATTGATAAATCAAGTTAGAATCGCCAGCCTTCGGCAGGTAGGCGCACGACGTGTTTATATAGTGTTTTATATAGTGTTTTATATAGTGTTTTTAAATAGTTAAGTACGTCATGTACTCGACAATTACACATCAACATATAAATAAAATTTTACAGCTTTGTGAAATCAAGCGACGCAGCGTATGATAAAATGGCCTGAAGTAAAAAATCTATCATACACTTCACGTTAAAAAAAATTGAAACTCTTAAAACGTGAGAACGTTCGATTCACTTTATGCCTAATCGAGAAATTTTTAGAGTAAATATTTTACACTCTGGAGTTTATAGTATAATAGGATTAATATGTTTCTCTAAGCCTAAGGTCACATAAATATATCATCTCAATACAACATCGAGTGAAATTAAAATATCATAAGTGTATATGCGAGTGCATAAAATACTCGTTATTCAAGTAAACTTTGAAAGTGATTCCAGGGAACTTTTCACTCTAAAATTCAGTGTGACCTTTTACCCTTTAGAGAGCTTAGAGTTGGGTTTATTGAGTTATTAATTTGTTTTAAAGAATAATTTCACTTTTAATAATTCTAATTATTATATTTTTTCGTGCCGAAGTGTTCTTTTATAAACAATTTTTAAATAAAAATACACACATTGTTGTTTGCAAGAAACTCTTTTCAAGAATATTTGTTTTGCCATTATTAATAGTTAACTAATTAATGAATCCGAGTAAAAAGATAGAATTGTGGCTTACTAAGGTGTATCACGAGTTATACATACGAAATCTAAGCTCTAGTCCAAAGAAGCTTAACTCTATACATTCATACAGTGAAGTTGACCATTGCCTTTTTCCGATAATGAAAATTCACGTTCGTAAATTAATTTTCACTCAAAAAATCTAAGCGTGCAAATAAAACTCGCAGTACGAATGCAGTAGGCATTAAACATCATTGCAGCTTTAACCATTCGCAAATTAAGACGTAAAAGAAAGGTAGCTGTTTCTTTAACTTGCCCCAGCACAGTGTCGAATTTCAAGCTGTAACTTCGCAAGAGATAGGGCAGACTCAGAAAAGCATAAATTTTCCATTCTTCCTATAGGCCAAGACGAATTTAGAAGGAAAACCATATGGCTGAGTCGATCGAGCCAACAACGAAAGGTAATTTCGTATGTATCTAGCCGTTCCTGCTCGCCTCTCCCACCCTATTCCCGCAGGGGGTTGTATCGCGCGGATGCACCGAGGAGCGTAGCTGGTATAGCGGCATGTTTAATTCATTATACCGAGAGCGCTTAGCTCGGACGGTAAGAATTTCAGTCTTCGCCTACTGTACGCGGATCTTCTTATTTCAAGGTGCGCGCTAGCTGCTACTCGCTTTTTCTCTCCTCTTTATTCGCTCAGCGGCTGCTGTTGCCGCTGCTTCTGCTACCTTTTTCCTCTTATTTCTCCCCTCTGTCTGTGCGCGCCTTCTTTTATCCTTTTGCCCGCGAGAAAATAGCCGAGAACGAAGTCTTCGTTCATCTTCTTCTTCGTCTTCTTCTTCTTCGTCGTCGTCGGCTCTTCTGCCACTGTTGCTTTGCTCTTGTTGATTCTTCTTTTTTTTTACAAGTTAACCGCTTTACTTTTCTTTCTTAGCTTTTAGCTCGCGCGCTCATTCGCTCTTTGTGTTTTGACTGACTGTTATCGCAGTCTCTCGCGCATTTACATCTGTAGCTTTATTGTCGGGTTATTAATTCTGACTGCCTTTCTTCAGTGCTGCGGCTGCTGACGTCTACTCGCGTTCACGCTTATAGCTATAATCGTTTTGATTTTTTTTTACGAATGTGGTTATCGACGAATCGATACTTCGGAGTTTAATGTGCAGATCATAAGCTGTTATATAAATTATAGATTGCCGAGTTTTATATAACCATCGTATTTCTTTGAATTTCAAATTGCTCGATCAATTTATAATAAGCGATTAATTAAGCTTATCTAGCGAACTTTACGTACAAGCAAATAATTGACTTCTGAAATTTAAAAGTGTGAAAGAAATTAATAGCTGCCTTTGAATAACAATGGCAGTCAACTACAAGCATTTTTAGAATAATATAATGCTTTGTGAACATATTGCGGTTCGTTCAAAAACGATCGAGCAATTTAAAAATTCCAAATCGCTCTTGAAACTTGTGGAATGCTTTTGAATGTAACACTTTCAAAGTGATTATTGGATCCGTATTATTTAAAGCTCGGATAATATCAAACGTCTGCGTATTTGTGCACGCAATGCGACCGTACGCAGTAGTGCCAAGTATGTCAACAATTTTATACGTACTGTTTTCACTTTAACGCGAGGGAATATACTGTAATTTTATTATTGTTTTTCAATATAAAGTTCAATTGCAAAAGTTATATTTCATTTAGTTTTTATTGGAAAGAAATGTTTACTTTGTTGTCGAAACAAATAATTGTATCGTAAAAATGAATTGGTAAGTGTGATTAGATTTTCAGGGCTGTAAACAATTTATGTAGCGCGTAACAACTATCATGTAGTAAACTCTAATGATTAAAAGTTATATAAAATTATAAACTCGGCCAGTTAAAATAAGGCTGGTTTTCTATAAATAATAACTTTAATGAAATTGCTTTCCCAGTCTTTGCGATTCAGCGCAGACGGCAAAAATGAAATAACGATCCCTGGAGGCAAAGGACCTGACAAAAAGGCGACAAACTAGACCTAACAGTCGCAGTAGTCTTTGATCTTTATTAGTATTTTTCTGTACAGTCGATATTTCTCAAAGTTGAAGACACGTCAGAGTAAATACAGTAAAATCTGAAAAATGAACGATTATCTGGAAATTGACTTTATTTCAGGTAAAAGATCGAGCTGACAGGTCGAAAAACATCGCAGACCGAGAGAAAGAAAGGCAGGCGAGTCGCACTCAGCACTACTAGTGCAGCCTGGCCGTTCATTTGTTTTTTGCGCCTGACACTCCTCCGGGCTCGAGCAAACCACAAATCCCCAATTCCCACGAGAGGGGGAAGTGGGAGAGAGAGAAAGGGAGAACAAAAACGGGCGACTCGCGTCAAGTAGAAGAAGGCGAGCTACGGTCAGACGAGGAGCCAGAGAGAGAAGTCTAAACAATTGCGAGTTTCTTCAAGTAAAAAGCTCTTGAAAGTGCATCAAGTTCGGATCAACGCTCCAAGGGATCAGCGTTAAGAAGTTTTAACGAACATGCGCTACTACTCGACAGTAGAAGAGAGGAAGAGCGAAAGAGCGAAATGTACAAAGTATCCCGCGGATGTGTTCTTTAATTGCCTTCTCGCGACGACGAACAATAGGCGCGCGTTTGCGAGAAGTATCACGACTCTCTGTTTTCTACTGTGTATATACCAACGAGTTTATGTGTATAGCTATTCGAGCTGGCAGAGAAATTCAGGTCGTGCGCTCCTTGCCATGGTGCGTTCATTGAATTTTAATTGAAGTCTCGATTCTGAATTGTTCCAACGATCAACGATGTATTGATCGCTACTCGGTAGTTCCTCTCAATTTTTTATCGAATAAAAAATAGACGAAGAAGCGTTACAGGCGCTAATTACCCTGCGCAACTTATGGCGCACGTATACCTGAGTCGTTATCATTTCCGATCCTCTCCCTGCAGCGGGATCCTTAATCCCGGGGGGTAGTCATGCCCGCGAGGTTAACAAGGGATCAAAGGGCGGCAAAGTACTACCGTAAAAGGCGAAGATTGGCGTTGCGGTGCTGTGGCTTCGCATGAAAGTGTCGACTCTAAGGTTATATCCAACTATATTATATTCAAATTTCTCTGAGTTTCTCGGTGAATCTTGAGATTTTCACGTTTTTCGGTGACTTTCATAGCGGTATAGCGGTTCGTTATACCCCACTTCTGTTTGAATGCCGGCTTAAAAAGTTTCCTCCTACGGTTTAAGCGACTGTGATGTTCAACTCTGATTTCGCTGTATTTGTAAGCTGTATTGTAAGCTGTTACGATGCTTTATTAATAATACGTTGATGTTATTGACATTCCGATTGTTAAATATTAATTTTCAATTATCGATCAGCGCTTTTCAGACAGGATGTATCATATATGAACTTTGAATATTGGTATTTTCTAAATAATTCATAGTTACAAATGCATATTCACTATTGATAATATTACTTTGCATATACTGTCGACCTGCAGATAAGGAGACACGGAAATCTAACTACCTCAACACTATGTAGTATATTTCAATCCATTAATAGCCTTGTCAATCATCGTTTATTCGAAAAAGTTATAATATAAGTCTATTTTATCGAATCAAACCCAGTAATTCTGTCGAACTACGGCCCCTTACACATTAAAACAATTGTTGGATTTCAGAATAATTCTTAAAATGTCATTTTAAATTTACAGCAAAGAGAGGGGTTTTCCTAAATCGTTAGTTTCCCCATTGCTAAGCTGTTTTTTTAACAATTATTTTTGTTAACAATTATCTATCATTATTTTGTTTCCCTAGACCGTACGTGAAACGATACCTTTTAAAATTAAGCATAACTGCCGAAGTTGGCCCTGCAATGTAATAGCCGATCCATGCGCCCATCAATGCCTTCCCTATTATCAACCCCGCTACTGCAATAGCATCACGAGGTGATGAGCCTTTGCCAAGGGACTATAGATACTTGTAGTTCGGTGAGAGCACGAGAACAGTTGTTGATTGAAGGCATCAGTCACAAACCTGTTTAGTTGAATATTCACTTAAAATATTCTATTTGGATTCGTATCGATAAAGTTCTTTATCTTGAAATCTCTGCTGTTACTCATATTCATTTAGTAACTTTCAACAACAACAAATATTTGATTAGAGAACAATTTGATAAAAAAGGTTTGTAAGTCATCGAAAAAATTGGATAACAACTTTGGATCTCCAGTTTAAATCCTATTACGAAAAGAAGATTCGACGTTTCAGAGAATCTCATTCGTTTCGAGGGGCTGACGATGATAGAGAAACGTTTGAGATGGATGAAAGTTTTTTATACTCACGAAGAGCCCTGAGTAAATTTACCTTAGGATGAATGGAAAACTAAACATTTCAATAACGTCTAAGTAATACTTGCTGCTAAACCAGTGCTATTTTCCGATTTCCATCGTCACTCACCGTCGTTCAGCCACCTCTTCAGTAGCAGCCACCCTCTCTCTCTCTCTCTCTCTCTCTCTCTCTCTCTCTCTCTCTCTCTCTTCCCCAAACTTCTTGGTTGAATCTACCCTCCCAGCAGTTTCTCGGAAGCATTTTCTTACACACATACCCCTCAAGCATCGCTTCAAGCTTCGTTTCTTGCCGCTGCTCTTATGTACACACGCACGTATAGGTACATACGCGAATACGTGTACACACGAACGAGCTATACAGAAGCACGCACACAAATTGCAGCGTAGCTCAGTCTGGAATCGATCGGGTTGCATTGGTATACCAGGAAGGTGGATAGTAGGCAACCTGCGTTACCCATGACACGACAAATTATTCAGCCAATTGGCCTATCGGCCAACATCGCATTGGGAGCAGTACACCGCAGTGTCAGAAACACAGAGACAACGGTTCTACCCTAGCTGTATATAGATATAGACTTAGTGCTATTGCGTGGCAGATAAGGCGAGCTGCGTGTCGACGTAATTTTTACTCGATGATTGGAGCGATTATTAGCGTTTCGCGCTAATTACCCGCTCGTTTGGCATTTGCTCGCTGAGCTCCTGTTCTCCTAGTCGTTAGCGCTTGCGTATTATGTATGTTCTTTCATTTGTTTCGCATAAACAGCTCGTTCCTGGGATTTCAATAAAAATTCTTTTATTGTCTTATGAATGGCTTTGATTACTTTTTCATGAGCTTTATTCGACAACGTTGCCCTCTCGGGTTTTAATTTAAAAATCACTCGTCCCGAAATATTCACGTCAGGAAAATTGCTTAAAAAACATGCGGCGACCAGTTAATCTCGTACATTAAATATCAGCGGATTTACCGCGAATACTAGTGCACTCGGCTGTTCACACGTTTACCCCCGTTACGGATAATCTAATATTTTAATCATTGCGGAGTTTCATCCGAAGTCAGACCTCTACAAATCCTCACTCTCTCTTCAACTATATATATATATAAATGTGTATTATATTTGCGCTCTCTCTCTTGCTTTGTTTGTGTTTACCAGTATTTTGCTCATATTCGCTAGTAACGATCATTTTCGTTTTCTACTCGCGTGACTTTACGAATGTGTGCACACTGAGAATAATATCGATAAAATGTCAAGATTTTTAAACAACTCCTTGCAACGATAGCGTATAATAAATATTATCACGTTAAATATACAGGTACTGTAGATAAAGGCATGTAGATAAAAATTTAATTAAAATGTCTCAAAGAATAAAAGAAAGAGCAAATTCTCGTCTTCTCGGAAATTCCTTCATCAGCTATCAACGGCCCATCTCTTTTTCGCACGTAAGCTCCATTATTTCGAGCGCTACCAGCAACTGTATATATACAGACGCCTGTTGGCATGCAACCCTGTGATACACAGACTGTCTCCCCCCCACCATTCGATTCTTGAGTTTTCTTTCTCACTCACACACACATTCTCTCTTTCTCTCTCTCTCTCTATCTCTCAGGTAGAGTAACTACAAATGACCCCATAAAACGTGCGCGTAAAGCGCAGCCCCAGCTTTTCCGGCTATATAGCGCTTCCGTGTATAGACGCTACGTATAATGGACAGCTCGCGGAATTTTCATTTTTCCGGTAGACCTGTCGGAAAATCATAACCCGCGAGCTCGACCAACCGACTCCATTTCCGAGTGACAGAAAGAGATCAGTATATTCTTTTCTACCGTCGTATTCTTGTATAGCTGTGCTACATCCACCGCGATAGAGAAGCAAAGCACTGTGAGACGTTTTTCTGCCGAATAGAAAATCACAAGATGCCGATTACCATAAGTCTCGCTGACGCTTCCGTCATTAAAACCCATAGATAGTAGGCAGCGATTTTTTTTTCTTTCGACTACTTTTTTTCTTATTTTCGCACGAGTTCACGTCTTGGGATGCAAAGTGCAATCCTTTCAAGGGTCAAATTAGAAAAAATCAAATTTCAATCGACAAGCAGACGTGAAAAAGACACATTTAAATAATTGTTCGCGCCTCGCTATCTCGCTATATCTGTATAGTGCAGTAGTGGCTTTTAACCAACGTATAAGCAAACACGGGGAGCTGTAGCACGTGCGTCACAGGCAGCGGACACTAGACGGCCAAATGAATGATATTAAATTTAACGTTACCAATTTATCGAGCAGCTTGTGCCGGCGGACTTTGACGTGACTGCAATAGCAGAAGTCGGTAAATGCTTTTGCATGTGTGCCAGTCTATGTATGCATATAAATATACCTCTATATGCATGACGCATATACAGTACGCACTTCGCGTTCCTATATATCCGTCATATCCGCCCGTCAGGTATATATGTATATATATATATACATATATATATATATATACATATATATACCTATACAGTACACGTAGAGTTGCAAGAGTCTTTTATTTCGATCCAACGTCGCCTACAGCATTTTTGCATCGAATCAGGAAAGAAGGAAACGGGGGACTCTGCGCGTGTTTATGAAATTCGTTCCGAATTGGCAGCTTCGCGAGTCGCGTGCGTGCGTGTCAGTCTACTGCGGAATCGTTTGTGGAGAAAACTGGCTTTTTGCGTTTTTCTACTGCGGGTCAATAAAGTTTGCTCTCGCGCTGCGTGCTATTTAAAATGTGCTTTTCCAATCACAGTTACACACACACGTACATATAATATGAGTATGATTCGAAGTGAATAATACATGTAGAGCATAAAATATTTTCAATAATAGTTTTGATACAATCATATTCTTGAATCGAGTGGTAATTCTGCTAGTTTTTTATTATATATTAGTTATCAGAATAAAATTACTAATATATAATTGCGAAATGCGAAATTGGAATAAATAAATTAGATTATGTTAGTACGAATAGATAAGTTTATGGTATAATAATCAATGCTATTTGGATTAAATTACTCTCTAGATATGAAATGGTGAAAATTCACTTGATAGTGTCATTTGACTATTCGTAAAAGGAGGAAAGGTGCAGCTACTGCTTTATTAAGAGAGAATAATTTTCTAAATGAAAAAGTACATTTTCACTATCTGGAATAATTGTTCTACTTCATTTTAGGATTGAAATTAATATTAATATTTAGAAGTATTACTTATACATTCCACTTTGTCATTAAGAGGAATACTCATAAATTCAATTTTTATTCAATTCCTAAATCATTTTTAGAAATAAGATATTTCGAAAAACTTCTGAAAATTTTTTTACAAACGATAACGTCAATATTCTCACTCGTATAAAGTAGAAATAAATTCTTATTAATACAAATCTAACTTATAGTCGGTA
Source organism: Apocrypta bakeri (assembly GCA_018906985.1). Taxonomy (NCBI): domain Eukaryota; kingdom Metazoa; phylum Arthropoda; class Insecta; order Hymenoptera; family Pteromalidae; genus Apocrypta; species Apocrypta bakeri. The sequence goes on along the minus strand of JACCIA010000016.1, from coordinate 21,912 downwards.
ATAATAATAATTAAAATTATAATCTTAATTAATCATTTTCTATAAAAAATATCTACTCTTATTTGAATGATTTTATATAACTATTTATATAGGATACAAAATGTAAGAGCAATTTTGTACATCAATACGTAAAAAACTAAATTTTATTATTTTAGTGAAAAGTTAACTAATTTAGAAGTGAAAATAATTCTCCGAGGAAGAATAAAGAATTTTTCACTATTTTAAATTTGTAGAGCAGAGTAATTAAAATAGTGTATTTGAACTATTCACGAAGATTTAACTAGGTTTTATTCTCAAATGCGATAAAAAGTAATGATAAAAGTTGCGCGGTGACTTCAATTTTGTGTCTAATAATTGATGATGTTAGAATGGCATCGGTGCTGTAGTCAACATTCCAGAATCCAAGAATTTTTACACACTCAGTTTTCCCTACTTTAATTCTAATAAATAAAGTCAACTACGTAAATATTGAATGCATAAAAATGCACTGACATTTTGTACTGAAAATAGTAAAAAAAGTAACTTTTGGTCTCTTTCCGTATAATAGTGAAAAGTTCGCTGACTCAGCAGTGAAAATAATTTCACACACAAAAATAGTAGATTTTATAAAGTACATACGAACCGAAAAAAAAAACGATTTCACATAATTTTTGAGAACGCGCAAACGTTATGAAATAGAAGCATCAAACGAAGTCAATGTAAGCCAGCGACTGCACGTTATAAAAAAAAAAGTATAAAAAAATCGCATCGAAAATATGGCTCGCACGCATAATAATTTCACAAGAGCCCTTTCCAGCACGGACGAAGCCTGATATTTGCGGTAAAGGCAAATTTCGCATCGTCCCCTCGTTGGGTAGGCCCTCATCCCCCTCTAACTACGGCATTAGCACGACGGGGCACGTAGGTATCGTTTGAGGTGGCGTTCGACAACGGGCTGCATAACGTATTATATCTAGCGAGCCTGCAGCAACACCGACATCAGCTTCGATGCCTGCATACGTGCACACGTATAGCTAAAACCCAGGCTCGAAGATATGCACGTTTACGGAGAGACACACCGACGCGAATGTAAACGCGACTGTATAGCATAGGCTGCCGTGCGTAATTGATTGTAGCGTCGTGTGGTTAGGCGCGCAAGTGGCGGCTACGATCGGTATAACGCTCGTGCAGTCTCTATCTCTCTCTTTCTCGGTAAAGTCAACGGTAAAACATTGACGATGGAATGCCGAGAGCTGCGCGGCGGGTAACAATAACGGAATCGTTCGCGGATCCGTCTAGCCCCTCTCGTAGTAACGGAGGCTGACTGAGCTGGCAACGGTGACAGAAATCCGCGGGGTTGCACTGCGCGAGGTCAATCTAGCTCGATGTGTACGCGTAGCTCGCGTTTGCGGCTTCCTCCGGTTGGGCTTAGCTGGCACGTCGCGTTACTTATACATGACTGGCCGTCATTCAGCGCCTCCGTTGCTGCTGCTGCTGGTGCTGCTGGTGCTGCTGCTGCTACTCTGCTTTCTCTGGCTGTTCTGCTGCTGTATATGCGATGTATATTCGTCAAGTTTACACCTCGGTTGGGCGACCATCCGGATGCGAGTCAATTCAGCACCGTTGAACTAGCGGCAGATGCTATACGGGCACACGTTGGCATATCACTTTGCTCCTGCTGTTCATGCCGATGCATTGTGTTGTACACGTTATGTTCTGAGATTTCGCGGATGACTACGCGACATTGTATTGAGTGACGCTTACACCGTTTTTTTAATACAGTCGAAACGCGGCTCAAGCGACTGGATTAGGTTTAATTTCAGGTTTATATACAGAGATGATAATCTAGATGTGTGTTTGTAAGTGGGCTGTGAGTTAGTTACCGCACATGGTCGTAGCGAATAACATTTATGCAAACTAATTAAGCTTGAATTCGTGCTGCCCGCAGAGAGAAATTCACAGTCCCATTGGTGAATACATTAGTAAGAAATTGTGTAAGTTCGTACAAGTAATCTTACAATAATATGTACATTTGTAGTACGTATCAATGAATTGCTATTCGTAAGGAAATAGAAGCTCTCAAAAACCGCGTGAAACTTGTGAGCCGAATACAAGGGTTTTACACGTAGTTTCGATTTAGAAGTCAAATCTATAGAGCAAAAGCGTATTACGTTGAAACGAGTGTATGCTAAAATCTTCAAGAGTTTCTCTCAAATACGACTTACAACAGTAGCACAGTAGCAGCAACAGCAGCGGAGACGGAGGTAACAGCAGTAGCAGATGCAATACTCGCTAGAATTTGGCACGAATCCGTAGAATATCGAGCGAAATATTTCTAATTCTGCGGTGCGATCTCGAAACTGGATTATGCAGCCGTGGGTCTCGGCGCAGGTTTCCGACGCACGTTTGTCCATTACCGTAAACACGCGCGATTTTTGAAATACAAACAGTAGCGCACTAGCGTCCCGGACGATCTCGCCGACGACCAAATGGAAATCTCTCTCTATCTCTCTCTCTCTCTCTCTCTCTCTCTAGTGCACAGCCACGATTTCACTATGAAGAAATTCACAGAGGAAGAGAAAGAGAGAAACTAGACCACGAGCGCGCAGTAGCCGTGTGTCGCGTGTATACACGCCTTCGGCAGCGCTTCCGTTCGTCCTCCCTGTGAACAGTGTACAATCGTGTATACACCGGCGAGTCTCTTCGAGTCTCACTTCTTGTGCATAAATCACGCAAGTTTACCTCGACCTCGACTCGTCTATTGTATACGCTTTGCAGACTGTCCACGTCGGGCTTCAGCGCTGTTAAATCTTCAAATAAATCTTTGTGCCTCGCGCTATGCCGAGAAGCTCCGAATTAGCTGTTCTCTGTCTGCGCTTAGATGTGTACAGAACCAGAGAGAGAGAGAGAGAGAGAGAGAGAGAGAAAGGGATAGAGGGGTAGGGGAAATGTATATACACAGGATACATATATACATATACATATATATATATATATATAAGCGAACGCGAGCGTGGGATGTAGACTGAATAAGGGATGAGGAGACAAATCTCATTTCGACGTCGTTATTGTTTCATGAACCGGCCGAGCGAGCTTCTACTCTCTGTGGATGAGGCTCGAGGCTTCCTTTTGCCGGAGGCTGCATGTATAACCTAGCTGTACGCTTATACGTGACCGCTACTTTTTCGGGTAAGGATTCGGGCTAAGAGTTACCGGAGATCAGCGAGTAGATTATGCGCCGTCGCTTATTGCATCGGTACGCACGCGGAGACAAGTTTTATTTTCTTCTCCCTCGTTTGGATTCTAATATCGTTGAGACTACGTACCTCTTAATAATCTGAAGAACGAAAGCACTGGAGACGCTGCGCGATTCCTGTATGTGAGCGTATTGTTTCTCAATATTGTTCTGTACAAAGAATTGTCTGTCGTAAAATGAAGCATATATACGAAGGAACAATAGAAAACTAAAAACGCGCAGAGTTCCTTATTCAAGTACCGCTTGCGCAGTCGTCCTTTGCATTCATTTCTTCCGCTAGTTCAGTGCGGCATTAATATCTCTTTATTATAAACAACGCAGAGAAAGGGACGGAGAAAATCCTCGTTGAGAGTGCATGACGATAAAGACAGCAGAGGCTATACGAGAAAGAGAGGGTTCAAAGCTCCGGAACCTTGGAATTTTCTTGGCTAATTTCAAAGTTTTCGACTCGTAGTTTGAAAGCAAAGAAGAGTTGTTATTGGGTTAACGTACTTTGTCCTCCTCTTCTGCTTGTACTCTGCTGCCTCGTGACCCTTTCTCTCTCTCTCTCTCCCTCTCTCTCTCTCTCTCTCTCTCGGACCCTTTTCTCCGGTAAGTCCACGGAGTTCGAGCGTTTGGTAATCAAAGACCAACTTCCGGCTGGCGAACTTCCAAACCGTAATCAATTTTGTATGACATAGACTCAGGTATACTGATTAGTCGATAGATGAATCTTGAGTCCGCGTATTTTCACCTGCCTCCCACTCCCTTTCAGAGAAAAAGCTAACAATAACTGTCTCTTTCGTTTGTCCTGACGTGTGTACAGAATTGCACATGCATGTTAGTTTTAGGAAGAAATATTGTTTGCGCAGTAGATGACGGTACTTTCGTCACCGAAGTTACTTTCATAATGATAATCTCGTTATTTTACGATAATGAAATAAAGTGTAAGTAAATATAAGAGTGAATATAGGTCAATTTGTCATTTAGTATTTTGTCATATTTGTGTCGGCGTTGATTATTGACGTTAAGCCTATAGTCAATAGTTTTCATTCTCAAAGTTAGAGTATAGATCTATGTTTATTATTTTAAAGATAAAAATTCTCCTCTGTTCAGTATTACGAAATTCTTCATATAATACTTAACATATTGAACAATGAAACTTTTCATTACATTAATATTAATTAAAATTGGAGTGAGGCACATATGTCAACAATACATACATAAGAAAAATATACTTTCCTTAAATTGAAATTCGCACCATCTTTTACAATTGTTGGTCAAATTGATATCTTATACACCAGACAATCAGAGAAGGAAAGAGAGAGAGCTGTATAGAAGAGAAGAGGAGGAAGTAAATTTAAATTGCTATTTTTTTGCTTTACAGTGGAATATTGTAAATATAGCGTATATAAAATAATTAAATGTGATTAATAACAAAATTTCTAATTAAAAAAATTTGACTTTCATATAAAATTAATAATCATGTTATTTTATATGTGTGTAACTGATCATAAATAATTATGAAGTGTGCGTAAAGTATGTCACCAATTTTAGAGGTACTTTTAATAGGAAACATAAGGGGCTAAGCCTGAGGTGAAAGCTGAAAATAATGCACGATTTGCATAAAAAAAGGAATCTGCACAATGTTTGTGGGCTTTCATATTTTCTCGGCTTGTAAGTGTTTTTATTTTTACTCTTTTAGTCGTTTTGCGCGGGTTTTTGAGCTACGTAATCAAGCAATTTACACCAGACTACGCTTAACATGTTACTTTACAGTAGCACGGATTCTCTGCTTTACTTTTCTAAAATAATTCTTTATTTAATTAAATTATTTGCATATCTCTTACAAACGTTAAAAATAATTAGAACGAGAATTCTTCTGACAAAGTAAAACGCAGAATCCACGATGCTATAAAGGACTAAACTAGTAAAGGAACATTTTAAGCATTATCTGGTAAAAATTGGCTGCCTATACTTATCGAAAAAAAATTTACAAGACTGGACAACTTTAAATTTCAGATGGACCATACCGATTAATTTATTTATGCGTATTTAATTTATGCGTATACGCGTAGTGTAAAAAAATACAATTACCTAGACTAAATATGTCGTTAAAGTTGTCTTTTTCTGTAACTAATTATTTTGGATTATTTGCGATGCTCAACTCAGGCTTACTCTCCCTAATGAATTCGTATAGAGTAGCGATGACGAGAAACATTGGCGACGTTGTAAAGTATCTAACTGAATATGCAGTATGCTGATGCTAAGGTTGTTAGCTGAGATAATTACGTTTAATATTCCAAGAGTTCTTCCATTTATTTACGTTTATATATAGCTATGAATCTAGCTCTCACAGTATAATATAGTATATGATCGTAGGTATGGCTATAATGAAACTGTTCTACTTGTTGGGTTTATGTGCATACGTGTACTGCAGTGAAATTTTGCTTCAGTCAAATTCTTCGGATTGTTAATTCGCAAACGTAATGATTTGCACAGACTAAACAAGTAAACATATGCGCCTATGAAACAAATCAAACTAGAAACCGCTACATAATTCTAAATGGAACGTGTTGCGTGACTAATTAAGGCAATGCATAATTTAGGGATTCAATCTGCGGCCAGCGAAATCCATAATTTTAATTATTCTTTCATGGTATGAATTATATTACTGTGGTTAACGAATCTGTTGCTTTTATTTATTGACAATGCCTATGCGTTTAAAACTACATAATTAATTTTATAATTCATATTCATTTATTTGTGCTAAGCGCGTGTTAGCAACCATATTTACTTGACTTTTCGTGACATACCACTTTATCGCTGATTGAGCAAGGGGTATCAAATATTTGTATCGCATATAATTAAAAACGGTAAATTGAATGTCATTTAGCAAGTCTTATATATTATGTACAGGGTGTCCAGGTAAATTATTCCTCAAAAACGTTATTCGGAACATTTTTGCAGTAAATTTTGACGAAAAAATAAATAGTGACCTGCGAGATTATTTTAAGGTCACCTCCATCTTTTAAAATAGGAAACTCCTTCGGTGTCGACTATCAAAAAAAAAATGTTTTTATGTTTAATCTTACTGCATTGTAATAATTGTATTTACGTTGGATTAATAAATAAAATATCTTTAGTAAGAGAAATCGATGTCTTACTGCAATGATCTCGCCGACAGTTATGAAAATTTGCAATTCAAAATTTAATTACTAAAATTTATCACTTCTTTTACAGTCAAATGGCATTTAATTTGTTCCTCAAATCCCCAAGCATGAGATTGGATTATTGTACAGGAATACTGTTGATACATTAATGTAGTTTTACTTTTTCATTTTTCAAAACTTAACTCTAAGCTTCCTTCACATTTGTTTAATAAGTATAACATTGCATCATTTCTAACACAATATTAGTACGTTCTCCGTGATCATTAGTATTTTAAGAAAACACTATTTGCATACGTCAGAGTGACTCGAAGCTCTTGTATTCGTATTTTTAGGCAAATTTAATATTTAGCTCGAAATGATATTTCGTTAATATACACAAGCACTTCCTCGATGTGAAATCCTCGAGCACAAGAGAGAAAGAGAGAGGGAGAGAGAGAGAGAGAGAGAGAGAGAGAAACAGAGAGGTGAAGCGCCGTTAAATTTCGTTCATTAGCGTCCCTCATTTTCGCGATATGCATATGCGCGCTTTTGGTATGTTTGAGCGTCGCCCACATAGCCCAGTGCAACGACGAAATTGATGACTGCGCGGGCGCGTTGCAGCGTTTTCGCGAATACGGTGCATTTAACGAGATTAACATTTTAAATACTCTCAAACGTGCTAGATGCAGATCGTCAGATTATTGGCGAAAATCTTTTTCTCTCAGCGTCTCGATTGAAACGTTTATAATATAAAATTTGCCTACAAAGATATTCTTTTCCAAGCGTGAAATTGCATGTCGAGTAATATAACGGCGTCGGTTGGAATTTTCACGTCACCAGAAGCCTTAATAGGATCGGTTATTCCGACTCGGTTACAAGTTTGAAATCTCGAAAAATGAAGATTTGTACGCGGGGAAAGTTTCGCGTATTCTCGGAGCATTCGAGCCGGAAAGCGTTGTCGCAGCACTATATAGGCAAACTTTTTCGTTCACGGACTCGCTCTCCTTTTGCTTTCATTTCGAAATCGCTCTATACCTCATTTCCTTGCGAGTATCCTCCCGATATAGTCTCTCGCGTCTGCCATTAATCGTAAAAATCATTTTTTCCTTACCCCCGTAAACGCCTACACCGTAAAAAAGTAAAAAGGAAGGTGATAGCAGTGTATAGCATAAAAGTATATAGAAGCTAGCTAGCCTTTGGTATAAAGGACATGAAATGCGGGTATCGACAGCATAAAAGATTCTCATGAAGTCAGTATACGCAGATAATAGAGGGAAAAGACGCAGGTGTACTACTGGATGCAAATCGCGTCAGTCATTGAGTCCAGCTCGTACTCGGTTGTGGTCAGACTGCAGCTGCGCGTACAACCCGCAATAAAGTACCTCTACGTTCATTTTCACTCTCTCTCTCTCTCTCTCTCTCTCTCTCTCTCTCTTTCTCTCTTGGACGATATGCAAACTCAGTACACAGAGAGGAAGAGACTCCGACTAAAGCTACTCCGACGGCTCGAATGGCCGGATAGTCTTTACGCGAGCGCTTGTTTATCTGCGTCTCTTTGCTTTATACCTGTGATTAATATACATAAGCTGCACGCGAGGCTGTAATGCGAGCCGTTGTTAATGCGAGCGCACAGGGCTCGTTTGTTTTAGCGGAGGCGTTAAGGCGCGGTGATTCGCGTATCAATTTTCCCCTATTTTCATGAGATGGGGACCGATTCCCGAGAGGCGAATTCTCTCGTTTGTTTGCGGATGAATTGTTTAGGGTGACGGTCGTTATCTTGCAGAACTTGCTTCTTCATTCTCTATCTGTCTCTATCTTCTTCCTGTTTCTCGATCGATCGGTCGATTGATCGATCTCCCAGATAGCTCGCTGCAGTTAGTTTGACTTTAATTTGGTTAGCGTTGGGAGAAACTGTGACTAAAATTTTGAAGTTCGACAGCGGCCTCATCGATCCGCTCGCATTGACGTTGACTTGGCAAACGCAATCATTTTACCGAAAATACACAGGAGAGATGGAACTAGCTTTCAAATATAAATATATTCCATTCGAAATTCAGCTCGTTTTGCCGACGTTCCAATTTAGCGAGAAATTCCAAAGGGAATCCGCAGCTTAATGAATAACAAAAACTTCTCTAAAATCGCTAAATTCAACGAAAAAAGCCTTCCGCCCTACGCGATAAAAGAAAAAATATCTCACTTCGGTTAGGTTCGAGTATAAAAGAAGCCCAGCAGTACGCACTCACACGATGCAAGGTAGAACCATAAAAAATGTATAACAACCGGCACACGAAATGTTTTTTCGGAAGCGCTGGGATAAAACGACGAAAGGCAAAAACGAATGCAGGACCAACGGGTGAGTATCTCTATGTATTGTATATATATATACATATATATTTCTCTCTCAGCAGCAGCGCAGAAATAGATCGTCGCGTGGAGTCGTAAAAGCGACTCTCCTTTTGCCTGCATATAATATATCGCGCAGTCGCAGTATCGCTGCGAGGTTACGCGATATATCTGTGTATTTGGAAAATACAGATGTTTTTGGTATAGCCAGATCCTGCCCTTTTTCCTCAGAATCGTGCATGTCTGTAGGATGACCTTTTTTTGTTCCAACCAGAGACATACGAGAGTTGCTTTTCCTGCGAATTTGCTTTTCGATTAAACCAAAGAGACAATATAGTTTCCCATTTCTTTTGATCGAACGAGATAGCATAATTTTTCTTTCTATTCTGGGAAAAGCATCGAACAATGGGACATGCCTCTGCACGGAATAAAACATTCAATCTACATAAATGACTTAGAGCAACGAATAATCCACGTCGACCAATCGACCGCTGAAAATCTTTGCACGCACCTCTTGGAGGGCGCATCACACTTATATGCCTGTATATGCATATAGCGATCGATAAATAGAATATGAAAATCCCTGCGCCTTCGTTCGGCTATACAATATCCGGCTATGCAACGTCAAACGCATAACGCGAGCGATGATTTTTTTCACAGACTACTTTTTTCCCCTCTCAGCTCGGATCTTGCGTACAAAGAGGTAACGTATGAAATTATTTTTCAATAAAATATTTGTCAACTTTTCTTGCGCGAAATAGCTTAATTTTGCAAGAAGTAGCGCGACTCTCTGAGAACAACATTTTTTTTCCAACGTCGTCGCTGCCTTTGCGAAATTCAACGAATTCCTTGGAATTTTTTCAGCAAACAGCTCACGTTGAAGAGACGAAAGACGAGTTGGCGCGCAAGACACACACAAGTTATTCCCGAAAATACGGATCGGGAAAAGGCTATTTAAAGACGTCCGTAAAATAGTATCTCTCACTCTGCGCGTCGACTGTTTTACGAGGCCGCAGGAGAGACATACGTGTCCGACTCTTAGAGAGGTGCAGGTGTTTTTTGGACAGGATCGAGGTATTGCAAGAAATTTCCCTCGGTTGTATACGTTTTCGAGTGATGGATCGATTAGAGTGGATAGTCTTCGTTCTCCTCGTTTTATCAATCTCTCTCTCTCTACTTCTCTTTCTCTTTCTCATTCTCTGTGCATATATGCCTTTGCAAAATATTGATTCAAAGCTAAAATGTCAGAGTGTTCATCGTATGTAAACTTTGAAAAATAAATTTTAGCTAGTAGCGTGGGGATAGCTAAATACTGGCATTGTGCAAGTAGTAACACCCGTATGCGGTCAGACATGCAGTATGGGCAAAGCACGAAAGCCGGTCGAACTACCTACTCACAATTCACACCTTCGCGCAGCATCCCCCCCCCTCTCTCACTTGCAAACTCCTTACCGATGTCTCCCCGCGAAGCAACGGCAACGCTCGATACGGGCCATTGGTCACGACCACAGCAGGAGCAGCTTACAGCTCGGATCCCCCTTTAGAAAATCGCGTCTACGGTAAGTGATCCACTGATCCTCGGTAGTAGCGTCAGAAGCAGCAGCCGACCCATAACTCTTTCGTTGCGACTTGGCCGGATTCCATTCTCTCTCTCCCTCTCCCTCGCTTACTCCCTACAGCTTCTCTCTGCGACACCAGTCGAAGGAGAGCAGCAACGGCTTATGATTCACGCCAGGTTCTCGCGAAATAACTCGCGCCTCGCGTAAATCCATTTACTGCCTTGCCTTCCCCTCCTAAACTCTCTCGCGTTTCCATCCTCTCGAAGCGTAATCCACGGCGCGTGGTTTAGGAGAAGCTGAATATAGGCGTGGTGTCGTTCTCTCTCTCGCTCTTGCTTTCTCGATATATCTATGTGAGTGTAGTCGAGGCGCGGAATTGCCAAGGCTTTAAGACTGGGACAGGTTGCGTATGCAAGATGTGCCACTGATGTACGCGCCAGTTCGGCTTTCCATCCTCGCGTTATACGCCGTGCACTTTTATCGGGGAAGGTGTTGCACCGCACACGAGGGCTCAGCTACACGCTAAGTGGCGAGTGTGCATTTTCAATTTCTTAGCTCGTTGAATTTGCTCTTAAAATGAGCAGATCGTTTGGCTCGTTTTATCCGGCGTAATTTATAAATTGCCGCTGGAAGATTTTACGACGAGGGGATATAGAGTGTGCGTGTGTGTTTTTAATGGCTTTTGCGAAACGACAAATTTACTTTTCACTTGTAAGCGTATAAGCAAACTTGTACGAGCATATTAAATAGTTATGGACATCCTCTATTAAGAAAGAAAAAAAAATTGACGCATAATACCGATAGCGCACGAGTGTGCCGCGTATGGCAGTTTTTTTTCTAGGCTCATAAAAGTTTGACAGATAGCGAATGGCACTCTGCCTCGCACGAGATTCAGTGCAGACGTGGAAAAAAATATATATTACAGCAGTCTTGGCAACGGAGAACGTTCGTGTCAACAGACGGAAAACTTCCGTATTTTGAAAATACGACAAAAACTACTACTGACCAAACTCAGCGAAGCGGAAATTATAATGCATTTTCAAAGTATAAAAGAGCGCGATAAGTAGAGTGTTGCTCGGTTTTCCTTTCAAGATTATACTTTCGAAATAAATATCCTCGAAGCGTCCGAACAAACTCGACCTCTTTCACTTGAAGTACGAATAATCGCGCGCGATCAAGGAACTCAAGCAAGCCACTCGGCGAAATACCAGTACAAAACAAGCCACTTCACTAGCAAGAGTGATATTCTTGAAACCTTGCCATCATCTTCCAGCCGCATCACGCAGCGTATGCTCGTACGTTCGACGACCCTAGTATACATCATACCAAGCACTATACACCGCGTCTCTCTCACTCTCTCTCTCTCTCTTTCTCTCTATCTCTATCTCCCTTTCTCTTTCGGACGAAAGACGACGGCATTCGTCGAGTGTACGTACACACGCTAGCGATAAACAAAACGATCTCGGCTTTCGCGCCGTTATGTACGCGCGTATACGAGCTTTAATGCAGCCGCGTGCGCAAACTACACTGCAATTTCTCTTTCTTCTTTTTTTTATCACCCTCGACGCTCGAAGAGACCTCGACGACAAATAGAGACGTTAAGGCGGTTATTCTTCTTGCTTCTTAGCTCGAGTTTTTATCCGTGTGGACGTTTATTGGTCTGATTCATATTTCAGCTGCATAGAACTCTATTCGTCTGGGGTTACTTTGTTCTATAATACAACGGTGTATACACAGGGCGGACGAATGAGAAAGTTTCTTTGCGGTATGTTAGGAAAAAAGCTGCAGCTGCGGTGCTGCAATCAGCCGTGTAATACATGGACTGTACTCTATACGTCCCGAGATGGAACATATTCCCGAGCCACAATACACGTACCTATATATGTGTGTAGTTTTTCGAGTCCGAACACGCAACGACCGCGATTACTTTTGTTTTAATAAATAAATATCGCCGGGAACAAACGCAGCAACATCGTACGGTTCAGCCTTCTCCAAATTTCATTTCATCGAACTGTACTTTGTTTGTACTTCGGTCGATGGGATATAAGAGATTTTTTTTCCTACTCAAACGAGAAATATTGTTTATCGCGCTTATACAAATATTATACTCCCGAGAATTTCGTCTAGAATTCGTTCGTGGCGTTCGGAGCATTCGCCAGATTAAGGTATTTTCTCTACTCGGGGGTCCACTATCCTCGTAAAGGTCGAATCAGCCTAAGGATTTATGGTTCGCAAGCTGGTCCTAAAAAAAAGAGCCTCGTTCGTCGCAATCAAACGAAAGAACGGCAAAGTACGGACTCTTAGCCATGTGGAGCTCGGTTGCCTGCAATTCTTTTGGGGTCCGTATACAACGTGCAAAAACCGTACCAGATCGTGGTCCATGGACGTTCGCTGAAAAAGCTCGAGAGTCACGTCGACCTTAGCGGAAAAAAGAAGGACTTTTACATCCCCACTGCACCTCCTGGACACGTCCAGTCGTGGAGCTATAATTCTTTCGAGCACGTGAACACAGATACAGTATGCAACTCGAGAGAATAAACGCAACAACGTCCAGAGCGTACTGTGGCCTCGCGTCAGTAGTAAAAGGCATTCCACGGTCGCCTCGGCGTTCGGGGGGAGCTTAAACTTGAGATGCCAACGTGGATATTACAGAAAGAGAGGGAGAGAGAGAGAAGCTGCATCCGTGTCCGAAAATTCTTTCGGGGCTTTGTATGTTCGGCCGCCGATGGCCGAACTTTAGATGAGAAATTGCGCCGGTGCTTTTCCTAAGCTTTTCCAGCCGGCGGAATACCAAAGGCTCAAAGATCCGTATACATTCTTGCCTTACTGCTGGCGCTGCTGAACGCGCGACTATTGCGCGTTTCTGCAGACTTCACGCTGACCAGCTTCTCTGCTCCGATGCTCTTACCAGTGAGTGCCTTGGTAGCCGCGAGCTACTGCTGCTCCTCGGTTTCTAATCATTTCCCGAGGGGTCTCTCGATCTTCAAAGAGAATCGAGACGGAATGCAGAGAGATTTATTGCCAACGTTCAATTATGCGAACTTTGCAAAATTCCTTGTATATATATACACACACACGCGCACAATAGACTTTTTGTCTCTGCATACTTATTGCCTATGCGCTAATACAATTTCATAATCACCAGCGGCTTGTTAGACGGTGTTAATGGATTGAAATTGTGCAAAATTTGAATGAAGCCAGTATCGGAAGAGAGCGAGTTAAACAACGCTTATATATCATTACCGTGAAAAGAACGAGCGGAAGCGCGGGAAGGGGTAGAGCAAAGTTTGTACTCACAGCTGTGTAACATAAAACTCTCAACATCGACGTCGACATTCGCTCGGGACTCGAAATTATGAAGATACTATCGTCTCGTTTCGCAATACGCGGCCGTACAACGACACACTTCCAGGGACGGAAAGAGGGAGCGGGGCGTCGAATGGAATTTTTTATGGCAATGCATTTACCGCATGCATGTTTCATAACAGAGCTCCATTTGTATCGTCTATGTGTACGTACACACACACACACTAACACACACACATATATATATATATGCATGAATGTGTATATATATAAATATATATATACTTATACGCCTACTCTCGCGAGATTCCATTCTCCGTGTCTTTACTTTTCCGTGAGCACTACTGCTCCCGAGCGCCACGACTCTTCTTTTTCGATAATGTATATATCCGCTAGCGCTCTCTTGCTAAGCTCTCCAGGTACGCCTGATCCGTGCGTCCGATATTTTCTATTTTTCTTCACTTGCATTGTCTGATATAAAAGCTGGGCTGTACTTTTCACTTGCGGATTTTTCGATCTCATGATTTGAATTCGTTCGAACGATTTTATTCCACTGGAAGCTTTTTCCTGTGTTATTTTATTTAATGAAACATTGCATTTCGTATTACTCGTTCGAATCCTGCAAACATTTATGCGATTTAAAAAGCATATACTTAATAATAATATGACAATGAAATTATTTCATTAATTACGGAAGAAATAGGTATTTTATTTGCTTAATTAAATATTGATTTGTATAGCGATGATTAATATATTATTGGAACAGTTAAAGATAATAAAATAACTCGCTGAATTAAACATACGCAGTTTCTACGCTTGTGTTTATAAACTAGTTAGAATAAATCAATCAATTGTTTATACATTTCAATAGCTTTTGTCAGCTAATAGGTAATTCCCAGTAATTTTATCGCGATAATATAAATTCATGTTAATTCATATTTATCGCTCCGTTGTGAGTATATTTCACGTCTTAAAGCTATACATAAAGCAGATAACGTAAGAAATGAAGGTACTGATTGATTTGATTAACTGAAAACACAATCCAAAATGTAAAAAATAAATAAAAATAAATTGTTTATTTTTCAGATTATTTTAATATTATGTATTAATGGGAATAATATAAAATAATATAAAATCTGGTAAAAACATTTTAATGAATAAAAATGTTGCCGATAAGTGTGTATGCTTCGACGTTATTTAGTAGGTAGCTAATATTCCAGTTTTTATACGTATTATGAAATTAAATTACGGTTAATAGCTATAATACCAATAATGATATGGCGTGTTCCCTTGCATAAATATATCCGATTACAGGATATAATAAACGTGATAATAACAGTTTTAAACTTTTTTTGCCGAGAGCCACGTTTATTCGCACATGTAAAAAAGCTCATAAATAGATGAAAAAACATATGGTAAAGTGTACTCTGATGTGGAAGTTCGTGAAAACGCGAAGTAAAAATTTTTTACTAGCCGATTGAAAATCGAACGTTGTTAATAACGTTCGCGATGCAAGCCACTAACAGAGAGAGTAATCCGATATTTCGTTCAACGCCCTGAGCCATCGACTTTTTAATTATGCCTCGTAACAAAAAGCATAAATCTCTCGCGCTTTTTCGCTAGCCGTCGAACTATCCTTCGGCAAATCATCACTGACGTCTCTATATTCCTGGGAAAAATAACAGATTGCTCATACCCTCTACGGTAACGGTTTGCCGCAGCTGCGCGCAACGCTAAGTGATTTTGCTCGAAACTCATCGGGAATGATTCTTTCGTTTGGCCAGCTTCCACGAGAGAAACAGAGAGATAGAGAGAGAGAGAGAGAGAGAGGGAGGGAGGGGGGCGTGAACGAAATGATACAATTCGGTGAAAGTGCGTGTACATCACGTATTTAGAGAGAAAAAATACTGCTGTTTGCTTGGGCCAAATACTTATTTTCGCTACCATCGGCGTATTTTTCTGGAACCATAGTCTACACAACACTGGGCTTTCATTTTCACGAATAAAACCTCGATTTCCAAAATAAACACAGAAGTCCTATGATTTTTACGGGGATGACCATCCACCTGTATCTTGCCATTGTTATAAAGAAAAAGATGAAAAGCGATACTCACTTTCCAGTTCGGTTCGCAAAAAAATAAGCTGGCAATTCGATCGGCGGAAAAAATACAAAGCCGCCGCAGAAATAATCATTCCTTTTGGAATTCAGAAAGATACAACGATATACGAGAATGTGGTGTTTCTGACTGCGTATGCGCAGCTCGAAATATCGGAAATAATTTACCCATCACCCGGACAGGCTCCAAGGACTAAAAGCAATCGAAAGAATATATAGAAAGAGAGTGAGAACGAAATCCTCGCGTTATATTTCTATTTACCTTCAGCCTGCGGGCTTTTCTTCGATTTCTACGAGGATCTCGTCGTCGAGGAGGACGTCGGATCGTTCTCCGACAGGACCAAACCACCACTGGCGTCCACTGTTTGGTTTCGAAATTGAAGAAGAGGTAGAGCAGTGCTATCGCGTATGTCTTGCTCTCGCAATCGGCACCGCGATCGATTTTCAATCCAATTATCCGAAAAATGCAACGTGTAAACCGCTCGCAACGTACTTTCATGAGTACGCAACTGGAGAATTGCACGGGCGTGCTTCATCATTCGGATTTATTGCTAGTTCCCTGATGCGAGAACAAAGTCTCTTTATTATTACGACTACACACTCTCGAAATCTGAAGTAGTGAAAATTCACTGATGCAAATAGGTGTAACTAGCAAAGTAGAGAATATTTCCTATTTGAATAAGTAACCTTAATTCACTAGATGACGAGAGTAGTTTAAGTATACTGTATGAAGTAGTGTGAATATACACCTTGAAATACTACCTAGAATAGTTATAACAGTCTATTTTAGCTACTCTGCACTGAGAAAAATGTTCTAATAAACTTTAATGAAGTTTACTTATAATCTAATGTAATATGTAACATCGTCGGGACGTACTTGTTTTAACAACAATTCTTTTATAAAAACATTATTTTTTAGCACCATCCTTCATTAAAAGTTATACGATGATGCTGCACACATTACTAAAAACATAGCAAAGTTTGCTTCTTTTGAATATTTCTGTGGAAGAATACGAATTTTTAGTACATTACATCTCAAAATGTCTGCATAGCTGACAGCGCTAGCCGCGCTATAGTGATACAAAACAAAAGATACGTAGATGTCGGACACAGAAAAACAAACACGAGGTCAAGAGAATGCGACGCAAGAAATATGTGTTAGTGAAGCCGAAGCTAGAAAAATAAGCTGAAAAAACAACGCTTTCTACTACAATAACAATTTTATTATTTCTAATTATTATAATAATTTTACGTACATATCGTTATGAACCCATAAATAGCTCATTTTTTCGCGCATTAGTACATGAGAAATTTTTCTTTTCTTTGGTTTATGGGATAATAAAATGCGTGCGAGCTTAAATGTTGAATGTATATATAGTGTATATATGTAGGCTATGATTTGGAATATAAAATATGTGGTAAACAAAAATTATTTATTTATTTTGGTTAAAAGCAGAATTCACTAATATAGTTCTTGTCCGATTCATCGATAAATTAAAAATAAATATTTTCTTTGAGATTATTTTTAAATGAAAATACGAAATAAAATTGAACAATTAGTTGTATAAAAACTGATGTACTGAGTACTAAAAATCATCGGATTTTATGTATCCACATTGTGTATCAAAAATGCTATTATTGTGTACTAAAATTTTCTATGTTACGTATTAAATTTATTATTATTTTATTAGACTACACATTTACTATATATTGTATAGAAATTTTTAATGCATTGAAACCTGTCCCAATGTTACTATGTATTATAGTAATTTGTTTTTCTCTGCGTTGCTAGTGTAAATTCAGGTACATTATACTGAGGTAAGGAATACTCAGGATTGTTTTTCAAATAGAAATATTAGTGCATATATAATATACAGGATGTCCCATTTTAACATAGACAGTTGAATATCTTGACAGGGAAACCACCAATAAAGATCATGTTTATATTGATCAAGGTTAAATTGAAGGTCACGATTTTCGATAGCCCATTCGAACCCCACAATTTTGTTTTTGGTCATTTCTAGATAATTGACTTACCTAATATAGCTTACTAAGATAAAATGTGACACCCCTGTATAAGCATACCTCATTCTATCAAATTGTTATATTTTCCGATATAAAAAATCAGAAAATCGTAATTAATCTTGATAGTCTATTTGAACTACTCTAATGAGTGATTACAAATTTAACAATGTTTTAGCGCTTGTAAATTGATACACTGTATGTTTATATTCCGAAGTATAAGAATATATTTAAGAATATCTACTCGTATCATTTTGGCAAGTTTACATAATGGATCTTATCTAAAAGAGATAGTAATACTACTAAGCCCTAAATTCCTGAATCCGGGAGATTGAGAACTCTCGATCTCTTCAGCTCCAGTGACCTAGCAACGAAATATCACTCCCCCAGGATCATTCCAACATAAAAAAAGTCTACACAACAGCAACAGCAAAAAGAATCCTGATGGCCGGGCTGAAAGAAACCAATGTCCGATGCCAATGGCCAACTAGGAAATATAATCTACGAAATTTGTTATTCTCGCCTTAACTTTTTAAAATTATTATTAAAACGATATGCGGTAGATTTAGCATAAAGATGTCTATTGCTATTGTCTATGCTAATTATGGTTGATCATTTCCGATCATCTAAATTTAATTGAATAATATAATTACTGTAATTGTATGAAAGTGATCGATTTACATAAAATTAAAATTATATATATATATATATATATATATATTAATATATATATATTATTGTATATTTCTTTCCCAAGTGAAATTTTCTCCTCTCAAGTAAAATTTCCGTCTGCTCAGTGAAATTTCCTCCCCTCAAGTGAAATTTCTTCTCCTCAAGGGAAATTCCATCTCCTCAAGGGAAATTTCTTCTCCTCAAGGGAAATTTTCTTCTATCAAGAGAAATTTCCTCTTGTCATATGAAATTTTCTCCTCTCAAGTGGAATTTCCCTCTCCCAAGTGAAATTTTCTCCCCTCAAGTGAAATTTCCTCTCCTCAAGTGAAATTTCCTCTCCTCAAGTGAAATTTCCTCCCCTCAAGTGAAATTTCCTCTCCTCAAGTGAAATTTCCTCTCCTCAAGTGAAATTTCCTCTCCTCAAGTGAAATTTCCTCGCCTCAAGTGAAATTTTCTTCTCCCAAGTGTAATTTTCTCCTCTCAAGTGTAATTTTCTCCTCTCAAGTGAAATTTTCTCCTCTCAAGTGAAATTTTCTCCTCTCAAGTGAAATTTTCTCCTCTCAAGTGAAATTTTCTCCTCTCAAGTGAAATTTTCTCCTCTCAAGTGAAATTTTCTCCTCTCAAGTGAAATTTTCTCCTCTCAAGTGAAATTTCCTCTCCTCAAGTGAAATTTTCTCCTCTCAAGTGAAATTTTCTCCTCTCAAGTGAAATTTCCTCTCCTCAAGTGAAATTTCCTCTCCTCAAGTGAAATTTCCTCTCCTCAAGTGAAATTTCCTCTCCTCAAGTGAAATTTCCTCTCCTCAAGTGAAATTTCCTCTCCTCAAGTGAAATTTCCTCTCCTCAAGTGAAATTTTCTTCTCCCAAGTGTAATTTTCTCCTCTCAAGTGAAATTTTCTCCTCTCAAGTGAAATTTTCTCCTCTCAAGTGAAATTTTCTCCTCTCAAGTGAAATTTTCTCCTCTCAAGTGAAATTTTCTCCTATCAAGTGAAATTTCCTCTCCTCAAGTGAAATTTCCTCTCCTCAAGTGAAATTTTCTCCTCTCAAGTGAAATTTTCTCCTCTCAAGTGAAATTTTCTCCTCTCAAGTGAAATTTTCTCCTCTCAAGTGAAATTTTCTCCTCTCAAGTGAAATTTTCTCCTATCAAGTGAAATTTTCTCCTATCAAGTGAAATTTTCTCCTCTCAAGTGAAATTTCCTCTCCTCAAGTGAAATTTCCTCGCCTCAAGTGAAATTTCCTCTCCTCAAGTGAAATTTCCTCTCCTCAAGTGAAATTTCCTCTCCTCAAGTGAAATTTTCTTCTACCAAGTGTAATTTTCTTCTACCAAGTGTAATTTTCTCCTCTCAAGTGTAATTTTCTCCTCTCAAGTGAAATTTTCTCCTCTCAAGTGAAATTTTCTCCTCTCAAGTGAAATTTTCTCCTCTCAAGTGAAATTTTCTCCTCTCAAGTGAAATTTTCTCCTCTCAAGTGAAATTTTCTCCTATCAAGTGAAATTTTCTCCTCTCAAGTGAAATTTTCTCCTCTCAAGTGAAATTTTCTCCTCTCAAGTGAAATTTTCTCCTCTCAAGTGAAATTTCCTCGCCTCGAGTGAAATTTCCTCCTCTCAAGTAAAATTTCCGTCTCCTCAGTGACCATTTCTCCTCTCAAGTGAAATTTCCTCGCCTCAAGTGAAATTTTCTCCTCTCAAGTGAAATTTTCTCCTCTCAAGTGAAATTTCCTCTCCTCCAGTGAAATTTCCTCCCCTCAAGTGAAATTTCCTTCTCCCAAGTGAAATTTTCCCCTCTCAAGTGAAATTTTCTCCTCTCAAGTGAAATTTTCTCCTATCAAGTGAAATTTTCTCCTATCAAGTGAAATTTTCTCCTATCAAGTGAAATTTTCTCCTCTCAAGTGAAATTTTCTCCACTCAAGTGAAATTTCCTCGCCTCGAGTGAAATTTTCTTCTCTCAAGTGAAATTTCCTCCTCTCAAGTAAAATTTCCGTCTCCTCAGTGACCATTTCTCCTCTCAAGTGAAATTTCCTCTCCTCAAGTGAAATTTCCTCGCCTTAAGTGAAATTTTCTTCTCCCAATTGTAATTTTCTCCTCTCAAGTGAAATTTTCTCCTCTCAAGTGAAATTTTCTCCTCTCAAGTGAAATTTTCTCCTATCAAGTGAAATTTCCTCCTCTCAAGTGAAATTTTCTCCTCTCAAGTGAAATTTCCTCTCCTCAAGTGAAATTTCCTCTCCTCAAGTGAAATTTCCTCTCCTCAAGTGAAATTTCCTCTCCTCAAGTGAAATTTCCTTCTCCCAAGTGAAATTTCCTTCTCCCAAGTGAAATTTTCTCGCCTCAAGTGAAATTTCCTCCCCTCAAGTGAAATTTTCTCCTCTCAAGTGATATTTTCGAAGTGAAATTTCCTCGCCTCGAGTGACATTTTCTTCTCTCAAGTGAAATTTTCTTCTCTCAAGTGAAATTTTCTCCTCTAAGTAAAATTTCCGTCTCCTCAGTGAACATTTCTCCTCTCAAGTGAAATTTCCTCTCCTCAAGTGAAATTTCCTTCTCCCAAGTGAAATTTTCTCGCCTCAAGTGAAATTTCCTCCCCTCAAGTGAAATTTCCTCTCCTCAAGTGAAATTTCCCTCACCCAGGTGAAATTTTCTACTTTCAAGTGAAATTTTCTTCTTTCGAGAGAAATTTCGACCTGTCAAGGGAAAATTCCGACTCCCCAGTGACATTTTCTCTTCTCAAGTGAAATTTTCTTCTATAAAGTGAAATTTCCTCTCCTCAAGTGAAATTTCCTCTCCTCAAGTGAAATTTCTTCCCCTCAAGGGAAATTTCGTCCCCTCAAGGGAAATTTCGTCCCCTCAAGGGAAATTTTCTTCTATCAAGAGAAATTTCCTCTTGTCATATGAAATTTTCTTCTCCCAAGTGAAATTTTCTCATCTCAAATGATATTTCCCCCTCCCAAGTGAAATTTCTGTCCCACAAGTGAAATTTCCTCTCCTCAAGTGAAATTTCCTCTCCTCAAGTGAAATTTCCTCTCCTCAAGTGAAATTTCCTCTCCTCAAGTGAAATTTCCTCTCCTCAAGTGAAATTTCTTCTCCGAAGTGAAATTTTCTCCTCCCAAGTGAAATTTTCTCCTCTCAAGTGATATTTCCAGCTCCGAAGTGAAATTTCCTCGCCTCGAGTGAAATTTTCTTCACTCAAGTGAAATTTTCTTCTCTCAAGTGAAATTTCCTCCTCTCAAGTGAAATTTTCTCCTCTCAAGTGAAATTTTCTCCTCTTAAGTGAAATTTTCTCCTCTCAAGTGAAATTTCCTCCTCTCAAGTGAAATTTCCCTCTCCCAAGTGAAATTTTCTCCCCTCAAGTGAAATTTCCTCGCCTCAAGTGAAATTTCCTCGCCTCAAGTGAAATTTCCTCGCCTCAAGTGAAATTTCCTCCCCTCAAGAGCAATTTCCTCCCCTCAAGTGCAATTTCTTCTCCTCAAGGGAAATTGCTTCTCCTCTAGGGAAATTTTCTTCTATCAAGAGAAATTTCCTCTTGTCATATGAAATTTTGC